>OY728143.1:1497823191-1499197318 GCA_963277665.1 Viscum album
CAATAAATATAACCCCACCTTGGGTACATGGTTTTTTCTATGTACATGGGTTAGATACTCCCATGTATGAGATCACAACCAAGTCCTGGCTCATCCTAGTATTCTGTATAGCTTTATAAAATAGTAAGATAAAAGAAAAGAAAACAAATTACTTTTAATAACACTTTTTGATGTCCTGACCTGGGTTGCACATGACGATGCCCCAAGCCAATTGGCCACTTCACATCAAGCATGTCTCCCCGTATGCCAGAGGCTTCCGAACAACATTGAGGTCTAATATATATTACATGGAGAGACTGTACCATCTTTATCAAATAAGATCAATAGGAGAAGTAAATAAAAAAAACAAAATTACGTAATGAATAACCAAAAATTAACCATATTCAATACATACTAGTATCACATGATTTACAAAAATAGGAATACAATATCCAAACTAAAGTAGTAGATATGTCATTCCAAATATCTATCAAGTGTCAAATGAAAAACCCAAAATAAAGAGATTGATAACTCCAAGTGGTCCCTAACACCATTCCTAGTTCATTAATGCATTATCCATCCCAAATCATCCATCTAACATAGGGGTTTTTCCCCTTACCCTATCTTGTAAACATAAAGTCTATTTAGGTAACGATTAGGTAGGGTAAGTATGGTATGAGTACAACTTGGTGGTCCATAACCAATAGTGTCTAAAAAAATATATAGTTAATAAAAGTGTGTGAAGTTGTATAACCACATCCTTTTCCCAGGTTTCATGATGATACCTAACCCATCAATACCTGGTACGAACCATGCTGGATTCTGAACCATATAACATAGCTAATAATAATTCAATATAACATTGGATTTCACTATCTATTTCATTTTAATTCATAACACGACCACCTGGAACCATAATACAAATCCAATATCATGGGTGTATAACTTCATGTCTAGCACCACATGGGTATTTGGAGCATTATTCTTTGTCCCACACATCATGGGTATTTGGATCATTATCTCCTGTCCTATTAGTAATATTCACATGCATGCATTTGGTCCTAGAATGCCATGTCTATCACCCAGTGTTTATTTGGTTCATCAGTCCATGTCCCACACACCAATTATCAATTAATCACATATATCACATTTGTCATGTTTACCCATAATTAACCCTCCCATTAATATTTCACAACATGGTATACCATTCCAATTATCAACTTAATCATAATTATTCACTTTAATCACATTGAATAATATGAACAATCAATCATTAAACTGTTTGAAAAAAATTAATAAACTAAACCAGTAACCCTTCAATTTTAATCCAATCATCCCTTTATACCCATTATCAATCAATTCCATATCCCATAAATTAAGCAATTACACAATCCCTCCAATTGACAGACTTCATAATCAGAATATCAAATCAATTCCCTAATTAGAACATTCCATTAATTAATAAACAAATCAACTAATTCAATTAATAATGCAATTTAAAAAAAATGGAAATATCAATTTCATGATTCTATAAACATAATCATAATAAAAACTATGGGATTTTCAATTTATACCACATACCTCAAGATTGCTGATGAGTGTTCGCCAAACCGGAAACCCCTAAATTGAAGAGGAGTGGTCAATTCCACAATGGAATAAGGGATTTAGAACCAAAAAATAGATCCAAGATCAATCAAAACAACAACCATTATATCCTAGATATAAACCATCACAAATGGTGGAAACATTATACCTTTTCACTGAGAAAGAGATAAAAGAGAGAGATAAAACCACACGGGAAGAGATTTCTTACTCGGAGAGGAGTATATCCTTTAAACAAATATTCAATTCATCATGAATAGAGTTAATAGGGAATGTAATACTCTCTGTAACCTCCAAAAAAGAGATATAACTTCTTAGGTTAGGCGAGAGTGAAAACATGGGGGATGAGGAATTAAAAAATAATTTTTGGGGGATTAATTTCTACGCACATGGTTTTCTAGGTTGGGGTGCATGGATTTCCATACCTTTCACCCTAACCACATTACTCACTTAGGATCATTCGTTTAATACTAAGAGGGTACACATTTTAACAATCCATGAACCAACCATGTGATTCCCCTTTATTTGGAATTCCATGGCTTGCGGGGAAAGGTTGCATGGTTTCGGAAAACCATGAACTGCCCAAAGCCCATCCAAAAAATCTCCAATTTCGCCCAAAAGATCCATAAAGTAAAAAATAAAGAATATATACTCAAAAAGGGAAAAAAGTACCTAAAAAGGAAATCAATACATCTCTATAAAAGTTCAGGAATTTATAATTGATCATGTGAAACCAAACCTGGGGCTACACATGTGGAATACCAAACCCTTGTAAATGGTGAAATGATCTGGTAAAAATTCAGACAGGTAAATTATGAGAGTTAGTGGGATGTTATTTGTAATTTTTTATACGGGAATTGTTAATGGGATAATTATGATGTTTTTCTATTAGTCGTGTAAAGGCCGAGGGGGATTTTGATATGATTTAAATGATACGTTCTAGATTTTGATCCAGTTATTGTTTTCAATGATATCTATGATTTTTTGAAAATGGATAATGTTTAAAAGGAGGTTTTGACCTCAAATTAATTTGATAAAGAGTTTTCTTAATGGATTTAAAATGCTAATTTTAAATGGGTGTGTGGATTCCTTTTTTTTTTGAAAAGGAATTAATTACTATTTTAAATGGTTGGATTTGGAAATAACAACCATGGGGAATGGTTTAGTTTTTAAATAGGGAGACTCGTTTTTTAATGGATACTTTAATATTGCATTAATAATAGTGTTTAGTTTTTGTGTTTTTTCCAAGAGAAAAGGTATTGGTTTTATTTATGGCATGATTTCGTTTTAAGGGTCTATTGGGACCTTGGTAGTTGAAATTATATGTGTTTAAATGTGATAAATGGTTAACAAAGAATTTACATGTGGTAAATGGTATCATTGGGATATTAGAATGAGGATCTACTCCCATGGGCCAGGCTAGACATATGCTCTAGTCCCCACCAAAGTAATCTATGATTTGGGTATTAGAATTAGGGTAATTATCTCTAGGATGGGCTAGAATGATGCTCTAGGCCCCACCGAGGTATGATATGACTAGGATGTTGGACTAAGGTACCTCTCCTTAGGTTGGTTTAGACTAATTCTCTAGGTCCACTGATTCATTGAATGCCTTAGGATATTAAACTGAGGCTCTATTCTTCTAAATTTTAGACATGATATGACTACCTTGAATAAGGCTATGAGGTAAGTTGATAAATTGAATTGATTAGTGAATATCCCTGTTTGGATAAGATTATGTGATCCCTTCAGTCATGGATTAGGCTCCTCACATGTTTGGAGTCGGTTAGGTTGGTTGGATTGCAAGATAGTACATAAAGGATAAAATGGTTCATTAATAACTGTTTAAATGTGAAACATGTTTCCTTTTTTTATTTTTTTTATTTATTACACCATGATTATCTGCATATATTGTTATAAATACTGACTATTTATTTATACACAGTTTGTGGTTTCCTACTAAGTTTTTCTCACACCCTGTTCAGGCCACCATGACACTTGGATACCCAAGACGATTCCACATGTCCTCTGGTATAGGTTTAGGGCATGGACATGGTGTTTGGTTTGCACATGGTATGAAGGGTTGGAGCATGCGATGTTAGGGAAATGTTTGTATTTGAGACCATTTTAGAGGGATTTTTCCTATTATTGGTATTTTGGGTTTTACTGTATGACTGCCTAACATGTAGTTTATTCATCATATTTTATAGCATGTGTTACTTGGTGACTTGTTGTGTTTTTCAATATGCCACCCATTTATTGTTACTACTAGTAATTATATATATTTATATTATTTATGATGATTTTTTACTCTCATAATCGGGTGTATTATCCCTATGTTGTTCTTTAGACCTACACTACTGGTTAGTAAATCTATGGCGTAAGGGGAGGTGTGATTGATGTCATGTGGCAGTTTGGCTTGGGTCACCGATCATAGTGACTTCCAAGATGGAGTGTTATAAAGTATTATCAAAGAATTATATTTGTCTTACTGTTTGGTAAAGGTAGACACGTGATCATGATATTATTGGTAACTGTTAATGAGCTCATTCCTGGGTTCATGCATCCCCACATAAGAGGGAAAACCCAAGATTCCATGGGTGGGAATTGATGTTATTATTTGTGATTTTTTGGTTGATTGATATTTCCACCTCTAGTAGTGAACTTATATAAGATGTTATTGATTTGTGAGGTGTTATCTCCTAGATCTGTATGATAATAGAGGGTGTGTGTGTTCATGCACATGTTAGTCATCTAGGGTTGATGGGTCATCCATATGTTTCTTGTGATTGATTGTTCCTTGGGATTTATATGAATACAGTATACTTTTCTATCTTTAGTTTATGTCGTTTGTTCATTCATTGAAATGTTTATTCATTAAAATGTTTTAAAATATGATACTGAATAAATATGGGATTTTTGAAATTTTGTTTCATAAAAATGTTTTTGAAATTATATTATTTTGTTTTAAAATGGTAAAGTTTAATTAAAAAGGGAAAAAGGAAATGATGAATCCCTTAGATGTTAGAAATTACTATCCATTTTTTTATCTAAATCTTTTTATGGGTGATTTGGGATTGAGAGAACCATTTTTTAAGACCATGGTTATGTGTTGGGAGGCCTTGTTTGGTTTTAAAATGAGGTTAAAATGGATGTTTTTGTGAACCTTTAGTAGTTCTATGACTTTGGAGTTTGGAGATGCTATCTATTAATGTGTATGTGGTGACCCTTGTGGTATGAGACCTTGTGGGTTGTGTCTTTGAACCTAGAGTGGTAGTTTTTTCCATTGTACATATGTGTGTGTGCAAGTATCTTTATCATGAGATCTAGAGAGAATGGTCATTTGTTGTGTTAGGCATAGTGTTTTTTTGAATGGGGGTAGGAATTCCACCCATGAGAAATGAATTATTTGATGTATATGTGTATGTATCATAGGGAGATCCAATGGATTTTTCAATATGTGACTCCAATTTATGGAGTCAATATCATTAATCTTCACGGATAACTTGTGAGAGAGGTTGGCTGAGTTTTTAGTGCTTTTGGGTGCATGAGGAATAGGTGGAGGTTTTGATCCTTTTCAAGTGATATGTAGATATTTTAGTCAATTGAGGGTTTGAATTAGAGGGTTCAGTAAAAAATATAGTGTTTTTTTTAATGTAGATTGAGTTGTGGGCATGATCTGGTCATTATTGGATGTTAGGTGTAACCCTAAGGGAGGACAACCCAATGTTGTAGGTGCATTGGAATTGGAAGCATGGGTGGGCGATTCAAAGTCATAGTAGATGCATGGTGAGTTCCATCTAATTTTGGTAAAAAAAGTGAATGGTTATTCATTGGTTTTTTTCTTAGTGAAGCACCTGAGCACTTGTGGTTGGTGATAAGTTCAGTTTTAGAATAAGAGGTGTATGGACCATCTATTTTGATGATGATTAATGAAGGACTCGGTGTTGAGATTTTGTGGAGAATAAAAGGGTAACCGAAGCATGAATGGATTCTTTTTTATGGGAGTGACACTCGGGTTAGGGGTGGTAATGTGGTTGAGATTATTATGCAAGGGTTTATTTGTTGTAGAGGAACATTGAGAATGCCTCATGTCCAATGTGGATTACAAACAAGGAGGTATGTATACGTGTGTAAGCAGGAATTTGGGTCAAGATCTAGGGATGTATGACTCATAGAGTCCGTATTTGGGTATAGTAAGTGGTCACATGAAAGTTCTTGACCTTGATAGTAATAATTATGGATAGAGGTGAGAATGTTCTTGGTAGGAACATTTCCATTTGGGAAGTGTGAATAGGTGGCTTGTGATAATAATTGATAATATTTATGAGATCATAGTGGGAAGCATTGGTTATGAAATGGACCATTTAGTTTTGGATCAGTGTTGTGGATTTTTTTTGTTTCTATTATAAATCTCTATGGTTGTGCTAGAATAAATTTAGTGGTGTGGTGGCACTAGTGCCAATGATAATGATGGGTCATGGTTTTATGGAAAAGTGTAAGGAAGTATTAGTGGGTTTTTGTTGAAGGATCCCTCTTTAATTGTGATGGAAAAGTGTTTTAGATGTTTCGGGAAGGGAATGCCAAGGATTATGATAGGTTAATGTTTTTTTGTAGTGATAGATGACATCATCAATGAGATCGTTGTGGTTTCATTTGTCGATTACATCTTGGTGTACCTCTAAAACCAATATAGGCATGGCCAATATCTTGACATCGTTCTAGGTACACTGGTGGAGAACATGCTATATGAAAATCTATTTAAACGTTTTATTTTATTCAAATGGAGAACCTCGTGGAGGTTTCATTCGTGGAGCAGTATGAAATAATCCACATGGTGGGAGGTGCACCATCAGCATTTGTGATTAGGTTAATTATGATAAACTCTAATATTGGAAATTTCTATGTAATACAATCCTAGGAGTTGGGGGGAAATTAAGGGTTGACTTTTTTTGATTCTCGGGTGATAGCGGGATGTCCAAGTGCACTTCATGGGTTGGAACCATTATATATTGGATTATGGTGGTTGTAATTTCTTGAGGGAAATGGTGATAATGCCACTCAAAAGGTGGGGAATGATATGTTAGTCATATATTTGTGGAGGATACTCTATTATGGATGTGGTGGCATTATAATTCCAATGAGAAATCTATGAGGCATGTGTTGGGAATCTAAGAGAAGGCTAGGTGGGCCTTGGATGTGGTGGTTGATTGAGATGAGCATTGTATTCAGGCATAGGATGGTTTCCAAGACAACCCAGGGAGTTGTAATAGAGAGGTTCCATTGGGTGATCTATATCATGATGGAAACTTATGTGAAATAGTGGTTTGGTGCTACAATCTTATTGAAGAATGGTTATGGATTCCGGGAGGTGCTTTTGGATTTGGATAGTGTGCCTTAGTGTGATGGCGCTATGGCCAGGTGAATTGGTAATGATCCAATAGTTGGAATTATGCATTTCGTGATGAGTAGGTCGGGGATGGTCTGGCATGATGTTGTAAGAGTAATAGATGTGGTAAGATATAATCTACATCCAGTGTGATGCTTTAAATATAAATTATATTTTAGAAATGGAAATGGGTTTTGAGGAGGAACTAGTTTGTCTTTTGTTTTTGTATGGATTATAAAGGTATGCCATTTCTGATTGGTTTTGATGGAACGATTTGATTTTGATGTCAGATAGTGTTCTCGTGGATGTTTGAGAAATGTATGTTTGGAAACACATTAGGTATTTCATGGAAGGATGGGTTTGATGTTTTAGTAGTCCTTTTACAATGATGGAGGTTATAAACACCAAAATATGTTATTTGTGAGGTAAAGCATAGGGTGGGGAGCACCATAGTGGGTGAGTGGTTGATTGATGATATGATTGGTGTCTCAGGATAGATGGGATTTTTTAAGATCCATATTGGTGTTTATTTTTGTGGAAAAAACATTGTCTTGGGTTTTGATCGGTTGAGTGTCCTATGTTGATGGTTTTGCTTTGGTTGTGTCTTGAATATGTAGTTATGGATGAGTTCATTGTGCCTTGAGTTATGGACCAACGTAGGTTGGGGAATGTGGTTGGAAAATAGTAAATTCCGGTGAGTGAACTCAGGTGTTGTGAGTTGTCGGGTTTTGGGGAGAAATGGACTAATGGTGTACTGATTGGATCTCTCAGGGTAGTTTTGTACTATATTGTTTCTTTCTTATCCCATAGTATTAGTGGTATTTTACTGGTTCTCTCACATGGTTCATATGGTTGGTGTTGATGATGTTGATTTGAGTTTGATGTGTCATTGGAGGAGAAATGGGTTCATGTTGTGGATCACAATGGGTAAAATATTTATATAGAATTTTCATGGTTTGAGTATTATGACATCATTGCCGTGTTTATGTGGAGACTTTGGAGATATAAGTTAATAAGTGGGCCTAGTGGCCCGACTGTTTGTCTTGGAGGCTTGGTGATGCTGGGAAATGCAGTTAGATGATGAGGTGTTATAAGGTGAAGAGTTTGTAAGATCCCAACCCTAAGATAAAGGATTGTCCCTTATTGATTTTTTGGGTTTATGTAATGTTTACCTGGAGTAGGAAAGTATATGGGGGTATCTCGGGGGTTTAGGGCATAAAAAAGTTTGAAAAGAGGACAATTTGTGTTGAGAGCACGGTTGGAACACATTTTATCGCAATGGTGAACCATAACTGTGTTGAATATAATAGGGGTGTGCATGGTTATAGAATCCATGAAGGGTGTCATGATAGACCATGCAACTCAATCTAACCTATGAAAGTGGATAATTCCCGACCACCACATGGTTTTTCAACTCGTGCAGGTGGCTAGGTAAACTGTGCGACTTAGTTTCCTCTTGGGTAGAGTGAACCACACAGTTTGGTAAACCATATGGCCAAACAATGCACCTCATTAAAAGTGGGGTTTCTATCATTTTCCCTCTCAACCATAAATGTTTCTTTCATAAATTTCTCCCCCATTTGACCCCTATAATATAGGGTGTTGAACCAGGAACCTATTCCTCCACCATGGGTATTTCTCCTTCGATTATTTGGTGTTTGGAGTGACTTTTAGTGGAAATAAAAGCTCTAGGTAAGTCTTCAACTTCATTTACTTCCATTTTCTATAAGAATAATTCTTGAGTGATTTCTCTCCTTCTTAATCCATTAATCCCTCTTTTTCTAATAGATTTTATGTGTGGACATTAATGGGTTTTTAGGCTAGGATCAAGGGCCAAGGTTGGATGAGCGGTTGTCTCCGAGCATAAGGTAGGTGGTCTACAATATTTTCCCCATAGTATTATTTTACTATAAGTATATGTAGTAGTTACAATGTACTAATATCTATGTTTTTCGGTTATTGGGTAAGAAAAATTATGTGGGACTTATATTGAGGTGCAATACCCTTCACCGACCTCATTGGATTCATTAATGATGTGAGACCAAAACTATGGTTATCCTGGGGGATGCCAAACAATTGGAAATGGTGAGATTAGTTTGTAAACATTGAGATATATAAATTATGAGAGTAAATTGGTAGTGATTATTAATTTGGTATGCAATCATAGTTAGTGGGATAATTGGAATGTTTATATGTTTTCCTTGTAAATGCCTAAGAGGATTTTAATATGGTTTTAAATGATGTGTTTCGGATTTTGATCTGGTTATGGTTTTTAATGATGTAATAATATGCTTTGAATGTGGGTAATGTTTGAAAGGATGTGTTTACCATAAAGTGTTATGAGATGGGGTTTTCTTAATGGATTTCAAATGATGATTTGAAATGGGGTTCTGGTTTCCTTTTTGTGAAAATGATTCAATGGATATTTTAAATGGTTGGATATTGAAATGAAATCAATGGGGAATGTTTTAGTTTTTCATGAGGGAGAACCATGTTTAAAGGGTTACATCAAGATTACTTCAAAAAGAGTGTTTATTTATTTGTTATTTTTTCCATAATAATAGGTTTTTGTTTTATATATTCCATGATTTTTCTTTAAGGGTTCGTTGGGACTTTGGTAATTGAAATGACCTATGTGTAAATGTGATAAATGGTTAAAGAATCATGTAAATGTGGTGAATGGTATGAGTGGGGTATTAGACTAAGGCTATACTCCCATGGGTTAGTCTAGAATTATGCTCTAGGACTCATTGAAGTATTGTATGATTTGAGTATTGGACTCAGCCTCATTATCTTTGGGTTAGTCTAGACTGATGCTCTAAGACCATCTACAATATGATACGACTTTGATGTTGGACCGAAGCTCTTCTCCTTATGTTAGGATACACTGATTCTCCATTCTCACAGATGAATTAAATGGTTTAGGTTGTTGGGATGAGGTTCTATGCTCATAATGTCTAGACATGATATGAATACCAAAATTAAGGCTTCATGGTAAGTTAATAAATTGAATTAATTAGTAAATTCCCCTTTGTGACTAAAAGTATGCAATTCCTTATAAAATGGACTAGGCTCCCATCATGGCTAGAGTGGGTTGGGTTGGTTGGATTGCATGATAGAACATAAAGGATAAAATGGTTAATTAATATTTGTATAAACATGAAATATGTTTTGTTTTTTTTTCCTGTTTAATTATTGCACCTTGATTGTCCACATACACTATTGTATAGACTGAATATTTCTTTATACACCATTAGTGGTGGCCTAATGATTTATAATCACACCCTTCTAAGACCTTCATGGATCTTGGGTACCGAAGCAGATGCCACATGTTTTATGTTAAAGGTTCAGGATAGGGACTTGGTGTTTGGTTTTTGTGTGGGATGATAAGTTGGAGCATGTAATTTCATGAAAAGGTTTGGACTCGAGACCGTGCTGGGGGTATTTTTCCTAGTTTTGGTATTTTGTATTTTTAATGAACATGAAATTTAGTGTATTCATCATATTGTTATATAATGTGTTACTTGGTGACTTATTCGATTTTTTCATATGATTCCCATTTAAGGTTCTTGCTGGTTATTATATCTATTGATGTTATTTATGCTTCTATTTTACTTAGATAAGAATGTATAATTTTCCATGTTGGTATTTAGACCCATTCTTCTGGTCGATAGACTTGACATATAGGGAGGCATGCCTAAGGTCATGTGGCGGTCCAACTCGGGGTACCCATCATAGTGGATTTCTGGCTAAGGCGTTACAATACCCATATACTAAGGGATTTTAAAACAATTATTTGTTGGAAATTATTACCTACAAATATTATACTTCATCATTTAGTATAATTTTATATCATTATGCGTATAAACTAGCTATCAATATATAGGTTCAATATAACTTTTTGATATAAATTTGTTACATTTAATATCTTAAACCATCCTAAGTTTATATATATGGAATATAATTAAACTCATGCATTGATATCTTCTTGTAACATGGAAATTGTATTTACAAAGGATTGTATTGGATGATCACCTTATTAATAAATCCGAAGGATGGAATAATGATTGGGGGTATAACCATTTTTCAAGAAGATATAAATGTATTCCCAAAACAAATCCTATACCTCCCCTGAATCAATAAATTTATTTTTTTATTGATCAAGTCCCCGAATCACTAACCATATAAGATATTTCATATAGAATAGATCCAATAGAATTATAGGAGTTAAATGAGTATTTTCAATATCTCTTTGAAAATAGGTTTATCAATTCTAGTATGTCACCTTTAGGTATACCTATTTTATATTTGAAAAATAAGGATGGATCTACAATATTATTAAGAAATTAATGAGAACTCAATGGTATTATGAATAAGAAAAAACATCTCTTACTAATAATTTAAGACAGGTTTGATCAACTTTGTGGTACATTATAAATTTCCATAAGTGAACTAAGAACTAGATATCATCAGTTTAATGTATGAAAAAGGACATCATGAAGACCATATTTATAACTAGGTATGGACTCTATGATATTTTGGTAATTCTGTTTAAATATTTAATTTTCTATATTTATGGATTTAATGAATATATTATTTAAGGATTACCTTGTTATGTTTTTTGTAGTATTTATAAATGATATAATTAGTTATTATAAAACACATGAGGAGCATGAAGATCATATTTTTTAACCGATAAGTAGGAATATGTTTTATTTTAATTTTAGTAAGTTTAAATTTTGTTTATAAAAAGTGTTATTTTTGGGTCATGTATTCTCTAGTAAAGGTATTTCAGTTGATCCTTCAAAGTATAATGTCATATAAGAATGATCTAGGCCTTAGATTTTGATTGATATCCATAGGTTTCTTGTTTTATATTGTCACTATCAAAATTTTGTGAAGAATATTTTATGATCCGAAAACCTACTAACCAAGTTAACATAGATGTGGGATAAGTTTACTTTGAACATTTAGTGTCAATAAAGATTCCAAGAGCCCAATTGATTGTGGGTTACTACACATGCATAAACCTTAACATTTAGAGGACTAGGTTTCAACATGAATAGTGATGATTTATAAAAGGGTCTTAGTTTTGCAATAATTTATAAAGAGAAGGTTATAAATTATCCATATCAATATTTGAAGATTAATGGGAATACTGAACTAATTCATGATTTGGATATGGAAGTAGTAATATTTTCCTTAATGATTTGGAATCAGTATCTTTATGGGGAAATATGTGAAATATATATATATATATATATATCATAAAAGTTATAAATATATCTTTACACATAGGGATTTAAACATGATTAAGTGGAGATGGACTGATCTATTTAAGGATTATCACAACACCATTCATTTTCATCCTAGAAAGGCTAATAAGGCAATTGATATATTCAGTCAAAGGGATAATAGAACCCAATCTTTTATGAGAATATAACAAGATCCAATGATCAATTCTTTATAAATAATTATTTTGAGATTCATAAATATAGGAATAGCCTCATATATTTCACATATGTTAGCTTAACCACAATTACTATATAAAATCAAAATAAGTCAATGAGATGATACTGGATTGATGAAGAGAATTGATTTCTTTTACAATATATAATGTTTTATGAATTCAAACAAGTAGGGTTTACTATGATTTGGGTAGAGATTATGTGTTCTATAAATAATTGGATTGAAAATTTAATTTATGGATAATGCACATATCTTATCTTTTTCTATACATACTACGAAAAACAAGATGTATAGGGATCATCAAGAGAAATATTTGTGGGATAACATGAATAAAGATATCATTGAAAATATTTCAAATTTTCTTGTGTTTTAGAAAGTCAAAGCTAATTGGATATTACCCAAAGGGATTACGATTCATTTTCAAGTACTATTATAGAAGTAGGATAATATAAATAAGGATTTAGTCAGTAGATATATAAGGATATCGAAATGGAATAATTCTATATTCGTTTTTGATTAATATTTTTTAATGTCAAAAAATTTCAAAGAAATAAGAAAATAATCTTCACTTAAACAAATCATTAAAATATATTCAAGGGAAATATTGAGGCTTCATGGATCACCTCCTATAAAGAATATTTTTTAATAAAACCATTTTTTATGGTTGAATGAGATTCATAGGTCAACTCTCTATTTATTTCTAATCACGATACAAGGTTTTATAAAAACTTTTGAGATGTTTTAAGTTAAATCATTGTAAATAACTATATCAAAACACTTTATTATATCATCAAACAGATGGTAAATCTAAAAAAAATATCCAAACATTTGAATATATGATAATGTATTTATCAGTCTGTTCACTTGGAAACTAATACAAATACCTTCTATTCATGTAATTTTCATATATTAATATCTATAATTTGATGATTGATAGGGAACTTTGTAAGGATCTCTTTGGTAAGAAATGTTGAACTCCATCCTACATGGATGAAGGCGGAAAGTAAAAATTTAAATGTTAAAATTTGATTCAAGATTTTAAAATTAATGGGAAGTTAATCTAATAACAAATTAATGTTACTCAAATAAGGAAGAAGAGATAATAAGATAACCAAATTTAATATTTATATTTCAAGTCAGTGATCAAGTATTCTTGATGATATATCCTTGTAAATCAATCATGTTATTTGGAATAAATGGGAAGGAAAAAGAAATTTATATGGGTCTATTTTAAATATTGGATAATATATGACTAGTGTTCTATTGAAGAGATTTACCATTGAATCATTTTTAGTAATATGAAATCTTTAATATATCTACACTAATATGTATATATCAAACCCATTACATATGCTTCGTATTTAAGAGGCACAACTTGAACATGATTTATCATATAATTAGAAACCAGTTAAGATTCTTAAGTAGAGGGAGTGACTACTATGAAATTACATTTATTTTTCTGAAATTATATTTCATTGAAAAATATATTTTTAATTATGATAATCTACAAATACTTGAATAAAGGTCACATGGTTTTTAATTTAGTGAAAAAAATTCCTTGAGAGTGTAATAGTTCAAGTGCGGGGGAGATATGAGAGAAAAAGTATTCAATTTAATCTTATATTTATCATGATTTCAGAAAACCAATTAAGACCTATGATATGGACTCAAGAGATGGTAAGGGTTCAATTAAAATAAACAAGACAATGGGGGAAGAATTAATGAAGATGAAGCTTCTATAAATGATTGATTATTAGATATTTGTTTCTTCATGTAAAGGAATTCGAAGACTAGGGAGACCTCACAAATCCCCATATCACTAGTTGTGGGTTTAAATATTGTCACACATGAGGTGATCAAGATAATTATCCTATGAGTTCAAAATATGTATCACACTAGTCCAAGAATATTACTCTCACCCAAATTTTCCACCTGAAGATATTATCTTCACATAGGGAATATCCATACTTAATAAGTACCATAATTCACACCCAATATCATCCCATTTTCAATCCAAACTATGGACTAATCTCTAATTAGAATCCCAACTTCACATGCCTACTCTTTTATACACATGGACCAGGTGCATTAATTTCCAAACAGGACCATGCCCGAGCCTGCCTCCCATTTTCCATTGAAAATTCATATGAAAATAACTTCAAATCACATTATTCTCTAAATAATTAATATAATTCCCATGAAAAAGGAATATTTTAGTTGGAAGATTAAAGTGATGCAAACCGCAACCATTAATTATAAACATGCGACAAGCATCTAAGTAAAGATAAATTCATTGATCACTACACAAAATTAAAGTTGGGGGAATAATATGTTCCCTAATGATTATAAATATATTCCCCTTAGTCCAATTAGAAAATATTTAGCCCCTACATATTTTATATAGTAATTTTTTTAGTTCTAATTTTTTTTCTTATAATGCAGTGTTTTATTCTTTTCATGTGTGTTTTTTTTTCTTATGTCGCATATTTATTCATGTTTTTATCAACCTATGTAATGTTTTTAAATCTCCTAAACTCAATGGTTATGAAGTACTAACTCTTGGATATGAACTTTGAGGTGAGGTATGTAGTCACCCAAATCTTTAATTCTATTTTGTTATGTTTTTATTCAATTGTGATGAGACAGTGTGGGTTCTTTGGGATTGATGTGGAGATTGTACACTTTCTCTCTAATTACCATTACTTTGTTCCATCCACTACTAATTCTTCCCCCTTTGTCCTAATTTTATTAATATGTGATTAAATAAAGAGAGTCATGCCATCAAAAACATATGATGGTGTTGGGTGGAGCTTAGTTCCTTTTTTTCTATCATGGCATGTTCATCTTATGAATCCATAGAGGATGTGATATTATATGCACCAAAAAGATTTCCCAAAGTGCAGCGGATTATACAATATCATAAAATAATGATGACTAATTAATGATATTGATTGCATTATCAATTGAATATTGATGATATAACAGGATACTTAAAGTTATTGATGTTCTAACCTTGGATTAAACCCTTTTCCCCATTAAAAAATATTCAAATTTTTTTTGATTGTGTAATTAATTACATGAAAAAAATTAGAAAAACACATTATTTCAGTCCACTAATTTTTAATGTTAAATTGAAAACATGAAAAAAATATTAATATTAAATTTGAAATAGTGAAGACCGGAACATACATAACTCCATATGAAATGACCTTGTACAATACTATGTTGCATTCAAATTTTAAATAAAAAGTACATTTTATAAGGCCAGGAAAACCACACTATCACTATCGTAAAAGGATAGTTAGGATTCTAAAAATAGGGAGTGACTACTATGAAATTTCATAACACAATTGGTAAAAGTACTCTATATGAAGAAGAATATTGTGGAAGTAACATGGGACCCTAGGGAAGTAATGAAGAATAAGTACCTAGAGTTATTCATTGAATCAGGTAGGATTTAAAATATGTAGGTCAATATTTTAGTATGGGTGGGTGGGTGTAAAACTTTTGAAATTATGGTATTAAATAGATTTAAATTTTATTATTAAAAAATGATGTAATAAAATTCAAAGATAGATTTTTTAAGACTATTATAATTAATATTGTATAATATATAAATATGAATAACCCAAGGAAAATGTAAAACTCTCCTAGATTATTTTTTTAACAAACACCATGCCTATAATAAGTGACATAGAAAATAAAAATAATACAGTCTATTAAATTCACATTATGATAAAACAAAGCTATAGAATGAAAAGTGTTATTTGAGAGAATGAATTTATAGGAATGAATTATATGATTATTGATTATTATGGCCATTCTTAATATAACTGTTATAAATAGTTTAAAAACTTATAGGGTAACAAAATATGTTATTTTTTACTGATTGGAGAATCCAAGGCTTTGACTGGTAGGAAATTTCTTTAAAAAGTACATTTATCTATTCGTGTGAAGGAGTTAGCATCATTAGGGTTGTTGGTATATATGTGAAAATATGAAATTAGATATATATATATATATATATACATATATATATATATATATAATCAAGGCCAAATCCACCCATGTTAGGGATCTTGGAAAATATTAGAATCTGACTATTATAAAAAATCATTAATGGAGTGGAGCAATATAAGGCATAATGAAGCACTTGAGATAATGAAATTATAAAATATTCAATTGTTTATTCCATTACATTCCACTCAATACACCTATAAATACACACACCACCTATCATTTCTCATCATAAAAAGTGTTATTATTCGATTCATATATCCCTAAAAAATTCTTAATCATTGTTATCTCTCAATTTTAGAAGTGTTTTTGTAGTTTTAATGATCATTTTTGTATAAGGAATCTTAAGTGTGGTAAGTGTTCCTATTCCTCAGTATTTATTTCCAATTATTAATTATTTTAGTATAATATAATTAAAAATATTATTTCATATAAAGATATATTTATATTTATATTTTATTGTAATACCATTGATCTAGTATCCATGATATATTTTCTAATCCCTACCATTATACCCTATTCAGATGCTGATACAATCCCATGATTCAAGCTCTATTATCTAAGTTTCTAAGTATCTATGATATTGTGGAAATGAAATATCTATATAGGGATTGATCCACCACTACCTTTTTATAACCTTATAATAAACCATTCATGATTATAAATGTTCCACTAATACCACATCATATACTTAGTTCATAAGAAAAATCATAATCAGTAAAATCATTTTGTCACCGAATAGAGGGACGGTGATTAATTACAGTTCGAAAGGGTTAATTTAGGTAAGTTGGGGTTCACTTAACATTTTTAATATTTGATAGCAAGATCAAAATTCATATTAATTCTACACTATGAACATAATATAATCCTTTCGTGGATTCTCCTTCTGTAGTGATACAACTGATTATTATACTGAAAATCTATTCATACAACCTTTTGAAAATCACTATCATATAGGTTACCTTAAAATATACTCTAAATTATGAATACTATGTAATTATATATTCCAATTTATGTTTATTCATTGAGAATATATTACCATCCTTTTAATAGGGATTTACTAGATTCAAACCCACATCCTTTACATGTGGGTTAACATTGAATATGCTTATAAATTGTGAATAAATTATATTTATCATGAATGTATATATTTCAAGATATCCCTCAATAATAGTCATGTTATCAGTAGGGTGGAATTATTTAAATTCCCATCTAATGCATTGTATAATATTTCAAATTTTAAGATACTATGTATATGGGATTATTATGATACTTTGGTATTTTTGGGTAGCCTTTGTTAAGATTTTCTAAGAAGAATCTTTTTTTAGTTAAGTGATAGATATTTCTAGAATAAGAGAGTTATAAAATAATGATGTAGAAATAGATAGAGGTAGGTAAAATTGAACCAAATTTCAAACATATGAAGTCGAAAAAGTAAATATATAAAATTGAAAAGGATCATAATGATGATATTTTAAAGTCATAATATTCATAAGAAGTCAAAAGATGATTCTATGAATTAAATAGAAACAAAGTGTGTAGTTGACCGATTATAGGTTATCGATAAATATTATATGCAGATATAAAGAATGTAATCAAATGGGTGTTATAGATATGATCCATAAAAAAAATTGTGGGAACCCATCCTTCAATATTCAGGAGGTGGAGAACAAAACTAAGTTTGCGTCTACACTTTCTAACATGTATAAGAAGAAAACTACTATGAAAAAAGTTATGATGTGGTGATTTTTTCACATCAAAATTTTTGAAGTAAATTTAATGGAGGATCATGTAAATTACTTCAATATGATTCGAAAGCTATTAGAGGATATGAATGTAAAGTCAAATGGGGTAGTGTAACACCTAAAATATCATTGTAGAGTTTATTTTATATTATTTCATGATATTGAAGGTTTTTTTTGAGTTTTTGAAATTTATATGCATTGATATCTTAAATTTTAAAGGTTTTTTAGGGTAAAACATTTATCCGACATGGTTATTCAAACTTTAAAAAGTACCCACTAGTAACCATGGTAGGTGTCTTGGCCTCAGTAGAAGATCTAACATAGTAATTCTATGACTAGTCAAATCATGTTGGGTCTTAGAGGAATTTGGGTAGGTTTCTCAGGTGTATCTAGTGAGAGGAGAACAATTTTCACAAATCATGGTAAACCTATCGTAACCAAATTTTTAAAAGTGTAAAATTATGGAACTACCCTCACTCATGTTTAAATTTTTAGTGCTCTCATTTTTCAACTTCTTATTTGAACAAACCAGGAGTTAATGGGGAGTTCCATCCCCATACCCTCTTCATTTTATGTATTTATACCATGCTTTCAAGTGGGGTCCTAATTAGTACGTCCCTCACAACAGCTTGAGCTATTCTATTATTATTACTTGATTTTTCCCTCCCCATAAATCATAGTAGGTTTTTTGGAAAATTTTAGGGTTGTAAGTGGATCGTATCATGGGGATTTGTTCAGTAGGGGTTTAGAGGGGATCTATTTTAATGGTTGTGTATTCTCCATTGAAAGTGACACATTTTATTTAGTTTTATCTTGAACAAGGTAGGTTTTTCATATATGTCACTAAATATTATATTTAATTGGTTTGTTGAGTGTTCTAAATTGGTAGCCTTTTCAAATTATGTCTATATATATGTCTAATGAGGTAATTAAGTTGGTTTAAACCCTTTTCATGGAATGAGATTCCATGAAAAGTGTTTATAAAAATTACTAGGTGGATTTTCAAAGGTTATTAAATTTTTAAAGGACTGGTGGACACCAATTTTAGAATTTAAGTATGTTTCTTACCAAATGGTTTCCAATTAAATCCTTTCTAGTTTTTGAAATGGTTTCATTATTTGAAAAGTGGCATGTTGAACTAAGTGATTTTTGTCATGAATGTGTTGATAGAATTGATTATTTAAAAGGTAGTTTAAAAAGGGATGTATTGATTTCCAACTAGGTTTCCATGAAATGTATTTAAAGATTGTTATCGAGAGTTGTTTATTATTCATAACATCCAAAGGCTTCAGAATATCGTTTTCAAAATTAATTCTATCATTTATATCTTTCTCCACATGAAAAACCAAAACAAAATGAACCGAAAAAAATAATATAACCATTAAAATGTTGTTGTTGATGTCACGACCCATCCCCCGGGGTCGTTTCATGACTACCCCAAGCCCGACATCCATAGGCCAGGTGCTGGTGACTTGCATGGAAAGGCTTATTCATTAAAACTAGGAATACATTGCCTTTTTAACCTATAAACACACAAAACCATGTACACAACACGATAAGAACTAAATAAAACTTCATAGTAAAAGAGTGAGTACAGTAAGAAAAAGGGCATGTATACAAGCCCAACTAGAAAGTACAAGAAACTGAAAGTACAAGTAAACTCAGACAGCTCTAGTGATCACCCACCATGGATCCTACCTAAAGGGTAGGCACATCTCTTGAACAATCTTCACTGTGGTATGCCTCCTCTAAGTCCCACCTCTGAGCTACCTCCAGTCCTGGTACCATCATCCTCAGTCAGTGATGTCCGTTGTCTGCACCAAACACAACAAGGTGCAGGAGTATACCCTGTGGGGGTGAGTATAACGATACTCAGTAGGGACACTGAGACCCTCAAGGTCTCACAAATCCACAAAGGATAAAATAAAAATCATGAAAACCACGGACAACCATACTTAAGTATATTCCCATACATATACCTAAGTTATCAAGTAAACCCATCTCAAAGATGAGGAAACACAAGGCTCAAATCATTAGCCCAAAACTCAACTGTTCCAAAATAGAAGGAATACTACTAAGGTAAGTACCACACATGTAAGCCACACTAAAGAATAACACCAAGGTATTACCATGAAGATAAGTACCACACAGGTACACCACACTGAAGAATACCACCAAGGTATTACCAAGAATTAAAGTAACACACATGTACAGACTCAACTCACACTAGGTATAACATAGGTATGGCTGTAAATATTATTAGATATAACTATTGAATCATCTTACTCTGTTAAGAGGAATACCGACATAGGATCCTAAATCCTCATTAGATCCATATAGAATCGTAGTACATCGTCAAACCCACACAGGATCCTAGTACCTCATTAGACCCACACAAGATCCTAGGACATCGTTAGACCCACACAGGATCCTAGCACCTCGTCAGACCCACAGAGGATCCTAGTACATAGTCAGACCCACATAGGATCCTAATACATCGTCATACCCACACAAGATCCTAATAACCTGTCATAGCCAACTACAGGGTTCCCGCACTAAGCTTGCTCATCTCCAGGTGGGTCTAATCCACAGGCCACTGGTCAATACTCTAGCTGCCAAGAAGTCCAATGAAGATGTATCCCAATGGACTGCCACATCATACGGGTATCAATGCAATAGATGGTGAAACAAACGGACACCCAGTCTGTACGTTATTAGCCTTTTAGTACCGAGGGCCTGGTTAGATTCGTGCTCGATCCAACCCGACCGTACCCCAACTTTATCCAAATCTCAAATGGGGTATACCAAAAGGACCATCTCACTCAAGGTTTCTGGTTCCACAAATGGTTCATCAAATGGATGACCAGTTCCATAGTTATGGCTGATAGAGAGAATATGGGTCGAAGTTGGCACGGGTCTGGTTTGACACGATCGAGCCGACCCAGCCCAACCCGGCCCGGGCTGACATGACCCAGTTTGGATCGACTCGGCCTGCTGGGTCTCGTCCGGCCTGTAGGGTCCAGCCCGGCCCGCGCAGTGCGGCCCGGTCTGGGCGGTGACCCTCAGTGCGACGGGGTGGCCGCGGTGCGGCGCGGGTGCCTCGGGGCGGCGCAGTGGCCGGGGTGCGGCGTAGGGGTTGCGGGGGCAGCGGAGCGGCGTGGGGTCCAGGGGGCCGCGTGGGGCCGCGGTGTAGTGCGGGGGCCACGGGCGGCGCGGGGGACGCACGGTGGCACGGGGGCCGTGGGGCGGTGTGGGGGCCACGGGGCGGCACGTTGGCCGCAATGTGGAACGGGGGCAGTGGGTCCACGCGGGGGCCGCAGAGCAGCGCAAGGGCCGCAGGGCGGTGTGGGGGAGGCCACGGTTGCGCTGTCACCTTCACCGCGACCGGCGGTGTGCGGGCCGCCGTATTCAGGTCCCACCAGTGCCATTCGCTGGCACCAGTCACTGCCTTATTCTATTTCGAGGAACACAACAAAGACCTCATAAAATTTTTGAAGAGGGAAGGCCATGTTCGTTTGGCCCACACCCTCTATGTTAGGGTGGTAGCAAGCAACTGAATAAATCCTCTATGAATAACTTCAAACCCTACAACCTTCAGCAATGATTATTCCCAAACTCTCAAAAAGAAATAATTCGCGGATTAACTAGTTAGAGAGTTGATCCACATTATTTCTTTAGAAGGGAAGAACAAGGGAATCCTTAATCACACATAATTAAACCCCTACCTCGGAGGATTGTTGACAGAGGTCGCGAGGAAGGAGACGAAGTCGATGGGGATAGACTGACGTCAGTGACATCATCAATTCCTCGATCGTTGGTTCATTGTTGTTGTAGAAGTTCCTCATTGGAGAGATCATTCATCATTAGGAATCACATTCTTCTTTAGAGAACACGTTCTTCATTGGAGAGAATAATCCTCCAAATGTTCTCCTCTTGCCAACCCTTTCCTTCCAATTCCACCAAAATGTAAAATAACCAACTTATTAATTTATGTTTATCAAATTAAAAGGTTGGAAGAATTAATTGTCCTCACAATTAAGATACCACATCGACATAATTAATTGGCTCAATTAATTAAGGGATATGGAAGAATTAACGTGGAAGAAGTTCAAGAGATTTCTCCACATTAAAGATGTAGTTTAAGGGTTTCTCCCATTAGGAGGGTTCAGGTGGTCCCCACATTTAGGAATTCAAATTGGGGGGGGGGGGGGTTGGCTCGGGTGGTCCCCACCACCATAACCCCTATTGAGGGATTTGAAAAATAAAAAATTTAAAAAATTTTATTTTATTTTATTATTTCACGAAAAGAAGAAAAATTATCATTCACCCTCGACCTACTGTGGTTGAGGTAAAGTTATCCTTAAGTGAATACTGGTGCTGTGAGTTCAATGATCCCCTCAGATTTCAATTCTAAGCTCCGGTTCAATGGTTACAGAAACCCACTCGTACGTTTACTGAACGTACCCAAAAAAAGTTCATAAAATTTTTTTGGGCACACCGGTCCTCAGAATCATGCACCTTTAATTTTTTCAGACATGTAAAATTACCATATAATTAAAAAAAATTCATGGAATTTCTAGGTCTTTACATTCTCCCCACTTCTAGGATTTGCGTCCCCAAAATCCACATCATAAAACTAGGAAACAATTGGGGGTACTGAGCATGAATTAGAGCTTCCCGCTCCCATGTTCTCTACTAGAGGTTCTCGTGCCGCCAACGAACCCGCACTAGTGGTATTGACTGCCCACGAAGGACCCTCTTCTGTCGATCCTCAATCTCAACTGGAACCTCTGTTAAAGTCACCCCATAGTCGATGTCCAGCTCACCATGGTCAATGATGTGAGAAGGGTCGTATACATATCTCCTCAGCTGGGATACGTGGTAGACGTCGTGCACTCGGTGCAACTGAGGTGGAAGAGCTAAGCAGAAAGCCACCTCGCCAACCCTACTGAGGAACTGAATGGTTCTGATAAACCTCGGAGATAACTTTTTTGCCTCTACCAAATCTCCGTAAACCTCATCGAGGTGAGACCCATATAAAGACTTGGTTTCCACCTTCGAACTTCAGAGGTCTCCAACTTCTTTCAGCATAAGACTTTTTCTTGCTCTGTGTAGTCTTCATCCACTCCTGGATGATCTGTACTTTCTCTATGGTAGCCCATACCATATCTGGTCCCACTAGTTCTGACATCCCTAGGTCATTCCAGCACAAAGGTGATCTCCAAGGCTGCCTGTATAATGCCTCAAAAGGTGCCATCCCAATGGTGATGTGATAGCGGTTGTTGTATGAAAACTCCACCAAAGGCATGTGATCCTCCCAACCGTGACCGAAGTCGAGGAGGAAATCACGTATCATGTCCTCGAGGGTCTGAATGGTCCACTCAGTCTGGCCATCCGTCTGGGGATGGAAGGTGGTGCTCAAATGAAGTTGTGTCTTGAAAGCCTCCTGCAACCCCTTCCATAGCAAAGAAGTAAAAAATGCATCACGAACAGAGACAATCGTCGAGGGTACTCCATGTAGCCGCACAATCCCTTCCACATAGAGGCATCCCACTCTCTCTACTGAACCATGCTATTTGATTGTTAGGATGTGGGCCGAATTGGTGAGTCGGTCGATGACCAACCAGATAGAATCATGAACCATGGATGTACGTCTAAGTCCTATGATGACGTCCATTGATATCCCACCCACTTCCACTCTGGTACTTCTAAGGGCTGAACTAAGCCTGCTGGTACCTGATGCTCCGCCTTCACTTGCGGATAAGCGCGGAACCGAGGGACAAACTCTCATACTGATTTCTTCATTCTCGGCCACTAGTGATGTATTCAGAGATCCTGGTACATCTTCACCACTACAGGATGTAACGCTAGAGGGGATGTTTGGAACTCCCTCAACACTTCCTTCTGAAGTGACACTGGTACCCTGATACGTCCTCTACAGAGAACGACGTGCTCCCCACCTTCATAAATTCCATTAGGTGCCTGTTCTGTGGATACCTAAGCACGTCGAGCCTCGCAGTTAGCATCCTCACACTGTCCCTCTCTGACTTGTAGAAGAAGTGGGGGAGTGACTGTACGAGATGGAAGAAAAGCTTCTCCATCTTGATCCACAAAGGATATCTGTAAAGCGGCCAGCTACTCTGTCGCCTTTCCTAGTATCTGTATACTAGACCTCCTGCTGAGTGGATATGCAACAATGTTCCCCTTCCCAGGAGTATAGACTATCTCGAAGTCATAATCCTAGAGGAACTCAATCCAACGTCACTGTCTCAGGTTCAGTTCCTTCTGAGAGAAGATATTCCTGAGTATCTTGTGATCCTAGTAGACTATAAAACACACAAACATCACGTAATGCTGTGACATCTTCAAGGCAAAGACCACTGCTGCTAACTCCTGGTCATGGGTAGCATAGTTCTGCTCATGTTGTCTCAACTGTCGTGAAATATATGTGATCACTTCTCTCCCCTACAACAGGACTCATCCGAGACTCTTCCCTGATGCATCGCAGTAGACTACGTACCCTATGTCCTCCTCTGGAAGCCTCAAGATGGGGGCACTAGTCAGCCTCTTCCTCATCTCCTGAAAACATTGCGGGCATCTGTCCTACCACACGAAGTGTTTTCCCTTCTTCTTCAATGATGATAGTGGTGGTATAACTCTGGAGAAATCAGGTAAAAATATTCGGCAGTATGAGGCCAAACCCAGGAAACTATGTACCTCAGTCACACACATGGGTGGCTCCCAATAAAATACCACCTCAATCTTCACTGGATCCACTTCAATTCCATCCTACGATATGAAATGTCTCAAAAAGGGAACCTCTAAGATCTAGAACTGGCACATAAATATCTTACCATAAATCTGGTGCTCTCGGAGTGTTTCTAGTTCTATCTGCAAATGATAGGTATGCTCCTCCTCATTAGCCGAGTAGATCAGAGTATCGTCGATGATGTCTACTACAAAGAGATCACGATATGGCTGAAAGATCCTGTTCATGGGACCATGAACACTACTGGAGAATTGGTCATGCCAAATGGCTTAACCATGAACTCATATTGGCCATAATGACACCTAAAATCTATCTTCTGCACATCCTCGTCTTGTACTCTGAGTTGGTGATAGCCTAATCTGATGTCTATCTTCGAGAACTAACATTCTCCCTTTAGTAGATCAAAGATGTCATCAATCCCCGAGAGTGGGTACTTGTTCTTCACGATCACCTGATTCAGGCACCGATAGTCAACAAAAAGTCTCAAGATCCCATCCGCCTTCTTGGACAACAAAAATTGGGGTTGCCCAAGGAGAAACACTAGGCTGAATGAACTCTTTCCCATGTAAGTCCTCTTATTGTAACCGCAGCTCATGATGCTCCGTGGGAGCCATCTGATATGCGGTTGTATATATCAGTTCCATCCCAGGGTACAAGTCGTTGTAAAATTACACCTCTCTAAAAGGTGGTAGACCCGAAACATCATCAGGGAAGACATCTGTGTACTGGTCCACCACTACAGGATAACTCAGACTCTCCACATCAACCATTCTGAGGGTATCACTCGCCAACTGATGAGTGATCAGATTCACTCTCCTCTGGATAAGTCCATCCTATGCTGCAAAGGCTCCCTTCTCACCAGTGAAGGTAAAGCTAGTCCCATCCATGTGGAAACACCACACTTTGCACCTAATATAGTCAATCTGAGCATAGACTGTTGATAAACAGTCTATACCCAAGATGATGTCGTAAGGACTCGACGCCACTACTAGGAGATCACATGCGATGCTCTCACCACCTAGAGTAAGCTCACACTACCAGAACCAGTGCGTAATTGTCTAATCCTCTATCGTAAGAGTCTCTAGCTATCAGGATCAAGACAACGACTTCGTCAGAATCTCCGAGCTCTGAACAAGGGTAGTGGAAATAAAAGAAAGACTCCCACCTGTGTCTATAAGTACTATAGCTAAGGTGGAATTGACACATATCGTAGCCCATATCATGTCTGGAGCGCCATGGTGGTAGGCCTTAGCTGCATGAAGTTGAGTTCGCCCCTATCCACCTGCTCCCTATGGCCAGGGTGGACCACCTGGTGGTGGTGGCGGTAACATCTCAAATCGTCGCCCACCGCCAGCTGCACAGCCATCTCCTTTGCCAGGTCTGCATGATCTCTGTGGACCTCCTCGGTCGAACCTCTGTCTATGTCTGGGTGGTCCATCGACCATATGCTGATCATTTTTACGGCGGGTCATATAGTCAAGAGCCATGTGACCATACCCGCCACATGTGTAACATTGCTTGTTCCAGGCATGACTGGCTCTGTCTCTGGTACTTCGCACAACCGATCTCGAGTCATGCGGTCGTCCACTAGTAGGTATGGTTCTCTTGGACCTATGTGACATCTATCTGCTGCCAGCTACAGAAGACTCTACTATGTGATGAATGGTGGTGGGTCTCACTACAGGTGACTGATCAACAAGAAATCTCTCCACTAATAGGGATTACTCTAACACCATCGCATACATCAGGATGATGAGATAAATCATTGAAGACATGATCTCCCGCCTGAGTCCCTTCTCGATGGTCCGGGCCCTGAAAAATGGGTCCCGCACCATATCAATGGAGTACTGTGAGAGGTTGGTGAACCTCACTGAGTACAGAGCCACAATCATGCTGCCCTACTACAGGTGAAGAATCTCTTGTATGCGCATTGTGCGAAGAGTCTCTTGGAAAAACTCTTCTTGGAAGAGGCTCTCGAAGTCTGCCCAGGAAAGCATCACCTTATCGTGAACATGGAGCATCAAGCTCCACCATCTGCCTACTGCAGCCTGTAGAAGTTTGGCGGCAAGGATCACCATGAGATCATATGGTGTCCTTAACAGTTGGAAGACTCTCACTACGACCTCTATCCAATCCTCATCTTCATGTGGGTACGTATCTCCCCTGATCCTGGGTGTCCTCTGGGGCTGGAACTCATGCAACACACTCAAGTAGCATGCACCCTCTACTGCTAGGGATGGTGGCATTAGTGGACCAAGGGTAATGGTAATGCTGATGCCTCCGCTAGTGCCTCTAATGGAAAAGGGCCCTGCACTGAGTCCTCATCGCTCAGTGGGCTATCAGTGCATACTATATCCTGAACCCTAGCTGGCTGTCTGTGTGGAGGCATCCTGAAAAGAAACAGGTGCGCCACAGTCAATAAGTTATACCTGATTAGCTGAATCAAAGAGATTACAAAGAAAAACTTTCGAAAACACACATGAAATTAGTGTTTTCATGCATTGAGTCATAAATTAGAAGTCAGGGTCCTAGTGTATGGATACTTCAGCCACCACACCAATACTAGATTCCCTAAACTAATAACCAAACTCACTACACATAACACTATTACCACTAAAAATAACAGAGTCCTATTTTCTATGGTAGAATTGACTACTTTGATACCAATTTTTCGTTACCCATCCCCCGTGGTTGTGCCGTGACTACCCCAAGCCCGCCTTCCATAAGCTAGGGGATGGCGACTAGCACGGAAATGTGTATTCTCTAAAATTGGGGAAGGCATTTCCTTTAGAACCTACAAACACAAACCAACAATAACACAACAAGATACGAACTAAAGAAAACTGTAATGTAAAAGTGTGAGTACAATAATAAAAATTTCCAGTATACAAGCCCAACTGGAAAGTATAAGAAAATGAAAGTACAAGTAAACTGAGAACGCTCCTTTGATCACCAACCAAGGATCCTACTTGAAGGGTAGTTACAGCACTTTAACGGTCATGTCTGCGGTATGCCTCATCTATGTTGCACCTTCGTGCTACCTCCAATCCTGGTAACCTCGTCCTCAGTCAGCGTTGTCCGTCATCTGCACCAAACACAAGAAGGTGCAGGCGTAACCCTTGTAGGGGTGAGTATAATGATACTCAATATGAACCCCGTGACCCTCAAGGACTCACAAATCCACAAAGGATAAACCAAAAACCATGAAAACAACTAACAACCCTATTTAGGTATATTCCCTTACATATACCTAAGATATCAATTAAACCCATCTCAAACGTGATGAAACTCAAGGCCTAACTCATTAGCCCAAAACACAACTGTTCCACAAAGGAAAGAATACCACAAAGGTAAGTACCACATAGGTACGTCACACTGAATAATACCACCAAGTTATTACCATGAAGATAAGTACCACACAGGTACGCCACATAGAAGAATACCACTATGGTATTACCAAGAAGGAAAGTACCACACAGGTACAGACTCAGCTCACACCAGGTATAACATAGGTACGGTAGTAAAGATGATTATATATAAGAACTGAATCATCTTACTCAGTTAAGAGGAAGAACCATGTAGGATCATAAATTCTCATCAGACCCAAAAAGGATCATAGTAAATCTTCAGACCCACATAAGATCCTAGTACCTCGTCAGACCCACACAAGATCCTAGTACATCATCAGACCCACAGAGGATCCTAGTACCTCGTCCGACCCACATAGGATCCTAGTACAACATCGGAACCAAACATGATCCTAGTACCTCTTCAGACCCACATAGGATCCTAGTACATCATCAAACCCACACATGATCCTAGTACCTCGTAACAGCCAGCTACAGGGTTCTCGCACTAAGCGTGCTCATCTATGGGAGGGTCCGCTCTACAATCCACTGGTCGATAAACCAACTGCCACTAATTTCCACAAATAAGTATCACAAAGTTCCACCACATCATAGGGGTCTCAACTCAATAGACGGTGCATCAAACAGATGCTCGATCTGCATGTTATTATACTTTTTGTCTTGAGGTCTCGATTGGAATCGTGCTCGATCCAACTCGACCATACCCCAACTTTATCCAAATGTAAGGTGGGTTATATGAAAAGGACTGTCTCACTTAAAGGTTTCCGAAACTGCAGATGGTTCGTCAAAAGGACTCTTGGTGCCATAGTTATGGCTGATAGAGCCAAAATGGGTCGAAACTGGCCCGAGTTTTGTCTGACACGGTCGGACCGACCTAGCCCGACCCACGCTGGGTGGCCCAGCCTGGGTGGCGGCCCGCAGTGCAGCGCAGAGGATGTGGGGTAGTGCAGGGGTCACGGGGCGGCGCGGGGGCCGCGGGGTGGCGCGGGGGCCGTGGGAATGTGCAGGAGCGCGGGGCGGCACAGGGGCAACGGGGAGGCGCAAGGGCCATGGGGTGGTGTGAGGGCGTCCGAAGTTGCGTCGTCGCCTTCATCGTGGCCGTCGGTGGACCGGCCACCATATCCGAGTCCCATCAGTGCCATTCACCAGCACCGTTCGCTGCCTTCTTCCATTGTGAGAAACACAACAAAAACCTCAAGAAAAATTGTGGAGAGTTTGGGCCATGTTCGTTTGGCCCACACACTCCGCGTTATGGCGGTAGCAAGAAGCATAATAAATCTTGTATAAAGAATGTCAAACCCAACAACCTCCGACAATGATTATTCCAAAACCCGCAAAAATAAATCATATGTGGATCAACAAGTTAGAGTGTTGATCTGTGTTGTTTGTTTAGAAGGGAAGAATATGAGAATCCATAGTCACACATAATTAAACCACTACCTCAAAGGTTTGTTGACGGAGCTCTCGAGGAAGGAGATGAAGTTATTGGGGATAGATGGTTGTCTGTGACGTCAGTGTTTCCTCAATCGTCAGTTCTTTGTCATTGAAGATGTTCCACGTTGGCGAGAGTGTTCTTCGTTGGGGAGCACTTTCTTCATTGGAGAACGTGTTTTGTGTTGGATAGAATAATCCTCCAGATGTTCTCCTCTTGCCAACCCTGTTTTCCCAATTCCACCAAAATATGAAATATCCAACTTATTAATTTAAGTTTATCGAATTAAAAGGTTGGAACAATTAATTTTTGGAAGAATTAATTGTACCACGTTGGCATAATTAATTGGCTCAAATAATTAAATGATGTGGCCCAATTATTGCGGAGGAAATTCAAGAGACCTCTCCACATTAAAGAGGGATTTTAAGGGTGTCACCCATTAGGAGGGTTCGGGTGGTCCCCACCATTAGGAATTCAAATTTTTGGGTTTAGGCTCGGGTGGTCAGCACCACCATAACCCATGTTGAGGAGTTTCAAAAATAAAAATGTTAAACATTTTTATTTTATTTTATTCTTTCACGAAAAGCACAAATATTATCTTTCACCTTCAAACTACTACGGTTGAGGTAAAGGTCTCCTTAAGTGAATATCGGTGCTGCGAGTTCAATGATGCCATTAGAATACAATTATGAGAAATGGTTCAAAATTTATAAAAACCCACTCATATATTTTACTGAATGTACTTGAAAAAAGTTCCAAAATTCCTTTCAGGCACATCGGGCCACGAAATCACGCGCCGTCAATTTTCGCAGACTCGTAAAATTCCCATATAATTAAAAAAATATTACATTGAAATTCCATGTCTTTACAGTTGAATTATTAGGTAAATATATACATAACATAATTATGATATATTTATATAAGTAAATTTCATTAATAATACTAATGAATTGATAAAATCTAATTAGAATAGCCATATAAAAAATAAAATCATTCCACATGTAAAAATATATATATTTTAAAAAATTTAATTTTTAATTTGCTATGGAATTTGATATATTATGGTTAATGTTTTAAATGGAAAGTAATAATAATATATAAAATAAAATATGTTAACATTAATCCAATATTTTTTACTAGGTAAGTGATAAATTTATTTTATGGTTAGAAGATACATGTCTCTTAAAATTATTCTTATTCATTATGCGCACTTATATTAAAATTAATTTTTATCTATATTAGGAATTAAACCATATATAAATATTTGAATATTTGTAATAATAATTTTCAAATTATTTGTTAGGAATAATTTCTTTTTTAGGGATAAAATTATGTTATGAAGAGAAATATTATGTACAATGGTAAACAATTATTTTTCAAGGAATGATACTTTTCAAAATATAATTATTTTAAATTTAATTTATTTATATTTAAAATAAGTCTATAATATGATGTTTAAACTTTTATATAAATAAATTAAAACTAATCTAATTGGTAATCAATGCTAAATAATATTAATATCACTTCCTGATTTAAAAAGTATTTTTCTTCAAAACATATTTTCAAAACATTATATGTTTTAATTTAAATGATAAAATTATCATATTCAAATATTTAATTATATTAAATAGGGGAAAATTTTAGATTCAAAACATTAAAATTAATTAATAAGGGTCATAATATATTTTTAGTGATAAAATAATTAGCATGGCTAAAATTTAATCAATATTAATAATTCCTAAAAAGGATAATCTAATGTGGCTTGAATTTTACAAAATAAATTTTAAACATAGACATTATAGGACAATATTTTTAGGTTATATAGGCATACATAAATTTTTCACAAACATATCAATACCTAACTCACGTAACACTCATGAAATTCCATTCTTACCCCTTTCCTTACATTCTTTGCAATGATTTGACCATTTTTTCTCTAATAAAATGAACCCATTTCTACTATATTCAAGCTTCAGCTCTAGTTATAAATTCCCACAAAACTCTTTCCAATAATTGTCTTATAGATACCCTCTAAACATTTAGAGACCCCTATTCATAAAAGGTTCCTCAAGTCCATTATTTCTAAAGGATGCATGAAGAGAAGATCAGAATTCCCAACGTAGTTACCATTTTAATTCTTGTCTTTATTATTCCCATGAACCCTCCTACATTCCATTATAACAATATTTATATAATTAAATATGTATAAATAATTTAATTAAATTTTATTAAACTAAATTTAGAACCATTATCTATTTTGTTCCCATTCAATCAAAAAATAAAAATGTTTCTCATCCACATATGCAGAATAACGCTTCCAAGATCGCTAGTTTCATTTTTTTTTCACCACATTTCAAGTATAGTTTTAGAAATGGGTTAAGTTAATAGTTATATTACTTATGTCATGTTTTATACTCTATAAAAAAAATTTCATTCTCTATGAAATCTTAATAATAATATGTCATTGTAAAACGAACTGCCTAAAAAATATAGTAATAATAAAAACAGTCTATTTATAAGTGAAAACTTATTTTAAATTTACCTTCATTTTATATATAATCCCAATTATTATTCATCACATTAATAAAATTTAAATAAGTTCATTATAATTTTTTTATAGTGATATAATAACAAAATGATTTCTTCTAGATTCATTCTCACACATAGATTGCAACATACTCTTGTTTGACCGGTTTAACCACCAACATGAAAAATACTTTAAATTTATATTAGGCATGTAATTGAAAAAAATATTGGATTTTAATAATAAATTATATATGTTTTTGGTTATGTTTTTGAAATACAAACATTTAACTCATTAATTAAGATATCAACATCCATTTGGTAAAAATTACTAAAACACGCTTGTCGCTAATTTAATCAATAAGAAATGTAACTAAAAATAAAATTGAATGAGACTATAAATTTATAAAATATACTAAAACATAAATTATAGTACCTTTATTATTTTTAATGATTAAATTTTGTATAAGAGTGAATAACAATACCTCTATTAATAAACCATTTCAAAACAATCAATATTACTCACACCAGAATTTGAAATTTGATAATAACTAACTAATATAAATCTAGTGAAATATTATAAATCATGTGTATAAAATTTTATGGGTATTAATAAGGTTATTAAAGAGTTTATTAAGATATTTTTGTTTTTTATACAATAGGATAGTGTGCGGTCAACTAAGTAGGAATTCAAGGTAAGGGTTTCGTTTCTCAAATTTAATTTATTGTGAAATATTTATGATTATGAACCATTTATTCTATGATATAATTTTATTACTTAATAATTAATTATTTTTACCATATTAATATAATTCATTGGATTAGAGGAGCCATAATTTTTTTTATTTTAATGGATTTCAATTCAAATGATATTAATGTCATAATGTTTTTTGTTAACTCAACTCCATTAATTAAGTTAAATCGATTCTTCTTTAACTTGTTTCTTCCAAGATGAATTTTATCCACTAAAAAATTATTTTGAAACCATTATATATTTTCAAGTACACATTATTAAATATTATTTTCAAATGTAAAATTTTTTGATCTTTTTTCTTCACATTTTTTAAACATTTATGACATTTAAGGGATCTATTATTAAATTTTCACTCTAAAAGTTTATGTTTTTAAAGAGTTTTCACAGAATGTTTTTGAAGAATTTACGTATTTATTAAGGATCCTTTATTAAATATTATTTTGAAATTAAATGTTTTCAAAAGGTTTTTACATCACCTTTTTGAGAAATTTATGCCATTTTAAGTCTTTATTATTTAATATTATTTTTAAAAGTGAAGGTTTTCATAATGATTTCACTTATTATTTTTTGAAAAAATTATATATATTTCGAGTATTTATTTTTTAGATTTATCTATAAATAATTACGTTGAAAATAAATGATTTTAAATTTCTCAAAACTAACCCCTCATAAAATTACTTTTCAAGATGATCCATAGATTCTAATTTTATGATGAAGATAATTTTTTTTATTAAAGCTCTTTTATAGTTACATTCCAATTTACATATTTATTTCTAAAGGTTTAATTTACTTAGAGATTATTTTTCCTGAATGACTCTCTAAATATTATTATAAAATATCTTTTTGAGGTAATTGAGTTTTTGGTATCAACCATTTACATGGTTGAGGTAAATTTTGGGGATACAATGTTGAAGTGTTTTGAAACCCATTTTTATTCTAATGGGTTTCTTATGATGTTATGAATGAAGTTAATTTTATTTCCCATGTTTTTTCATTATTTGTTTAATGATTTATATATTATGTAACTCATATGTATGAATTATGAGGTGTAGGGTCCTATATTTCTCTTTAAGGCATTGGTTAAGGACTTATAACTCATGAGATAATTATGGAAATAGAGTATTGATTATTTATCCAAAATGGGCATTAGGAAGTGATGGATTATCCAATATGTTATGAGAATCAATATGTGAATCTTTCTCTACTATGTTTATGATAATCATGTAGTTATTCCTTCTCCACTTTTTTATGGTAATCAGGTAGTGATGCCTTCTCCACTATGAGAATTAATTAGTGATGACTCCTCCACCATATTTGGGGAAATAGTTAATGATCCATGCTCCATTATTTTATGATTTATATAACTGTGTTAGTGCAATAATATACTTCTATGATTAATTTCCCTAAAATTTATATGATTATGCTCAATGTATCATTTTTATTATCTCAGGTTTCCACACCTTTATTCCATGGAATATTTTTCTATTTAAAATTACATATCATTCCATCATAAATTATGGAATAATATTATGATTCCATGTTATTTTTAGTAATATATTTCTCACCTGTTCATATTTTCTCATTCTCTTATGATCTATCCATTTTTGACATGTTGATATGCTTTCTCAAACTGATCATTTTTTCTCATCCATTTCTTAAGTTTCTCCTCCCAAGGTTATGAAGTTGAGTATAACTTATGATAAGTCTAGAAGGAAGTATAGTATATTTTGATAATAGAGAAATATTCCCATGTTTTGTAAAATATATTTCCTATATAACCAGTCCTCAAATACACTAAACCATTAATTATTGGTATTGTTATATTATTTAGTGATATTTGATATTTATCATTTCTAAATGATGTAAAGTAAAAATATTTTTAACTTATATTACTTTAGTTGGTACTAGAGAATAGTTTAGTTGTTTTTTAGGATTAGTTAATTTTTGGGGGGGTATAGAATAAGAAAACATTAGTGAAAACCCTATGGAAAATTCTAACGGATAAGCCTATGTATTGGATAATATTTCATGGTTTTATTAATGTTGATATTATCTGGGTCTACTATCAATTACATCAATTTTAAGATACTAAAATTGGATCTAGTATCTAGAATAGATATAGCTAGGGGTAATAACCCTAAAAGGGTGTGCTGGGTATTAACTCAATCATCACTCTGTGAAAAGAAAATTGTACTAATTTCACACCTAATTTGACACTATATAAAGATATTATTTGGTTAAGCACCTTCTTTACAATCCATTATAAATGATTTTTTATTTTATGGAATTAGGATAAGGAATATGAGAGAATCCAAAATAAAAAAAATCTATATTTAACCAAGTGTGATTTAGGTTGAAACTAAAATATAATGTGATAGTATAAGAGTGACAAATTTTAGGTTTCTTTTTTCATAATTACTTTATGATGGAAATATTTATCACTTAAAATTAACTCTTTTGGTTTTAAAAATGGATTCTTTAGGTAGAAACCATGTTAATAATGAGTAATTGTATAAACAATAACCCTTGTGGGATACAAGATAACATTGAAAAAATTATGGTTATTCTCACTCAAATATCCCATGTTATGATTAATAACGTGAGTCTTTCTATGCATACATAGAGACAAAAGGAGATAATGATGGATTTTCATAGAATATACAGTGATGAAGATGATAAATGATAAATGATTCAACTTTGTACATGTCAAAATTTTTATAAGAATGACCCAAGGAAATATATTAGAAGAAAACGTAAATATTTCAAGTTTGGTTGGACTGGAAATTGAGAACATGATTTTTGAGATGGGAAAAAGAAGTCTATCAAGGAAATAGAGATAATTAATTTCAAATGTTTCAAATATATGATGTTTAGTAATTATATATAAGGATTCCCTAACTCACCTATAATATCATGTGTTTTTATGTGTTGTAAAATTTTGATGGATTTTAAATTTTTAAATATCAAATAGGGAAATCAATATTAGAGATTTGGAATTAAAATTCAAAGTTTTGGATGCCTCTAAATATTTTTTTAATATTTGGTTTGAGGTTTAGAAGATGTATTTGATGTTATTGGATAATCCTAGGGTCTAGGGATCCAAACTAGAGTTTTTGAAAGGTGCGTCTCATGGTGCATAGTTGGCACATAGTTATTGTTATCCATGGGCCTAACCGTGTGGGTCATTTTTCCAAATAGTAAAATTATATAAACTATATAGAATTCCATAGGAAATCATCTAGGGGGTGTGAAATTTTCCTATGACATGTCTCATAGTTAACACACGGGTTGATTAACCATGTGTTGTAAACATGTAAGGTGAAGCTGTATAGGGACAGTAGCACCACACAGTTAGTGCACAGTTTTCCAGACTATGCAGCATAATTTTTTAGATCATTAAAGAGGATAAAATTATTATTATACCCTCTGAACCTTAAATTGTTTTGACCAATTTTCTTTCCCCTTTATTCCCCATGCACGCATCCCTCCATCACCCATCACCCATTAGAGTTCACTCCCATTATTTGATAGAATTGGATGTCGATCGGTGAGTTAGAACCCTTTTGGTAATACTTTGACTCTATTAGCCATAATGGTGTATTTATTCATCTTCTTCTAACTCTTGGTTTCTCCAGTTAGGGTTTTCTAGTTCTAATTCCACTAATCCATGGTGGAATAAGATATTGATGATATGTCTTTCACTCTGTGTAGGGATAAGGTGACTTAATACTCTCTTTTCATTTCTCCATATTTTATTTCATCGAGGTACATCACCATGATGGATTTATAATGGTTTTATGCTTAAATTAAACTTATTGAATGGTTTTTATGTTGTTTCATAGTTATTATGTCCATATTGAGGTTTTTCTTTTGTTGTGGGATGTTAGAAAGTGATAGGTCAACATTACGGTGTGATGGGATGAACTAGTGAGATTTTAGTCATTATTTATATTTTAAATAAATTTATTCTTTAATCTAAATTGCTGGATTTAAATTAATTAAATATAATGTTTTTATAATTAAATTTTGATGGTGTTTTTTCTATGAGACAAGACCAAAAAGACATGGTTGATCTTGGACTGGCCTTGGGTGATGCTTCTAGCCATTGCAAATAAATTTTAAAATTATTATAGGTAGGTTGTATGACATACCTTCCATAGAGTAATTATGCATGTTTATGTAATATGCATATTCTTGGGCATTCCACTATGGTCAACACCCCATGTATATAATTATTCTAATGAGCTACTAAATTAAATTGTTTGGATATATTAAATAAATAAACTACATGGGTCACTAATGACCCATGTTCCCTAGTTTCATATATCAACATGAGTCTATGGAAGAGACCAAGGATCCCATGTAGGATACCAACACATATGATCTAACCTAGGGGATTCCATGTAGAATTCGAAAACATTAATACTACACATGAGGATTTTGAGAGGGATTCCTCCACTCTTATATTGACTCAGAGGATCCCTTGTGGGATACCTCCACTTACGATCAAACCTAGAGGATCCCATGTAGGATGCATCTCTTGAGTACTGACCTAGGGGAAACATTGGGTTCCCTAATGTTTGACTGACCCTAAGTTATTACATTATGGGTTTTGGTTGAGATGGTAGTGGGTGTAACACTAGAATTCATAAAAAAAATTTAATCCCAAGAGGTTATGACAACAGTGGTTGGTTTAGGTGCTCTACCACCCTCACTCTTTTATTTATGCTTTCACATAGTTACTATTGAAACAAATGTGATAGCTAGAGGTGCTTCAAGGATTGTAGTCAGTGAGGCTAATGTTATGTAGTACATAATAGGGATTCCCATAGGTACTTCCTTAGATTTATCTTCTGAGCCTTATTAATTGATATGGATATCACAGTATGAAAATAATGTTGGGAATTATGGTATGGAACAAAAAATTCATGATGTTATGGAATCATTTACTAATTTTTCTATGGATGTGCTCCATGGAATCAAATAAGATTCCTTAGTCAGTGATCCTATATCCTATCCTCAGTAGGTCTATATTGTGCCAAATTTTCTATGGATGCACTCCATGGAATCGAATATGACACCTTGGGAAATTGACAAGGTCCATGTCATTCGTAGGTCTACATTATACTGAGTCTGATATGTATGAAATCATTAGAATCGAAGAGGATGCCTTTGCCAATATACCTGGGTCTGAACACTCATATGTTTGATATTTGATAAAGCTTACATAGCTCATCGATGATGTTGTTCCATCTTTATAGGATTTTCTATTAGTACATGGAATCCTTTATCATAGTGATTCGAGGCGGTTATGGGTGATCCCAAGGCTTGGACTTGTATCATCCTTTTGTGACAAAAATTATTCAGAGTAATTTATTATGTAAACCAATGTATGTATCATCAACATGGATTAATGACCCAAGGATCATCTAAATTATACATGACTTGAGTGGTATGACATCTGTCTCAATGCTTTAATAACATGATCTCTAGATGATCAGAATTACAAACCCAAGGATCATCTCTGGTTGAATTCATGTTACATATCGCATTACTCATGTGTGTATGTATATATATTTATATTTATTTATGTGAATACACACACACACACACACACACACATATATATATATATATGATGTCACCTTGTTCTAGAAGTGTCTCATCTCGGTTGATCACTTTCATTGATCATGCCTTATATGACAACGTCTTTCATCATATTTATAATATTTATTATTATTAATATTGTTATCCTAATGAGTATCTCACATTTACATATACTGTATATAACTGGCTAGGTATCAAACCATATTGGGGGTTCCCTACATAGTTTTGAACTCTCACCCAACTCGGGCCACCATTGCACTGGGGTACCTGATTCGACATTCACATGATTTTAGGCACATAATGTTTTGAGGCCTAGGACTGATCAGCCAGGATGGCTTAGATATGCCAGTGGAGTTTGGGTATGTGGTTTGTCTTGGTTTATATATCATATTCTTGAACATTTATTTTGGTTTCTTTTATCTACTCATTTATATGTGTGGTTGGTCCAATGAGTGAAAAATGTTGCATGAGTGACATAAAAATTCATTCCTTTGTTGAATGCTATTTATTATCAGATCGTGCTTCTATTTTAGGTTATTTATTACTTCTACAATATGTTTATTTACTATTATGGATTTTTTTTCAATTATGAAATTTTTTTACTTTGGTATAAGGGAATAATATCCCTATATGAACACTATAGGCCCTCTTCGCTAGTCATTAGCCTTTAGAATATGGGGAGGCATGCTGGAGGCCTTGTGGTGAATTGGAACAGAGCACCAGATTGGTGGAATCCGAGTCTGGACTTTAAAAATCGGTACTATGGGTGTTCCTTTTTTGGTGTAATACTATTTAGAATATGTTATATAAGAGTATTAGGAATATTTTAGGATATTTTATTGATTTCAGAATAGTGCATCATGTAAACCTATTCCAGCAATAATTCATTGTTTTTTGGGATATGGGATTATTATTCTAATATGTGATGTTATAGTTGTTTATGATTTTTACTTTGGGAAATTCACATGTCATGTGGAATTTATGAATTATTATAAATTTATGAATCTTGTACTATTGGAAAGAGGCCACTAACTGATTCTAAATCTTGGTTGGAAAAGGAAAGAGGCATATCATGCATCATATTTGGGACATATGGAAAATATATTTTAAGCCAGCTATTGTATGGTTTTTCTGACCGTGGAGGAAATTTGTTTAATGTTTCAGAAACAACCTAAATGGTGTTTTACCAGATAAGTTCACGGTTTAATTCTCGTCAATTGATCAAAATTATATATATTTTATTCTGATGGAAGGTTATGTAGACCCACAATGAGCCATTTTATAATGAGGCTGATGACTCAGTCCTCATGCATCAGGGGTTTTGGGACCCTAATTGGTCAACATGGCACATGGTTACCATATGATAAACCCCTTATAGGGTCTTGATACTTATTTTTGGTTAAATAATGTGTCAGTAACAATGTATATGGTATTTTACTACATATCTTGTAATGAAATTGTACTTAAATGAACCGTATGTGTGGTATGACATGGATCATAGAGATGATATTGTGTGCATATTGTTGAACCTCACAGGTCAACATTAGAAGTTGATACCTTCATTATAGTTATCTAGATGGTTCACTTATTATGATATTGATAGATATCTAAATGTTTATAGTGATCTAGAACCTATAGGGGGTATTATCGTATATAGATACCAGGTGAGTGTTAGTTCTTATTATTATCATTCATATCATGATACTCGTAGGGATGTTCTTATGAGTATTCTTTGTGGGGAACGGGGATATAGTAGGCTAATGCATGATCACTTATGACCCTTGTAGGTTTTCATTTTCTTTAACTCATTTAGAGGGTGTTTACAGGTGCATTATATGCCTTTTGTTGGGATAGGTGTATGAATGAAATCCCATGATATATGACCTTGGAGGAGTTTTACTTATGGTCTATGTGGTAGGACCAAGTTACCCTGATGTCTTCCTTGATTAGTAGGGATGGGTGGGAGACCTAGATGACCTTAGTTTTGACTCAAAACCTTATAGGTTGATGTATGGTTTGACCAAGGGAAACATGTGAGTGAGGTTGAACTTGGTTTATGTATGCCTTTCTAGGTAGTGAAATGGTTGTACTCTCATGTAGAGACCAATGCATGGAGGTTATATGGGTTTTCAATATATTCATGGTGATGCAAATAATTTTTTAGAAGGTAACTAGGGTTATTTCACACCCAGACTAGCTTTGATGTGCAAGACTATTTGAGTTCCTAAACATGTTGACCAATGAATTATTTTTATAAGATTTTCAAATTGAGGGTAGATGCTTTTGAGTGGAATGATTCCATGAGATTTTCAGTTTTGGAAATAATCATGGCATGATTGAGGGGCCAAATTTTGAAGATGGATTCAAAGGGATATTTTTGTATAATGAGACTAACATGCCATGTAGAATGGTAATCTTGGCCCTGTGATGAACATATCATGGGATCATGGGTTAATTGATGGTGATCAGGTGGTATAGGATTTCACACTCTTTGTATTGTACATTTTGTTACATGTTGGATAAACGTAGTAATTTTTAAATTGTTATGTTGTGATCAACCATGAACAAGTTGATGACCGATGGTTTAAAAGAAATTCTACATTATTACATTCCTAGAAGATGTGACCTAAATGCGGAATGTCTCTCCAGGGTAGAGGAGGCATCAAGAATAAATGGGGTTTCAAGAGGTATCTGACACATGGTTGGACCTGGAAAAACATTATCGAGATACTTAGTTTCAAGAGTAGGAAAAGATAAGTTCAATATATTTAGATAAAAATGTTGCTTAAAGTAGAAATACCCACATATCAATAGAATATTAGTGTACTCCCAAATATATATGATCATGTACAATATCTTGAAATCAACTTGAGTACACTAAGAGGGCATCAGCTATATGAAAATCTATATCTAAATGTCTTTCTTATTTTGCTGATAAACCTATTGAGGTTGTTCTATATGAGTGGTATAAAGTAATCTATATAGTGCATAGTACATAATAAGATGAAATCATATATACATATTTCTGTCATTTTATTAAGTATTTTCAATTATTTACTCGATAATTCATGAGGTATGTGTTTTTTATTTCAGTAAATATCATTTCAAGTTTTCCAAGGAAAAAATGTTGAAAAGAACCAAAATTAGATATTATACATCATAAAACATCACTACATGATGTGTAGTAGGATTTCAAAAAACTCTGCAAGCTATGAAGCAAGTTCCTGAAGAATTTCAAGTCATGAAACCATTACATGATGTGATTCACCATTACACATAATGTAACCTTTTAATTCAATTCCCACATTTGAGATAAATCTTAGAGGAAAATAGACATCATGAGGCCCAAATATATACAGTGAAAGTAGTCAAAGTTTCAAATATCTGAATGAGATTCCTATGATATTCAATCAAATTCCAAAATCATGGATCAAAACATAGATTATAATTGTGAGGTGTAAAACAGCATTACATGTCATGTTATATCATGATTATTTACCTACAACAAGTGCACCATGACGAGAGTTGGAATAATTCATTTTTCTTTCATTTTTCTCTCATTTACCTTCGAATCCCTCTCCCAAAACTTGAAATTATTCAATTACATTAATTTTTTACATTAATACAAGCACAATGGATGAATTTTAATGATTTTATACACCCCTTTTTGCATCTCAAATATTTTTTATCGAGTTATTCATCTTGATTATTAATCTATGACGACACATTGTTACACTTGTTATTATTCTTTTTCATGTAAGTATCTGCTAATAATTGGGATTGAATCTATCTCTTTATTATTAATTCATGATTTCATATTCATTAATTTATAAATTTATATCATTTCATGATCTTTAAATCGATCAATCATAATTTCTAATTGTAAATTCAACATGTTTTCAATATTTTACCAATTCTTGATCAATTCTACCTTGAGTGGATAAACCACATTGGGTAGGGATAGAGAGTAGGGGAGTTTGAACTCAAAAAATATTCAATTCTCAACTTGTTAACCTTAAGGATTAGTAATTAGGGAAAACAACACTTCTCTAACCAATACACTTGAAAAAACCTTACCAAAAGAAGTCTGAATGAATGAACATATCCCGATGGGACTGAAATAGGCTATGACCAATATCATATAACACTTTTTGCCATAGAAGATATGTTTAATGCATCTAGTTTGAAGTTATCTCCAGACCAAGGAATAATTTCCTCCTATAAAGAGCTAGTTGGTCTGACCATGATCAACTAGTGACCTATGCTCGATTTGGAGCCTAAAACATGGTACCATACAAATTTTGAATTAAGATCATATTTTTTACTGAACCGAAACATTGATCATGATCCCTTACTTATCTCTAATCTTAAACCCAGTTCTATTAGAATTAATTTTCTCAAACACAATCAAACTCATGAGGACTCCTACCTAAAAATTTTTAACCCTTAGTTACTATCTACTAGCTCTTTTCCCTCACGGGATCAAACCTGCACTATCACTATACTACACTTTAGTAGAAAGTGTATTTTGGGAAATAATAAATCTAATTTGTCCACATCCTATGTGAATTAAGCAACGCATGTGGGCATGTAAAATTTTGGTGCTATTTTGAAGGAGAAATTTTATTATTGTTTCAAACAGAATCCTACCACAAGAACCTTGGATTACCTCTCCCTTTCCACATTTCGCTTTTATTTTCCATTCCCTTTTCTTTCATATTCCACTATTTCCATATTAATCTTGTGTCTTAGTTCATGAATCAGGGACCTTAAAATCATTTGAGGATCCTTGATGCAAAAGACCAACTTTCTTTGAACCCTAGAATCGAAAGGTATATATATGCATGTCATTGTTCAAAAATGGGAGACCCTAACAATCCTGCAAGACAAAATAAACCCAACCCACCCAAAATGAAACTGTTAGTTAATGGGGAGTAGAATAGACATCAAGAACACACTATCACATATTATATATTTCCATCAATCCATGGGGATATGAAAAGTAATTTTAACCATTTTATTCAAGCACACACCTTCGAGATCAATTTTTGGACTCATTCATATGATCAATAACATGGGAATGTTCAGTGGGACTCAAAGCGAAGATCCCCATGAACGCATTTCAAACTTCCTAGAAGTATGAGATCACTTTCACAACAAGGGAGTTTCTTCTGATGTTATAAGAATTTTTTTATTTCCCTCCGATCTCCTAAACTAAGACAAGTATTAGATAAAATGTTAATCACCCGATTTCATCATGACTTGGGATGATTTAACTATGAAATTTATGGACAAGTAATTTCCATCGATCTGCAGATGGGAATTGTGGAATGAAATCTAGAATTTTTTCTAATTAGATGGAGATTCAACATGGGAAGTATGGGATAATTTTAAAGAAGTCACCCAAAAGTTCCAACATCAAGGAGTCGACATGTGGATCTAGATGCATACATTTTATCAAGCCCTCTAGCATGCTGCAAGCATAGTCGTTGATGTCACATCTGATGGAGAAATGATGTTTAAGATGTCTGAGGCAATATAATCACTTTTAGATAAAGTATCTAATAATTCCAACTTGTGGTAGAGAAATTATGGACCACCTCAGCATGGTATCTACCAAGTTGAAGAAAATACCCGACTAGCTGCATGAGTAGAAGCCTGGACCAAAAATCATGAATCCTTTCAACTACCCATTGCACCCCATACTTCTCCTATAATGGTAGGTCAATCGTGAAAAATGTGTCGTTGACCACATATATATCAAGAGAATACACAAACTATTGATGAAAAACCAAATCATGATTTTAATTATGTTAATTACAATCCAAAAAATCAATAGTTCCAAGATCCATAAAAATATTTTCAACAGAGGCCCGTAAAAAATAGTAATAGAATAATCAGGGGTATTACCAACAAAGAATTGGTTAGGCACATTTTAGGAATCAATGATCACCAGGATATCCACTAATAAATCATTTTCGTAACCACGTTAATAAGAAACACAACAAACTGTCCATCCAAGGTCATAATAACAATTTCATCCATCTCCACTAAGACCTCAAAAACTATATGTACCTCTTCAAACAAATTTGGAAAATTTACTCATAGACATTTTCTAAAAGGATGATCAGAGTATTTCCACCCAAGAATCTGAAATATAGAATCAAATGGATGCTCTTTGAAACCTTAAACATCAAATGGTTTAGATCTCCAAGACCTTTTCAGACAGAATACTAGGAACCCTACTTAGTAATACAAAGATATACACAAGTAAAGAGGAAAAGATAGTGGTTGTGTGGAGTGGAAAAGTGTTGTATTTTTAGCAACTATGTGAAAGAGATGAAATAAAATCTAAGAAACCCAAAAATAATACACCATTCAGAGAGGAAGATGTTTATGGGACCACTCAAGTAATACCTCAAGAGGTACACAAACCACAAATACTAATATACCTGACCATCTGAAAGAGATAGTTTATGTTACTTCACTACCCTATACACCATAACATCCATTTATAGAAAAAAGAAATGAAAGTAATAATTGAAGGGAAATACAAGAAGTTATTGGAAATATTTAAGCAATTTTACATCAACATTCTATTTACATTGGAAATCTCATAAATGCCAACCTATGAAAAATTACTCAAAGAGAACATTTAAAAAGTGGAAAATGGAAGATCTAGAAGTCATGTTACTAAGTGAAGAATGATCTATTGTGGTTTAGTAAAATATTCCACCAAAAATTAGTTACCCAAGTAGTTTCTCAATCCCCTGTACAATAAGAGAATGTAATATCAAAAGATATTTGTGTGATTTAGGATCCTGTATCAACCTCATTCCAATGAGTGTATTCCATAAGTTAGGGCTCAAAGAAATCAAACAAAACAGAGTAACACTCTAATTAGCCAGCCGATCAATAAAATATACATTAGTAATTCTTGATGATATCCTAGTCAAATTTGGTAAGTTGATTTTCCCATAAGTCTTCCTCATTTTGGACATGAAAGAGGAAGGTGATGTTCCAATCATCTTAGGTTAAACATTCCTAGCTACTAGAAAGGCACTGATTTATGTGAATCAAGAAATAATTAAATTTAGATTAGAATAAGAATAGGTTGTGTTTGATCTAGATACACCATCATAAAAAATATATGATTACTTTGATTGATAAGAGATCTCTCTCACTTAATAAAGAGCATGTTACTTCAATATGGAAGAAGAGAGTGATGACATAACCCCTGATGAAAATGAGGAATATTACATTAAATAATTAAACTATATATAACCTCTTAAAAGGGAAAAAATTCCACCTTACATACCCTCATTAATTATACCACTAATATTGGAACAGGATCCCATCCCCAGTGCAATCAATTATTTGTTTATAGAGACTGTTGATGCACTGCTAGTTATCATTAAATCTGAACTGTTACAATTAGAATAGACAAAATTGGTTGAAGTCTTAAAAAGGAATATTTTGTCAATTACATAGGAGTGGATGGTATTAATTAAAACAACCATGCTTTATGCACATATAAAATCCGACTTGGGGAAGTTGAAAACCCAATTGATTACATTAGAGGGGACTCACACCACCAATGAAAGAGGTTGTTAAAAAATAATTTCTGAAAATTCTAGATGATGGAATAATATTATCAATCTCTGATAGTGAGTGGGTGAGCCCACTACAAGTAGTTCTTAAGAAATGTGGTCTTACAATAATAAATAATGATAAAGATGAACTAATCTCAAGTCGCATCGCCACTTGGTGGAGAGTATGTATGAACTACATAAATCTAAATGTGGAAACCTAGAAAGATCGTTTCCCCTTACCATTCATGAATCAAATGTAGGAGAGACTAGAATGACATGAATTATATTTTTTCTTGGATGGATATTTGAGATACAATCAGATTCTAGTGAACCCAGATAATTGCTTAAATATAACATTCACATATCCATTTAGATACTTCGCATACATGCACATGTCATTCGGTATGTGTAATGCACCAGAAAATTTTCAAAGATGCATGATAGACATATTCCATGATATGGTAGAGTAATTAATATCAATTTTCATAGATTAATTTTTAGCCTATGTAAGATCTTTGTGGTCATCCTAAGAAATCTTGAGCTAGTCCTTCAGTATAGTAAAGAGAATTTTATAGTTTTAAACTGAAAAAAATTTCACTTTATGATTCAAGGAGGAATATTTCTCAGACAAAAAATTACCAAGAATGGAATTGAAGTTGATCTCACAAATATAAAATTTATCAAATATTTACCTAAGCCTTCAATATTAAAAGGCATAAGATGATTTTTGGGTCATGCAGTATTCTATCAATGATTTGTAAAATACATTGAAAAAGTTTCCCACCCTCTAAAACACCTATTATAAAAAGGAAACACCATCTAAATTTACTAAATAATGTTGAAGGGAATTCAATGCTTTAAATAAAACCTTGATATCTACTCCTATAATCATTTCAACAGATTGGTAAAAATAATTTTAATTGATGTGTGACACCAACGACTTTGTAAGTGGTGCTATTTTTGGGAAATGAGTCAGTCACATATTCTTCCCTATATACTTTTACAATTACACCCTAGAGGAATATCATGTCAATTAAACAACTATAGAGAAATATATTTTAGAATCTATGTATGCTTTCAATAAATTCTGTTCCTATCTAGTTTTTCCAATGTGATTGTTCATACTGATCATGTTTCCCTAATATTTTTTATAAACAAAAGGATACCAGGACAAGACCAATAAGGTGGATCCTATTGCTCAAAGAGTTTTACACCATCATCAAAGATACCAATGCCACATAAAATGAAATTGTTGATTATCTGTCATGGCTTCCACTTCTACTCATAATGGGCAATGATGATATCGGCATCGAAGTCGAATTTCATGATGAAACCCTTTTTAACATAAAAGTTCAACCATGGTTTTTGGACGTTTTAAATTATCTCTCCATGATATTTTTACACAAAGACCTATCCTACTATGAAGAAAAATATTTTTATTCAAATAATCATACTATTACTATGATTAACCACTCCTATTTAAGCGTTATATAGATGGATAGTTATGATGCTGAATTCCAGAGGACGAAATCCAAAACATGTTAGACATGTTTCATGTAAAACCAATAAGAGGACATCATGGACCAAAAACCATGATAGAAAAGATTCTAAAATAGATATATTTTTTGCCTCATGATACACCAAGATTCAAGGGATCATTTTCAAAGCTGTGATATGTTTCATCAAACTGAAACCATTGGAAAAAGAAAATAAAATCCCCAAAACCCAATCATGGAAGTTTAAATCATATGTGTATGGAGAATATATTTCATGGGTCCATTTTTCAATTTACATGGAAAGTCCAATATCCTTGTTGGTGTTGACTACGTCTCTAAATGGGTAAAAGGTGAGGATACATCACATGACACAACAAAAGTGGCCATAATATTCCAAAATAGACATGTTTTTATGATTTAGATTTCCTAGATTACTCAGAAGTGATCAGGGAACATATTTTACTAATCAATATATTAAATGAATGTTGTATAAATATGGAATCTCGTATAACACATTAACTCCCTACCACCCGAAAACAAGCTAGAAAGTCGAATTGTCAAATAGGGAAATCAAAAAAATATTGGAAAAAAAACTAATATAATTCAGAGAGATTAGAGTCTAAAATTAGATGATGCACTATGAGCATATTGAAATATGTAAAAAATATCCATTATCACCACACAATTCCAATTGGTTTATGGAAAACCATCTCATCTTCTAGTTGAATTAGAGAATTTCTCATACTAGGCCATTAAGAAGCTCAATTTGGTTTCCCAAAAAGTTGGAGAAGCTCAGATGAGGAAATTAGATGAATTTGAAGAAATGGAAAAATATGCTTATAAAAATACCAAGATCTATAATGAAAAAACAATGAAATGGAATGATCAATAGATTAAAAGACACATATTTTTCCTAGGAAATAAGGTTCATTAGTTCAACTCGAGATTAAAATTTTTTCATAGGAAGATGTAATCTAGATATTCAGGACCCTTCATTGTCATTAATGTATTCCATTATGGGACCATTGAATTTCAGAATTAAGATGGACCACCATTCAAAGTAAACAGTCAATTATTAAAAATATAAAAGAACCCTTCTATGAAGGTTGTGTCATCAGCCTGAAATTTATCTGATTCTCAAAGCATCAATATATCGATGTTAAAGGAAGCGCTAACTTGGAGGAAACCTAGGATAGGTTACCTTAGGATATTTTGGGTTACAATAAACCTCAGGAATGATTAGGGTGTGTCAGGATAAAAAGACTAGTGTCTAGTTTAAATATTAGAAGAAAGATAAAATTATATACTGTGTAACCATTACTGATGACATGTATTTTCACGACAATAAATTTCATTAAAAAAACAAATACATGACGTGAAACCCAGTTACAAGTCTTGTATATTCCCAACATAGTTTTCAAAAATAGTTCAAGAATAAAGGGTTCATGGCCCAGCCCCCTCCCTCTCCCGCCACTCGACAGCCAAACCCCATCCACCATCCCCTCTTCCTCGAGCCTCCCTCTCCCTACATATCCTCTCTCTTACCCCTACCTACCTATGAACTACTCCTACGATGGTACGCACAATGACCATGCACCCTGCACCTACATATTCCATGTCTGACCACGATGATCCACCTCTAGTGAAGCACCCACAAGGTGATACACCTCCCACACCCCCAACATTTTAGGTAGCATCTACCCTGACATCCCCAGTAGCATCTAAGAAACCCGCTACCCAGGAGGAGACCCAATCTTTCTCCAATTAATCTTATGAAAATAACCACCCTCATCCATACCCTATTATCTATTTTTCCAACCTAAAACACCATGTGGCACCCAACCACATGCATGATAAACTATTGAAGACCAAAAAATCATTGACATGGAAATCCTCACTCAACAGAATATCATCCAGGAAGTCATCCAGCTCTTTGAGAGCCTACATATTTCATACATCATTAAGATATATGAGGAAATGTACCAGGAGATGTTTTTAGAGTTTTCAACCACAGAGTTGACATCCTCCACTTCAGACTAGACAGAAGACCTCATGATATTTCCTTCATATAATTCTGCATTAGCATTAGGATCTATACTGAGGATTTCATCACATCCCATGTATTACCTACACAGTAGCTTAAACTAACCAAGTTCGATTCAAAGAGGCTCTGGAAGATGATTTCCCAAGATTCTCAAATTAATCACGATGCTTGGACTACCAAATCCACATAGCTCCTAAGTCCAACACTCTATATCCTTCATAGATTTCTAACACATGCCTAGTTCACCCAAGCCGATTCATAGGGAATTGTTATTCAGATGGATATAATCATTCAACCCACCACCATGGGAGGCCCTACTATCAACAACGTGTCCCAGTTTTCATTCTATTATAGAGCATGTACTTAAAGGATGCGAGGCACACTGATGGGGGGATATTTAATTTCACACCTAGCCCGTCATCTCTGTATCCTTGATGTCACCTTTCCACTCATCTCCCTCGATCTGATGGAATCCATAAATCTCCTTTTGCTAAAAAGGATGTATCTCCTAATCAAGGATGATGATATCTACCAATAGGAACATTGAGTAGTTGATGCTATTGATAAAGCCTCATGATATCATGCAGCTGATCCCACAACACCTATAACCCCATCTATGTCCCAGGACCCATATCTTCTTTACCCACCCCATACCCTCCCAAATTTTCAACCCTCTAGTACCACATACCCTATTGCTCGACCCACCCATCATATCTATCAAATATCTAGGACATGAACCTATAAATCTTAGAGAATTTGTGCTGGATCTCCCAGCACCTATCTATCCCTTTCATAGAGTTATCCTAGTACACCACCCATTTTTTACCATCATTAGCAGCAGGCCTCCTAACTCCTTCCACCATCACAACCATTGACTAGGTGGGGTAGTTACAACCACAAACTGTTCAAGAGTATAATTTTTATGATTTCATTGGTGAAATGTATTTTTTAAACTATAACCTAGTCCCCTTCCCGAATTTTTTGTATACTCCATGACAATGCTCATTTTCTTATTGCTAGAGTTTCCCTTCATGATGTATCATTGCAATCCATTTCTATATATAGGATACTAATTTTGATCCATTTTTACTTGTATGGTTTTTAAAATGTATACACTTTTATAATAACCATGTCAAGATACTATGATTCATCTATGGTTATCAATACCCCTATACCAGCATCTGTCTTTGTCTAATGGGTGACTCATCACCTGGTCATGGTCGAGCACCCGCCTCAGGAGATTTCACTTGAGATTTTTTCTTAACATTCACCACCATGAGCATAATTACATTTTGTTTCACATTATATTTTTATTTGGTACATGATTGAAGTGATCAATCCCCCCAAAAGACCCTACGATCTTGATGACACTACCATAAGTAGCTTTAGATAGAAGAGAAGAGATAGTGATGATAGACGATACTTCCTAATGATTTTATCTATCCTTCTAGATGACAACATAATTATTAGCACTATATGGGATGAAACTCATATTTCATTTGTTCCCTTATTCTTTGTAGTAATTTTCCCCCTAGTCATCCCTTTAGAGTTTTATCTTTTTATCCAGGAGTCACTTCGAGCCTTATTGTACACACATGCATACATTTATATAAGATGTATTTCATCAAAATTCACTATTTTCAATTGCCTATTTTAGAGATTATAATATGATTCAAACCATTGAACTAATTTTTTATCTAGTGTAGTATTTTTATTTCGGACACATTTTTCAAGTTTCCCAATTCCAAAAATCATGAGGGATTAACTTTCCCCATGACATACCACTTTATATCGGGAGATCTCGATTCCTTATCATTTAATTTTACAATTTACATTTCCATTCAACAAATTTATCTTCCACAACTCTTCAAATTACTTCTATATATAGTGTGGAAACTGTCTCATTCTATGTGTGGGAGTGTTTTCCTCGATTTTCACTTTTGAAACAATTGAAATTTTTCCTGCACTGGTCTATCTAGGAGACATTTTCCATTTGGAAACATGATTTAAATGTGAAACTCATTATACCCATTTAAATAAAAGAAAAAGTTAAGTTGGAAATTGTTGTAAATACATGTTGTGTTCCCATTTATACTTTTAGAATGAGTCCTAAGATTAGTAATTTAACTCAAAATTCAAAACAAATAAAATTATTTTTTATTGACTTATTACTCAGTTTTATACCCTTAGTGATTTCTAGTTTTATTGATTTATTTCTATTAGTGAGATTATTCTAAGCCTATAGTTTCATATTATTTTCTGATCATATTTCTTGGGTGACATCTAGGACATGTAAAACTATTTGAACTAGAATTGAGATCTTATTGAGGCTATGAATGAACAAATTAAATTTTAAAATGATTGAGGAAATATTTGTAGAGCTATTTTTAACTAAGACTCACCTTACATATTTACTTCATTAATCCATTAGTTTCATTGAATGGACTTATAAGATGCAGATATTCCAAGACAATTATCTCTTCCCACCATGCTCTTTTTATAATTCATGACTTTACATTGAACAACTGTGGGGGAAGATTCTAGCCAGCAAACACAAGATGATTTTTACTATGGATATGTTCTGTGTTGGTCACCATATTATTTGATTATGATCCATGTGTACTCTATGGTATTTCACATCTATCATGTTCCTTTGAAAAAATAAAAAAGGAAAAGGAAAAGATGAGTTTTTTCTGTATTAGGAAGGTCAAAAATCACCATTTCTAGACTGATGAATCCCTTAATGGATTATATGTTGTTAAAGGATGGATGTGATATCTAGCCTAGACCGGAATTACAAAATATAAACATTCAAAATTAAATGAAATGAACATGATACTATTTTTAACTCACTTGATATATATACATGGATCCAACTTGAGATGGTGGGAGCGTGGACTTTATTAGCTATGGATGAGTCATTTCATTAATTTTTTCATGGCATTAATGCATTATACTCCAGATCCTACCATTTTTAGCTTGTTTTTCACTATTTACCCACCTTTTCAAAATAATAGAGTCATTAGATCCTAATTACTGAATCCCTTGTGATTTATTTTTCATTTTTCATTATGAAGTGGAGATGATAGAACTAATGAAATCCTATGGTTATGAGAATGTACGTAGGGTATGAGAATAAATTTAATTTCATTTTACCATATGTAATTATAGAAAACTGATTATGAGGTAAATTGAAAATGGGTATAGAGTTTAAGGGATATATAAGAAATTTTAATTTAAATATTAAGAACTTGTTTAAAGAACTGAGCTATGAGGCATGACTAATTTTATATGTAGGGATTATTCTAGAGACTGAATTTTTATACTTACACTTAGTTTTATTTACCTATATATAATGATTTTTTCTACTTTTAAAAATTTAGTACCATTTGAAATCCCTATTGAGATACTTTTTCTTGGGGAAAAGGGATTGTTAAATTGTGGGGGGAATTTGATAAGATAAAATAATATATACATTTTTAATCATTTTATTAAATATTTTCAATGATTTACTCAATAATGAACACTGTATGTATTTTTTGTTGCAGGAAATAATATTTCAAGGTTTCAAAGGAATAAAATGTACAAAATAACCAAAATTTCCTATTACACATCATGAAACATCATTACACGACGTGAAATAGCATTTCAAAACATGATTCAACTAGTTGCGAAGAAATGTCATGAATAATTTAAAGTCATGAAGACATTACATGACATGATTCACCATTACACGTCATGTAACCTTAAAATTAAAGTCCCACATTCCAGATAAATTATAGAGGAAAATATACATTTCGAGTCCCAAATACACGTTTTGAAAGGAGTCATAGTGTACCAAATATCTGAATGAGATTCACATGAGATTTGTAAAGATTCAAAAAAATAGGCAAACTTGGATCAGAATTACATAATGTGAAACACCATTACACATCACTTAATATCCCAATTATTTACCTAGAGGAGGTGCACCGTGATGGGAGAGTGGACAGACTTCATTTATCTTTCAATTTTCTCACATTTCGCTTCAAATTCATCTCCCAAAACTCAAAATTCTTCAATTAATTTCATTGTTTTACATTAATACAATAATTATGGATCTATTTCATTGGTTTTATTCATCCCTTTTTACATCTCCAATATCATTTCACACGCTCTTCTTCTCGAATATAAATCTACAACAAACCTTTATTTCACTTTTTCTTGTTCATGTTTCATGTAAGTATCTACTTATAACTGTGATTAAATCCATCTATTTATTACTGATTCGTCATTTCATATTATTTAATTGATAAATATCAATCCTTGAATGATATTTAATTATTAAATCCCAATTTCTATTTGTAAATTCAGCATGTTCTCAATATTTTACCCGTTATTGATCAATTCTACCATGAGTGGCTAAACCACCTAGGGTAGGGATCAAGAGTAGGGGTGTCTAAACTCAATAAATCTTCAATTATCAACCTGGTAACCATAAATATTAGAAATAATGGCAAAAAAATTCATCTATTCAATGCACTTGAACAACCCTAACCATGTGAATTTTGAACGAACAACCACATCCCCATTGAAGTAGAATATGTTATGATGAAAACCTATGAAACATTCTTCTATAGAAGCTAATTTTAATGCATCTAGGTTATAGTTATATATAGAACAAGGAGTACCTGCATCCTAGATAGAGTTATTTGGTTTGTCCATGATCAACTAGCGTCCTTCACTTTCTTTGTAGGCTAAACCATATGACCAGGCCAAGTTAGAATTAAGATCACTGTTTCTACTGAACCCCAAAATCGATCCCGATCCCTTTATTATCAATAATATTAAACCTAGTTCTCTTATTTCTTGTCTGCTATCAATTTTTCCTTGTGGGATCAACCCCACACTATCACTATACTATGACTTAGTAGCAAGTGTAGTTTGGGAAAAAATAAATCTAATCTGACCACATCCCATGCAAATTAAATGACACATGTGGGTAGGTCAGTACACTATTGGAAATTAGAGAGTGTTGGACCTTGTTTGTTTTTCAATTTGGTGATCATCATGGAAACTATTCTTGAGAAATGTGAAATATTTGAGGGAGACATTTGAATTTATTGTTTGGATGAGTGAGTTATAATCCATGCCAACATTTATTTCTGGGATAGACATGAATATGGAAAATTGATTACGTTATATTTTCATTAGAGTGATGAAAAGGATAATCATAAGGTAGGGTGAAAGATATTATTCAATGGAGGGTGACGTCATGTGAGAAGGGTCATGGGATATTGATACTGATCATTAAACAGTTTTTTTTGGCTCTTGTGTTCCATTAAATAAATAGATCAAAATAAATATATATTTGTTGGTAAATTCCATGTAAAAAATTAGAATATAGACATGGGTGTTGTGTAACAATATACAAGGGAGATGGGTTCTCTGGACTCCTCCCGCCTCAGGTCTAAAGCTAAATGTTGATGGATCCTATGTTGTTGGGGAGATGCGGGGAGGTTGTATTTTTTGGGATGAAAGGGGATTAGTAGTTATTGGTTTTAGTTTGTTTTACGGTGTGGGGATTATATTGGAGTGGAGGATCGGGCTACATACTAGTGGGCTTACATTATGTAATCAGCTAGGCAATTCCATTTCTATTATAGAATCTAACTCCAAAAACCTGGTCGATATCGTCTGATTGAGAACATGTATGTCACAAGATCTGAATTATTTTAATAGGAAGTGTAGGAGGATGTTGAATCAATGAATGGAAGTGAGACACACTTGTAGGGAAGGGAATTTCTCAATAGATAGCTCAGCCACTGAAGGGAGTTCTTGTAACGGGTTCATCCTATATAATTTCACTAGTTAAATTCTTCAAGATTTTTATCTTTTCATTAATGGTTATATCCTTAGACATCACCATTTTTCCCCTAATATTTTTTCAAATTTCTTAACCATTGGATTAAAAAGTTAATTTTGAATGAATGAATGACTTGGGTGAATTATGGTTGTATGTATTAATCCCAAAGTAGCTTGTGATGATCCAATGATTTTGGATTGAGAATTTTTTTGATGCTTATGTGATAACATATAGATGGTTTGAATAGGGGATAGTTTATATAAGAAGTTTCACTTGATGTTGGCTGCCCAAATCAGTGAGCATGTTCAAAATAATTTCTAAATGACTTAGGATAAATTCATTAGACCAGTTTCTAGTGACACATCTGCTGTTGAAGATGATATTTTTCAAGAATATCTAGATATAGGTGGTCTAACATGTGTTTTGTCATATAGTTTAATAAGAATAGTATGGAAGCATATTGATCATTACCTTTGGATGATATGGTTTATAATGAATATTGGTTGAGGATTTTCAAGGTAAATCTAGCTCAAATACATTGTGCTTGATTGATTGGAATTAAACTATTTGGTCAGATAGATAATTGTGAGTAGTGAAATTGGTTTTGATTGGGTGTATCATGTTGATAAATGTGCCATAACCCTCACTAGGACACTAGTGATGTGTCTCTTTAGTTAATTCCAATAGTGGAAGTACTGTGGATCAAAATTGTCTATGAAAGAAATGACCTATTGTTTGGAGCACCATAAGTTTCTTTTATGAAGATATTATGAAAAATTTATGTATCACATTAAATGTGATCTAGTAAGCACCACCTTGATGTTGTAGCAATGGTAATGAGAACTGGTTCATTTTTTGTGGTTAAGTGTTGAATGGTTAAATTAGTTCTTGGAGGTATGGTTGACATTCAAAAAAGAAACATGGCCTTTAGAAAATAATTAACGACCATAGAATTTTGTATTGATCATTTTTATGACCATTATGTATTATTGGGTATTATAGGTTTTAAGGTGGAGAGGCTGTAAGATCCCATGTTTTTCTATGTTTGAGATTTTCTAAGGATTCTGAATTTTCAATTATTGGATGGGTCAAATCTAGATTGGAGATTAGGAATAGGAATTAAATATTTGTGATGACTCTAAATATATATTTTAGATACGATTCATGTCTTGGAAGATATATTACAGGCTTTTGGATCATCTTGGGGGTTTGAGGCTCAAAACCAGAGTTTTGTAAAGGTGAAACTCAAGGCGCATTGTAAGTGTATGATTATTACTAACTATGTAGACTGACCATATGGGCGATTTTTTACAAGAGCACGATTTGATAAATCATGTGGTATTACATAGGAAAACATGTGGGGTTATATAATTTGTTTCACACATGTCTCATAGTTGGTTAATGGTTGGACTAACCATGAATTGCAACTATGTGTGGTTAAGGTGTATGAGGACTATATCACCGCACAATTACCGGACAATTTTCTACACATTTTTCCTAACTATTTGGATAATTAAAGGTGGTAAAATTACCATTTACCCTTTCCAAACCTTAAAGAGATTTACCCTATTTTCATCCCACTTTCTTCCCCCATGAGAATCAATCATTATCCCTTCCTCTTTGGGAACTTTCCCTCATTATTGGCCAGAATCGAAATCCATCTGGTATGTTTGAACCCATGAGGTAAACATTTGACTCCCATAGTCATCATAGTGTTTTTCATTGGATTACTCTAACTATTTGATCTTATGGTATAGGTTTTTAGTTCTAATTCCACTAGAGCATGGTGTAATCAGATACTAATGATGGGGATTTCACTCTAGCCAAGGAGAGGGTGACCTGGGATGCTTTCTGCACTTTGACGCATATCATTCTTTCATGGTATGTTTCCATAGTGAATTTATAAATAATTTATGTTCAAATTAAATTTTTAATGGTTTTTTGACATTTTTTCTTAGGGATCAGGATCATATTGAGGTGAGAATTTTGTTTCGGGGTGTTAGAAAGTTCTAGGTCACTATTTTAGTGTGATGGAATTGGTTGGTGAGATATTGAGCATTATGACTATTTAAAATAAGGTGGTTCTTTAAACTAAATAATCGGTTTTTAATTAATTTATTATATTATTGTTATAATTAATTATTTGTGGAATTTTTTCTACGAGACAAGACCTAACATGTCTTGGTTGATCTTAGACAAGCCTAAAAATCTACTTTTGGCCTTTAGAAATAAATTAAAATATTATTAAAGGTAGACAGTCTCACATGACTTCCCTAGAGTAATTTTAAATGTTTATTCAGTATTCATATGCTTCGGATTGCCCCTAAGGGTGACACCACTTTCTCAAAATTATTATAATGAACTCCCTCGTTAATTTTTTGGATTAGATTAAATGGATGGGCACCAAGGATTACTAACAAAACCTATGAAATAATATCATACAATAAACTGAGACTATGAAAGAGACCTAGGATCATCTTTCAGATTCCATCGTTTATGATATAATCTCATGGATTGCATGTATAATTCTTCTACTATGTTACTCATTGTGAGGATCATGTGAGGTATGACTTCATTTATATATTCACTTTTAGGATCCATTCTAGGATTCCTATTATTATGGTCTAACCTCAAGGATCCCATGTTCAATTCCACTCTTGAGTGCTGGCCTAGGGGACCCAGTGGATGCCCTAATGTTTGATCAACCCTAAGCTAGTACATTTTTGGGTTTGGGTAGATATGGTAGCTGGTGTCACCTTAGAACCTATACCAAACTTGTTATCACATAATTCTGTAATATCATATTTGGATTTTGGCACTCTTCCACCCTCACTATTTTCTTTATGCTTTCACTTAGTTACTATTGATGAAACTATGATTTCCATAGGTGCTTCCTATTTTGTGGAAAGTGGGTCTAATGCAATTTTGGGCATGATAGGGATGCCTAGAGGTACTTCACAAGATATGAATTATAAGCCTTCTTGATTGATATGGATATCATGGTATGAAACCAATGAGGGGCATTGTGGTATAGCACCAAAATTTCTAGGCGGTATGATACCATTTAATGATTTTTCTATGGTTGTTCCTTAAGGACTCAAAGAGGATTCCTTGGTCAATAGACCTAGGTCTTAGACCTAGTAGGTCAACATTGTAATATTTTTTTCTATGGATTCACTATATGGACTTGAATAATATGCCTTTGTCAATGGCCTTGAGTCATAGCCCTCATATGTCTACATTATTTTGAGTTTTATAAGGATGAAATCCATGGACTCATTGTGGATACCTTGGTCAATTACCCTGGGTCCTAGACCATGCAGGACTGATACTTTAACTAGCCAGCATCGGTATCATTGATTGAGATTATGGACCCAAGGATCGACTCAATTACATATTTATTGAGTGGTATGACATTTAGCTTTATTTTTTTCATAGGATATCCAGACAATCAGGATTACAGACCCAAGGATCGGTTGTGGTTCAATTCATGTTACATGTCTCCTTATATATATATATATATATATCTATATATGGAAATACACACACACACACACACAAATATATATATATATATGATGGAAACTTGTTCCTATTGTGTCTCGACTAGGTTGAGAACTTTCCTTGAGCATTCCTTGTGTGACATTGTCTTTCAACTCATTTATAGTAGTTATTATTATTTTTGTTGTAGTTTTCATGTTGAGTATCTCACATTAACATAAAAATCATTTTAATATCTAATTATGGGAGTGAAATGGTCATTACCTGCTATGTTTGGTACTCACCCCATACTTGGGAATCCATTGCACTATGGTACTCGGGTAGAAATTCACTTGGCTGCTGGAACAGGATGGGTTGAGGCATGGGACTGATCGAGTGGCACAGATTATATATGTACATGGATTTTGGGAATGTAGTTCATCTGGGTGTAAATTTTAGACCCTTACAACATTATTTCTATTTCTTTTATGTAGTCTTATATATGTGTGGTCATCCAAGTGGTTGATCAGTGTTGTATGTATGACATAGTCATTATAACCTTTTCAACATTCCAATTGTTATTACAACATGCTTATGTTTTATCTTATTTACTACTTCTGAACTATGTTTAATTACTATTGGGGATGATATTTTGTTGTTTCAATTTTTTTTTACTCTAATATGAGGGAATAATTTACCCAAAGACACACCCAAAACCCTTTCTACTTGTCAGAAACCTCTAGAGTATGGGGATCTGTGCTTGAGAACTTATTTTGAACCGTATCGATTCACTAGATTAGTGTCATCCGAGACGGGTCATTACACCAATATCTAATGAGGATAATAAACATAAAGAACCTCCTAAACCAAATATATAAGAGAAAGCCTATGATGAACTTACTACTAAAAGTAGGTCATAAAAATAATGTTAAAAATCACACTCACCCTCTATTTTAGATTTATGGATGTCCAATTGGAATCTAGTTCAAGTCACCATAGTAGGCTTAAGATGTTTTTAAGTTCCTCAAATAAACACCCCAATGATTTGGTATTATATTCTATTATTACTATTTCCCAAGTTGAGGATTATGGAATATGATTCATTAAATTCATTTTATCCCTACTTTAGATGAATTCAATATGATTTTGAAATGTACTAGCTATCACCTCATAGAATCTATAGTAATAGAAAATATAGGAAAATCACAATTCAAATTTCATAAAAATTTATGATCATCTAAAAGTGAAATTATGACTACGAGATCTATTAGAAAAATAATTACATAATAAGAGTTATGATGCCGAATCATGAAATATGTTTATCTCAGATTACTGGAGAAAAACTAAATATTAGCATTGACCAATTCTGAGGGAAAATCATATATTCCCCACGTTTTTTGATAACACTCTTGAAATTATATCATGAGTTTCATCCATCTCATAGATATCCTTATTTAGTCAAAATTAACTAATAATTAAAATCAGGGGGGGAAAATTATTTGGGGGGGGCAATATACCACCCTGAGATATTGGAATATATTTTTCTAAATTAATGCAATGTATGATAGATTACTCTACATGAAACACCAAAACAAAGAAAACTGCATAAAATTATATAACTGTTAAAATATACTTGTTGAATTGGTGGGTAAATATAGAGGTAATTGATTATTTATTTTTGATATATATATATACATAAATAATTATATGTTCATTATTAGTACTGATTCATTGTAAAAATTCATTTATAATTTCAAAATGAAAAATAAAATCACATTATGAGTAATTTTTTTATTAAAAAAATTCCTTTTTCATGAACAATAAATTTTATTATATTATTGTTATATAATAATTTAAATGGAAATTATTGATAATATATAAAAAAATTAACATTAATCTAATAGTTATTACCGAGAAATTTATAAATTTATTTTATGCTTAGAATATACATGTATCTTAAAATTATTTTTATTTGTTAAGTGAAGTTATATTAAATTGGATTTTTATGACTTTTAATAATTGAATAATATAAAATTATTTGAATAATTTTAATATTATTTTTCAAATAAGTTTATAGGATCAAATTTATTTTGAGGCATAAAATTATGTTATCAAGATAAATATTTATTACAATGGTAAAATATTTATTTTTCAAATAATTATACTTTTCTAAATATTTTTCCTTAAAATTAAATTGATCTATTTTTAAAACAAATATCCGAAATGAAGTTTAAATATTTTTATAAATAATTTCACATTCAAATAAATTGTAATAATTATTAAAAATTATTAATAAATATTCATAAGGTAAGACCACTATACATAGCCCGAGCCTCCACTCCAACATAATTCCCCACACCGTAAAACAAACTAAAACCAATAACTATTGATCCTCATTCATCCCAAACAAGACAACCACCCTGCATCTCCCCGACAACACATCATCCATCAACATTCAGCTTTAGACCTGAGGTGGGAGGAGTCTAGATTACCCATCTCCCTTGCATATTGTTACACAACACCCATGTCTATATTCTAATTTGTACATGGAATTTACCGAGAAATATATATTTATTTTGATCTATTTACTTAATGGAATACAAGATCCAAAAAAACCTTCTAATGATATGTATCAATATCTCATTACCCTTCTCAGATGAGGTCACCCACCATAGAATAATATCTTGCTCCCCACCTTAGGATTATCCTTTTCATCACTCTAGTGAAAATAGATCATAATCAATTTTTTCATATCCATATCCATCCCAGACATAACAATTGGCATGGATTATAACTCACTCATCCTAACCATTAATTCAAATGTCTCCCTCAAATATTTTACATTTCTCAAGAATAGTTTCCATGATGATCACCGAATTGAAAACCAAACAAGGTTCAACACTCTCTAATGGACAATAATATACTGACGTGCCCACATGTGTCATTTAATTTTCCTAGGATGTGGTCAGATTAGATTTGTTTTTTCCCAGACTATACTTTCTACTACGACATAGTATAGTTATAGTGTGGGGTTGATCCAATGGGGAAAAAATGCTATCAGACAAGATATAAGACAAATGGGATTAATATTAGTGATAAGGAAGGGATTGGGATCAATTTTGGGGTTCAGTAGAAAGGGTGATCTTAATTCTATCCTTTCATGGTCATATGGTTTAGCCAACAAAAAATTGAAGGTCACTAGTTGATATTGGATAGACCAACTAGATCTATCTAGGATGCAGGTATTCCTTGGTCTAGAGATGACTACAACCTATATGTATTAAAATTAGCTTCTATAGAAAAAATTGTCATAGGTTATTAGTCATAAACTATTCTACTTCAATGCAGATAGGGTCATTCGTTCAAACATCACATGGTTAGGGTTGTTCAAGTGAATTGTATAGATGGATGTTTTTAACCTTATTACTAATATTTATGGTTTCCAAGTTGATAATTGAATATTTATTGAGTTTTGACACCCCTACTCTCGATCCCTACCCAAGGTGGTTTAGCCACTCATGGTAGAATTGATCAATAATGGGTAAAATATTGAGAACATGATGAATTTACAAATATAAATTGAGATTAAATAATTAAATATCATTCAAGTATTGAGATTTATCAATTAAATAATCTGAAATGAATAATTATTAATAAATATATGGATTCAATCATAGTTATAAGTAGAAACTTACATGAATCATGAATAAGAAAAAGTGAAATAAAGGTTTGTTGTAGATTTATAATCGAGATGAAGAGCATGTGAAATTATATTGATGATGTAAAAGGGGATGAATAAAACCATTGAAATGGATCCATGATGCTTGTATTAATGTAAAACAATGAATTTAATTGAATAATTTTGATTTTTGGGAGATGAATTTGAAGCGAAATGAGAGAAAATTAAAAAATAAATGAAGTCTTACCACTCTCCCATCATGGTGCACCTCCTCTAGGTAAATAATTGGGATATTACATTATGTGTAATGGTGTTTCACATTATGTAATTCTGATCCACGTTTTCCACTTTTTTTGAATCTTTACAAATCTCATGTGAATCTCATTCAGATATTTGGTACACTTTGAATCCCTTCACAACGTGTATTTGGGACTCACAATGTATATTTTACTCTAGAATTTATCTGGAATGTGGGACATTAATTCAACGGTTACATGACGTGTAATGGTGAATCATGTCATGTAATGTCTTCATGACATTAAATTATTCATGACTTTGCTTCGCAACCAAATATCTGAATGCGATTCACATGAGATTTGTAAACATTCAAAAAAAGAGGCAATCTTGGATCAGAATTACATAATGTGAGCACCATTACACATCATGTAATATCCCAATTATTTACCTTTATGAGGAGCACCGTGATGGGAGAGTGGGAAGAAATTATTTATCTTTCAATTTTCTCTCATTTCGCTTCAAATTCATCTCCTAAAACTCAAAATTCTTCAATTGCATTTGTTCTTTTACATTAATACAAGCATCATGGATCTATTTCAATGGTTTTATTAGTCCCCTTTTACATCGCCAATATCATTTCACACACTCTTTATATCGATTAAAAATCTACAAAAAACAATTATTACACTTTTTCTTGTTCATGTTTCATGTAATTATCTACTTATAACTGTGATTGAATCCATCTATTTATTTCTAATTATTCATTTTATAATATTTAATTGATAATTCTCAATCCTTGAATGATATTTAATTGGTAAATCCCAATTTATATTTGTAAATTCATAATGTTCTCAATATTTTACCCATTATTGATCAATTCTACCATGAGTGGCTAAATCACATATGGTAGGGATCGATAGTAGGGGTGTATAAACTCAAACAAATCTTCAATTATCAACTTGGTAACCATAAATATTAGTAATAAGGGTAAAAACATTCATCTATACAATTCACTTGAACAACCCTAATCATGTGATGTTTGAATGAACGACCCTATCGTCATTGAAGTTGAATAGGCTATGACCAATAAAATATGACACATTTTTCTATAGAATCTAATTTTAATGCATCTAGGTTGTAGTTATCTCTAGACCAAGGAATACCTACATCCTAGATAGAGCTAGTTGGTCTGGCCATGATCAACTAGTGACCTTCACTTTCTTTTTAGGAAAAACCATATGACTATACCATTTTAGAATTAAGATCACCCTTTCTATTGAACCCCAAAATTGATCCCAATCCCTTCCTTATCACTAATCTTAAACCTAGTTCTCTTATTATATGTCTGCTAGATTTTTTCCCTGTGGTATCAACCCCACACTATCACTATACTATGCCTTAGTATCAACTGTAGTTTGGGAAACAATAAATGTAATCCGACCACATCCCATGCAAATTAAATGACACATGTGGGAACGTTAGTACACTATTGGACATTAGAGAGTGTTGAACATTCTTTGGTTTTCAATTTGATGATCATCATGGAAAATATTCTTGAGAAATTTTAAATATTCGAGGGAGACATTTGAATTTGTTGTTAAGATGAGTGAGTTATAATCCATGCCAATTCTTATGTCTGGGATGGAAATGGATATTACAAATTGATTAGGTTCTATTTTAATTAGAGTGATGAAAAGGATAATCCTAAGACGGGGAGAAATATATTATTCAATGGTGGGTGACCTCATTTGAGAAGGGTCATGGGATATTGAAACTGATAATTATACGATTTTTTGCCTCTTGTATTCCATTAAATAAATAGATCAAAATAAATATAAATTTCTTGGTAAATTCCATGTACAAATTAGAATATAGACATGGGTGTTGTGTAACAATCTGTAAGGGAGATGGGTTCTTTGGACTCCTCCCACCACAAGTCTAAAGATGAATGTTGATGGATCCCGTGCTGTCGGGGAGATGCGGGGAGGTTGTCTTGTGTGGGTTCAAAGGGGATCAATAGTTATTGGTTTAGTTTTTCTACGGTGTGGGTAATTATATTGGAGTAGTGGATCATGCAATGTACAGTGAGATTACCTTATGTAATAAGATAGGAATTTCCCTTTCTATTATGTAATCTAACTCCAAAAACCTGGTCAATATCATCTGATTGAGAACATGTATGTCACGAGATATGAATTATTTTAATAGGAAGTGCAAGAGGATGTTGAATCAATGCATGGAAGTGAGACACAATTGGAGGGAAGGGAATTTTGTAGCACATAGCTCAGCCACCGAAGGGAGTGCCTGTAACTGGTTCATCACAAATAATTGCACTAGTTCAATTCTTAATGATTTGTATCTTCTCATTAATGGGTATATCTTAAGACTTCACCATTTTCCACTAAAAGTTTTGTAACATTCTTAACCATTGGAATAAAAACTTAATTTTGAATGAATGAATGACATGGGTGAAGTCTGGGTGTCAGTATTAATCCGAAAGTATGTTGTGATGATCCAATGATTTTGGATTGAGAATTTTGTTGATGCTTATGTTATAACATATTGATGGTTTGAATAGGGGATAATCAACTAAGAGGTTTCACTTGATGTTGGGTGCAGAAATCAGGGATCATGTTCAAAATAATTTCATTATGACTTAGGATAAATGCTTTCGATCAGTTTTTAGTGACATATATGTTGTTGAAGATGATATTTGTCAATAATATCTAGATGAAGGTGGCCTGACACATGTTCTGTCATATAGTTGAATACAAATAGTATGGAACCATATTAATCATTCCCTTTGGATGATATGGTTTATAATAAAGGTTGGTCGAGGATTTTCAAGGTAAATATAGCTCAAATACATTTTGATTTTTTATTGGTATTAAACTATTTTCTTAGATAGATAATTGTGAGTAGTGACATGGGTTTTTTTATCAGGAGTAACATGGTGATAGATGTTCCAGATGCCTCACTAAGACACTAGGGATGTGTATCTTTAGTTAATTCCAATAGTGGAAGTACTGTGGATCCAAATTTTCTATGAAAGAAAGAACCTATTGTTTGGAGCACCATAAGTTTCATGTTTCAAGATATTATGAAAAAATATATGTATCACATTAAATGTGATCTAGTAAGCACCGCCTTGATGTTGCAGAAATGGTAATGAGAATTGGCTTACTTTTGGTGGTTAAGTGTCGTATGATTAAATTAGTTCTTGGAGTTACGGTAGACATTAAAAAATTAAACATGGACTTTAGAAATTAATTAACGACCTCAGTATTTTGTATTGATCATTTTTATGACCATTAAGTATTCTTGGGACCGATAGGTTTTAAGGTGGAGAGGCTATAAGATCCCATGTTTTTTTGAGTTTGAAATTTTATAAGGATTTTTAATTTTCAATTATTAGACGTGTAAAATATGGATTGGAGATTTTGAATAGGAATTAAACAGTTATGATGCCTCTAAATATATATTTTATAAACGATTCATGTCTTGGAAGATATATTACCAGTTTTAGGAGCATCCTGGGTGTTTGAGGCTCAAAACTGGAGTTTTGTAAAGGTGAAATTCATGGCGCATTATCAGTGTATGATTATTAATAACTGTGTAGATTGACTACATGGAACATTTTTTACAAGATCACAGTTTTATAAATCATGTGGTATTCCATAGGAAAACATGTGGGGTTATTAATTTGTTTCACACATGTCGCATAGTTGCTGAATAGTTGGACTGACCATGCATTTCAACTATGTGAGGTGAAGGTGTATGAGAACTATATCACCGCACAATTAGAAGATAGTTTTCTACACCTTTTTTCCTAACTATTTGGATCATTAAATGTGGTAAAATTACCATTTACCACCTCCAAAACATAAAGGGATTTACCCCATTTTCATCCCCCTTTCTTCCCCCATGAGCATCCCCCCTTCTCCATTCCTCTATGGGAACTTTCCCCCATTATTTTCTAGAATCGGAATCCATCTGGTGTGTTGGAACCCATGAGGTTAAAATTTTACTCCCATAGTCATCTTGGTGTTTTTAATTGGATTCCTATAACTATTGGATCTTATGGTAAGGGTTTTTAGTTCTGATTTGACTAGAGCATGGTGTAATCAGATACCAATGATGGGTATTTCACTCTAACTAGGAAGAGGGTGACCTGGGATGATTTCTGCACTTTGACACATATCATTGTTTCATGGTATGTTTCTATAGTGAATATAAAAATAATTTATGTTAAAATTAATTTTTTAATGGTTTTGTTGACATTTTGTCTTAGGGATTAGGATCATCTTGAGGTCGGAATTTTGTTACGGGATGTTAGAAAGTTCTAGGTCACTATTTCAGTGTGATGGAATTGGTTGGTGTGATTTTGAACATTATGACCATTTTAAATAAAGTGGTTCTTTAAACTAAATAATTGGTTTTTAATTAAATAATTATATTATTGTTATAATAAATTGTTAGTGGAATTTTTTCTGTGAGACAAGACCGAACATGTCTTGGATGATCTTAGACAATCCTTTAAATCTACTTTTGGCCTTTAGAAATAAATTAAAAGCTTATTAAAGGAAGACAGTATCACATGCCTTCCATAGAGTAATTATAAATGTTTATTCAGTATTCATATGCTTCGGCTGGCCCCTAAGGGTGACACCACTTTCTCAAAATTATAATAATGAACACCTTGATTAATTTTTTGGCTTAGATTAAATGGATGGGCACAAAGTACTACTAACAAACCCTATGAAATCGTTTTATACCATAACCTGAGACTATGACAGAGACCTAGGATCACCTTTCAGACTCCATTGTTTATGATATAAACTCATTAATTCCAAGTGTAATTTATCTACTAGCTTACTCATTGTGGGGATCATGTGAGGGATGAATTCACTTATATATTAACTAATATGATCCATTCTAGGATTACACTTATTATGTTCTAACCTCAAGGCTCCCATGTTCAATTCAACTCTTGAGTGCTGACCTCGGGGACCCAGCGAATGCCCTAATGTTTGTTCAAAACTAAGCTAGTACATTTTTGGGTTTGGGTAGATATGGTAGCTGGTGTCACCTTAGAACCTTTACCAAACTTGTTATCACATGATTCTACAATATCAGAGGTGGATTTAGGCACTCTTACACCCCCACTATTTTCTTTATTCTTTCACACAGTTACTATTGATGAAACTATGATTTCCATAGGTGCTTCCGATTTTGTGGCAAGTGGGTCTAATGTAATTTTTGGCATGATAGGGATGCCTAGAGGTACTTCCCAAGATCTAAATTCTAAGCCTTTTTGATTGATATGGATATCATGGTATGGAACCAATGAGGGTAATTTCATTATAGTACCAAAATTTATAGGCGGTATGATACCATTTAATGATTTTTCTATGGATGTTCTCTATATACTCAAAGAGGATTCCTTGGTCAATGGCCCTAGGTCTTAGACCTATTAGTCAAAATTGTACTATTTTTTCTATGGATTCACTCTATGGACTTGAATAATATGCCTTGGTCAATGGCCTTGATTCATAGCCCTGATAGGTCTACATTATATTGAGTTTTCTAATGAATAAATCCATGGACTCATAGAGGATACCTTGGTCAATTGCCCTGGGTCCTAGACCATGTAGGTATGATACTTGAACCACCCAGCATAGGTATCAATGATTGAGATTATGGACCCAAGGATCGACTCAATTACATATGTATTTAGTGGTATGAAATTTAGCTTAATGTTTTTCATATGATATCCAAACAATCAGGATTATAGACCCAAGGATCGGTTGTAGTTCAATTCATGTTACTTGTCTCCTTACTCATATATATATATGGAAATACACAGACACACACACACACACATATATATATATGATGAAAAATTGTTCCTATTGTGTCTCGACTAGGTTGAGCACTTTCCTTGAGCATGCATTATGTGACTTTGTCTTTCAGCTCATTTATAGCAGTTATTGTTATTGATGTTGTAGTTATACTGATGTGTATCTCACATTAACATAAACATGATTTTAATATCTAATTATGGGAGTGCATTGGACATTCCCTAATGAGTTTGGTACTCACCCCATACTTAGGAATCCATTGCACTACGGTACGTGAGTAGAAGTTCACTTGGATGCTGGAACAACATGTGATGAAGCATGGGACTGATCGAGTGGCATAGATTAGAAATGTTCATAGAGTTTGGGAATGCGGTTCATCTGGGTGTATATTGTATATCCTTACAACATTATTTCCATTTCTTTTATTCACTCCTATATATGTGTGGTCATCCTAGTGGTTGATCAGTGTTGTATGTATGACATGGTCATTCTATCCTTTTCAACATTCCATTTGTTATTTCAACATGCTTATGTTTTATATTATGTACTACTTATGATCTATGTTTATTTACTATTATGGATGACATTTTGTTATTTCAATTGTTTTTTACTCTAATGTGAGGGAATAATCTCCCCAAAGACACACCCCAAACCTTTGCTACTAGTCATCAACCTCTAGAGTATGTGGATGTGTTCTTGAGGACTTATTTCGGACCATATCGATGCACTAGAATAGTGTCATCCGAGATGGGTCATTACACCAATATCTAATGAGGATAATAAACATCAACCACCTCTTAACCAAAGTAAATAAGGGAAATCCTATGATGAACTTACTACTAAATGTAGGCCATAAAAAATATTGTTAAAAACCATAATCACCCTCTATTTTAGATTTATTGATGTCCAGTTGGAATCTAGTTCTATCCACCATAGTAGGCCTAAGATGTATTTAAGTTCCTCAAATCAACACCCCAATGATTTGGTATTATATTCTATTATTACTATTTCCCTAGTTGAGGATTATGGAATATGATTCATTAAAGTCTTATTATCCCTACATTAGATGAATTCAATATGATTTTGAAATGTATTAGCTATCACCTCATAGAATCTATAGTAATAAAAAATATTAGAAAATCACAATTTATATTTCATAAAAATTTGCGATCATCTATAAGTGAAATTATGACTACGAGATATCTTAGAAAAATAATTACATTATAGGAGTTATGAAGCCCAATCATGGAATATGTTTAGCTCAAATTACTGGAGGAAAACTAAATATTAGCATTCACCAATTCTGAGGGAAAATCATATATTCCCCACATTTTTTGATAACACTCTAGAAATTATACCATGAGTTGGATCCATCTCATAGATATCCTTATTTAGTCGCAAGTAACTAATAATTAAAATCATGGAGAAGAAATTTATTTAAGGGGGGAGAATGTACCACCCTAAGATATTAGAATATATTTTACTAAATTAATTCAATGTCTAATAGATTACTCTACATCAAACACCAAAACATAAAACAAACCGCATAACATTATATAACTGTTAAAATATATTTGTTGAATTGGTGGGTAAATATAGAGGGAATTGATTATTTATTTTTCATTTATATATATATATATATGTTCATTATTAACACTAATTCATCATATAAATTAAATTATAATTTCAAAATGGAAAATAAAATCACTTTTTGAGTAATTTTTTTATTAAAAAAATTAATCTTTCATGAACAATAATGTTTATTATTTTGTGGTTAAATAATATTTTAAATGGAAATTATTGATAATATATAACAAAATCAACATTAATCTAATAGTTATTACCGGTAATGTTATAAATTTATTTTATGCTTAGAAGATACAGGTATCTTAATATTATTTTTATTTGTTAAGTGCACTAATATTGAAATTGATTTTTATGACTTTTAATAATTGAATAATATAAAATTATTTTAATAATTTTAATATTATTATTCAATTAGGTTAATAGGATCAAATTTATTTTGAGGCATAAAAATATTTTATCAAGATAAATATTTATTATAATGGTAAAATAGTTATCTTTAAAAGAATTATACATTTCTAAATATTATGATTTAAAATTAAACTGATCTATTTTTAAAATAAATTTCTAAAATGAAGCTTAAAAATTTGTATAAAAAAATTAACATTCAAATAAATGGTAATAATTATTAAATATTATTAATAAATCTTCATGATTAAAACAACATATTTATAGAAAAATATTTTTTTAACACTTTATAAGATTTAATTTAAAAGTTAATTTTCATTATATTAAGATATTTAATTAGATTAAATTGAGTAAAAATTAATATTCAATATCTAATTTTTTTTATAAGTTTCATATTTTATTTTTTTGATAAAATAATTACCATGTTTAAAATTTAATAATGATCAGTAAGTGTTAAAATGGGTAATCTAATGGAATTAAAATTTTGATAAATTAATTTGACATTTATACCCTCTATAAGACCTTTTTAGGTTTTAAATTCATACCTACATGTCCAATAAAAATTTATACACCTAACTCACTTAACCCTTATGAAATTATATTCTTACCCCATACCTAACATTCTTTTTCTAAATATTTATCCCTTTTTCATCTATAAATGGATCTCCCTTACACCCCTCTCAAGACACATCACTTGATATAAATTATTATGAAACACTACCCAATTTTATTATTCTAGATCCAAACTACATGTTTAGTATCCCTTTTCCTCAACAAGGTTCCTCAAGTCCTCCATTTCCAAATTATACTTCAAGAGAATATATGAATTCCAAATATAAGCAATACTTACCCTTTTACTTCCTTTATTTATCATCATCATAAAACCTCACCGAAACCATTATAAACCAATTTATATTATTAAATAATTATAAATAATATATTGATATGTTTTTATATTGATGGTATAACCATTTTCCATTCTTTTCCCATTTAATCAACAAAAATTGAAAACGTTGCTCATGCATGCATGTGAACTACCACTTCTAGGAATAATGGTTTTTTAATCATTACCATTAAAGGATATTTATAAAAATGTTGTTAGTGAATATATATTACTTATTTCATGATTTATATTCTTTAAATATAAATTTTTCTCTCTATAATTAATATAATTAATAAGCAATCATTGTAAAACTAACCGCCTAAAATGAATATACCAAGAAGAAAAAAGGTTTATTTATAAATAAAAACTAATTTTTTATTTTCCATATTAATATAAAACCTCCAAATTTCTACTAATTACCATAATAACATCTAAATAATGTCATTATACTTTTGTGATAATGTTAATATTACAAATGTATATCTCTTATATCCATACTCACACATAGATTGTTTCTATAAATTTCTATCTGGTACGGAATTGGAAATTTAATTTTGGATATTAATAAGTAATTAATGTTTTTATGGGTTTCGAATATAAATATTTAACTCATCAATTAATATACACCATCATTCATTTTTTAAAAACGTAAAGAAATTTTTTTTCACTAATTTCTTCTAGAAGAACCATAACTAAAACTATCATAGAATGAAGCTATGACTTCATAAAATATATAAAAACATAAATTGATGTACCTTTTATAATCTAATAATGATGATATTTATTACAATAATTAATAAAAACACTACAATTACAAAACTAGTTCAAAACAAAAAAATACTACTCACAATTTGAAAATGGAAAATAACTAACATTCATATAAGGAATAATATAAATGAAGTTTATAAAATGTTATGTGTAGGAATAATTTTATGGAATATGTGATTAATATATTTATACTTGTTATACCGGAGGTTAGAGTGTGAGAGACTAAGTAGTAAATCGTGTTAAGGGTTTACGTATTAAATTTAGTTTTTTAATACTTATGTCTTATTGTACGCCATGAAATATTTGATATGCTATGATTACAAGATCATTATTTTCTTTTATCATATACAAGTAATTGATGGATTTATAAGAGCCGTATTTTTTTTCTTTATTTAAATGGACATTTATTCAGTGTATATCAAGGTCATAAGGTTATTTGTTTTCTCAGATCCCTTAGTTGAGTTAAAATGATTCTTCTTGAACTTCTTTCTTCTAAGATTTATTTAAATAACCCCACATTTCATTTGAAACATTTATATCTTTTCCAGAATAAATTATTAAATATACTTTTCAAAAGTAATTTTTTTAAATATTTTTTCACTTTACGTTTTTGAAACATTTATATCTCTTTAATGGATCCATTATTATAGATGTTTAGTGTGAAGTTTTCAATTATTTTTTACTTCACCCATTGGAAAACTTTATATCTTATTCAAATATCCTTTATTAAATATTATTTTAATATAAAATGTTTTAAAAAAATTTTACATCACATTTTTGATAACTTTATGCGTAACACCCCATTACCTTCCTTCAGGTATGCTTCGACTATTTTTTTGGTTTCCTGTTTTGTTTGGGTTCATTGCAGGGTTCTTAAGAATAAATTTCCTTTTCTGGGGAAAATTACTTAAATTTTGGGGTGTATGTTATATAAACACATTCTTAACATACAAGAATATAAAGTCATTTTAGATGAATATTCAGAATTTTACAAAAATACATGTTTGTTGACCGTAATAGTTTAGTGTCATTAGAAACATGGAAAAAAAATCTCCTAACTTGGTGAAAGATCTTCAAAATCTCCTATAAAGGTCTTCCATTTTATTAATCCTACTTAAATATTTTATTCATAATCTAGGGAAAAAATATAAGAAAGGGGTGAGCTCATATTCCCAATAAGGGTAAAAAATGATGATACGTAAGCATAACATGAGCATAAGTGTTTGAGAACATGATATTAACGTTATAAGATAATATTATGCGTAAAAAGATAACAATCACGGGACATGGAATAATTATTGGAATTTCATAATACATGAATCATAATATAACCAAGAACATGAACTGTATGATCACATCAGAGGCATAAGACATAGATTTTGTGGCAGACACATAAACCTGTAACATTATTCCCCATAATTCATAGAGTATTTCTGAAAACCTAATAGGGACCTTCATGGGGACTACACCTACTGGGTGAGACACATCCATATCCCAAGTCACAATCCTTTCCTTATAAGGGATTGGGTTTCCCCTATTCCCACAGTGGATTAGGTTTCCCCATCTTCCCATAGTTGATTGGGGTCCCCAATATTCATATAGTGAATTGGTTTTCACCATCTTCCCATTATATATTGGTTTTCTTCATATTACCATTGTGGAATGGGTTTTCTTGTCTTCCCATAATATATCAATCCCGTAAAATTTATTCTCATCATTATCACATGAGATATAAATTTTTACCCATTTCATTAGAGGGAGATACAGGTCCCACCTATCACATAATAAAATCATACACACATGTGACATAAGATAATAAAACATTTATCATATCTTCACCCACAAAAAGTGAGAGGTTTCATAAAAATCATATCATATCCCATAAAATTAAATGGTTATCCTAACATTTTATCAAATCATTAACTATATAAAATAGATAGGGTTCATAATAATTTCATCAAAGCATAACCCATGATAAGAAGCAGGATTCAAAATCATATAACTCATGGAAGAGAAACAGGTGTCATAAAAATCATTTCATCAAAACATAAAACATTCAAGAAATAATATTAATGGTATTCTGGGATCATATCCCTAGTAAATAATAAACTATAAAAAGTATGTAATCATAGATAGAGAAGGATTTTTAATGATCAAATGGAAAATTTCTTAGTCAAAATTACCATTCATTGAAAATCCTTTTTTTAAAAAAAATTTAAAAAAAAATTCTTATAAATAAATATTTACACTTTTAATTTAAATCATTTATTGATTAAAATATCTTTTCTTCTATGAAAATTTATTTTTAAAACCTAAAACCTTTTGATAAATATTTTCATTTAAGATAAAATTTAAATGTTATAAATAAATCTAGAAAATATTTAAAACACATTTTAGATGTAAAATGTATTTAAAAACATTTTTCTTCAAAAATATATTTTAAAACATTTAATGGATGATTTGAAAAATAATTTAAAACACTTCTTAAATAATATAACTATTTTGAAAACCTTTCTGTTTGAGAAATAATTTAAAATAAATGAATTTAAAAAATATTTGGAAAATATTTTTTCATAAAAATAAATATTTTAATCATACAAAGGAATCTTTAATATATGGATGGTTATGACAGCAGATAAATCTATACATTCCAATCTTTTCTTTGAAGATGTAAAAGTTTAGAAATGTTCCTTGATTGGGAAACAAAGAAAAATTCCTTTATAAAACCATATTTTAAAAAGTTAAAACATGGGAAAAAATTGAGTTTAAACATTGTATTATAATATTAAAACATTTTGAATTTTTTTATAAAACATGGTTTTGAAAGAACACAAGTTTCAGACCGAAGGGAGAAATAATGTCAGATTTTCATAAAAGAATTTTATTATTTATATTATGTAAAAAAACTAGTAGAAATTATAGCATTACATAGATAAAACATGGATAAACATATAAGTAGAAAATTCAGGGATGTTATTGAGAGTTGTTTGATTTTATTTTATCAATGGAATCACAATCATAAACAATCCCAATAAATGATGAGACTATTATAATAAATTGTCACCTCTTTGGTAACTTTGTATCATACTCCCCCTGAAATAATAAATTTAAATAAAGCATAAAATATCATGAAAATATTTATGATTAAAAATATAACATGTAAGTGGGTATTATATACCCCACACTAAATACTCAAGTGGTCAATATGTCATGTATCTCATGGAAAAAAATGTAAGATGAAATTCCCATACTCTAGGTCTTGACTTTCATTATACACATTCAAACCTCCTGTATAATAAATATACATTTATTATAAATATAACACATAAACATAATGTTATATATCATAAAATATATGATTTTTTATGACTTTGTATTACTCATTTAATAACAACTCCATGGTAATGTTATGTTTCGTGTAAAATCATCTTTGTTTTTCGTATATGTTTTTTCTTTTTATTCTTGATACTATTACTTAGATCATGATTTCATTGTTTCTAGAATGTAAATCATGATAAAAATATCATATAATCCCATTTTATGTATTTATAATAGTCTATAAAATATATTTTTATGAAATGGAATACAATGTTCATGGAGATGTTAGGTCGTACATACGCATGAACATTGTTTCCGTTTTATTATCATATTGAAATAATGAAAGTAAATGAATTATATATATAAATATAATATAATTACAGTATAATTATTCTGTAATATATATCATATAATTTCACTAAAATCATCCTTAATAAATTCTATGTAGAGTGTGAACGAATCACATCTCTTTGAGGAGTCGGTAGTCCACCCGTCCACAAACCAAGTTATCGTATTTACAAAAAATTGAAAGCATGACGGTATTGGTTTATATAAAAATCAAATAAGCCTAAATAAATAATAAATATAATATATATAATTTAAAAAAACATCTTACATCATAATTCCCAAACATGATAGTTGTTAAAGGAAAAACGAACAACATCGTTTCATGAGGCGGTAGTTCGTCGTACACAAGAATGACAAGTTTGTTACCCATTAGATGGAATTGTGTGTATGTTTAGATAAAAATCTTATAATAAGAACATATAAGTATATTTATTATAATTATTTTAATATATAATAATGTTATGATAATATTATAGGGGGTGGATAATGAAAATAAAACAAAGGAGCTTGAGAAAATATATTACCTCTTCTTTGGGTAACTCCACTTAGTTTGCACCAAATGGCTTCCTTGGGTGGATTTGTGCCCAAATTGAGGATTAAATTATTAAGTTAGGTATTTTGGGAGATTATTTTAGAAAATTTTTTGTGATAAAAATTTCATGATAGGCTTTTATAAGTGGTTGGGGTGAGTTTAGTTTTATAGTGAAGGAGGAGTGACATTCTTGTAATTTTCTAAAATGAGAATTCTAACCACATTTTTCCTATGTAAAGTGGCTAAAAAATGGTAAGATTTATATAATACATATTATAGGTTAAATATATGTAAACTAAATGGAATCTTGTAAATTTTATAGGTCATGTTATCCTTATGATTAAGGTTTAGTCATTTGTTAAGCTATTTTTTCTCTTAATCGATGTAATTTATTTTAATCACTTTCCCTGATATTTCTGGTTAAAAAAGTTTAGATTATTAAAAATTAAAAATTATTATGATTCCAAATACTTAATCCATTTTTATAAATTATAATCATATAAGTGTAATAAATTAATTTAAATTTAATCTCGCAAACGGGACGACAAAGCGGGTTTTTAGAGTAAAAATGTTCAAAAGTTTGAAATGGTTTTGTATCCAATTTCAATTTTAAATTGATTAAAATTACCCAAATTGGTTTAATTTATGTATAATTTATATAATTTAACTTTAAAACTTGTTAAAAACATAGTTTAACCATATAAATAAATTATACGTAAAAGCAGTTTTGAATTAAAATCCAGTATTATTCACTATTCACCAAAAAATGAAACTTCGTAAAAAAATAAAAACAAATTCACCGTAAACTAATTTGTAATATATAATTTTAAAAATAAAGATTATTTTTTCAAATAATAATTATAAATGTTTAAGAAATTATATTTTAAATGGGTTCTCTATTATAAGGTGGTAAATTTACCTTTTAGGAGAATACAACGTTTTATTCCAAAAATTGGATTTATTTTTATATTATACATATGGAATATATTCTATGAGTATAAAAAATATTTATTTAATATCCAATATATATGAATTTTATTGAAAAAATTAATTAAAAGTGTTTTTTAAATTTATTGAGATAAAATTGTGTGTGTAAAAAGAAAAATAGTTTTATTAGAAAAGGAATTTCATCATTCTCAAATAGTTCTTACATTCATTTTAAAGTAATTAAAAATAAAATGATTCATTATATATATATTTGGGGAGAATATTTTACCAATTTAGTTAATATTATTCTTAATTTTCATTCCATCTTCTAAGTGGTAACTATAACAATATTTTTATAATAATATTAATAGTAAATTGTAGTTCAATTAAACTCGGTCTTGCTTGTAACACAAGCTATCTAAGGTACTCAGTATTGCATTTAATTATATCCAAACTTAGTGTTGTGTGTAATATATGCTAATATAAGTGTTTTTTTTGTGAAGTACAAACTTGGTGTTATGTATAATGCAATCCACCCTTAGTGTTTTCATATAAAAAAAGATATATTCATTGTTGTGTGAAAAGAAACATATAAAAAATATTAAATTAATTCAAAAAATATATTTCCAAAAATATCAGGGTGTTATATTCTCACCCCATTAAAATTAATTTTACCCTTTAAATTAATAATGGTTATCAAAGGTTTAATACGTGAAATATTCATTCATATAAACCCAAATAATATAAATGAATACTAAAATTTCCATTAAAATGGAAAGTTGAAAACATAATGGTTACCCAAAGTTACACATAACTAGGTTTTCACATAGTAGAACATAGGTGGGAATTTAAATCATGGAGATGAAATAAAAACATAAATATTCAAAGATATTGATAAAGATCACCCATCACAAGAAATTGGGTGATCCAGAGAAAGTCAACAATCAAAAAATCATAAAGTGAAGAAGCATGATAGAGGTCAATGATATAATCAAAATAATGATAATAAGATGAAATTTTATTTCATGAACCTTTTCATAAAGTTGAATATATTTCTCACAACAATATATACTTTCTTGATTTCATTCCCATTCATAAGTAAAACCTCGCCATTTGGTCATGTCTTGAACAATTTCCACTTCACCTCTTTCCCCAAAAAGGAAGGTGAATTTTTCATTCCTGAATCACTAATGGATCAAGAGATACATGATAAGTCATACCATCACTCTCCAGTTACCATCGACATAGAGTAGTTAGAATAAGTTATCCAATAAGAATAAATTATCATGTTGTGAGATAATACTTTAATCTCAAAATCTTCATATGAAGTTTAACTTAAACTTCTCATAAATAGTTAACATTATAACCCTTCCAAAATATGAGTATCCAAAACTTTATAATTAAGGTTAAAAAAATATTTTAACATTAATCCCCCATTTATCACAAATTATCTCTTGGTTGTCACATTCCAAACATGTGAATACCCTCATTTTATATTCTCTTGAAACATTGTAATAACCTAAATTACCATAAATACTTTTGGAAAACCTGTATCCTTACTTATTCTAAAGGTTACATGATATATTCATTAAATACAATAATTTGTAAACTTCATCTATTTTTACATAGATCACTTAGTCAAAAAAATCAACAACCACTTCTAGGGTAATCCATACTTTCCAATTTACATTATCCATATCTACCATCCCTTTATGAAAGCTAAACATAATTTTCTCAACATCATGGACACATTAAGGGTTTCCTTCCATAATCAAAATATAACCTTTACCTTAAATCCATTTTTTAGTACATTATAACATTTGAATATTTTTTTTGGGAATCCTTAATGGAAAACATATTCTTCATAATTTAAATAACATAATTCTTGAATTCCTATACATATACACTTTAATAATCCAACATTATTCATAAAACACTACTCATACTTCATCATATTATACCTTAATAACACTTTCCAATAATATATAATTTTAACCATGTATTAGGGTTCCTCAACCTCAATAAAATCATGATTCATACTTTTAGTGTAAATAATATGGGAAGAACATCCCATACCTTTCACATGTCATTTGTGGTCTCTTTATCTTCGACATTATAACCAATACTCATAACCTTCTGGATTCTCTTCATGATATTTACAATTAGGAGATCAATTTTAATCATGAACATAATTTCCACATCTGGAAAATTCAATGTTAACCTAGTTCCTTCTAGTTACTACTATTGAATAAAACCAGAAAGCATAGGGTGACAAAAACTTATCATAGTAGAAAACCACATAATCATGAAAAAATTATTATTGGATGTCTAAATAATGACACATAATTCTTTAATCTATGAAACACTAGGTTTATCCTTGGTTATTCATAAAAATTATGTCTTTAAGTCTTTCATGATGGTTTGTAATGAATTTGTGAATTCTCAAAGAATATCCCCAAAATGTGTCAAACCATGTGTGCAGCAAAGCCCACTATTGTGCACCAGATCCAAACAGAGTCTAGTGCAATATGATGTTTTTTGGTTATTAACCATATGTAAATATGTGCCAGAGACACATCCACTTTTAGTTTCTAGATGGAGATATATTACTTGGAAACCAGTCACTCTATCCTTTTCCTAAATTCTAGGATATTTTCTTATACATTAACTCATAGTTAGACTTATCCTTAGAGAAATCCCAAGACATATCCTTAGAAATATCCCTATGGATATCACTAATGTTTTCTCATCATATTTTCCCAATATTGACTACATTTTTTCTTTGATACCAACTATAGAAACCTAGGCTTAACATACATGGATAATACATCATTTAAGATGAATATTCCACACATTAAAAAATAAATCATTGAGGGCCATAATAGTTTAATGTCATTGGAAACTTGGAAACATAATCTTATGACTTGGTAAAAGATATTCAACATCTACCATAAAGATCATCACCTTTATTATTGCTAAATAAAACCATTATTCATAATCTGGGGGAGAGGAAACATAAGAAAGAGGTGGTCTTAGATGCTCAGTAAGATTAAAAAAATACATATATAAACATAATATGAGTATAAGTGTATAATAACATGATCTTAATGTTTGAAGATCATACCCTATATAAAAATATCATAATCCTAAGACATGGCATTAATATTGGTATTTCATATGACATGAATCATAATATAATGAATAACTTGAACCATGTGATCACATAAAAGGCATAAGACATAAAATTTGTTGCAGACCCATAAACATGTAACATCATTCACCGTAAGTCAAGTCTCATTTCCAAAAACGTATCAGGGAACTTCATGGGGACTACACCAAATGGGTGAGACTCTCTACCATTACCAGTCACAGTCCTTTCTTTATAAGGGATAATGTTTCCCCAACTTTCCATAGTTTATGGGTTTTCCCATCTTTTTATAGTGGATTGGGTTTCCCCATCTTCCCATAGTGGATCAGGTTTCCCTATCTTCCCATAGTGGATCTTGCCCATCCACATGATTCCCAACATTATCAAATGAAATAAAAATATTTAACCAATGCAATAGTGGGATAAATAGGTCCCACACTTCACATTATAAATTCATACAAACATGTTCCACAAGATAATGAAACTTTCACCATATCATGATGCATAAAAATATATGGGTTTTGTAAACATCATATCAAAACCCATTAAATGTAATAGATATCATAACATTTTATTATTTCATTTCCTATGGAAAATTTATAGGTTTCATAATAATTTCATCAAACAATAAACAATGAAAAGAAGCGGGTTCCAAAAGAATATAACATAGGTAAGACAAATAGGTGTCATAAATATCATTTCATTAAAATATAAACCATTCAAGGAAGAATATTAATGGTATTCTTGGATAATATCCATATAAAATCATTATCTATAACAGATTATGTCATTTTATATAGAGAAGTATTTTTAAAGATCACATGAAACATTTATTATGGAAAATATCCTTTCATTGTAAATAATTTTCATAAAACCATTTCAAAATCGTTTTCTTATAAAGTAAGCTCTATAATTTTCATTTAAAACATTTCTTGAGGAAAATATCCCATATTATCTGAAAATTTATTTTAAAATATAAAACATTTTGAAAACAATTTTATTCTAAAATAACCATGAAACTTATAAAGGAATCCTGAAAACATTTAAAACACTTTTTAAATTTAAACAACATTGAAATTATCTTCTAAAACTTTTAAATGAGGCTTTGAAAACCCATTTAAAACACTTCTTGAATCATAAAAAAACCCCGATTTTTTTTTTCTTTGAAACCCACAACAAAAAAATTAATTTACATAATATTAGGAAATATTTTTTACTAAAAATATATCTAGTAATATTGTAAAGGAAGCATCAAAGTAATGATGTTCATGACAATGGATAGATCCAAACATTTCAAACATTCTTTTTACACCGTAAAAGTTTAAAAAAGTGCCTCGATTAGAAAACAACAAGAAGATTATTTGTTAAAACTTTTTTTAAAAATTTAAAACATGGGTGAAAATGTCCTCTAAGTAATATATGATAATAATAAAACATTTTTGAAAGCATTTTTAGAATACACAGTTTTTAAAGAACACAGATTTCCGATCAAAATGATAAATAAAGTGGAATTTTCATAAAATAAGATCCAAATTATATTAAGTACCAAAGAGTGTAAATATGGTATAATTACTTGTATATAACATGAATAACCATATGAGTATAAAATATATGGTTTTACTTTAGATATGGGTCATATAATTTCACCAATGGAAGCATAATCGTAAACAATCTCGATAAAAGATGATATTGTAGTAAAAACCTATTACCGCTTTGGTAACTTTGTATCATGATCCCCATGAAAGAATAAAAGTATATGAAGCTTAAAATATCATTATAATAATAATTTTAATGATATAACTTTTCAATGGGAAGTATATAAACCATAGAAAATAATCGATTGGTTAATATGACATCAATCTCACAAAAATATAAAGTGAGATGAAATTACCTTACCTTAGGTCTTGAATTTCTTCATATGTGTTCAAAATACTATATAATAAAGATATTTTTATTATAAATATAAAATGTAATAATATTATTATATCTAATACCATATATTATTATTTTATATCTTTATACTACATATTTATTAATAACACCATGTTAATGTTATGTTTTGGGTAATATTTGCTCTGTTTTTTGAATAGGTTTTGGGTTGTTATTATTGATCCCCTTAATTGTATAATGATTTAATTATTTACATAATTTATAGAATGATATAAATATCATATTTATTCAGTATATATATATTTATTTATTAATAATAGTCTATAAAATATATAAATATGGAATGGAATATACCATTCATGGAGACAGTAGGCCATATGTACGCAAGAACGCTCTTTCCATTTTATCGTTGTATTGAAAGAAACAAATTAAATGAAATATATATATATATATAATCATTAATTATAATTATTATATCATATATATCATTAAATTTCACTAAAATTATCCTTAATATGTTCCATGTATAGTGTGAACGGGTCACATTACTTTGAGGAGGTGAAAGTCAACACGCCCACAAACAAAGTTATCGTATTTACAAAAAATATAAAGAAAGAAGGTATTTTTTTATATATTACTTACATAATAATTAATAAATATAAAATTATATATATATATATACTTTAAAACATAATTTTCAACCCTAATAGGTGGTAAAGAAAAAATGAACAACATCGTTTCATGAGGTGGTAGTTTTCTCTACATAAGAATGGTAAGTTCTTTACCCATTAGATGATGTTTGTGTAATTTTAGGTAAAAAAATTAGAACTAAAGATTATCACTATATTTATGATACTTATTTTATTATATAATCATGGAATATGAATATTTTAGTTGTTGTATAATTAAATTAAAACAAAATATCTTGAGGAAGGATGTTACCTCTTCTTTGGGTAACTCCTCTTCGCTTTCACCAAAGGGCTTACGTGATTATATTTATTCCTAGATAGAGGATTATAGGATGAAGGGAGGTATTATTTCAGCTTCTTTTATAACAATTTTAGAGATCCAAATGTCTTTATTGGTGTGAATAAGTGGTAGGGGCGAGTGCCTTTTTATAGTGGAGGAGGAGTTTCATTCTTGTAAATTTTTTAAAAGGAAATTTCATATATATTTTTACTATGTAAATTGGTTCCAATAATGGTAAAAATTATATAAATGAGGGTTTAGGGTCTAAATATAGCCATAAAATGACTTTTTAAAAGTTTCTAGGTCATTTTGGCCCTTATGATTAAGGTTTCGTCCTTTGTTAAGCTATTTTTTCTCTTAATCACTATAATTAATTTTAATCACTTTCCATAATATTTTTTGTCAAAAAACAGTTGAAATTAATAAAAATTATAAATTATACTTATTCCAAATATTTAAACCATTTTTCCAAATTCTAATCACATAAGTGGAAAGAAATTATTTCAATTTAATCCTGTAGATGAGACGACAAAGCGGGTTTTTAAAGTAAATATATTGAAATGTATGAAATGTTTTTATATCCAATTTCAATGTAAAATTGATTTGAAAAAACTAAATTAAATTAATTAATTTATAAAAGATCTAATTTAAATTTAAAACTAATCAAAAACATGATTAAATTTTATATATAAATTAGATGAAAAATCAGTTATGAATTAAAATTCATTATTATTCATTGTCCATAAAAAATGAAACTTCACAGAAAAATAAAAATAATTCCCCCTAATATAATTGTTTGGTTACTATTTAAAAATTGAATTTTATTTTTTCTAATAAATATTATAAAAGTTTCAAAAACAATAATTAAAATGGGTTCTCCCTTAAAAGAAGGTAAAATTAACTTTTTAAACAGTACATGTTTTTATTCCTAAAATTAGGTTTATTCTTATATTATACATATAAAATCTATTGTACATGTATCAAAAATATTTATTGAATATATTATATATATAAATTTTAATTAAAACATAATCAAAATTGTTTTGTTTAATATTTTGAGATAAAATTGTGTTTGTACATAGAAAAATAGTTTTCTTAGAAAAACAAATTCTTCATTCTCAAATAGTTATTACATTGAATTCTAACAAACTAAAAACCAATGGATTCACTATATATAAATATTTAGATAATATTTTTACAATTTATTTAATCTTATTCATAAATTCCATTTTAACGGATACATGGTAAGTAAAATAATATTTTAAAAATAATATTGATAGTAAATTGTAGTTTGGTAAAAATCAGGCTTGAATGTAACCCAAGCTATCGAATGGAATCATTATTTTATGTAATGAACAGAAAAAATAGTGTTTCACGTACCAAATTCTAATCTAAATATTACATGTAACACAATATTGACTTGGTGTTGCATATAACGCAAGACAAACTTAGTGATTTCATATTACAAAAATTATATTCAGTGTTGTGTGAAATGGAAAATATCAAAAAGATTAAATTCAATTGGAAAAACATATTTCCCAAAATCTTTGGGTTTTGCATATTTTTTGTATTAATAGATTCTAGTTATAATGGGGTAAATGTATTTAGAAGGTGATCCTTGGATCTAGAGAGCCTTCTGTTTTGGTTTAGAGATTTTTAGTAGAAAATTGGGCTTAACACTCCGATCTAGACACATTCATGTCATGAATTGGTTACACGACATGAATCTATTTTAGGGTATGTTCTGTGAGTCTCATGTAGGGAGAGAAAATTTTACAATACATGAAAGCATTACATGATGTGAAAACATTTATCGAGATTTAATTTTACCTGAGGTTATATCTTTTCATAATATTTTAAATTCATGGTATTTCACACCATGAAAGATATTAATGACATGAATTCCTTGGGTCAAGATGTTTTAAACATTTTGCATATATTTACTTTTTTCATTAAGTGATTAGGAATTCCTCTTCAACCCTATGGTGATTTTAGACCATCTCCCTCCTTTTAGATCCCTCAATTTGGTGTCTTACTCCTGTGGAGGTTGAGTCACATATCCCTAGTAAGAGTTCATTCTTCCTATTTGTTTCCTTTGGTCAGGGTAGAGGCATTGGATATGTTTTTTATTTAGATTCCTAACATATTTGTGTTTTTTATCTATCATATTTAGTTTCTTTTCATACCTTTTATTTCAATGCATGACCAGTGGTTCTTCAATTTTCATTATGGAAGGCAATTAGGTTTCCCTCATTGTTGATGTTGGTGTATATATGAAACTGTTATTAATTTTTGAATTTCTATATGTCATTTTTGACCCCTTTGGGATGTTAATTGAAAAGGATTTTCTTTGATGCAAATGTGTTTTTATTAAATTTGAACGTGGAATTTGGATATAGTTTAGGAAAAACATAGCACATTGGGAGCCTTGGGTTCATCAGGAAATGGACATAGGTAACCCTAGTATGTGTGACACAATTAGGGGTTAGTTTTGTGATATATAATAATTACGATAGGAATCAATATCATTTATAACCAAAATATTCCTAATTATTTATTCTTTGATGTCTATTATGTATTCCCATATACTAAATACCAAATGGTGTGCTTTGTATTTTATAATTGGTTTATCGTATGATGGATTATTTCTAGGATATTTTCTCACATGTTTAGTTTACCTATTTTTCTTTTATAACTGATACATTACTAGATTTGTTGGATATGGTATTAATTTATGGAAAGCAAGGGAATGTTTAAAAATGGGTTTATTTATGAAAATGATTTTTAATCATCATTTTTTTAAGGATGGAACCTGATCATTCTTGATATTAGTACTTGTAGAGATTATTGGTTGTTATACTACCAAGATCTATTATCACAACTTATTTTTCCCTTTAGGAGGATTCAAACCTTGTTTTTAAAAAATCATAGAAAGGGAAGGGAAATAATGTTGCATGATAGGTTCTCTCATCATATGTCAGATTTGTATTGGGAAGGATTAGTAGTGACAATTGCTCATATGGAGACTTGTTTAGTATAGTATTCTTTATCTTAATGGTTTTACTTGTCTAAATTTAATTTTTATGTCTCATGGATATATTTTTATTTCTTCCATGTTTTACTTTGATGTTTCTTAAATTTTACATGAGACTTGTGGTTTTTTTCTGAATCTCTCCATATAGAAGACAATATTAGTTGAATTTTTTAGTTCTCTTAGGTTGGTTCATTAAAAACTATTATCGATAGGAATACCCAACATTAAGTGTCGTTGAAACTGCCTAGGCGTGTTTTGGTGTCTAGGTATACTAGATTTAGGACCATCATAATTCAAATCGTAAGTACTAAAAGGGGCCTGACCAACTCACTTACGTGACTAGATCTGAGTTACTATGTGTGTTTAAGGATTTTTTCCAAGATTGAGACTTGGTGGTTGATGTTATTTGAATGAGTTGTATATGGGATTTATTTAAATGGCATGTTATTTTCTTAAGGTGTCATCCTTGGTCATAGAATTTATAATTTTTTAAATTATTTTTATTTTAATGCATTGATATCAATACAAGACATTGGTCCAAATATTTTTAAATTTTCTTATGAATAATGGTTATATATATTATTATTGTTACACAATGCCTCCTAAAATATAGTTTCCAAATCCAAGTGAGGAAAATGAAAGACATGTTCAGTGTACCCTTCATTGGTATAATTTGTAATCGAAACTATTCAAACTCTAGGTCAAGTGGGCGTTGGGATGCTAGGAAGATCAGTGGATCATGGATGAGGGTTTACAACGATGCATCACCATGTCACATGACCATATGAATCTTAATAATGGATTAATAATATTGAAAGGATCTTCAAAATTTAGAAGACTTATGAGGACAATAAGGTGAATTTTTTCACATATACGTTTAAAGGGTTGGGAAGAGATGATTGTATTATATTGTGAAAGCTATGTTGTATGAGGATATCACCTAGGTATCATTCCAAAAAATATTCAATAATAATTTTTATCATGAGACATTACTTGTAGAAAATACTCGGGAATTTTTGACCTTCGAGATGTGACAACGTAAAGTTTTGGATTATTCCACCCATTGTTCATAGTTGGGGCACCTGGAACCAGTGATAGTAACCATTGAATACTTGAAGGATTTTTGGTTTCTTATGGATTTGAGGGCCGATATTCAGTCAATATTTATTCTCATATTACTTATGATATTTTTGGAGGTAGTCGATAAGGTAACTTTGGTAGTGGCTAACATAGCTAGAACAAAATGTTTAGGAAGAGTTTCACTTGGTATATCTATTAGCCTGGGTGAATATTATATCAATAAAAGAATTAAAAAAGGTAGACATTTTTCCTTAGGACCAATTTTAAGATATTTATTAGGGAAACAATAAGATTTTTTATTTTAGTTTGGGATGATTTTTCATAAAAAAATAATTATATGGAGGATCCCAATAATTTTCATTGTTGTGGACAATTTGGGCATCTGGAACATTTTTGTGATAGGATGTCGCAAGGAAACATGGATATATCCACATTCAAAAATGTATCATAGTTTCATACTAATGTCTCTAAAGTTGATGGGTCTCATCATTTTGATAAGGTGGGTGTTCATGTGGAAAATAAATCTCAGGGAGAGGATGAGAACGGATGTCTTTATATAGTGAAGTATACACTAGAGGAATCTAACAGGTATGGTTTTTATTTAATACTCTATGGTGCTAGATATGTTTGGTATAGGTGTTAGTCAATATTTTATAATGTCCAAGATATTATATATGTTGGTATTATATTAATATCTTATGAATTTATTATTATATCCATCTACACCTTTGTTAAAGAGCACTAAAAAAGGTTTTAAGTGACCAATATGTCAAGTGATGATAGAATAATATAAAGGGTAGCGGGGCTTCTTAGTGCTTGATCTTGATATCTTTGTCTTTATTGTCAGTATGGATTGGATGATCACTGTTAAGGACCATATATACTTTTATCAATATCATATGTAGTTCTTATCTTTTGATGGCATCACTCATGTTTTTGAGGGTGAGTGGGACTCTAGATTGGGAAGGGTGGGGCATGTTGTTCCTTATGTTGGGGTTAATATCATGTTATTTGTAAAATATGTTTATTTATGTTGTTGACCCATGTTTGGGTAGTCATCTACTTATGGTATTTTGTGCATACCCTAATTTATTTCTGAATGATATTTATAGTTTACTACCCCAGATAGAGTTTTAGTTTACCATAGAACTTCTTACTGGTATAATTCTCATTTTTATGCCATATTTTTTTGGTATGGTACCTTCTGATTTCGTATAACATAAGGTCTAGCTTGGGGATCTCAAAGACAATGGATTTATTCATCCTAGCATGTCACCAAGCTATTTTCCATTCATCTTTAATATTATGGTAGATAAGATCCTCAGTCTTTGTATTGACTAGTGTAAGTTAAATCAGGTTACCATAAAGAACATACATACCTTGCCCAAGATTGATGATCTCTTCAATCATCTTAGTGGGGCTCATTGGTTTTCAAAAATTGAAATTTGGTAAGGTCACCACCAACCAAGATTTTGAGGATAGGATATTCTAAATATAGCATTTAGGAGAGTATATGGAAATTTTGAGTTTCTGGTTGTTCCATTCAGATTATCTAACGATCCTGCAGTGATTATGGAATTGATGAACCAGATCACTAATCGATTTATGGACTCTTTTTGTTGTTGTTCTTGGATGGTATTTTGGTTTAATTCATGTCATAGGATCACATGGACCATTTGAATGTCATTCTTATAAATTTTATAGAATATTTATTATATGGAATGCATTTGAAATTTGAATTTTGGATTTAAGAAGTAATGTTTTTTGGGGATGTTATATCCAATAGGGGTGTATCAGTGGGACCTAAAAAGTTATAGATAGTTATTTCTTAGGAGTGATCCAAAAAGGTGTTTGATATCCAAATATTTTTGTGGTTGGAAAGTTAACACAATTGGATTGTTTAGGTATTCTCCAAGATTGAATATATTATAAAAGCAATAACCTATAAGGGTGAAAACATTGAGTGTAATGAAAAGTGCCAAATATATTTTGAGGAACAGAAGGTGAGATCGAATTCAGCTATAGTTTTGATTCTTCTAGAACCAGGTTTGGGTTATGATGTTTTCTGTGAAGCTTCTAGAATGGGTTTGGGGTGTGTCTCGATACCTGGGAGATAAGTGGTAGCCTATAAATCTCACATGTTATTCTCTCATGAGAAGAACTACCCTACCCATGATATTGAGTAGGCAATGGATATGAATAAACTCAAAACATGGAATTACTACCTATTTAAGGAAAAATTTATGATATATTTTTATCATAAGAGCCTGATTCATATGTTTACTTAGAGATATATGAACTTGTAGTAGAGAAACTAGGTGGAGTATCTCCATAATTTCTATTTTGATATTTATTGTACTACTAGAAAATGTAACATTGTCACCAATGTGCTGAGTAGGAAATTATTAATAAAATAAATGATGGAATTAGTGGAAGAGTGGTCTTGGATGAGTTCTTTTTCTAGTATGTTATTTCAAATTGAAGAATCTAGTGGGAAGTTATGTCTATATTTGACAAAGTATAACTTTTAGTTTGATAAGAGGGTTCAACTCAAGAAGATATCTGTCACTAAGAGACAAGGTTTTTGTAAAATCCGATATGGTTTGGAGACCTCATCTGTGTAGACTAAATCTCCAAGTGGAACTTTATGTTTTCAAACAAAGTTGGTTGTTACTTTTCCCCTAAGTTAGTATTTGATGTATAGTGGACCCCATTATTGTGGGTTTGTACCGAAAGGTACTGCAAAGATGTATAATTATTTGATCTGTTGGTATCATTGACTGGGGATGAGATGGTCGATTTTAAATTATGTATCATAGTGTCTTACTTATTAGAAAATTAAGGAAAAACACTAGATAACTAATGGTTTGTTGCATAACTTACCAACTACATTATGGAAATGGGATAATATTTCCATGGCTTTTATCATTGGTTTACCAAAGACTCATAGTGGGAAGAATGTGATTTGGGTGATCTATGATTGACTCATTAAATTGGTTCATTTAATCCCTATCAACGTGAAAATGAAGGTGGAATATGTTGGGGGATTATATGTCCAACAGACGATGAGACATAATGGGGTTCCCTCTATGGTTGTTTTTGATAGGGACTAAAGGTTATAATCCATGTTTTGGAAGGTTTTTCTTGAGGTGATGGGTTCCCAGTTTAAATTGAGCACCACATATCATTTTTCGATGAATGGATAGATAGATAAATCTATCTTATTTCTTAAATACATGCTCTAGGATTGTGTTCTTGATTTTGGGGATTCTTAGGGGAATTGTTTTCCTATAGTCGAGTTTTCCTAAATCAATAGTTATTAGTCCTCAATCAAAATAGCTCCCCTTTAAGGATATTTATGGGTGTCCATATTGATCTCCCTTTTGTTCAAGAGATTTTGAAGAGCCATTTTTGGTTGGGTAGTGTCTTGTTTAGGATACAATTGAGAGGTTTCAGTTGGATTTAATGTCTCATTTGACTTGCATCCATGACATGTTTCTTATTTCCCAACTGAGGTGGTATCAATTAGATCATTACCATGTGATTGAATGGAATTATTTTGATATTGAGACCATCATCAGCATGGTTGAGAAACTATTTTAGATTATAGATAGCCAAGAGAAGGTGTTTCAGGATAAAATGATTCATATGGTCTATGTACCATGGTAGTGTAGACAAGGTATCCATGAGACGTAGGAGAGGGAAGTATTGATGATGTAGTAGTGGAATTAAATTTTTGTGAGTCCATGATATTAAGTAATTTATGTGGATAGAAAATGTTTATGGTGGGGAGATTGTATACCCCTGTTACCTTCATTCAGATATTCATTTACTGTTGTTTTAGTTTCCCATTTTATTTAGGTACACTGTGGGATTCTTCGGAATGGAGATCCTTTGATGGGGAAAATGACCTAACGTCTAGGGGTCTATTTTTTTCTGGATTAAATTATTCTGGGTATAAATGTTTAAATTGATTTATATGTCTTTCCTTGGGTCTGAATAGTGTTACGATTTGGTTTATCGGTTTTTATATAATACCTGGCTGAACACTACCTACTGGAAACATTCACATTGTGAATGGGTTACATGACATGAATCTATTGCAGAAAAGATGTCATGAGTCTCATGTAGAGAATAAAAATTTTACAGGATTTTAAACCATTACACGACATGAAAGTATTGATTAGAATTTAATTCAACCTAAGGCAGTTCCTTTTCGGAATATTTTTAATTCATGGGATTTCCCAACGTGAAAGGGATTCACGATGTGAATTCCTCAAGTTAAATGGTTTTAAACAAGTTACACTCTTAAATGTTTTTTCATTTAGTGAAAATTATTTCCTATCATATCCTAAAGAGATTTTGGATGATTTTGGGTATTCTACCTCATTCTAGATCATTCCATTCAGTGTGTGAATCCTATAACTATAGTGTTTCATATCCCTGGTATGAAGTATTTCAACATCTTCATTTCCTATGGTTGCGGTGGCGATGTTTGCTGTACTTGTGATTAAGAATCATGATAGGTTGTTGTTTTCTATTTATCTTTTGTAGTTTCTTTTTGTACCTTGTCTTTCAATGGAAAGTATGTGGTTTTTTAATTTCCATGATTGAATATAGATAGGTTTTTGTCATTCTTTAGGTAGGTGTATCTGAGAAATTATTGTTAACTCTTGAATTTCTATATGTTCTTCTTTTCCCTTTTGGGTTTCTCAGGGAAATAGATTTGAATTGATGAAAAAGGGTTTTTTATAAAATTTTATCACGGATCATGGGAATGGTTTTGGACAAACTTATCGTATTTGGAACCTTGGGTGCATCATGAAATGGTCATTGGTAACCCTGGTGCGTGTGACACCATTAGGGGTTACTTTTTTGATATTGACACACTGTGGTTGAGAACAATATCAGTTGTAAACAATATTTGACTGGTTTAGGATTATTTATGTCTAGTGTGTATTATAATTGGACTGACCCTAAATGGTATGATTTTTTATACCTAGATTATCACATGATGGTTTATTTCATGGATACTTTCTCACATGTTTAGTTTGGCAGTTTTCTTTCATACTATATATATTAATCACTTTAGTGAATATGATATGAATTTATGGAAAATAATGGAATTTTTACAAATGTTTTTATTTATGGAAGTCCATTATAAATAGGATTTCATTTTAAATCTATAACTTATGCATTCTCGATATTTGAACTTGTATAGATTCTTTGTTGATATCCAACTGGGATTTGTTCCTACACCATACTTTTTCCCATGCGTGATTATAGAATTTGTTTTTTAGGAATCAGGGAAAGGTAATGGAATTATGTAGCATGCCATGTTCTCTTTTCATTTGTCTATTTCATAGTGAGATGGATTTGTGGGGATGAGTGGTCCAATGGAGTCTTTTTTTATTTTGGTATTCTTTATTTTTTGGGTTTGGTCAGTATGGCTTGACTTTTTATGATTCATGTATATTTTTTCATTTCTTTTTTATTGTACTTTGATATTATTTCAGTATTAAAAGATACTTGTGGTTATTTTTTGTATCTCGAAAAGTGGTTGGATTTTTTAGGTAACTTGTCTTGTTTACCAAGGCAAGTTCATTACATTATTTGTTTTTAAGGGAATGTCAATAAAGATTTTTTTAAAAGTAAAAGTTTTCAAAAAAATATTCACTTATATTTTATGAATAAATTATTTCCATTTCAAAGATTTATTATTGATATTTATTTCCAAATAATGATTTTGAAAATGATTTCTTTTCAATTTCTCAAAAGTGACCTCTCAGAAAATTACTTTTAATGTTTCCAAAAATTTATCCTTTTAAAATGATGTCAATTTTTTTTTTCTAAAACCCATTTTATAGTTTCATTACCATTTTCCTATTTATATCTAATGGCTTAATATATTTTGAAGTTATTTTTTATGAATAATCCACTAAATATTAATAAAAATATATTTTTGAGTTGATTGAGTTGTCGTTATCAACTATTTAATTGATTGGGGTAGATTTTAGTGATACCATCTTGAAATGTTGTGAAACACATATTTCATTACATGGTTCCTTTATGATGTGATTCATGATATCAATTTTCTTTCCTAGGGGTTTTCATGACTTGTTTAATTATTGATGAATTATGGAAATCATATGTATGGATGACAATAAGTGGGATCATATATCACCAAAAACATCTTTGGTTAAGGACTTATATCTCATGAGATAAATATGAAAATTGAGTAGTTAAGATCACTCCACTGTAGTAATAAAGAAGTGATACATACTCTATTATGTTATCGGAATTAGAATGCGATGATTAATCCACAATGTTTATGCAAACCAGGTAGTAATGCCTACTCAACTGTGTTTATGGGAATCAGGTAGTGATGATAACCCCACTATAGTAATCACATAGTGATTCTTACTCTGTCGTATTATGGGAAATGTGTAATGATTCTCACTCTACTATTATATTATTTACACACCTATGTTAGTCTCATATAATAATTTTATAGTTATTTTCATTAAAATTAATATGGTTATAGTCCATGGATCATGTTTATTATCTCATTTTCTACACCTTACCATGAACATTCATCCACACCAACCCATGGCCATCATCCAAAATGAAAGAGAAAAACCAGCTATAAACAACTAAACTAGATGTGAACTAGATGAAGAAAATAAATAATAATAAATTGGCCACTATGGATAAACTAGAACCCAACAAAAACCAAACGAAAACAACCTGGCTGTGGATGAATTGAACAACCTCTATGTGGAATCTTGAAGAGGAAGATTCATTGAGTGCTAACACCACAAATAAACTTGTGGCTATCTGAAAACACTGAAAAACGATCCATCAGTGGAAAATAAACCACAATAAAGGAAAACAATTCAAGCATGCCTATTGAAATCAACTAAATTTGATCCAACCAAACCCATGTGGATAAATAAAAGACCACCAGAAGAAGAAGAGATCCTCACTATCGCTCGTATATCTACATGAATATGCTGCAACTAAGATCCAATAATGAAGTATTGATGTTAAGATACACTACACTAGATCCCTTTGAGCATTCCACTATGAGTTACCAGTGATATGTGCTTATCCAGATCTACTACATCATCATAAAGAGGAAATATAGAACTACCGGAGACTACCACATTGATTTTTGAGCACCTCCTATCCAAGTAGATGAAGAGCCCTAATTGTATTCACTGATGAACTGCATGACCCACCCCATGCATAAAACCAAAAACCAAGAAAACAAAGAAACAAATAAAACAAAATAAGAATAATTGAAATAAAAAATAATGATATATATATATATAAATGGAAAAGGAAATTAAAAAAAATTACTATAAATATTTTAATAATAATAATAATAACTATATATATATTTATATAATATATATATATATATATTATAATTATTATTTTTCTATTTATAGTAATGATCAAGGCCCAATCCAACATTATTAGAATTCATCAAAGCCCAAGGTGAATTTCAATCACATGAAACTACTACCCCAAAGCACTCGAATATTATAAAATATGTGCACAATTTTGGATAGAGTATGTGTGAGTAGAGTTGATCTCAACCAATGACCAAAATATGAAGAAATCTTATAAAGGAAAAAAGGAGATTATTGATCATCACTAAATCTCAAAAAGATATCATTTCCTATAAATATTTTCTTCCTCACCCATTACAAATTTCTGGCATCTACTAACTATATTCATCCTCTACTGACTATGTTATTTTTACAATTAGTATACTTCTTGTAATTTCTTTTCTTATGTTAATATTAATTTCACTTAGTTTTTTTAATTATTATTTGTCATTATTTTCTCCCCCAACCAATTTTTCTCTTATTTAATCCCCATACTATAACATGGTATTTTAAGAATCCAAATCATGGAAAACTAAACCAAGGGATATGACCTCAGGGGAGATCACACAGGTACCTGATTATTTTTAAAAATTTGAATTTCGTCCTTGATGTAGAAGAAAAATAGGGAGAAGCGGATAATTGGTATTGATAAGATCTCTCTAATGACCTATTTAATCCTTAAATCTATAGAATCTTCTCTCCCTCCCACTCTTGGTTCATTATTCATACTAATGGAGCACCATGGGTTGATGGATGGAAAACATGCGATGGATCTGGGTGTTGATCAGTGAATACCTCGATTGAGTTTGGCCATTGTCTCTTCACTATAGAGGATGTGGAACTCAATGTATTAGAAGATATTTCTCTTTTTTATGTTAAAAACAAAAAAATAGATTTAAAAGAGCAATTAAATAATGATATTGAAGTCATCATGGGATGAGAACCAATGGAAAATGATAAATTTTGTGATTGACCCTGGATCCAACCCATTTCACCAACTATTGTGTTTTCCATTTTAATTTTTTTAATTATTTCTATTCAAGAAAAAAAACCCAACCCACTATTTTAAAATTGAGAAAATAAAATAAAAATATATAAGTTCTAGGATAGTGAGACTCCTCAACTCTTTCTCCTTGGGAGATGACCCTGGTCAATCACTAAGCTTTATTAGAATTATTTTTGAGTTTTTTAGACTATGACCAATGATAATCATTTTCATTAACTTGGCACAGTTACTGGGTAGAAATATTGAGTTCCCACAATCATTAAAACACCTATAAATACCATTTTCTTGTTTTTCTTGTCTTTTTTTTTGTTTTATAGTTTTTATTTTTTTCTCAACATGGGATAATCATTCCAGTGGCACTATTATTTAATGGATTCTCACAAATATGCCCAGTTCACATCCCCACAAGAATCCTAGGAGATAAACATTCAATGGAAACATCAACAAAAAACCTTTTGTATATGCCAATAGATTGGATTATAAAAGATGTTACATTAATAAACCTAATATACATCAACAAAATATTCCCCCACAACATCAAAGTGAAGAAGAACATAAACTAATGTTTATTGAAAGCTAATCATAAATGATGAAATATTTTCAACTGAACTAAAAACTATGGGAACAAAGAGGCATGGTTAAAGAATTAATAGGTATGAAAGCTATAATATCCACTCCCACTTAAGAACCTGTGGAAAAATTAAAGAAACAAGAATCTTAAAATTTATAGCTCTTAATATTTTGTAACACCCCTACCCCAGTAACCCAAAGTCAGTGCATTATTTTAATACATAGGAGTGATTATAAGGAATCAAGTCCTAAAGGACCGATCAATTTAGCAGACATGGAGAATAGATTACATACATGAACGTTAAATTACACTTTCTAACAAACAACACAGTATAAATAATTCTTCTATAATGCCATTTTTCTCTTATATTAACCCTACATATCATTTATAAAACACTTCTAGGGATCTTGGGAAAATAAAACATAAGAAAGGGGTGAGCTCAAATGCCCAGTAAGGGTAAATAATTTAGCGGAAGCTATAAACTCTTAAGGAACAATGTGTAATATGAACAAAAAACATTTAATTGTATACTTGAACATAATATGGAGAAAATAAATCAAAAATTACCATATAAAAATGCACATGGATATTCTACTAGTCGAACAATCACATGTAATAATTAATTTTATAATGAGGGAATGCATAAAGTTGGACATCATAACCACATAGTCACGGCCTTGTGCCAAGACTAAAAATAATAATTTTTGAACGCCTTGTGCCAAGGCATTATTTTGCCTCATGAGACATACCGACGCATCGAGGAGCTATAGCAGCTCCACCCATCACTTATTAAGTCCAATGCATTCCTCTTATGAAAATGTTGAAGCATAACACAAACATTCGTATTAAAACTAACATTCAAAATTTCAATACATTAACCATAAACCATGAATGGAATAAAAATAACACATCCACAATCAAACATAGAATAACTCATTCAATACAATATGGAAGATTTTATTATAATAAATGAACCACAATCAAGAATAATATCAAGTAAAAGATGTTGAAATAGTTGAAAATGATCAGTTAAAATCTTTAAGAGAAATATCCCATTTTCATGAAATCATTTAAATGTCACACAATTTAGAAAGGAATACATTTAAAATAAATTTTTGAATCAATGTGTCCCATACTACTTAGAAATTTTTGAATTTAATTAACATTTAAAAACATTCATGTCCATATAAAACAATCCTTAAAACCATTTTAAAAACATAGTCATTAATGATAATGATTTAAAAGACTAAATATTTAAGCTATTTAAAATGATGTTTTAGTTAAAGAGTCCCTTAAAAATAATGATTTTGAAAACTCTTTTATGAAACATGGGCATGGAATATAATTATGTCCCAGTAAAAACTTACACATAATCAATCTCGGATAATAAAGAGATTGAGGAATTAACCCTTACCTTGTACTTTCCTTTAGTCGAGGGTACGTTTAACCTCCTATATAATAACTATTGTATGTTATTAAATTATACCAGAACCATATTAATACTTAAGATAACTTATATGATTCATTTATTACTTTATACTACCTATTTAATAATAATTTCAATGTTAAAGTAACATGTTGGGTAATAATCGCTTTCTTTATCGTACGTGTTTTATCTTGTTATTCATGATCGTATCACATAGATCATCATTTACATTCCTACATAATATAAAAAATTAATTATATGTAATATATATTCAGAATATAAATATTTTTAATAGATATATATATGAAATGGAAACATCATTCATGGAGACGGTAGTCCGTATGTACGCATGAATGTTGTTTATGTTTTTTTATCATATAATATTGAAGTAAGTAAATGAAATATATTTTTCTACATAAATAAATATTATTCAAGTAGTAATATTATTTAATATATCTCATAGTTAATCAATATATATATATTTTTATAAAAATTATTGAATGGTGATCGTTGAAGATGAATCTCACCGTGTTGTGGAGACGGTAAGCCGTACGTACGTATGAGGGAAAATACCATTCTATAAATGGTAAAATGGTGTTTAATTGGATGTTATATTATATATAAATAATCATTACCTTTTTATATTAATTATTTAAATTAATTATACTCATTATTATACCCATCCAAATAATGTAGTTTTGAATAAAAAACTACACCATGATGTGGAGACGATAAGCCGTGCGTACGCACATATGGTGACTTTGTTATTCATAGGGTGGATAGAATAATTAATATGGTTGTACCATTTTTATAAGAACATATATGTGTATATAAGGCATTGTATTTATTATTTGAGTATGGAAACAAGAAATAAAGAGGAAGTGGAAGAAGAAAATAACTTTGAAAGAGGTGATTGAATAATTACCTCTTCTTCAGGTGTTTCATTTTGATTTGATAAAAAGGGCTCCTTAGGTTGGATTTATGATCAAGTGAAGGACTCTATGATGAATTTAGGGATGTTGGGAGGATATTACGGTAGGGTTTGGTCGATAAAAATGGCTTTGGAGGTATGATTTTGACAGAAGAGGAAGTACCCTTTTATAAGAGAGGTGAGGATCACTTTAGGAAAAGTTTTAAATATTATTTTATTATAGACTAATTTTTGGTTTCTAATGGGTCCAAATTGGTTTATTGCGATGATAAGGTGGGTATGGGTCAGAAACATATCAACCAACTGGTTATAGACATGTTTAGGTCACCATATTGACCTTATCATTTAGATTTAACTCTTAGTTAAATAGTTTTACATTTACCATGTACCTTTGTATTTTTATATTATATGGTTAATAAAAATAATATAAACTACCAAGTGAACCCCAAGTGAACCCCAAGTGGTTCATTTTGTATATATAGAACCTTATCTAAGTCCTTTGGCCGAACCTTATATTTTTATGAATATAATATCAATCAATAATATAGTATTTGTTTTAAAAACTCATTTATGTCAATTTTGACACTATTTAGTAATTGATTTTTTTTAAAGTCCTAAGAACATTATTACTTCGAACTAAATTAATTTAATAAATCCTGACATGTAATATTAACCTATAAAATTTGTGTAATTCGTTAAAAGTCTCAATTTAAATTTATTTGGGAATTGATAATATCAATTAATTTAATATTTCTTTAATAAGGTAATTACTGCATCATCATTGTGTCATAAATAAATAAAATTATTTAATGTCTAAAAATAATAAATAAAATAAAATTATTTAGGAAATATTTTTATCTTTGTAATTAATATTTATTGTAAAATTTATCTTATGTATAACCCTATATTAAAAATGTTTTTGTTATAAAACATTGAATTTAACACTTTTAACTCATCTCTAAATAAAATAATAATAAATGTCATAATCTAATATAAGTGGACCTACAAGATCATATTTTATTACTAATGTTTTTTTGGTTGATATACACTTATCTAATAGAATTAAGACATGTTTCTGGGTAATAATAATATCATTTTTACCTTTAATTACCCAATTTACTTTTAACTGTAGTAAATAACAGTTAAAAGTTACTATTCACCAAAAATTATTTTCATCTTGTTGAACCACATTTTACTTACTGATATCAATAGTGTCTCTCAGATTTCTGAAACTCAAATCACAGACACTGTAAAATTATGTTTTATACAAATTTGAAAATGCTCATAGAAGGTGGGTAAAAGACGGTAAAAAGTTGAATAAAATTTTATAAATCTAATTTTTTTATAAAAATGACTCCAGTGAATTACATTGAACTAAAACTTGTATTATGTATCTATTTTGACATAAAATAAAAATAACTAAAATAAAAAATTATTTAAATAAAAAGTAGGTTTTAAACAATAACATAGTGTTTTTCACAATTTATCAAAAATTGAAGGTTTTCAAAAAAATACAAAAAATTCACCCAAAGCTAATTTTGATATTTCAAATCCAAAAATTAAGTCCATTTTAAAAAATAAAATTTATAAAATTTCAAAAAGTGGGTATTACTATTCATAACAGTTATTTTGATTGGTCATGGTGTGTTAAAACTCTAAGTTGAGTACAACGCAAGGTACTACATTATTCAAAGGGAAACGTACCATGGATGCTTGGGGAGTAACATTATTCCCTCCATCAAATAATTTCATCGTTGAAATTTCTAGAATATTACTACATTAAAAGATTCTGGGGGTTCTTCATAATAAGTTCCTTGGGTTCCCACGTTGCCTCTTCCATCTTATGGTTTCTCCATAGAACTTTTACCAGACGGGTCATTCAGTTTCTCGACACTTGTTCTCTGGTATCAACAATCTTAAAAGGATCTTCACAATAAGACATACTGGGTTCCAGTTCTATTTCTTAATAGGTGAGCACATGCGTTGGGTCAGGCTTGTATTTTCTCAACAGTTTTAAATGGAACACATCATGAACTTTGGAGAGACATGGAGGCATAGCCAAACGATAAGCTACAACTCCAATTCATTCCAGAATTTCGAAAGGACTGATGTACTAGGGGCTTAATTTACCCTTCTTACCAAATCGTATAACACCCTTCCATAGAGATACCTTCAAGAAAACATGATATCCTACTTGAAATTATAAATCCTTACTTTAGCTATCAGTATAGACCTTTTATCTACTTTGGGCTTCTTTGATGTGGGTTTGGATAATCATCATCTTTTCCACTGTTTCCTCAAGATGTTCTGGTCCAATGAGTTTATTTCACCAACATCATCCCAACAAGTTGGTGTGCGACAACTCTTTCCATATAACTCTTCATATGGTGCCATATGAATACATTAATGGAAGCTATTTTTATAAGAAAATTCTACCAGAGGTAAATATTTATCCCAAAAACCTTGAAAGTAATGTGAGAAATATATCGGCATGTCTTCTATGGTTTGAATAGTCCATTCTGATTGTCTATCAGTTTGAGGGTGGTAGGCAGCGTACAAACAAAGTTTAGTATCCATGGCCTTCTGAAGACTTTTCCAGAATCATGATGTAAAATGGGAATCATGATAAAAAACAATCATTAGGGGTACACCATGATGTCTTAAAACATAATTAATATATAGTATAGCTAGATGTTTAAGTGGTAAATCTTTTTTGTTGTAAGAAAATATGCTAACTTGGTAAGACGATCAAAAATTACCCATATTGCATCATTCTTTTTAGGAGTCTTTGGTATCCCTATGACAAAGTCCATCATTATATCATCCTATTTCCACTCAGGTATGATAAGTGGTTGTATGAATCCACTAGTTTGTTGTCTTATTACTTTAATTTGTCTAAAAATAATACATATTGACACATATTCAACAATCTCCCTCTTCATGTTGTCCCACCAAAAATGTTCCTTCAAATATATATACATCTTCGTTCTACCAGGGTGTATAGAGAAATTCGATCTATGGGAATTATCCAACAATTCTCTTTTTAGATCATGTATATCGGGAACACAAATCCTCTTCCAAAATTTCAAAATTCCATCTTCATATGCAAAGTCACTCAATCTACCGTCATTCACAGATTTAATCTTCTTTTGAAACTCCTCATCATCAGTCTGAGACCTCTTTATCCTTTCTAATAAAGATGGTTTTGGAAACCATTTGAAAAAGTATTTATGTGTCACCTTACATGATTATTCCCATATCCATATTTAATAGATCCATTAAAATAGGATCACTTTCATCTCTCATCGTGTTCAAAACTCCATGATCCTTTCTTCTCAAAGAATCTGCCACTTTATTTGCCTTCCCCATGTGGTAGTTTATAGTGAAATCATAATTCTTGAGTAGTTCAAGCTATCGTCTTTTCCTCATGTTGTGTTCTTTATATGAGATAATATACTTAAAACACTTTTGATCAGTATAAATATCACATTTTTCACCATAGAGATAATGTATCTATATTTTTAGACAAAAGATTATAGCTGCTAACTCAAAATCATGAGTGAGATAGTTTTTCTCATTAATTATAAGTTGTCGTGATGCATAGGAAATAACCAAATCATTCTAAATAAGGACACTACCAAGTCCATTTGTTTAGGAATCACTATAAATAAAAAACCCATCATTCCCCAATCGTAGAGTAAACATAGGAGCATTGACTAATCTCATCTTTTGTTATTCAAAACATTCTTCACACTCCTTTTTCCAAAAAAATTTAACCCCTTATCGTGTGAGATTGGTTAATGGGTTATCCAATCGGGAAAAATTCTGGACGAAATGTCGATAATAACCTTATAAACAAAAAAAACTGCGTACCTCAATTATACTTGTCGGTATGGGCATTCTTGGATTGCCTTTTTCTTTGAATGATCAATAGAGATTCCATCCTTAGAAAAAATATTGACAAAAAAAGAAATCTCGTTAAGCCAAAATTCACACTTGCTAAAATTCCCATATAATTAATTTATTTTGAGAGTCTTTAGGATAAGACGCATGTTATTTTCATGATCTTCATAGCTTTTGGAGTTTACCAAAATATCATCAATAAATACCTCTACAAAGTCATCAAGATATTCCTTGAAAACACTATTGATTATGTCTATGAAGACAGAGGGTGTATTAGTCAGCCCAAAAGGCATTACTATAAACTCGTAATTTTTGTAATTGGTTCAAAATGTGGATTTTGGAATGTCTTCCTTCTTCATACACAACTGATGATATCCAGATCAAAGTTTAATCTTTGAAAAATATTGAGCTCCATAAATTTGATTAAATAAATCACCAATTCATGGTAGAGGATACTTGTTTTTTATTGTTATATCATTGATATCTTTGTAGTCAATGTATAACCTCATAGATCGATCTTTCTTATTAACAAAAAGAACATTGGATTCCCCTAGAGAAACACTAGGGAGAATAAATCCCTTATTAATCAATTCCTCTAGTTATTTATTTAGTTCCACTAATTTAAGAGTCTCCATTCTATAAGGGGTCTTCAATATGGGCCTTGAACTAGGAATTAAATCAATGGAAAACTCAATTTCTTATTCTAGAGGATGTCGAGGTAAATACTATGGAAACACAACAACATATTCTTTCACAATAGGTACGTCCTCTATTTTAGCATTCTTTTCCTCACCCATGGTTATTTCATTCTCTTCCTCCCCAATAATTTAATTTAGTAGAGCTAATGGCCGTGGATCTATAGAATAATTAGGTGATGATGTTTCTAATCTAAAGATAAGGTACTCCTTATCATCATCAAAAATTGTAACCTCCTTATTCTTACAAAAACTTTTTACATCATGGTCCGAAATCCAATCCATTCCGGGGATTATATAAAATTCAATCATGGGTATGACAATGAGATCAGAAGATAAAGAACATTTATATTCCCTAATGGTAACTGATTCACAAAACATTGTTTCAATGATACTTCCCTTAAGAGTTTTGACTGACAACGACCTTGTTAAATCAAATAGGAAATATTTAATTTTCTTTGAAAACTAGGAATATATGAAACAATGTGATGATCCAAAATCAAATAAAGAAAATGCAAAACTTGGGGAAACCATTAAGTTACTTGCTACCACGTCATTCAGAGCTTCAACCTCAGTAGTAGTGGTCGCATAATATTGTCCTTGATCCCTTGGCCTTTTTTAGGAACATTTCCATGACACTTAGGACATTCGTTTTCATAATACCCCATTTATTTACAATTGGAGAATTCAACATTGATAACAAAATTCATTCCCTTCCAATCATGAGCATGATGTCCTTTTTCACCACATGTGTAACAAACACCCATTCCCTTTAGACAAGTACCAGGGTGTTTCTTCCCACATTTACCGTAGGATGGATATTCAACTTTTCCCTTCTTCCCCTTATTTTTCATTTTCTCCATCGTTATCTTCTTCTCATGCTTTAGTTTAATGCCATAAGACTTAGATAATTCATTTTCTGTCTTGATAGCACACAAAATTATATCTTCATATGAAGAGAAGGACTGTGAGACAAATGCTTGATAGAGAAATGTTTTAACCCATCAAATAATTGATCAGTCTTACTCCTTGGGTTTTTTTTATAATCTCATGCATGACTTGCTAACCTTGTAATGTTATCTTCATACTTTGTGACATTCTCATCCTCCTTTTGCCTTAGACTCATAAATTTTCTTTCCATATTTTTTTGATGGTTATGAGGAAATTATTTTTCTAAGAAAATATCTTTAAACTACCTCTATTCCATATTTGATACTTCTTCATCCGCTTTTGTGTTTTCAATCAATGACTACCATTGATCTGCATCTCTTGTGAGGCTATAAACTACCATGAAATGTTTTTCCCTTTCACTACTTCCCAAAGCATGAAATATTTTCTCTAAATAACTTATCCATTACTTAGATACATGTGTATTTGTAGTACCATTGGATGTTAGTGGTTTTTTCCTCATGAATCGGTACAACATTGATCCTCCAAATTGTGGATCAAGGTGCTCCATATGGGTAATGTTATAATTTATAACACGAGTGATTTGTCCCAGTATGGTGATATGATGATCAACACCAGTTGCATCACCAACCCCACTATAATTATCTTGAGTAGGAGGTAAATAACAACTAGGATTATGTGTGTTGATAGGTTTTCCATTCCTTCCACTAGGTTCCATTTCTAAACAATGGTAAACACTAGATTAGTTTATGAACCACAATACATAATTCAAAACTTGTAAAACACTTGACATAAATTGAACAGTTTATGGATATAATCCATAATCATAAAAATGTTTTCTTTGATAAGGTATATACTTATAAATCCTTCATAATGGATTGTAAATAATATGTGAATTAGCTTCAGCATATCCCCCAAGAGTGTCGTAACCAAGAGTGCAGCAAGGCTCGTTGTCGTGTACTAGGATATCCCAGGTCAAGCCCAAAACTCCTTGTTGGAGTTTTCACTCCTTGGAATATTTTTTCTAGAGCCACCTCTACCTTCTCATATCCAGATAGGGATATATTTCTTGGAAAATAAACAAAATATCTTCATTACCAAAATTCTAGGAAGTTCTTCTATACCAATCCTCAAATTCTATCTTAGGGTAATGTTCTCTAGCAGAGTTTTTCTAAATCTAGTTTCCATTGTCTGTACTAAACTTCCTATGATGCCAACTGTAACACCCCAACCCTAGTTACCTAGAGTCGGGGAATTATTTTAATACATTGGTGCAATTACAACGAATGAAGTCCCGAATGACTGATCAGTTTAATAGTCTTGGAAAATAGATTAAATACATGAAAGTTACATTACATTTTATAACATACAACATAGCATAAATAATCCTCTAAGAATTCCATTTTTCCCTTATCTTACCCCTACATATCAATCATAAAACACTTCTTGGGATCCTAGGAAAATAAAAATAAGAAAGGGGTGAGCTTAGATGCTCAGTGAGGGTAAATAATTTAGCGGAATCTATAAACATTTAAGTAAAGATGTATAATAAAAACAAAATCATTTTAAACATAAAATTGAACATAATATGGTGAAAATAAACAAAATATTACCATATAAACGTGCCCATGATTTTTCTACTAGTCTAATAATCACATGTAATAATTAATTTCATAATAAGAGAATGCATAATGCCGGACATCATAACCACATATTCAAGGCCTCGTGCCAAGACTACAAATAAGATTTTTTCAAGGCCTTATGCCGAGATACTAGTTTGTCTCATGAGACCTACTGATTCATCGAGGAGCTATAGTTGGTTCCACACATCACTTACTAACTCCAATTCATCCATCATATGAAAATGTTAAAACATAACATAACACTTCATATTTATACTACCATACGAAATGTCAATACTTTAACCATAAAACATGAATGGTATTAAAATAGCACATCCATAGTCAAACATATAATAACTCATTAAATACAATATAGAAGATTGTATTATAATAAATCAACTTCAATCAATAATAATATCCATTTAAGAATGTTGACATAGTTGAAAATGAAAAGTAAAACTAAGCGAGAGAAATATCCCTTTTTCATGAAATCATTGAAAATTTACACAATATAGAAATTAATTCATTTAAAAGAAATTTTTTAATCAAATTTTTTCATACCACTTTGAAACTTTTGAAAGGAATTAACATTTTAAAACATTCATGTCTATATTAATAAATCCTTAAAACCATTTTGAAAACATGGACATTAATGAGAATGATTTAGAAGAATAAATATTTAAGCCATTTAAAATGATATTTTAGTTAAATAGTCCCTTAAAATAATCATTTTTAAAACTCTTCTATGAAACATGGACATGGATAATAATTATGTCCTAGTAAAAACTTACACATAAACAATCTTAGTTATTAATGAGATCTAGGAATTAACCTTTACCTTGTACTTTCCATTAATCTAGGGTACGTTCAACCTCTTGTATAATGACCATAGTATGTTATTAAATTATACCATAACAATATTAATATTTATGGTATCCTATATAATTCATTTATTACTTTATACTACCTATTTAATAATAATTTCCATTTTAAAGTTATATTTTGTGTAATAATAACTTTCTTTATCATACATGTTTTAAATTTTTATTCATGATTGTATCACTTAGATCATTATTTACATACTTCCAGAATATATAAAATTATTTATATATCATATATATTCAGAATATAAATATTTGTAATAGATATATATGTGAAATGGAAACATCATTCATGGAGACGGTAGTCCGTACGTACGAAAGAACGTTGTTTCTGTTTTCTTATGATATAGTATGGAAGTAAGTAAATGAAATATATTTATCTCCATAAATAAATATTATTCCAGTAGAAATATTTTTTCATATATCTCATACTTAATCAGTATATATATTTTTTGAAAAATTCTTGAATGGTGATCGTTAAAGATGGATCTCATCTCGTCGTGGAGAAGGTAAGTCATACACACGCACAAGCGACAATATCATTATATCGATGGGAAAATGGTGATTAATTGGATATTATATTATATATACAGAATAATTACCATGTAATATTCATTATTTATATTAATTATACTCATTATTATACTTATCCAAATAATGCAGTGTTGAATAACAAACTACACCACGACGTGGAGACGGTAAGCCGTACATACCCACGTATGGTGAATTTTTCATTCATAGGATGGATAAAATAATGAATATAGTTTTAAAAATTTTATAATAACATCTATGTATCTAGAAGTTATTTTATTTATTATTTTAGTATGGAAATAACAAATAAAGGTGAAGTGGAAGAAGAAAATAACTTTGAAAGAGGTGATGAGATAATTACCTCTTCCTCGGGTGTTGCCTTTTGATTTGATACAAAGGGCTTCTAAAGTTGGATTTAAACTCAATTTAAGGACTGTAGGTTGAAGTTAGGGAAGTTGGACGGAGATTTGGGTAGGTTTGGGCCGAAAAAATGCATCTGGAGGTGTGATTTGGAGAGAAAGGGAAGTACCCTTTTATAAGGGAGGTGATGGTCACTTTCAGAAAAGTTTGAAATACAATTTTATTATAAAATCATTTTCAGTTTATAATGGATAAAAATTAGTTTATTTCCAATATAAGATGGTTATGAGTCTAAAAACTCTCAAACAATAGGTTTTATACCGGTTTACGTTACCATATTAATCTTATCTTTTAGATTTAACTCTTAGTTAAATAGTTTGACATTTACCATGTCCCTTTGTATTTTTATATTATATGGTAATAAACCTACTATAAACTGCCAAGAGTACCCCAAGTGGTTCATTATTGATATATATAACCTGATATAAGTACTTTTGCCTAACCATTGATTTTTAATAAAATAATATCAATTAATAATATAGTATTTGTTTTAAAAACTCATTTTTTCAATTTTGACACTATTTAGTAATTGATTTTTTTAATATCCTAACAACTTAATTACTTCAAAATAAATTAATTTAATCAATAATAACTTTTTATATTAACCTATAAAATTCGTGTAATTCATAAAAAGTCTCAATTTACATTCATTTGGGTATTTATAAAATCAATTATCTTAATATTTTATTAATAATGGAATTACTGCATCATCATTGCGTCATAAATAAATTAAATTATTTAATGTCTAAAAATTATAAATGAAATACCATTATATGTTAAATATTTTTAGCTTTAGAATCAATATTTATAGTCTAATTTATCTTATGTATAACCCTATATTAAAAATGGTTTAGTTATTAAGCTTTGAATTTAACACTTTTTAATCTTCTTTAAATAAAATATTAATAAATGCCCAAATCTAATCCAAGTGGATATAAAAGATTACATTGTATTCCTAAGGTTGTTCTTAGTCAAAAGAAACTTATGCAATATAATTAGTACATGTGTTAGGGTAATAATAATATCATTTTTACCTTTAATTACCCGATTTACTTTTAACCGTGGCAAATAAAAGTCAAAAGTTACTATTCAAAAAAATTATTTTCATATTATTGAACCACATTTTAATTACTGATATAAACCATGTGACTTGGATTTTTGAAATTCAATTCAGAGAAGCGTTGAAATTATTTCTTATGCAAATTTTCAAATGCTCCTAGAAGGTGGGTAAAAGATGGTAAAAAGATCAATAAACTTTTATATATCTAATTTTATTATAAAAATGAATACAATGGATTAAATTGAACTAATATTGTAATTATATATCTATTTTTACTTAAAATAAATTTAAATAAAAAAATAATTATTATTTAAATAAAAAGTGGGTTTTAAACAATAACGATGTGTTTCAGAATATTAATCAAAAATTGAAAGTTTTCAGAAAAATATGAAAAATTCACCCTAAGCTAATTTTGATATTTTGAATCCAAAAATTAATTCCATTTTGAAAAATAAAATTTATAAAATTTCAAATACTGGGTATTACTATTCATAACGGCTAGTTTGATTGGGCATGGTGTGTTAAAACTCCAAGTTGCGTACAACACAAGCTACTCCATTATTTAAAGGGAAACATACCATGGAAGCTTGGGGTGTTACATATTTCCCAACGAAGATATCCAAAAAGGGGAAGGTTCTTTTTTTAGAATCATAAGATATTCCTTTATTTACCCTTGGGCACATCTTCCTAGAGCTAGTGTACCACAAAAATAAGCACAAATCTAAAACACTTGAGGGGGATGTTTTTTATCTCAAATTTTCTAATTATATTAAAAAACTAGAGTATAATTTTCCTCTTATTTTTAATGAAATTAAATAATCAAAAAATTATATCATGCCCTAGAGGACAATGAATAAGTGTATGATCTTAATTTCAAAGATAATTTGGAATTCCCACTTCTACCACCATCAACAAAAAATAATTTTAAAGAGTCAGTGTACCTTGATAATGGTTTACATGTTGAAACCAATGATGTAATTAACCCTAAACATCACTCATCCCTTTGTAATATTGTGCAAGATGAATTATCTATAAATATCCCTAGTTATAAATTTATATATTTAGTACCACTTATTTCTATATTGAATAATAAAGTTGAATAACCTAACATAGCTCCTCATGAAGAAAAACTAAATATGCTGGGAATTTAAGATGTAGCTGCAATGAATGATGAGTAGGAGGAGGTGGGTGAAAATTATATTGATAGATTACTTGACTATACTTCTTAAGAATTTAAAGAAAATTCCATTGAAGGTGTGACCTTTCAAGAAAAATATGTCACTGGACCTATGGTGAATTCACTACTCCATAAACATTTCCATGAACAGAAATTTCAGGGAGGTACTATGAAACTAGAAATTCTAGTGGACTCTCGTGTAGAAACAGAGGAATCAACTACATATGAATGAGAAAAAATTTATCTAAACTAACATTGATTTAAATTTATTCAATTGGAATTTTTTAAAAACACTCCATTTGATGAATATTGTAAATTATCTTTATTGATGTTTCCAATGGATGAAGATAAATCCATGATCAACATGGTACAACTCGAGGTGGTCCCTATTTTTATTTTGCCTCCCCCATTTTTTGATGCACCTCACACTACATAGGGGGTGGAGATATAGTACCATGATTATGGAAACCTCCAAGAAGTAAAACTATCTAGCTTTGGATGGAACATATGTGGTTATTCTTACCATATACATGTCACCCCCTGTGGATTGGGGATAATCAACAGACTATCTTACTCTGGAAAGTCTTACTACAACACCTCTTTGAGGGGTTGAGACAAGATTTTAGGAGAACTTAACTCAATCCTTCTGGACAATAATGTTTAGGTTATATCTCTCCATTCTCACTCCTTATTCACTGTATTTTTTTGTACACTTATATAATTCTAAGGCACAATGAAAAATAAGTTTGCAGGAGGATGTCCAAACCAATATAGAATAGTTTTTAGCATGCCTTTTAGTTAATGTTTTCAAAATTTGTAAATAAAAAAATATGGTAATTATTTTATGCTATTTTTTAATAAATATAAAAAACAAAAATAAAGAAAAAAGGAAAAAATTATTCTATTTTGAATATTGTAAATATAATATTACTATTAACTTTTGTATTTAATTTTTAAAATAAGAACACATTAAAAAACTAAAAAAACAATTCATAATCCAAAAAAATATTAAATTGTATATATTGTAGGTTTCTGTTTCATTAAAAAAAGTGTTGTGTACATACTTTTTTATAGTATTTTGTTTTTATATTTTACTCATTACTTGAACTTTATTTATTCCCTACCTATGTTTGAAAATATCATGTTATAGTTGAGTGAATTCATTGGTTATGAAACTAAGAGACTTTAAGTTATTACTGAGTGAGTTGATCATTTCTTAATGTAATTTTAATTATATGATTTGGTGATGGAGTGTGAGTGAAAATATTTTGTTTGAATCAATCGTATAACTTTAAGTCACTAGAATATGGATCTTGATCTATGTAACTTGACCTCTATGATACAAACAACTTAAGGATACAACTTAAAGGAAAATTATATAATTAATTTAAAACTAGAATAAAAATGTTAAATTGGGAACCCATAATGGATCATTGATACAAGGGTACTTAGTTTGATTCTACATTTAAATAATTCTATCATAATAAGTGTTATGGAAATTTCATTGCACAAAAATATTTCTAGGAGGAATAAATTCAAAGGGTCCTTGTAATAAATGAATCAATCTAGTTGAGGTGAATATTAAACCCTTATAAAAATAGACAATTTAATTATAACACATTCATTTAAGTTGTATCAATAAAGTGGGAAATTAAATTATGGTTTAGGAAATATAAGAAATAGGGAAAATTGAGGTGTTTTTGTTAAGATTTTTCATCCACCCATATAAAATTTGATCCACTCTTGATATAAAACATTGATTAAAAATAAGTTAAGTACTGGCTTAATTCACATATGAGGCATGATATTTATAACTTTTGAAGGACCTGTGTTTTTTTAAATTGTATCCATTAAATTTTGTATTAGGTAGGATAAACATAAGTTCTTTGTTTGTTTAAATAAATTTGAATTAAATGATAATTTTACTAGGAGTGAAACAGTCTAAGTGTGGGGTAGTGATGTTATCAAAAAATTTCTATATTTTTATATGTTAATCATTCAAAATACCCTATTTTTAATTCAATCATCACGTAATATTAGCATTTTTAAGAACATTAAATAATCCATACATAAATGTTATAATGGTTTAATTACTAAATTTTATTTCTATATTCATTCTTGGAATTAAAATTGAGAAGCCATAAATTTGAAACCAAAATTGATTTTGACATTATTTGAATCTAGAATAAATTCTCTAATGGATTTACAGTTGTGTTTTAATGTTGTATCATTCTTTGAATTTAAAAGTAAAACAATAATTAAAATTTTAATTTAGTTTCTTTTTTGCAATGTACAAATGAAAAACTATTTATGATTTGAATTCTTAAAATTGATTTGACAAAAATATTGCACTAAAAAATAATTACAATTTATTTTGGAGGTAAAAAATGTGCAAACGGAAGCACGGTGAATAGAATGACCATGAACAACAGACTACGCCATGTGTGATTCCTATCACCGACCATCACTAATGTTCAGTCTATTGACCATGAGACCATATTCTTGCACTGCCACTACTCTCTTGATATGCATGATGATAGTCATAATGAATCCTTATCCAATCGTGACCCCCATTCACGGTAACACTTCCTACGATATCTCTTGCCTACCACACCTTCGCCACACAGTCACCTCTTCCACCACTTTTAGCTGACCAAAAAACACTCATATTTCTACACCATCCATCCATGCCAACTTATTTCCATCTACCAAATAGAACGAGATGAACCACCCACAAACACCCACACTAGATCCAGCATAGAAGAAGAATATCCAAAATCCAAAATCGACCACCATGGATAAAGCATATCCCTTCCCAAACCAAATCAAAAGTCATTGAACATGGATTAATTGAACCACAATTGTATAGAAACTATATGAAGAAGATAGTTTGAGTGCCAACTCCACCAATAATCCCACAATGATCTGCAAACACAAACATGATCTCCGCTGGTGGAAACCAAACTGCAATAAAAATGAAATCAAACAACACCTATTAAAATCAAATTAATCTGATCCAATTGAAACCTAGTGGATAAATAAAAGATCACATAATGAATAAGAGATCCACACTACCTCTCACATATCTACAAGAATCCACCATAGCCGTGATTCATGTATGAAACGCTGATGTTGAGTCACACCGCACCGAAGCCCTTCGAGTCTTCCATAGTGAGTCACCACCAAGCCATGATGGTTCAGATCTACCATACTATCAAAGGGAGAATAGTTTGAACCATTAGATACCACCGAACCATGTATTGAGCACTACCTGTACATGAATATGATGTGACCTAGTAATCCACACTGAAGAACCATGCACCCCCCAAATAATAAAAGAAAATGAAATAATATATATGTGTAAATGGAAAAATAAAAGAAGAATATGATTATAAATATAATAAAAATAATAACATCTATATAAATATATATTTATAATATCTATATAATAGTATATCTATATGTATTATAATACTTCTTTTTCTATTTATAGTGATGATCAAGACCTTCCCCAAAATTTTCAAATTTCATCAAATCGTGGGCCTAATTTCAAACACATGAAATAGCTATCGTGAACCACTAGAAAAAATGTAAAATATTACCACACTCATAGAGAGAGGATGTGTCGGTATAGTCGATCTCAACTATCGTACAAAATATGTGGAACTCAAAAAAATTATACAAAGTATCATGTTGATCATCATTAAATTCCTGAAATATTTCATCGCCTATAAATATTTCATTCTACACCCATTATAAATATTTGGCCTATACTGACTATATTCAGCCTCTACTTACTAGTTTCCTCAAATTATTACATTACTACCTATAATTTTATTTCTTATTCTAATATTAATTTCACTCTTTTTTTAATAGTTTTGTTTCATTATTTTCTCCCCCAATTCCTTGGGTTCTTCTTCAATCCCCTTACTGTAACTTGATTTTTTAAGAATCCTAATCATGGAGAACTATCCTAAGGGATAGGACCCTAGGGGAGATTGCACAAGAAACCCATTCTTATTAATAATCTGAATTTCATCCTCAGTCCAATATTAAAATGGGGAGAATAAAATAGACGTTATTGATATGATCTGTTTGATGAGCTACTGCATCCTCAAATTTATCAAATATTCCTCCCTCCCTCTCTTGGTTCACCGTGCATACTAGTGGAACACCATGGGTAGAGGTGTGGAAAAGTTTCAATGAATTTTAGTGTTGATATAGTGAATATCTTTATTGAGTGTTTTCATTACCACTTAACTATGGAGGATGTGTCACTGGATGTATAAGGTTATATTTCTCTTGTGCATGTTCAAAACCTAAATTTAGATAGAAGAGGGGAATATAAGAATGGTATTAAAGAAAATATAGGATGATAACTATTGGATAATTCAGAATATATTTGATTGACCGTTGATCTAACTACTTTCACCCAATTTTTTGTTTGATGTTTTAATTATTTATTCAATTCTATTTAATAAAAAAATGAAAAAAACAAATCATAAACTATTCATGTTTTGAAATTAATAGAAAAAAATTAGAATATATAAGTTCTCAGATAGAGAGACTCCCTAACCATTTCTACTTAAGAGATGACCCTATTCATCCAATAGGCTACATTAGGAGTATTTTAGAAAAAAAATTGACTATGACCCCTGACAATTGTGCCAACCACAACACATGTTTTCTTATACTATTATGATATTAACCTTGATGGCATGATTATAAGATTTTATTTACTAAAATTTTGATCTCAGTAATTTATTATGTTTCCCTTCCCCAGGTTATTAATATGACTATATCTTATTAGAAGTCTATAATGGTGTCTAGTATGTTTCAATTATGGATAAATTTTCAAATGTTTTTAAGAATAAGTTTCCTCTGTAAATAGTCATCAAAGATAATAAAATATCCATTATAGGTATTGTGATATAATTTTACAACATATAATGTTTATATTATGAATATTTTAAAAAATAAAGGAATTTTTTTATTGGGTTACATAAATATGGGGAATGAAATGGTATGATTTATCTTGGAATCACAAGCTTATTTTGAAATAGGTCAATTTGCAACCGTATGGGAAATGAATTTTTATTAATGTTATGCAGACTTATTTATTTTCCCCTTGTAATTTCATCCATTAATGGGTGGTCATTCATGCATGTGGAGAAAAGGTAAAGTGTCAAAGGAGATATTTTGTGTGAGGGTGTTGGAAGTGTGGTGGGGTTTTCTATAGTGCTTTGATTTGATAATTTTGATCATCATGTGGCGGATTACTTACTCAACTACTTTTTTTTTCACAAGAGTCCAATGAAGATAGTGGGTGAACTACATTTGTTAAATAAATAGTTTATTGTTAAATTATTAAGGTAAGGTCCATATTAGACTTTGTGAGACAACATGATGTTTTATGATGCCCAGAGACGTTTTTTGAAGGGATCAACATTTATTTTTTGCTCCATAATAGTGATAAAGTCTGGTTAGTCCTATATAACTATCAGGAGATGAGAAGTTCAGAAATTACAACCTAGGTTCCTTATTTATTGTTTTAGTATTTATTACGGGAGTTTTATAGAGTTTCCAATGACACTAGGATCATATTAAAGATCACTTAGGGGATTTATTTTCTATATTTTTTGTATCCCCTACTTTTGGTATAATACCTCAGATACATTGTATTGGTTGATTATTTCTCTTTTTCTTGTGAAATTGATATCATGGTACCTATTTTTATATCATCCTTCTTCCTTATATCATGGATAACTTTTGAAATGTTTTGAAAATGGATTTTGGGAATTGTTTTGAATGAAAGTAAATTAAAAGTTCTGTTTTGGTTTCTTTTAAACAATTTTTATTATTTGTTTGAAAGGTGTGTATATTGAATGTGAAAATATTTTTTTTCAGTTTTTTAAGATTTTTTTATAAAAAAGAGAGAAGTGTGTTTTGTTCTTAAAACATTAGACTCTTTATTTGATTATAAATGTATTAAAAGGGAATGAATTTGAACTAGTATATGGGCTCTAAAATAATTTTTTTACACATGATGTTCTGGGATTATTTATTAAATTTTTCACGGGATTTAGAGTGGAAAAACAGAACTGGTTTATATATTTTTTTCACTATTGTTATCTATATAAAAATAATATTTTTTTAATTATATTCAAACAAACATTGGTGGGTTCTAATATAAAATATATTTGAAAGAATAAATAGGAAGAGACCTAATGGGACGTATATCTCACATGTATATTTTTCATATTCTAGGTTGTAACAAGAATTAGGATTTTATCTTTTTAAACATAAGTGGGTGAGTTTGTGTGGAGATGAGAAACCATGTGTTGTGTGTGTATGGATCTTTTGATTGATCTAGTTTGGGTTTGGAAGGTGATAATATGGTACCATGGAGGTTATTTGGTTTGATTTAGGGTTTTTCATTAGTCTTGACTTGTGTATCATGCATTATAGACTACTATATTTTATAAATTGGTTGTATATGTATCTTCCTTAATTGATTACTTATGCATTTAGTTGTATATCTATAATGGTTGTTCATTAATTTTAGTATTATTTGTTGGTTAATACTTTTGATTATGATGCTTATTTATATTATTGTATGAGGTCCAAATCATTTCCAAAATGTTTTATGTGATTCCTAGGAACTATTTTCCAGCCGGTGCAGATGAGGGACACCCTTCAGGACAGTGGAAGGCTAGTTTGGGTGTTTATTCAGATGTAAATACTGGACTGATTGGTTATAAATGGTATTAGAGAGTTGGTTCTTAGTGGGGACTATGTTTTATAATTTCTCTCTTATTATTTTTAGTAGTTATTAGTTTGGAGATAAGGATATATGGACTTGAGAGTTGGGAGTGGGGAGTGTTTCATTAGATCATTCTTACTTTAATCCATGAGTTTCTATGGGTATTCAAGATTTTAGATTTGATTATATCTTTTCATTCATGGATTTGTTATATTGTGATATGATTTTTACCAAGATGTTGTTTTGATTCTTATTGAAACAACTTGATATAATATCCTAGTCTAGAGGCCACTTGACTGGTTCTCAAGCTCAGTTTTCAACAGGACCTCAGATATGCCCTTCTATATTCCAAATACCACCGACTAGTATGGGGGGTCTATGAAGGTACCATGGGGGGAATATACCCCCATATCAGAGCTAAAAATAAAAAGTTAATAAACAATAATTATATATAGTAGAATGTTTAAAACGAATAAATAACTAACATGAAAGATCAAAAAGTAACACAGACATATGGCATACAAGATTGATCACCCACTAAGCGAATCACATATATATAGAAAACAAGGAAATAAAAATAAAATTGATGTCTTACAAGAGCCATTAGTCATACCTCATATCATGCTCCATGTACTCATAACAGTTATCCCACTCTATAAAATCTTGGCCTTACATGTTCCTACAACCAAGTGAGAGTAATCTCGAGTACCCAAGTGCAATTTCTGCTCGAGTAAGATGTGAATATGTAACATAATAGGAAACCACCAATGTGGTCCTATACTCTACAAATAATGTAGTGATATGTGCATTTGAAATTATTAGAATGAATAAATAAACCACAACGAAATCAATAAATTGTAAACCACTATTGATCCTCGGTTCTGGGACATCGATCTAGCATACCTTCTTTGTCTTGTTCCATGATCTATCGTAGCACATCATGATGACCAAAACTCTATATTAATACTAGATCCTAGGGATGTATCCTAAGTATCCGTAATAATCATGATCAAATGACCAATAAATAATCTTGAACATATCCCATGACTAGATCCTAGGCATCTTGAGTATCCTTCTAAACACTACTATAATGAATGGCATGAATCCAATTTTTGTGTGTCCTGAAAAATCACTTAATCAGATCACCCCCAACCAAGTCACCATTCTCAATGGACAAATCATATGCATCTTGTGTATCATGATTAATGATAAGAAATATCAGTGAGATAAACTGGATAGATCGTAGGGGTGACCTAGGCATATCATAACAACAACAAAATCCACAATAATGAAAAAAACAACAAACAAAAACAACAACAAGAATAATCAATAATCCTATACAGATGGATATTAAATTGGATAGGCATCCTAGGGTCCCATTAAATCTACGGAATCCCATATATACCTAAGGTTGAATCACAATTTCATAAGGGTTATTCATATGGCTCAATAGATGGATCCCAAGATACACACCGGGCATCCATGACAATGTCATCGAATGCAAGAGAAATCACATCAGTATCTCAAGAGACTCAAAATATTGGTCCGAGGAAGCACATATGAAAATACACCTTGTCACCACCATCTCATATAAGTATCATATGTTGGAACCTAGGAAGTATATATGGAAATTTATAATGAATAAAAATAAATAAGTAAAGCATAAAAAAGATTCTAGGGCTATAAAAATCATAAACCCTTAGTATCTATCTATATCCCAAAGGCATTACATATTCAGTGAAGGTTAAAAGTTGATATTAACTAGCCGCATTACATATCCCCCATTCCGGGTGGTCGACTATTGAAGTATCCACTAGGGCCCATGAGGTCAAGAAAAAGTTTGGTACCCCACTTGGGTTCCTTCCCACTCATTGAATCACTAGTTCTAACAATCGTTACTTAGGGGTAGCACTTCCCTCACCCTGGGCATTGTCAAGGAATAAACCCATAGGCCAACCGACATATACCACATAGGTAACCCACAAAAAGATAGGTTAAAGACCATCTAGAACTCTATGGTTACTGAAGGTCAAGAACTCACCCAAATCTACTCAACAAGCCTAGTGACTCCCATATATCTCAAGGCCCTTGTATGGAGTTTTTGTGCTGCTCCTCTTGAGTCTAGAACTGCCTCTATATGGAGAAGGAAAATGGAACTTGATAAGGTCTCTAGGTCAAAATCCCCTTAGCTACACCTATCAAGGGTTCGAATGTTATAGGTAATACCAAACAACTCATAGGCTCAACCATCTATAGTCGGGCCAATCAGACTCCACAAGAAGCCAATATGGTCTTATCCCCTCATTCCCTCTATCAAAATATATTTAATTTAATTTAAAAATTTATATTTAAATTAACAATTCAATTAATTAAACCCATGTTTCTATTCCCTCGAGGATGTGATGACACATCACATGTATCATAAATAATTCCCATTAATACATACCGAAAGTACTGAGGTCAACCTACCTTAGATAAATCATTTTTAATTTTTATCCCCAACCCAAAAACTCATACGTAGGATCACCTAGACCCATACAAGATCATCCAACCATCGATCATAGCCATGATACCCTAACTCACATCACAAAACATTTAATTCAATTAATTAATACCATCTATAAATAGTTTAACCATTTAAAACAAACGTAAAATTTCACCCCAAAAATGAACGATTTAGGTATAACCACCGAAAGAACACTCCAAAGTCTCATCATGTTAGAATCACAACCAAGCATATTCTAATGACCTATGTCGTGCCCCAAACCTCAAGTTGTGTAAAATACCTAATAATTGTCATCAATTCAATAAAAATTTCTATTTGGTTTTACAGAAAAACATAAGAAAATAATCATAGTGAATTACTTTCATCAGAACAACATGCAATGATGTAAAAAAGGAGTCTCATGACATCCATTATGAGGGATGATAAAAACCCACATCTAAATAACTTTATTCCACTATTATATGGTGTAATTGTAACTAATACCCTAAACTAGAGAAGTTAAATAAATTTGTAAAGAAGTAAAATCAATTAAGGAGGCCAAAAAAGTGAGATAATTGCTAAGAACTACTGAAAAAAAAACCAAGAACACCCTAAATCAAAGGGGGTGAAATGAGGGAGAGGGGTAGAGGCCTCTTGGATGTACACAAGTAAAGAAGGAAAAAACTGGGGTTTCCCTATTAATAATTCATAGGGTAAATTTTTTAAAAGTATATTTTTAATGAGCATCATGGTTTATCCATATGGTTGGAAGAATTATGTGCTAACACTATGGATGGAAATATATCAAGCCATACCCTTGGATGGTTTACCAAACCGTGCACAACCCGTGAAAAATAGATCTAGTTTGATCTATAGGCTTTCACATTGTTTTTCAAAAACCATGCACAAACCATGCACCAAGTCCCCAACCCAAACCAAGCCACACAGTTTATCTTGTAATTTAGAATGTTTCACCCAAATGATGCACTAACCATGTAAGAAAATTTTTCTCTATAGAAGTTTAACTGAAAAGCTTCCCACACTCAGGTTGTCAAATTTTTTATCCAAAACCATGTGCACCGAACTGTTCACCCTATCTAAAAACAACTAAAACCTTCTAGAATTTTACTCAAATCTCTTGAGCCTCATCTAAGAACCTGAACTACCTTTCAATCCTCATTTCTTTTTTAAAAACATAAAATTAATATGTTACAACTATCATAATTCTATTCAGAATGTTTGATCAAAATTAATTCTATCAAGTAATAAAAAATTCAAATTCTTCTTGAATTGCAAATGCTCATGTAGACACAAGGTCATACAATCTCTCCAGTATAGAACTTCTCATCCTTGAGAAGTCTCATCGAGCATTCTATAATTATTCATGACTGAATTAGGTTTCCAATTCACAAGGAAAATCCACATTCGTTCCCTCAATAACCAACATGTTTATTAAGTGCCTCTAAAAACCATGATGCTCAAATCACTAATAACCAATCCAACACATATATTCATTACTAAAACATGAAGAAAAAACTCCATAGAACCCATCCAAATGGAGGAAACCTTATTCCATCATCCACATAGTCATTAGACTAATGGTGATCCCTACCATAAGCTTTAACTGTTAAGAGTTGAGTCTCAAATATTTTGTAATTCTATTATTGAAATTGCTTACCAAAACACATTCATTGCATCCAAAATAGCACACCCGATGCAGTTTTTGTCTCACCACATCTAATTTGTTACAAAACACTATTCGGTCATCATATGGAAGACTCTTATTGAATAATACATGCTAAAAATTCCAACACACAACCCAATTACCCGGTCTCGATGCATTTACTCTTGAAGGTACCCTGATATCATTCTGATATTCCCACTGATGTCCCCACCAAACATATGGTGCATTTCCAAGATCAAAACCTCAATCAACCAATTATTCTATTATTATATAAACATGATCATAAATATTTTCTTGATCTGATCATATTTGGGCCATTCCAAACATACCCAATTCCCAAATCCAACACTTGTACTCCATCTTGTTAAACATCCAAGACTATACCTGGAATTAATTTAGAAATTATAACCGTATTTATATTTATTTATCCACCGACATCTAAACTCCCTAATGATCATTCAATGACCGATTACATGATTCAATAGCCCCTACCACCCAATTTTCATACAACATAATACCAACATCACACTCCCCAACATAGGAGTGATCCTTTCATTGTATCATTAGCTCAAACCTCATCATTCCTGGACCATATCACTTCCATCACCAAACAAAATGGTAAAACATGGAAAAACTCACTCATACCCGATTGTTAATAAGAAAAACCAAATTCCTAGTGAGGGTTATCCCTTAAAATAAATAAAGATGAACTCATCCCCATATGTATTACCAAATTCATTTCCTTGAGTGACACCTCAACCGGTTCTTCCACTAAGCGTGTATCCCTCCTCCTAAGACATACTCCTTGTCCTCTCAGTACATGATGAGGACTAATCCAAACTGACTATTCCATCATGACCAATCCATTCTTGATGTCTCCTATACCACATTGTGGAATTTATCATTACAACATAACTCTCATGTAACCATGACCACACCATTTTATCAAAACCATCAGTCCTCAGCTCATACACACCCACTCACTGTCTTCAACAAAACACATGCCACTTATAAATAGTGTTCCCCTCATATATTTCTTTTAAAAATAGAAGGCATTCAATTTCATTCTTCATGGATACTAAAAATTAACCTCATGATCCTATGATCCACACACTAATAGAATTAGTCCTATGTGACTCAACACTAAAAATTATATATGACATTTCTATTTCACATTACCAGAAAACCCTTGACACTCCTCTTCAAAACCGATCACTTTACTTATGCCTTGGTCTATATCATGATGATATTTTATACTATGGTTTCTTCCAAAACCATAAGTGCACACCCACTCTTTAAGGATTTCCAACCTCCATCACATTCTCAGTCACCACCTGATTCCATATAAGACCAAAATCATCTACTCATTCTCTCACCGCAAACTAAAATTCATCCATAACAGTAGGGTTATGCACTCGAACAATCCTACCATCAAAAATAGCCTCAAAATGATATAACTAAAGGTGAATCCTTATGAACATAATGAATCATCCTACCTATGTAGTAAACCCATAAGCACCTTCCATGTTTCTATCTCTCTAAACAAGAACTTACCTTTGACTTTTTGTTTATGAAGGCACATTCCAACTTGGGATAACCACCATAATGGTTAATATCAGACAAAAAAATTAAAAACTACTTCTCTAATATTATGATTCATTTCCAAAGTCCTCTAAGTCACCCTACCATGCCCAAAAACTATATCACACAATAGACACGTCTCATGAGAAACATCGTCATTATCATTTCAATATTCCAAGGCATCCATCATGAAAAACACCCTATCAGGAATCTTATATACATACAATCTATATATTATTCCAATAATATCCACCCACAAAGAATATATCCTCACCTAACATCCACCTATATGAATTCTCCCTCTAGCACCACCACTCATCGGTCATTTCTATCACAACCAACGACATCATCCTTGATGATCCATACTATGGGAAATCAGATTCACTTTCTGGGATAAGTATAATTACATTCCAAGATATATGGGAAAGAACCATATAGTATGTTACTGACACGTTATGTAACTGAACAAAAATAATAAATACCAAAATGGGGTTTATCCTAAATTCATAAAATTTCATTATTAACCCACTAAGTTCATTCCATGTCCCATACATTGAGTGAATGTATCATTATCTTCAATGTGCATCTCATCATATATCTGTATTAAATTACATTATAAGGAATAATATATACATGACATTCTAACTATATAGAATGATAATAAGTAAATATATGGGAAAATTTAGTGTGAGAAATTGTAGACACTACAAACAAAAATCCATAGTTAGTTTCAAAATCACACTAGTAGGTCCCCACATGGCATGTGAATTATACACAATGAATCATAATGCATGGAGATGCATCTTTCCCCCATTAGGAGCCAAAATATAATAATGATCATTTTTCGATGGCCCAACATCCAAAAATATAATGTAAACCATAATATTGTCACACATCCATGTGACCCACTAATGGTGGATGTTATATATAACTATAAAAATGAAAACCTAGAATAGAAATATCATCCCTATTAACCTAGGCTTCCTAATAGAAAATTTGTTAATGATGCACCAGCAAGGTATCCATCACAGACCCTTAATATAAGGCCCCACCCTTAAACCTTACTTAATCTTGAGTTATTACAAGATTACACATTGAGGATCTTTTCGGGTTTAGAGTTTTAGAGAATTAGATCATAAAACTTGCATTACATTCCACATATAAACAAAGTGGTTACATAAAGATAGTATTCTTCATTCCCATCAATGGAAACACATTTAAAATAAAACATGGATTATTTCTTGACACATCCTTGACTCTATCATCTTATCATGTACCTTTCCCTTGACCTGTGAAAAACATTTCAAAAAACTTGGGATGAGCATAAAAAGCTCAGTATGGGTTATAAAAACATTGAAAGGAAACATGAGTTCATATATACATAAGAATGAAATCATACTTTACCCATAAAACATAGGCACTTTAACATACCTCATAAAATCATGAATAAATCATAGAAATCATAAGACATAAAGGTAACTTGAGGCATTCATAACATTATTACGTAGGGAGTAACCCTCTTGGTTACGTTTGGAATACCCATCACAGTATATTCCCTAAAATCTCTTTGGAGAAAACTTAACGTTTCACTCCTTCACGTTACCCAATGCATTGGAGAGCTATAACTGGCTCACCCACCCTTAGTTTATCACGGAACCACCCGTCTTCATAATAATGCCCAAGAACCATAACATAATCATATCACATAAAACATGCATAAAAAAACATAACATTTCCACATTTCAATTACGAGATATCAATACAACACATTGATATAATAAAAACATTATTAAATCCATTTTCAATACCAAAGTAAAACATGGTATTTATTTTTTCGTTTTAAAAAAAAAAGGTATGGCTTGTAGAGGAAGCCGAAACTCAAATAACGGTCACGACGACGGAGAAGTCGTTGTCGCCGCATACGTACGACAAAAACATTCCCTTTTGTCGTTTAGTAAATTATTCTTATAAAAAAGATTCCTTTTGAATAAACCTAAAAGTCAAAGGGGTTTATACACCGTATAAAAGAAAGTTGTGTATAAAATAAAATATGCCTCAATGAAAGGAGATTGAGACGAAGTCCCATACCTCGTATCCGACTTGACCCGACCGTTATTTAATCTCCTGAATAATAAACTTGAGTTAATCTCTACTTTCTTAAGAACCTTTTTCAAGTTCATTATTCCTTTTATACCATGTTATGAACATCATGTAATCTGTTAAGTTAACAATGTTCATTTTGTCGGTATTTGGTTCTTAAGTCAAAAATAGACTTATTACATTACATGTTGTTAATTTGGTCAATGGTTCATTATATCCAGAATGGTATTCATGATGTAGATATCATATATGTCATATATATCCAGTAAATTCATTCATTTATAAAATTACATCACATTTAGAGGTAAGAAATGAAATACACCATTCATGGAGACGGTAAGCCGTACGTACGCATGAACGCTACTTCCATTTCTATTTCATATTTTATGGAATGGAATCATAATGATATAAGAGTATATTATAATTCCAGTATAATAACATATATAATATCATTAACTTTATCCTTTACACATCCCACATATGGTACTAACGAATCAAATCACTTTTAGGGGGCGGTAGTCCGCACTTCCTAAAATTAAGATATCGTGTTTTACCCATAATGGAAACCATAAAGGTATGCCCAAAATGAAAAAACAGAAGCTTAAGGAAAACATAAACATATTATATATCATATATAAAAATAGTGACATCATAATGGCAACCTTTGAAGGTGTTAAATGAGTGTTGAACAATCATCGTTTCGGGAGGCAGAATTTCGCCATCCACGGAAACCGTATGTTCTTTAACCATTTGATGTAGTTGTGTGAGAGTGTAGCTCAAATAAATATTATAACAACATCCTAGTATATTTATGATACTGGTGTTGTTACAAAAGAAGTAAATAAAAAGAGTTTAGGGGGTTGGAAAAGCAAAATAATACAAATGAACATGAGAGAATGAATTACCTTTAAAAGTGTAACTCCTTTTGAGTTGAGCCTAAAGGCTTCCATTGAAAGGATTCTGCCCAAAGGGAATCCTCTAGGATGAGGAGAGGGATGTGGAGAGAGGAAATGGGCAGGGGTTGGCCGAGCCAAAGGCTTTAAGAGTGTGTGAAATGAGGTAGAGGTGGGGGCCTTTTATAAGAGGAGAGGAGGGGCACTTTTGGAAAGTAAAGAAATATTACATTATTTGAAAATGTGTTTCGGTTTCAAAAGGTCCCACATTGATATAATTCGTGGATAAGGTGATAAGGGTTCGAAATCCACTCATCCAATTGGTTTTGGACATGTGTAGTTCATAGATTTTATATTATCTTTCCATTTTATTTAAATCGTCAAATAATGATGTCATCGCTGCATCATTATTATGTCATAAATAATTTAATTTATTTAATGTCTAAAAATCATAAAAAAGATACTATGACGTAGGAAATCTTTTTATCTTTCCAATGACCATTTATAATCAAAATTTGGACTTGTATAACCCCACTTAAAAATTGTTTTTGTAAAACATATTATGTTTGTGTCATTTTCACTTTAACATTAAATAAAAAGTAATTTATGTCATTTTCCAACAAAAGTGGATCCATGGGGTCCCCAAGTTGACCCATGGCATGTCAGGGTCGGCCATGACACAACCAATGAGGTTGGGACATGTGTCTAGGTCATTTCATATTACTAAATCATTATTTATACTTTAAACTACACTAATTAACACTAATCGCGATTAAAAACTTAATAAGTTACTATTCACCAAAAAATTATTATAATCTCATTGAACCACATTTTACTTCTTAATGACAACCATGTATGTCGGATTTTCAAAATTCAATACACATTAGTGGAAAACTTTCATTTAACTGAAAAATCAGTTTGCTTGATTACCACTTAGTGGTTTCACTATTCATCAAAAATTGAAGTTTTTCAGAAAATTACCAAAAATTCACCCTAAGCTATATTTGATATTCCGAATTCAAAAATGAATTCTATTTTACAAAATTCAAATCATATAAGTAAAATTAATTAATTTAATGATTAATTCCCACTGCCAGAGCAAATAGCGTGTTTTTACAAAACAATAAGTATCAAAAGATTGACACTAGTTTAAGTCCAATTTCAAAGTGAAATTGATTCCAATGACCACCATTGGATTAAATGGTAAAAACATATTCATATTAAACATTAATACCAATTCAAAAGATAATCTAATCATATAAATAAATTAGATTAAAAAGCAGTTTTGATGTAAAATGCAGTATTTTTCACTATTCATTAAAAGATGAACATTGTCAGAAAAATACCAAAAATTCACACAAGATAAATTTTGATGTCCCAATCATAAAGAATAATTTTATTTTGACAAACATAGTTTATAAAATTGTCAAAATATAGATTCAAAAATGGTTTGCCATCAAAAGGCACTAAAACAATCTTTTAAGAATATTAGTGTATTCCATGCATAAGATTGTATTTATTTTCATTTTAAGCCTCAATAACACTATATTAATCATTAATAGACATAGATAAAAATATCTATTATTCATTACTTACTTGGGATGTTACATCCTTCCCCCCTTTTGAGAATTGCGTCCCCGCAATTTATTTACTTATCGAATAAATGGGGGTACTTATCCCTCATTGCATTTTCAGATTCCCATGTTGCCTCTTCAATCATGTGGTTTTTCCACAAAACCTTTACCTGCTTAATCACCTTATTCCGTAAGACATGCTCCCTGTGGTCAAGAATCTGGACCGGTTGTTCCTCATAAGACAAGTTCTCTTCCAGCTGAACTACCTCTGGACTCAAAACATGAGATGGATCTGGCATATACTTTCTCAACATCGAAACGTGAAAAACATTGTGTACCTTAGATAAACTCGGAGGTAAAGCCACTTGGTATGCAACTGATCCAACTCTCTCCAGAATTTCGTATGGTCCAATGAACATTGGACTCAACTTTCCTTTCTTACCAAATCTCATCACTCTTTTCCAAGGAGAAACCTTGAGAAAAACATGATCACCTACCTCGAAAGATAGATCCTTCCTCCGGTTATCCGCATAACTCTTCTACCTGCTCTGAGCTGTTCTCATGTGTTTCTGAATCAGCTGAAATTTTTCAGCCATCTCTTCTACCAATTCTGGTCCCATCAACTTCCTTTCACCCACTTCATCCCAGAATGCTGGAGTTCAACACCGCTTCCCATATAATGCCTGAAATGGTGCCATCTGTATACTGGAATGAAAACTGTTATTATATGAAAACTCAACCAAAGAAAGATGTTGGTCCCAACTTCCCTAATAATCCATAGAACAAGCTCGTAGCATATCCTCCAATGTCTGAATTGTTCGTTCTGACTGCCCATCTGATTGAGGATGAAAAGATGTACTATAATTTAATTCAGTACCCAACGACTTCTGAAGGCCTTTCCAAAAGTTAGAAGTAAACCTGGGATCACGATCCGATACAATGGAGAGAGGAACTCCATGTAACCTGACTATCTCTTTAAGATACAAACGGGAAAGTTGATCAAGAGAGAAAGTATCTCTTATAGCAAGGAAATGAGCAGATTTGGTCAAGCGATCAACAATAACCCAGATTGCATTATTACCTCAAGATGTATTCGGTAATCCAACAACAAAGTCCATGGATATATTCTCCCATTTCCACTCTGGCACTGGTAAAGGCTGAAGCATCCCTTTCGGTAACTGCCGCTCTGCTTTAACCTGCTGACAAGTCAAACACTTCACAGTAAAATCAGCAATATCTCTTTTCATTCCATCCCATGAGTAATACTCCCGCAGATCTCTATACATCTTAGTACTGCCCGGATGAACTGAAAACGGAGAACTATGAGCTTCACATAACAGCTCTCTCTTCAACTGTGAATCACAAGGCACACACAATCTCTTCCCAAATCTCAAAACACAATCATTATCAATGTTGAATTCAGGCAACTTACCTTTCTGAACCAGCTCTACCTTTTTCTGCAACTCACTGTCTTGCTTCTGTGCTTGCTTGATTCTATCTGATAGAGATGATCTCACTGATACCTGAAACAAAACAGAAGGACTTCCTGCACCAACAACTTCGATGCCAAATTTCTTCAAATCCTTAACCAAAGGATCACGTTCCAAATGCAACATTGTTAATGAAGCATTAATTTTTCGACTCAAAGCATCAGCCACTTTATTTGCTTTTCCCGGATGGTAATGAATTGTACAATCATAATCCTTGATTAATTCCAGCCATCTCCTTTGTCTCATGTTTAACTCTTTCTGAGTGAATATATACTTTAAACTTTTGTGATCGGTTTATATTTCACACTTTACTCCATACAAATGATGCCTCCAAATTTTTAAAGCAAAAACAATAGCAGCTAATTCCAAATCATGTGTAAGGTAATTTACCTCATGAGTTTTCAACTGTTGTGAAGCATAAGCAATTACCTGATCATTTTGCATTAGGACGCAACCAAGTCCTTTCAATAAAGCATCACTGTATATAACAAACTCACCATTCCTGGAAGGTAGTGCCAAAACTGGAGCATTCACCAATCTTCTTTTCAATTCCTGAAAACAATCATCACATTCTTTTGTCCAGATAAACTTAACACCCTTCCGAGTTAGCTTAGTCATTGGACTAGATAACCGTGAAAAAATTCTAACAAACCTTCGGTAATAGCCCGCCAAACCAAGGAAGCTAAGAATCTCGGTTACATTTGTTGGTCTTGGCCATTCTTCCACAACTTTTGTTTTTGCAGGATCAACAGTTATTCCATCTTTAGAAACAATGTGACCAAGTAAAGAAATTTGTTGCAACCAAAACTCACACTTGCTGAATTTCCCATACAGTTTTTTTCTTTTAAGGTTTGCAAGATAACCCTTAAATGTTTTTCATGCTCCTCTTTACTTTTAGAAAACACCAAAATATCATCAATGAAAACCACCACAAACTTATCCAAGAACTCATGGAAAATTCTATTCATTAAGTCCATGAATACAGCAGGTGCATTGGTTAGCCCAAAAGGCATTACTACAAATTCATAATGGCCATATCTCGTACGGAACGCGGTCTTCGGAATATCTGCCTCCTTTACCTTTAGCTGATGGTACCCCGATCTCAGGTCAATCTTTGAAAAAAACTGAGCTCCCTGGAGCTGATCAAACAAATCATCGATATGAGGCAAAGGATATTTGTTCTTAACAGTGATATTATTCAAGGCTCTATAATCAATGCAAAGTCTCATAGAACCATATTTCTTTTTAACAAATAAAACAGGAGCACCCCATGGTGATGTGCTAGGTCTAATGAAACCTTTCTCTAATAAATCTTGCAATTCCTCCTTCAACTCTAAAAGTTCAATTTGTGCCATTCGATAAGGGGGTTTTGAAATTGGCTTAGCATCAGGAACTAAGTCAACAGTAAACTCAACTTCCCGATCGGGTATTATTCCAGGCAACTCATCAGGAAAAACATCAGGATACTCATTTACCACTGGCACATCATTAATCTGAACAGTTCCTTTATTTTCAACGACGTGTTCAAGGAAACATTCATTTCCATCTTTTACAAGTTTCTCGGCCTCTTGATATGTTATCAAAAGTAAGGGTTTATTCTTGTAAACAAACTGAAAGTATTTCTGAAAAGAAACTTCTTTAGCTCTACAGTCAATCTTAGCATGGTAGATAGAGAGCCAATCCATACCCAGGATAACATCAAACTCTACTGGAGGTAGAACAATAAGGTTTGCAAGTAGGTTCTTTCCACAAATAAGGATAGGAAGATTCTTATAAATTCTTTTTGCCTCGACACTTCCCCCAGGTGTTTTTACCAAAAGTTCAGGAGTCATTTCTTGAGATAGTATTCCCATTTTACTAGAAAAGGTTTCAGAGATGAAAGAATGTGTAGACCCCGAATCAAACAACACACTGGAATAATCTGAAAAAACAAACGAAGTACCTGATACAACTTCATTTGATGGCCCGACATCTGCTGAAGTAGTTGCAAAGGATTTCACCACCCCTTTCTGCTTGTAGTCTAACTGCTTCCCATCACTCAAGCTCCTTGTCGGACACTCATTTGCATAGTGACCCATCTCATTGCACTTATAACATTTCACTAACAGTAAATCAAATTTGTTCTTACCTTCAGCTTGATCCTTTTCAGTGCAATCACGAGCCTTATGTCCCATCTTACCACATCGGTAGCACTTTCCAGAATTCGGAAGACATTCCCCAGCATGCCTTTTTCCACATTTATCACAAACTGGAAACTTAGTTCTCTTACCATCAGACTTTTTTGAAGAATTCTTACCTTTCTCCTGCCACCTCGGTCTCTTCTTCTGCTGGTTGTTATAGAAAACTTGGTCATCGGCAAACTCCATTTCCACCTTCTCAGCACATCGAACAAGCATTTCATAACTTTTAAACTCACGAGAAGCTAATGCCCTTCGATACTTTGGCTTTAATCCTGAGTAAAAATGATTGATTTTACTATCAAGGTATCGGATAAAATTTGGAGCATACCTTTCCAATCGAGTGAACCTTTCTTCATAGGCAGCCACTGAGTCTTCCTCTTGCCTCAATTCCAAGAATTCCTTTTCCATCCTAAGTCGAACAGCCTTAGGAAAATACTTCTCAAGAAACATACCTTTGAATTCATCCCAGTCAAGAGCATCAATCTCATCGGCATCCCTGATATTTTTAACCATAGACCACCACTGATCTGATTCACCCTCCCAACGGTAAATAGCAAGACTAACCTTTTGATTTTCTGAACACCCCATGACATCAAAAATCTTCTCCAGTTCTTTGATCCACCCTTCAGATAGCACAGGGTCAGATGATCCTCTGAATGATGGTGGATGTTGCCTCATGAAATGTTCCACCACTGACATGTTCCTCTGTGGTTGTTCTGGCTGATCTCGTGCATGGATACCACCGCCATTTATCGCTTGAGTCAACTGCGCCATTTCTGCAACAAACAGTTCAGTTCCAATTCCGACCATTTCTGGATGCTGATTCGGAAGGTTATTTCCTTCTGTATGTCTTCCTAGCACTGCTTCCCTGTTTCCTCTGCGGAAAACCATTCTGAACAAACATGTCTTAGATGAAGCAACATGGTAATCTTTAAATGCTATACCATTTAAAAAATAATAATCATTTAATAGAATTCTAACTCCTAAAGTTATCTAAACCGACCTTTGATACCAACTATAAGGCCCCAGCCTTAAACCTTACTTAATCTTGAGTTATTACAAGATTACACATTGAGGATCTTTTCGGGTTTATAGTTTTAGAGAATTAGATCATAAAACTTGCATTACATTCCACATATAAACAAAGTGGTTACATAAAGATAGTATTCTTCATTCCCATCAATGGAAACACATTAAAAATAAAACATGGATTATTTCTTGACACATCCTTGAGTCTATCATCTTATCATGTACCTTTCCCTTGACCTGTGAAAAACATTTCAAAAAACTTGGGATGAGCATAAAAAGCTCAGTATGGGTTATAAAAACATTGAAAGGAAACATGAGTTCATATATACATAAGAATGAAATCATACTTTACCCATAAAACATAGGCACTTTAACATACCTCATAAAATCATGAATAAATCATAGAAATCATAAGACATAAAGGTAACTTGAGGAATTCATAACATTCTTACGTAGGGAGTAACCCTCTTGGTTACGTTTGGAATACCCATCACAGTATATTCCCTAAAATCTCTTTGGAGAAACCTTAACGTTTCACTCCTTCGCGTTACCCAATGCATTGGAGAGCTATAACGGGCTCACCCGCCCTTAGTTTATCACGGAACCACCCGTCTTCATAATAATGCCTAAGAACCATAACATAATCATATCACATAAAACATGCATAAAGGAAACATAACATTTCCACATTTCAATCAAGAGATATCAATACAATACATTGATATAATAAAAACATTATGAAATCCATTTTCAATACCAAAGTGAAACATGGTATTTATTTTTTCGTTTTTTAAAAAAAAAGGTATGGCTTGTAGAGGAAGCCGAAACTCAAATAACGGTCACGACGACGGAGAAGTCGTTGTCGCCGCATACGTACGACAAAAACATTCCCTTTTGTTGTTTCTTATAAAAAATATTCCTTTTGAATAAACCTAAAAGTCAAAGGGGTTTATACACCGTATAAAAGAAAGTTGTGTATAAAATAAAATATGCCTCAATGAAAGGAGATTGAGACAAAGTCCCATACCTCGTATCCGACTTGACCCGGCCGTTCATTAATCTCCTGAATAATAAACATGAGTTAATCTCTACTTGATTAAGAACCTTTTTCAAGTTCATTATTCCTTTTATACCATGTTATGAACATCATGTAATCTGTTAAGTTAACAATGTTCATTTTGTCGGTATTTGGTTCTTAAGTCAAAAATAGACTTCTTACATTACATGTTGTTAATTTGGTCAATGGTTCATTATATCCAGAATGGTATTCATGATGTAGATATCATATATGTCATATATATCCAGTACATACATTCATTTATAAAATTACATCACATTTAGAGGTAAGAAATGAAATGCACCGTTCATGGAGACGGTAAGCCGTACGTACGCATGAACGCACTTCCATTTCTATTTCATATTTTCTGGAATGGAATCATAATGATATAAGAGTATATTATAATTCCAGTATAATAACATATATAATATCATTAACTTTATCCTTTACACATCCCACATATGGTACTAACGAATCAAATCACTTTTAGGGGGCGGTAGTCCGCACTTCCTAAAATTAAGATATCGTGTTTTACCCATAATGGAAACCATAAAGGTATGCCCAAAATGAAAAAACAGAAGCTTAAGGAACACATAAACATATTATATATCATATATAAAAATAGTGACATCATAATGGCCACCTTTGAAGGTGTTAAATGAGTGTTGAACAATCATCGTTTCGGGAGGCAGAATTTCTCCATCCACGGAAACCGTATGTTCTTTAACCATTTGATGTAGTTGTGTGAGAGTTTAGCTCAAATAAATCTTATAACAACATCCTAGTATATTTATTATACTGTTGTTGTTACAAAAGAAGTAAATAAAAAGAGTTTAGGGGGTTGGAAAAGCAAAATGAAACAAATGAACATGAGAGAATGAATTACCTTTAAAAGTGTAACTCCTTTTGAGTTGAGCCTAAAGGATTCCTTTGAAAGGATTCTGCCCAAATGGAATACTCTAGGACGAGGAGAGGGATGTGGAGAGAGCAAATGGGAAGGGTTTGGCCGAGCCAAAGGCTTGAAGAGTGTGTGAAATGAGGTAGAGGTGGGGGCCTTTTATAAGAGGAGAGGAGGGGCACTTTTGGAAAGTAAAGAAATATTACATTATTTGAAAATGTGTTTCGGTTTCAAAAGGTCCCAAATTGATATAATTCGTGGATAAGGTGATAAGGGTTCGAAATACACTCATCCAATTGGTTTTGGACATGTGTAGTTCATAGATTTTATATTATCTTTCCATTTTATTTAAATCGTTAAATAATGATGTCATCGCTGCATCATTATTATGTCATAAATAATTTAATTTATTTAATGTCTAAAAATCATAAAAAAGATACTATGATGTAGGAAATCTTTTTATCCTTCTAATGACCATTTATAATCAAAATTTGGACTTGTATAACCCCACTTAAAAATTGTTTTTGTAAAACATATTATGTTTGTGTCATTTTCACTTTAACATTAAATAAAAAGTAATTTATGTCATTTCCCAACAAAAGTGGATCCATGGGGTCCCCAAGTTGACCCATGGCATGTCATGGTCGTCCATGACACAACCAATGAGTTTGGGACATGTGTCTAGGTCATTTCATATTACTAAAGCATTATTTATACCTTAAACTACACTAATTATCACTAATCGCGATTAAAAACTTAATAAGTTACTATTCACCAAAAAATTATTATAATCTCATTGAACCACATTTTACTTCTTAATGACAACCATGTATGTCGGATTTTCAAAATCCAATACACATTAGTGGAAAACTTTCATTTAACTGAAAAATCAGTTTGCTTGATTACCACTTAGTGGTTTCACTATTCATCAAAAATTGAAGTTTTTCAGAAAATTACCAAAAATTCACCCTAAGCTATATTTGATATTACGAATTCAAAAATGAAGTCTATTTTACAAAATTCAAATCATATAAGTCACATTAATTAATTTAATGATTAATTCCCGCTGCCAGAGCAAATAGCGTGTTTTTACAAAACAATAAGTATCAAAAGATTGACACTAGTTTAAGTCCAATTTCAAAGTGAAATTGATTCCAATGAGCACCATTGGATTAAATGGTAAAAATATATTCATATTACACATTAAGACCAATTCAAAAGATAATATAATCATATAAATAAATTAGATTAAAAAGCAGTTTTGATGTAAAATGCAGTATTTTTCACTATTCATTAGAAGATGAACATTGTCAGAAAAATACCAAAAATTCACACAAGGTAAATTTTGATGTCCCAATCATAAAGAATAATTTTATTTTGACAAACATAGTTTATAAAATTGTCAAAATATAGATTCAAAAATGGTTTGCCATCAAAAGGCACTAAAACAATCTTTTAAGAATATTAGTGTATTCCATGCATAAGATTGTATTTATTTTCATTTTAAGCCTCTAAAACACTATATTAATCATTAATAGACATAGATAAAAATATCTATTATTCATTACTTACTTGGGATGTTACACTTAAACACTCTTATATATCCTCACTACTAAGTCCCAAATAGCATGAAAAATAAAACACCTCTAATACCAATTTGTATCATCCATGTTTAGATGTCACTTGAATAGTGTCCCAACCCAGTTTTCCGCATGACCTTAGGAACACCTTCTTGTAATCTATAGGCTTTCAACCAGATGAAGGGGTCTAAAAAGGTACTATGGGGAGACTATAAACCCGTATCAGAGTATAAAATCACATGAAATTAACCTAGAATCCTATATATCAAAGTTCACAAAATGAATACATTAACTAACATGATAATCAAAGTGAAATATTGATATACGGAATATAAAACCGATCACCCACTGGGCCAATCAATAATACATAATAAGAATGGAAATAAAAATAAATGAAATGAATCTTCAAAAATTTCGATCCATAGAGAATCATGATCCCCATATACTCATCTGAGATATCCTAATTGATCAAATCCATGCCTTATCCCAACCAGTTCATGTAACCAGGTGATAGTTTAATCTGGTAAATAACTTCCATGGCAGCTCGAGTAGTGTGTGAGTATATAACTTAGTAGGTCACCAAAAAATTGGTCCCATAATATATTGTAAATGAAGTGATATGTGCATTTTACATGCTCAAAATAAATAAATAAACTGTATGAAAATAAATAAATAGTAAACCACTTTCAATTATTCATTTTAAGACTTTAATTGACTATAACTTCTTTGATCAATTCTAGGGTGTCTCTCAACACATCATAGTGAATACACCTCTATATAAATAATGGATCATGGGAAGTATAACCCAGGAATACCATCTTATTAGAAAAAATAGCTAATAAATCATCATGAGCAACACCATAGCTAGATAATGGGCGTATATCCAAACTCTAGTATAATTAATATCCCTACAATTCCCAGATGTCTTAGGAAATCAATGAATCAGATTATCCCACCCAATTCACCAAACCCAATGACTAGAGCCCATGTATCAGGGGAATCTTGGTCAGATATGTGCAGTGTATTTATTATCAATTATCTAGATCCCAAGGATCACCTAGGAATCTCATAACAATAATCAAAATTATTATTATTATCCCCAAGTCGGATGGATCCTAGAAAGGCTTTGCATCCTAGGTATCTCTGGTATGCAAGGAATCCCATATTGTCCCAATGTCAAATCCTAACATCCCAGACATTATTCAAATGGAATAATAGCTAGATCCTAGGATACACACCAGAAATACACTACAATGTTATCATATCCTAGAAAATTCACATTACTATCTCAAGATACTCAAAATTTTGGTCCCATAAAGAATATATGGGCACCCACCATGTCACCACTATCTCATATAAGGATTACAGGATAGATCCTTGGAATTATTTCTAGGATTACCTAATTAATAATAATAAATAATTAAATACTAAAAAAGTATATGGTACATCCAAACGCCTAAACAATTAGTCACTATCTATATATAATGTTTTTACATGTTCAATGAAGGTTCTATGATGACACATGCTGCCATTTCTACCCATTCACATATATTCTCACTCAATGTTGGTCATATACTTGAGTACCAACTAGGATCCCTGAGGTTAAGGAAAAGGTAGGCACCCCACATGGGGTCCTTCCCATTCAAAAAAACACTAGCGTAAACACCCATTACTCAGGGATAGTACTTCCCTCACCAAGGTCATAGTCAAGGTAAAACATTAAAGGTAATCTGTGATTTTTCTTATAGGAAATTTACTAAGAGATGCAGTAATTTCCATCTCAAAATTCATTGTCACTCAGGGATAGAAACCCACCCAACCCATCCCAAAAATCCCTACATCAACTATATGTCTCAAGGTCCTTATATAGCCTTTTTGGTTAACTCCTATATTGTTTGGAAACACCCTTACATGGTGGTAACGAAGGGATCCTACATTAGTCTACGAGGCTATAATCCCCTTGCTAACACCCATAATGGATTCAAATATCATAGGGTATACCAAAAAAATCATATCCTCCACTATCAACATCTTGTGAAATTAGACACTATTCAAATCCAACATGGTTATTTCCGACACTTTTACACCGGGGCGCGCATGCACATCCATCACACGGGGGGAGGACGCACGGCTTGTTGCCCCGAATTCTCGTTGATTGAAACTGGGATGATGGGATGTCGGTTCTTCCTTTCGTGGATTCCTCCTTGGAGCTCGTCACATAGTCCGGGTCTCCAACGTAGATTTAAGACGGGTTATTGAAGCTCGTTCCCAGCACCATATCTACATGGACCCCAGTTAATTATGCTACTTCCATCGAGACGCTCCAAGGGGTCTGGTCGGGGCAGCAACCTTCGGTGAGGAGAATGGTCATACTGGGGTGTCATCGGCATGACTTGATGCTAGGGATTGACATGTCTGTCTTATGTCCCTTGTTATAGGGCTTATCGAGGGTGTGGAAGCCCGAGGAATCCCACATCGAACGCGGGGAATTGTGTGCCATCTGAGGTTTTCCTCATCTTCCCATGTTTAACAAGGGGTATGCCGCGAGTTTAACGTCTTGCAGAGATGGATCAGACTGATCATAACACTAAGAGTGGATCATATTGAAGGACCCCCAAGGGGGAACACCGATATTGGGGCCAGCATGGGGGCGGCATCCCAGATACTATGGAGTGGAATGATGTGGCATGATCCCACCGAGATGTGGCGGCCCGGGTAAGGATCAGGATGGGTAATGGAGCGAAAAGGGACTTGAACCCCATGGAGGCTTCCTACGTATCCCCATGATAGGGAATCAAAGTCTTCATAGTTCGGTGATAAGATGGGACACCTGAAGAGGTGACCCATGAGAATGAACGCATGGATTGGAGCCTGGAGGAAGTAAGATCTCCGGGCTAGGGCATGAGCTTCCTGAGGCACGTGGGCTCGAGGGAGAGGTTAGGATGAGACGTGGGTGTGAGGTATGGTGCTTACACTCTGAGGTGGCCCATGATGGTGGTTATGGGGATTGCAGTCTGAGGCGGCCCATAACGGTGGTTGTGAATTGACACGGAGTGGTCGGAACAATTGAGTGATGGGATTGAACATCGTGGAGGCTTCCTACGTACCATGCATTAGCACAGATCAAAGCCCATGTAGTTCGAGGCATACAGTTTAACATCATGTGGGACGAGGGCATACAGTTTAACGTCTTTTGGGACGAGCAATTTGGGGCTTACGCTCTGAGGAAACCCAAAGTGTTGGCGAACCGACGTGAAGAAGTCGGAACGACCAGGTGGTGGGCTTGCACCTCATGGAGGCTTACTACGTTCCATGTGTTAGCATGGATCAAAGACCACATAGTTTGCTGGGATGGGGATTATGCTATAAGGCAGACCATAGGAGGATGTCATGGTCAACGATCACTCTAAACCCACGTGAGTCATGCTCAGTGTGAGAAATAAGAGACTGCAGTGACCAGACGATCACGTCGTAGAGGGTGCATCCGTGAGATGCAGAAAGGGGCTTATGCATTGAGCGGCCAAAAGAAGAAAAAGGGGCTTACGCGTGGTTAGCAGCCCTTAGTGCAGGGGCTTACTCCAGGATGGAGGCCCGTGATGCGACAAGGCACAGTGGGAGATGGACTCCACTGGCCTTGGCAGTGGGGAAGTACGGAGGTTCATGGGTGAAACCTTCCGCAAGAGAGGCTAGGGGCTTAGGCTCTGAGACATCCCTTCCCCCATGGAAAAACACAACTCCAAAAGGAGGATATCATTCCATGCGAGGAAGATTCAATTCCTGTGGAGACGAAAGGCGTAATGAATGGCCGAGCTGGTGGGACCCTGCGTGTGAGGCACGGGGTCGGACCACAATTTAACGTCATGTGTTGAGGATGAGGTGCTTGGCAGTTTAACGTCCTGCAGCTTGGATGAGGTGGGTTCCCTCCACACCCCAAGGGCTTACATTCCCAACACCCTCTACCCCTTGTAGGAGGGAAGGCATCGACAAGGCCGTGATGAAAGGGGGTCGTAGGGCGAACCATCGAGGGGTCCACGTTAGTGTGGCTATGGTGGATGGGGATTATGCATGGAAGCTGCCCAGTTGCCACTAAAGAGTGGAAACAATGGATGGGGCTTACGCATGGAAGCAACGCATAATTTCTTCTTCGTGTCTGGCCATGAGGGCATCCCAAATCACTGGTGGGTTGAGGCATGTGATTGAGGACTACACCTATGCACTAGATCACAAGCGGGATAATGCCAAGGGCGTTGGAATCAGACCGAACAAAGGGATATGAAAAAGTGTGAATCACATGCCCGACATTCGGAATGCAATGAGAGTGGCATGGAGATAGAGGATAACTACTGACCATGTTCGCAACACATCATCCTGTCATGTTAGCCTTGGGGACAAACAAATGAGGATCGATTGCTGACCGTGTTCGAAACATAGGACCCGACTCAAAGTGTTGTCTAATGTCTTCCGGGGCGTTGGCCTAGGATGGCAGGAAGACCATGGGTCAATCATCCGTATTATTACAATAGGTGGACTGTAGGTCTATCATCTGTATTGTTACATAATGATTACCACAAATAAAGCATCTGTGCCGTTAGGGGGTCCCTTCAGACATGGAAGTTGATACAGATCCGAATGAAGGACACACAAAGCATGAGGTGGAGTGATGGAATGTTTGAACGGATTCCAACTGTCTTGAAACTATGCCACTATAATAATGGAATTAGGCATCTTATTCTTGTCACATAAGGCATCTCTTGTTTGGAACAAGAGGCATCCTATTGCTGAATGATAGGGCATTCTACTCAGGGGAATTGATGATGAGAATCTCAACTCACGACATAGGAAACGAACTAAGAGGATTATGTCAACTCGAGGTGTTTCATGGTGTCTGGAAAAGTATCTCAAATCATGGTATTCCCTTGGTGGAAGGTGCGTGTGCATATTGGCGAAATGGAAAATCCCGACATCCTGGCCCAAAAAGTTCGTGGTGCGACTCTCCATTTTTCATGGGGGTCAGTGACGGTAGTGAAGGGACCGGCCCGGAGAGCCGGGACCGCAGCCCGGGAGTGACCTCGAGCGGGGGCGTGGGGGCTGCACCCCCACGGTATGGACCAGCAGGTGCGAGCCTGTATACTGCTATGCGTAATAGGAGCGACACATAGGATAGGCTGCGGGTAAAAAGAAGGTCTGCGTACAATAGGGAAGTCATGCGCGCAATTGAGGCTGCTGCGCAGAAAACACCAGGTCAGCGCGCAATTCAGGGATGCGCACGAAAAAGGCTATGTCGGTGCACAAAGGAATGGATTGCACGCAAATGAAGGGATTGAGCCCCATGGAAGGGGTGTGAATGGAAAGGAAGGATTGCGCGCAACTTGTTCGGCCTACGTGAAAACGAAGAAATTGTGCGCAAGGGGCGGACCCCGAAGGGGTTGGAGTTTAGTCTAAGCCATGGGGATCTCGTGCAAAGGTGGATCCTAGGGCGACTTGGAACGAAAAAGAACCAGAACTCAAGACCATATTTCATGTGCAATTACGCGCATGGGAGCCGGTTCAAATTCCTCAACCCTGAAACGGTTGGGGTCACCTTCTATTTATAGGCATCCACCGTCGCGGAATCAGGGCGCCATGCAAAATCTTCCGCGCCAGGACCACTCAACGCTGAATCGGGCGCGCAAAATTACATGTCGTGCTAGTTCCTTTTCGAGAATCCCGGGAGCCCTTCACACGAACAACATTTTTTCGCGTGAGTGCCCCGTAATTTCGCGCACCACTTCCAAGTCCTCCGCACTGGGCCTCTGAGTCCGAATATGACTTCGCTTCGTCTGTTCGAAACTTCCTATTGGAGCTACGGACTTTTTCGGTGTCTACAATGGCCTTGGTACATTGTTCTTCCAATCGAAAGGGATTTCATTTTTTTTAACATTTACATTTTAATTCACAATTGAATTAATTAATCTAGTTGTCAAATCTTTCAGGGATTTGATGGTCTATCAAATTCATTATAAAAAAGCTTTCATTGACCCACATAAAATGTACTGAGGACCACTTACCGTAGATGAATATTTTCTAATTTTTATCCCCAGCCCTACAACTTCTTCTTATGCTCACCAAGACACATCCAATCTCATCTGACTATCACCCATAGCTATGAAGCCCTAAAAATAATCAAAAACCATTTCTATAAATTAATTATAATCATTTATAATTAATTTCACTATTTAAAACAAGATTAAAACATTATCCTAAAATAATTAATTTTTCCATAACCACTAAAAATTCACATAATAGCCTATTATCACAATAATTACAATTAAACACATGCCAATGACCTGTGGCATTCCCCAGACCTCAAGATGGTCAAAATACATAACACACATTACTAATTTGATAACCATTTATATTTAATTTTTAATAAAAACATTAAAAACCAACACGACAACGTTCCTTTATCAGAACAATGCACAATGATGTATGCATTATTTATGAGGATTTCCTGTATAAGGGATGTTTAAAATCCCCATCCAAATCAATTGACTCCAATACTCTATGGTAGAACCAGAACCACAATGTTAAATCCGATATGTTAAATCAATAGTAAATCAAAGAATGTCAATGAAAAAGACCAACCGGGTGAGTTTCATACCAAGAATCACTATAAAAATACACCAACACCCAAAATTGATGGGGTATGAAAGGAGGAAGAGTGGAATATGACCCTAGACACATGAATTTGATGGAGGAAGGAATAAGAGATTCCCAATTAAGAATTGATATGGGAAATTTGGTTAAAATCTACTTTTAAAGAACTAAATTTTTTGTATGCATGGTTGGCCAAACCATTCATCAAACAAGCAGATAATACTTTCTCAAGATATCCACCTCACGTGATTTTATCAAATGATTTACAAAACCAAGTGTCAACCATGAAAAATATAACTAGTTTTCTCTACAACCTTTCGTATGATTTTTCTATAACTGTGCATAAATTGTGCACTAAGTCCCTATCCCAAACCAAGCCTCATAGTTTTCCTTGGAATGTACATGGTTTCCTCCAAACTATAAACTAAACATAAAAAATAATTATGATCTATAAAAGTTTATTTTTAAATATTACCACACTCATGGTGTTTCATTGTTTCTCCTAAACCAAGCACACAAAATCTTTCAACATAACTAGTTTCCACCAATAAATTTAAAAACATAGCAAAGCTCCTGAGTATCATCTGAGAACTTGAGCTACCTTCCCTGCATAATTCTATATTCAAAAACATAACTTACAAATGTTAAAACCCTTATAATTCCATTACTAATACAAAATTAAAATTCATCCCATAGAGTATTCGAACATTCAAATTTTTATTTAATTAAAAATTCTTATATAGACATTGGGTCTTACACTTTAGTTTCATTAGGGGTTACATTTGGGGTTTAGGGATGAAAAAAAAGGTAATTGAGGATTTATATTGTCTTTTTGGGCTTGTAAACACAAGTGGAAACCAATGAATTTATTTCAAACATGTTCTAGGGACTATTTCAAGTTTGGCATGTGGTCATCAACCTTGGGGCCATGTTGGGTGTGGTCCTATATACGTTTTGACCTTTCTATTTGGACCCATTAATGATTGGATTTCTTAGTATGGTTTGGGAAAATATGAGAGGACTTGAGGTGGTTATTATGATTAATTGAGGTGGGTGTATTGTACTTTACTTAATGTTAATGTCATGTTTTGGAAACTTCAATATTGTGAAAAAACTGATTTTGTGTGTGTGTGAAAAGTGGATTTCATGAGAAAAATGTTTTTGGTTTAAAAGTTGGACTTGAAGATTATTTTTGATATGATAAATAATAATTATGAAAAATATTTTAAATGTTTGATTTTATTATAAAATATATAAATAGTTTATTTTATCATGAAATACATAATTTAGTTTAGTTTTGAAATTGAATGGTGTTTGTTTACAATGAAATTTCAACTCTCTTGGTGTGCATATCAAGAGTGGGTAATGTACAATTTATAGTGTATTTTAGTTTTAAAACATTTTGAAATGTTTTTAAATGGAAATTTATTTTAAAATACAATTTTTTGGGTAATTTTATTTGGTAATAAAGATCCTATAGTGTTTTGAAATTTCTATATGGGTTAGGTGTAATTGAAAATAAAGGGAAATCCTAAAATTGGGATTTGGTTTTAAGAGAATCTAATAGTTAGAAAATATTGATTTTATAATATTATTGAAATAGTATTTTTTTGGTATTCAAAGGGGAATGTTGAATAATTTAAAAGTTAGGTTTCCTATTTTAGGGGAAGTCGATGATTTCCAAAATTATATTTTAGGATTTTTTGTGTTTTAAACCTTGTTGAGTATTTTAAAAGTGGATTATTTTTAATTATTTCAAAATATGAATGATTTGGAAATAAATGAGGTGACTTTTTATAATTAGTTCTAAAATGTGTTTCCTATTTGGTGGTTACATGATTAGGATTGATCCCTAGTTTTATTTAGGGACTCATTGCTAGGGGCATGTTTTTTTAATAATGTTTTAAACTTTTTGGATGGTTTTGAAAAATAGTATAATTTAGGAGGAATGACTGGGTTGATTTCATGTCTCTTTTAGATTTGGTGGAATAATCTCTAAAGGTATTGAGTAAATTTAGAGAACCTCTCTTTGGGGATTTAATCTACCTCTAGTTTTAACACTTCCCAGGTTGCGAATGGAGTGGCATGCGATGTATTCTCATTTTATTGTAGTTTTTTGGGATTATTCAAGGAAATGTTCCTTTATATATTTTTTTTGGGTATCTCATAGGTTGAGTGGTTTACGTATTGATCCTTGGATCAATGGTTGAATTATCAAGGGTCAATTTTCTTGGAGACTTGTGTGTGTTATATAGTTTGGGGTGATTTATTATTTTTGGGATTTTAAATCAATCGAGCTTAAAGATATTTTATTTAGTTATTTGGACATCATTTAATGTATCCTTAAATATACTTATTGATTCCAAATTGTGAGTGGGGTTTTTATTAGGTAAACATAATTCCTCGGTTCTTGATGGTGTTCAGGGTTTCTTGTTCATGACTTATGCTATGGGTTTGGTTTTTTATTGTTGGTTTGGACATCGGAAAACATTGGGTACTTTTGTGGGAAACTAAGAGTGTGGTTTGTTTTTTTGTTATACTTTGGGATCCTACATGTTGACTTTATATATTGGGATTATCATGTGATTGTGTTCTATGAGTTTACACCTATGTTACCCTAACAAGTCATTTTGACCCTTGTGGTTAAAATTGTCTTTCTTCATGGTGAGGCATGCTTCTAATTGTTGTACTTTTTAGATTTGGGGGTGATATAAATATGTAAATATAGTCTTTAGGTCCTTAATTATGTTTCTGGATTTATTGAATCCAATATGGATTTGATCTATTTTTTTGTGGATGGTCGTTGCCCAAGTATATTTTCTGAATCCCTTTGGATAAGTGTAATATTATGGTCATTTAGAGAAGTGTTATAGGTAATATGTTGTTGTTGTTACTATATTAAAGATCAACTCTAAATGGTGGTGAGAACTAAGATATACATATATATTCTTATATATTCTATTTAATTTGTTTTATATTGGATCCTCTTTTAGGCTTCGTGATGTTGTTTTTGGATTCTTCTTTTTGATTGAGGACTTATCTTTTTCTCTAATGGTTCTATTTAGTGGGTGGTCCTTCCTTCATAGGGATCATTCTTGGGAATTAATAATAAAAAATTCATATAATTAGTTTTACAACGTTATATACTTTGACATATGACTTTATATGGGAATAGTGTGGCATGGTGGGGAGAATTATGACACCCTCCACATCACGATATATTTTATTTTATATTACTTAATGCCATTATATTTTTTCTTTCATTTTGAAAATTTATAGGCTTTGAAATAATAAATTTTTAATGTTTTCAATGGTTTAATGGTTATCCTCCATGGTTATTAAAAATATGTGGAGTCTCTATGATTAATCATGTGAGGTGGGTTTTCCTCAACAGTGCCTCACACACAGTTAGCACCTAGTTGGTTAAACCATGAAGGGTCTTAGAGGAGACTATGCATGGTAAATAGGTTTAACTAGTGGGGGTGAAAGGTGGACACACTATTTATTAAACCATATAGACAAACCATGAAACCTATATAGTTTTTTAAAAGTATGGAATTTCATATTTACCCCACTTGTTTTAAACCCTCCTTGTAACTTTTATCTCACTCTCATTTGGATAGACCAAGAACATATGGGAAGCTCCCTCCCCTTCCTCCTTGTCTATTTTTATATATTTCTACCATGGTTTCAAGTGGGTTCCTCCTTGGTAAGTATCTTTAAAACCCCTCATATATTATACTCTTTATTTTTTATCTAGATTTTCTTCCCTCCCATAAACCCTAGGGGGCTTATTGGATTATTTTAGGCGTTTTATTGGTCCTAACCATAGGTATTTGTTTATAGAAGGAATTTCATATATAAGTTGATCAATCTCTATTTAAGGAGATAAATTTCAGTTAGTTTTCACTTGAAAAAGTTAGGTTTTTTTCTTATATCACATTATATTATATTTCATTGGGTTTTTGAGTGTTCTAAATTTGTTTCCTATTCATATTTTTCCTATATATATGTCTCAGGAGTGAATGGAGTTGATTTTAACCCGTATAATAGAATGGGATTCCATGAAAAGTGTTTGAAAAAAATGACCAATTGGATTTTAAAAGGATTTTAAATGTTTGAATGGGTGGTAGAAAATACTTTATAATTTTAATGTTGTTCCGCATTAAATGGTTTCCAATTAAATAATATGAATTTTTTGAAATTGTTACTTTATTTAAAAAGAGGCATGTTGACGCAAGTGATTTGTTCCTTGAATTTTCCAGTAGATATGATTATTTTAAAGGTGAATAAAATGAAAATTGTTGATTTCCCAAGGTATTTCAAAGAAATTAATTTATAAATTGGTCTCAATAGTTGTTTTAGGTAGGATCTGAAAGTATGTGATTTATCTTGGCATCTGAATATTGTTTTAGAAAAAGAAATGTTTGGCACCTTATCAAAATTTAATTTTCATGGAAGTTTAGTGTCCCACATTTTCTCCCCATGAAAATTATCCCTTTAATGGGTGGTGTTAAATATATATGGATACTATATGGTGGATCGATGGTGTTGCATAATGTGAGGGTGATATATGTGAGGATGGTTTTATATATAATGATTTGATTTCATGTTTGTGTTCATCATGTGGTGGATTTCTTACTCACTTCCTTTTTTTGATTTCAGTGGATTCTTAAGAATACATTGGGTGACTTGTATGAGTGTAATCCCTAATGTATATTTTTCTTCCTAGGGTAATGAATTAGTTAGATTGAGTGAGCTTATGGGATGTTTTTTGTTTCCTTGATACTTTTTAGAGGGTCCCATGGTTTCTTTTGATCTCTATGATCATGATGGAGACTTCATTTTCCTATATAACTACCAAGACATGATAGTTAAGTAGTTCCAACCTAGTTTCCTCATAACTAGTTTACATATTTATTATTGTAATTTTATAGAGTTTCCCTTGGAACTATTATCCCATTCAGGATCACTCAATGGATTTATTTTCTACGTTGTTTTTATCTAATGGTCTCTTATGTTTTTTTAATCCTTTGAATTCATAGTTTTATTGAATAATTATTGTGAAGTTTATTTAATGGTTCATCTTTTATATTCACTTTGTTCCTTGTATCATGCCTTTTAAAATGATTAACAAATGGATTTTTGTAAAAGGTTTTTAAAAAAGTGAAAATAAAATTCTGTTTTTTTGTTGCTTTGATACTATTTTTATCATAGGTTTGAAAGATGTGATTATTGAACATAAAAACATATTTTCCAAATATGTTTGTGATTTGGTAATAAATAGGGATGAAGGTTTTTTTAATACTTTTTATTCCTCATTTTATTTTAATGCTATTAAAAAGGAAAGGCTTTAAACCAGTGTATGGGTTTTTAAAGAGTGGTTTTAAAGATGATGTGGCTATTTTATTTCTAATGGTTTTTGGTTTTTATAAAGGTAAAAATAGAATTAGTGGATATTATATTTCCATGTGGTTGTCTATGTGAAAAACTATTTTGTAATTATTTTTAAATTCGAATTTTTTGGGTTTTAATATAAAAGAGATTATATAGACTCAATGGGTGGTGACATACTGGTCTGTATTCACACCAATATATTGATGGTTCTATGTTATGGATGGATTTAGTTTTTTAAATATTAGACTATAGGTGGGTGAGTTGCTATGGAGATTAGAAACTATTTGTTTCATGGAGGTGTCTCTGGGAATTTATCCATTTCAGGTTTGGATGGTGACAATGGGTTACACGAAGGTTCCTTGGGGTGTTTTAGGGTTTTCCTTTGATTTTGGGAAATGTATCAAAAAATTTGGTCTAATGTATTTTATACCTTGGTTTTATTTGAATTTTATTAAATTCATTCATTATTTACGGATTTAGTTCTGTCTCTAGAATGGGTGAGTATTTATAATAGAAATATTAGTTAGTTTATATTTTTATTTTTATAACTTATTTATACTACTGTATGAGGTCCAAATCATTCCCAAAGTGTGTTTTATGATTCCTAGGAACTATTTGTCTGATCATTGGGATTGGGAATTCTATTTGGGTTAGTTAAAGGATAGGTTAAGTGTTAGTTCAGATGGAATCCGTGGGTTATTTCATTATAGGTAGTATGGGAACTAATCCTTCTCTCACTTCTTCCAAAATCATGGGATGCAATGGTGATGACAATTTGTAATTCTAGTGGTATGACTAAATTGGTTTTTACGGATGTGATGGGTTTTATTATGAGTAAAGATATTCATCATAAGGAGGTATAGGGTGTTTCCTGAAATGAATTTGTTATAGAAGGTTGAGGTTGATCTACGTAATAGAAAAGTTAAAAAAATCTGTAGGAATTATGATAAATGAGTTTTTGTTATTTGGTTGGGCCCAAGACTATATGTTGACATTATGGGAAGTAAGTAAATGTGAATAAAGGTTGTAGGGACTCAAGTATCATTTTTAGATGGTATGCATTCATACATTCATCTATAAATTTTGTTTTGTGGGATAAGAATAGTTTAGTGTCGAGTGTCTTTAAGTCATGTAATTTATTGATTATTGACTCTAATGATTCCTTTTAATATATATATATGATATAGGGTACATGAAAAAATATGTTTCTAGAATATTTGTTTGGGTTAACCCTGTGGATTATTAATCTCCTAAGATTAAGGTAATGGGTGATGATTTCATTGGAACATGGAACAAATGCTCTCTGGATTTATAAGTTGAGTGGTACATATCAGGTTACATAAGGACTTGATCTTAGTAGGACAACTTGATGATGTAAGATTCTAAAAAATGTTTTTTATGGAATGTGGTTGACCACATGGGGTTCCACGGAGGTGGCCAAAGTTTTGAAGGATGAGGTATTATATCTTAACAAGAATTCAGAAGGATCGGCCCATTCTGGACAATCAAATATCAGATACGTGAAGTTGTGACATGAATTTCTTGGTTCTATGGTTGAGAAGGGGATACAAATATTTTCTGTGAATGGTATGTTATATCGTAAATATTTAGATTATGGGATATTCTAGGGGTGTATATATGTAAATTATAGGAAATTTTAATTCAATATGGAAATAAAGGCACTGATTAATAAAAAGTTAGAGATGTTTTATATAGATATCTAGGGGATAGCCTTGATTTTTCCTTATGTGGGTTCGTTATACTGTTATAGCATCATTGATAATGAAATAGAAAAAGTGTGGGTTTTTTGTCAAGAAAATTTCCAAGGTTTTCGTATGCTTTATTAAATGGATATCCCTGGTGGAAAATGAGACTGGGGCTAAGAATAAATTATTGAGAGTTGATAACAGTGGATATTATGGAAGTTAAGAGTTTTGAAAATTTAGTTTGAGGAAAGGAATATAGTGTGTGAAGAACATTTATAGAACACTATATCAGAATAGTGTCATGGAATTGGTGAATTAGTCATTGAATAAGAGTTTTAGGATAATGATGTTTTTAGGTTTTTAAGGGATTAGATAATACTTGTATGACTAGTGAATGTGAATGGAAACCAAACTCGACATCTCCATGAATAGATAAATGAAATCAATGAAAACCGAAATAAATAACCTCATGTAAATCACATATCTTACACCAAAGTATCCACTACAACATCTTCATTCTCCATTAAATGGTTTTATGAAGATATCCAAGGGAAGCCAATTGACATCCAATATCCATGACATATCCAAATGTTGTTAAATTTTTTTACATTCATATTGAACTCCTCTTCTGTTCATAATGATCTAACATCTCTTCTGCAATGAAGAAAGAGTATAGAACTTCAGGTATAAGGTATTTTCACCATGTGTTTGAACATAATGACCACATACATTGTATTTAAGTAGTATTATAATGATTTTTTGGATTATCCTCAGCTACTCTCACATTTAATCATGAATTATAACAAATGAGTAAATATTACATCCCTCTCAAGTAGTTATTAAATGAATAAAAGCATGTTTTATATTTCATACAACAACTCTATAAGGATATCTTAGGGGGAGACAGTTTCAACAACATTAATAAACAATGTAAATAGAATCTTATATTTTTCTTTATGATTAAGAAAATCATACAATAAAAATCATGGAAAATATCATTTCATTCATGAAATATAATATCATGCATAGTGACCAATATTCAACAAAATAATCCAATTTAATTGGTATTAGATGGTAGTTTCATGGTTTCTATAAACCAATCCATATGATATTCTCAATTATAATCTACAATTGAATGAACTAGTTTTCTTGAAATCATTTTTATGCATGCATTACAAAATCCCAAATATATGATATGATATGACCTATATGTATAATTTTCATAATTATTTTGGGCATATATATCCTTTAATATCAAGTGAACTAAATCATAATTGATTTTATTTAATATTTGAATGTACATTGTTTTGTTGATATTAACTTTTAAAATCATATAAAACACTTTTGGATATTCCTAAAAACTCTTTTGGAAAGTTATAATCAACTTCATCTTGTATCAAATAACATGAAACAACTTGTGAATAACCATAAAAAACTATTTTATATTAACTCTGAAACACTTTTTGATCATACCATTGATTCCAACTCAATACCCATTAATTCAACCCTAAAATTTTATACAATGATCCTATATTGTATTGAAATTGAATCATTTAATCCATAAATATAAGCATGGATTGGACTCTAGAAAAGTGTCCATACTACTCAATATATAAAGGGATCTAGAGTGATCTCCATTAAACATATGTATATCTATACCAATTTACACAAGATTTATCTCATGATAGCATTCATTCTCATACATTACCTTTGTTTAGGACTTCTAGTGACCATGGGACACATTGTATGTCATTCCCATAAATCCAACTCATACATTCTCAACTCTCTGAGTATATATTGGAATGGTAAACAAATATATCACATATCATTCATCTTTGTAGATAATCATATAACAAGTTCCTCATCAAAATATATAATTACATCATATGTACTATATAGGCGTGTCCACACACATTCCATTTAACCTCAATCAAGGGCTCATATTCCATACTCATCAAACGAGAGGAAAAATCACATCTTAGGTGAGATCCAACATACCACATTATTAATAACATATCCAACCACACAATTATTAGCTAAGATTTATATACGAGTGTATGAAATATATCAACATTTGAAGTTCGTCATGCTATGTATCCTTCAAACCTTAGGTAATGTTGACACATATATGATCCTTGCACCATTATTATACTAAAAACATGATGTATGAAACTCTATACATTATAAATAGTGAGACATCAATCATAAATATCACTTTTTATTCCTCATGAGAATATTTTTTATCTAATACTATAATCTTACTCATGCTAACCTTTGCATTTCATTATAACCTATAATAATACATGAAAAACATTGGGTAGGGACAAAAAATGCATACATTGAAAGGTCAATTATCATTACACTCCACAAAAAGCATATAAATATATACATATATATGGAAATTAAAATGAATGATAATATAAATATTTCTTTTTATAATATATGACCACTTCTGTTATGAGGTACGGAAAATTGAAAGTTATTATTCCCTTCTGATCTGACTACCTAGGTATCTAGAAGTAGTCACGATGGATCCCATAGGGAAAACGAGGAAGTAATAATCAGTGAAAGTAGGCAATTATAAGCCAACTATCCAAATAGAAATGTTTTAAGGGAACATAGGAAACATTTAAACAATTTGTAAACATTAAATTAAAATAGAAGAAGATATATAACAATCAGAAAATGGACATTTCTAGGTTTCAACTCATTTAGGTTTTATTATAATAACCATTCCTTATCATTAAAATTATAAATGATAATTTTCTTACTATTTTGATTCAATTGAATTGTTGTTTTATGGTCTTATAACAATAAATTACTTAATTAAAAGATTAATCCCTTATTCTGGTGATTAATTACTTAAAACATGTTAAAGTTATTTATCCCTAAAATAGTGGCAACAAGCTCAGACAATGATCATGGGTTCGCCTATATAAACTATTTTATTTGACACCATTGGTTTTTTTATGGTCTAGTACAACACCAATAATGATTTCGGAATTTAGTTCATTAAGGAATTATAAAACAATGATCATATTGACAAAAATACTCTATAATTTAAATCACAACAATACCATAATCTTATTACCACTCTAATATAAGAAAACAACCCTATTATGACTATGGTCACAATGGTTGGGTTTAGAGGAACCTAAACCCCTACCATGGATATGAGAGGAATGAAGGGGAAAGGGATAATTACAATAAAATATAAATAAAAGTAGTAAAGGAAAACCCATATTTGGATTCAGGGGAGATCATTCGAATGAGCAGCGACACCACTCCCTAGAATATCCAACCATGAATCAAGAAGGATTCCCATTTATTAATAGAAATTTCGACTACATAGCATGTACCAAAAAATAAACGGTGTGTAGTAGCGTCAAATTCTTTTTTTGCTTCAGTTTATCCACAGCTAGGTGATCCCCCATGAATACCCTTTTATTTCAAGCATCTGATATCGGTAGGTGATGATACACGTGTGGCACGACCACACATGTCGTGTATAGTCTATTTCTGCCGCTAACCTCATGTAGAAAGATGTACATGGTGTGTTAATAGGAAGTACGTAGAATGTGGTTTATGGATAGTTAGATGGGTGTGTACTGATTTTGAACAAACCAAGTTAGGGAAAGGTTACATGGTGTGTGTTTTTAAAGTACACACTATTTATATTTGAAATTTTATTCTGATCACTCCCATTTTGTGACTATGGATTGAATCTCCTGAAAAATCAAAAATAACACTGAAATAAATCATTTTATACACAAAAAATGTGTATCTGGTAAAAACATTTCTTCATTATTAATATAATGTATGGAAAGGTATAAAAAAATTGGGAACATTAAGATAAATTTTATACAGTTAATACATCATGGGATAGAACCCACAAAATACCATTTTTATAAAAAACCAAGCATATAAATTAGATTTGACATAATATATATACATATAAGATAATAAACATTGTAATGATAAAATTACTAATAGGTTCAAGACTATTAATCTTTATTTGAGAACATATAATAGATTGGATATTGTTTGGTAGAAGAAGACTCCTATATTTGTTCAACACTCTCCCTTCAATGGTAAAGGTAGACTATGAGGCCACTATTGTAATACGAATGCTCGGTAAATCATATTTCATCAAAAATAAAATATAATTTTTTTACATTCACCCTTTCACCATTCAAACACACTTAAATTTCTATAAATTGATTAATCAGCTAATGGTGTATCTAAGTAAATGTCCAGTTGATATTTTTCATCATTTAGGATAACAATCTTATTTTTGAGATTAGTCCACACCTAATATATATATATATATATATCAATATATAAAGAATAAATGAAATGAAATAAAATATATACATAATAATTTAAAATTAAACCAATTAAATCAATATTTTCTTTTATAGGAGAACTCTAGAGAAACTAAAGATGATGTCAATTGATTACTTATGAATGGTTAAACACAAGGGGAATCCTTTTCATACAATTAATAAAATATATAGTGTCCATTTCACTATAGTGATATTTTTTAGGTAAATACATGGATAAATTAATTTATAGCTCAATTCTAACATTGTTAACATGATTCAAGGATCAAACATAAGTTACTTTGTAAGTGGAATACCATAATGAATCCAATATTTATCAAACTTCTTCTTCATATTACAAATTATTGTTCTAAAGATATAAACTTAATTATTGAATTTTTTCATTAAAAGACTATCAATTTCCAAGATCTTTCCAGAGTATAAATTTGAAGTGGGATATATGGATCTGGAAAAAAACATTTTATATCATTAATGGGGTTTAAAAAATTATAAACCAACCTTCCTGTCTTTTATTTTCATCAAAATGACAATTTTTATAATTTGGATAATAAATATCCAAATTATAGAAAACATGCTTATAATTTAATTCACTTTCGATATTTGTATATATATAATTCCATCTATTGGGAACATTTAAACTCAAAAACACACCAGTCTCTACTAAAAAACTTTTTTCACAATCTTGAAAGCATTTCATTCTACCATCATAAAATTTAACTCAAGAAAACTTTTTTCTATTTTGTTTAATGTAATAATCAATAAAATTCATTACTTCTCCAACAATAGGTTTTAAAAAATGATCACAACATTAAACATTAAAAAATTCACCCATGAGAAGCAATTTCTTTAAAAATTCAATTGATCTTTAGTCTTTTATTGTGGGGTATTATTGGAGGAAGTTTTATTAAGGGAATGAGAAAAAAAGTTCTTTTGGAAACCATAATCAGCTGATATTCATTTTTCATTTTTTATATATCAACCCCAGATTGTGGAGGTTGCATACATGTAAAAGAGAGAATTCTTTTTTTCATTTCTACTAGAAATAAACATAATGCACAATCAAGAAAAGATACCCTTTATAAGTTCAATACATCCAAAAATTATAAGTTAGGCATATCCAGTGACTAATGTTTGGGAAAGTATATTTCAATTTTTTCTTATATTGAACATACACATCCATCACATAAACAATTATAGAAAGTTTAGAAATAAAACATCATGTATGGATTCAAGAAGATAAACATTTCTCTAACTCCATCATATTAGAAAAAACGTAGCTGAAGTTTTATAATTGACATCACCATCATTTCCCTAACCACATTTGGATTAAAATTTCTATTTTGTAACATTCCTGAAATTTCCAAAATCATGTAAGGGAAACATTGTTATTTTTGTTATTTGACTCCACTAAATTTCTTAATATTTTGAGACAAAGATTAAATTCCATATGTTCTACCATCTCTAACCAATACTAATCCACATCCTTTAAACTCAACCTCAGGTATTTCATCAATTATTCCAATTTTCTCAAAATATGTCCAAGCATAAAATGTAATATTTTTTGATATTTTTTTCTTCGACTTTAAAATTTTCATTTTTAATTCCATATTGATCCATGTCTTAACTAGATTTTTGAGTGTTATCTACACCATATATTATTGAGTTTCTATCATTGATTTATATAATTTATTCTAATTCAATAATTCCTCCATGTTGAGACATGTGTATGATGACATACAATTATAAAATACTTTATTCATATTAGACACATAATTTGAATACAATTTATTAATATAATTAATGGTGATTCAAAACCAAAAAAAATAATAAACCATAAAACATTCAATCAATTAGATTTGTACAATCACAAATCTTGATTAAAAAACAATGTAATTAATAAATCAGGTAAAACAATCAATGATAAGATGATTTGGTCACTTCTGGTATATTGGGGGACGACGATGACACTATATGTTCTATGGTGCTTCGACAGACTCCAACATTCTCTAGTGTTGGGTGCGGTGTTTGGAAGGCGATGAAAATGTTTGTGCTTGGACGGTGTAGGTGACATTGATGACTCTTGATGGTACCTGGCAATGTGACCTACGCTAACGACGACTGACAATGTGTTTTGAATAATGCGGTGAATCCTAAATGTGATCTTCTCGGGTGGTGTGAATCCTTTGTTTTTGAAATTTGAATTGTGCATCCTATGTTTTTGGTTCCCTCCTGTTGTAGGTTACCACTCACCCTTAAAAGAGGGTTTTGAAAACTAAATAAAAATGAATTTTCAGGGGGGGATGGAATCTTTTAAAATAAAAAAATGATGAGTTATATTTTTAATGAAATCATGAAATTTTATAATTTAAATTTTTTTAAAAAAATGAATTTAAAAATGTAAATAATTTTATTATAAAAAATAAAATATTTTAATTGAACAATGATTTTTTTAAATGAATTTTATCATGTAGAAATTGAATTTTATCATTTTTTAAAATGAATTTTAATAATTATCTAATAATTTTATAATGTAAAAATATTTTTCATTGAATAAATTATTTATTTATAAATTCATTAAATAATTTGAAATCATATTTAAATTATAATTTGAATAGTTATATAATATTAGTATTCATATTTATGGATAACATATAATTATTCATAATTTAAATAATCCAATTATCTTATTTGAAATAATGAATTATTTGGGTAAATGGGATAAAATTATAATTTTCAAACCCTTTAACATGACAAAATTAATAATATTGAAAAAAAAATTTATGGTTACATAAATATGGTGGATATTAATTATATAATTTCATTTTATAATGTAATTATTTATTTGGTAGAAAATTGAATTACATGATAATGAAAATTTTACATTATTTGTATAATAATTATCTAATGAAGCATAAAAATTAATTGTTACCAAAATAAAGATAAGACTTAATAACCATAAGTCAAAATTATATAAATATGTTATAAAAATAAAAAAATAAAAAAATAAATAATTTTATAGGATAGAAATATTTAATGATATGGTATATTTTTTGAATGTTAAATTAAATATTCAATATTGATAAAATTGTGATGATATAAGTAAAATTAAAATTAAAAAATATTCAAATGAGTCTTGGCTAGAAACAACTACTCTTTAATGAACCACATAGATCGAAATGACAACATCAAGATCAGGGCCTGCATGTGACGGATGGTCGGGCGAAGGTCGATTGGGTTACAAGGATGTTAGGAAGGCGAGTGATATAGATGATGTTGGTGAGGGTGGTAACGGAATGGAAATAGGTGGGGCTAATAGATGTTTTGAAAGGAGGTAGGGTGGTATTGGGGGCTAAAAAGAGACAAGTGATAATGGATGATGTGGATGACGTCAACGATGGAGGTATGAGACTGGAAGGATGTTGGAGGGGAGTTAAGGGTAGTGTGTTTTCTCTATATGGAGGAGGGAGGAAATGGATGTTGGAACTAGAAGATGTGGAAGGAAAATGAGAATCACTACCACAAGAAACGGGTTTCGCAGCGCTACCCTTTACAAATGCTCAAATGGCACTGATAATGGGTGTACCTTTATCATCACTAAAAAATCACTGATAAAAGTAAATTTTAACAGTGCTAAAAAAGCACTATTAAAATTTCCACTTTATGAGTATTTTTTTAACACTAATAAACGTACTCCCTTTATTAGCACTGTTAAAGAGACCCCCTTTATCAGCACATTTTTAGTAGTGTTGATAAATGGTGTCTTTCTCTGCACTTTTTTTACTAGCACTGATAAATGATATATTTCAAAAAAAGATTCCATTAAAAAAATATATAGATATATAAATATATAAATATATTAATATTGATATAAATTTAATATATATATTTTTAAATATGTTTTATATAAGTATAAATATACATTTACACTTAATATATAACATACCTAGTGAAAATGACTTATAAAATATTTTCGAAAATATTATTAATTAATAATTTTCTAAATATAATCAAGTAATAGTAATTTAATAACAATTTTGAATAAAAAAATAAAAAAATAAATAAAAAATCAAAAAATTATTAAATGATCTAAAATAATTTGAAAACGTAACTTTCAAAGGGCCATAAATTTTGATCCAGGTGTCTGTTTGAGCTCTGTCACATATCAAATCGAAGCATGTGGTGAGATCTCTGTCTAATGTGACATAGGTAAACCTATGTCACATTTTTTGAGGTCAAAAGGACCAAAAGGCCTCCAAAACTGAGTTTTTAGTCGGGTGCCCCAATTTTTTAACATTCCATGGAATTTGAACATTGATTATGGTGGTCTTTTGCCCTTTTTCAATGGGGACTGAATTTATTCCAAGGGATTACATTCATATTGATATTATGGATTTAAAATATTTTCATTTTTCACAATATACTGTTATTTCTAATCAAATATATAACTATATATACATATTTTTTATATATTCACACATAAAAATTTAATTTTATAAATAAATAAATAAACCATATTTATATATAAAATGTATTTCTCAATATATAAGCCTTATCTAAACAAAAATTAATATCTATTTTATTTTAAATACAAATATATGAGTATTTATATACTTATATAATGTGTGTGTGTGTGTTTATATTAACAAACTGATATATATTATCTGTATATTCTAACATATGTATATACAAATTAATATATAATGTTTGTAAATGTATATAAATATGTATAATTATACTTACAGATATGCATATAATATATATATATATATGAGTGTGTGTGTGGGAATATGTAGTATATTTGTATTTATTTTTTTATAAACACACACCCAAAACATATTTTATAAATGTATTTAAAACAGATCGTATAAATATAACTTAATATATGAAATAATATACGGATAAGAAAATATAACTAAATATATATAAATAAATGGATATAAATATATATTAAAACCCAAATAAATATATAAATGTATAATTATATAAATATAACAATATATGTATATATATCTATTAATATATATATATATATTAATATATGAATAAATATGTATATATATTAATACGACTAAATATGTATATTAATATAAATATATATTAATATATGAATAAATATAACTATATATATAAATAAATAGATATATCATTAAATGGAGAACAAAGTAATATAGAGGAGTTGTAATGGGTATAGGCGCGTATAGGGGAAATCTCGAGTTTGAATCTCGGGGGGAGTGAGGGGAATGTGTGTGGGTGAAATTGGTGCTAGCATTGTTAAAGGGTGGGGCTGGCTTGGTCATGGGGGTAGGGGTGGCTAGGGTGTACGGGCAGGGTGGGCTTCATATAGCACATTTAAAAGGGGTCATGTGATGCTAAAAGTCTCCTATTTGTAGAAATATTTTTTCATTTTTTTTATAATTTTTTTAAACTTTAATCAGCACTAAAAAGGCATAGATAAAAGACCCTTTTATCAATGCATTTTTTAGTGTGGATAAAAGGGGTCTTTATCACCGTATTTTTTAGCGCTGACAAAAGGGACCCCCTTTTATTAGTATATCGATTATCATCTCTTTTTTAGCAATGATAAAGGTCTTTTAAGGAATGATAAAACCCTACTAAGTAGTTTTTAATGAAGAAGGGAAAGGTTATTGTTGTGGTTGGTGGGAAAAGCCAATAAAAAATAAAGTGTTTCAGATGAAGGGAAAGGAAAGTGCGAGGTAGCTGGAGAGGAGAGTGAGTAGGAAATAAAGTTAAAATAAGATCAGAGGAAGAGACCTTGGAAATCTTGGCAGTCATTAGAGGTAGGGCTAGAGAGGAGGTCTCATTTCCCATACCGGGTGGGGTGAAACATTGATTAATTTTTTTAAAGGGTTTTAGTTTTTAAAAAAATGAAAAATTGTATTGGGTTGGAGGTATTTAAAAAAACAGGAGTAGGGAAGCGTCAACTCCATTGACGCTTCTACCATTGACAAGAAGAGTTAATGGGGTTGACACTTCGTGTGTAAAATTTTGGAAGGAAGTGTGAACCCTGTTCACTATTCCAACATATTTTTTTAAATAAACAAATATTAATATATATATATAGTTAAAAATTAAAATAAACATTAATAATTTTTCTAAATAATAATAAATACAAATTAAATATAAATAAATATTAATTAAATACTCATCAATATTAATAAAATATAAATAAATTCTTAATTAAATAATTATAAATATTCATAAATATTCATAAAAATTCAATAAAAAATCATAATACAAATAAATATTAGTAAATATAGATTAAATATTAAATAAATATTCCTAAGTATAAATTAAATATTAATATATCATAATGCATATAATTAGATATTAATAATTATTAATAAATATAATTAAGTAATAATAAAATATTAATAAATATTAATTAAATATTAACAAATATTAATAAATATTGAAATTTTTTAATAATTAATCATAAATACTAAAAATATTAATAAATATTACTAAATATGAGTATTTACAAAAAAGTCTAAATAATTATTTAATAAATAATAATTAAATTTTCCAAAAAAAGGAATAAAATTAAAGAAATATTAATAAATATTAATAAAAATTAATTAAATATCAATAAATATACATAAATATTAATACATATTAATTAAATACTCTTAAATATAAATAAAATACGATAAAAAAATAATAAATCCCATTGAAATATTTATTAATATTTATAAATATTTATAAATATTAGTTAAAATTTAATAATATTAGGAAATATTAATTAAATTTTCATAAATATTAATAAATATTAAATAAATATTAATTATTTTTCATAAATATTAATAAAAAAATAGTAAATATTAATAAATGTTAATAAATATTAATAAATTTTAACAAATATTAACAAATATTAATAAATGTAAATAACTATTAATAAATGTAAATAAATATTAATAAATATTAATAGATTTTACTAAAGATTAATAAATATTGATAAATACCAATAAATATTAATAAATTTTAGTAAATGTTAATAAATCTTAATAAATATTAATAAATTTTAATAAATTTTAATAAATAATGACAAATCTTAATAAATATCAATAAATGATAATAAATGTAAATATTTATTAATCTTTATTAATCTTTATTAAAATTTATTAATATTTGTTAACATTTAGTAACATTTATTAATATTTAATAATATTTATTCATATTTTTAAATATTTATTGACATTTATCAATATTTATTGACATTTATTAATATTTATTCCTATTTATTAACATTTATATACATTTATTAATGTTTTTTAACATTTATTAACATTTATTAACATTGATTAACATTTATTAATATTTACTAACATATAGTAGTAGTTCTTAACATTTAGTAAGAATTTTTATATTTATTGATATTTATTAATATTTATTAAGATTCATTAACATTTAATAAAATTTATTAACATTTATTAATTTTTATTAAAATTTATTAATATTTAATAGTATTTATTAGTATTTATTCACATTTATTACTATTTATTAACATTTATTAACATTTATTAACATTTATTAATAGTTATTAACATTTATTTACATTTATTAACACTTATTAACATTTAGTAATATTTGTTAACATTTAGTAATATTTAGTAATATTTAGTAATATTTATTATCATTTATTAAAATTTATTACCATTTATTAACATTTATTAACATTTATTAATATTTATTAATATTTATTAAGATTTATTAATATTTATTAAAATTCATTAAAATTAATTAATATTGTTTAACATTTTTTTATATTTATTAATTTTTTATTCTTATTAATGAAAAAATAATTATAATAATTAATATTTATTAATATTTATGAAAAATTTATTATAATTTACTAATATTAGTAATTTTTAATTAATATTTATAAATATTTATAAATAATGAAAAATAATTTAATATTATTTATTATTTTTTGTTTAGTATTTTAATTATATTTTGGAATATTTAATTTATATTTATTAATTTTTATTAATATTTATTGATATTTATAAATATTTATTGATATTTATTGGAATTTACTGATATTTAATTAATATTTATTAACATTTAAGAATATTTAATTATATTTTACTAAATTTTTTGAATATTTGCTTAATATTTATTAATAAATATATTATATATTAAAATTTAATTAATATTTATGAATATTTATTTAATAATTATTAATATTCGTTAATAAATACTAATATTTATTAATATTCTAGTATTTATGAATAATTATTAATAATTTTAAATATTCATTGATATTCATTAATTTTGTTTAAAAAGGTTGGGACTCGAATGCCCCTAATATTAAATAAAAAGCATAAGAGGGGGACAAACAAAACATCCAAGGTTCACAGACAACTATAAAAAAAGAGAACAACTCCCAATGTGCTCGAGATCTTGTACTCATGCTATGATGTGGGACACACCCAACCCAACGATGGGGATGTCTCCCGCTTCTCCATGCTTTGACCTGCATCCATGGCCTACCTCCATCGTATGAGAGATCCTCTTCACTGATCACCATCTTCAGTTTAGTGATAGGGACATGATCATTATATGAGACTTCGACTTCACTACTTCCAAAGGCAAGCAGTTCAAAGGAGTTTTATGTGCTAATTTTTAAAACACGAGCAATGTTAGTTGAAGAGAAATTAACACATTTTCTGGTAGATCCAACAATGTCTTTTTCCTTCTTCTCACATGGAAGAGGTGTTGCAGCATCCATAGTTCGAAACTCCTAATACTGGGTTGGTTCTGAGACCATCTCAGATGTTTGTTTTACAATACTGGATTTAAAAAATATACCTGCAATATCTTCATCCAATGGGGTGGAAACAATAGTATTTTTTCTGTGTAGGCATTATAGTCAAAAAAGTCATTATCCGTGTGATTGCTTCTTGGTGTTTCCTTGTTGTGATGCAACCAACTTTCTCAAATCATGAGAGTTAGTTTCCATATAACCAGCATTAACTACAATCCCTTCACCAGATGTCAAGGAGGTTTGAGATCTATATTTAGACTATCCATCACCTACATGAATTATAGAGGATGTGAAAGAACTTTCATCCTTTAAAACTCCATTGGAACAATTATGTACATTTGGATAGCTGTTTAAACCATGGGTAACATCCATAAGAGTTTTGCTGGTGACCAACTCACTCTGTGGTTGTTTTTCCCAACATTTTCCTAGGTCATCTAACTCACATCCTATAAAGGCTGGGAGGGAGAAACCAGGACCTTGTTATTTCCTCACGGATAAGGTAAGGCTCCTTTTGAATTTCTTTGGGATAGATGTCTCGAGTTTATCCTTCCCATTATAAGCTATGGAGGCCATTAGTTTTTGTTCCTCCCATAGGTTGTAGTCTACCCCCACTTGCATAGAAATCTATTTTTTTGATTGACCATAATCATATTCAATTTCCACATGGTCATTCAAAATTCCATGAGATAAAGAATCTCTATAGGAGACATGAGCATCCTGGTGACATTCCTCTCCCAAGTCCACCCATGATTCATTGGGCTTAGATAATTCCATTTGGGCAAGGGGGACAGTCCCAATATCATTCATTGGATGATTAAAAGTATCTACTATGTTCTGATTTCCCAGTAAGGGACCTTCAAGGTCAGTAGTATTTAAAACATGAGAAGAGGCCTCAACCTGTATATGCTTATGATGATCAATCTGGTATAAACATCCTCTAACTGAGACTATGACATCATTATTTTGAGCAGTATCATCCATTTGTTCTCCTTAATTTTGAACAGTCCCAATTATTTTCTTCTTACGACGGTGGAGGATATTGTGACCATTTAATTGATAATTGGAGAAAATAATTTCAGGCATACAAACATATTTCATATGCCCAATGATTTTATAGGATTCACAAAATGGGGGGGGGGGGTCTTTTATAATCTATTCTAAGATGGATATCATCATCTTAATATTCATTAATATTTAATTAATATTTATTAAATTATTATTATTACTGAATTATATTTAATAATATTTATTTACATTTGGTTATATCTATTAGTATTTATTAATATTTAATTAACATTTAGGAATCCCAATTTAATATTTAACATATATTTATTAATATTTATTTGTAATATGAATATTTATGAATATTTATTTAATATTTATTAATATTTTTCAAAACATATAATTATTTAATTAAGTATTTATTTATATATTTTTTAATATTGATGATTTTTTAATATATATTTTTTTAAATTTAATTAGTATTTATTATATTCAAAAATTATTTGAATATTTAATTATATATATATAGTAATATTTAATTATTAAAAAATATGTAGGAAGAGTGAACGAGGTTCACTCTTCCTTCATGAATTTTACATAGGAAGCGTCATCCATGTTCACTCTTCCTATCGAGGGAAAAAGTGTCAACAGGGTTGACGCTTCCCCAGAACCATTTTTGTAAATACCCCCAATCCTATCCCATTTTTTAGTCTTTTAAAATCCTAAAACCCCTTTAAAAAAATTACCTTGAGACATCCTGTCTTAGATCACTTGGGTGTGGGTGAAAAGGAACTTTCTAGAGGTTATTTTTTAAAATAAAATTTTAAATGGCCCATGGTCCAACCTGTATTCGAGTAGGTAAACCCACTGTTGTCTAATTATCACAAGGTATATCCATATAAACCATTTTAAATGTCGTTTTGTTTTAACAATAGTCTTGTATTGCCCCAAACCCACCCATGATCTCTTGGCCCGTGAGCTTACAACCTGGTTTTCATTTCTACTGATGGATGATGATAACATCCTCTCTAATATTTTAATAAATATTTAGATAAAATATCTATCCTAAATAATTTTTTTCTCCTTGTCTCATTTTCAAATATGTTATAGAAACCATGAAATCATAAACCATGTATATATAACCTCTCTTTGTTCAAAACAACAGTTTGATCATGAACAACATCTATTGTCATATAAGAGGTATGACATGAAGACAGACATCCTTTTAGGATCCATCTAATATTGATATAGTCCATCATATTCATATCCTTTATGTAGAAAATCTTACTTAATTATTTGAATGTAAACATAACTCTGTATGAATTATTCCTATGATTTTGAACTCCATAATATTCAAGAAACATGAAAAACAAATATTCGGTATCAAATACCCTTTAAAACAAAATAATAAAATTCTATAACATTGATACCTAACATGGTGATTCCATATAATTTCAAAAACCCTTTATGGTATCTTAAAAAATTACATCTTATGGAATCATTAATCATTCCTGATAATACTCTTAGATTTCAATAACCTTGACTGAATAATCTAACAAACATCTCTGGTATCCCTAATTAATTTTTCGTCTTTTTGTTTGAAAATTTACCCATTTTTATTATCTAAATAGCACAAGAAGCTAGAAATCATATTCCTAGTTTATTTATTTTTAATAATTTAAATCATTGGGTTGTAAGGAATCAACCCACTAAAGCCTACTAGGCTAGAGGATGGTCGGTCCACCATAACCCCAACCCCACCTCTAATAGGCTAGGGGATGGAGACAAGATATGGGAAGACATAACATAAATGGGAGGAATTTTCCTAGTGTATCTGTATGCACGCACCCAACCATCCCTATGCAATAGTGCATATGAATAACTAAAAGGGATGTAACATCTAGAGTAAAACCATGCATGTAATTACAACTTGGGAATACCTCAGAGTATGAAAAAAATATATTATAAAGGGGAAACATACACACCGAACAAAAATTTAAGTCCCAACCAAAAAATAAATGTAATAAAGAAAACTGAGAGATCCCAACCCTGGATCTCTAAGCCTGACCATTGTATGCAGTCTATGAACCTGAGTATCCCTATTCTCCAACAAAATCATCATCAATATATCTGTCATCTACATAATACATGACATACACTACAACAAAGACAGCTTTAAACAACGCAACCCTTTAACAGCACTAAAAAATGCGCTGATAAGTGGGGTACCTTTATCAAATCTAAAAAGCGCACGTTTAAATGTCACTTTTAATAGTGCTAAAAACACGGTTAAAAGTACCTCTTTATCATCGATTTTTTGTGATGTTAAAGAGACCCCGATTATCAACGTTTTAGTAGCGTTGATAAATGGGGATCTTTGTTAGCACCTTTTTTACTAGATTAGATAAATGGTATATTTAGAAAAGTTATATTTCATTAAAAATAATATATTAATATATAAATATATTTATACTGATATAAATTATATATATATTTTTTAAATGTGTTTTAGATAAGGATAAATTGACATTTACACATAATATATAAGATATTCCGTGAAAATGACTTATCAAATAATTATAAATATATTTTTAATTATTAATTTTTTAATTATTATTTATTAATAGTCATTTAATAATAATTTTAAGATAAAAAGGTCAAAAAAATAATAAAAGATCTAAAATAAGTTTAGAATGTAACATAAACTTCAATTAACCATAACATGTGATCCGGGTGTTTGTTTGGACTATATCAGATATCTAATCGATGCCTATGATGAGCTCTATACAATAGTGGTAGAGGGGGACTCTTTATCTCATTTTCAATGACAAAATGCATATAAGGCCTCAAGAATTGATTTTTTAGTCGGCGTATCCCAATTTTTTGAAGTCAATGGAATTTCAACCTCGTTTAAGAGATTCTTTTTTTCACATTTTCAATTGGTAATAGATTTATTCCTAGGGATTTCATGCATATTGATATTATGGTGTTTAAATTTCATCATTTTTTACAATGTAATTTTATTTATAATCAAATATATAATAATATATGACAATATATATATATATATATTCACACATAAAAAATTAATTTTATAAATAAATACTTAAACATATTTACATATAAAATATATTTCCCAATATATAAAACTTATCTAAATTAAAAATAATATCTATTTTACTTCAAATAAAAATGTATGAATATTTATATACATATAAAATTAATGTATACATAATGTTTATATATATATAAATATATTTGTGTGTGTATTAATAAACATATATATATTTATATACATACTCTAATATATGTATATAGATATTAATATATTATATATGAAAAAATATATAAATATGTATAATTATATTTATAGATGCACACAAATATATAAATATATGTATGTATGTATGTATGTATAAATACATATACATAGAGAAACCATATTTTATATATTTACATAAATATATGTATATATATATCTGTGTGTGTGTGTGTGGAGAAAAAAATGTAACAAAATATATATAAATATAAAAATATATCATAAAATAAAAAATAAAAAATATAAGTGAGTGTAAAAGGAACAAGATTGTGAGGTGGAGGTCTCATGTTTAAAACTCACCAATTTTAGGGGCGCGTGTGGGTGGGTGAAGTAGTGCATAACGCTGTTAAAGGGGGGTGGGATTCCTAGAATTTTTTAAGGGGGTGGGGATGTTAAGGGGGGTATGGTATAGATAAAAGGGGGTTAGTATTCCCTATGAATTTTCCGAAAAAATTCTTTTTAAAAATTTTAAATTTTCACTTTTTTGAGAACTTATTTTAGTGTTGATAAAAGGGGTCTTTTATCAGTGCTAAAAAAGTGATGATAAAAGGGGTCTTTATGAGTGATTTTTAGAATTTCTAAATGAACATTTTATTAGCTTTTTTATCTCTAAGAAATGGGCCTTTATCAGTTCTTTTTTAATTCAGATAAAAGGGGGCACCTTTTAATAGCGCTCCGATTATCAATACATTTTTAGCGCTATAAATTCCATTTTTTTTGCTTTTAAAATCCATATTTATAGTAGTGATGTGCACAAATGTACCATGATGAGGTGAATACATACATAACCTATAGGAAAAAATAAAAAATGAAGGGGGAGAAACAAATGACAAAATAGAAGTAGTCATATCAGCCAAAATAAATAGGGAAATATAGTCCAAAAACACATATATGTGATTAAAATAGAATCCAAGATGATGGAGAAATGAGATATATACCTCATAGGACATCACTGGTCGATGGGACTTCCAACAAGTCCAAAAGATCTATCTCTGACATCCAACGTCTAATGTATCCATCGAGGTAACTGTGTGGAGTACCCACACCTCACCACTATGCCACAAAATCAGGGGGCGATAATCTCTAATAGGTAGATGACCCATGATATAGTCTATTAGGGGGTTCCAATAGTGGGTAGAGGACCCATGCTTGGTCCGTCAGGGGGTTCCATTCATTTGGTAGAGGTCCCACACCCGAGTCTATCAAGGGGTGCCTCTCAGTAGGTAGAGGATCCACTCCCTTGTCTGTGAGGGGGTGACACTCAAATCAGTACACAGAGTTTGGGGGACTCATGTCCTGATGCAAGTGGGGGTTTCTTATTGGAACCAAGAATGTAATTTCATGGAAATTAAGTTTGGTTTTTGTTTGTTGTCAATCCTCATTGGGAGGATCACTTATTTTTCAAGGAAGGTGGTCTTGCATTTGAGGTTAAAGTAGTATTGAATGTGGCACAGTTTATTAATGTTTGGAAAAGTTTTGGGCCGTAAAATAGGGATTCTGTTTTTGGTATAGAAAGGATTTATGAATAGGATTTAACGAGATGTGGAATGTTGAGGGAAATTAGAAAATTAAGGGAACCACGTAGTATGAGACATGAACCAAATACCATATACCTATAATGGTTCATGGATGACGAATGGTGCTACACAGACCATATGAAAATGTTTCTTGGGGTGGAAACAATTTGTGGTGAAGGTTTGTGGTTTGCATTGAGGCTTGTACTTTTCGGGAGGTGAACAATTTTTGGGACAAATTGAAATTCACAAAAATAAGGCAGAGTTTAGAGAAACTATGAAGGGTATCATTTATGGGAACGAGGTGGTGATTTTTACCACTACTTAGGGAGAATGGCGGTAGACGAACCACATAGTGAATATGGTTCATAGGAGATAGACGGTTCATGGTAAAGACGGTTTCATACCTATGATTTGGTAAATCATGGTTTAAAGGATTATGTGGATCTATTTTCCTATATATGGAGAACTAATCCCTTCATTAGAGTGAAACAATGAGATTAATAATCCGGGGAGGAATGTGGTGAAGTCTAGAGTGGTTTGCGAGAATACAACCCCTCAATGGAGACTTTTATTAGGAATGCAGAAGGAATTCAATGAAGTCTAGAATAGTACATGGAAGATGGTTTGAAGAACATTGTTCATGAAATATGGTTTACAAAAGATAGTTCTCAAAGGAGGAGTTAGTATATAGAGATTAAGTGGTATGGAAAAGTGGTATGTGGGAGCGATGTGTAGAAGCAGTACACATATGCGGTTTGTGAAGGCAGTACGCAGTCACAGGTTGTGAAGGCAGTACATGGAGCACTTGTTGTACGTGGTGTAGTGCAGTACATGGAGTAAGAGGAATAGTTCACAGAGGAAGTACACGAAGCACTCACATTACGCGGTGCAGTACGGTACATGGAGGAAGTAGTCTAGTTCACATATGACATGTTCACAAATGAGAATTACGTGGAACAATACATTACATCTACCAGGGGATACAAGATTTGAACAGAGCATCTATCTGTAGTAGAATATGATTGATTTAAATCCAGTCCATTGAAGAGATCGTCATGTTAAAAAACTGAGTTCATATTCTTCTCAATGCAGTGATAAAGGGGGATGTCAACAGAAGTGATCAGAGGGACATAGCGTGCTATCCCTAAAACCTTGTACAAGTAGTGCACCTGGAACAAAGTGATAGTGTTAAACTTTATTACTCCACATCTAGTGAAGATTAGTGTAACTTGGTATGACCGACAACCTGTTAGCGTTTGATCCTTGTATGTATCCCTTAGTGGTGAACGAAGTAAAATTTATATGTCTTAACTTTTCATGTGATTTTTTATGATCTTTCTCATCAGACAGTTTTAACAAGTTCATACCAACATGGGAATAAGATCCATTAGTTTAAAATAAAAATTTTACAGCCTGATTCATCCCTCCCCTATCAGGGTGTTTCATGGTCCTTCAAGTTTTATTAGAGTGTAAAAGTTGTTGTTGTTAAATCTACCCTTTTTTCGATAATGGGGAATACCGTAAATGTTAGGGGATTAACCAACCTTGATAGAAGAAACATTCAAATCTGGAAGAATATGATGTGATCTCAACTAAGATCTATTATAATGGAAGTCCTATTTTCCAGTGCACAAGGAATACAATTCACTGATCCAAATGGGATGTCTATGACTAATACAGACAGGAAAATTTGTGATGCATATACAATATCACAAAATTCCCTCACTACATCTCTCTCAGATCAGATATATCTGAATGTGTTGAACTGTGCATCGGCAATGTTTATGTGGGGAAAACTAGAGAATATTTATGAATGCGACAGAAAAGTGAAGGAGGTGATACTAAAAGGTTTTCACTATAGTTTTGATTATCCGAAGATTCATCCTAAAGAACATTTAGATATCTTTTTCATTCGAATTACTGGAGATGTTGGAGAAGTACAATGACTTTTTGAAGAAATAAAAGACATTGATATTGTAAAGAAAATATTTAGAATAATTCCACCTTTTTATAATGTAAAGGTGTCATCCCTTGAAGAAATTCATCTTTCCCAAATTTCCTTGGATGATCTGTTAAGCAGCTTGATGGAATGTGAGATGACTTTCAAACCAGAAGCTGCAACGACTTGAGTAAGCAAGGAAATGGAATTCAAATCCATAGGAAAACATGAAATTTTATGAGATCATATTGATAAAGATAATGAGTAAAAAAAATGATTTCTTTCATTTCTAAGAAATTAAATAAGGGAAAAGGTAAATTTTAAGTGAAGTTACCTATGGCTTATTTTCGTTGAGGTAGAGTTGGTCACATTTCCTCTCAGTGCACATGAATGTTTGATGATGAAGAAAGTGAAGATGGATACATGAATAAGCCTTGGAAAAGTTTATTCAAAACAGAGACCTTAAGTGTAGTAAGAAACTACAAATAAAGGTTTTTTGAAAGAATAATATGATGATAGTTAATTATTTGATGATGAAGAAACTGAATTTAAATATAGAACCCATGCATCAATGATGGATATAGTTGAAAAATTACTACCATCAATAGATAAATCTAGAGATAATCAATTGACCACTGATGTCGATATCATTTTTCAACATAAGGATTATTTGGGTATGATTTAGAATAAATTAAATAGATAAAAAAATTGGAAAACAATTGTGGAAGAGTCATCAGAATATGTTGATTTACTAGAAGCTAAAATTGATCGACTTGAGGATGTAGTAGTGGATCATTCAACAACCTTTGAAAGGTCAGAAAATATTTTTGAACTAAAGATTAGACTTAAAGAATAAGAATAGGTCTTTAATGAACTGACCTATAAATTAGAGGAGAAGCGCAAAACTATTGAGGGAATTGAAGAAGAATTTGTGACTCTTAGGAGTAAACTTGAAAGTGATTCAAGTCCAAAATTATTTAAAAATAAAATTTAGTATGGAAAATTATTAGATGTTGAACTACTAGAGAGGGATAATCATGGATCTAATGAAGTTGAAAAGGATATTAATGATTAAATACCCTCATGCATGTGAAACATAGGAATTGGTTTTGATGATGAATCAAAAAATGATAGAAGTAAAATGGTCTGAAATAAAGGCAAGATAAAAGAAGAACATCTCAAAAAGTCACCTGAAGTAAAAGCATATAAATTCTCAAATCAGACTATAAGGAGGATTGAAAAAAATTCTCAAGTTTCCAGATATGATATAAAATAAATCTATCCCTCTATGGGAGTTTACATGAGGAGGAATAGAAGTGAAAAGACATTTTCACTTATGAAATATCAATTTTGTGGATATATAGTCCAAACCATGTCATACTATGAAATGGAAAGGAACTATTTTATGGGGAAGATCTCATAAATCAAAAAATAATAACGAATTCATATCATGATTCTTATAGAGGAAACAATTTATATGGATATTTTTTTAATTGTTCTAGCTTTGTCCATAATGCTATTGATTGTTAGAAGAGGAATGTAAGGATCATTTTATATAGAAACCAGAGACAAGTCAATCCTCGCCAATTAGATAGTGTTACTCTTACAAAAAATCTTTCTCCACTATAAAAAGAATATGAGTATGAAAAAAATACTCACATGGAAGAGATATTTGAAATTCCATCTTTATCCTTTACTCAATTTAATATTTCAAGGAAGGTGAAGAACAAAATTGAAAAAATACAACCTTGTAAAAGTAGCTCTCAAAGCTAACAAGAACAACAGTTCTTGGATTCTTGATAGTGGATATTAATCCCATATTATGGTAAATGAATAAATATTAACAAATATCAACAAAAAGGTCAATAGAACAGTGATATTTGGTAATGATGATGCTTTTATGATCAAATGATGTTGAATTATTGAACTAGCCAATAATGAGATGAAGAAAACCGAAGTTCTTTATGTGGATGAGTTGTGTCACAATCTCATAAGTGCGAGACAACTGCGTGACTCATGAATTATGGTGAATTTATATCCAAATGGATGTACTATAAAAGGAAGAATATGGAATTATATCATGAAGTGGTGAAAAAAAAATGGCCACTCATATCAGGTTGATAGTAAAGAGAACATTTGTTACATGACAGATGAAGAAGATAATTTCTTGTGGCACCAGAGGTTGGGCCACATAAATCAACAAGATATTGAAAAGATATATAAACTAGATATTGTCATGGATATAAAAAATCTGAAGCATGAATGGGACAATACTTGTGATGCTTGGATGTGAGGAAAGTTGGTTTGCAGTTCATAACATCCAAAGAAAAAAAGAGCATAAAAGCTTCTTGATCTCATTTATATAGATGTATGTGGTCTAATAAATGTTTCTAGAACTTATGGATAAAGGTAATTAATCCTTTTCATTGATGATTATAGTATAATGTGTTTTGTGATGGTTATACATAAGAAATGAAAAGTGCTTGATTATAGGAAAAATTATCACTGAATAGATGAGAATGATACCGGATGGAAAATCAATGTTCTGTGGTCTGAAAATGGAGAGGAATACACATCCATTGAATTTGAAAATTACATAGAGAAACATGGAATAAAACATGAGGTTGATTTTTTGAGGAGTCCACAGTAAAATGGAGTTATTGAGTGCTAGAGTTAACAGGTGAATATTATAGATTGAACTATCCTGATTGAGAGTCGTATCTCTCACCATTACTAGAGAGAGGTTGTTCAAGCTGCAGTTTATACAAAATTAAACAGGTCTTTATATGGGGGAAACCAAGATACACTATGATTTATGGAATGGAAGGAATCACTATTTAATGTATTTTCATGTTTTCATAAGTAAATGATTTATCTAGAACAAAGAAGGAAATCAATGCATGTGTTGTGATGCTGTAGATGAAAGAATATTCCTTATATATTAAATGAAAAGTAAAGCCTAAAAATGTTTTAATAAACATGTTGGAAAAATTGTGCAAAGTAGTTATGTGAAGATCATTGAAGATAAAACCAAAAATTCCTTGTGAAATTTGACTGCTGATGTGATATAATGGAACAAGTCTAAATACACAAGTAGTGGAAGGTGTAGATAACTCTCAGGAATCACATCATGATGTTAAATCAGAAGATGAAATAGAACTGGTAACCATGGAGGATGAGAATTCATTTGAACCTTAGAATATAAATTGAAGAGCAGAAATTAATCAATCCAACATCATTGGGGATTGGAAAGCTCCCATGCTGACAAGAAGAATGAGGAATAATGCATAATTTGAATTCTTATTAGTTGTGTAACCATCGTCATTTGAAGAATTTGTAAATGATGAATCATGGTTTAAGTCCATGAATGAAGAGTTGGATCAAATTGATAAGAATAAAACAAGGGATCTTGTTAAGTGACTAGAAAACCAAAATGTGATTGGTATAAAGTGGATTTTATAAAACAAATTTTATGATCATGGAAATGTGATAAGAAACAAAGAATGAATAGTGTGTAATGGATATTCCCAGATTGAAGGTGTTGATGTTGAAGAAACTTTTACTCTATAAGCTATATTGGAATCAATCAGACTATTTCTTACTATGAAAATTCAAAAAGGATAAAAATCGTATCAAATTTATGTCAAGATAGCTTTGTTAAATGGTGTTCTTGAAGAAGAAGTCTATATTGAACAGCTAGTGGGTATTATGTTTGGTATTGACGAAATAATGGTTTTCATATTAAAGAAGGCTCTCTATGGTCTAAATCAGACTCCATGGCATGGTACTCTTGAATAGATTCTTATCTATGGAATTTAAAATTTAAAATAGGAGGATTGAATCATAATATCTATGTGAATAATTATCAGATATATTATTTCATTATTATGGTGTGCATATATGATATTATATTTGGTGGAATGAGGAATGGATCTATGGATGAATTTTCCAATCACATGAAATTAGAATTTGAAATGTCTAGGATAGGTGAACTCACATACTTCTTAGGGATGTAGGTGATTTACAGGAAAGACGGCACATTCATTTCTCAAGAAAAGTATTCAAGAGTGTTTTTAATAAATTCAGTATTCAATATTCCAAACCAATGTCAACTTCGATTATAGTTGGCATAAAACTAGGAAAGCATGAATATGTGACATTTTTAGATCTGAAAATGTACAGGAGAATCATTGGAATCTTATTGTACTTTAGTGAGACATGGAATGATATTGTCTTTGAAATATGTATAGCGTCCTCCTTTCAAAGTAATTCGAAGGATATGATATCAGCAAAAAGAATCATAAGGTACAATTAATGTACTCACAGTTATGATTTATACTTTACTGTAGGAAAATATGATGATATCATAGAATTTTATGATGACGACAGGGCTGGAGATGTGGTGGATAGAAAATCCACAAGTGGTGGAGCGTTCTCCATTGGCAAAAAATTTGTGGGTTGGTTGAGTAATAAATAGGAAATCACTTATCACAGTATTTCTGAAGTTAAATATATATCCACTATAGAGGATTCCACTCATCTACTTTGGATAAAGAAACAATTCACTGATATTGGTGATGAGTTCAGAGAGCTACTATAAATTCACTATGATAAAAATAGGGAAATTGATCTTACGAAGAATCATGTTCATCACTATCGTACAAAACATATTGAAATTAGATACCACTTAATCAAGGAAAATTTGGAACAAGGAATGATTAAAATGGATCAAGTTGGAACTGATGTTCAAGTGGCTGACATACCGACCAAGCCATTTTTATCACATGTGTTTGAGAAGTATCAGGGGAACATCGGTGTTCAGCCACCTCCCCGTATATGAGGAGGTTATGAATTCCCCTCTCCCCACTTGTACTAATTCTATTAATTTGTTTTCTAATGTATTGTAGGTTTATACGGGAGATACAATCCAGGGGAGTGTGGATAAAAATTTATATTTCAAAATTTGATTCTTTGGGTTTATTTTGAATATGGGAGAATAGATAAATTAAATGTTTAATGGTTCAAAAGAGGATGATGATTTATGAAATGTTTTTTCGGTAGTAGGACGATAAAGAGTAGAGGAATTAAATAATTTTACAAAGGGGGAGAATGATGTGTTTTTAAAGGGGTAAATGTTTTGAGACAATGAGAATAGAGAAATAAATTCAATGATAGGTATAATGAAAACCCAATTCATGATTCCCTAATTGTTTTCTACACTGAGCATTTCTCAAGTAGACTTTTAGAGATCTCTGAGTTGTCTCTTGTATATCAGGATTTGGTTTTGTTTGCAGTTGATTCTGGTAATTCATGAAAATGAGGCGGAGTTTAGAGAAACTATGAAGGGTGTTGTTTGTGAAGACACAGTGGTTATTTGTGCTGCTATGTATGGAGAATGGTAGTACGCAAACCGCATAGGGAATATGGTTCTTGGTAGATACACGGTATAGGGTAAAGACAGCGACATATCATAGATTTGGTAAATAATTGATTAGATGATTATGCAGATCTATTTACCTATATAAGGAGCACTAATCCCTTCATTATAATGCCTTTAGTGAGATTAAAAATCTAGGGAGGAATTTGGTGATGTCTAGAGAGGTATGTGGGAAGACAACCCCGCAAAAGTGACTTTGATTAAAATTTTGGAAGGAATTTTATGAAGTCTAGAATGGTTCATGGAATATGGTTTTTAGAACATGGTTCACATAATAATGTTCGTGGAAGAAAGTTCTTGGAGGATGGATTAGTTCATAGAGAAGAAGTGTTATTCCGAAGTTGTACGCAGAAGTGGTGTTCAGAAGCAGTATGCATAAAATTTTTGGGAAGGCATTATGTGGTGAGGTCTTGTGAAGGTAGTAAGTAGAGTAATCATAGTATGTGGTGTTGTTTGGTACACATAGGAAGAAGGAATGTTCATAGAGGAAGTACACAGAGCACTCATAGTACACGATCCAGTGCAGTACATGGAGGAAGAAGGCTAGTTCGTAGAGGAAAAGTTCGCAAAAAAGCAGTATGCGGAATAGTAGATTACATCTGTGGGGGAAAATGATACTTGAACATATCATATATCTTCAGTTGAAGATGCATGATTTAATACTAATTCCATGAAGTGACATCTATGTTGATAAACTGAGTTCAGATTTTTCCAAACACAGTGATCAAGTGGGGAGTCAATGGAAGTGATCTTAGGGACAGAGTGTGTTATCCCTAAAAAAATTTAAAGGTAGTGTTACTAGAATATATATCTGGTATAAAAATTTTGTACTCCACAACTAGGGATTATTAGTAAACTTTGGTACGACCAACAACCTATCAATATTTTCTCCTTGGATGTATCCATTAGAGGTGAACCAAGTAAAATTGTTGTGTCATCGCTTTTCATGTGATTGTTTGTTTTCTGATCTTTCTCATTAGACATGTTTAATAGGTTCCAACTAGCATGGGAATAAGATCCATCAGTTTAAAAGAAGAATTTGACACCCTAATTCACCCCTCCCCTCATAGGGTGTCCTGGGATCCTTTATTTCTAACACCAACCTCCCTCTAATGATCTCGCATTATCACTTCCATCATCAAGCATCACCTAATTATTCTTAGAATATGAATATTCTACATCATATATCAAAATACACTGTAATGGATACCATCACATTTTATATGGAAAAATACCTAGGATGGGTTACTTGCAGGCCAAAATCTATGTTCAGATGAAAGGGATATGCTAGGTGGAAGCCTCTCATTGTGGTACAAGACCTGTATGGGGGCCACACATCATATTGTCATGTTCTACTTCCTTGACCTGTTTTCCTCTGTAAAAGTCTCAGATTCCATGTCACTATACACAATGTGTAAAGGGTCCCAAACAAAATGTATCAGCTACCTGGGGCATGTTCATGTGATCTTGGTTATTCATGTGTTCATCAGACAATGCCTATGTACTCCTAGAGTACATGACATGTCCTCTAAATGGGGTCCTAGCTGTTTGCAGCTGGAAGACAGCTCAACCTTCTGAGTAGGGTCACACGATTTCTATCCCTAGACACATGACGTGTGATCCTTATCTTCCCAAATATACTAGCATTGTATCCAGGGAAAAACTACTCGACATGTGTTCATTAGACTACATGTCATATAGTCGATTTTTTCTTTGAAAACACAGTTATTCACAGAGTTCTCTAGATCGTCACATACCAATGTGAATGACATCATTTAAAAACTTGAATGTAGTGGAATTTTCTTTCAGGTATCGATTTCATCCCTTCAGTGTTTAGAAATTGAAAACCAGTCATCTGTGGTGGTTCATCGTGCATTGTATACACTACTCATCTCCTGCCATCAGCCTAAATACCATATATATGAAAACCATCACACAAACCCACTATGAATTCTGATCCATTCGAAAATCACCCTCCCAGTGATCATTTTCACAACCTCTAGGTATCAGGGGGTTCGAGCAAACTCGAACCCTCCCTAGAAATGTTGAACTGTGACCCATTAGGACAATGATGAATAACATGAAGAACAATGGGGTAAAATCACAATAACAAAGGGTTATACACATATTTAGATAAGATTTATTTCCCTATGATTGGAAAAAGGTGAATTTGGGGTGAGATCATCAAATAAAAAGAATTAATTGAATTGAACAAGTCAATTCGTCAATGGTCTCATCAGAAGGGTAGGAAAGTGCTGAGAAAAAGCAGATATATATATATATATATATCCATGATCAATCATTTAATTAAGGGGAAAACCACAATTTATGAGACATTCATTGTTTATGGATCAATCATTTCTGAATAAAGCATTCATCAATTATGGAGAAGACCCACTATGTTCACTTCCACTCAATCCACCCTGATCCAATCAACATCAGTCATCTGATTTTGATTTTCCAATCATAAATGCTATGAACCTCATCTCAAATCCTCTGAGGGTTATGTGGATAAACATAGAAATTTTTTATAATGGGGTATTTATAAAGGATTTAGATTAGGTACTTAAATATAAAATAAATAAATTTAATTAATTATTTTAATTAAAGACACTGCCAACAACTACCTCAACCAGACGCTGAACACCGACCAACCTTAGGTTGCACCTAGGGTAGACCCCATATTCTAGATTAAACTGTGGTATCTGATTTCTTATTCGAGGCTCTAATCATAAGATAACACATTATTTTTGAAAAAATGGGTGCAAATAATATTAATATATTTAATATTTTTATAATATCAATTCATGGCTCAATAGGCCTCAGAATCTCAAATCATCTTAGTTCCTGGATCTAAAAATATTTATCAATATATTTGAAACAATTACAAGTGAAAAATATGGTAACTAAATTATTACCCCCCTCAAGGCTTTCCATCCTAGAAAATAACAAATTTAACAAAAACGTGGGGATTATAACCCTACAACTAGGTCTCCCACTCCTTGGATCTCTCTTATATGCTCATGTGATGCTATAACACAAGAACCAATGGAATTTTATGATACTTTCTTACTATTCCATGATCACTACCTTGTACTTCATGAAGGTGGATCCCTCCTCAATGTCCTACTCTCCCTAGTCAATGATGTGTATAGGATAAAGCATGTATCTCCAAAGTAGTGTTTTGTAAAAGACTTCATGCACCCTATCTTACTACAGGGGCAATTCCATGTAGTAAGAAAACTCATCAACCCTATATAGGATAGTGAATGGCCCAACGAATCACATAGATATCTTGAATACCTCTCAAATCCTCCACAATACTTATCATGCATAGACTCTTAGGAAAACATTTTCTCCCTACTCAAACTCCAAGGTCCCATTATACTGGTCTGTATAAGATTTATTTTGGCTATAGATTGTTCTAATATGCTGATGGATCAACTAAACTTTCTCGGTCATCACCTGCACTATATCTGGCACAATAATAGATGTATTTCCAATCTCAGTGCAGAACAATTTTGACCTATATAGTATCCAATTCAAGTCCTTGAAAGTTTTCATAACAATCATAGAGTGATAGCTATAATTATAAGAAAACTCTACCAATGGAAAGTGGTCCTCTATGTTCTGGACGAAGTCCAAATCAAAATATCTCATTATATCCTCCAACACATGGATAGTGCACTCATTATTCCCATCCATATGGGGATGAGAACAAGTAATCATATGTAACTTGGTCTTGGATGCATCCAACATGCCTCTCCAAAACCATGACGAGAACTAAAACATCACAGTAAAAAAACCATCAAAGTTACACCCTAGATCTGGATGATCTCCTGCTCGCACAATTATCCCAAACTCCCTATTGAACTCTGCTCCCCGATGAAAGGAAGTGTCCCAAGTTTGTGAGTCAGTCAACAATCTCCCAAATAGAATCACGGAATCTCACAATCCTCAAAATACATGACACAAATTTTATGGATATGAAATCACATTTACACTCCATTATATCAAGAGGTTGTGTCAGAATTTTTATATCTTGATAATCAGCCTTCACATAATGACATGTGAGACACCAATAAATTAAATTAGTGACACTCAAAATTATGCCTGACAACCAAAACTACTACTAAAGTTCCCTACAAATCTACCCAACATTGATATGTACAACCAATGGACAAGAGAGAAAATCTCTCATGACATACTCTCACTTCACGACTAGATCCATTGTCCATCCATAAAAAAGGATTATGTGCTCCCATTGTTTAGAAAATCCATTTGGTTAATCTCTTGGGGGATATTCAGTCCTGATGAACCTCATAGTCCATGAACCAATAATTATTCTCCCTCACACAATGTATAATTTGAGGAGTAAACACCATTCACTAATGATAACATGCACCCATCTCCTCTACTTGGGTCAGCTGAAAAGGTACCAACTTCTCAGATAGGTCCTCCACTAAATGAAAACATGACTTCTTTTTAAGGGAATATTCCACCACATTTTCCTTCCAAAGAGTATAAACTATCTTAATGTCATAGTCATATGGGAAGTATAACCCATTCATCTATAAAAGATTCAAATCACTATATTTGATGATATACCTAAGACTCTTATGGTCTGAGTAAACAACAGAGAGATCTCCTAGAAGACCATGCCTCAACATGTCAATAGAAAGGACTAATGCTTCCAACTGTAGGTCTTGAGTCATGTAGTTATTACCATGAGGTCTCAACTTCACCCAAACATATATAATCACTATCTTCCTCTACATCAACATGAATTTGATCCCAGATCCATAGGTATCTTACTACACTACGTACTCCTCGCACTCCTATGATAGTATTGAAATATGAGAACGGAACAGAATTAGCCTCAACTACTTTAAGTATCTCTTAGACAACCCAGTCTAGGTAAATGAACTCCCTTTCAAAGTTAGGGTAGTCAAAGGGGCTGCAATATTGGATAATCCCACCTTGAACCACCTATGTTACCCTGCCAAGCTAAGAAGACATCACACATCTGACACACTATTGGGTGGATCCCAAGAAAAAATTGTATCAATATTCACCAGGACCACAACTAATCCATGATCAGATATGAAATTCCTTAAAAAGGGAACCACATAAGATCAATACCTATCACATAAAGAGCTTAACATTATGTTTTTTCTCCTAGAGTAAGTCTATCACTATCCTTAGATTCTTTGTTTGATCCTCCTCTGACTTAGAGTATATAAGTATTTTATCAATGAAGACAAATAAAAATTGATCCAAATATGACTGGAATATCTTGTTTATTAAATCCATAACAATAGTGGGGTAATTCATTACACTAAAAGAAATATACATGAACTCATAGTGTTCAAAGTGGCATCATAATTACATCTTTGAAATTTCAGCCTCATGAACCCCCCAATTAGTGGTAGCTAGACATGATGTCAATATTTGAGAAATAAATCACACCTTTTTATTGGTCAAAGAGGCCGTCAATCCTCAACAACGGGTAATTCTTCTTGATTATTTTCTGGTTGAAGTGATAATAATCAAAAAAAGGAAAAAGATTTCATCTGTCTTTTTCACCTATAAAACCATAGTTGCCTAGGTGGATCCACTAGGCCTGATAAAAACCTTCTCTCAAAGGTATTCCAACAGTACCCTCAACTACAAGAACATTGTAGGGTCCATACGAAATGTCATAGAAGATATCAGTATGGTCCTCGAGTGAAATTCAATACATGAATCTATTTCCCACATCGAAGGTATTCTTGGAACATCCTCAAGGAAGACATTCATAAAGTCCTCCACTAACAAAGGAATCCAGATGCTTGAAGAGGCTTCTACAACAAGGGATAAACTTGAAATATAAAGGTTTATGGGATGAAACCACATGTATTTAAGTCCAAATTTCTCAACCATGAGATATCTCTTGCTCTAAATGGAGAATCTCATCCCATCTGCCCTAAAAAATTTGATGCACATGTGATGATAATAAATCTAGGCTCAAATCGTAGACAACCACTCCATTATAAAGATGCAATCGTAAGGTTTTATCATGGTGAACAATATTTCACATTTGAAAATCTACCATCCAAGTGATATCTCGCACTGCCAGAAATCATGTGATATTGAAGAATCACACCTAGTCAGAACCACTAAAAAAAATTTGTACTACGGGCTCAATGGGTATCCTTAGATCTCACAAAAGGGCTACAAAAAAGGAGTGACTCAAATTTGTGTCTATAAGTAGTGACTATAGTTTATAATAAACACAGAGCATACCTCGTATCATCTAATGAGATGCTCGGTCATAAGCCTCCATGTACTACTGTTGGTCGTGCCCCCGTCCACCAGCTCATCGAGCCTGGAATGGGCCAGCTGGTGGTAGTGCTGGATGTAGCCCATAACATCATCCTACACTAGAATCCCCTTCTTATATTGACCATCCTACTCCTCTACTAGCTTCATATCCCATATAGGGACAAACACATTTAGTGATGGTTTTGTCATGGTGGTTGTGAAAACCAGATCAATTATTTTGGGAAGAAAATTTAGCAGCGGTTTTTAAAAACCCCCGTTAAATGTTTTTTAAATTGTTTTTCTTTTTTAATTTTTTTTATAAAAATTTAAAATATTTAGTTGTGGGTTTTTTAAAAAAAACACTAGGAAATAGCGGTGGTTCTAAAAAACGCCTCAAAATTAAATGAAAAAATTTTAAAAAAATGTTTAATTATGATTTATTATTTACTATTATATTTATTTTATTATTTAAAATTTTAATTAATTATAAAGGTTTAGTTAATAAATAATTATAATTATTACTTAAAAGTAATTTGAAACTTAAAAAATCTTCAATAAGTTGAAACTCAGTCATCGACATCAATTGACCATAAATTTTGATCTAGGAGGCCATTTTAGCTCCACAACCAGTCAAATATAATTTAATGTAATGAACTAAAAAAAATTAGATTTATGTTTTTTAATAATTCAAAGAATAAAATTTAGTATATTTGTAAGAAAATTAAGAAATAAAACTTGAACTTCAAATGACCATAACTTTTGATTCAGGTGTTAGTTTGAGCTCTACTGTATATTAAATTGAAGTCTGTGATGATATCTATGACCAAGTGACCATGGGGACCCCATTAACAATTTTCAAGGCCAAATAGGCCTGGAAGGACTCCCAAATTTAGTTTTTAGTCTGGGTATCCCAATTTTTTAACATTCGACAAAATGTGAGTCTCGTTTAAGGGGTCTTATTTTCTATTTTCGATGGGGACTAAATTTATTCCTAGATATTACATTCATATTGATATATTGGTTTTGATGTTTCATAAATTTTCATAATTTAGTTTTATTTATAAATAAATATGTGCATATTTTTCTATATTTACTCATAATATATCACTTTTATAAATATATATTTACATAGAAATGTATTTTTAAACATATAGACCATATAGAAATAAATATTTTTTATTCCTTCCATTTACAATAAATAATTACCTATTTTATCTACCATATAAAAAGAAATTAATTTTTATACATATACCTATACAAGTAATGTTTATATATAAACATATGTGTTTCAACAAAACGAATCTATATTTATGTTCATATTCTAATATATGTAAATAAATACATATATATGTAAATGTTTGTGTGTGTATTTGACAAATATAAATATGTAGTTGTGTTTTAATAATATTGTGTGTATACATCATATAAAAAAGTATTTTCATATTAATATAACATTATCATTAAATATATTATATAAATTAATTTACAGTAAAACTATATGAATATATAGATATATACATATGTAATTAATGTCAATATATCCATATTCTTATTTATTGATAAACAAATAATTATTTATGTTTACATTTCTATTAATTTTGTGGTGTTACAATTATTGTGATTTCCCCCCTTTTGGTAATTTATAATCAATTATATATATATATATATATTAGTTTATGAATATTTATGTATATTTATATACATTTGTAAATAATTTTACATATTTATGATTATATATTTTTATATCATATATGTGTAAATATACATAAATATATTTATATTTAATTGTTTATATATATATATATATATATTAATATATAATTATATATATTAGTGTGATTATATATAATTATGTAACATATATGTGTGTTTATATATATATTTATGTAAATTTGGTTATATGCATATATATTTACACATAATAATATCCAATTATTATTTTATTATTTATAAATTATTATTTATTCAATGATTAATTACTAATTATTAATTATTAATTATTAATTTAGTATTAATTAAATATTTTGTTATTTATATTATCAAATTGATGTGAAATAATGTTTTAGTATTAATTAATTTATTGTTTATTTATTATTTATTTATTATTTATTTATTAATCATTTATTTTATATATATTATTTATTTATTTATTATTTATTTAGTCATTATTTATTATTTATTTATTTCTGATTTATTATTTATGATTTATTTATTTATGATTTATTATTTACAGTTTATTTAATATTAAATATTTATTGATTATTTATTTATTTTTTTATTAATTAATTATTTATTATTTATATATTATTTTTTATATATTATTTATTATTTATCTATTATTTATTTATTTTTAATTAATATTTTATTATTTTATTATTTTATTATGAATTTATTTATTTATTTATTTAATTTATTATTTATTTTATATTATCTATTAATTTTTTTTTAATTTTTAGTTATTATTAATTAATTGGTTAGTTAATTAATTATTAATGATTATTTATTTATTATATATTTATTTATCATTTAATAATTATATATTATTTATTTATTTATCATTATTATTTTAATATTTTATTTTTTTATTTCTTACATATTTTTTACTTATTTATTCTTTATTATTTATTTATTCTATATACACTAATTATTTCTTTATTTTTAATTAATTATTATTTTATAATTAATTTACAATTAATTTATTGTTCACATCTTATTTATTATTATTTATTTTTCGTTATTATTTTATTATTTATTTATTATTTATTTATTTAGCTAATTTTTGTTTATTGTTGATACAGTAATTATTATTTTATTTTTAATATTTTATTATTATATTATTATTAATTTCTAATTAACAAATTATTAATTACTTATTTTTAATTTATTAATTATTATTTAATATTTATTATTTATTATTTATTATTTATTATTTAATATTTATTATTTACAATTTTGTATTTACCAGTTATTACCATATTATATATATATTTATATATTTATTATTTATTTATATTTTTTTTATTTTTTATTCATCTATATTTTATTTATTAATTAGTAATTAATAATTATATAATATTAGTAATCACTTATTACATATCTATAATTAATTAATAATGTTTAATTATTAATTATTAAATATTTTTTATTTTTTATTTAGTTTTTATATATTTTAGTCTATGATTTGTTTTTTCAATCAATATATATATATATATATTCGTATTTTAAATTCCATTTATTCACTACATGAAGAGTCTGCTAGAGTGGTAATGTCTTTGGAGAAAAAATAAGAGATAAGAGGTTCAAATCTCAACCAACACATAATTTCTAAATATGGAAAGTGCATAGTAATAATTAATAAATAAAAAATAAATTAATTACAGGAATTAAAAAATTAACAAAAATAAAACATAATACATAATACAAATTCCATGATAAAAAATAAAAAATAATATAATAGTAAATTAATTGGAAAATTTATAAAATTATAAATTAATAAAATAAATTATTTATGACTTTTTTAAAAAATTAAAATGTTTAAAAAATATAAAAACTATCGTGAAATTATTTAACAGTAGTTTAAACAGTCACAAAATGATTCCCCCCGATTTTAAAAAACTGTCACAAAGTCGTTCTCTGACAGTTTTGAAAAACTGACGCTAAATGAATGCTGATGAATGATTTAGCCGCGATTTTGCAACACCACCTCAAAATGATTTAGTAGTGATTTAAATTGCCACTAAACAAAAAAACACTGCTAAACACCTATTTTGGCGTAATGATCCCTGGGGGACACCCTAGCCATGCTTGGGAGAGCCCTTATCACAACGCTGCATATGCCATGACGATCCATCCTCTACCTACCTACTCTCCTCAACATGTTGGGTTGGAAAATCACATGCCATGTGAACATTCCCATCACATGTATAACATCACCCCTCTTCGGGATGACCTGATCCTCTGCACAAACCCCATGCAACATGTCCACATGATTGAGACTGGCCATGGGAAGTTCTCTTGGGCAAAGATCCTGAAAAATAATGCCTTCTAGTGGGTGTAGATTACTCATCTCCAAGATTCCCACTACTAGCTTTAGTTCCATGGTGTCCCTCATAGAAGAATCCCTATATCATCAGTGCCCGCTACAGCACTTCAGCATAGGTGGGAATGAAAAGGGGAAACATAATGGAACATATGTCTTTGTGGAGACCCTTCTTGAACATAGAAACCTTGAGGTAACCAACCCAAACCATGTAGAGGGAGTACCACATAAGGTTAGGGAACTTTGCTGAATACTTAGAAACTGTCATACTACCCTGGTACAACTTTAGAAGACATTGAATACAAACTGAGCATAGGAACGAGGGGTAATACCCTCACAAAAAAACTGTTGGAAGTTAGTCCATAAGAGTGTTAACTAATCATGCGTCTTCATGACTAGACTCCACCAGTGCCCTACTGCTATGTGGGAAAGGATGGATACCAACACAACCATATTTTTAGTTAGGTCCTGCATGAGCCTAAAGACTTGGATCACCAACTTAATCCAATCCCCCTCTACATAGGGATCTGTTTCACCACAGAACCTCAATGGCCTCTCGTGCTAGAACTCATTTAGTGCACTAAGACTGCACACATCCTCAACCTATTATATATGAAAAATATATTGCGCGACAGGTCGGGGAGCTACTACCTTCTCACTTGGAGGAAAGAACTACTAAGATTGACCATGAATTGCGGCCTAATTACCTATTGTATCATCATCACGATCTTGAATCAGTGTCATGGATGACTGTCTTTATGGAGGCATCTAGAAAATGATCAATATACACCATGATAAGATGATAATATATATATATATATATATGGATCTGACTCAAGAAGGACAGTTTAAGGACTCAATCCTATATGATTCATGTACCATTATTCCCTACAACCAATGTCTTAGTATGAAAAGTAAACAAGTTATAATTAAAATTCCATGTGAATAGAAACATCGGCCGCTTCACAAACACCAGGTTCCCTATCATGAATGTTACAATCAAGATACTTTGACATTATTTCCCAATGTCCCAACCAAATCCTCCCCATGGTTCTACCTTCTACTCTGGCCCTAGGATGAACCACCTTTGATACCACTATGTAACAAGCTAACCCATCATGGGCCCACTGGATGGAAGAAGTTTGAATTTATACAACCCCGATCTCACCTCCAGTAGTCTAGGGGATGGAGACAAGAACCGAGAAGGAATAACATAATTGGGAGGCCTTTTCCTTGTGTACATAGACACACATACACATAATTTTCTATATGAAACAAGATGGTAAATAATAAAAAGGGCAATAACATCTAGAGTAAAACCATGATAGAAATAACATCTATGGAATACATTAGAGAGAAAAAAATTAAATCAAATTGTAAAGGAGAAAAATATAGGATCAAATTGAAATGAAGTTCCAACGTGATAAAAACTAGAATAAGGAAGGATGAGAGAGAGCATATCATAATCTCCAAGACTGACCACCACATGTGTTCTATGAACCCGAGTAACCCCATGCTCCCCCAAAATCATCATTGATCTATCCGCCATTTTAATAATACATGAAATGTGTGGGAAAATCTCATGTAGTGGTGAGTATATAGATACCAAGTAGGATTCCCCAAAAAACAAAGGCGGAGAAATAGAAGATACGATATAAATTCTCATATCAACCCAAACCACGAGGGAAATGAAACCCAGCAATGCATATATATTCTCCTAATAGAATCCTAGATGATAGAGAAAATGGATCTCCATCTCACAACCCATCACATGTCAATGAGATGACCAACACCTTTAAAGGGTCCATCTTTGATAACCAAAATCTCGTGTATCCATCAAGGTAACTATGTAGACTATCCACACCTCACCACTATGTCAAATAGTTGAGGGGGAACAATCTCAAATAGGTTGAGGACCCACACCCTAGTACATAAAGTCATGACAACCAGTAGGTGGAGGACCCACACCCTAGTAAGTCAAGGGGTTCCACTCAGTAGTTAGAGAACCCATGGACTAGTTTGTCTAGTGGTTCCACTCAATAGGTAGAGCACCCACACCCTAGTCCACATGGGGGTTCCACTCAGTAGGTAGAGGACCCACACCCTAATCCATTACGAGATTCCCCTCAGTAGGTAGATGACCCACACCCTAGCCCGTTAGGGGGGATCCAATCTGTAATGACATAAAATTTTATCAATGGAAATTCTGTTCTTATTTCATATAGTATATGTCACATAAAATCACATAAATAATACCAAAGAAACATTATAAATGAAGAATGAATGGAATAATATGTATTTATAGAAGTTAAGGGACCTATACTAATGGAATAGTAACTTGACATTTGAAATTGTATTGTGACCCTTATGAATAGTAAACCAGCCAATAGAATAGCAACCTCATCTATGAAATTATAAATAAAATTTGGGTATCTTATAAATAAAAATATGATATATCTATATCTTATAATAAGTAAATAGATATTTTAGAAATGATAAATTAAGTGTTGGTACCATTGTTTGTAATAAATTTTTAATTATTATTTTATGATTAATTTAATAATTTAAAAGAAACTCTTTTTTCATAAAGTTTTTTTATAAATAAATATTTTTTATCTTATGATTACAAGATGATTTTATGAGGCCATAATTAAATTTTTAATGTGTTGTAAAATCAATTATTATTTAAAAAATGGGATTTTTCAAATAAATGAAAATTTACTTAAAAATTAAATTTATCATATTTATAAAATTATTTTAATAAAATAAAGTTCATTTTTGAATTTTAAACATTGAAAAATGGTAAAGGTTATTTTTTTGGATTTTTCTAAAATAGTTGGTTTTTTGGGGAATAGTGAAATACAATAATTTAAGATATTGTCTAAATATTTGAATTTTTGAGTCATAGATGATATGTGTCTGATGTAAGCCCATAATCATGAACCATAAATTTTTATTTTAATATATTTAGTTATATTTTTCAAACTATTCATTGTCTTGAAAAAAAATTAATGAAAAAAATAATGAGAAAACACACATCTTTTCCCCTATTAATACCACCCTCGCTACCTATTCTCCTCACACCTTTCAATATTTGATCCTCATTCAAAATTACTACTAATACTCTTATAAATACTTTTACCCATGTCCATGATCCTATGGTCTCAAAAAACGATCGAAACCAATCCCCCAAAGGAGGTTCTCAAGGAGAAAGATTGAAGAGGTAAAATCCACTTTCTTTTCATTTAATTTATTGTCATGTTCTTTTTTTTTATATACTCACCTACATTCATACAAGTGGTATGATAACTCTAGTACCTTTTATATATTGTAATTTTATTATTCTAATGGAATAATCCATCATCAAACCTTCTCTCCTCTCCCTAAATTCAAAAAAAAAGAAAAATGTCGTCCGTAAGGTATTGATTTATCTCCTTCAAGGATGAAAATTTTTAATTTTCCTTCACCACCTTCAAGGCTGGTCATAAATCCATTATAATCATCCAAAAAGTTTTTTAAAATTTATTTTTTAACATTTTCTATGTTCTATAACTAACATATATACATAATAATAAATGATAAAACAAAACATGTTTATTGTGATGATAACAAACCACCAAAATAATCCAAATGATTATCACTAACATATTATCTAATGATTCATCCTCACCCCAAATAACCAAATGAATTATAAATACATTTAACATTATGTAAGATCATTAATAAATTTTAATTTTAATTTTTTTCAACTGTTCTCATTTTACATGATCTTCCATACAGATATACAAGTAAACCGATCATGAAAACCAAGGAAACGAGCACTCCCGAACGATAAAATCATATCATATAACTCATAAAAAATCCATAAATGAAATTATTAAAATAATGATAAATGATATAAATGTATAAAAGGTTATGAATTAATTAATTAATGGATTTAATTTTATTTTCTAGTACATTAATATGAAGTGAAGAACCTTTTTCGGACATAAGGTAAGGGATTCTACATGAACCCCCATTTTTCCGTCAGGCTACTTTTTTTCTCTCTTTACCCAAATAAATTTTTTTTTATTTTGTGTGTAATTATTATAATTTCTATTTATATGTTCCAAAATCATTTATCAATATCATTTTATCATTATTTTTTAGGGATATAGAAGTTTTAATAAGGTTTATTTCTTAATTATTCCTGATAAGAAATCCCGATTAAAAGGAACTTCGTGATTTCTTACCAATTTTCAAGTGCACTACATAATATATTTAAATTAATAATTATTTTTATAAATTCAGAAATTTAATCATGAAAAACTATCTTGGTTCTTTTCTGATTTTATAAAAAAAATTATTTATTGTCTTGTTTAATGAATCTTAAAAAGTTCCCTTAAACCACAATAAAATGTATTATTTCTAAATCATATTAAACACTATTTTTAAATGGTTTCACTTCAGTTTGACATCACATATCATGATCTATTCCTATCTTCCATTATTAATTTCCTTATATGATTTAAATCCATTATTTAATGGAAACCATTATGATATTCCCTTTTGATATTCCTTTTGACATGATTATGATATAAACTTCTTTCCTTTGCTAAATGTTATGTTTATGTTTGATTAATTATATCTGATTCTTTATGGGAAACAGAAATTCAAGAACATGATATGATTTGCATGACCATATAGTTTCCAAATTCAATGGTTAATTCTTAGTCTCACGATACGTCATTTGCAATGGTCTTGGAGGTTATCCTTGTCTCATGCTCCATGGGAAACAGTCTTGGTGGTTAACCTTCACTCGTTCTTATCCATGTGAAATGTGACTTGACTCATGATTATGTAATGTTTTATTTTTATTCTACATTACTATTGTTCTATGATTAAATGATCGCATGTTCTATATGTTATGCATCCATATGTTTATTTATGTTACATGATTTTTTATGTCATCATGTTATGTATTATAACCATTGTGTTATGATTTATTCTTATGTTAATTCCCTTAATAGAATTTTTAGATCATCCCTTTGTTAATGAATTCCCTACGTTATCCTATGAGTATGTAAGGGAACAAAGGGTGTTTGGATCTCATTATAGATATTAAATAAAATAAGTTTCTAGTTTAATTTTATGTTTTCATATTATGCACCTAATATTCCAAAGACACTAGAATTTACGATCCTTGGTTTTATTTGATGGTTAATTATGATTAAAAACATGTATTTATATATGTAAAAGGATTTGTTGATATAGTTGGTATCAGATCTTGATCTATATATTTTTGGATATTAGGACTAGATCACTTTAGAACGAACCCTAGAGACAATTCTATCCACATGGATAACCTATATTAACACTTAAGGAATCACAATAAGGATATACTTTCCATCTACATGTTTATCCTTTAGTGTTAAAAGATTAATTTTTTATTCTTACTAGCTAAGAATTCAAGCCCCATAGTTTTATTTTTGTTTTATAGTTAATTACTGGAAATAAGAGAAGTTCCTTCAATTGTTTTAACCGTAGTATGTAAAATGAAATTTTGAGGGTGAAATTTCATAAGGGGGAAGAGTCTAACGACCCAAAATTTTATCAATGGATATTAAATTCTTATTTTATATAATATAAATCACATAAAATCACAGAAATAAAACAAAAGAAGTTTATAAATGAATAATGAATGAAATAAGAGGTATTTCTAGAAGTTAAGAATCATATACCAATAGAATAGTAATTGATATTTGGAATAGTAACATGATTCTTATGAATAGTAAACTGACCAATAGAATAACAACCTAACCTATGAATGTATAGATAAATTTTGGGTGTCTTATAAATGGAAATATTATTTATCTATATCTTGGAATAAGAAAACAGTTGTTTTGGAAATGATAAATTAAGTGTTGGTTTTTTTGTATGTCATAATTATTTAATTAAAATTTTATTATTAATTCAATAATTAAGATGAAAATTTACTTTACTAAAAAGTATTCATAAATTAATATTCTTTTGTGTTTTTATTATAGGAAAATTGTATGTGACCTTAATTAATTTTTTCAAAATGTTATAAAATCAGTTATAATTTGAAAATTGGTATTTTTCAAATAAATGATGATTTATTTAAAAATAAAATTTCTAATATTGATAATTTCATTCATAAAATAGATTCCATTTTTAATTATACATGACAATAAATAGTTAGGGTGAATTTTTGGTAATTTTCTATAATATTTGATTTTTTTAGAATAGTGAAATATTATAATTTATGATATTATCTAAATACTTTATTTTTTGAGAGATGGATGATGTACGGATGATGTAATCCCATAATATGGGACCATCCTTTGTTATTTGAGTATAATTAGTTATAATTTTCAAATTATTCATATTCTTGATCCAAAATAATAAACTAACGAATAAAATAATGAGAAAACACCCCTCTCCTCCCCAAGAAATACCACCCCTCAACACCTATTCTCATCAGACCATTAAATCTTTCAGACTTCTCCAAATTATGTCCAATACTATTACCAGTACCCTCCCCCAGGTACAGTATCCTTTGTTCTCAACAAAATACAAAAACTAATACCCTTAAGGAGGTTATCAAGGATAATGATTCAAGAGGAGAAATCTTATTTCTTTTCTTTTAATTCCTTTCTATGTTATTTTATTTTCTTATTCTCTTGTCACCTACCTTAATCCAAGTTACATGATAAATCCATTATCTTATATATACTAGAACATTACTATTCTAATTTAATCATCTATCATCAAACATCCTATCCACTCCATTTATTCTATAAATGAAAAATGTTATCTATGAGATGTTCATTTTTCTCCTTTGAGGATGACAAGTTTTATTTTTTCCATCACCGTATTAAAGGATAGTCATAAAAACATTATAATGGTTGAAAAAGTTTTTAAAATGTATTTTATAAACTTTTTTATGTTTTTTAACTAACAAACATACATAATAATAAACGATAAAACAAAACGAAGATGTTGTGATGATAAAAAACTGCCAAAATAATCCAAACGATTATCACTAACATCTTATCTAATGATTCAGACTCAACCCAAATAACCAAACAAATTATAAAACCATTCAATATTTATAATTTCATTAATAACATGTAATTTCAATTCTGGGCAACTATTCTAATTTTACATGATATTTTATTCATGTATACAAGTAAACTGATCATAAAAACCAAGGAAACAAGTTCTCACGAACAATAAAATTATATCTCATAACTCATAAAAAATCCATAAATGAACATAAAAAAATAATTCAAAATAAAATAATGTATACAAGGTTCTTATTTAATTAATTAATGGATTTAATTTGATTATCCAGAACATTTATATCATGTGAAGAACCATTTCAGACAAAAGGTAAGGTATTCTATCTGAACCCCCATTTTTTCCTTCAAGATAATCTTTCTCTCTCTTTACCCCAATTTAATTATTCTTTATTTTTGTGTAATTATTCTAATTTTTATATATATATTTTCCAAAATCATGTATCCATATCATTTCATCATTATTTATTTGGGGATATACATGTTTTAATAAGGTTCTCATCTCAATTATTTCAAATAAGAAAGCCCGATTACAGGGAACTTCCTGATTTCTATCTGATTTTCAAGTTTACTAAATAATATATTTTAAGACATTATTATTTTTATAAAATCACTGATTTTAAAATGAAAAACAATCACGGATAATTTCTATCTTTATATAAATAATTATTCCTTTTTCTTTTTAAAAAATCTTAAAAAATTTCCCTTAAATTGCACTAAAATGATTTATTTATAAAGTATCTTAAATGCTATTTTTATATGTTTTACATTCATTTTGACATCAATTATCATGATCTATTCCTATTTTCACTTATTAATGTCCATTTATGATTTAAATCCATTCTTTCATGGAAACCATTATGATATTCCCTTCTGATATTCCTTTTGATAAGATTATAATACCATATTATTTTTATGGGAAACCCTTATATTTATGTTTGATTAATTTTGTATGATTCTATATGTGGAACACATATTCATGAACATTTGATGATGGGTGAACCTAAATAGTTCTCTAATTAATTGGGTAATGTTTAATCTCATAAGATGTCATGTGCAATGGTCTTGGTGGTTATCCTTGACTCGTGCTCCAAGTGCAACAGTCTTGGTGGTTAGCCTCAACTCGTGATCCTCCATGTGCAATGGGGCTTCACTCATGCTTCTATCGTGTTTTATCTTGTTACCACATTACTATGATTCAATTATTAAATGATCTCATATTATATATTTTTTTCTTATATATGTTTATTCATGTTACATGCTTTATTATATCATTATGTTATGCCTTCTAATCAATGTGTTATTCTTTTTCTTATATTTATTCCATTATTATGTTTTTAGATAATCCATTCGTTCATGTATACCACATGTTATCCTATGCCTATATAAGGGATCAAAGGGTATTATGAGCTCATTATTTAGAGTAAATAAAAAAATTATTTTCATTTCATGTTTTCAAATTATGCGCCCAATCTTCCAAAAACAAAAGAGTTTATGATACATGGTTGTAATTGATGGTTAATTATGCTTAAAACATGTAATAGTGTGTGTAAATGTCTAGGGTCATTATATACTTGGTAGGTAAAGGACCCACACCCTAGTATATCATGGGGTCCCACTCAAACTAGTGAAAGAAGTATGTAGGGAACTATGCCCAAATGCAACAGGGGGTTTCCAACCCTGACCTCTCTCTGATGACCCTGCCTGATCATTGGCATCATCAAGCGTTTCCAAAAAAATAACCATGCTTTAGAAATTCCAACTAGAATCATGAAATCCACTAATAAGGATATCATCATGTTTTACATAGGAAACTACTTAGGATGGGCTACTCATGAGGCAAATTCTGATTCCAAATGAAGGAGATTCACAAAGATGAATCATTTCATAGGAGTGCACTACATGTATGGGATCACACGACATGTGGTACCACTTTTAAACCCGGACATGTTGTCCTATGAACATGTCTTAGAGGCCATGTCACCATACATGACATGTATGTTGGCCCACATGACATGTCTCAGCCACCTTGGGCTTGCTTGTGTGCACTGGATTGTGCCTGTGTTCATTAGGTTATACCTATATACCTATCCATTTATCATGAAATATATCTGGGAATGCCTTGGTATGGACCCAAGACCATGTACTCTCAGAGTATACGATGTGTCCTCCCATATGGGTTATTGGAAGTGTGTATATGGTACATAGATCAACCACCCGAGGAGGGTAACACGGTGTGTGGGCCAAGCCACATGACATGTGATCTTTATCTTCCTTGAAACCCAAGAACCAAATCTATAGGGTACTACACAACATTTGTTCATTAGACTACATGATGTTTAGTCAATTTTTTCATAGAGATCTTCATGATGTTCTCCAGATCTATGCCCGCTGATATGAATCCCGCCATTTGACCACCCGAAACTAGTGGGATTTTCTTCCGTCTATCAATTCCAATCTCCAATGGCCAGAAACCAGAACCTCATTATCCACGGTGGTTTATCATGTGTCCCATGTGTGACCCATCACACATCATTTTCACAGATCCATGATCTTTGGGAACCATCATCCACATTTGACAAAGAATTTTGATCCATTTTAAAATCACTTCCCTAATCATATTTCAAACAACAACTACAAATCCTAGGGTTTACTCGCACTTGAACCTCCTTGAAAATGTCTATGAATAACCCCATAGGCTAACGTTGTAGAAAATGAAGAATGATGGTGGAAAATCACAATAAAAAATGGTGATAAAAATCGTTATACACATGTTCTTGGACTATGATTTCAAAGTGGGGAATTTATGGTGAGATCATAACATAAAAAGAATAAATTGAATGAACCAATTTAATTAATGAATGAGCTCATGAGAAGGGTGTGAAAACCTAGATCAAAGGTAGATAAATAAATAAGTATACATATATATATATATATATCCATGATCAGTATTTTAATGAATGGTGGAAACTGAAATTGATGATATCTAACTTTAATATAGATCAGTCATTAGTGAATAATGTATTTTCTAGTGATGGATAATACCCTCTACATTCTCTGTATCCTGATCTAGGTCAATCTGAACATCGTTCATCATCCGATTCTAATTCATCAATGATGAACACTCTAAAAATCCTCTCAAATCCTCAAAGGGTTATGTAGATAACATTGAATATTTATTGTAATGGGGTATTTATATAATATTTATATTTGGTAATTTAATAAAAAATAAAAAAAAATATTTTAACTAAACCCCCCACCAATGTCTGCCTAAACTAGACATCTAACACTGAACAATGATAGGCTGCACCTAGGGTAAAACCCGCTTTTATTATTAAAATGTCATCTCAGATTTATGGATCGAGGATCCACTTATAAGGTAAAATATTATTTATAAATCAATAAATGTGTTTAATATTAATATATTTAATATTTTAATAATATCAATTCCAGGTTCACTGGGTCTCAGAATCTCGCACCATCTTAGATCTTGGACTTGAAAGTATTTATTAATTTATTTCAAAGTATAATAAAGAAGAAATAAGTCGCTACATTGGTATATTTTACATTAATTGATTCATCTTGTTAGAACTTTTCCATAAATGTTAATAGTACGAACTTCTTAACAATAATATGCCTTTAAGAAATATCTTATCTCACCAACTCATTTTCATACACAATAATATTGACCATATGAGTGGATAAAAAACATAGTTTGGAAATAATGAACTTAAATCCGTTGAAACATAAAGTGAATCATTATATACTTATCTTAAGTATCTTGATTCACTTTTTTAAAAACATTAACACTTAGTTACTCAAGAAAGTGTTTCTCTAACACATAATTTTTTCCTTTAATAAATTTTTATATTATAAGAGTCTTAGGAGTTTCATACATTAATATTTCCCTTCTAAAGGATTTATCAAAAAGTTATGTTTTATGAAGATAATTAAATTAGATATAATAAAATCACTTATTAGATGAGTATCATGTTTTAATACCAATTAATAAATAATTTTATTAAATGATCCCCACTAAGATGATGACCGAGTTTAAAATTTATTATAACTATTAGAGAACTAAGATCCATATATTACTAAGTTATGGGTTTCATTTCTTGTTCCTAGAACCACTTAGATATTTAGGCATGACATCATCCCAATCATATCATATATGATTATTGGATAGTTTATCGGGTAACTATTTACCCAATCCATCATATGGATAAACCTAACGTTATTCCTCTATTATAATAAAACACAAGGTTTTATTGTAGAAAGAATAACTCCAGTAACCCATATTTTGCGTCTTAATTATTACATTTTCATAAGATAAAAGGGATCTCATCCCTAAGGATCGATCAGGTAATTATTCTTGATGACCCATATATATAAATGTTTCCCATATTAAATTAGAAATATAAAATACATCACATATGAACATTCTCACATCCTCAATATTATTTATAATATATTTCGTGATATATTTATAAAATGAAAACTAATAAAGGGTGATCTCAGATGCTCAGTAAGGGTTACATACAACATGAGTTATCATTAGTAAATAATGCATAAACAACATGTAAAAGTAAATAAATAAAAACAAATTCTATTTAAACAATGACTTGAGCATGAAATGAATCCATAGATAATATCAAGGTATTAATATCATGGATAATAATAACTAAATTCCAAAATAATTAAATTCTTAATGTTGGATGTCCTGATCTCAAATATCATTATATCTTTACCATCATGTACATATGATAATGCGGTTTAATAAATGGGTATGTATACCCCAAAAACCAAGTTAACAAGGATTTGAAACTGGTTTTTATCATGGAACTTATTGATGAATCAAGGGGCTATCTATAACTAGGCCCCACCTATCATTCCATGTCTAATACATTACTCATATATTGAATGATAAATTTAATTAATAAATAATATGTCTTATTGATATTGATTTGTTTTTATACGCCTTTTCTATATAACTTCTTTATTATAACTTTATTTTAATTTCAAAATAATATTTTAATGAATTATTTTTATTAAATTGATAATTTTGTTTAAATTAATTAAACCCTTAATTCTACATTTATTGATAAATTAATGATTTCATTTTTAATTAAAGACTTTTTTGTTTTAATTATATGTTTAGTTCAGACTTTGATTTTATTATTTAATTCAAAAGTTTCTTTTAAAATATTAATTTTAGTGTTTTTGGTTTAATTATGTTTTTTTGTTATTTCAATATTCCGTTTCCATTTTTTTGTGTTTCATCAATTAATTATAGTTTAGTATTTTATTTAATTTCTTCTAATAGTTTAATAATTTGACAATTTTTATCCTGAATATTTTATTTAATTGATGTTGTAATTTCTATATTTTGATAAATATTTAATTATTCAATTATTTTATTCAAATTGAGTTTAATTTTTATTATATTTTTTTCATTTTAAAAAATAATTATTTTATTTAAATTATTATTTTCCATAACATTTTATTATCAAAAGAGATTTGATTTGATTATAATTTTAATTTAATAATTTTTTATTGCAAATTGTAAAAAATTTAAAATATAGTTTAAATTTATTAATGATTATCTTGTATAATTATTTATTTATTTTTAATTATTTTTATTAATTTTTTGTGTGGGATATTTATTAAAGATTTATTTTTCAGTAGTACACAGGCGTAAGTTAATTTAGAGAAAAGTAACATGTATTAGAATTAAACATAAGAGATATGATATCTTGGAGTTAGACATTTTTGGATGAACATGCATCTAAAAAAATTATCACCATTCCTATAAGAGAAATTATAGTAGCACCGTAAGAGAAGGAAAAAATTATAATTAACATAAGAAAATTTCCTTCACATAAGATAACATCAAGAGGATCCCATAGGATAAAATTCATCCAGTTTAAGATAAATATTTTACACGGTCCTGAATTGATGTGAAAACTAATTTAAAGTGAGGTTGTGCCCCACTATGATTTCATCCAAGTCTAAGGATGGAGACTCATCAGCTCTGTTGAGTTCCCATTAAAGCCACCATCATTGTTTATAAATTGAGGACTATCAAAACTCAGTTTCATCAAAGATTGAAGATGTAATAATTGAAACTAATGACATGTTATTAATGCTGATTGAATAAAGATAAGGTTGATTCTCATCATTTTCTAACATAATCCATGGGAACTTAATGAATAAATTGGAGTTTGACCAATTGTGATTCATCGATGAAAACTAGTTGAATTTGAACCCTGAACTTGTTAAAGTCTTACTGAGAGTTTCGAAATTTTTCTGAAGCTACTTAAGATAGAATATGGAATCGAATATGAATGATATTCAAGGATAAATGAATCTTCAACATGAAGATGACCCATGTTTTACTATTATTCCCCGCCTGAAGGATAATATCCCACTAAACCAAGCCATGCATGTTTCTAAGATTGAGTGCCAAGGATTTATTTCATTTCGTTGGATTTGGTTTTTTGTGTAGATTTAAATTAATGGAAGTGGACCTTGAGATTTCATAGTGAATTGATTGTGAGGATGTGATTTTTTACACTAAAAGGGATCACCCATTTATCTCTAAGTAATTGATGTTGCATGTGATGACACAGTTGAATGTTGTGAGTATATCCATTGTGTTGGGAGTTTCAGCCGATGATGAAACAATATGGGTGGATACATAAGTATCAAGGTGACCAATCGTATGAAATGAGAATCTATTTATGTTGTGACAATGTTAAGGATATGGATTAGTTAACTGGGTATTTTACGAAGTATATTTTCTAATGAATAAGTAAGTGATGTTGTCAATATCTCATAATGAAACCTGGAAGTTACCTGGTAAAAATAAATTTTTTATAGGTGAAGGTCAAATAATTACAGTTCAATAATATTTTGGGACATTTGGATAAGCAGTAGAAGATTTTAAATTTTACATTATTTGAGGCGGTGGATGATTAATTCCGTATATTAATTATAAATAGGACTTTTCAGATGGAACAGTTAAAAACATTTATTTTGAAAAGAATAGAATTATTTCTCACCTAGAAGTCCTTATCAGGGAGGATCCAGACACTCAGGTTAGTACCCTGCACTGGGAATTATATAGGGTGTCTGATTTGAATCATCTTAGTCTTGTGTTTAATAATTTTGTGAGCTCCTTCAGCTCATAGTGATCTAGGTCCTGTGAAAAATGGTTTTCCACTTCTCCTTAGCATGGCTTCTAATAAAAATTTATATTTTGATGGATGTATTTTGAAAAGTATAGTGACATGTTTGACATTAGAATATTTTTTAGATATATTATTCTACTCTTGATGCTGATGAAGTGGAATATCAATGTACACTTCTTCACCTCAGTGATGACTGACTAAATTTCTAATAGCCAAGTATATTTTTTCTCATAGTGATATCTTAACGAGTTTTAAACATTCTTAAAATTTTATTTTCAAATATCTTTAGAATATTCAATTTTGAAATGAGATCACTATTTGCAGTTTAAATATCTTATCATTATTTTAGTCATTTTAATATCATTATAAAAATGTAACATTTACAATTGGAGTGTAAAAATTTCCAGATGAAACTTAATAGTTAAATCCGAATTGGATTTTGAGTATGATCCTTAATTTTTAAATTTCTTAATCTTTGATCTATTACTGTGTGTATAGTGAGAGTTTTTTATGTCTTAATTCTTAGTGATCAATGATATAACTGATCGAATCCTTCATAAAGGAGTAATTCTTTTTATATCTCTTTTGTAGACTCAAATTAATGAACAAAATGAGATGAAAATATTTGAGAATCAAATATATGCTTTGATGTAGTTAGACTTTTGAAGTACATTAAAAACGATTAAGGAAGACTAATCTATAAGAATTAATTGTTAGAATGATACTTTTACTTTATGTTCATATTTTTCTAGATTGTTTTGAATTTTATTTTCATTGTTTCAAATCTATTTTAAATTCCTTGTGTGTTTTATAAATTTAATTGATTTATTTTATAATGGTTTTCACCCCTATGTAAATAAAAGGAAAATAAAAGTAGAAAATATAGAAAACATTAAATATAACTCTTTAAGCATAGTCTCATTAGAACACAACATAAGTTTCTTCTATAGTATAATTATTAGGATAAATAAATTTAATTTTCTTTAAATGGGACACCACAAAAATCCCTCTCATTCAATTATCTCTATTTCAAGGGAAGCTTCCACGGGGTTAAAAAACATTATCTGTATGTTAAAAACAAATAAAAAGTAAAAAATTGTCTCGGTTTTTTGTATATCCCAAAATAACATAGAAAATTATGAAATTTAATTATCTTAAAATATTTTAAATAGAATAGTATAAAATAAATAAATAATTCATTCAATTTTGAAAACCTAAAGAAAACTAAAATTTACCAAAAAGAAAATCCTATAAAATATTTCATAAAAATTAAAAAAAATTAAAATTTTAATAATGATGAAGAGAGAACATAAAAAGATCACTACTCGTGACTTTGAGAATACCCAAAATTGTTTATGATAATTATAAATTTCTAGAGGTTTTGAACTGAGAACAATGTTGATATATCATCTTCCTAAATTTCATGGGATATCAGGGGAGGACCCATATATACAATGGTAATAGTTTCATATGATGTGTATCACCATTAACCTTAAGTGGTCAACGAATATTAGATAAAGATGAGGTCCTTCCCCTATTCTATGTATGGATTTTACAAAAAGTGGTTTTACTACTCAAAGTCCACCTCAATAGTGAGTTGGAACCAACTGAAAAAAATGTTCATAGAAAAATTCTTTCTAGGATATAAAACTACCACACTGAGGAAGGATATCTATGGGATTAGATAGATCCAAGGTAAATATCTTCATGAATATTGGGAGTGGTTTAATAAGAAATGGTCAAGCTAACCTCACTACTAAATTTATGACCATATCCTTATCCAATATTTCTATGAGAGGTTTGTTTTCATTGATAGGAGTATGATTGATATTGCAGTAGGAGGAGAGTTAGTTGTAAGACTATTATTAACGATAAGAACCTAATCTCAAACAAGGACCAAAATTCATATTAACTTGAGACTAAGGTTATTATCCATTTGAAAATGGTTTTGGAAATGTCTACTACTAATTATGATAATATCAGAATTGAGAATCAGTTGAGTGAACCTACTAGCATGATGAAGAAGATGTTGACTAAATCTAATCCTTCACAATCCCAACTTAATCCTATCTATTCTATTCCGATGAATTATTTAATTTTTTCTATATATGATAAATTTAATGATGAATTTCATATGTTTCAATAAGGACCAAAATTATGTAATGGAGTGTTTCGGGGGTAAAATTTCTAGAATGACTAGAATAGGAAATTTCTCAACCTGAATGTGCAAACTAGGTCCTTCCAGACTAATAAATTTTTTAATCAAGGATATGAAAATCAATATATTAATTGTTTTAGCCCTCATAAAGAACTAAACAAGAATTTCCAACCCCATTAATTCAACCAACAACCTAGGTTAAACCATGATCTATTTCGAAACCAATCCGGTGGAAATTTATCAAATTATTTAAATTATGAAAACCCAGAACAACAAGGAAATCAATGAAATGATTCACACCTTGAAGAAATAGTTAAAAATAACAAATATATTTCAAAAAAATAAAATGTGTTGCTACAAAAAGTGGTTACTCAAATGTGAGAAATATAAATTAAATAACTTGTTTGAAGAATCAATGAAGTTGAAATTCTCTGTCACAATACGAAGTAAATATTAGAGGAAGAGAGAATGTAAGTAAAGTATTTTTGATAAGTGGATCTAAAATTCATAATTCCCAAGATGAAAAAATTTCACAAGAAACTGAAAGGGGTGTTCTAACTTCTGAAATTAATGGAAATTGTCTTAGAAAAGTTTCAAAACTATATACTGAAGTGGTTAAACCATATATATAACCTTTTTTGTCCCCAACTGGAAATTTTTTGATGAAATTATTTTATAAACCCGTAAACCTATAAATATACCTTTTATCTACCCACCAGTTGAAAAACAATTAAACAAGAATAAATAATTCCAACTTGAAATAACCTATAGGTATTTTAAGAATTTAACAGTCTATTAGAAAGGGAAAAAGTTTATGATGATATTAAAATGTATAGGGAGACACTACCTTATCCATTGAGTATCCCTAATATGAAGAAGAATGTTAAAACTGAACTAGATATGGAAGTAATTGAAACTTTTAGAAAACTCTAGGTTAATATCACTTTGTTATATGATGCTAAAAAAATCCCTCATTATGATAAATTTCTCAAGGAGATCATCATTCAAAAACAAAATTTCATTATATGTTAGAATGTAAATTTGGGGAGAAATGTTTCTTCCATGATCCAACATTCCCTCCTTATGAAATTAATGGATCTAGGTAAGTTTTCTATCCCATGCATCATCAATAACCATCAGTTTAATGATGCTATGTTATATTTAGGAGAGTCCATAAATGTGATGGATGAATTTGTTTTTGTCTATGTAGGTTGGAGAACATAAACAATATGGTATTTTAATCTTGGTTGCTTATAGGAGATTAGATAATCCTAATAGAGTCATTGAAGATTTTTTATTAAGGGTAAAATAAAATTGTTACTTTGATTATTTTTATGTGTTAGAAATTGAATATGGTCATTTTAGTTCACATGAAAAATTAATTTTAGCATGAAAATTCTTGAAAATACGAAATGTAATAATCAATGTTCATAAATAGACTCTTTAATATGATTTTGAAGGAAATATAGATAAATTTCAAATCTTTGAATTAATGAAACGCCTAATGGAAGACCATTCTACACACCAAGTTAACATGATTCACTCATTTTCAGAATAGTTTTTTTCAAAACATTATTCCAGAGAATAATCCTATATATTCTTTTGAAAATGAAAATTCTATTAAAAATCAATATCTTTCTGTTAAAAATGAATATGTTGAAATGAAAAATTCTAAAAATGACCATAGTGATGAAACTAAAAAATAATTTCTATTTGGAAAAATTTAACGCTTTATTTTAATTTTTGAACAGGTAAATAATAATGTTTTTTTAATATAATATTGAAATAAGTGAGTATTCTCATAAAACATTGTAAATATGTAATTCTATTGGAAATTTTGAATTATTATGTGAAATTGAATCTCAAATTTCTAAAATTGACATATATATTTTTATTGAAAATGATTCAAATTCTACTAATAGTGATATTGGAAAGTTGCGTCATTTTTATAAACATGAATGAGAAATTTATTTCGTGGATGATACATTATTGATGCATGAAAATACATGTACTTCTAGTGAAATAGTTTGAAATTATTATACTCTTTAGAATTATATAGAGGCATAAAATGATCTTAAAGAACCCAGAACCTGATTTTTCCAAAGTTTACAACTGATCCACACTTGAATTAAAATATTTACTAGAAAATTTGTTATATTCCCACTTAGAAAAAAAACAAAAATTCCCGGTGTGAATTGTAGGTGGGATATCTAATGATAATGAAAATCAATATTTAGAGTTACTTGGGGAGAATATAAAGGACTTAAGATGACAATTATTTTATTTTAATAGAATTAGTCCTTCGGTGTGCATGAATTGGATTCTTGTAGAGGAAGATTCCAGACATGTTAGAGAATTTCAAAGGAGATTGAATCCAACCCTTATAGAAGTGGTTAAGAAGTTACTGACTTATTTTTGGGATACATGTATAATTTACCCCATTTTTGGTAGTCTATAGGATAGTCTATTTCAAATTTTTCTTTCAAAGGGAGGATTCATGGTTGTTAAGAATGAATTTAGAGAGTTAACTCCAAATTGGTTGTCCATAAAGTAGAGGGTATACATTGATTATAGGGAGTTGGAATTGGTGACTATGATGGACCATATTACCTTGAATTTTTTTGATCAAATAATTATTATAACATCCAAAGTAAGTAATGAATAATAGATATTTTTATCTATGTCTATTAGTGAATTAGATAGTGTTTTAGATGCTTAAAATGAGAATAAATCCAATCTTAAGGATGGAATACACTAATATTTTTAAAAGACCGTTTTACTGCCTTTCGATGGAAAACCATTTTTAAATATATCTTTTCAAAATTTTATAAGCTATGTTTGTCAAAATAAACTTATTCTTTATGACTGGGACATCAAAATTTACTTTGTGTGAATTTTTTGTATTTTTCCAATAAAATGCATTTTTTAATGAATAGTGAAAAATGTTGTATTTTAATTCAAAACCTTTTTTAATATAATTTATTTATATGATTAGATTATATTTTTAATTGGGTTTGAAGTGAAATTAGAATATATGTTTACCATTTAATCCAATGGTGGTCATTGGAATCAATTTCACTTTGAAATTGGACTTAAACTGGTGTCAATCTTTTGATACTTATTGTTTTATAAAAACACGCTATTTTTCATGACAACGGGAATTAATTATTAAATTAATTAATTTAACTTATATGATTTGAATTTTTTAAAATAGACATCATTTTTTAATCCAGAACATCAAATATATCTTATGGTGGCGTTTTGGTATTTTTCTAAAAAACTTCAATTTTGATGAATAGTGAAACCACTAAGTGGTAGTTAAAGAAACTAATTTTTCATTTAAATGAAACATTGACACTTCTGTGATTTGATGTTCAAAAATACAACATACAAGGTTTTCATTTAGAAGTAAAATGTGGTTCAAATAGATAAAAATAATTTTTTGGTGAATAGTAACTTTTATGTTTTTAATCGCGATTAGAGGTAATTAGCGTAGTTTATGGTAAAAATAATGTTTTAATAATATGAGATGAGCTTGACACATGTCCTACCCTTATTGGATGTGTCATGGACTACCAAGACAATCCATGGGTCAACTTGGGGACCCCATGGAGCCACTTTGGTTGGGAAATGACATAAATAACATTTTATTTAATGTTAAAATTAAAATGACACAAACATGAGTTGTTTTACTAAAAAAAAATTAAATGGGGTTATACAAGTCAGATATTTGACTATAAATATTCATTAGAAATAAAAAAATATTTCCTACATCATGATATTTTTTTTATAATTTTTAGAAATTAAATAAATTAAATTATTTATGACATCATGATGATGCAGCGATTACCTCATTAATAAAAGATTTAAATAAAATGAAAAGATAATGTAAAATATATGACCTAAACATGTCCAAAACCTATTAGATAGATGGATTTCGAACCCTTATCACCTTAACTTAGAATTATATAAATTTGGGATCTTTTTAATCTGAAACTCATTTTAAAATAAAGTAACATTTCTTTACTTTCCAATAGTACCCCTCCTCTCCTCTTATAAAAGGCCCCCACCTCTACCTCCATACCCACACATCCAAAACCTTTGGCTCAGGAAAACCCTGACAATTTTGTCTCTCCAATTCCCTCTATTATTCCTTGAATCCTCACTTTGAGCAGAAGTCTTTCCAAGGAAGCCTTTGAGCTCAAACCAAAGGGAGTTACCCGATTTTAAGGTAATGTCTTCACTTGTGTTCTTTTGTTTTATTTTGCTTCTCCAAATCCCTAAACTATTTTTATTCATTTCTTTTGTAACAACACCAGTATCTTACATATACTAGTATGTTGTTATAAGAATAATTCGAGCTACACTTAGACACACCTACATCTAATGGTTAAAGAACATATTGTTTCCGTGGATGGCGAATTTCTGCCTCCCGAAACGATGATTGTTCAACATTATTTTAACACCTTAAATGGTGGCCATTAAGATGAAACTATATTTATATATGATATATAATATGTTTATGTTTTCCTTATGCTTATTTACCTTTCATTTTGGGCATTCCATTATGGTTTCCATTATGGGTAAACGTGATATCTTCATTTAAGGAAGTGCGGACTACCGCCTCCTCAAAGTGATTTGATTCATTAATACCATATGTGGGACGTATAAAGGATGGATTTTTGATATTATATATGATATTACACTGGAAATATAATATACCTTTGTATCATTATGATTCCATTTCATAATATACAAAATAGAAATGGAAGCAGCGTTCATGCGTACGTACGGCTTACCGTCTCCATGAACAGTGCATTTCATTTCTTACCTCTAAATGTTATGTAATATTATAAATGCATGCATGTACTGGATATATATGATATATATGATATCTACATCATGAATACCATTCTGGATATAATGGTTACATGAACAACTTGTAATTATAAAGGGTTTATTTTTGACTCAAGTACCAATGATCGTTAAAACGACCGTTATTAATTTAAATAATTACATAGTGTTCATGACATGGAAATAAGTGATATAAAATGAACAATGAACTTGAAAAAGGTTCTTAAACAATTAGAAATTTACTAAATTTTATTATTCAGGAGATTAATGAACGACCGAGTCAAGTCGGAGCCGAGGTATGGGACTTCGTCTCAATCTCCATTCATTGATGCATATTTTGTTTCATACATAAACTTCTTTTATATGGTGTATAAACCCCTTTGACTATTACGTTTATTCAAAAGGAATCTTTTTTATACGAAGCATTTACTAAATGAAAAAAGGGAATGTTTTTGTCATACGTATGCGGTGACAACGACTTCTCTGCCGCCATGACCATTATTTGAGTTTCAGCTTCCTCTACAAGACATACTTTTTTTAAAAGAAAAATAAATACCATGTTTTACTTTTATTTAATTTTGGTATTGAAAATGGTTTTCATAATGTTTTTATATCAATGTGTTGTATTGATATCTTGTGATTGAAAGGTCGAAATGTTATGTTTCCTTTATGCATGTTTTATGTGATACGATTATGTTGAGGTTCTTGGGAATTATTATGAAGACGAGTGGTTCCGTGATAAACTAAGGGAAGGTGAGCCCGATATAGCTCTCCAACTAATTGGGTAATGAGAAGGAGTGAAACGTTAAGGTTTCTCCGAAGATATTTAAGGAATATACTGTGATGAGTATTCCAAACGTAACCAAGAGGGATACTCCCTACGTAAGAATGTTATGAAAGTCTCAAGTTATCTTTATGTCTTATGATTTATATGATTTATTCATGATTTGATGAGGTATGTTAAAGTGCCTATGTTTTATGGGTAAAGTATGATTTCATTCTTATATATATATGAACTAATGTTTCCTTTCCATATTTTTATAACCCTTACTGAGCTTTTTATGCTCATCCCATGTTTTTTTTTAAATGTTTTTCCCAGGACAAGGGAAATGTACATGATATGATGATAGTGTCAAGGAAGTATCAAGAAAGAATCCATGTTTTATTTTAAATATGTTTCTATTTATGGGAAAAATGAATACTATATTTTATGTAACCACTTTGCTTAAATGTGGAATGTAATACATGTTTTATGATCTAATTCTCTAAAACTCTAAACCTGAAAAGATCCCCAAGGTGTATTCTTTAAATATCTCAAGATTAAGTAATTTTTAAGGTCGGGGCCTTATAGTTGGTATCAGAGGTCATTTTATATAACTTTAGTAGTTAGAATTCTATAAAATGATTATCTAAAAATATATATTTTTTTGAAATGAAGATTACCATGTTGCTTCATCTAAGACATGTTTGTTCAGAATGGTTTTCCGCAGAGGAAACAGGGAAGCAGTGCTAGGAAGGCATACAGAAGGAAATAACCTTCCAAATCAGCATCCTGAGATGGTGGGAATTGGAACTGAACAGTTTTTTGCTGTAATGGCGCATTTGACTCAAGCAATAAATGGTGGTGGTATCCATGCATGAGATCAGCTAGATCAACCGTAGAGGAACATGTCAGTGGTGGAACATTTCATGAGGCAACATCCTCCATCATTCAAAGGATCATCTGACCCTGTGTTAGATGATTGGTGGATTAAAGCACTGGAGAAGATTTTCGATGTCACGGGGTGTTCAGACAATCAAAAGGTGAGTCTTGATATTTACCATTTGGAGGGTGAGGTAGATCAGTGGTGGTCGATGGTTAAAAATATCAGGGATGCTAATGAGATTGATGCTCTTGACTGGGATGAATTAAATGGTATATTTCTTGAGAAGTATTTTCCTAAGGCTGTTCGACTTAGGATGGAAAAAAAAATTCTTGGAATTGAGGCAAGAGGAAGACTCAGTGGATGCCTATGAAGATAGGTTCACTCGATTGGCAAGGTATGATCCAAATTTTATTCGAGACCTTGATAGTAAAATCAATCGTTTTTACTCAATATTAAAACCAAAATATCGAAGGGAACTAGCTTCTCGTGAGTTTAAAAGTTATGAAAATATTATTCGATGTGCTGAGAAGGTGGAAATGGAGTTTTCCGATGATCAAGTGTTCTATAACAACCAGCAGAAGAAGAGACCGAGGTGGCAGGAGAAAGGGAAGAATTCTTCAAAAAAGTCTGATGGTAAGAAAACTAAGTTTCCAGTTTGTGATAAATGTGGTAAAAGGCATGCTGGGGAATGTCTTCTAAATTCTAGAAAGTGCTACAGATGGGGTAATATGGGACATAAGGCTCGTGATTTCACTGAAAAAGATCAAGGTTATGGTATGTCCAAATTTGATTTACAGTTAGTGAAATTTTTTAAGTGCAATGAGATGGGTCACTATGCAAACGAGTGTCCGACAAAGAGCTTGAGTGATGTGAAGCAGTTAGACTACAAGCAGAAAGGGGTGGTGAAATCCTTTGCAACTACTTCAGCAGATGTCGGGCCATGAAATGATGTTTTATCACATACTTTGTTTGTTTTTTGAGATTATTCCAGTGTGTTGTTTGATTCGGGGTCCACACATTCTTTCATCTCTAAAACCTTTTCTAGTAAAATGGGAATACCATCTCAAGAAATGGATCCTAAACTTGTGGTAAAAACACCTGGGGGAAATGTTGATGCAAAAAGAATTTATAAGAATCTTCCTATCCTTATCTGTGGAAAGAACCTGCTTGCAAAACTTATTATTCTACCTCTAGTAGAGTTTGATGTTATCCTGGGTACGGATTGGCTATTTATTTACCATTCTAAGATTGACTGTAGAGATAAAAAAGATTCATTTCAAAAATATTTTTTGTTTGTGTACAAGAATGAACCCTTACGGTTTATAATTTATCAAGAGGCCGAGAAACTTGTAAAATATGGAAATGAATGTTACCTTGCACATATTGTTGAAAACAAGGGAACTGTTCAGATTAATGATGTGTCAGTGGTAAATGAGTATCTTGATGTTTTTTCTGATGAGTTTCCTGGAATAATACAAGATCGGGAAGTTGAATTTACTGTTTACTTAGTTCCTGATGCTAAGCCAATTTCAAAACCCCCTTATCGAATGGATCAAATTGAACTTTTAGAGTTGAAGGAGAAATTGCAAGATTTATTAGAGAAAGGTTTCATTCGACCTAGCACATCACCATGGGGTGATCCTGTTTTATTTATTAAAAAGAAAGATGGTTTCATGAGACTTTTAATTGATTATAGATCCTTGAATAACATCACTGTTAAGAACAAATATCTTTTGCCTCATATCGATGATTTGTTTGATCAGCTCCAGGGAGCTCAGTTTTTTTCAAAGATTGACCTAAGATCAGGGTACCATCAGCTGAAGGTAAAGGAATCAGATGTTCTGAAGACTGCGTTTCGTACAAGATATGGACATTATGAATTTTTAGTAATGCATTTTGGGATAACAAATGCACCTGTTGTATTCATGGACTTAATGAATAGAATTTTCCATGAGATCTTGGATAAGTTTGTGGTGGTTTTCATTGATGATATTTTGGTGTTTTCTAAAAGTAAAGAGGAGCATGAAAGACATTTAAGGGTTCTTTTGAAAACCTTAAAATAAAATAAATTTTATGGGAAATTCAGCAAGTGTGAGTTTTGGTTGCAACAAATTTAATTCCTTGGTCACATTGTTTCTAAAGATGGGATAACCGTTGATCCGGAAAAAACAAAGGTTGTTGAAGAATGGAAAAGACCCACAAATGTAACAGAGATTCGTAGTTTCCAAGGTTTTGCAGGACATTACCGAAGGTTTGTTAGAAATTTTTCACGGTTATCTAGTCCAATGACTAAGCTAACTCGGAAGGGTGTTAAGTTTATCTGGACAAAAGAATGTGATGATTGTTTTCAGGAACTGAAAAGAAAATTGGTGAATGCTCCAGTTTTGGAACTACCTTATAGGAATGGTGAGTTTGTTATCTACAGTGATGCTACATTGAAAGGACCTGGTTGTGTCCTAATGTAGAATGATCAGGTAATTGCTTATGCTTCACGATAGTTGAAAACTCATGAGGTAAATTACCCTACACATGATTTGGAATTAGCTGCTTTTGTTTTCTCTTTAAAAATTTGGAGGCATTATTTGTATGGAGTAATGTGTGAAATATATACCGATCACAAAAGTTTAAAGTATATATTCAGTCAGAAAGAATTGAACATGAGATAGAGGAGGTGGTTGGAATTAATCATGGATTATGATTGTACAATTCATTACCATCTAGGAAAAGTAAATAAAGTGGCTGATACTTTGAGTCGAAAATGTAATGCTTCATTGACAATGTTGCATTTGGAACGTGATCCTTTGGTTAAGGATTTGATGAACTTTGGAATGGAAGTTGTTGGTGCAGGATGTTCTTCTGTTTTGTTTCAGGTATCAGTGAATTCTTCTCTATCAGACAGAATCAAGCAAGCACAGAAGCCAGACAGTGAGTTGCAGAAAAAGGTAGAGCTGGTTCAGAAAGGTAAGTTTCCTGAATTCAACATTGATATTGATTGTGTTTTGAGATTTGTGAAGAGATTGTTTGTGCCTTGTGATTCACATTTGAATAGAGAGTTGTTATGTGAAGCTCATAGTTCTCCATTTTCAGTTCATCCTGGCAGTACTAAGATGTACAGTGATCTTCCGGAGTATTACTGGTGGGATGGAATGAAAAAACGATATTGTTGATTTTACTATGAAGTGTTTGACATGTCAACAGGTTAAATCAGAGCGGTATTTACCAAAAGGGATTCTTTAGCCTTTACCAGTACCAGAGTGGAAATGGGAGAATATATCCATGGACTTCATTGTGGGATTTCCGAAGACCCCTCGAGGTAATAATGCAATCTGGGTTAGTGTTGATCGCTTGACTAAATCTTCTCATTTCCTTTCTATACGAGATACTTTTTCCCTAGATCAACTTTCCCGTTTGTATCTTAAAGAGATAGTCAGGTTACATGGAGTTCCCCTCTCCATTGTATCTGACCATGATCCCAAGTTCACTTCTAACTTGTGGAAAGGCCTTCAGAAGTCGTTGGGTACTGAATTAAATTTTAGTACAGCTTTTCATCCTCAATCAGATGGGTAGTCAGAACGAACAATTCAGACATTGGAGGATATGCTACGTTCTTGCTCTATGTATTATCAGGGAAGTTGGGACCAACATCTTTCTTTGGTTGAATTTTCATATAATAACAGTTTTCATTCCAGTATATAGATGGCACCATTTGAGGCGTTATATGGGAAGCAGTGTCGAACTCCAGCTTTTTGGGATGAAGTGGGTGAAAGAAAGATGATGGGACCATACTTGGTAGAAGAGTTGGCAGAAAAAGTATAGATGATACAGAGACACATGAGAACAGCTCAGAGCAGGCAGAAGAGTTATGCGGACAACAGGAGTATGGATCTATCTTTTGAGGTAGGTGATCATGTTTTTCTCAAAGTCTCACCATAGAAAACCGTGATGCGATTTGGTAAGAAAGGAAAGCTGAGTCCAAGGTTCATTGGACCATATGAAATTCTAGAGAGAGTTGGATCAGTTGCATACCGGGTGGCTTTACCTCCGAGTTTATCCTAGGTACACAATGTTTTTCATGTTTCGATGCTGAGAAAGTACATGCCAGATCCATCTCCTGTTTTGAGTCCAGAGGTAGGTCAGCTGGAAGGGAACCTATCTTATGAGGAACAACCGGTCTAGATTGTTGACCACAGGGAGATAGTGTTACAGAATATGGTGATTAATCAGGTAACGGTTTTGTGGGAAAACCACATGATGTAATAGGCAACATGGGAATCTGAATATGCAATGACGGATAAGTACCCCCATTTATTCGATAAGTAAATAAATTGTGGGCATGCAATTTTATAAAGGGGGGAAGGATGTAACATCCCAAGTAAGTAATGAATAATAAATATGTTTATCTATGTCTATTAGTGAATTAGATAGTGTTTTAGAGGCTTAAAATGAGAATAAATCCAATCTTAAGCATGTAATACACTAATATTTTTAAAAGAATGTTTTACTGCCTTTCGATGGAAAACCATTTTTAAATCTATATTTTGACAATTTTATAAGCTATTTTTTTCAAAATATACTTATTCTTTATGATTGGGACATCAAAATTTACTTTGTGTGAATTTTTGGTATTTTTCCGAAAAATTTCATTTTTTAATGAATAGTAAAAAATGTTGTATTTTAATTCAAAACCTCTTTTTAATATAATTTATTTATATGATTAGATTATCTTTTGAATTGGTTTTGAAGTGAAATTAGACTATATATTTTTACCATTTAATCCAATGTTGGTCATTGGAATCAATTTCACTTTGAAATTGGACTTAAACTAGTGTCAATCTTTTGATACTTATTATTTCATAAAAACACAGTATTTGTCAAGACAGCGGGAATTAATTATTAAGTTAATTAATGTAACTTATATGATTTGAATTTTTTAAAATAGAAATCATTTTTGAATTCAGAATATCAAATATATCTTAGGTTGATGTTTTGGTATTTTTCTGAAAAACTTCAATTTTGGATGAATAGTGAAACCACTAAGTTGTAGTTAAAGATACTGATTTTTCGCTTAAATGAAACATTGCCACTTCTGTGATTTGATTTTCAAAAATCCAACATACATGGTTTTCATTAAGAAGTAAAATGTGGTTCAATGAGATTAAAATAATTTTTTGGTGAATAGTAACTTTTAAGTTTTTAATCGCGATTAGAGCCAATTAGTGTAGTTGATGGTAAAAATAATGTTTTAATAATATGAGATGAGCTTGAAACATGTACTACCCTTATTGGATTTGTCATGGCCGACCAAGAAAATCCATGGGTCAACTTGGGGATCCCATGGAGCCACTTTGGTTGGGGAATGACATAAATAACTTTTTATTTAATGTTAAAATTAAAATGACACAAACATGAGTTGTTTTACTTAAACAATTTTTAAATGGGGTTACACAAGTCAGATTTTTGACTATAAATATTAATTAGAAAGAAAAAAATATTTCCTACATCATGATAGTTTTTTTATAATTTTTAGACATTAAATAAATTAAATTATTTATGACATCATGATGATGCAGCGATTACCTCATTAATAAATAATTTAAATAAAATGAAACGATAATGTAAAATATATGACCTAAAAATGTCCAAAACCTATTGGATGGGTGGATTTAGAACCATTATCACCTTACCCTCGAATTATATCAATGTGGGGCCTTTTTAATCCGAAAATCATTTTAAAATAAAGTAATATTTCTTTACTTTCCAACAGTGCCCCTCCTCTCCTCTTATAAAAGGCCCCCCATCTGTACCTCCTTACCCACACTTCCAGAACCTTTGGCTCGGCCAACCCCTGCCCATTTTGTCTCTACACTTCCCTCCCTTACTCCTTGAAGCCTCACATTGGGCAGAAGTCTTCCCAAGAAAGCCTTTGAGCTCAAACCAAAGGGAGTTACCCGATTTTAAGGTAATGTTTTCACTTGTGTTCTTCTGTTTTATTTTGCTTCTCGAACCCCCTAAACCCTTTTTTTTCATTTATTTTGTAAAAACACCAGTATCTCACATATAATAGGATGTTGTTATAAGAAGGATTCGAGCTACAATTACACACACCTACATCTAATGGTTAAATAACATACTGTTTCCGTGGTTGGAGAATTTCTGCCTCCCGAAACGATGATCGTTCAACATTATTTTAACACCTTCAAAGGTGGCCATTAATATGAAAGTATATTTATATATGATATATAATATGTTTATGTTTTCCTTATTATTCTGTATTTTTCATTTTGGGCATACCTTTATGGTTTCCATTATGGGTAAACGTGATATCTTCATTTAAGGAAGTGCGGACTACCGCCCCCTACAAGTGATTTGATTCGTTAATAACATATGTGGGAAGTATAAAGGATGGAGTTATGATATTATATATGATATTAAACTAGAATTATAATATACCTTTTTATCATTATTATTCCATTTCATTAAATACGAAATAGAAATGGAAGCAGCGTTCATGCGTACGTACGGGTTACCGTCTCCATGAACGGTGCGTTTCATTTCTTACCTCTAAATGTTATGTAATATTATAAATGCATTCATGTACTGGATATATATGATATATATGATATCTACATCATTAATACCATTCTGTATATAATGGATAAATGAAAAACTTGTAATTATAAAGTGTTTATTTTTGACTCAAGTACCAATGATCGTTAAAATGACCGTTATTAACATAAATAATTACATAATGTTCATGACATGGAAATAAGTGATATAAAAGGAATAATGAACATAAAAAAGGTTCTTAAACAAGTATAAATTAACTCAAGTTTATTATTCATGAGATTAAAGAATGACCGAGTCATGTCGGACCCGAGGTATGGGACTTCGTCTCAATATCCTTTCATTGAGGCATTTTTTGTTTTATACACATCCTTATTTTATACGGTGTATAAACCCCTTTGACTTTTACATTTATTCAAAAGGAATATTTTTTATACGAAGCGTTTACTAAAGGACAAAAGGGAATGTTTTTTTCGTACATATGCAGAAACAATGACTTCTCCGTCGCCGTGACCATTATTTGAGTTTCGACTTCCTCTACAAGCCATTATTTTTTTAAAAGAAAAATAAATACCATGTTTTAATTTTCTTTTATTTTGTTATTGAAAATGGTATTCATAATGTTTTTATATCAATGTGTTGTATTTATATATTGTGATTGAGAGGTGGAAATTTTATGTTTCCATTATTCATGTTTTATGTGATATGATTATGTTGAGGTTCTTGGGAATTATTATGAAGACGGGTGGTTCCGTGATAAACTAAGGGAGGGTGAGCCCGATATATCTCTCCAATGCATTGGGTAATGTGAAGGACTGAAACGTTAAGGTTTCTCCAAAGATATTTAGGGAATATACTGTGATGGGTATTCCAAACACAACCAAGAGGGTTACTCCCTATGTAAGAATATTATGAATGCCTCAAGTTACCTTTATGTCTTATGATTTCTATAATCTATTCATGATTTGATGAGATATGTTAAAGTGCCTATGTTTTATTGGTAAAGTATGATTTCATTCTTATGTATATATGAACTCATGTTTCCTTTCCATATTTTTATAACCCTTACTGAGATTTTTATGCTCATCCCAAGTTTTTTTGAAATGTTTTTCACCGGACAAGGGAAAGTTACATGATATGATGATAGTGTCAAGGAAGTGTCAAGAATGAATCCATGTTTTATTTTAAATATGTTTTCATTTATGGGATAAATGAATACTATCTTTTATGTAACCACTTTGCTTAAATGTGGAATGTAATACATGTTTTATGATCTAATTCTATAAAACTCTAAACCTAAAAAGATCCTCAAGGTGTATTCTTGAAACATCTCATGATTAAGTAATGTTTAAGGCCGAGGACTTATAATCATAATGTAAACTATTAAATTTAATTATTTATTATTATATGGTTTTTATAGTTACTTCCAAATTCATATAGAACTGGAGGAATAGGATAAAATAAATTTTCCATGTACTTTAAGTATATTTTCTTATAGGATAATTCGATTCATACTATGTAATACTCTTATAAACATCCAAATATGTATGCTTTTAATTTTTTCTAAAATTCATGAGGAATTTATGTATTCTCTTATAGAAAAATTTCCAGGTAATGGTTCATATTTAGAGAGGTGTATTGGGAGTTAAGGAATTTTCCTTAGAGTTTTCATTGAGATGAAGCTTGTTCTAATATTTGAAAAATTCCATTATATGGTTTAAATTAGAATTGTTCTTCCTAATGATGTGTCCAGTAATGGAATTTTGATGGAAAAATAAAAGGATGAGAACATCTCTTCATTAAATTTACTTAATACTATGATGGATATTAGATATTTTATTAGCCTTTCTGGGCTTCATAGAAGGCTCATAAAATATTTCATTCAGGGTGTTTTACCTTTGAAAAGATTACTTCAGAAGAAAAGTCATTTTAGAGTTGAAGAGAAATATAATGAGATATTTAATAAAATAAAAAATAATCAAGTTCCCTAACCAATGGTTCAACTAAATAATAGGATTTTCCCCTTTTAGTTGATGACTAGTGCTTCGAAATTATCATTGGGTCCTGTTCTTGTGAAAATAGTGGAAATGATCTCACATGTCATTTATTATGGTTATGGGAAGCAAGATTCTACCCAGTCTAATTACTCTACAATATATAAGGAGTTTTTATATGTATTTTTACCTTTACCAATTCAGAATCTATCTTTTTGGATCTAAGGATATAGTTTTCAGTAATCATATTGTTTTTCGATATCTCATGAGAAATTCAGAATCAAAACAAAGGCTGGTTAGATGGATCTTATTAAACAAAAAATTTGACATAAACATCCAATAAAGAAAAGGAATTAAAAATATTATGGCTGATCATTTTAGTAGGATACCTACTTAATTTTTTCACGATAAATCATTTGTTAAACCAATATGATATAATTTTCTTAGGGAAAAGTTTTATTTTTCTACTATTGATAATAGTATATGGTTTTCAAATATTGGGAATTATTTAGCTGCTAAAATTGTTCCACCCTGGTTTTCCCGGTAAAAATATTATAAACTAATTTGTGATTCAAGGAAATATGATTGGGATGATTCAAATTTGTGACATTTGGGAAGTGATAAACTTTTTAGGTGATATATCCTAAATTCATATACATCTTTCTTTCTGAAATTTTACCATACTTTGAGATTTCATGGCTACTTTGGAACATATAGGACTTTTAGAAAATTGTTATATTTAGAACTATTTTGGATTAACATTTTAAAATATTCTCATGATTATTATAGGACTTGTAAAAATTTTCCATTCCAAGGAATGATTTCTCAAATACACAACATGGAATAAAAACCATTGTTGTTTTATGATGTTTTAAATGTTTGGGGAATGGAATTTAGGTGACCTTTTATAAAATATATTGGATATATTTAAATCCATATTCTAGTAGACTATGGGTCAATGTGTATTTAAACTCTTCTAACTAGGAAAAACTATGATATATTGGTGTCCCATTTTTTTAAGAGAAATACTTTTTATAGGTTTGGAATGCCAAAAGTTATACTTACATACCATGGTACTAATTTTGTAATTGGGTTTTTGTGTCTTTATTTATAAGATATTGTGTTAGTAATAATGTATTTATACTGTATCACCATAAAATTATTGGAATGAATAAATTTTTAAATAGTGAGATTAAACATATTCTGAGAAAACCGTTAACCCAAATAAGAAAAATAGGAGCTTATGGATTAAGGATGATCTTTGGGTGTATTGGACTTCCTAAAAGATTCCAATTGGGATGCCACATTATAATATAGTTTTTAAGAACAATTTTCATTTTCTCACATAATTATATAATAAATATTTTTGATTTTTCAAATCATATAATTTGAGTCTTTTTGAATATGTTAAAGAGAGGAAGTTTTTCTTGTAGTATTTGGAAGAGATAAGGAATAATGATAATGAAAATTTAATGATTTTTATAGAGAAGAGCAAGGGTATTAATGAAAATATGATTTGTAATAAACAATTTTAAAATAAATATAATGATCTTCTACAGAAATATTGGATGATTCTTTTTATAGGTAAATTTCATTCCAAATGGGATATACCTTTCATTTCCACTCACATTTTCCCCTGTGATAATATGCATATATGAGACTTTGGGAAGTATGTTCCATTCATTGTTAACTTAAATAAACTAAATATTTTTAGGTAAGATAATAAGGATCCTTCTTTGAGGATTTACAATGGTTAGGTGCTGAATACAATCAAATAAATAGGTTACTTCTTCCCTTATATTTTTTAATTTTTTTGGAAATTAGTACAGTGGAAGGTAATAACATTTAAATGTTTTGGTATTTTATTTTTTATTTATAATTTTTATTTGTACATAATAGATTGAGCTTGATAGGTAAATAATTTCCACTATGTAGAATCAACATGTGGCTTCTCTGTACAAGTTGAAGTTGATAATTTACACTTTGAAATGATCAAAATATTCTACAAGCTGAACAATTCTAGATTAACCCCCCCCCCCCCAATTTCTAAAACATAGTTTCATTTTACTTGATCTAAAATTTATTTAATATAATGATAATATCTTTACATTTTTAAAAGTTTACAAGATGATCATAGGGAAGTTTTAAAAGTAATTAAGTGAGATAGTTTTATTGGATATAAAGGGAAATTATACTTATATTTCAACATATTTTTCATTTAAATTCTCCATATTTTTTCTATTTAATAATTTTTTTTGTTTCATCTTCTTTAGACCTTATTTAGAGAACAAAACATTGAAATAGAAGAATTACTGCACGTTATATATTTTGATTTAACATGATGGTTTCTCTAATTAAATGGATTATTTTGGATTATGTATTAATACTAAGTATTCTCTTTCATTTTTTGGAAATTTTTCTACACACTTATTTGAACATGGACTTGTTTTCATAGTTTTCTTTTTAGTGAATTATTTATGGGTAAACTAGTATGAACCTTTTTTACATGATTTTTATTTATCTAATTATTTATGTTTTGTAGAAAAACACTTTGAGATTTCTTGTATCCCTTAAATCATGACTCCCATTTTCTGAATCATAAAATAACTTTTGAACTTAAAATTGAATTCACATGTTTCCTTAAATTGTATTTAAAATTGGGGAAAATGTTGGGTTTTTGTGTGGGGGTTGATTTTTAAATGTGTTAAATTGTACAAAAATTTAATCACATTGAAAACCCAATTTGTTTTAATTTGTTTTTCAACATCCATTAAATCATTTAAGTGCTTTTAAATTTTTCTTATGATTGAATGTTGTGTTTCCACATTTAGGAGGTTACTTATCTAATACCCATTGAATTTAGTTGGATAATCCATTTTTTCCATATTGAAAAGAATTTAACTATGGTAAATTATTGGGTGAATTTTATACAATTACCATTACCATTGAATCTTTAAATTTGGATTCACACTCATAAGATATGCCTTAAAATGAATGCTTAAATGAAAATCCTAATCCATGTTGATCTTTTTATTTTATTCCTAATCCTGGTGGATGAGTTATTTATATGGTCTTTTAATTTATTATATTTCCTCCTCCAAATAGTGTTTTTAAATTATTATTTTTGCTAATTTTTTTAAGTAGGTTCTCTTAGAGGTAAACTGAGATATGGGCTTTCATTTGAATAAACTTGATATGGGTATAATTTTAATGAAAAAATTCAGGGTTCATATTTTTTTTGTAAACCTGAATTAGTTTTTTACTAAGAATAATAACTTTCTTTACATTAAATATTTTCATTTCTTTATGAAATATAAGTGGGAAAATCATTTTGAAAACATATTTTCTTTGGCTATAAAATATTTCAAATTAAAGATCTATTTCATTCTACTTAATTTGAATCATCATTTTCCCGAGGATAATAAAAATACTACTATGGGGGAATACAACGTGGCTTTATTTTGATACAAATTTTCTATATGAAATATTTAATTTAACAGTGTTTTAATTTTTAAAATATTTTTTAATCGGTTATTTTACATTAGCTGATAAATTTTTTTAAAATTATTTAAAACCTTAATTATATGTTGAATGATACATTATTGATTTTATTTTAAATTGATGACTTTTATGTTTTAATTATATTTTTTATTTAGACTATGTGTTTTTAGTTAATTTGGGAGTTTCTTTTTAAATATTAATATTAATGTTATTTTGTTTAGTTATGTTTTCTGATATTTCAATTTTCCTTCTCCATTGTTTTTTATTCAATAAATTATTTTTACTTTAATATTTAATTTAATTTATTTTAATAATTTAATAATAATAAGGTCATAATTATAAATATTTTATTTAATTGAGGATATAATTTCTTTCTTTTGATAAATAATTAATAAATATATTATTTTATTAAAATTGATTTTATGTTTTAATAAATTTTAGTCTTTTAATAAAGTAATTTTTTAAAATTTTATTTTATTTAGGTTTAAATTTCTGTTAATATTTATTTGACAAAATAAATTCGATTTCAATTTAATTCTCATTTATAAATGTTTGTTTCAAATTTTAAAAAATTTAACTTATAGTTTATATTTATTAAATAATTATCTTATTTTTTCATTTATTATTATTTTTATTTATTTTTTGTGTAGGATGTTTACTGAGGTTTATTTTTTCAACAGTAAATGTGTATAAGATAATTTTTAAAAAGGAATCATGTAATATAAGTACAAATAAGTGATTTCAAATATTGGTATAATATGTTTTCAGATCACCATGTATCACAAAAATTCATCACCTTTCACATCATACAAATTGTAAAAACTCTTTAAAGGAAAGAAAAGTTCTAATTAGTTTAAGACAATTTCCTCCATGTTAGATAATTCCAAGAGGAACCTATAGTATAAAATTATTCCTATTAATGCTAAATATGTTATGTGGAGGTGAATTTCAGTAAAACTAGATTTGAAGTGATGTTGAGCCCCAATATAATATCACTTGATTCCAAAGATGGAGTCTTATTGGCTCCACTCACTTCCTGCCTGAAGACACTGTCACTATTGGGAATCCAATGACACTACCACGGATGAAGCCGAGTTTCTTCCAAGATTAAAGAAGTATCAATTGAAACCAATAATTCATTTTTGAATCTTATTAAATAAAGAAGAGGTTAATACTCATAAATTTCTAATAAAATCCATGGAACCTCAAAAAAAGAAACCAAATTTTGACTTGTTATGATTGATCAATGAAAAATAATTGAATCTGAATCCCAAACATTGTGAAGCCTAACAAAGAGTCATCATATGTTACTAATGTCACTCGAGATTGTAAATATAATCGACTATGAATGAGAATCAGGGATAAATGAATATTCAACACAAAGATGACATGGGGTTAGATATTCAGTCGAACCTAATGAAAAATATCTCACTAAACTGATCCATTTCTATTTCTAAGATTGAGTTCCAATAATTTATTACATTTTCTAAATTTGTAATTTATGAAGGCTGAAATCGATGGAATGGGACCTCAAAATTTCTTATAGAATGCACTCTGAGGATTGAGTGTTTTCACACCAGGTGCTCTCTAATTTGTGTTTAGGAAAATGAAGTCAAAAGTTATTATCTATTGAATCGATTTGAGTACCTATACAATGTAGGGAGTTTCAATTAATGATGAGGGAAGAAAGGTGGAATCATAAGTGACAAAGTGGTTGACCTTATGAATTTATAATATGTTTGTATTTTCACTGGATTAAGAATGCGAATTATCTGAATGATGCCATTGAGAAGTATTTGACAAATGAGGAAGGAAGTGCTAATTTCAAGATCTGGTAATGACAAATGGAATCATGTCGGTCAAACAGTTAATTTTTAAATATGCATGTATAATAATTATTGTTCAATGAGGTTGTTGGAAACTGAGATAATCATGGAAGTATTTACAATTTTCCATTAATTTGGGCAGTGATTGATTAATCCAGTATAAAATTATAGAGTATTTTTCTAGATTATAGAGTGGAATATACATATTTTCAGAAGTAGAGGAACATGAGAGAAACTAGAATATTTTCTAGAGAGTTAATGCTACTCACTATGCTGATGTAGATAAAGATCGAAGCATGCTTCTACACCTCAGTTATGTTTGGATAAATTTATAATGTACAATTTTCTCTAGAATATTTAATTTTTAAATGAAATATCCTTTTAATGAATCAATTTTCAATCATTCTATTAATCATTTTTATTCTATTATAAAAACATCAAATTTATTATTGGATTGTGTTGTTTTTGTACGCATATTGATTATTGAATCCATGTTGTAGTATGAAGAAGATCCTCGCTGTTAAAGTTTCTCAATTCTTGGCCGAAGATTGGGAGTATAGAGAAGGTTTTATATGTCTTTGTTCATAGAGATCATTGAGAACACTGATCGACTCCTTCGAAAAGTTTTTATGTTTCCAAGATCTCGATTGTAGACTCATATTAATGAACTAAATGAGATGCAAATATTTCTGACCTTAATCTTTGTCTTGAGATAGTTACATTTTTGAAGTCCATTAAAAACAATAAAATAATACTAAATCGCATGAATTACTAGCTAGAATGAAGCTCCTAATTTATGTTAACTTAACTACAACTTGTTTTCAGTTTGATTTCCGTTTTTTTATTCTATTTTAAATTCCTTTTATGTTTTGAGCATTGAATTTATTTCTTCCGTATAAGTATTCTACCCATTTAAAATAAAAAACATAAAATTATAAAATATAAAAATCATGATAGATAACTCCTTAAGGGGTGATTGATTGGGATACAACATAGGTTGTTTCTATACTAAAATATCTAGGATGAATAACATGAATTAGTTTTAAAATGGACACTATTATGAATTCTTATAATTCAATTATCAAAACAATTTCCTAAATAAGGTATAATATCAATACTTCCCAGTCAATAAAATATCTTTTATAGTAAAACATAATATGCAGAAATGGGATATAGTTCATGTAATAATCATATCCACAATACAAAGAATGTAGATATTAAAGATAAATGTTTTCCTTAAAAAATTTATCATAATAATGTTAATGTTCCAATATAAAGTTAATGACTAAAAAATTAATCAATTGATGAGAGATTTCCTTAAATTCATCAGAAATATTAGTTTTTATGAAAATAATGTCTTTTGGAAAATAGGTGTGAAATATTAAAAAAATATTCAACTAAATTTATTTATTTATAAAACCATGGATAACTTATAGAATAATCAAAATGCTATAAAAATTATATGGAGTTTGGAAAATATTTAACACAACATGCGTTAAAAGAAACATTCCTTTTTTACTTTTTTTAAAGAATGTTGTAAATTAAACTTTGAAAAAACATTATAAATATCCATTTAAAACCTTATAAAATATCAAGGATAACTTGAAAAATCCTTAAAAATCATTTATGTAAATAAAAAACATTTTTTTAAAATAATTTTGAAAAATATAGGCTTGTAAAATAAATACCCAAACAAAAAGTGAAATAAGATCTACTTTTATTTTAGAAATAAATTTACATGAATGAAGTTAAAAATAAAGTAAAATTTGGAATAAAATATGGAAAATCCATAAATTTATTAGTTATAATAAAATATATGGATTTTATGAAGGATAAATTATAATATTCCTTAGCTAAAAAATAAAATAAATATATGAAAAATGAAATTGTTAAATAAATTTTTACAACTTTGGTAAATTTTAAATTATAATAAATTGAAAGAGTAAAAATTAATTGAAACTTAAATCACCAGTAATAAATATTTATTAATGTTAAATACATCAATTGGGAATTATATAAACCTTATAAAAATAAATATGTTTATAATAGAAAATACGTCTCAATGAGGTGGAAATTTAGATGAAATCCCTTACTTAAATATCAAATTGCTTAAAAAGTTATCTAAAATCCTATATAATGAATTTTAATTTATATAATTCCATAAAATATTAATTTAAAAAAATATTATGTCATATATTATCCACTTATAACATTTCGACACACATTTATGAATAGTTTATTATTAAAATATTCATTTCTAGGTGTTAACTATTTCATTTTTCGTTGGAACATTAGATTTGTATTTCCAATCCTTGTACTTCGATAATTGTTCCATAATATAAAGAATTTTAATCACAATATAAATATCATATATAAATTTCATATATAAATATCATATATAAATATCATATATATATTTAGAGTCATCCTTAAAATGTAGAGATAGAAAAATGAATTGCACCATTCATGGAGATGATAGGCCGTACGTATGCATGAACACTATTTTCACTTTTCAACAGATGAAATGAAATAAAGGTGAATATTAATTAAAATTTATAGAATTATTATTTTATAATATATGTAATATATATTCATTATAACTTTTCTTATTACCATCCATGAAATATAGAAATGAAAAATAGACCACATCGCTTCATGGAGGTGGTAGTCCACACGTACACACAAGAGACATTATCATTTAATAATGGATTGGAAGATAAGACTGTAGATATGATATTATAATTGAATAAGTTTTATTATTTCATAAATATTATATATAAACATTAAACCCATCTTAATAACCATCCATGAAATATGGTGATGGAAAATGAATTGTAATTTTATATGGTGGCAGAAGTCTACATGTATTCATGTGCAATACTTTCACTTCCCATTTGATAGAAAAGTGGGTGAATAATGGTGGTACCATAATAATAATAATATTTAATTATATTTTGGATAATTATTTTATTATTTTATTATTATTACCAATAATTTAGTGTAGTTAAAATAATAAGTGAAAAGAAAGTGATCTGTTGAGGCAATGGCCTCTTCATTGAAAGAACTCTTCTAAATCTATCCTTAAGGACACTCGGGATGGTATTTTTAGAATACCGACACCTACATAAGTATGATAATGATGTTGTGAAGATATTTTCAGGTGTTTGTTGATCTAGGTTACTCAATGAGGTGTAAAGAAAATATAAAATGAATGTCTTTTTATAAGTGGGGGGACTTTTATAAACTCCTGAATTAATATAATACAATATGTGTGGAACTCATGTAAAATAGTTACAAGAAGACAAGGATTTGAAAGAAATATATGGTTTTATAATAATCATTCAATAAAATTAATATAGGTTTCGATATCATTTTAAACTTTATATTTTAGTTTAGTCTATTAGTTTACTAACTTTAACCTTAACTGTGGTAATAAATTTTTCAACATTAAAGGGCTATAATTTTATTTATAAGGTGAAAATTTGATCATAAATGTAGAATAGATAAAATATTGGACCATTTATTATCTAAATTTCCCTAATTACATATTTTTATGATTTTTTTAATAATTTAATAAATTAATATTTTCATAAAATATCATTAAAGTTATTTTGGACACTATTCATTTAATTTGATTTTAACGACATCAAGATCAAGATTGAATTCAAATATAATCCTATAAAACATCACTAATATGTGATATTTATCAATAATATTCTGTTATTACAATACTTCATCCAAATTGTTTTGCTTTTAATATTTTTTATATTTTTTATTTTATTTTTATATTACTTTAACAAATAATATGTTGGTTTTGTGTAAAATTTAAGGTTATTATACCATTAATAAAAGTAAAAATAAATTAAAATAATAAAAATAAATTAATTATGGTAATAAAACCTTTTTATCTATTTATAACATATTATTACCCCTATGTGAGCATATAAAATAAATTAAAATAAAGAGAGTGTCATTTTGGATTTTTCTTTACTTATAATAATAAAAATGTTATTACCGAGGTAAAATGAAAAAAATTCCATATATTAAAATTTTGGATATAAATTTTCTTCTTAATCACATATGACGAAATAACGGATTTTTTGGGTTTATTTTAATGCCTTATCACATTATTTTTAGCCTTAATTACCCTATTTACCCTTTAATGAGGTGAGAAATTTTATTACGATTACTATTCATAATGCCTAAAAATAAAAGGGTAACATTTAATAAATTAGAGCCTAAAAATTAAAAATACGAAATTAATTTAATTAAATTTAATTTCAATAAAATTAATAATTTAATTGTAAAATAATCCTGCTAAATGCGATGAAAAACGTACTTCCAGAAATTTTTTGACTTTAGTGAAAAAAATAACTTATATAAAAATCACATAAAATTTTCATCATAACGGAGTAGTTTAGATTATTTGAAATCAAGTTTATATTAAATAACATTAATCCCAAATCCAAAATATAACAATATTTTTATGTTACTTAATTTAAAGAGATGAAATGATAGTTTTACAAAAATCGGTATATTTTACTATTCACTACAAAATAATTTTTTTAGAAAATCACAAAAAATAAACCAAAGATAATAATTAAATAATAAAAAAAAGATATAAATATAAGATAATAATATTTCAATAATTTTTAATGGTTCTTTTAAAGTCATTGTTTTATGTAAATAATGCTATCAAAGAAATTAGATTTATTTAAAGAGAAATATTTATGATAAAATCTCAAGCTATTACATTCTACACACTATAGTGAACCATTACTTTAACAAATATTATTATAATATTTTTATCATAAAAATAAATTAATTACAACCCAAATATAATGTTTCCTAGGGTCTATTGAATACTAGGATCATAATACATTAATGTGAGGCAAAAATAAAACTTATTTATGTCATTATCTATAATGACCTCATAAATCCTTTCGACCCCCTAAACTGTATTGGAGAACCATGGGAATACATGAAAGAAATGGACGAGCTAAAAAATAAAAGTAAGAGAATAAAAATAATAATAAATGTAACATGTGTTTCAACAGAATAACATGATATCGTAAAAGAGAAGGCAAATAAGTAATCACATGGAACATAATGTAAAGAGAATCAAATCATAAGATCATGTTATAATAATAAATTTTCCAGAAAAATAAAACATGACATAATTATAATTTAAGGATAACTATTGAGACAATATCACATGGTGGACAACGTCCCATAATCGATTAGGTTCACTCCCTAATCCCACACACAATGTTTTATGAGACTAAAAAATCATCCAATGAATTAAAGGTCTATATAAATATGATCCCATAAAGCAAATTAATTTCATGTACAAGAATATGAATAATACAAAAGGATATAAATCATATGGAATAAACATAAGGATTACTAATAGAAATAAATATGTTGCATAATTATATCTCCAAATATAATCAAAAGAGAATCCTTAAGGAATGAATTTGATAAATGGTCATAATGAATGTATTACCCCATAAAAGAAAGTGAGTATAATCAAAGTATAAATGTTATATACATATATGTATATATATAATTTAGTATAATTAGATAACATTAATGATATATAAAGTGAGTTAGAGAGAGAATGGTCATAACACGATAAAGGGGTGGGTTAGAAAGATCCCATACCTTGAGCCTGATTTGTCACATGTGTTATTTATTCATCTGAATAATAAAATTATGTTCATTAATTAATTTCTTAAGAAAAATATTCACGTTTATTATTGATTTTATTTTATTTTTTAAAATGTGATATTCAATTACCAGACCAATTAATTTCACATCATAGGCTTTAATGATAAATGGTTCATATGTCCAAAATCAATTCGTTAAATTGATTAAGGTAAAATAGATTAATATTTAAATATATTAAGAATGGTAATAATGAAATAAATATCATATATATATATATATATTATACCATTAAAAACATCAAATCAATATGGTTATGAAAAATGATATATGTTACAATCATGGAGATGGTAAGTCGTACGTGTACATGAGTAAAGTATCAATTTTTCGACGATCGTGACAGAAAAAGGTAAGAGTTATTTTATAATTAAATAATTATAATTATATAATAAATATTATATTATTTATTTTGATACACTTATATTCACTATTCATGTAATGCGGTAATAAAAACGAATCACATCGCTTTGTGAGGCGGTAGACTGCCATACACAAGAACGACGTTATCATTTATCCAATGGATGGTAATGTAATAAAGTATATGATATATATAGTTTATATAATAATGAATATTTAATTATAATTATTTTTAAACAATAAATTAATCCTTATTACATTTTATTTAATGTTTAAGTGAAAAATGAATCACATGGCATCATGAGGTAGTAGTCTACTGTACACACGAACAACATTATCATATTCTCTACAGAATGAAAATTAATATGTTATATATGATTTTATAATTATATGACTATACTTATATCATAAATACCATATATATTGATCAAAAACATCAGTATGTCTAGCTATGAGAAATTGTGATGGAAAATGAATTACATCGGTTCGTGAGACAATATTCCACTGTAATCATGATCAATGGATTCATTTCTCATTTGAGGGAGGAGGGGATTGTAGTAGGTAATTACCTTTAGATAACAAAATATATTTATATAGAATAAATTGAGGTTATTATATTATTTTTAATAATTGAAGTGCACAGTGTTGCATTTGTTGTCAATGAGGCATGAAGTTGTCTTGGAATGAATGGAAGTCAGGGAATGTCAAGATGTGAATGACAAAGGTTGTGATGGTGTTGGTGGTGAAGGAGAATGTCCATGGTACTAAGATGCGTGTCACTTAGGAGATTCACTAAGTGGTATTGGAAATTGTGGTTGAAACATTCTCCATGTAATATCAGATGATTGTTGAGCTGCTCTTTAAGTTCCAAGAACTTGTATCCTGATGATACAATGTCACAACATTGATTGAAGACCATGCATTGTCTTCACAATGCATGAGGAGTTGAAAGGAGTTCCATCCACAACTACTAAGTGGATGATGTGCATTAATGAAGTCCATGCACTATCACTTGGTGCATGTGAATCAGAAGATGTTCCAATTTGATGTCTGATTTGATCAACGAAGTTCATTGAAGAATTTATGTGATTAAGGAGCTCGGTTGAAGATAAAGAACCTTTTGAATTCCATATCCTAAGTGAAGATCATATGAGGAGAAGTAATGGAATTCTTAAGAAGAAGTAGAGTTGATGAAGAAGAATGGCTTTGAGGTGGAAGTGGCATTTGGCATGTGAATCTGGTTACTTTGTTTTTAAACAAAGTACTTGTTCTCTACTCTAGCAAAAAGTTATCCACCAAGGGCCAGCCTTAAGGGTTCAACCCCAAGGCACATGTGGGACTCGAGGTCTCCACGCCCAAGGGGGATCCCATGGGGCCAGCCTGAGAGGCTGCCGCCGTGTGTAAGCCGGGGCCACCAAGGAGATCAGGCCTGCGCAGCAGGGGCGCGAGGAGCGCGCCCGTGACATGCATAGTGGGCGCCAGTGGCGCGCCCGCAGGGAGAAGAGTGGGCGCAGAGCGCGCCCGCAGGGAGAACACGGTGCGGGGCGGCACCGTGGAGGGGGAAGTTCAATTGCTGAGAGGCGGGCAGCGCCAGGGTGCTAAACCGCGGCAAAACCACGCCCCGTTTCAATGTGGGACGCGGAAAAATCACCGGGAGCGAATCCTGGCCGCACGATTGATCGTGCGCCAGATCTCGGCCGCTCATCGCATCGCACCACTCCTGTTCTGATCGCGGCCGTCCGATGTGTTTCATTCGCCCGATCCAACGGCTCCCGGTCCATCTCCTACCTCGAGCTCGCTCGAAGCCACCCGCGAGCCTCCAACGAACCAGGCGCCATCCGAGGGATGATTTCGAGATTCCGGCCACCTCCGATCGAAGTAATGCGTCTATGGTGATCGTCTGGCCAAGACGAACCGATCCATGCTTTAAAATACACGTGCATGCAACAAATGAGGGAATTCGATGAAGGCCGAAGGCAACGAAGTGCCGAGGCCTCGGTGTGTTCGTGTTTTGCATGGGATATAAGAGATAGAAGCCGTTCATGCGTTCTAAGTCGCATGCACATAGAGAAAAATAAAAAGAGAAGAGCCAGCGTGAACCGAGGATAAAAATAAAGATTTGAAAGATTTTTAAAGATCTGAAACTTTCAGGAACTTGAGTTATTATCACGCGGATGTTTAGAAGTGTTTCTCTGCCTATAAAAGGAGCACCCGAGGGCATAGTTTTGTTTGCTGATCCTTTGAATATTCGAAGTCCCGCGGAGCACTTTGTGCCTCGCGAAGCTGAAGCCCCGCGCAACCCACTTGCGCGGCTGAAGTTCCAGAGCCATCCGAGGCTCTGAAGGAGGTCCCTGCCCGCGTACTCGCGCGGCAGAAGGAGCCCTCATTGCCCGCAAACTTGCGCGGCAGGAGGAGCTTGCGTGGCTGAGGTGCTTGACACCCTGCGCGCCCGAGGTGTTGCACCTTGCACACCCGAGGACCTTGCGCGCTGCCTTGTGCACTCAAATATACCTTGCGCGGCATTTGAAGACAAGAGTGGCTGCACCCCTTGCGCGCCTTCACTAAGGTAGGGACTCGTGTTGAGAAGACCACACCCTACGGGTTGTGGGTGCTTGGCAAGGAGGAAGGATGAGGCTTAATGCCTTGTGCATGCACCATGTGAATACCACACCTCATTTGTGTGTGTGTGCCAAAAGGAGGAAAAGGCCGTGGGTATTTGTGTGTGCTAAGTGAAGAGGAAGAGCACACTTGGCCGTGTGTGTGCAAGGAGAGGAGGAAGGCCACTATACCCTACGGGTTAAGTGCTTGCAAGACAAGTTGGCCGAACCTAGGTGTGTTCACTAAGAAGTGTGTATACACTTAGAAGAAGAAAAGGGAGGACATCCACACAAAGAAGAACACACATTTATGTGTGTAGACAAATTGCATAAAGTGTGTGAAGTTCAAGAGAGAAGGTGTGTGCTTGAAGTGATTACACCCCTTGTGGGTTTATTGCACCAAGAAGAAAAGAAGGGGAGTGCATGCTTACATGCATGCACGTGCACACGTGAACAAAACCAAATCTGGTTGTGTGCATTTGAGGAGTCCAAGACCAGTGGTTCTTGAAGAATTTGAGAAGGCCATGCAGTCAGTGCATGAGGATGCAGAGATGCCATGCACCCAGTGCATGAAGTTGATGTGAAGTGAGACTGGACCAGACTGAGGTTAAAGACATCAGTTGTCTGAGTATTCAGTAATTGGAGAGAAGCCAGGTCATCCTCAGAAGAAGGAGATAAAGCCTGAGCAAGACGAGAAGACCTGATCAACTCAAGTGATCAGAGGTACAGAGCAAGGCCAGCAGTCTTTATCCCAGACTGCTGAAGATACTTGAAGAAGCTTAAAGTGAATAAGAGCTACTCGTGTGACTCGAGGAGCCAAGAGAAGACCCTGTGGGACTCAGGGAGAAGAAGTCTTCAGTGGGATTCTGGAGCAGGCCAGTGGGACTCTGGTAACACTGTGTGAAGCAGTATAAAGACCCTCCTGTGGGACTCAGGAGAGATACGGTGGGAAGCTGTATCGACCATTGTAATACTAACAGATTATAATGGGATAATCCATGCTGAGAGAGCATGGCAAGGATGTAGGCCTTTGGTGCGGAACCTTGTAAATCCTTTTGTCCTGTGCCTTTTCATTACTGCATTATCCGGGAAAGGTTGAGAGACATAAGAAGAGTGGATCGAGGCCTTAACAAGCCATAGAGGTTTAATTGATAAGAATCAATTAGTAAAAAGTTTTAAGGGATCACTGATTCACCCCCTCCCCCTCTCAGTGATTCACACTGATCTGGGCACTTCAATTGGTATCAGAGCGAAGGTTACCTCTAAAAGATCCAAGGGAGTCTTTATGAAGTGCAGATTTGAGGAAATGAGTGACCAACCTCAAATGGAGATATCTGCCAAGACTCAGAAAAATAGAAAGAAGAAACAGGCCAAGAAGATGAAGAAATCCTGTCCTAGCTGTGATGAAGTTGGAATAATGAATGATCTTCAAAGTGCAATCGAATATCTTCAGAAGGCAGTCCCCAAGGAAGTGGCAATGTGTATAGCTACAGGCATCCTTGAACTTCAAGAAGAAAAATTACAGCTAGAAGAAGAAGCCAATACAATGGAAGATCAGTTGGCTAAAAGGGTTGGCATAACCAACACTCTCAGAAAGCTGGTGAAGGCTAAAGATGAAACAGTTTCTCTTTGAAATGATAGATATGAAGACACTGCTGAAGAATTGCAAAGGAGCCTTTCTGAGAAAGATTTCTTTAAAATAATGGTCAGAGATGTTTTCCATGCACTGGAAAAGAGGCACAAAGTTTCAATGAATGTCAGAGATGCTCAACTTGAAGACAAAGTAAACAGGGTAAAGGAGCTTGACAACTCATTGCATGAAATAAAGAAGGTGCATGAAGACCAGTTAGAACAGCTGAAAGAAAATTGGGAAGGAAGGCTAATAACTGTTGAGGATGAGAAGAACTCCCTTAACATTAAATGCTTAGAACTAGAGGTGATATTGAAAAATCTGCAATCACCCAAAGCTGAATCCTCCCAGTCAGCTGAAAGTAGAAATGTTGCTACACAAGTGTGCATTGAGAAGGATGATTCCAAAAGGAGGACATCCTCTAATAAAAGGGCAACATCTTCTAAAAGGAAGGTACCATCCATACCATCTTGTACTGATGCTTCTAATTGTGTTTCCACAAAAAGTGCAGGATGGAAAAATAATTCCAAACAAGTATGGATGAAGAAAATGAAGAAGCAGAGCTCTCCTGAAACAACACAGCAGCTCAAGAAAAGTACCCTAAAATCAGAAGGACTGAAGAGGTCAAGATTTGTGGGTCAATGTTGGTATTGTATCAAGTATGGGCATTGTGCAAAGGATTGTTGGTACAATCCACTGAATGCCAAAGCACAGAGGAAGCCCATGCCTAGGGGGAGCAAGCCAGAAGAAAAGAAGCAGCATCCACAGGTCCAGAAACATCTATTTACTGCTAACAAATTTGGATTACTTGACAACATCTGGGATGGTTGCAAAAGTGGTCAACAATTTGATACATGTCAATCTCCAAATGTATCCAAAGCTGGAAAGAATAGAAGATCACAGAACCTGGCTAAGAGAGATTCCTTGGGAAGCAAGAAGAAAGTAGAAAATGCTCCCAAGAAGTGTTTGAGAAAGTAAAAGAAGTCCTTGGAATCTAAATCCAAGAAGGGTGATGCATCCAGAAGGACCACCAAGAAAACATGCTTCTATTGTGGAAAGAAAGGACACACCATGGATCTTTGTAAACAAGCCATGGAACTGAATAGAAGCAGACTGGACTCAAACAGACAATCAATCCAGAAGAAGCAGAAGGGATTGGTTGAAAATAAGTTTCCTAAGAAAGGTAGCTTAACAGCATCAAAAGAACCATGTGGAATTTCCAGAACTGAGGCCACACTTTCAAGTGACTTACTAGTCAAATGGCCAAATCAGTTGCAACTTGCCAAAGATCTACAAAGAGCTGAAGATGATGTTCTGGCAATTGCTGAGGCAAAAGGAAAGAAAAAGATTTCACAGGAAGATCAAGTTCTATGTGTGAGGTGCAATCAAGCTGGACATACTAATGATAAATGCATGATATTCATTCCAGCTCAGAAGGTATTCTTAAAAAGAATGAAGATTGCACCAGGAGACTCTAGTGCTCAGAAGGCACCTAGAAACACAGGAGTCACACACAAAGAAGTTAAAGAGGTGTTGAGATCCACACCAGCACAAACATCATTGAAGATCAAATGTGCAAGTGTGAAGAATGGTGAAAATGGGACATCTCGGTTGAGAGAATCTTCTCAACCTTGTTGTTCACATTGATGAACCAAGGAGGTTCCATCTTATTCCCTAATACTTCTGGTATTTACATGTGCTAACATTGCAGGGAATTGAAGATGATGATCATTCTCATCTGGAGAGTGGTTTGGACATAATGGAGTGCACCCCTTGAGGGGGAGCCAATCTGGAGAAGATGATGTTCTGAAATTAATCTCATCTTGAGAAAGTAGATGAAAGGGGGAGCTTTATCTTTCCACCTGAACATTCTAATGTGTTTTGTGAAGTATGTGCAGGATTCAGCAATTCATTGAATATCTGAAAAAATTCAACCCCTAAGCATGATCTCACATGTTTACAGTGAATGTGGACAACATTGAGTTCCTTGGTTACATCACTCTTGTTTTCTATACCGGGTTAGCCCAAGTAGACTTAGAGTTGATTTACTAAAGGTTCTTTGCTAAAGAGAACATGTGGCATCATCCCTCTCCTAGTGATTTTTAAAGAAGATGCTATTCGAAGGGAGGAAGAGATTTTTTTTTGAAAGAGAACCACACCACACCTTTGCATTTGATTGCCAATAAGGGGGAGAAAATATTGGCACACATATTGACCCATTCATATGTGCTGAAGGAGTGTATTGACAACAAATACAAAGGGGGAGATTGAAGTGCACAGTGTTGCATTTGTTGTCAATGAGGCATGAAGTTGTCTTGGAATGAATGGAAGTCAGGGAATGTCAAGATGTGAATGACAAAGGTTGTGATGGTGTTGGTGGTGAAGGAGAATGGCCATGGTACTAAGATGCGTGTCACTTAGGAGATTCACTAAGTGGTATTGTAAATTGTGGTTGAAATATTCTCCATGTAATATCAGACGATTGTTGAGCTGCTCTTTAAGTTCCAAGAACTTGTATCCTGATGATACAATGTCACAACATTGATTGAAGACCATGCATTGTCTTCACAATGCATGAGGAGTTGAAAGGAGTTCCATCCACAACTACTAAGTGGATGATGTGCATTAATGAAGTCCATGCACTATCACTTGGTGCATGTGAATCAGAAGATGTTCCAATTTGATGTCTGATTTGATCAACGAAGTTCATTGAAGAATTTATGTGATTAAGGAGCTCGGTTGAAGATAAAGAACCTTTTGAATTCCATATCCTAAGTGAAGATCATATGAGGAGAAGTAATGGAATTCTTAAGAAGAAGTAGAGTTGATGAAGAAGAATGGCTTTGAGGTGGAAGTGGCATTTGGCATGTGAATATGGTTACTTTGTTTTTAAACAAAGTACTTGTTCTCTACTCTAGCAAAAAGTTAGCCACCAAGGGCCAGCCTTAAGGGTTCAACCCCAAGGCACATGTGGGACTCGAGGTCGCCACGCCCAAGGGGGGTCCCATGGGGCCAGCCCGAGAGGCCGCGGCCGTGTGTAAGCCGGGGCCACGCAGGGGATCAGGCCTGCGCAGCAGGGGCGCGAGGAGCGCGCCCGTGACATGCATAGTGGGCGCCAGTGGCGCGCCCGCAGGGAGCAGAGTGGGAGCAGAGCGCGCCCGCAGGGAGAACACGGTGCGGGGCGGCACCGTGGAGGGGGAAGTTCAATTGTTGAGAGGCGGGCAGCGCCAGGGTGATAAACCGCGGCAAAACCGCACCCCGTTTCGATGTGGGACGCGGAAAAATCACCGAGAGCGAATCCTGGCCGCACGATTGATCGCGCGCCAGATCTCGGCCGCTCATCGCATCGCGCCGCTCCTGTTCTGATCGCGGCCATCCGATGTGTTTCATTCGCCCGATCCAACGGCTCCCGGTCCATCTCCTACCTCGATCTCACTCGAAGCCACCCCCGAGCCTCCGAAGAACCAGGCGCCATCCGAGGGATGATTTCGAGATTCCGGCCACCTCCGATCGAAGTAATGCGTCCATGGTGATCGTCTGGCCAAGACGAACCGATCCATGCTTTAAAATACACGTGCATGCAACAAATGAGGGAATTCGATGAAGGCCGAAGGAAAACTAAGTGCCGAGGCCTCGGTGTGTTCGTTTTTTGCATGGGATAGAAGAGATAGAAGCCGTGCATGCGTTCTAAGTCGCATGCACGTAGAGAAAAATAAAAAGAGAAGAGCCCACGTGAACCGAGGATAAAAATAAAGATTTGAAAGATTTTTAAATATCCGAAACTTTCGGGAACTTGAGTTATTATCACGCGGATGTTTAGAAGTGTTTCTCTGCCTATAAAAGGAGCACCCGAGGGCATAGTTTTGTTTGCTGATTCTTTGAATATTCGAAGTCCCGCGGAGCACTTTGTGCCTCACGAAGCTGAAGCCCCGCGCAACCCACTTGCGCGGCTGAAGTTCTAGAGTCATCCGAGGCTCTGAAGGAGGTCCCTGCCCGCGTACTCGCGCGGAAGAAGGAGCCCTCACTGTCCGCAAACTTGCGCGGCAGGAGGAGCTTGCATGGCTGAGGTGCTTGACACCCTGCGCGCCCGAGGTGTTGCACCTTGCACACCCGAGGACCTTGCGCGCTGCCTTGTGCACTCAAATATACCTTGTGCGGCATTTGATGACAAGAGTGGCTGCACCCCTTGCGCGCCTTCACTAAGGCAGGGGCTCGTGTTGAGAAGACCACACCCTACGGGTTGTGGGTGCTTGGCAAGGAGGAAGGCTAGGCTTAATGCCTTGTGCATGCACCATGTGAATACCACACCTCATTTGTGTGTGTGTGCCAAAAGGAGGAAAAGGCCGTTGGTATTTGTTTGTGCTAAGTGAAGAGGAAGAGCACACTTGGCCGTGTGTGTGCAAGGAGAGGAGGAAGGCCACTATACCCTACGGGTTAAGTGCTTGCAAGACAAGTTGGCCGAACCTAGGTGTGTGCACTAAGAAGTGTGTATACACTTAGAAGAAGAAAAGGGAGGACATCCACACAAAGAAGAACACACATTTTTGTGTGTAGACAAATTGCATAAAGTGTGTGAAGTTCAAGTGAGAAGGTGTGTGCTTGAAGTGATTACACCCCTTGTGGGTTTATTGAACCAAGAAGAAAAGAAGGGGAGTGCATGCTTACATGCATGCACGTGCACACGTGAACAAAGCCAAATCTGGTTGTGTGCATTTGAGGAGTCCAAGACCAGTGGTTCTTGAAGAATTTGAGAAGGCCATGCAGTTAGTGCATGAGGATGCAGAGATGCCATGCACCCAGTGCATGAAGTTGATGTGAAGTGAGACTGGACCAGACTGAGGTTAAAGACATCAGTTGTCTGAGTATTCAGTAATTGGAGAGAAGCCAGGTCATCCTCAGAAGAAGGAGATAAAGCCTGAGCAAGATGAGAAGACCTGATCAACTCAAGTGATCAGAGGTACAGAGCAAGGCCAGCAGTCTTTATCCCAGACTGCTGAAGATACTTGAAGAAGCTTAAAGTGAAGAAGAGCTACTCGTGTGACTCGAGGAGCCAAGAGAAGACCCTATGAGACTCAGGGAGAAGAAGTCTTTAGTGGGATTCTGGAGCAGGCCAGTGGGACTCTGGTAACACTATGTGAAGCAGTATAAAGACCCTCCTGTGGGACTCAGGAGAGATACGGTGGGAAGCTGTATCGACCATTGTAATACTAACAGATTCTAATGGGAGAATCCATGCTGGGAGAGCATGGCAAGGATGTAGGCCTTTGGTGCCGAACCTTGTAAATCCTTGTGTCCTGTGCCTTTTCATTACTGCATTATCCGGGAAAGGTTGAGAGACATAAGAAGAGTGGATCGAGGCCTTAACAAGCCATAGAGGTTTAATTGATAAGAATCAATTAGTAAAAAGTTTTAAGGGATCACTGATTCACCCCCTCCCCCTCTCAGTGATTCACACTGATCTGGGCACTTCAATAATATATAATGCAAGTGAATGAATAAATAAAATAAAACACTCGGTTAAGGACGTTACCTGTTCCTCAGACAACTAATTTAGGTTTTCCCAAAAATCCATAGTAGGATGGATTTATGATCAATCCAAGGATTCTAGGATGTGGTGTGGGAAGAAATAAATTTATTTATGTAGGTATTTTCTTAACTAATGGGTTTTGGATGTGTGATTAGGGGAGGAGAGGTTGTGACCTTTTATATATAAGGGAGAGGATACACATGGAATATTTAAAAAGAAATAATTACACACACATTTTCCTCATGATGGAAGGATACCATATGGACCATTTTATAACATTATAGTATTTAATTTTGAAATATTACTATATAATAGTAATTATAAAAGTTAATTTTCATTTTTACCCTTTATAATTTTAGTTTATCCATGTTGGTAAACATGAATTTCCCTTAATCATGCTAATTAGTTTTTACTATTTTCACTATTAAGTAAAGTATAAAATTAATTTTAACATATTAGATAATATAAATTATTCCAATTAAAAATATTGAATCCATTTTTAGAAATAAATGTCCCAAAATTAAAAGAATTTAATTTTAAATTAAACCCGCTGACGTATCGAAAAAAAAACAGTTTTTCAAGAAATGCATTTTTAATGGAAAATGATCTTATATCTACTATATAAAACTGATAATAAATAAATGAATATAAATTAATATAAATGAATTTATAATATATATATTTTCATTTAAAAAATTCATAATTAGGTGTTATTTTAATTATTTAAAATGAAGAAACATTATTCGCTTTAAAAGCTGTTTAAGAAAAAAAAGTCTTTTGAAGCAAAAAGTAAACTTATACTAAAATAAAGTATTAATATTATTTGAACTAAATTAATTGTATTTAAAATAAATATATAATAATAATTTTAATTTTAAATTAATTTATAAATAATAATGGGGAATTTCATTCACTTAATTTATTAAAAAATATATGACAGTTTTATAGAAATTTGTATTTTCACTATTCATTAAAATATAAATATTTTCCAAATAATACGAAAATTTCACCCAATGATAATATAGATATGATTATTTTAAAAATTATTTTAATTTTATAAAGTAAAATTTCTAACATGCTCAAAAATTATAAATAATATTATCTCACAAAATAAAATATTTTTTTAAAATAATTTTTTTATGGAAAATTGAGTGCATGTAACTTTATCCTTCATATATACATTTATATTGATTAATATATATATATATATATATCATAAAATAGTTAATCCTATTAATAACTACCAATTTAATGGTATGGTTTAAATGATCATATTTAAATAATAATATCTTAATATTATATCCTGGTTCTTATAAACTCAGTGATCCATGTGACATAATCTATCAACGAAATAAAATATATTTAAAGATAAAAATATTCTAAATTATTACGGTGTTACATTATACCCCCTTAAAAAATTCCATCTTCAAAATTTGAACTTTTTCTCTATAATCAAGGAGTTGGAATTCGAAAAATCCATTTTGGAAAACCCACAACATAATAACTGTTAATAAAAAATTCTCCTAAAAAGGGAGAATAAGATATTAGTAGTCTAGAGTAATACATAACTTGGGTTAGAATTTGGAGAACATTGGTGGGAATTGAAAATAAGGATATGAGAGAAAATATAAATAATTATGGAGAGTGGTAGAGATCAATGAACACAAAAAAAATGAATGATTAAGTTAAATTCAATAGCCACATAACCATAAATATGTGATGAATTAAAATAATATTGATTCACCGGATATGAAGGTAATATGATAACATTTTTTCTTCAAGTTACATTTCCTATAGCTAAGGGATTCTTTTTTATCATTATAGAAAACTCCATAAAACATACATACTTGATATCTTTTTATTTCATAAACATAATTTTATAATTTAATTGTGCTTCAATAAATTTATGAATCACTTATTACTCGAAGAAAATGAATATAAAACAAGAATTTTTTATTCCTAAAGGAGTAAAATTAACTTTTAATAGAACATAATATCCATAAAAGAGTGAAAAATATTCCTCATATATTTATTAAAAACAAAATGGTCAACACAATGTAAGATAATACAAAAAATGAATATAAATACATTAATATCCAAAAATCAACAATGAAACTAAAGGATAAACATAGATCATTACTTATATAAATAACCCTACATCACAAATAACCTCAATAACCTCCACATAAAAGACTATATTAACCTTAAATGGTATCTCATACCCTTTCATGTTACATCTCCAAAACATTATAGCTTTATTCCCAAATAATCCTTTATGTTAAACCTAAACGTTATATATATCCCAAAATAGAAAAAAAATTCCCAAAATAAACATAGTATTTTTCCACCAAAACGTTTATACACAAAATTTCATACTAACCAGTACATCACATAAGCTAGTGGTAGGCACCTCATCCATATCACACTTCGGTTTTGAGTTCAATCCCAACAACCTTATTAGATGTAATGGGTGTTCACAATATTGGTGGTTTCATTTTTCTAAATCTATGGAAAATATTATGTGATAATCATATACACAAATCTCCATAATCCTACAACATTGTCAAGATTACGATGAAAATATTCAAAAAATAATTAGTCATCAAATATCTAATTTTAAACACTAAGGTTTTCTATACAACCCATTCTTGTCCATAAGATCATGTAATTACCTCGACATCAAGCGCATCTTTAAGATTATATTTTCCTAAATTATGTGTTTTTATCTAGAGTATCACCTTACCAATAAATAACATATCTAGGTAAATAATACCATTCTATATATTCTTGAAAAATTTAAAAAAACTTTTATATAAAAATCTTTTTATATATATATCATGATTCACATAATTCTTGGACTACAGTACATAAAAATTTAAATCATTCTACTTCATTCATAAAACATGAACTGGGATTCATTATCTTATTCCTGAATACCTAGTTACTTCTATATTTCATTTATAGTATCTTCATTATCAACATTAAAACCTTTACTCATACATCCTTTTTAATCTTCTTCATGAGTTATCCCCTATGAAATCAATTTTCATAATTCCAATACTTTCTATATTTAAAACATTTAATTGTATATTATTCCATTAAAACCCATTCTTCTCATGCATTGAATTAATTGAAATTTTCATTTTTCCTCGGAAATTACATACTCTATGCCCTTCATCTCCACACATAAAAAATATTCTTATTCCTTTGATACATTCCCTTGAGTGATTCATCCTACATTTACAACATATAGGAAACTAAATCTTCGTTCCTCCATGGTCTCCATTACATGAACTGTTAGTGAAAGCATTCATTCTCTTCTTTGGTGAGTCTGAGAGTTGGTTGTGTTGAAATTTGTTATTAATATATGATGATAATTGATTATTAATACATATAATATCATTAAGTATATTCATTATCCCACTTAGTTTCTAATTAATAAATTTTATAGCACATTCAACGTTAACCTAGTTCCTTCTGGTTCCCACCACTGAATAAAAATATAAGTCATATTGTACGCAATAATATTCATAGTGGGAAATAAGATAATCATGATAAATTATTTATATTATAACTAAATCAGAACACCTTCATTTCAATCTATGTAACATTACGTTTAACCAAGGTCATCCATGGTCATCATCTATTTAAATAATCCATGTTGGTTTGTAAAGAGGTTTTGAATTTCCAAATCGTATCCATAGGGAGTGTCAAACCACATGCACAATAAGGCTTGTTGTCATGTACTAGGTAACACTCGATTCATTCCCAATGCACTTTATTATGATTTATTACCCTGGGTACATATCTTCCAAAACAATTTTCACTTGTAATATCTTGAGAGGGTTATAATTTCTTGTAAACCAATAGCTCTATAATTCAGAAAGATTTAAAGATATTTGTCTATACTTAGTATTATCTTATAATTATCCTTAGTGTTCTCACTAAATAATTATCATCATTGTTTCCAAAGGTTAGCTATGCTTTTTATCTGAAACCAAGTACAGAGACCCATACCTTTTACGTATATTATTACATGTTTTTAACATAAAAATCAATTAATTATAACCCAAATATATTGAGGACTAGTGTATTTGGAAGACTAGGTTTATAATAAATCAATGTGAGGCTAAAATAAAACTTCTTTATTTAATTATCCATAAAGAGATCAAAAATTATTTCAAGTTCCAAAAAAATTATCAGACATCTTAGTCAATATATGAATGAAATTTTGGAAATAAAAAATCCTTGTTAGGGAATGAACATTATCCAGAAACACAACATATGCGTTGAAGATATAACATGATATTAAAATAGATAATAAATTGGAGAAATCACATGGAACATAATGTAAAGAACATGGTATAACAAGATCATGGAATAATATGAAATGTGGAAAAAAACATAAGAACTAACAAAAAAAAGTCAAGGATAATAGCCAAGAAAACATCATGTGGAGGAAATATTCCCATAATGGATTAGGTTCACTCCCTAATCCCATACATGAAATCTCATGAGACCAAACATTTCCCAGTCCATTGGAGGGATATATAATTATATCCCCAACCATCACATTCATTTCATTTACATGCATATGCATTCCACATAAGGATACCAATCATAAGCCATAAACATAAGGATTACCAATAGAGGGAAATTGATTGCATAAATTGGTATCATAACATAATAAAAAGATATTATTCAAATAAGGAATTAGAGAAATGGTCATAAGGAATATATTACCCTGTACATGTAAGGGATAATAATATAGGTATACATTTGAGAGACATATATATAGAATTTAGAAACATTATATAACATTAAAGAGAGAGAATATTAGTTAGATGGAGAATGGTTATATCCCAAAGAAAAGGGTCAGTAAGAAATATCCCTTACCTCAAGCCCGATTTGTTATGTGAATTATTTATAAACTAGAATAATTATGTTATTATACTTATCTAATTGATTAAGAAAAAAATTAAATTTTATTATTTATTTTTATTTATTTGTTACCATGTCATATTCAATTTCTTAACAAATTAATTTCACATAGGATGTTTTAAAAATAAATGGATCATACATTCAAAATCAATTTGTTAAAATCACTAAGATAAAATAGATTATTATTTAAACATATATAGAATGATAATCATGAAAAACATTTCTTTTTTATAGAGAAATTATAATTTTAAAACTAGCCATGAAGTAAGGTAAGTCGTACGTACACATGAATAATGTTTCCATATTTCAAATATCATGGTGGAAAGAAGGTAAATGTTTTTTTATCTCTCCATAATTATCATTATATCATAAACATAATATTATTTATTTAAATACACTTATATATATCATCTATTACATGTGGTAAATAAAATGAATCACATCTCTTCATGAGGCAGTAGTCCACCGTACACACAAATGACGACATCATTTATTTAATGGATGGAAATATAGGAAATTATATGATATATTTATTTTTCATAATGATTAATATATCATTATATTTATGTTAAAACATTAAATTAATCCTTATTACCTTCCATGTAAAGCGTAATTAAAAAGAGAATCACATCTCTTCATGAGGTAGTAGTCCATCGTACACACAAGCGATGTTATCATATTCTCTTTGGAATGGAAAGTAAGAAAGAATATGTGATATTATAATTTTATAATTATATTTATAAAAAAATATATTATATAGAAATTAAATACACCATTATTTCAATCTTTTAAAAGAAGTTATGGAAAATGAATTATGTCGGTTTGTGAGGTGGTAGTCAGCTATACACATGGTCAACAGTTTAGTTTACCATTTTAGGGATGTAGAGATTGTAGTAGGTAATTACATAAAAATAAAAACATTTTATTATATTGAATATAATGAGTATATTATATCATCATGGTTTAATAATATTTGAAGGAGGTGGAATATTAAGTAAAATAAAACAGAAGATTAAGGATGTTACCTATTATTCGGACAACTTCTTTAAGTATACCCCAAAATACCTACAAGGATGGGTTTTCGATAAAGCCAAGTATTCTAGGATGAGGTTATGGAACTATGTAAGTGATTTGGTAAATTATTTTCTAAACTAATGTGTTCTGTAAATATGAATAGGAGAGGAGATGGGTGGCCTTTTATAAGTGGCGAAGAGGACACCCTTGAAATTTTTGAAAAGAATGAATTCCACCAACATTTTTTATCCCACCACTAGGATAAAAAATATCAAATTTTATAAAATTATAAGATATATTGTTTATTTTTTAGCATAAAATTGTAATTATATAAGTTTTGGGTCATTCTTAACCCTTCTATTTTTAACGTAACCCTTGATAAACACTGTATTACCTTAACCTTTGTAATTAATATTTACTGTTTTTACCATTCACTATGGTAAAACATTAAGTTGAAATTATTAGATTATATAAATAATGATTATTAAAAAATTTGGAACCATATTTATAAATTTTTCTCATAGAAGTGGATTAATATAATTTTAAATTAATCATATTGACGTGTCGAAAAACGGTTTTCAAGAAATATACTTTTAAGGAAAAGATTATCTCATATAAACTATATGAAAACTAATAATATATAAATTATTTTAAATTAATATTAAAAGCTATATAATATAAAAATTTCATTTAAATCATTCTTCATTATTTTTTATTTTAAATATTTAAAATGGATAAACATTGTACACTTTAATATAGTTTTAATAAAAAAAGAATTTTAAAGCCTAAAAATAAACTTATAATAAAATCTATTATAAAAATTATTTAAGTATAATTAATTGGATTTAATATAAATTAATATAAATTATGTTAATTTTTAGTCAAATTGAAATAATAACAATAGTTTTAAATTACTTAATTTATTAAAAAGAAATGTCCATTTTAAAAAATCAATTTTTTCTCTATTCACTAAAATATTAATATTTTTAAAAAACTCCTAGAATTTCACCATAAGTTAATATTTATATGATGCTTTAAAAAATGAAATTAATTTTATAAAATAAAATTTCTAAACTTTAAAAATATTAATTATATTATTTTCTCAGCAAAATAAATTAAATTCATTTTTGAAATAATTTTGTTTATTAACAATTTCTTGCTTATTATATTAGCAACTACAAATATATTTATATTTATTAGAACCGTTATATATATATTATAAAATATTTTTTCCTATTCCTGACCTCTAATCTAATAGATCAGTTAAAACTATCTTATTTAATTAATAATATTTTAAAATTATATCATTGTTCATTTAAACTAAATGTTGTACGTAACACATACAATCACAGAAATCAAATTTATTTTATGATAAATATAATAAAAATTCACAGGGTTTTACACCCCCTAGATTAAAAGTTTTATTAAGAATTTCCATCACTATGACTTAAAAAACTGATGATACTTCTACCTCATCCCATCTTTGGGTTCCGATATAGCTTCCACGATTTTATTATTTCACAATAGAACATTGACTAGGTGAGTTGTATTTTTACATATCACTTTATCTCTACGATCCAGAATATTCATTGTTTATTCATCAAAAGATAAATCATTTTATTTGGTATTACCATTGAGTTTAGTACATGTGATTGATGAGGTATTGAATTATTTAGGAGATATACATGTAACACAACGATAATATGAGAAATATTCAATAGAAGCACCAGAAGATAAGATACAGTATTGATACGATGAAGAATTTAAATGGACCAATATATCTAGGGCTTAGCTTTCACTTAATTAAAAATTTCATAACCTTATTTCATGGAGATATTCTTATTAAAACATTATCACCAACTTCAATATCTAGATCTCATCTATCATTGGAAATATAGTTTTTTCCCACTTTGATCAACCCTTATGTTTTGTGGAATGGATATAACATTCTATTCAATATCCCTAACTAGACCAGCTTCCAGTAATAATATTTCTCTGACTTCATCCCAAAACATTTATGTTATATATTTACTACCATAGAGTATTCATAAGGATCCATTTTAATTATTGAGTGAAATCTATTATTGTATGAAAATTATAGTAAAGAAATTTCATGAACCCAGACTTCTTTGAATTCAACAGAGAAATATATCAATATATATTTTAGAGTTTGAATGGTCTTCTCAAACTGACTATCTTTCTAAGGATGATAAAGAATAATTAAAATCAACTATGAATCCAGATACTTTTGAAGGTATCTCCAGAACATCAAGGTAAACCGAAGACCTTGATCAGATTCAATTGATTGTGTTACTCCATGAAATCTGAAAACATCTATAATATATAACTGGGTAATATGATTTAGAGATAAATTTTCTGTAATATAGATAAAATGCACTGTTTATTTATAGAAAAAATCTAAATAGTTTTATTCCCTTTCTACGTTTTATTCAGTCCAATGATTAAAACTATGTTAATGTTTTCACATTTCCATTCTGGTTTGGGTAATGGTTGTAACATCTCCATAAACTTCTGTCTCTCATCCTTAACTTTCCGACACACCCATTTTTAGGATACGTATTCTAAAATATAACTTTTATTTTTATCCCAACAAAAATACTCTTTCATATATCTCTACATCTTTATACTTTCTCGCATGAATAGAGAATGACGAACTATGAGCATCATCCAACATCTCCTTATTGAAATATGGCATTGAATGAACTCATACACCATTTACAATAATTATCATCCCAACATGATCATGATTGAACTTAGAAATATTCCTTACTTTAATCTATAATTCTACATCTTCCATGATTGTATTATTAATCATCTCATGGATGAATAGTTGAATATTCACTAGATAAAGATATTATCTATCTCCTTTCCTCAATATTTAATGATAAAAAATTTTAAATCGATAAATTTTTGATCCCTTTAAATAATTTTCTAGAAAACGTTAGCTTTGTATTTCAGAGTAATAGAATTATCCACCGTATTTTCATTTATAGGGTGGTAATGTATTGAGAAATCATAATCATTAATCTAATTCACCCATCTTCTCTGGTGAATATTCATTTATTTTATGTAAATATACACTTCAAACTTTTGTGATATATATATATATATATATCACACCATTCACCATATGGATAATGCTTCAATTTCTTCATGGAAAAAACTACTGCTCCCAGCTCTAAATAATGAGTGTGGTAATTTTTCTAATGAATTTTCAATTGGTGATGGGCATAATGTATTACTATATCATTATATTTGAGGACGCATCCTGTTACCTTCCTTAATGAATCACTATGAATCATAAACCCATCTTTACTACATAGTAGTTTATGTATAGGTGAGATGAACATCCATAACTTTAGTTCATTTACGTTTTCCCCACACCCATATATAAAAAATAACTTGGCTACCTTCTAGGTCAATATTGAGAGTTAATTAGATAGTTGCGAGAAATATCAAATAAAGAATCTGTAGTATCTTGAAAACCCAAGAAAACTATAAATCTTAGTAACTATAGTTGGTATATTCTAACTTTCACCTTTGAAGGATCCACCAATATACCCTCGCTTGAAAATATATGAACCAAAAATTAGACTTTTTATAGCCAAAAATCGTACTTCTTAAATTTTTTATGGAGAATATCCTTCTTTATAATCATTAACACAATCCTTAATTATTCTTCATGCTCTTCATTTCTATTAAATTATATTATAATATCATCTATAATTACTTTTAATAATTAATCAAAGAAATATTAGAATGATATATTCATTATACCCATGAAGATGACATGATCATTGGTAAGTCTAAATTAAATTAATATAAATTCATAATGACCATAACTCATATAGAAAGCTATATTGGGTATATCCTCCCTCTTAACCCTTAGTTGATAATATCTAGACCAAAGATCAACCTTGTAAAAATATTTAGATCCTCATAAATGGTTAAAAAACTCATCAATACAAGGTAGATGATAATTTTTATAGATTGTGATCTTGTTAAGTTCTAATATCCAATGAAATTTTTCACTAAAATTTTCCCATTCCACTATTTTTATTTATTCTACCTATTTTGTACTTTGTATAAATTAACACCATTGATCACCATATCCTCTCAAAAAACACACTATCTAAATAACCTTTTTTAATTTCATTATATCCCAAATCCTATAATATATTTCTTAGGGAGTTAATACATTGTCTAACTAATGGTGGATTAGTAGTTACATGAACATATTAAGGGGTTTCCTTATAAAATGATCTAATATAGGTGAATCAAAATTTAGATTAAAATGTTTCTCCATATAGGCATGTTTATTTGTCATAACCCGAGTCAGATACGCTAATATGTCCATGATCTTCTTAGTACTAGCACCAGCTATATTTTATTACATAGTAGGGAAATCCCTACACTGTATATGGGTGTTTATTCCCTTTATTGCATTAGGAATGGCCACTGAACAATTTCACACACTAAGTTAGCTCATAATTATCATGAATAGTTATATATATATATTATAAAAAACATTGTGATAGTAAAATTTATCAAATAATATAAGGGATTATCATAATTCTCTTGTTAGAAATGTTTATTTGAAATCTAGTTCTCAATATTTTTATTATAATTCTGTTGGTAATAACTTTAGAAACCCCAATTGCAGTAGCCCATAAATGATTCCCACTTTTTTAAATTGGAAAAAATATATAAGTTCTCTCATCCTAACGGTCCAACTACATTAAAATTCTTAACGATCTATATGCATTCATGATTCCCATACAACACTGGGAATATAAATTACAAAGAATAAGAAATATTTTCACATATCCTTGATAGTATTCATAATATCCTTATTTATATCTTGGATAAAGTAATAAAATTAAATGGTGATCTTATATTCTTAGTACGGGTTATGTACAATAGAATATATCATGAGTAAATAAGGCATAATGGTTACAGAAAAGTAAATAATTGAGAAAACATTCCATTTAATCAATAACTTGAGTAGAAAATGCATACATGAATATTATCAATGTAGTAATATCATATACTATAATAAATGAATTATCAATTAAGGAAATTTTTAATGTTGGATGTCATGATCACAAAAATCATGATATATTTACCATAATGGCCTTATTCCAATAATTTTTAACCAATAGGTAAGTATACAATAAAAACCCATTTATAAGGATATGCAAATGGTTTGTCTCATGAGACCTAATTTTTATTCCTGGAGATATCTATAACTTGTTTAAACCAATAACTTATATCAAATGAATTCCACATATATTGAATGATCAATTTATTTCATAAAAAATATTCCTTATCATCAGATGTTCATAAAGTATACAAAATATCAATATTTCCCATGCAATAAAATAACTTTCTTAGTAAAAAATCATATTTATAAATGGTATTCAATTTATGAAATAATCATATCCATGATATAAGTAATATTGACATTTAAGAGAAATGTATTTTCCAATGAATAATGATGATAAAAAATGAATATTTCGAGGGAATGTTAATGTCTATAAAATTATTCATGATATGAGAGATGACCACCAACCAATTAGAAATATAGGTTTTGTAATAATTTGTTTTTGAAAATTGAAGTAAAATATTAAAATAATATTTAAATACAGATTTTTATTTATAAACCCATGGGAATCATATAGAAGAAGGTAAATACTATAAAATATTTATAGCTATGAGAAATTCCATTAATTTTATTAATATTAAAAGAATAAGTCAATTTTTACCTTTTTATAATGTAAGTCAAAAATGAACATTTTATAAAACATTATAAATATTAATATAAAAAATTGTAAAAATTGACTTATAACTTAAATTATACTTTTATAATCATTTATGTAAATAAAAATTACATTTTCAAAACAATTTTAAAAAATATGGACATGGCAGAAAAATATACCAGATTAGAAAGAGAAATAAGATAACATTTCTTTTATAATTTTATTTACATGATTCAATTTGAAAAGTGTATAAATATTGGATGAAAAATGTAAAAACCTTAAATATGAAGGGGATAAGAAAATGGATGGATTTTTTGAAGGATAAAATATAATATTCCTTCAATATAAAATATTAGAAATCCCTAAAAAATGAGATTGTAAAATAAATTCTTAATTATTTCATAAGTTTTAAAATATAATAACATAAAATATTAAAAATTAATTAAAACATAAATATCCATGAATAAATATATATATTCTTGTTAAATAAATCAATAAGGTATTATATACACCCCATAAAAATAAATAGGTGCATAATACCAAACAAGTATTAATGAAATTGAAATTGAGATAAACTCTCATACCACAAATTTAATATGCTTTGAAAGAGGCATAACCTCATGTATAATAAATTTTAATTTAATGTAATCCTATAGAATATTATTTTACATACACATAATATCATATATTATCTGCCCAAAACATTTCAATACCCATTTATTAAAAATTTATCATTAAAATCATTGTTTCCATTTGTTAAATGTTTCATTTTTCATGAGAATTTTGGTTCATTAGGTTTGGTCCTTATACTTTGATAATGGATCCTTAATATTCCGAAAGTTAATAATTATATAAATATCATATATATATTTATTATATATATTTATAGTCATCCATTAGAGGTAGATATAGAAAAATAAATTACACTATTCATGGAGACGGTAGGCCGTACATACGCATGCACATTGTTTTCACTTTATGACGGATAAAATAAAATTATGGTAAATAATATCCCACAATTCTAGAGTAATTATCTTATAATATAATTCATATATATTCATTAAAAATATTCTTATTTCTATGTATGAAAAGTGGAAATTAAAAACATACCACATCACATCAAGGAGGTGGTAGTCCACATGTACACACGAGAAAAGTTATTATTTTCCAATATATTGGTAGGTAAGAAGGTAGATAGAAAATTATAATTACAAGAGAATTAATATGTCATTAATATAATACAAAAAAAATTAAACCCGTCATAATAAAAATCCATTAAGGATGATGATGTAAAATGAATTGTATCTCTATGTGGAGGTGATAGAGCAAATATGCCCAAAAGCGATACATTCACAACCCATTTAATGAAAAAGAAGGTGAATAATGATGGTTCCATAATTATAATAACATTTAAATATATTTTTAAAATTTAATTTATTAATTTATTATGATTATAACCAATTTATATGAAATAAAATAATGAGTAAAAAATAATGTAATTTGTTAACGAGATAACCTCTTCATTAAAATAACTCAGTTAGATCTCTTCTAAAGGATCCTATGATTAGTCATTCCATACATATGCATAAAAGTTATTTTCAATTTTTGACATAAGGAAAATAATAATGGTAAATAATAACACACAATTATAGAATCATTATTATATAATATATATAATATATATTCATTAAATATATTTTTATTTCTATCCATTCAAAGAATAAATGAAAAATGGATCGCATCGCTTCAAATTGGTGGTAATTCACATGTACGCATGAGTAAAGTTATTTTTTCCAGATGATCATAAGGTAATAAGCTAGATATGAAATTATAATTATATAAGAATTTTTATTTCATAAATAACATATGTAAACATTAAAACCATCATAGCAACCATTCATTAAAGATGATGATACTAAATGAATTGTATCATTATGTGGAGGTGATAGTCAATTTATAAAAAAAAGTGATACTTTAACATTCCATTTAATATAAAATAGGGTGAATAATAATTTTTCCATAATTATAATAACATTTAAATATATTTAAGATGTTGAATTTTTTATTTTATGATGAATATAACAAATTAATAGAAGATAAAAGAAGAAGTTGAAAATAATGTGATAGGTAAAGGCGATAACCTCATCTTTGAAATTACGTATTTAAAACTCCCATTAAGGATCTTATGATTCTTATTTTGGGAATAAAAGTACATATATAGTGTGGATGATTAATTTTGGAGGTGAATTGGTTTGATATTGTTTGAGTTAGGTTGCTCAAGAAGGTTTATAGAAAATAGACAGGGGGTGTCTTTTTATAAGTTACAAGAGGGATACTATTGGAAATTCCCGAAATATTATAATATAATATGTTTATAACTCATTTAAAATAATTAAAAATGACATGTATTAGAATATATGGAGAATATGGTTTTAATTGAATCATAAAAACAAAATTATATAGGTTTAGATATTATTTTATACTATAAATTTTGGTTTATCCCCTTGGTTTAACAATTTTACCGTAACCATGGTAATGACTTTTTTAAATTATTAAAGGGTTATAATTATATTCATAATTTGAAAATTTGATCATAAATGGAAAAGGGATGAAATATTCAACCATATATTATCTACCTTTTTTAGTTCATGAGTTTCATGATTTTTATATTATTTAATAAAATACTGTTTTTATAAAATATCATTAATATCATTTAGAAGACTATTCAATTAATTTTACATTAAATACATAAAAAAATATAATTCAAATTAAATCCTTTAAAAAATAACAAATATGTTATATTTTTCTTTAAAACTCATAGAATACTACAATTTATCGCAATTTTAATATTTTTAATATTTTTAATGTCAAATATTTTAATTTTCTATTACTTGAACAAATACTTTGTTGGCATTGTGTAAAACATTAAAATAATTATACCACTTCATAAAGATAAAAGTAATTAAACATCTTCAAAATAAATTATTTATGTTCAAAATAATTTTTTTTATTCATACATATCACATTATTATCCTTATGTGAACATGTAAATGAAAATAAAACAAGAGACTAGCATTTTGGAGTTTTATTTACTTAGAATAATATAAATTCCATTATAAATGTAAAATGACATAAAAATTCAATATTTTAGAATTTGGGATGACTATGTTAAAATAAATCTAATCCTATTAAATAAAGGTGCTTTTTGGGTTGATTTTTAATGCCTTATCGCAATATTTTTAACCTTAATTTTCCAACTTACCATTTACTAAGGTGATAAATTTTATGATGGTTGCGTTGACCCATACATTTATTAATGAAAATTCCCCTTGAACTAATTAAATGTTTTATTATATAAATGTTTATATGAAACATATTCACTTTCTTGGTTTTATGTTTTTCGATTATAAAATACCGTTAAGAATTGTTACGGTTGCTAATATAGATGTTGAATAATGATCACATGATTAGTATAAATATAGGGCTTTAAAAATCGAATTTATTTAGAAAAATAAATAAATTGCTTCGTCTAGTAGAATTTATCCATAAAACGCTCATTTTTCAGAGATCGGAAAGGAGGTAGCATCACTCGGCTTCACTCTTGACTAAGCCCAGGTCAATCTTCAATATGTTAAGCTTGAACGGAATCGCCTATGGGAGAAGTGGAAGTTAATAGAGATTACCACCCGAGCGATATTATCTGAGCCACCGCAAGAGTATGTCACCATCGCACACCTTACCCTTAGGACTTATGGGAGTGTTATAGGGGGTTATGTTACAAGACCCAGGAACTATGGTTACGTGTAATTTTCTATAAAAAATATACATTAATTTTGTCATTGTTACATTGTAAGTAATTTTTAAAGACCAAATAGTACTATTAGTTAATATTCAAATTAAATTGAGAAATATATTTTGATTAATTAATGTATTTTTGAATTAAATAATATTTTTTTGAAATAATATTACTAAATTAATTTTTATTAAATATAAATGATCATACAATTTTAATGAATACAATTGTAATTTTTGTTAATGTTTGAAAATTATTTTTTTCAAAACGCATGAATTTTCAATAAATGTTAGTTTTATTTAAAAATTTAAAATTCAAATATTTAGATAAAATAAATATCATATTTGGATTCAGGATTTCTAAAATATTTAATTGTTAATTTTTCATAATTTTCTAAGACAGTAGAATTTTTGGGCAAAATTAAATACTGTTTAAATATATAATGTGTTTTATGACATCATAATGAACCAATATTGATGAAATAAAATACTATAAAAAGTTTTTTCATCCAATATATGTTTTATATTTAAAATAATGTGATTTTATATTTTTTTTGATTAATTTTTTGGTGCCTTAGTGGACCCTCCAAGCCTTATAAAATATTTTAACTTTTTTAAAATGATTTCCTTGATAGTGTGACTCACCTCCACAGAAAAAGGATAATAATATAACAAGATCGACCATTGGACATATAAAATAATTTTTTCTACTCCCCTTTGGAAAAAACCATGAGCAACAAATCATGGGATGGTTTATGGTTTTTATTAGTTTAATATGTAGTGTCCAAAACATTAATATTAAAGAATTCTCTCTCCTTTCTTACATAAACCCACTCAATCTCCCATTCCTATTCACTAAAAACCTTTCGAAATAGACCAAACTCTTCCCACCTTTATCTATAATCCTCCAAAGGCGCCCAAAACACCCTATAAGTCACTCTCAAGCCTATCCCGAGCCTTTGGGATCACACTTCCAAATAAGGGATTTCTTCTTTTCTCATTTTTGTCCAAATGTCTTTATATTGTTATACCCTTTTATTTAAAATTCAAAATATTGGGGTATGATTTTTCACCTCCCCATATTTCACTCCTTATTTTTTAAATAATATATACCTATTTCTCTCTCATTAATGCCTTCCACGTACACTCGTTACAATGCTGAAATTCCATGAGGAATTTCTCTCTTCTCATTTACATTCAAGACATTATTTTATATTATGAATCTATATTCCATTACGTATGATGGGATATTATGTTCCATTACCCCTTACTATCCATTTAATGTGTAAATGATAGAGTCCCCTTTCTCTCTCATCAAACCATTTTACAAATTCTATTTGACTTTATTTTTCTAACAAAGTTACATCGAAATTTCCCATGCCAAAATTATCGTGTAAGTGAATACCATAACAATTTTTCTATCAATGGTATTCACCATTATGAACTTGTAATTGTTGATTTAGGATTTAAATTTATGTATTCCACATCTCTTATTCATGGAATAAATTATTATGTTTAATGAATCCATGTTTTAATATCCATGTGGCACACTTATGCATGTAATGAAATGTTTATAAAGGGTGTGCCCGGATAGCGCTCTAATGCATTGGTTAAAGATTAGTATCATGATACATCAAGTGATATGAGGGTTTACTCGTGGAAATTCATGTGTAATGAGGGTTTAATCATTCTAATTTATGTGAAATGAGGTTTTACTCATGCTCCATGTGCAATGATCCTTGTCTCATGCTAATATCATGTTAAATGTTGTTACCACATATTCATGTTATGATAATCATGCTATATCAAGCCTTTGTATTAATGTTTCTATTATGATCCATTGATATGATTATTACCTAACATTTACTATATTATTCATGTTATTCTTTTTTACTCCCATAATGGTCCTTATAGGTCACCCTTTTCTAATTCATGTCCTCAGCTTATCCCATTCAATGCTATGTATGAAGGAATGTTGGGCTCATGCAAAAGAAGTTTCCAATAATGATACTATGTTTTATGTTCTATGTTTTTATGTAATGTTACAAATTTCCCAAGACACCAGATATCTCTATCCTTAGAGTTTTATTAAGTGCAATTTTATGTAATAAATCATGTTTAAGTGTGTAATAATGAGCGTGGATGTTATAGTTGGTATCAAAGGCTATGTTTAGTTGTTTTTGGGACTATGATTAGAATACCCTAGTGATAACCTTGGGGATAAGAATAAGTATAATAAAAAATACCAAAAATTTTGGTGAGTATAGATTATGTTTTTATAACAAAAATACATTCATGTCTGGATATGAACAGGTAGAGGCAGCTCTAGTAGATATGTATCTAGGCGTAAAACCCAAAAACATTACTTTGAGAAAAAATAGAATGGGAACTAGTGCATGACAATGAGCCTTGATGAACTCTTGGTTATGGTACTCTCGAGGGATATGCTTTGATAAATTTATATGATAAGTATGAACCATTATTAAGGGAATAAAAAAATGACCCTAAGAATATATATTGGGAAGTAGATCCTAGAAAACATAGATTAAAGCATATAAAATTCAGTGATAAGAAATCAATTTTAATTTATAATTTATCCCTTTTTTTCATTGGATTCCCCTTTATGTGTTTTCATTAACTTTCCTTTTCTTCCAGCCGATGGCCAGAAATAGGAGGACTTGGGCTAACAACCGAAGCGAAGATCAATGTAATGATTTTTCTAATGAGATGACCAACCTGATGGGTGCAAGAATCAAAAACTTTATCATGATACTCTCTCAGTTAACACAGGTTTTGAATAGAAACATGGGTCAATAGGAATGTTCAACCCCCTATTAATTAACAATCCCCAATCAAGATCTTCAAGAGACAAATGCCTCATACTTTTAATGGATCAATTGATCCCTCAATCACCGAACAATGGATCAACTCCATTGAAAAGATATTATTCGTCCTTCAATGTTATGAAAAAGAGAAGGTTCTTTTTGATACTTGTCATATGGAGGGTGAAGCTGATCAATGGTGGAAATTGATCAAAAATATGAATCCTCAGGAACATATATAGGCATTAGAATGGAAGGATTTTGGTAAAATTATTTTCGATAAATATTTTCCTTGCACCCCCGGATTTTAGGTGGAAATAATCTTCCTTTTGATCAAGAAAAAAGACGACAAATCCATCTGAGCATACGAGGATAAATTTACAAGTATTTAATGATATTCCTCTAGCTTTGTTTTTACCCCGAAATGCATGGTTGGCCGCTTCTGAAGTGGGATAACACTTAGCCTACAGAAAGTCCTAATGATCCATGAATCCGATAGCTATAAGAAAATTGTACAATATTCCCTCAAAGTTGAAATGGAGATCATTGAATCTTAGAGGTATCATGGGGAAAAGAAGTTTAAGGTAGACTTTAATTTTGGATGTCTAATGGATAAGTCCAACGGTTTTAAGAAATTCCATCACCTCACTTTCCAATGTTTCTGAAAGAAGAACCCCAGAAATTTCTTGATGTGGATGAGAAAATGCTTTAGGTGTGGAAGAGAAGGGCACCTGACCATTGACATCTGAAAAGAAAAATATGCAGCTGTGACAGAGGAGAGTAATTCTTCATTTGACCCTCAAAACATTGTTCATTGCTCCAACTACAAAGAACCAAGACACTTTAAATCTAGTTCCCTAAGAAAAGGGTTTTTAGTGGAAACCAACAACCTCCAAAGAAACAAGGTCAATATTTTTCCATCACTACCACTGAAGCGAAACCCTATAATGATGTGGTAACATGTACAATAGTTATTAATTCAAGAATAGATAACATAGTTTTTTATTCTAGTTCTATTAATTATTTTATATCCCAAATGTTTAGTTGAAAAATCCCAACACCACCACAAATCATAGAAGTAAATATGTCAGTGATAATGGAAAATGGGGAAATCATTTCATCCCATGAATATAACTCCTCCCCTATCAAAATTTGGGGTTTGAAATTTATAAAAAACCTTCTCATACCCCATATGGTATAATTTTATGCAATTATTGTCCTGGATTTTCTTCCCCTATATAGATCCATCATAAATTTCTATGAGAGGGAAATCACTCGCTATATAGAAAATTGACCTCCGATTCTGTACAAGTTCAAGCAGGAGGATGAATATTCTTTACAACTATCATCTCAAGCGTGGAAATTAATTCCCTATGAGCATGCGTATCTTTCTCAGATGATTGATTCTAAATAAGAAAACACCATTGAAGATATGCCTATTATGAGAGAATTCGCGAAAGTGATTCCCAAGGAATTTCCTGGTCTTCCTCCTATAAAAGATATTGAGTTCTCGGTTGATCTTATACCTAGGGATTTTATAATATCCAAGAATATATATATAATGGATTTTGTGGAGCATGATGAGCTTAAGATGCATCTATAATAGAATCTAGATAAAGTGCTTATATGACCAAGTGTGTCACCATGTAATACACCAGTCCACTTCGTCATGAAGATGGATGGGTCAATGCACCTTTGCATTGGTTATTGTGATCTTGACAAAATCATGACAAAAAACAATTATCCTCTAACCCAAATTGATGACTGGTTCGATCAACTACATGGAGCACAATAATACTCTAAGTTGGATCTGCAGTAAGGGATATTACAATATAAGGGTGAAGAAGGAGAAGATCCCCAAGGCTGCTTTTTCATACAAGATATGTATACTATGAATTCATTGTAATTTCTTCCGGACTCACTAATTCTCTATAAATCTTTATGGACTTGATGAATAGAGTCTTTAGAGATTACCTTGGAAAATTTGTCAAAGTCTTTATAGATGATAATCTAATATAATCCAAAACCAAGGAGGAGCATGAGGAGAATGTAAACATTTTAGTAGAGACCTTGAAAAAGGATAAGTTCTATGAGAAGTAAAGCAGGTGTGAGTTCAGGTTGGAGGAAGTCTCATTCTTGGGTCATATCATCAAAAGAAATGAGATATCTATGGATACCTCCAAGAAAACTGCAATTGAGGGATGGATGAGGCCAACATCAATGACATATATTTGTAGCTTCATGGGGTTAGCTAGATTTTATTTCTGATTTGTGAGAAATTTATTACAATTTTTGAACCCTCTTACCAAGATAACTCAAAAGGGAGTCAAGTTTTTGTGGAATGATGAATGTGAAAAGAGATTCAAGGAGTTGAATATGGGGCTTATCATTATTATTGTGCTCACACTACTCATAAGTGGAGATGTTTTGTGGTATTCAGTAATGCTTCGAAGAAGGGACACGACTGTGTGTTGAAGAAAAATGACATAGTCATTGCCTATGATTGAAGGCAATTGAAAGTTCATGAGAAAAACTATCAAACACATTATCTAGAGTTGGATGCAGTAATGTTTGGTTTAAAAATCTGATGACATTACCTCTTTGGGAAGAAGTGTGAAATATAAATGGATAAAAAAATTCAATTATATATTAACACATAAAGAGTTAAACATGCGCCAATGAAGATGATTAGAGATGATCAATGAATATGACTGATGAATCCATTACCACCCATGAAAAGCGAATAAGGTGGAAGATTACCTAAGTAGAAATGACCCATCAATTCTATCATTGATAAGAATTTAAAACGTTACAATCTTATTATATTTGATTAAGATGGATATGGGAATCATAAAGAAAGGAACCATATAAATCCTTTCACAAATGATTTCTCGACAGTCTCTTTTAAAAAGGTTAAAGGATTCTCAAAAGGATGATGTGGGAATTTAGAAGAAAGTTGAAACTATAAGAAAAAGTAAATCATTAGAGTTCAATGTTAATGAATATGGAATTGTGATATTTTAGACAAGACAATGAGGTCCTTAAAATATGAAGTTAAAGAATGAACTTTTAGATTATGTACATAGTTCAAATTTCTCCATTCACTGAGGAAATAAAATGATGTATCGAGACCTCTGAGATCTTTATTGGTGGGATAACATGAATAGGTAGATCGCTGAGTGTTCATCAAAGTTACTGGTATATCAGTAATTGAAGGATGAGAGGAATATTCTGAAGGGGGTGATGCAAACATTACCCATACCAACATGGAAATGGGAGAACATCACCATGGACTTTGTCACTGGGCATCTAAATACATCATAAGGAAAAAATTATATCTGGGTTTTTTTGGAACTTCTTATAAAGACTGGACACTTCATTATAATTCAAGAGGATTTAGAATTGGATCAATAGGAAAAGATATACATCAGAGAAGTGGTAAGGCTACATAGAGTACCAATATTAATTGTATCCGATCGAGATCCAATATTTAACTCTATGTTCTATTAGAGTCTCCAACACACTATGAATACAGAGATGAACTTCAGTACAACCAATCTCCTTCAAACAAATGACCAATCTGAGCGGACTATCCAAACATTAGAGTACATGTTGAGAGAAATCTCCATGAACTTCAAAAGAGGATGGGATCAACATCTTCCCATGGTTGAGTTCTCTTATAATAATAGTTTCCACTCAAGCATCCAAAATGGATACCTATGAATCCATTTATGGGTAGAGGTGTGGAACACCCGCATGTTGGGATGAAGTGGGGGTTTGAAAAATCCTAGATCTAGAAAAGGTCGAGGAAATAGTGGAGAAGGTTAAGACCATCCATCAGCATATTAAAGTTGCTCAGAGTCGACAAAAGTGCTATGTTGATAATCATAGATGATACGTTGAGTTTGATGTTGGAGACATGGTATTCCTCCACATATCACAATGGAAGAGAGTTATGAGATTTGGAAAGAAGGGAAAGCATAGTCCAAGGTACAACGACCCATTTGAGATACTTGATTGTATTGGAGAAGTAGCCTATTGACTACCACTCCCGCTAAACCTATCTCAATTATATGATGTATTCCATCTATATCTCTTGAATATGTACATACATGAACCATCACATGTAATGAATAAAAAGGTGATATCGTTGAAGAATGAAATCTCTTATGAAGAGAAGTCAGTGATGATCATAGATCATATAGAACAAGTTTTATGAAATAAGACAATACCCCTCATTAACATGTTGTGGAGAAACCACAGGTTTGACGAAGAAATGTGGGAATAAGTGGAAGTTAATAAGTAGAGTTACCTTCATCTGTTTTAGTATGGGAAAAGGAAATTTCGATGTTGAAATTTCATAAGGGGGGAAGATTTTAGTGACAAAAAAATTGTTAATGAAAATTTATATTGATCTAATTAAATGTTTTATTATGTAAAATGGTTGTATAAAACTTCTTCAATTCCTTGATTTTATGTTTTTTGATTTTAGAATACCATTATGAATTTTTAACATTGCTAATATAGATATTGAATAGTGATCACATGATTAGTATAAATATAGGGCTTAACAAATCCAATTTATTCAGACAAAGGATGTAATGGTCTCATCTAGTAGAATTACTCCATACGAAGCCCATTTGTCAGAGCATGGAAAGGACATAGAGTCACTAGGATTCTTTGCTGGCCAATCCCAAGCTGATATTTAACACATTAAGCTTGAATATAATCGCCTATGGGAGATGTAGACGTTAATAGAGATTACCACCTGAGCGATGTTATCCCAGCTGCCCCAGGAGTCTATCACAATCACAAACCTTACCCTTAGGTCTTATGAGGGTGTTATAAGGGGTTATGTAACAAGACACTAGAACTATGATTATGTTCATTTTTTTGTATAAAGAATATACATTCATTTTATCATTGTTACTTTGTAAGTGATTTTTAAAGCACAAATAGTATTTTTAGTTAATATTCAAATTAAATTGAGAAATATATTTTTATGAATTAATGGATTTTTGAATTAAATAATATTTTAATAAAATATTATTACTACATTACTTTTTATTAAATATAAATGATCGTATAATTTTTATGTATACAATTTTAATTTTTATTAATGTTTCAAAAATGTTTTTGTCAAAACCCATAAATTTTCAATAAATGTCTGTTTTTATTTTAAAATTGAAAATTTACATATTTAGAAAATTATTCAGATAAAATTAAAATCATTTTTGGATTTAGGATGTTGATATAAACTAATAGTGAATTTTACATAATTTTCTGAGACAGTCACATTTTTTGGGTAAAAATAAAATACTGTTTAAATATATAATGTTTTTTATGACATTATAATGACCCAAATGTGATGTAATAAAATACTATAAAATGGATTCTCGACCAATATATGATTTATATTTAAAATAATGTGATTTTAGATTTTTTGATTTATTTTATGGTGCCTTAGTGGGCCCTCTATGACTTATAAAATATTTTTACTTTTTAAATTGATTTACTCGAGAGTGTGACTCACCTCCACATAAGAAAAACTAATATTTTAATAAGTTATTCCATTGGACATATATAATAATTTTTTCTACTACCCTTTGAAAAAACCATGGTAAAAACCATGGGAAAAACAATGGGATGATTTGTGGTTTTGTTTAGTTTAATATCTAGTGTCCAAAACCTAAACAATAAACAATTTCCTCTCATTTCTTATATTAACCCACTACATATCCCAATACACTTCACTCAAAACCTTTGGAGCTCTAACAAAATCTTACCTCCTCTCTCTATAATCCTCCCAAGGTGCCCAATCTCCCTAGAAGCATTTATCAAGCCTCTCCCAAGCCTTTGGGATCACACATCCATTTAAGGGATTTCTTCCATTCTCATTTTTTTCCAAATTTATGTATGTTGTTGTACCCTTTTATTTTAAATTAAAAATGTCGGGGTATGATTTTAAACCTCCCCCATAATACCCTCCTTATGATTTAGTGATGATAGTCCACTTTCTCTTTCATTAATTCCTTCCATGTACACCCGTTACCATGATGAAATTTCGTAAGGAATTTATCTCTTCTCTTTTACATTCAAGAATTATTTTATATTATGAATCAAATTAAATTAAGTTTGTTGCGATATTATGTTACCTTACCAACTTATTTTCTATTTAATTTATAAATTATCAGTGTCCCCTTTCTTTATCATCAACCCATTTTACGATTTCTATTTGACGTCGTTATGCTACAAGAGTTACCCTGAAATTTCCCATGCCAAAAGCATCGTGTAAGTGAATACCATACCCATTTCTCTATCAATGGTACTCAACCTTATTAACATGTACTTTTTGATTGAGTACTTACAATTATTTATTCCACATCTATTATTATTATAATAAATTATTATGTTTACTGATCCATGCAGCACACTTATGCATGAAATGGAATTTTTATAAAGGGTACACCCTAATATCATTCCAATGCATTGGGTAAAGATTATTATAATGATATTTCAAGGTAAATAAGGGTTTAATCATGCTAATTAAAGTTAAATGAGGGTTTACTCATGCTTCATGTGCAATGAGACTTGGTTTATGCTGATATCATGTTAAATGTTGCTGTCTCATTTCCAAGTTATGATAATCATGCTATATCATGGAATTATGTTCATGTTTCTATTATGCTCCATTGATATTACTATTGCCTAAAATTTACTATATCCTTTGTTTTATGCCATTTTTACACCCTTACTAGGCTTTATGGCTCACCCTTTTTATGCATGTCCTCAGGTTATCCCATTCAATGCTATGTACGAAGGAATGTTGTGGGCATGTAAAATAAGTTTTCAATAAATATATATTGTTTTATGTTCTAAGTTTTTATGAAATGTTCCTAATTCCCCAAGACACTAGACCTCTTGATCCTCAGAGTTGTCTAAAGTGCAAGTTTAGGTAATAAATCATGTTTAAGTGTGTAATAACGATTATTTTTGTTAAAACAATTACTATTAATAATACCTAAAAATTAAATAGAACTATTCAAAAAAAAATTGAACAATGTGATAAAATATATGTAATTATTTTTATCAAATTAATTACAATATATTTTAGAAATTAGTTTAAAAATAATCCTATAAAATGTGAAAAAAAATTTCTAGAAAAATTAGTTGTAAGCCTAAAAATTAACTTATATCAAAATCATGTAAAATGATGATCCAAATAGGATTAATTAGAATATAATAAATGAAATGGATATTATATCACTTTAATACCAAATAATAAATTTAATGAGAATTTTAAATTTACATTATTTAAGGAAAATAAATGAAAATTTTAAAAATATTTTTATTTTTCACTATTAACTAAAAAATAAATATTTTTAGAAAATACCAAAAATCAAACCTAATCTAATAATGAAATAATAAAAATAATAATATAATTTTGGCATAATTTTATTCAAATATTTTTTTCATGGATCATTTAAACTCAATGTCATGGATAAAAGAAGATATCAAAGAAATTAGATTTATTTATTGATAAATATTGATCATAAAATCTCACGGTGTTATATTTATAGATAATCACAACCCAAAAAAATGTAGGAATATTAAAACAAAACAGAAAAATCATGGGGTACCTGACTTTAACTGAACCTACCCATTGGATAATCAATTTTCACATATTATGTCCATGCCAAACTCAAGATAATCCAATGTAACTATAACACCCTGAGGTTTTAAGAGAATATAATTTTTTGTATAGTGTATATGAAATGAAACACCAAGATTATAAGAAAATATAACAGTTGAGACATTATAAAATAATTATTTTAAGTAAATTTAATCTATTCGATAGCTTTCATAGCACGCAACCCTAAGTCAAGATGAATAATAATACAGTGCACCATTATAAAATAGTTGTTATGTTGGAGAGTAATAATATTAATATCTAGACTATTAAAATTATGGTTATATATTTATTAGAAACAAAATAATAACCATTTAAATGAAAAGGAAATGTTTTCTAAAAAAATGTATTTTTTCTAAAAGATCGTTTAGTCATGCTTCGCGCATATAAATTAAAATTAATTTCTACCAAATTCATAATATTTATTTTTGAAAATAAAATTAATTGTTGAAATCATAATATCAATATTATCTTAGTGTAATATTTTGGATTTTTTCTAAAATGTTATTTTTTTTATAAATAGTGAAAATACCGAATTTTAATTAAAAAATGTATTTTCGTTTATATTATTTAAAAAGTTAAATTATATTTTAAATTGGTTTTAAAGGAAAATTATTTCAATTATATATCTATTTATCAAAAAAATTTCATTGCAATAACTTTTATATTGAATTTTGATATGAATACTTTGTAAACATTTGATCACATTCTCTTTGAAAACTCGCTTTCTTGTCACGTTTGCAGGATTCATTTTAAATTAAAATTTTCCACTTTTGTGAATGAAAGTTTGAAAATTAGATTAAATATTTTTAATCATAAAAATATATATTTTATAATGATATCAACTTAATTTTGACTAAAATGAAAAGTGAAAATATTAAAAATTAATTAATGTACGTAAAGTAAAAACTGATTTACTTGGGGTTAAACTAAAAAGATAAGGGTTAAATTAATATAAAAACTTCTCTAAAATATATTTTATGGAATTTTTTTGACCTTAAAATTTATAATTATCTAAAATATTTTATTTTATTACCCTTTTTTCATGTGGAAAAAATGAGCAAACCTTTTTTCCTTCTTAAAACTACAAGCATTCCCCCACCTCACTTATAAAAGACCACATACTATATACTATTATTAATACCTTCAAATCCTTTTTTTAAAAAATAAACACCTGAATGACTTCCCATGTTCCCTCCTCTAAGTTTATAATCATTATTTTTCGAAAAAAAACCTTGGAAGGCTTTAGTTTAAACCTAATGAGGTTACCCGAAGAAGAGGTAACATTCTTCAAAGACCATTTTTATTTTATTTATTCCGCCACATAATTAAATTATTATTTAAACATGATAATATAATATAATAAGTATATTATATACAATGAGATGTTTTTATAATAATTTAATTACCTACAACTATACTGAATTCCATCAATTATGTTACGAAATCATCATTCAGGTGTATGGAGGACTTCCGCCTCGCGAACCGATACCATTCGTTTTTCCATTACCTCCTGTTATGATTGGGTATAATGATGTATATAATATATATATATTATAGTAATAATATAATCATACCTATGTAGAAATAAGATAAAATATACATTTTTTACCTTTTATTCCTTATGGGATATGATAATTTCGCTCATGTGTATGATGGACTACCACCTCACGAAGTGATGTGATTCATTTTTCACTAATGCTTTACATGGAAGGTAATAAAGACAATGATAAATAATATATGTGATATAAATTAAATAATTTTGATATTAATGACATATTTATCATTATAAAAAGTTAATATATAACTTTAATTTTTAAATTGAAAAAGTATAAGATTATTCATGTATGTGTGGACTACCCCATCACGAAGTGATGTGACTCTCTTTCATTACCACACCTCATGGATTATATATAAAAGTATATTTAAATAAATAATATGGTATATATAATAGTATTATCATTAATTTAAGATAAAATATTACTTAACTTCTTTCCATAATGATCATTTAAAAATGGAAAAGTTACTCTTGCATATGTATGACCTACCATCTCTAGGACTGTAATGTTGTTCATTTTTCATAACCATATTTCATGATTGGTTTTAAAAATATAATTGATTTATAAATATGATAATTATTCATTGATTATAATTTTGGATATCATGGAACTATATAGAATGTTCAAGCGAAAAATCTTTCATGAAAAAAAACTCATGAGAAAACAAGACAATTAATGCCTGAAATAATGAGAATAATGAAGGATTATTAATGCAAAGATGATAATATATTATAAAATGAAAGTATATTATATTATAAATATTAATATAGTTAAATAGTAATTTAATTAAAATTTTAAAACCACTATAAAGGATATTAAATTACATTCAATCAAAAAGAATTGTGAGGTAAGGGTTTGTCATCTCACTTTTACTTCTCTGAGACATATGCCATATTCACCAGTTCTTTCTTTTCTGTAGTGTATATACTGAATTTTTTTTTATATAATGAATTAATTTATATTCATGTAATTTAATGTTTCATTTACATTTATTTCTTTCCTGAGGATTGTGATTTAAAAGTTACCCATGTGGTAAGGGATTGTTTTAAAATCTCATCATTATTTGAGATTTTTATTGTTTAAGTATCGCTTGGAGAATTATTTGATATTTATATATTAAAATAAATATAATGTATTATTATTTTCTTATTCATGTAAATTTTTAAGTAATACTTCTATTTTTACTCTTTTTGGTACTTAAAATGATTAAGATAATGGTTATAATATAATCCATATGTATTTCCCCCTTTGGCCGAAAATGCTTTTTCTTCCAAAACCACATTTTCTAACAATGTTTTCAAAAGTGTTTTATAATTATCCAAATGATTTATTACATAAATTTTTACCCATGTTTGAATTTATATAAAATCTTCTAAAAGGAATGTTCTTTTTATTTTCTAAATGACACACTTTTCTATCCTTTTTACAGCACAAATGGAGTGTTATTTTTAACTTATACAACATGAACAGAATTACCTTCCATCATGAACATCATTTATTTGAAGATTACTTTGCATGTTTACATGGATATTTTTAATAAAAATAATTTTTAATAACACTCTAAAAATTATTAGTTTTTAAGGTGATATAAAAAAAAGTATTTTTACAATATTTTACATATTTTTTAGTTTTAAAATAAAAGGGTGATTTTCAATGAAAAGCTATTTTCCTCAAGAAATGTTCTAAGTGATCATTAAAAATAATCTTCCATTTAAGTAGTAATTATTTAATGTTACTTATTATTTAATTGGGATATACTACAATGATACCATCCACATAATTTATCTAGAAATTTTATGATTAATTTTACTGGGGAAGAACTCTATTGATACCATTCATTTTACTCTTGGTGGGTTATGATTATGTTTATTTTTTGAAGAAATTATTTACATTTTATTTATTAGTTTAAATGAAATTGTTAATTATGATTATATTTTACCCATTTCATATGAAGAATGCATTGGAATTTGAATGTGACGATGAGGGCCTAATATAGCCCTTCAATGAATTGATAGGTCTCGTGGAACAAACTATATTTTTTTTGCTAAGGATTTACTCATTTATATAGATTTGTTGGAACAAGGATTCAATACTATTATATTTCTTGTTATAAGGCCTCGAATGAATGTTTTATATTTCTAAAATTATTCATTCCATCATTATGAAGTAATTTATTTATATTCTATGTGATTATTCGAGTAGTTAGAATATTCATGGTAATGTTTCAAGATCATGTAGTATTTATATGGAATTATTTGATAATATTTTATTACTATCATATTATTTTTAATTAATTTAATAAATTACATGTGTTTCAGTTATTTAACTTGTTGTATTGATTATTCCTTATTTATTCATATCTTCTACCATATTCTTACCCATGCAAAGCTTATGATCTCACCCATTTCTTATATTTTTTTCCTAGGACACTAAGAAGTATTTCATTACTGATATTAAGGGATATGCTTAGGGGAATAATGGAATTCTCGATGAAAATTATTATTTTTTATTTTATGTTTTTAATTTTAATAATAACTTCAAGCATGTATCTATTTTACCAAGAATACTAAAATATTCCATCATTCGGTATGTGGTACCTTGTATATTATGAAATTGTATCAAATTAGAGACCCACTCTGGGATATTATGGTCACTGGAACTATAGTTGATATTAATGATAGTTTAGTAGATACCTTGAGAACTAGATTTTGGAAAACATAGATTATAGAACATAATCATATGATAGAATTTTAGGATAATTAAATAAGAACTTTATAATGTTTTGTTAAGGAATATATTATGTGAGTTTTCTTAGAAAATACATAATTTATTGGACACTACAAGTGGATGTGGTTTGAGGAAAAATTTACATAAGGGTAAAAAGTCTAAAAAAAGTTTGCATTTTTCTTGACCTGATCATCACCTAGTGCATGACACCAGGCCTTCATACACACCTGGTTCAGAATCAAGGGGGATATGATTAAGATAAATCAAATTTTATTTACAACCCATTATGAAGGAGTTTAAAATAAATATATTCACAAATATAACATTTTTATTATTATGAGATTATCTATGTTAAGTGTTTCACTAGTTTTGGGATTATACATTATGATTAAAAGTGTTAATATATAATATACTTTATGTCATTGTTTATAAATGGCTAATAATGAAAGGAATATGAACCATGTAAAAGTACATACCCCATGTAGAGATTTTCCTACCGAGAAAGATAATGATGTTGGAGAAATAAATAGAATTGATCAATTAATAACCATATTGTGGAACCTAATTCAAGTTATAAGGAATAACCATTCACTAATGGAGTAGCCTGTTGATAACTGCATGTTGTAACAATGTTAGACTACTTCATGCATTAGCAACCTCCATCATTTAATGGGACTGAAAATCAATTTTTATCAAAGAATTTTATAAGTCATTTATATAATATATTTCTCACTTTGGGAAGTAGTGAAATTGAGAAAGTTGTAATTGTAGTTTATATTCTCTGAGTTGATGAATATAAATCTTTGTAATTTTTCAAAACACTAATCATAAAGAAGAAATATCAAATATGCAGTGGAATGATTTAAATGTAAATTTCTTGGAAAAATATATTCATTATGAGAAACGTTTGAATATGGAAATATAATACTTGGGTCTAATATAGAAAAAATAGAACAGTGTTTCATAGTGTGAATATAATTTTACAATGTTGTAAAGGAATTCCATAGACTATATACATAATTCAAAGAGAAATATTTATTATCTATTTTATGGGATTAACTCAATCCTCCAAAGGGAACAAGTGTCCTAAACATTATCATTAAATGGGAACATAATATCATGAGATATCATGATATAGAAATAATTATCCATGTTTTATGGATTTAATTATAATTAAGAGAAGAATAAGACAACAAAGATAAAAATTAATAAATGAAAGAAGGGAAAGATGGATTTTCCAGCATGTGATACTAGTGGAAGGAAATACCATGATACATGCATAAAAGGAAAATATGTTTTCTTCTTGTGTAGAGAATATTTACATAATTATTTTGATTTCAAGGATAAGAAATAATAATCCAATTTTCAATGATTCCACTGTAATGAGATGGGGAACTAAAAAAATGAATTACCCATGTTTCAAGGGAAAATACCTCAAAATGAGATAAGGAGTCAATGTTAATCTTATGATATCACTATAGGTGATGTTTTATGATTACTGGTCTTATGTATTTGTATCCAATAAATATATTGTAAATATATTTTATTAATGATATAATCAAAAATTTATGTATTGTACTATAATAATTTTTCATTAAGGATTTGAAAGTGTATGTTGAACGGTGATGATGAAAAGGAAAAATGATTTAGTGGAAAGTTTAAATTCATGTAAAACACAAGAATAAGGGAAATATAACCCTTAATATGTTCCTAATGACGAGATAATGATGTTGGGATAAAGAGATGATTGATATGGATGAAGTAAATTGGATAATAATCACTACCTAGGAACTGATTAATAATAAGTTCATTTTGTAAATTCTGTGAATTTATTTCTAAAGTTGTGGATCTTAATTATTTGGAGGGTCTATAAAGTTTAACATTTATAAAATGGTTTAAGTTTATCATTGGATTATTTTTTAAAGATTAATATATTACTTCACAATATAGATATTCATGTATAATAGATTACCTATTCAAACAATTTTTCATAATAATTACTAGAGATCAAGGAATGACTTATAATTTTATTATGGATATTACAATCCATTAAAATTGAATTTTGTTTTTCAAGCATAAAAAAATTAATTTATTGATATTCATTTCTTGGAGTAAGTGATGAACCCAGAATTCATCGAAGAACCCCCAAAGGATGAAATTTTGATTATAAAATAGAAATCATTAATGTAAGTATATTTGATTATAATATTAGATAGTAATGGAATTCCTCAACATGAAGAAAAATATCTTGAAACAATATATTTCATCCTATTACCTTCATATCTGATTACTGAATAATCTTTCTAATCATCTGATATTTATGGATTTGAGGTCCTTAACTTTCCATTGATCATTCACATTATTGTGATCAGTGATCTCTATCACTCTCAATAATTATTTACTATTTTGTTATATTCTAATGTTTTAATTTCCCACTCATGTTCTCCTATATAGACAACTAGTTATTTATTATCCCAGATATCCTCAGAAATTCATTTTCTCTCTTAGTAAGAGGTTGTTTTATTAAATCTTTTACAATATAGGTTTTTAAATAATAGTATTTTTAAATGTCAAACATTTGATTATTGAGATCAATTTTAAATTATGAGGAAGAAATTTATTTATAGTAGGGATAATGTTACACCCCTAGGTTTTTGAAGGAGAATATTTTCTAGATAGTATGTATGAAACAAAACACCAATATTAGAAGAAAATATAATACCCCAGACATTAAAAACCATTTCTTTTTAAATAAATATAATCTCTCTGATATCTTATGGAACATTAAACCCCCAATTGAAATGAACCATAATATATTTTACCATTATTACATAGCTATTACGTTGGTGGGTATTAATAATACAAACTAAATTATGATAATCACAGCTATCTGTATATCATAAATAAAATAGGAATCATTTAATAGAAAAATAAAGGTTTTCTAAAACCTATATTTTTTCTGAAAGGCACTTTAGTCACACATTGCACACATAATTTAAAATTAATTTTTTCCACATTTATAAAGTTTATTTGACCAAATAAAATTCATTTTTAAAATCATTATATCAAAATTATCTTATGGTTGTTTTTTGAGATTTTTTTGAAATGTTTCATTTTTCGATGAAAAGTGAAAAATTCTTAATTTTAATTGAAATCTGTGTTTTTGTTTAAATTATTTACAAAGTTAAATTATATGATGAAATTGTTTTAAAGTAAAATTATTTAAATTATATATCAATTATTATAATTTTGTTCATTGGAATCATTTTCACATTTTATTTGTATATAAAAACTTGATAAATTTTTGAACATTTTCTTTATGAAAACCCACATTCTCTTCACCTCTATAGGTTCAATTTTAAATTAAAATTTTTTATTTAGGTGAATGGAATGTGAAAAACTATATTACATATTTGGAATCATAAAAATATATATTTTATAATAATTTCAACTTCATTTTTTACCATAATAAATAGAGAAATAGTAAAAATCAATTACCGATGTTAATGTAAAAATGGATTTACCAGGGGTTAATGTAAAAATATAAGGAATAATTGATCTAAAAACTGGTATAAAATTTATATTCAGACATATTTAAAACATGATTATATAATAAATTTTTCTATTAAATGTAGTTATATGTTTTTATATCATGTTTATGACCTTTAACCATACCCACTTCCTTTAAATGGCTTTTAAAATCGTAATTCATGTGAACGGAGGACTAGTTCCTCACAAACCGATGTCATTCTTTTTTCCATTACCACCTATCACAAATGAGTATGATGATGGATATAAAGTATATAAATTATATTTATAACATAATTAATCCTATATATTCATTATATCATATATTTTTTTTTACTTTCAATTCCATAAGGGATATGACAACATCACTCGTGTGTACAGTGGACTATCACCTCACGAAGCGATGTGATTGTTTTCACTAACACTTTAAATGGACAGAAATAAAGACTATTTTAAGGAATATATGTGATATAAATGAAATAATTATGACATTAATGACATATTTATCATCCTAAAAATATTTTATATCATTTTCGTTTTTACATTGAAAAAGGATAACATTATTCGTGTACATGTGGACTATTAACTTCACAAAGGGATGTGACTATATTTCATTACCACACAACATGGATGATATATAAAAGTATATTTAATGAAATAATATTGTATATATTATATTATTATCATTATTTAAATATAAAATATTTAATGAAATATTTTCATAACGATCATTGTAATGTGGAAACGTTACTCATGTGTGCATACGACATACAGTCTGCATGATTGTAACGTGGTTCATTTTTCATAACCATTTTTCATGATTTTTTTAAAACAATAATTTATATATAAATATGATAATTTTGGTCATGATTATTACTATGAATATCATGTTACTACATAATATGTGAAATAACTAGATCTTTAAGGACAAAAGATGTAGGAGAAAACAAGATAATTAACACCAGAAACAATACCAATAATTAAGGATTCTAGCAAACAAGTGAAACTATATTTTAAAAGTATCATATAAGATATTATAAATATTAATATTGTTCTATAATAATTAAATAACATGTTTAAAACCACTATACATAAGGTTAAGTTATGTTCAACCAAAAATAAGTGTGAGGTAAGAGTTTCTCATCTCACTTTTACTTCCTTGAGACATACACCATATTCACCACTCATTTATTTTGTGTGGTTCATATATAAAACTTTGTTATGTTAAATAATTAATTAATTTATCTTCATTTAAATAAATTTTTTATTTAAAGTAATTTTATTCATGGGGATTATAATTCAAAATTTACAAAAGAATTGAGTGTTTATTTCACAGTCTCATCATTATTCGGGATTGATTTTGTTTAAGTCTCCCATGATAGAATTATTTGATATATCAATCATAAAATCAATATATTTTATTCTCCCCTAGTTACTTATCTACCTTTTCAGTTAATAGTACTATTTTCCCTCTCTTTGGTACTTAAAATGACTAAGAAAATGTTTTTAAGATAATATAACTTTATTTCCCTCTTTAGTAAAAAATAATTTTGATTAAAAAACATGTTTTCTGGAACTGTTTTAGCGATATTTTACAATTATAAAAATGATTTATTGATGAAAATTTTATGCATTTATTACTTTTTAAAAATTTTATTGAAAGGAATGTTCTTGTCATTTTCATAACAAGGAACTTTTCTAACCTTTTTTATAGTGTAAAAGAAATGTTATTTTTAACTTATAAAACATGTATGTAATTACCTGACCTCATGAACATCATATGTTTGAAGATTACTTTGCAAGTTCAAAAGTTTCTTTTTAAAGATTTTTTTCCTAATATTATGAAAACTCGTATTTTTTTAATGTGATATTCAAACGAAAAGACTTTCACAATATTTTATGAATTTTCTAGTATTAAAATAAGAAGGGAAATTTTCAATGAAAAGTTATTTTCCAGTAGAAATGTTCTATGTGATATTTAAAAATAATTTCCCATATAAGAAGACATTCATTGAATCTAATTATGATTTAACGAGGATATACTCTAATGATACTATTTTATTATTTATCAAGATGGCTTATGATTAGTTTTCTTGATGATGTACTATGTTGATAACATTCACTTTTCCATTGGTTGTTTTATGATTATGTTAATTGATTGGGGAAACTATTAACATTTCATATGTTAGTTTAAAAATTAATATTTTTCTTTATTATGTTTCACCCCTTTCATATAATGAATGAATTATACATTGTCTGTGATGGGTAGGGCCCTCTATAGAACTCGATGCATCAGTATGTCATGAGAAAATCATTAATGGTATTGGAAGATACCTTACCCATTTATATTGACTTATTAGCACAAGAACTAAACATTATTAGATGTATTGGAACAAGGCCTTGAAGGTATTTTTTAGAAGTCCAACATTATGAATTCCATCATTATGAATTCATTTATTGTTATTACGTGTGATTATTTGATTAATTATAATATCCATGGTCATGTTTCAAGAATATGTTGTTATTTATATGGAATTATCTGATCGTATTTTATTCCTACCACATTATAATCAAGTTATTGATTAAATAGAATGTTTCTTAGTTATTTACCTTACCATATTAATTATTCTATATTTATACAAAACTTATAATTTACACTTACCCTTAATGAGCATATGAGATCACCCAATTTTCATGTTTACTAGGATGTATTTTTTGGTTGATATATAAGGATTCACTAAGGGGAATAGTGTCATTTTAAAAGAAAATTATTGGTGTATTTTCTATTTTCAATTATTATAATTATTTTAAATATGTATATAGTTTAACAAGATTACTTAAATATCAAGTCCTTCAAGGTGGGATTTATTGTATTTTTTCCAATGTAAAAAAGTAGACACAAACTTTAGGATACAATGGTTGGGGGAGCTACATGAACCTAAATTTGGATGAACATACTTGATTTTATGATTAATGTATTGGTTTTTTGATTTTATAAGGAATCTAAAACATAGTATTTTTAACGAGTTTAATATCACCATCTTATCTCATATTATTCCATTTATGTATAAATTATTCTAATAATTTTTTTTTGGATTTCAATTACATACACTACACAAACCATATTGATGTCTAACTATTGGTACCGTAGCGATTCAATATGGTGATGAATATTGAGTATGTAGTAATATCCAAATTTTTTAACAGAAATAAAAACCATAATTTGTGATAATTTTTTATTTTTTATGTGAAAACATAATTTTTCAATAAAAAAACATAATATGTGGTCAAAAGATTTTTATTAAGGAAAAAGACTAGTGAACACCTTGAAATATTCCATTTAATATTATCAGAGTTAGGTGTTGAGATAGTATGAGAATCTAGGGATTTTAGAGGATCAATGTTTAATGAATAATAATATTAAATATATTATATTACATGAAAAAGATCCTTAAAATATGAAATATCCCTAATATTGTGTCTTGTATGAGAAATTTGGGACTAAAATTAGGTCTGAGTTGAGGGTTTTACATTAAGCATGGCATACCATTTGTGTGCATTGTGCATTTGGTCAGATCGCATATCCTAATAAATTATTTAATATTTTTATTATATAATTTTCAGAAAATAATTCAATATCACCAAAATGGTTCATCATAAAAGAAATATGAGGTTTCTATTAGATCCGAGACGTGGAGTTAACCCTAGGTAGTGTATAGGTTTTTTACGCATTGGACATTTGGTCAGATCTCATGAGAAGATAAATTATATAATATTATTGTTAAATATTTTTCCAATAAAAATCTATTATCTCCCAAATGGTGCATCATGTGAGAAATATGATACAATATTTAGGTCCGGGATTTGAAATTTAGACAAAGCATGACATTACATTTATGCTCATCATGTTTTTGGATAAATCGTATGTAGGGTTTTTACCTTTAATATTTTTTTCTTAATAATTTAATTATTAAAATAAGGTTAATATTCATATCCCCCAAACTAATGCCATAACAAACATTTTCCATTATTGGATGACCTAAAAAACTTCATATTCAATAAGTATTTACAAAAAAAATTAGTAACAACTTAATGATTGAAACTAAAGTTCTTTTCATCAATATTATGTTGATAGAAATAATAAATTAGGTGTTTTAATTTAAAAATTTAATAATCAGAAAACTGATGAAACATTTCTTCTAAATAGATGAAATTTTTATGGGTTGGTTTATTTGATTCCATGTAATCTGAGACTCTTTTTCAGTCATTTTGAGAACCTCCATTGATTGATGTAAGCTTTTTACTCGATTCTAGGCACAACACTGGTTCCTTCTCTAAACATGTGAGAAGAATCCATCATGTTTTCATTTATTATTATTCCCTTTTTCCCTCTTATCAATTGTAGGAAAAAAAGTAAGGGTTTAGATAATTTGATAAAAAATTCATGTAGCAATAATGTATAATAAATTATCAAAACATATTTTTAATTCATGAAATTATAATAACATCAAATGTTAAAGGATAATTTATTAAAAATATCAAATGAAAATTATTTTGGATTATTGAGGATAAGTATTAAATAAAATATAAAACGCTTTTGTGTATAATTATCAAATGATAATGATGAATATTTATCAAATGGTAATTGAAAATAATTATCAGGTGATGATTATGTCGAAATTATCAAAAGATAAACTATCATATTATTAAATGATAATTTATGAAAAATTAACACAGAATAATTATTAATGGATGATTTATCAAGAAATATCAAAGAACAATTACAAAAATTATAAAAAGTAATTTTAAAAAATTATTAAATTATAATGGAATTAAATTATCATAGTATAATTTATAGAAATAAATTATCAAAAGATAATTGTGAAATGATAGTTTGTAAATTAGAAATTATTAGAAGACAGATTTACAATTATCCAAGGATAATTATAATAAATTATATGGTGGAGAAGATATCAAATTAACGAATGATAATTATAAAGAATTATAAAAGGATAATTTCATAAAATTGTAAAAATATAATTAACCTGAATTATCAAGAGATAATTACATCAGATTATATATGGATAGTTTATAAAAAATTATAAAGGGATGATTTTAAAATGATTATTTATGAGAAATAATAAAAATATAATTATAAAAGGATAAATTAGGATAAATTATCAAAATAAAAATATAAATAGATAATTTATAATAATATATAATGAGATAATTATAAAATTACAATTTATTAGAAATTATCAAAAAAAGACTGTTATTGAGAGAGTTATTTCTAACGCATTCATTCATGTGAAACTTTAATGATAATTTGAAAACTATATATGTGAGAGAAAGAATCATAACATGTGATATTTTATTTATTTTTTCAAAAACATATTTTTATTTGGTTATATTATCCTTGGAAGAACATTGAATGATGATGAGTTAACAACATTGAAAATAAGGCTTATGAGGAGGCGTTCTTGACTATTGAGGCTTCCAATCCAACATTAAAACATGATATTGGTGATTTATACTTTTTGTTGATGTAAAGAACATTGAGTTAGTAATTTACTTACCTATTGGTGTAGTTTTTTCACATCTTCTTTATTATATTATTATATTTGATTGATATTTGATATCGTGCTTTATTCTGATCACATGTGGGTGTTTTGGTAGCTCTGATACCATATGAATTTTTTAAATGTAATATGATATGATAGACAGATTCCATGATGATGTCTATTTCACATGTTGATATATGATGATTCTATATTCTCAGGATGTGTGTGATGGATATTATTATACTATTCACCTTAATTTTCTCCTCTAGACAGTTGGTATGTTTATACCTAAAAGGTGGCCATTATGATATGATTACTCCATGTGGGGTCCACGAATGGTTTGCAATGATGACAATGAAACAACATGATAACTTGTAACCTATCCTATACTTGATTACATGTGGATTTGATGTAGATGGCATATACTTTATACCCTTTGGATTTTCAGTGTTACACAATGCCTTGGGGATTCTGGGTGGGTTACAAAAACTCGATGCCATGTGGATCCCAAGTATTACTCGATGTCTTATGGACTCTGGATAGGTTATTTTCGCTCGATGCCTTATGGATTCTATGTGACACACCAACAACCTTTTGTATGATTCTTGATACTTATAAATACACAATACATTTCAAGCATGGAGTCAAACAAGGTACGTCCTGGGGGTTTTGGCCTCTTTGTTAGAGAAAAACCGCTGAGTTTTTTATTATATGTTAATTCTTATTATGAATTTATAATTATTATAAAATACAATAGTATACATAAATAACAATTGTCTAAGGACACACATTTGTGGTATCCTACTGATTATTGTACTCATACCCAAATCAGGTATTTCAGTGCACTTGTAGATTACATGATTAGAGACCCAATGTAGGGAAAGGGATCAATAGTGGATGGATGAGTTGAGGAGAATTGTGATAATCGTGTACTAGGATGGAATCCGAAGGACCCTAATATTTATTTATTTAATTTATCTACTACTTTGTACACTGTACATGCTTTCCACTTTGGGAGTACCTTATTTTTGTATATCATATATTTCATTCTTTCAGTTTCCACATTTTTACTCTGATTATTATTATATTATTTATTATTTATTATTGATCCTATGAAAGGATACCAAGGGTATAGTCTCCCCACTATCACACATGGACCCTCATTCTTAGTCGACAACGTCTTGCACACAAGGAGGCAAATATAAGGTCATGCCACCTTTCGTCTCAAACTCTATTGTTTGGGTCAGGATGTTTCCATTTTTTGCAATCACTATCCATGTTTTTGAAGGAGGTTTATGACTAAGGGATATGTCTTAAATTGGTGATGTCATCCCATGTTTTCATAATTTTTGGGTCCACAATTTTAGAGTAAATTCAATGATTTGTTAAAGAATATTAAAAAATAATTCTATAAAAAAGGATTCATTTTAACCCTAGTAGAGATGGGCACTATGAAAAATTGTTTCACACTATTTCCATGCAAATGTGTGGATATATAACATTATTAGAGTCATCACACACATTTTTAGGTCACCAATTATGGAATATATGATGGTTGGTATTTTTTTCTATAAATTCCTGGACAATCCCCTCATTCGGGGTAAAAACATTAGGTGAAGGATTAGAGGATATCCCATAATATAAAAAACACTTGTATGAACTTGATGAAATAAAATTATAGAGTTGAGGGAGTAACATTAAGTCCAAAGAATGAAAAGGTATATTTGATCACCTATATGGACTAAGTTTCATGAACATGGATTAATGAAGGAAGTAGGGAAAACTATATGGTTGAACACAACTTAGCGAAGTGATTTATGTGAAGTGTATTTGGGAGAAGACTTGGACATGGGTGAAGTTTAATTAAGAGTAGTAAGGGGGCTAGGTTAACCCGTACCTAGGTGCTGAAGTGGATCTAGGTGAGCTATAATTGGGTGAATATTGGGACTTAGGAAAATCACCTGAGAATAATTTGTGGAATTATTTGGATAAATCAAATCAGAATATAATAATGTAATTATTAATCAATATTGATACACTCTGAAGGTGACCATCATGTAGTTATAATAAGGTATACATGATATAATATAGTGAGTAAAAAAAGTCTATAAAGGTGATCTGAGAGGGACAATATTCTATCCTTGATTTTTTTAAAATGGTAGTGCACTTGACAAGGAGTAACCATACCGAAAAATTGGAATCCAAAAATTCTAATAAATTTTAATGGATTATGGTTTCCCTGAATAATTTTCGATGTATGCATCCAAGAATCTTCCTTATTTATGATCCAATTGAAATTACCACATTCTATTTTTATTATATAATTATGAATGGTAAATACAATCAGATAGGTTTAATGAGTTCCTAAAAATATAGGGACACGATCCATCTAAAGTAATGGGAAAAATATGACAACCCAATTCAACAATTCCCACTCAGGGATTCATGGTGTATAATATGTGATTTTAGTTTCGAGGATACCTATGTTAAATTTGTTTTCTGAATTCAATCCTCATAGAGAATTCATTTAATGTAAAAGGATATCATATATTCAATTGGAACAACTCTAAGATTTGAAAAAATAGTTTGTAAAATTATATTCAATCTTTTGGGTTCGAAGTTATTACTTACACCATTCGTGATATTCATGTTAGTGGTGTGACATGACAACCTATGACCAAAGATGATAGGAAAATTCTAAATGACGTTTCCAAAGTTGAAAATTCACACACATGAGAATATTTAGATTAGATTTACATAATGGTGATGAGATGAATGATTATTAAGGCCATGTGTAATTTTTTTCACATTATGAAACGCATAGTAAGGTAAATTTGGATAATATACAAGTTATCAATAATAAATTTGATGATTTGAAAAAATTATTGAGTAAAAATGATAATAGTTTCTTCAACCAAATAACTATGATTGTTGGAGATATTTGGTGTCTTGGATAAAAAATTAAGGATATCAATATTTTAAATGAAATTTCATGGTCACTTCCATCTATGTATAATCAAAATGTTTTATCTTTTGAAAAAATATATTTGAAAAACTTATCTCTCGATAGTCTAATGAGAATCATATTGTCTTATAAAGTGAATTTAAATCCATAAGGACAATAAAATCATTCATATTAGGGGAAGAATTTCAAATAAATGGAAAAAATACATTTCTAAATTTTTTGAAGATGGAGAAGATGTGGATAATGAATTTCTGTTTCTTGTAGCCTGAGAATTCAATAGAGTAAATGTATAATTCAAAAGAAAGATACCAATGTAATAATTTTTAGGTGGTAAATTAGGTAATGTTATTTCAAGATAATCATGAAAATTTTTAGATTAATATTTGGAAGTGGAAATCGTGTAGAGGCATCATGGGAGGTTCCCACAAAAAGGTTACTTTAAATCAAAAAATAAATTTCATAGGAAGACCTTCAAATGAAAAGCAAAAGGTAATAATGGAGACCAACTAGAGGAAGTGTAAATCATGTTTATGTATGATATTTTAGATTAACTGAATGATATAATTAAAAAGTAAAATACAATAAAGGACGATAATAATTAAGAAAAATGTGTAGTTTATCTCAAGGTTGAGCTTGGGGTGATCTTGAAGAACCTATTCTCCAAAAATTAATTTTTTCAAGGTTAATGGCTTGCTAAAGGAATATTGTGAATATGTGGATCATATAAATATAGGAATTTACTAACGTAAGGAAGAGTTATATAATTAGTTGACTATTCACCTAAATTTAGAAGATGTTAAAATTTTCAAGATGAATATTGATGAACAAACTAAGGTGACCAATGAAATTAATTCTTATGTAAAACATATAATTAAGAAGGTGGAATTTACAGAAGAAAATGATGTAACTCTAAGAAATAAGTTAGAATAAAAAATGAAATCATGTGATCTATAGAAGAATCCACAATTTAGGATGTTCACATATATATAACTATTATAAAGATACTAAAAATGATTAAAGGTGTCAATAATATTTTGGAGGAATAACAACCATGTTATTCAGGTAAAATTATAATCAGATTTTCTAAAATCTAGAAATAAGAAAAAAAATGAATCAGAACCAGGGGAAGTAGATGGTCAGTGCTATAATTTTTAATCCAATACACGAGTTCCTCACACTATGAAATTGATTATAAAAGGAAATAAAAAGGAATAAAACAATCCTTATTTTCATGGGTCAAAACATCATAGTCATAACATTTTATGAAGGTTTAGGACTTATAGATGAATGAAGGAAACAATATTTTTCCTCCCATGAGGTGTTTATTGTGTAGATTTATTGGCCACACAATGCCTTACTATAAATAGTTAAGAAATTATTTGAATTTATAAGAACCCAAAATAAGAAAAGGATAGGGAGCCCATATTCTTCATCACATAGAAGAGATAAAATTTTTGGATATTGTTTTTATTTTTATTAATTTTGTAAAAAATCCATTCAATTCATGCTTAGAAGAAATGGTGATTACCACCATGGGAATCAAAGGAAAGAGAATGCTAGAAAACCATAAAAGATTGGTTTTAGGAATATATTATCTCACTTATAAAAAGAATATTAATTACTAAACATCCAATATCGAATAGAAAAAAGGGAGGCCATCTTATGCCTCATCTCAACTGAGGATCTGAGGGAAGTAAAAGAAGAAGGGAGATAAGTCTAAACTAGATGAATTTTATATCATAGATATAAAGAAGAAGAAAAACAGAGATCCTTGATTTGAGGTGTTCATAAAAAATTAATGGGAATTAAAATCTTCTAGAAATTATGATGGTAAGAATTTATGGAACAATTCAGTTTAGAAATTATGTTGTTCTAAAGTACAAAGGGGGCAAAAATACCTACTTCTCAGTTGGTGAAATTTATAACAAAAAATCCTCTTTGTGGATGGTTTTGACACAAATTATTGATAATGACTTAAATTTATGGATTTAAACATGAGTTTTTTCTTAATTAGAAATGTTATGTTATCTAGGTAATACATAGAAATTCATTTATAGCAGGTTGAATGAAAATTGAAATCTGTATTAGGTGGAAAATAAATGAAACACTTGTTTCCTAATAATTGAAGAGGATAATAACATATGGAATTATATACTTAGCTGGATTCTAGAATAGAGCATAGAAAATTTTTCTATGTCAAAGTATTCTATGGATGATCCAAATATGAAATGATATCATGTGAAGACCTATGATTCCTGTATTTGGGGGAAGGTTGTTCAAAATACACATTGACTAATGAATAAAAAGGAATATAATCATATTTACCTGGTTCATAATGATTTATGTGGCCTGTTGAATATATTAGGCATTTATGGGGAAAGGTATTTCATTATTTTTTGGATGATTATTGTATGTTTACATGTATTATGTTCATGTAGAGAAAGTGGAAAGTGATGGACTATATGAAGAGGAAAAAAATGAGTTTTGAAAAAGAGAATAGATGTACTATTAAAATCCTATCATCTAAAAATGGAAGAGAATAAAAATATATTAAATTTAACAATTAACTTGAGAAGTTTGGAATTAAGAATTAGGTATATGGATTAAGAACTCCACAACTAAATGAATTAGTTGAATAGTGAAATTGAAAGGTGAAAAAAATGGAAAAAAATTATTATTGAGAGTGGTGTATCTCTATATTACAAGATGGAATCCCACATTGAAATATTTTCTATTATTTGGTAACAAATGTTACATTTAAAATTATGAAGGAAATCTTGGAAAGTATGGTTATATAGATGATTATATAGTGATTATAGGCTACTCAAAAAGAGTAAGTCCTATAAATGATTTAAATAAAGGATGAAAAAAATTATAGAGAGTAATTATAACAATGTTAGTGAGGATAAAAATATAATTAAATTTATAAACCCAAATTCTTATGATTTTTACAATGAATAATATGATGAAAATTAAAATTGTATAAATCCTAAAGTTGTGAAAAGATGTGAAAATTGTGATGGCTTTGAAGCCAAATCTTAAGAGAAGATTATTCTTAAAGAAAGTAAATATGAACCTCATTGGAGAAATAAAAAAATGAAAATTTAACCATATAATATTATTGGAGATCGATCTACTCTAATTCAGTCATGGAGAATGAGGAGTATAAATCATGATACACTATTTTCCATGGTGTAGTCAACCTCATTTTGAGAAATAGAAAAAAATAAAAAAAAAGATTAAAGAAATGAATTTGGAATTATTTAAAATTGATAATAAATAAACCTAGTAGATCATCAAAAGGACAAAAACCATATTGTAAACCGAAATATTTGTATCAACAAAAAAATTCTATGATAATGAAAATATGATCTTAAAAATGTTATGAATGGTCTGTAAGGGTTATGGAAAATTTAAAGGAAATAATGTTGATAATTTTTTTACCTATTATATCGAATATAGTCAATTAGGAACATTTTAGCTATATAAAATAAAAAAGGGAACAAAGTTTTTCATTTTTATTTCAAAATGGTATTCCTAAATGGTGTTCTAGAAGAAGTATCAATTGAAAAACTATTTTTATTTTTTATTAGAAGTGATGAAAAAAGGTTTATAGATTGAACAAGGCTCTATATAGTTTAAAGGATGCACCATGGCCATGGTATGATCATCTAGATTCATATTTTAAGAGTCTATAATTCTAGAATGGGAATCATTGACCATAATATCTATGTGAAAACATCCAATAATACTAGTTTATTGTGCATGTGTATGTGGATGAAATTGTCCTCTGTATAATAAAGTAGAAATATATGTAAGAATTTTCATATAATATGAAATTATAATTTCAAATATCCATGATTGGTTAACTGACATAATTTTGACGGATATAGTTGAAATAAAATAATGAATAAAATTTCATCTCTTAGGCAAAGTATGTAAGTGGAATATTGAAAAAGTTCAACATGAATAATTGAAAACCTCTGTCAACTTCAATTGCATTTGAAATTAAACTAAAAAAAATTGGTTGTATAACCACATACATATGGACTCAACTATAAGGATTTAGGATATAACTAACATATATCCTTTAGTATTTTATGGATTTTGGTATTATGCCACTACACTCCCCAATTTCTTACTTGACCCACACGATCTTCCTACACCCAATACCCACTTCCCCCAAAATGGTCAACCAAACTCCTATGACCATCCTCCTATGGTAAAATCACCTAACCTCCCCATGATCCTCCTCATATGATGAAGGCCCCACCCCTACCAATGTTTCTCCAAATGGACTCCACATCTCTTCATCGAATGAGACTTTGATGCGGCAATGCCACCTCTTCCCAAGCCTCCTCCAACAATAGGATTTCTCCACGAATATAAAATGGCCACCCCACCTCTTAGGATCCTCCTCATTCGATGTGGACACCCCTAATCCTTCCCGTCTAATATCACAAAACCAATTCCTTTATTTGCAACTCAAACCTATCCTTACCCTCATGATCCGCCTCCTCCCATGATTTCTCACCAACCCCATTTACAAATCCCTAGAATTATCCCCCCTTCCACAATTTCTCCTGAGAAATAAACTCCTCATGCTTTTCTATTCAACTGTATCTTCATATCAAATTAGGGTTCCCATAATAGTGCATTTTTTGAGCATATAGATAGGCCAAATTATTGGTAACGTGCTATTTATTATTATTTTTATTCCCCCAAATCCTCCAATATAAATGGATTTATATTTATGAATTTTTCTTCCCCCCAATATCCCCTATAAACTGATTTTTATTGTATTATAATATATGTTTATTTTGAAAATCAAACATACAACCTTCAGGAATATAAAATTTAATGATTTTGTACCTATAATGATGGATTATTTGAATCCCATTGTATTTTTATTGAATAATATGTTTTTTACATTGTTTATACATGCTTAGACTATGTTAGATGTATAACTTGGTTATATATGACAATAAACCATATTTATATTTATATACACTCATAGTGGTGACTGAATATCATGTTCTATATTCCGTTTTCCAATATGATCATACCCATCATGAATAGTACCGATATTACATGGAGATTAAATGATTAATTATAAGGCCCAAGCCTTAAACCTTACTTAATCTTGAGTTATTACAAGATTACACATTGAGGATCTTTTCAGGTTTAGAGTTTTAGAGAATTAGATCATGAAACTTGCATTACATTCCACATTTAAACAAAGTGGTTATATAAAAGACAGTATTCATTCTTCCCATCAACGGAAACATATTTAAAATGAAACATGGATTCTTTCTTGACACATCCTCGACACTATCATCACATAATGTACCTTTCCCTTGACCTGTGAAAAACATTTCAAAAACTTGGGATGAGCATAAAAAGCTCAGTAAGGGTTATAAAAATATGGAAAGGAAACATGAGTTCGTATATACATAAGAATGAAATCATACTTTACCCATAAAATATAGGCATATCAAATCATGAATAAATCATAGAAAACATAAGACATAAAGGTAACTTGAGGCATTCATAACATTCTTACGTAGGGAGTAACCCTCTTGGTTACGTTTGGAATACCCATCACAGTATATTCCCTAAATCTCTTCGGAGAAACATTAACGTTTCACTCCTTCGCGTTACCCAATGCATTGGAGAGCTATATCGGGCTCACCCGCCCTTAGTTTATCACGGAACCACCCGTTCTTCATAACAATGCCCAAGAACCATAACATAATCGTATCACATAAACATGAATAAAGGAAACATAACATTTCCACATTTCAATCACAATATAACATTTTAGGATATTGAAATAATGAATCCATTCAAAAAGAAACCATTTCCAAAACCATTTAAAACATTTAATAAAGAGATTTTTGAATCAAAGTTTCCCATACCACATTGAAGATTTTAACATTTTAAACCATTAATATCCATATAAATAAATCCTTAAAACCATTTTTAAAACATGGATATTAATAAGAAAAAATAATTAAAACATTTAAAACGATATTTTGGTTAAAGGGGTTTTACCAAAATTAGAGACACTTGAATACAATAATCGAGGAATAACATTTAGTCAGAACTTTATAATATCATGAGAATAAAAGGATTCATGATATAATACTCCAAAGGACAGTATATACACCATATAAGAGTGAATTGGTGCATAACAACAATGAACCCTCAATAGAAATGTCAAATGTGATGAAATCCCTTATAAAGAAGGTATCATTAAATTAAGGACAAATAAATCTCAAAAATATGTGTGAAAAATATATATACACCCAATATAAGTGGATATTAAGTGTAAAACAATAAAAGTTCATTCACACATATTCAATGGATGACATATTCAATGACTACAAGTTGAACCCAAAGAAATTGAAATTGCGTTAAAAAGTTCCCTTGACAGCCTAACGACATCACATCAAAATGAGTTGATGAGAGATAAAAAGTGTATCTCATCACTTGGAAATAAAATTTACTTCAATAAGGATGTATGAGAACATATCCCAACATAAAAATATGTAAATTAAAAGACCCAATAAAAGAAGTCTTTTAAAAAAGAGGAGGGTGAAAGGTTCCCTTACCGACTTGGGTATCTTTCAAAACATACACCCCATGAAGAAAGACAATAGGTCATTGATGTAAATACTCATAAACGAAAGTATATTACACAAAGAGTAGAATAATGGGAATTAAATACACCACTCAATGTAATTTGTGGCAAATGTAGCATAAATCTTACGGGAATAAAAGTGAGATGAAAAATCCCTTACGAAAACTCAGCAGCCTAACAGCGCCACATAAAACTTCCGAATATGGATTGATGAGATCAAATAGAGTATCCCATCATATTACAATATAATTTAAAGCAAGTGGAATATAAAATAAAATCCCCCAACATTTCAAGGAGGAGTTTAAAAGAAATGACATAAAGGAGAGTACTTAAAAAGAAAGAGAGAGGTTAGATCTCTTACGAAAGTTCGGCAGCCTAACGGCGCCACTCAAAACTTCCAAAATGGATTGATGAGAGAGAATAGGGTCTCTCATCACATGATCATAAAAATTACAGTAGGAGTAATATAAAAGAACATCCCAATCATAAGAAAGATGAGCTTAAAAGAAATGACATAAAAGAGTGTACTTAAAAAGAAAGAGAGTTGTAGGATCCCTTACCTCGGGTCCGACTTGACTCGATCATTCTTTAATCTCCTGAATAATAAACTTGAGTTAATTTCTAATTCCTTAAGAACATTTTTCAAGTTCATTATTACTTTTATACCACATATTACCATGTCATAAACATTATGTAATCATTTAAGTTAATAATATTTGTTTTGCCGATATTTGGTTCTTAAGTCGAAAGTGGACTTCTTACAATTACATGTTGTTCGTGTGGCCAAATGTTTATTATATCCAGAATTGTATTCATTATGTAGATATAATATATGTCATATATATCCAGTACATTCATGCATTTATAACATTACATAATCATTTAGAGGTAAGAAATGAAATGCACCGTTCATGGAGACGGTAAGCCGTACGTACGCATGAACGCTACTTTCATTTCTATTTCGTATTTTATAGAATGGACTAATAATGATATAAAGGTATATTATAATTCCAGTATAATATCATATATAATATCATATTTCCATCCTTTATACATCCCACATATGGTATTTAACGAATCAAATCACTTTGAGGGGGCGGTAGTCCGCACTTCCTTAAATGAAGATATCGCGTATACCCATAATGGAAGCCATAAAGGTAAGACAAAAATGAAAAATACAGAAGCATAAATAAAACATAAAAATATCATATATCATATATAAAAATAGTGACATCATAATGGCCACCTTTGAAGGTGTTAAATGAGTATTGAACAATCATCGTTTCGGGAGGCAGAATTTCACCATCCACAGAAACTGTATGTTCTTTAACCATTTGATGTAGTTGTGTGAGATTGTAGCTCGAATAAATCTTATACCAACATCCTAGTATATTGAAGATACTGGTGTTTTTACAAAAGAAGTAAATAAAAATAGTTTAGGGGGTTGGAGAAGCAAAATAAAACAAATGAACATGAGAGAGTGAATTACCTTTAAAAGTGTAACTCCTTTTGATTTAAGCCTAAAGGCTTCCTTTGAAAGGATTCTGCCCAAAGGGAATCCTCTAGGATGAGGAGAGGGATGTGGAGAGAGTAAATGGGCAGGGGTTGGCCGAGCCAAAGGCTTGAGGAGTGTGTTAAATGAGGTAGAGGTGGGGGCCTTTTATAAGAGGAGAGGAGGGGCACTTTTGGAAAGTAAAGAAATATTACTTTATTTGAAAATCTTTTTCGGTTTCAAAAGGTCCCACATTGATATAATTCGTGTATAAGGTGATAAGTCTTCGAAATCCACTCATCCAATTGGTTTTTGACATGTGTAGTTCATAGATTTTACATTATCTTTCCATTTTATTTAAATCTTCAAATAATGATGTCATCACTGCATAATTATTATGTCATAAATAATTTAATTTATTTAATGTTTAAAAATTATAAAAAAATTACTATGATGTAGTAAATCGTTTTATCTTTCCAATGACTATTTATAATCAAAATTTTGACCTGTGTAACCCCACTTAAAAAATGTTTTAGTAAAACAACTCATGTTTGTGTCAATTTAATTTTAACATTAAATAAAAAGTTATTTATGTCATTTCCCAACCAAAGTGTCTCCATGGGGTCCCCAAGTTGGCCCATGGCTTGTCTTGGTCGGCCATGACTCACCCAATAGGTGTAGGACAAGTGTCATGGTGTTTTCACATTCTTATAATATCATTTTTACCTTAAATTACACTAATTACCTCTAATCGCGATTAAGAACTTAATAAGTTACTATTCACCAAAAAATTATTATAATCTCATTGAACCACATTTTACTTCTTAATGACAACCATGTATGTCGGATTTTTTGAAAATCAATACACAATGATGGCAAAATTTCATTTAAACGGAAAATCAGTTTTTATAAGTACCACTTAGTGGTTTCACTATTCATCAAAAATTGAAGTTTTTCAGAAAAATCCCAAAAATTCACCCTAAGCTATATTTGATATTCTGAATTCAAAAATGAAGTCTGTTTTACAAAATTCAGAACATATTAGTCACATTAATTAATTTAATAATTAATTCCCGCCGTCAGAGCAAATAGCGTGTTTTTATAAAACAATAAGTATCAAAAGATTGACACTAGTTTAAGTCTGATTTCAAAGTGAAATTAATTCCAACGACCAATATTGGATTTAATGGTAAAAATATTTTCTAATTTCACTTTAAAACCAATTCAAAATATAATCTAATCATATAAATAAATTAGATTAAAAAGAGGTTTTGAATTAAAATACAACATTTTACACTATTCATTAAAAAAATGAACTTTATCGGAAAAATACCAAAAAATTACACAAAGTAAAATTTGATGTCCCGATTCTTAATAAGAGTTTTATTTGGTCCAAAAGAATGTTTAAGAGTGAAAAAAAACTATATTTAATGACAGTTCTCCATTAAAAGGCGATAAGTGAACCTTTAGTGAGAACTAGGGCATATACGCCTAAAATTGAATTCTTTCCGTATTTTAAGCCTTTAGCTTTTATTGGATAAATGTAAAAACATTTAAAAAACATATATAATCATATTTAGTTATTTCTATCCATTCCCGCCAATACAACGGCTACATGTTAACTACCATTTGGATTAATATTATTTTATTATTAGAGTGCAACGTAAGATTCCCAAGAAACTCGTTGTTGCGTGTTGGGTACGCCATCGAGCATAGCGTCCCCTTTAAAGTCATATTAATATTTTATTCACAAACATGGATAAATATGAAAATTACATATTCATTATTTACCTGGGGTGTTACATCCTTCCCCCCTTTTGGGAATTGCGTCCTCGCAATTTTAAAATTGCGCTTGGCAACATCCTTGAAAGTCCCACATCGGAACAAATGTCGGTAAAAAAAAAATAAAGAAAGATAAGTACAAAGGTCACCCGAGTTAACCCATACTAGGATTCCAAGTATGAAAATATGGACATGGAGGAGAAAACATAGGTTCATGTTCTCATGGAGAGTGATAGAAACCATGTTTAGGAGAAAGTTAACCATGAGAAAATCACAAACTTGTGATGGGTTAAACGGTATTCGATTCCCCAGTAGGAAAAGTTAATAGACAACATTTTTGTTTTAAGTTACTTTTTATTGAGGAATTTATTCATAAGGAAGCATAATCACTTATCATGTTGACTTTCAACTTTTACTAGATTCCTTAGTCAAACTCATATTTTTTCCAAAAGACGAGTATTTAGGGAGACTTGTTCGCATCAAGAGTACTATAATCAACTTCTAGAGAATCACCTAATCCCCAAAAGAGAACTATAAACATCCCATGTATTTAGGCTTTAACCAAAACCAAAACCAAAAAGGTTAGTACAAGATCAGATAATCCAGAAAAGGATAACCCCTTATAAAAAAAAATCTATTCTTAATCTCCAAAATTTGTCCAACAAAACCCAAAGTTCAACGAGGACCATCCGATAAACAATTTGTCCATAAAATTCTTCAAAGTAAACCAATATAAGATTGAAACCAAAATATTTGAAGGATTTAGTCACATAGTCTTCCAAGTTAAATCGTAACATTTATCTCCAAACAACATTAGTCGCTCCTAAAGCCTCACATTGAAAAGTAATTATCCTAATCACATATCCTCCAAAATCAACTTACTCTTAATTCATAAAATAATATAACTAAAAAGAATCAGTCAAACTAACCAGGGACTTCACGTAGTCCAGTGGTAGGCGATAAATACCAGTCGCACTTTGGTTGTGGGTTCGATTCCCGCAGCTTTGTCCGACGCGACGGGTTGTCACACGGTCTGCGTGTTGTCCTTTTTTCAAAACTATATAATTCTTAAAACATTCCCCAAAATGAGATAAAATCTTCAAGAATAATCATAACATATTTTAACCTCAATTTTATCTCATGCCCTTCATTTTCCATCATATCATATAATAACCCATAATTACCTCAAAAGTAAGGATCATATAAACCCTAATGGTTACCTTAATAATTATTACCTGAATTTCCACATCGAGTTGTCCATCTCGTACATGATGCACTAGAGAACTCACCAAGGTTGAAGTGGTTGATCATGACTCCTTGATAGTTGGTTTAGAACAACCATGAGTTTCCTCATTGAATCCTCCATTTTACCTAGTATCTTAATCATAGATCCACCACAGTTTCCTTCAATCCAATTGTCACTTTGGTGCTTGCTAGATCCATCCATTTACTAAAACCAAAAAGTTCAGTGTGAGTATATCAACAAAACCATCATGTACTAAAGAGGAAGTTAAACACTAAGATATACTTACTCATTCACTTTATCTAAAACTAGGACTCTTTCTGAAATCCTAACCATTACGGTAATGTCACTTATGATTAAAGAATACCCTAACCTCTAAAGTTATCTAAACCGGCCTTTGATACCAACTATAAGGCCCAAGCCTTAAACCTTACTTAATCTTGAGTTATTACAAGATTACACATTGAGGATCTTTTCAGGTTTAGAGTTTTAGAGAATTAGATCATGAAACTTTCATTACATTCCACATTTAAACAAAGTGGTTACATAAAAGACAGTATTCATTCTTCCCATCAACGGAAACATATTTAAAATGAAACATGGATTCTTTCTTGACACATCCTCGACACTATCATCACATAATGTACCTTTCCCTTGACCTGTGAAAAACATTTCAAAAACTTGGGATGAGCATAAAAAGCTCAGTAAGGGTTATAAAAATATGGAAAGGAAACATGAGTTCGTATATACATAAGAATGAAATCATACTTTACCCATAAAATATAGGCATATCAAATCATGAATAAATCATAGAAAACATAAGACATAAAGGTAACTTGAGGCATTCATAACATTCTTACGTAGGGAGTAACCCTCTTGGTTACGTTTGGAATACCCATCACAGTATATTCCCTAAATCTATTCGGAGAAACATTAACGTTTCACTCCTTCGCGTTACCCAATGCATTGGAGAGCTATATCAGGCTCACCCGCCCTTAGTTTATCACGGAACCACCCGTTCTTCATAACAATGCCCAAGAACCATAACATAATCGTATCACATAAACATGAATAAAGGAAACATAACATTTCCACATTTCAATCACAATATAACATTTTAGGATATTGAAATAATGAATCCATTCAAAAAGAAACCATTTCCAAAACCATTTAAAACATTTAATAAAGAGATTTTTGAATCAAAGTTTCCCATACCACCTTGAAGCTTTTAACATTTTAAACCATTAATATCCATATAAATAAATCCTTAAAACCATTTTGAAAACATGGATATTAATAAGAAAAAATAATTAAAACATTTAAAACGATATTTTGGTTAAAGGGGTTTTACCAAAATTAGAGACACTTGAATACAATAATCGAGGAATAACATTTAGTCAGAACTTTATAATATCATGAGAATAAAAGGATTCATGATATAATACTCCAAAGGACAGTATATACACCATATAAGAGTGAATTGGTGCATAACAACAATGAACCCTCAATAGAAATGTCAAATGTGATGAAATCCCTTATAAAGAAGGTATCATTAAATTAAGGACAAATAAATCTCAAAATATGTGTGAAAAATATATATACACCCAATATAAGTGGATATTAAGTGTAAAACAATAAAAGGTCATTCACACATATTCAATGGATGACATATTCAATGACTACAAGTTGAACCCAAAGAAATTGAAATTGGGTTAAAAAGTTCCCTTGACAGCCTAACGACATCACATCAAAATGAGTTGATGAGAGATAAAAAGTGTATCTCATCACTTGGAAATAAACTTTACTTCAATAAGGATGTATGAGAACATATCCCAACATAAAAATATGTAAATTAAAAGACCCAATAAAAGAAGTCTTTTAAAAAAGAGGAGGGTGAAAGGTTCCCTTACCGACTTGGGTATCTTTCAAAACATACACCCCATGAAGAAAGACAATAGGTCATTGATGTAAATACTCATAAACGAAAGTATATTACACAAAGAGTAGAATAATGGGAATTAAATACACCACTCAATGTAATTTGTGGAAAATGTAGCATAAATCTTACGGGAATAAAAGTGAGATGAAAAATCCCTTACGAAAACTCAGCAGCCTAACAGCGCCACATAAAACTTCCGAATATGGATTGATGAGATCAAATAGAGTATCCCATCATATTACAATATAATTTACAGCAAGTGGAATATAAAATAAAATCCCCCAACATTTCAAGGAGGAGTTTAAAAGAAGTGACATAAAGGAGAGTACTTAAAAAGAAAGAGAGAGGTTAGATCTCTTACGAAAGTTTGGCAGCCTAACGGCGCCACTCAAAACTTCCAAAATGGATTGATGAGAGAGAATAGGGTCTCTCATCACATGATCATAAAAATTACAGTAGGTGTAATATAAAAGAACATCCAAATCATAAGAAAGATGAGCTTAAAAGAAATGACATAAAAGAGTGTACTTAAAAAGAAAGAGAGTTGTAGGATCCCTTACCTCGGGTCCGACTTGACTCGATCGTTCTTTAATCTCCTGAATAATAAACTTGAGTTAATTTCTAATTCCTTAAGAACATTTTTCAAGTTCATTATTACTTTTATACCACTTATTACCATGTCATAAACATTATGTAATCATTTAAGTTAATAATATTTGTTTTGCCGTTATTTGGTTCTTAAGTCGAAAGTGGACTTCTTACAATTACATGTTGTTTGTGTGGCCAAATGTTTATTATATCCAGAATTGTATTCATTATGTAGATATAATATATGTCATATATATCCAGTACATTCATGCATTTATAACATTACATAATCATTTAGAGGTAAGAAATGAAATGCACCGTTCATGGAGACGGTAAGCCGTACGTACGCATGAACGCTACTTTCATTTCTATTTCGTATTTTATAGAATGGAATAATAATGATATAAAGGTATATTATAATTCCAGTACAATATCATATTTAATATCATATTTCCATCCTTTATACATCCCACATATGGTATTTAACGAATCAAATCACTTTGAGGGGGCGGTAGTCCGCACTTCCTTAAATGAAGATATCGCGTATACCCATAATGGAATCCATAAAGGTAAGACAAAAATGAAAAATTCAGAAGCATAAATAAAACATAAAAATATTATATATCATATATAAAAATAGTGACATCATAATGGCCACCTTTGAAGGTGTTAAATGAGTATTGAACAATCATCGTTTCGGGAGGCAGAATTTCACCATCCACGGAAACTGTATGTTCTTTAACCATTTGATGTAGTTGTGTGAGAGTGTAGCTCGAATAAATCTTATACCAACATCCTAGTATATTGAAGATACTGGTGTTGTTACAAAAGAAGTAAATAAAAATATTTTAGGGGGTTGGAGAAGCAAAATAAAACAAATGAACATGAGAGAGTGAATTACCTTTAAAAGTGTAACTCCTTTTGATTTAAGCCTAAAGGCTTCCATTGAAAGGATTCTGACCAAAGGGAATCCTCTAGGATGAGGAGAGGGATGTGGAGAGAGTAAATGGGCAGGGGTTGGCCGAGCCAAAGGCTTGAGGAGTGTGTTAAATGGGGTAGAGGTGGGGGCCTTTTATAAGAGGAGAGGAGGGGCACTTTTGGAAAGTAAAGAAATATTACTTTATTTGAAAATCTTTTTCGGTTTCAAAAGGTCCCACATTGATATAATTCGTGTATAAGGTGATAAGTCTTCGAAATCCACTCATCCAATTGGTTTTGTACATGTGTAGTTCATAGATTTTACATTATCTTTCCATTTTATTTAAATCGTCAAATAATGATGTCATCACTGCATAATTATTATGTCATAAATAATTTAATTTATTTAATGTTTAAAAATTATAAAAAAATTACTATGATGTAGTAAATCGTTTTATCTTTCCAATGACTATTTATAATCAAAATTTTGACCTGTGTAACCCCACTTAAAAATTGTTTTAGTAAAACAACTCATGTTTGTGTCAATTTAATTTTAACATTAAATAAAAAGTTATTTATGTCATTTCCCAACCAAAGTGTCTCCATGGGGTCCCCAAGTTGGCCCATGGCTTGTCTTGGTCGGCCATGACTCACCCAATAGGTGTAGGACAAGTGTCATGGTGTTTTCACATTCTTATAATATCATTTTTACCTTAAATTACACTAATTACCTCTAATCGCGATTAAGAACTTAATAAGTTACTATTCACCAAAAAATTATTATAATCTCATTGAACCACATTTTACTTCTTAATGACAACCATGTATGTCGGATTTTTGAAAATCAATACACAATGATGGCAAAATTTCATTTAAACGGAAAATCAGTTTTTATAAGTACCACTTAGTGGTTTCACTATTCATCAAAAATTGAAGTTTTTCAGAAAAATCCCAAAAATTCACCCTAAGCTATATTTGATATTCTGAATTCAAAAATGAAGTCAGTTTTACAAAATTCAGAACATATTAGTCACATTAATTAATTTAATAATTAATTCCCGCCGTCAGAGCAAATAGCGTGTTTTTATAAAACAATAAGTATCAAAAGATTGACACTAGTTTAAGTCTGATTTCAAAGTGAAATTAATTCCAACGACCAATATTGGATTTAATGGTAAAAATATTTTCTAATTTCACTTTAAAACCAATTCAAAATATAATCTAATCATATAAATAAATTAGATTAAAAAGAGGTTTTGAATTAAAATACAACATTTTACACTATTCATTAAAAAAATGAACTTTATCGGAAAAATACCAAAAAATTACACAAAGTAAAATTTGATGTCCCGATTCTTAATAAGAGTTTTATTTGGTCCAAAAGAATGTTTAAGAGTGAAAAAAAACTATATTTAATGACAGTTCTCCATTAAAAGGCGATAAGTGAACCTTTAGTGAGAACTAGGGCATATACGCCTAAAATTGAATTCTTTCCGTATTTTAAGCCTTTAGCTTTTATTGGATAAATGTAAAAACATTTAAAAAACATATATAATCATATTTAGTTATTTCTATCCATTCCCACCAATACAACGGCTACATGTTAACTACCATTTGGATTAATATTATTTTATTATTAGAGTGCAACGTAAGATTCCCAAGAAACTCGTTGTTGCGTGTTGGGTACGCCATCGAGCATAGCGTCCCCTTTAAAGTCATATTAATATTTTATTCACAAACATGGATAAATATGAAAAATTACATATTCATTATTTACCTGGGGTGTTACATTAATAATGTTTCCAAAAACCACTAAATAATTTTAATCTTGTTATGTTTTTTATAGAACTTACTGAAAACTACTTATAGAACTTATAAATTTTTGAAGGTGATTTTATTAAAGTGTTTTCTAGTGAATAAATCCTTTTCTAAAACTTATTTATGCATACTTTTCAATAATATAACAAAAAAAAATTTAAACTTAATATCATATATGATATGTGCAAAAGTAATTTTCAAAAAGTTCAGCTAATAAGACACTCAATATTTTTATGTAACATGCCTAAACTATTTTCATTAAGTATAATTACTTTTTTCATGTCATTATAGACTATAAATATAGTGGATAAAATAATTATTCTTTATTATATTATATTTTTCATGCATTTTTGATATTTTTGTAAGTATTTTTAACAAATCGATTTTACAGTAACCCATATTATAGTATTTAGTTTCCATTGTAGGAAATTTTACTGTTCAAGATCTCAAGCTTTATTATTATTTACATTGTTTTTTCATTTACTAGGAAAAATTATAGTGTTACAAGTAATTGAAAATCTAGAGAAGGATTTTGTAAGTAAATGAGGTATTATTTTATCATAAATAATTGTTGGGGATTAATTTATTTCCTGGATAAAAATATCTTTTTTTTGAACATTCTAGAATTTTCATTTTGTTTAATTTTTTTAAACATTTATAACACCTTAAATTTTTTTTATACTTGTTATATGTTAATGTTGGATCCTTTCATGGGTAAAATTATTTTAGTTTTAATATTTTGTTCATTAATTAAAATTTTCCATGGAATTTTCATATAAAATCATACTCTATTTAAGAATAATGTTCTAACATGTTAATATATAAATGTTGTGGAAGAATGTTTGTATGTGTAATGTCATGTTATTTTTAGATTGGATTCATTTTACATTCACCATTTCCATGAAGGCCAGTAAATGTAAAATTTTTATCGTAATATATTAATTGGATAAAATTATTTTAATGATATTTTGTTATTATTATGGGAATTCATTATCTTTCACTTGGTTATAATTATTATACTCCCATTTTCAAATTTATATAACTTTACAATAATGGATACCAATTTTTTTTGGTATTCCCTCTTATATTATGATCATGCCTACCTTGTGATAGTACTGATATTACTTAGATATTACAAGTATACTAACAATGATGAGAACTATTTTAATATTTCCATATCTTACAAGACACTTTGATAACAATAATTGAAAACATTATATAACACATATCATATATGATATGTTATTTTTTATAAATGTATCTCACTGAAGAAATATTTTTGGTGCTTATTTAAATAATACATGTTGCAAATCCACTACATTATGTTATTTATATATTACAGCCGGTATGTTCTTGACAAATTACTATAAGCAAAGAAAGCATGTATTTTTTTTTGAAAAATTACTATTTTTATATTGTTTATATATTCATGTAGGTTGGTTTCTAAAAACCTAATATGATCGATATGAGAATGTATATATTGAAGTTTGTGTATATCTTATTGTCTCAATATATGTCTTTGTTTAACTACTATTATTTAGGTAGGTATGTTATTTTTAAATTTTTATTTTTCAGATAGTTAGATATTCTTGACAAATAATACATGTTTCAAAAATAGTATATTATGATATTTATATACTCAAGATGGTATAATATTGATAATGTATTATGATCTATTTAGGTGGAGGTCATCAAAATAAATTCTTAGGAAATATAAAAACAATTTATTCAAGGTAGATTCTTTGTGTCAAATTTCAATGTTTTGTTGCCTTATGTTTTTTATAGATTTATTATTGAAATTTTTAGTTAATGATCTAGAATAATATGATATATTTTTTTGAGAATTATGTATTGTATATGAATTTAATGGGTTTAAGGATTATGTTATTTATTTAGGTAGTTTCTTTTTGGGCTGTGAAATTTTTTCTATTAAAAATATTGTAATGACTTTTATTAGGATGTAAGATGTTTTTAGAAAGTATAATTTGAGTATTAGAAGAAGTTTTAAATTTTTGTTTCCTTACAAACCAAATAAAGGTGACTAAAAATTATTTAATAATAATATTCACCAGATTGATCTATTATCATATTGTGATGATGAATTTTAATGTTTGATAATATATGTCATTTGAACATAAATAATATTAATTTTACAATTATAATTCAATTCATGTTACCTAGTGTTTTTTGTGTTCCTACTTGGATGAAACATTTATTGTGATGAAAAAATCTAATTAAAAATATTCTTTATAATTTGTTATTATGTTTCTAGTTTTCATTTATACAATAATTTTGGTTTCCATTAGTGTTTTTATTTTGTGAGGGCACTTTCAAGTATAATGTTTTATTATTTCATGGTTATATTTTTTTATATGAACCCCATTATTAGTGAAGTGTGATTATGTTTTATCCATTACTATATCATTATGGGGTTTATGTTTTAGTAGTGGAGAATTTCATATGTATTTAAATATTTTTAATGATTTAGTGTTAATTTATATAAAATAGTCCTATTGTTTTATTTTATATGAGACTTTTTCTTGATTTTAGTGTAATATTGAGAATGAATTACTTCCATTAAAAAAGTAATTATCAGGATTTACTTACAAGGGTGAATATTAGTAGTTACTTCCGACCCCCTGTGTTCATAATATAAGTAGTAATTCAACCTAATATTAATATTTACTAACTGAAGTACTATATAAATTTAATCATTGTACATATTGATATTTAATAATTTATTTAATATATCATTTACATATGTATTTATATCTCATTCAAAGAGATGCCTTTCACTTTGTATTACTATTTAGTTGTTGATGTTTTAGTGATTATATTTTAAATTTGTTCATGAATATATGAATATATATCCTAATTTTACTGAATTTTTTCATCTTATATGATAATATTTTTTAAGAAAAAATTCAGAACATAAATTCCACAGAGTTTATATGTTAATTTTATTAAAACTATTAACATCTAAATAAACAAATAATAATAATTTAAATGTTATTTGTATTAATATAATTAGTTTAAAATTTTAAAAATATTTCTATATGTATTTATACATTAATATAGTTAATATTATTATAATAATTTATGTTAATACAATTTATATGTTGATAAAAATTATATTTTCATACAATGTATAAGTTCATATTTTGGTACAATTTTAATTTTTATTAGCTTAAGTTATGGAATATTAAGACTTATATGGATCATGATTAGATGTTGGTGTTACATATTAAAATATAGATGTTCTAGAATAATTACTATTCTAAACATGATCTCATGTACTCTAGGGATCATTCTCATAAATAAAAAATGGAATCTTTAAACTCTGATTATTCTTTGGTGGATCATATTTATTAGAATTCTTTTAACCTTATCCATAGTGAAAATAAATTGACCATCATTGAATCCAATGAGTGATGGCCTAAGGTCAATGAAATTATTTACACTATTAAATTGTTAAATGTTAAATCTTTCTACTTACCTTTAGGTAATAAAACTCAAATTTATATATCCAAAAACAATTAGAATTTTAGAAAAACTAATATTTTTTTCCTTCCATTCATGGCTAGTTAACTCAAATGTGATGAAATATTTTGAAACATTGAGTGCATGTATTTTATTTAATATTATTATTTGAGTTTTAAATCAATAATGATTCTATATTTAAATTTCATTTACTTAGTTGAGATATTGTGAAAAGTTACTATTTATTTTATCTTTATATTCAACTGTAACCTAGAACATTGATAATATATAAATATGAAATAGTGTTATTTCATTGTAGTTTAGTGTCATACCTCTACTTATAAAATAGTATAACTAGGGTATATTATAGTATTTATATATATACTGATTGATATATATATATAAGTAGTTATTTCTAATGAAGAGGTTATTTTCCTCAAAATTGAACTACAAATTGAACTACTTCTAACCAATTTTCTATCATATTTTTTAATTTACCTTCTTGGCACTATTTCTTACTCCTTACTAGTTTTAAAATATAGATCGTTGTTTAATCTATTATAATTCTGTAAAAATTTTTTGAAATGTTTAGTAAATGAGAGCTTGACCATAGAAATAATATATCAAAAAAATCATAAATCTCAGCCCAAAAATATACATAGTAAAATCATTATTATTTAACAATTATGTATTTTTTTATCATATATCTTCACCAAATTCACTCACCAAAAATATTTGTACAACATATTCATTGATTACATATAATAGAATAAAAAAATTAAAATTTATAATATAATTCAGTAAAGAATATCTTATAAAGGATAACCATTAAATTTACACATAATGAAATAATTAATTAAGATGCAATTATGATAATTTGAATAATTAAATGTTTTATGAATTTTGACTTTCACTTTGAACAAAGGTATACAGTTCAATAAATAATTTATCTAGTTGAAAAAAATACATATGGTATGATATGTTTATTGATATCATAATATAATACTCAAGCATTTATTTAATATTTTTATCAATTTGGTTTTTTCATTAGTTTACGTACACTAATTAGGCAATACCCAACACATATAAACATGGAAACATACTAAAATAGAATAAAAATACTAAATATTGATAGGGTTCAATTACTATTCACTTGAATGTGTAGGATCCAAATAAAAAATAACCACCCAATAAGAGGATTAAATATCATAATCTCTTCATTAGTGACACCTCCTCTCTTTTTTATACAAGAAAATTATATTTTTAAGGACTTGAATAAGAATTATTTTTTATGGTTATAATAAATAATTACTTTACTCAAAATTATTATTTTCTACTGGTGGGTTAGTTTAATATTTGGTCACCATAAACATATAATCATCCTAAAATGAATTGATCTGTTTGATTAATATTTTTTCCATTAAATTGATGAACCTGTAATATTATTTTCTTAATTTTTTTTTTAATTTCAAACTTATTACTTCTAGATAAAAAATACCTTTCAAGTCCTTTCAATTAAATAAATAAAAAATCCCATGGATTTTTATCTGGGAAATGAATACTCAATTATTATTTTTTGGGTTTAGTTAACCCACATTCATATTCACAATATTGATTATTTTTAATTATTATTAGTAAAATTATTGGACATCTCACTTAATATGACACTAACACTATCACTGGGCATCAACCATCAATTTTCCATGTATATGATGAAGTTAATGTCTCTAAACACATTTCAAATTTCATATAGACGAACAATGTGTTAGAATTGTTTTCTCATAATGACTTTTTTGATGAACCCCCTTATTAGTGTTTGATATGCAATATAAAATTGGTGGAGTGTGACATAATGGTTTTTCTATATAAACATTTGTTTAAAAGTGATTTATACCAAATGTGTTTCAAAAATAGTTTATGTATATAAAAATGTGTTATATCAAAAATGTGTCTACGAATTGTATTTCTTAATTAATTAAACATGTTCTCATTTATATTCATTCAGTTTATAAGGATCCTTCATTTACCACAACATATTTAGATGCATATGCCAATGAAGATGTCGATTCTTCTGATGGTGATGATGCAGGCAGTCTAAGAGGAGTTGATAATGATGTTGGTGTTTCTATAGGAAATAATGAGGGTTATGATTTTTCTAATGATACTAATTTTGTGGAAAATTTCTAATGTAAATTTAATTCTTGTTCAATACATTAAATATTATCATCTCTTTTTTTTCGATAATATCGATATTGAAATTTTATATTTTATATCATAGAGGTAGTAAGAATTATGGATATATAAATCGTATTCTGTTTGAGTTTTGTTTCTATAGGGGAAGAGTTTTCTATTCTGGAGATGTTGTTTTGCTTCTCTAGTTTATGTGTGAAATTATAAACTAGTGGGTAAGATTTTTTTAGGGTATGAGTGATGTTATATGTAACAGTGTGGGAATATTTTTTTGGGTAGCTAGAGGATATGATTGATACTCTCAGAAAAAGAAACTGGAGGATATGAGTTCTGGTAACTGGAGGATATGAGTCTTGTAGGGTAATAGTTTTTCATGATGACATCTAAAGGTAATAACTAAAAATAATAACGGTGGATATAGAAAAATATCATCTACATTGAAAATGTGGAGAAGTAGTATGGTTCCCTACTCAAGGAATGAGTTATACTTCTTCCAAAGTGAATCAAGGATCATAAGGATATGAAAGTAATAAATGGGATGTCAATTATGATTTTTTTAATGTATTGATATTTATTTTAGGGTCTTCTAATGAACTCTGTTTTTCCCATTCAACCTTTCCATTATAGCTAGAATATTGGGATGACATAAGATTAATTTCTATTATGGATGACAAGAATCCATAGGTATTAAATAAAATTTTTTATATATATATTTATGCTCACACTTGTAAGACACATAAATTTCCCCTTTATAATAGGTTTATGATGACATCTCTAAGGAAACAAACCTTATTCTAAGAAATAAATTTTTATTTTTTTAAATATTAACTTAAAATGACATGAATGTTTTCTCCAAATAAAATAATAATATGGATTGACTGTACAAACTGGGGATTTTTATGAAAACAAAGATGGTTTATTGGCAACCTTAACAATTCCAAACCAAGATTTAATGGTTATGTGGAAGGTAAAGGTCTGTATTATTTTTAAAACTTATTCTAATTTTAGAAATTACATTTCTTCTAATTATACTTCAATGTTGTTGAGAAGATGAATAAGAACCCTAGATATAAAGGGAAAAATGTGGAACCAATTATTGATTTTTTTCTATTCTTTATCTAGTATGATGAGTTTAAAGATGGGTGATTTTAATAATTTCAGTTCGTAGATTCATCATGGATATAATTTTATTTGCACAAATTTTAACGTTGATCATGATTTATATTATTTACCCAACCTAAAGTACATTGAAATTGAGTTGTTGTAGGTAAGTAACTTTCCTTTTTTGTGAATGACATGGAATTGTGTCCATATTGAAGTTATGATATGGTGGGATATTATATTAGGTAAAATATGGGACATTGTTTGACAATTTATTGATCTTCGATGATCTGGAATACATGTAGAAATTTTTTGATGAGACATGGTATAAGAAAAGAGATGTGTGTCCCAATAATTACCTATAACAATAGTCTCTAGTTTATGTTTTTTAGAACATGACAATTATTTAACAGTTCTAAAGGGGTAATTCATACTCACATGCTCCCATAATGACTATATCATGAATCTTACAAGAAGAGATGTCAACAGTTGAGTAAGAAGAGAAGAATACTGAGGATGAGGTAAAGAAATAGTAGGAGGATATGAGTTCTGAAGTGTAAAATATTTTTTAGAATCTGAAGTATATATCCATAGTTCATAATCATGAATATATGTCTATTTCCATGGTTTAAAGTATGACTATAAGTATATTTCCAGGGTTTAAACAATAGATAAATATTTATAGCCATAACTATAAACCGTGTATTTATTTACCTTATTACCATGGGATAAACCACTACTTTAAATCTATAGTCGTGGTTCAAACTGGGGAAATAGACCTATAGTCATGGTTATTAACCATCGATATATACATAAAACCAGTGGATGTGGAAAAAGAAATAGCCACTGTTGAGGTCCTTAGAAATTAACCTTTTTCTATTGGTGAAAGTATGGATATTGTTCCATTGACATGGTTTGAACCATGGATATAAGTTTATTTCCATGGTTTTAAACCAATGTAATTGCGTCGGCCTAATTTCCACACTAATAGGAGCCACAATTAGTAGGACTATATCTATTACCTTTACTATGGTTTATATATCTATATACATGGTTATAAACCATGGCTATTACCTAATTTTCTAGTTGTGTGAGGATGGGAAGTTTGTGGATCCCACCTTATAATAGAAGATAACTACAATACTACAATATTTGACTGCAACATGGATGAATATTGTCTTTACAACAATTTTAGTGGCTCATTTATAGAGTGATTTGAAGGAAATACATTAAAAATGGATAAAAAAATCATGAGGTACATCCAAGATACTATCATTTTTTGTTTTCTATTTTATATAGGAAATGATTATGAATTTTTGGTGTTTTATAACATTTATGTGGCTGGTGCTCTGGTGGATCAGAAATCCATTAGAGGTGGTGATTTATTTATTGGAAAAAAATGTATGAGCTGGTCAGGGAAGAATCTGGAAGTCACTTATTTAAGAACCACTTAATATTAATAGATCATAGTGACTAAGTCTTGGAATCAAATTTTGTGGATGAAATAACAACTAGTTGATATCTGAGAAGAGATGAATAAAAATATAGTGATTTTAAATGATAAAAAGAGTGTGAATTACCTCACAAAAATTCCGTTACAACTCTATCATACCAATTATATTTAGATCTAGAATCACTTCATTAAAATATTTAGATCATGGTGTAACAATCTAAGATTTTCCTATATATTATCCTTAAATAAAATTTTTTTAATAAAATTTTTATATCAAAAAACTAAACTAAAATATAATTTTTTTATATTTTAAAAATTATATAATATTATTAAAACCTAGCCATTTAATTATCATGTTTGAATATGAGTAATAAAAAATTAAATATTTGAATAATGAAAATAAATAGAACTATTAATACCTATTAAATTAAATTATTATAATGAAAATAACTATGAAAATGATTTTATAATTAATAACATATATTCCTTAAATTAGTGTTTTATATCAAGAAACTATATATATTATGATTAAATATATTGAGTAAATGAATAAAATATTACCAATAAATTATTTACTATATTATATGAAATAATAATAAACAATAGTTAAGATTTTAAAAAGCAATTTTCTAATAGGGCTAGTTTTACACTATATGTTGGTATTTTATTTAAATATTGAATTACAAAATTTTACATATTTAATTTCAAAAAATTACCATTAATTTTGGATTAGACATAATAATATAATATTGATATTAATTTTTGGGAGTTTTTTGAAACATTTGTTTTTAGATGAATATTGAAATGTGCAGTTTATACTAATATTATAAATTTTATGCCATTACTTGTAAATAAGTATGAATTGTAAATTTATGAAACATTTTTATTAGAAAAAATATGTATTTAATTAATGAATTAATAACTTTAAAAATGTTGTTTTTAATTTATAAACCCATATTTTACCATTTAAGATTTATGTAATATTTTTAAAAAGTTACTTATAATACATTATACATTTATTATTTTCAAATTAATTTTTATACCTTTTAGAAATTTTATTTTTTTATTTTTTTGAAAAAAATTATTTTGTATGCCCAAATTATGTATTGAATTCCATTTTAATCTTTGGATTAATGGATAAGTTACCTTTGTAAAAATAGTTATCGTCTTAAAAACTAAAACACAAAAAGTGAGTAACCTTAGAGGTAAATGGCCTAAAATGTTTAAAACATACTTTTATTTAAATTTGGGAGGTGTAGATAAAAATTAAACACTATATTATCTATTATTTATCAATTTTGGAGCCACTTTCCTTGAGAGTGACCTTCTATTATTGAAATGTTTGGGGTATTTAAAAAGTGGTACTCATTTTCAATTATAAAAGGACCACTTCTATCCTCACTTACACTCTCACAAAAACAACTTAATTCTAGAATAAAATATACTTACACCATTATTAAACACTCATATACACCTTAATTAGGTTCTATTGATCTCAAAATATCATCCCTAAAAGGATGGCCCCCCTTCACAAAGGAGATAATACAAGAAATGAGGTATAATATCGTAACATCTCAGTCTTTTTCCATTTTTTATGTTATGTTTTTCTTCCTAAAATATTATTTCACGATATTTAAATTATTAAATAATTATCATTATTATAAGTTTCTTCTATTATAAAGATTCTATAAGCTTTAACCACCCTATCCATTTCCATTAAGAAAAACAAAAACATGAATCGTGTGTTGTGCATACTACCACCTCCTCGACACAATGTTTTTCATTTTATTTCACCACAATAATAGACTGATAATAATAGTGAATTTAATAAATAATTATGTCATTATATAGAAATTTATATTTATAAATGATTAACCTTATTACTCATTTTCCTCGTTATATAGAAAAAAAATAGTATACCTTGTGAACATATGGACTATCACCTCTATAGGACAATGCATTTCCATTATCATTTCATCCATAGTATACATATATGGTCATGAGAATAGTTTTAAAGGATAAAAATTATTTTTATAGTAACATTAATATTCTTTTTTGACAAGTTATAGAACCTATATATGATATGATCAACATTTGACTATCGCAATTCAATTGTTTAAAAGAAGCGTACTTAGAGAAAAATAATTAATTCAAATTCTATAATATCTCTATATCCATTACTGCTTCTTATATTTCAATTATAATTCTGATATATAAAACTAATAAATACTAAATTATATCATAATTTTACTGGAATAAATATATTAAAACAAAATCACTCCATAATCATCGATAATCATAATATGTTCATGTTTGGTTTATTTTTACCACATACATGAAAAATGTTATGGAATTATATCATGAATGTGTATGAAAACAAAAATAATGGTATAATATGTTATAAATATTTATAAAAATATTTATTTTTGGTTGTGAAATAGATATATCAATATTTAACTTAATAATTAAGAAAACACACTTCATAGGTTGAAAATTCATGAAAATGTCTATTTTCTTCAATTTCATCTTCTACGATAAAATATTAAGCACTCAAGAAAGGAATTGTAAACATAAAAAATAAATAAATAATATCCTTTATAGTGTCTTTAATGAAATTTTAATGAAAAACTTTGTAAGATGAAGAAATACCAACACCAATCCTATTAAACTACTACAAATGGTCAAAATTTTAAACACCCATTGTGGGAAAATAGGAAAAAAGTAACTAATATAAATGTATGTAATGATTATAAATGGAAATTATAAATAATATAAGGTATTATTATGGGTTTTAAATTAGTAATTAAAATAAGCAGTGAAACAAGTTAAGGGATTCTTTGTCACAAAATTTAATCCCAAGATACATGATTAAGATATACACCATGTTTCATTTTCAATGGTGTAAATACTTCCATTTCATCATATTGCATCATGATCGTCTTATATATCATGAAATTCAATGTTTTATTCAATGTTATAACTATGATGTGGTTTATATTCAATAGCCACAACGTATGTAAGTGGTTTTCATGATTCAAATATTTTCCTTGGGTTTTAATCTATTTTCATTGAATATTATATTTCAAGAATGATCTATTATAACATATGATTATGTTATTTTTTATTTATAACTTATTTTATTGGGAAATAATATTTCAGACAAATTTATTCTTTATGATTCAATTTTTTAATAAAAATTTATTTTGTTAAGAATAATTCTATATACATTTAATGGATTTTTCAACCATATCGACAATATTATTGCCCACAAATGATCTCCACTCCCAAATAAAAAATAATTTTGTTTTTATGTTCAATGATTATTTTATTTCCACAAATTATTTTTAAATTAACTGGTTTGTTACCCATTTAATGATGTGGTTTTTCAAATAAAGGTAATTTAAAAAATGAAAACTGGTTTTACATCCTGTCAAAAATAAATGTTTTTATCTTTATTTCATCATTTTTTATATAAAAATAATTATTCTACAGATATTTTATTGGTAACTCATTATAATAAAGTTTCAACAAATTATTCTCTTTCCCTTCTAAATTTTTTTTAAAGTAATCCACACTTCATATTTTTTATAAATGTTTAGAATGCTCTGTGAAAACATTTTTATTTTCACATGTATTTTCCACCATGGTTTATCTATCATGAAGTGAGGTTTTGATAATCCAATATATATTACTATATTTTTATTTTTTAAAAATTTTATTTTTATTTCTATCTTTTCTTAAGTTCATGTTATGTGAATACCATGTTTTTCCATGGGTTCATTAAGATATATTTATGATTGATGTGAAGTGTTATTAATATGTATTTATGATTATGACTTGGGTATTATATCACTATATAATTCATTTTTTATGTCTATATCTCGTTAGATATCCTATTGTGGATATAATGAGTTATTTCACATAAGAATCAGCATGATGGGCTTTCTCACAATTTCAAGTATGTGCATAATGAGTTAGTTCACATAAGTGTGGCAATAATTAGTTTTATCACAATAGTTTTCATATGATTATGATTTCACCACATTTTTATGTTTTTTATAAAGTTATTACAAATTTTTTTAGTATGAATTTAACTTCCATGAAGTACCAAATTTTCATGATTATCCCTTATGTTTTAATGAATTCCACACTTTTATGTCATACTCACATGTTATATGTCTATTAAGATTTGTTTTGATCCATGTTAGATCATTTATGATTCCTTAATGAACTTTGTAAAATATTATATTACAATAAAATGTTTTATGATTATCATATAAGGAATATTTATCATTTTTTATGTTATTTATTTCTTTTAAAGGTTTTCTTTCCTGTTATGATATGTTTTTACCTTAATGATCATTTAATATAACTATTTTCTTATTTTTCTAATTCCAAGGTTATGAAGATAATTATATCATGTGATATATCATAAAAAGATTCTAGAGGAGAATTATTATGAATAAGTATTCACAAGTATAATAAAAATAATATTATATATAGCGAATTTCTAAGACACTAAACTATTAGTTCATTGGATTGTGAGATTTGTTTTGTGAAGTATTACTTAAATCAGGACATTATTATACTATTAATGTTCTAATTAGATCAATTTTCTCTAGTGTTATTATAGTAGAGATTAGTTATTTTTGGGGATTAGTTTAGTTACCTTTGGTATTGGGGTGCGAGAACTATTTTGAAAACCATATTGATTATTCTAATTATAGGATGATATCCTAAAATATTGGTAATGTATTGAGTAATTGGTTTTCCATATCAATGCATCCATGTCAAAATATAAGAAGTTGATGGTGATTCTTGTAAATATTTACCAATGGGAAATGAAACTAATAGGGTGTATTGGTTATTAAAGCATTCACCACCTGGTTAACAAAAAATAGGGCATAATTATACACCTTGTGTGACAACCCTTGGGGATATGATTTGGTTGATCATATTCTCTCTACAAATAATTACGATGGATTGATTTCATAATGAATTCAAGGTATTAGGTTAACAAGTATGATAGAACAAAACCTAATGTAACATAGGTAGAACCGATATAGATTTATATGATTAAAAAAGTATGACATTATTTAAATGAAATTATCATTGGTTGAAATGAAGGTTTCACTAGAGAAGAAATGTTGGGTATGATATTTCATATTCATATGATAATTTAAAATAAATAATTTGGAAATTAACATAATATTTTTGGTTATTTCATTTAGTTGGAAATAAGATTATTAAAATTAATTTATGGAAGTAACCTTCTTAAAAACTGCATAGAATATTTTTTTGGATGAATAGTTTCCTAGTCTTACTAAGGGTAATGAGGTAGATATATAAGTAGAAGATATATATTGAGTTTTTGAGGGATAACATAAATTATTCCAATAGAAAATAATAATTAAAACTATGGGGACATAATATATTTATGGGGATTTGAATAATGAAAGGACAACAGATTTCACTATATATTATCCTTAAATTAATATTTTTTTAATAACACATTTCAAACACAAAACCAAACTAAACAAACAATGATATATTTTAAGTATTAAATATAACAATTAAAACATATATATTTAATTAAATGGTATTAATTTTATTAATAAAAATATGAAATATGTGTATAATGAAAATGAATACTACTTTTAATAATAATTAAATGCAATTAGTATCGAGAAAAAAATCTAAGAATTTTATTTATGCTTAAAAATATATTTTTATAAAATTGTTGTAATATTTTAAGAAAATAAGCATATTATGGTTAAATATAATAACAATATGAATAATATATTACCAATAAATTAATCATTAAATTATAGGAAACAATAATAAATCATAGTTAACATTTTAAAAAGCAATTTTCTAATATGAACATTTTCCTCTATAATTTTGTCTTTTATTTAAATATTGAATTATTAATTTTCATAAATTTAATTTCAAAAAATTAACATCATTTTTGGATTAATAATAATAATATAATCTTAAAATTAGTTTTTTATATTTTTCTCAATCTTTTTAATAGGTGAATAGTGGAAAATAAGATTTTTACTAATATTGAGGCTTTTATGGCATTATTACTATAATAATTACCATTTTATTAATGATATTAAAAGGTAAATTAAATAGGTAAATATAGAGAACTAGTATTAACATACACGTGTATTAAATCATTTTAGATGAATATTCAACACATTATAAAAATACATGCCCAGGGATTGCAATAGTTTAGTGTTTTTGGAAACATTGAAAAGAATAGTCTAACTTGGTAAAAGTTCTCCAAAGTATCCCATAATGATATTCCCCTTTAGTACCCCTACATTCAAAATTTATTCATAACATGAGGGGATGGAAACAAAATAAAGGGTGAGATCAAATTCTCATCAAGGACAAACAAAGGAGATATATAAGCATAATCATGAGAATAAGGATATGGGAGTATGATCATAAAATTAAAAGATCATACCCTACATATCAAAGACCATAATAAAGTGTAAAGGCATAAAGATTGGTAGTTAATAAGAAATGAATCATAATATAATAAATTACATGAACCATGTGAGTATATCATAGGTATAATATGTAGATTTGTGTCATACATATCAGTTTATAACATTGTGAACATGTATGAGTAAAAACAGGTTCACTCATTATGGTAAGGACATGAAAGAATGACCTCACATAAACTTTTGGAAATTCAAGCATGTCCATACATTACATTTTGAACATGTAGTAATGTTCATGCACAATATCAAATTAGTCATGGTTCACTCCCAAGACTATAAAGAAAGTGGGTAAGGACATACCTCTTTCTCATTGTAGACAAGGACAAACCAGTTTCCCAATGTGGACCAGTACGCACATGTTTCCCGTTTTTTATCAGGACACAACCATTTCCAATTGTATACCAGGAAACAACTATTTTCTATTTTGGATCAGGACACAACTATTTCCCATTATAGATCAAGCCCATCGACTTATTTCCCATAATTATATAATGAGATGTAAATAATTACCTAATGAATTAGAGGATGATATAGGTCCCACCCATCTCATAATGATATATTACATGTATGTTCCATAAGATAATAAAACATTCATTATAGCATGACCCATAATAAGAGAATGTTTTCATAAGCATCATATCATAGTCAATGAAATTACAGGGGTATCATAAACATTTCCTCATATCATATCCTATGAAAAATGTTAGTTTTCATAATCATTCATAAAATCAAAACTGATGAATGAAGCGGGTTTCAAAAACATATAACCCATATAAGAGAAATGAGTTTCATAAACATCTTATCATCAAAACCTAAACTATTCAATAAATAATATTGATGGAATTATTAGATCATATCCCCAAAAAATCAAAAACCTTAAAAAATTATGTCATCTTATATGGAGAAGGATTTTGAACGATCAATTTGAATTTTTCTTGAGGAAAATAGTCTTTATTGGAAAAATATCTTTCATAAAAAATTTTCAATAATACATTTATTATAAAAAATGATTTGAAATATAATTTAAAACATTTTTTAAATAAAATATACTTTCCTCTATGAAAAATAAATCATTTTAAATAATAATTTTTTTTAAACCTATTTCATTGAAAATTTATTTAAAAACAAATAATTGAAGCTTTGAAAACCATTTTAATCACTTTTTAAAAATATAATTAATTACTGAAAAAACTTTTTCTTTGTAAAACACTTTAAAAAATTAATTTCTATAATATAATGAAAAAACTTTGTTTTAAAATAACCTCTTCAAAATTCAATGTAAGAATCGAGGTAATGATGATCATGACGACGACTAAATCCAAACATGTTGAACATTCTTTTTGCACTATATAAATATTAGAAAAGAACATTTATTAGAAAAAGAAAATAAGATTCATTTTAAAAACCATTTTTTTTAATGTAAAACTAAGTAAAAATTTTATTTTCAAATCTATTTGATACTAATAGAGAATTTTTTAATAAGCATATTTAGAAAACATGGTTTTTCAAGAAAACATATTTATGACCAATGTAATAAATAAAGTTATATTTTCAGGATTTTTTTATAAATTATCTTAAATTACAATGAGCGGGAAAATGGTACCATTACATTAAGATATCATTAATAACCAGAGTAGAAGAACATTAATTATATTTTTTGAGATATGGATCATAATATTTCATCAATGTAAGTATAGTCATAAATAATCCTTATAAATGATGAGATTGTAATAATAGACTCTTACTACATTGGTAACATTTCACCATAAAACCCATGAGAGAATAAAATTACACGAAACATAAAATATCATGAAAATAAGTATATTCTTGATATAATATGTCAAAGTTCAGTATAAACACCTTGTAAAATAATATAGGTTCATAACATAAAATTTTTCTCAAAGAAGGTAAATTGAGACCAAATTTCCATACCAATTTGGCATCATTTGAACTGTAAACTCCATGGAAGGGAGATCATAAAATGGATATTTAACTATAAATAAAATTAATAATAATAATAATATAATAAATTCATGGGTAGTATATATACCACACGTAATAAATGATTGGTGCATATGGAATAAGTCTCACAGAAATAATAGTTATATTGAAAATCCCCATACTACATAATTAACTTTTGAATCATGAGATCAGTGAAAGAATAACATCAATTGAAAGATTTAAATATCATAAAAATAAAATATATTCATGATATAACAAGTCATAGTGTAGTATATATACCACCCAATAATAATAAGTACTGAATATAACATATATCTCACAAAAATAAAACTGAGGTGAGAAAACCCTTACCTTAAGTCTTGAATCTCATCGTACTTATTAAAACATCTAGTATAATAAATATAAGTTTATTATAAATATACCATAGAACCATATTACTTTATATAATACCATATATTATTTAATTATTATATTATATTACCCATTTTTTTTAATAATTCAATGTTAATGTTATGTTTCAGGTAATAATCACATTGGTTTTCCTATATATTTTGACTTTTTATTATTGTTCCTCTAACATAGATCATGATTTATTTATATATATAATGTAAAAAAATATTTAATTATCATGTTTATTTATTATATAATTATTTATAATAATATATAAAATATATAAATATCAAATGGAATACATCATTTATAGAGATTGTAGGTTGTACGTACTTCTGAATGTTGTTTCCATTTTCTTGTCATATCGAAAGAAAGAAAGAAAATGAAATATATGTATATACATATATATATATATATTATCATTCTAGTATAATAATTATTCCACATATATCATATTTTCTTACTAACACATTCTTAATACATTAAAAGTAATTTTTGACCAAATCACATCGCATTGAGGAGGCGGTGGTCCACACATCCACAAACGATGTTATCGTATTCCCTAAAAATTTAAAGCATGAAGGTATGTGTTATATATTAACTAAAAAATAATAATGAAATCATAAATATCATAAATATCATATAAAAATAATATGTTCATCATTATTCCTAAACATTAAAGGTGTTAATTGAATAACATACGACATCAGTTCATGAGGTAGTAGTCCTCCGTACACAGAAACGATGACTGTGTATCCCGTTTGATGGAAGTGTGTATCAATTTAGGTCATATCCTTAACATAAAAACATATCAGTATATTTTGGATACTTATGTTATTATAAAATCATGTAATAATAATATTTGAGTGGTTTTGAGAAGGAAACAAAATAGAAATGCATGTTGATGAATGTTACCTCTTCATCAAGTTACTCCTTTTGGCTTACACCGAAGGGATTCTTTGGTTTGGTTTCCACCCAAAGTAAGGATTATAGTTTTAGAGGATGTAATTTGAGAGATTATTTGGTATGGGGTTGTGAGATACAATTGTATTGATAGGTTTGAAGAAGAGATGGGGGGAAGTGAGTGTCATTTTATTCTGCAGGGTGACTGAGATTGTTGTAAATATAAAAAGTTAAAATCTATTAAGAGGTCTCTGATACATCTTATGCTTCCAGTTATTGTCAATTATTCAGAAATGGGAGGATATGGTCAAAATATATCCATCCAATGGCTTCTTTATATGTCTTTAGGATATTTTCCTATTAAGTTAAAGTTTAACCACTAAGTAAACTCATTTTTACCCTAATTGCTGTAATTAATTTTAATTAAATTCCCTAAAAATTTTGATAAAAAATAAATTTATGATAATAGAAATTATAAATTATTCTAATTACAAATATGGAATCCATTTTTCCAAATTCTAAACTATAAATTGGAAGAATGTAATTTAAATTTAGTCCTCGATACAAGATTTAACATTGTGTTTTTTAAAGAAAAATGTTCAAAAGATTGAAATGTTTTTATATCAAATTTTGATGTGAAATTTATCCCAATGACCTAAAATGGATTAATATATGTAAAACTAATTTAAATATAATTTATAACCAATATAAATGATAATTTAACTATACGAATAAATTATATTAAAATGCAGTTATCAATTATAATTTAGTGTTTTTAACTGTTCATAGAAAATGTAAATTTTTAGAAAATTACTGAAAATTAAATCTTTTTTTATATTAATGTTTCAAAAAATAAATTTATTTTTTAAAATAAAAAGTGTAAAACTTTCAAAAATTAAATTTAAAATAGTTGTTCCATTAAAAGGCGGTTAAATTACCTTTTTGAAAAATAAATCTTCTTATTCATAAAATTGGACTTGTTCTTATCTTATACCTACCAAATATATTGGATGAGCATAAAATAATTTGATTCAATATTTAATATATAAATATTATTAACAAAATCATAAAAATTGGGTTGTTTAATTTATTGAGATAAAATTTATTTGTACATAAAAAATTATTTTCATTGAAAAAGAATTACTTTATTTTAAAATAGTTATTACTTAATTTATAAATAAATGAAAACCAATGGATTAATTTTACATACATGTGTAAATAATATATTCAAATTTTAGTTAATATTATTTGTAACATCCATTCCAACAGTAAGGTGGTAACAATGATAATATTTTAATAAACATATCGACCTTATTTAGTAGTTCAGTAAAACACAGACTTTTGTGTGAAGAATACTATGAAAGGGACTCATTATTTTGTATAACAAAATCCAAACTTAGTGTTTCATATATCAAAATCTATTCTAAGTGTTTCATGTAGAAAAATATTAACATGGTGTTGCATATAACTCATTCCACAATCATTGATTTCATATAAAAAACTCAATATTCAGTGTTGCACGAAATACGAAATTTCCAAAAACATTAAATTAATTAAAATAATTATTCAAAAAACCTCTAGGTGTTACATTCTACCCCCCTTAAAATTAATTTCACCTTCAAAATTTATTCTTGGTTATTAAAGATTTAATACATTAAATTTCCTTTCATGGAAACCAACATCATAATAATGAATAATATAACTTCCTTTAGAAAGGGGAAATTAGAAATATAATGGTTACTTAAAGTATCTCATACCAAGTTTCCCACATAGGAGAACAAAGGTGGGAAGAAAAAACATGGAAATGGATGAAAAATATAAGTATCATGTTTTGATGGAGAATGATAGAGAACATGGTTTAAAGAAAGGTAATGATTAAAAATCCGTAACCCAAATGGGATTGAAAAATGTCATTGACATCATAAAAAATGATGATAACAGGACCAAATTTTATTTCAAGAAAATTTTCCTAAAAATTAATATTTTTCTCAAGAAGTCAAAATTACATTATTGCATTAAATTTCATATGCACAATCTCACCCTTTAGTTGTGTCTTGAACAGTTTCTACATCATATATTACTCAAATAATGTAGGTGAATTTTTTATGCTTGAAGTGATAAGTGATAATAAGATCTATAAGTAGAATGATAATTAATTCTATCTATCTTTAGTTATCATAATAGATAATTTGTTAGCACAAGTTACCCAATGTGAATAAATCCTCATATGGAGAGATAATTATTTTATCTCTAAAACCACATCTGAAGTTTAACATAAACCCTTCCATAAATGGGTAACATTGTAACACTTCCAAAAGATGAAAATCCAAAACATTAGAAGGACGGTCACAAAATATCCAAAAACTATCTTATCATTGATCCTATATATCATAAAGTATCTCTTGGTTGTCACATTCCAAATATGTGAATACATTTATCCTGTATTGTCTTGAAACATAGTAATAACCTGAATTACCAGAAAACCTTATTGAAAACATGCATTATTTCTTATTAAAAATATTATTGAATATATTCCTTAAATCTAAAAAAGGTTGTAAAATTGATCCTTGATAACATTGACAATTTTTTAAAAAAATCAATAATTTGTTCTAGGGAAATAAGTGATATCCAATTTACTTTATCCATATCTATCATCTCTTTATCCAAGCTAAACACAATTTTCCTAACATTAGGGACACATTAAGGGTTACCTAAACTTAAAAAAAATACACTTTCCATTAAATCCATTTTCTAGTTCATCATCACCATTAAATATATTTTTCCAAATCCTTAATGGAAAACATATACATTATGCTTCATATAACATAATTCTTGAATTACTATACATATACACTTTAATCACCCAACTTTATTACTAAACCATTACTTAGGATTCATCATCTTATTCCATAATACCTCTTTCCTAGAATATGAAATATGAATCATTTATTAACGTCACTCAACCTCAATTTAATCATTATTTTATGTTTATTGTAAAAAATACTATTAGAACATCCCATACCTTTCCCATGTCATTTTCAATATCTTTATCTTAAGCAGTAAACCTCGTACTCATACCACCTTCCTGATTCTATTCATGATATTTCCACTTAGGAAATCGATTTGCATAATGCCCATAATTTCTACTTCTAAAACATTCAATGTTAACCCAGTTCCTTCTAGTTCCCAATATTTACTATGACCAAAATACATAGTATGAGTAGCACTTATCATAGTAGATAACAACATGATCATGAAAAATTAATTATAGGATACCTAAATCATGACACCTACTTTTAAATATAAGATATCGTAGGCTTATCATTATATACATCCCTAGACATATCCTAAGGAATATACCTAGGGATTTCTATTAATTTTTCTCATCCTAGTTTCTAATGGATAACTAAATTTTTCCATTGATACAAACTATAGTAAACCAGTCTTAACATACTTGGATATTATATCATATTAGATAAATATTCATCACATTACGAAAATACATACTCGAGTACCATAATATTTTAGTGTCTTTGGAAACATAGAACACAATTTTATAACATGGTGAAAGATCTCCAAAGTCTCCCATAAGATCTTACCCTTTAATACTCTTACTTAAAACTTTTCCTCATAACCTTGGTAAAGGAAGCCTAAGAAATGGTGGGTTTAGATTCTCATTAATGTTAATCAAATAAGATATGTAGGCATAATCATGAACATAAGTGTATGATAAAATGATCATAATATTATAAAATCATACCCTACATATCAAAGATAATAATCAAGAATCATGGCATAAATATTTGAAGTTCATAAGACATGAATCATAAAATAGTCAAGAACATGTATCATATGAGCAAATCATAGGAATAAAATATATATTTGTTGAACACACATAGGATTATAATATTATGAACTTGTATAAGAAGAAACAGGTTCACTCATTAAGTTATGTACATGAAATCAGGCCCTCGAAAAAACTTATGGACTTACAACATGCTCCAAAAATAACATTGTGAACACGTAATCAGGTTCAAGAATAACATCATAGTAGTCAAGGATCACTTACAAGACTATAAACATAGTGTATCAGGGCACAACTATTTACCATTGTGTAGTATGACACACCAGTTTCCCATTGTGTATTAAAACACACTTATTTCCCATTTTGGATCAGGGCACACATGTTTGCCATTGTGGATCAGGACAGACCTGTTTCCCAATTTGGACCAGGACACACCTGTTTCCCATTATGGATCAAGGTCATTGACATGTTTCCAATCTTTATCTCATGATATATAAATATTTATCCAATCCATTAGTGGGAGATATAAGTCCCACCCACATTAGAATGAAATCATACATATGTGTTCTATAAGATAATAAAAAATTCATCATATATTGACTCATTAAAAGGGAAGGGTTTGTAACCACGATATAATAACCAATGAAATGAAATGGGTATCATAAAAATTTCATCATATCATAACCTCTGTAAAAGATATAGTTTTTATAATCTTTTAATCAAATCATAACCCATGAAAATAAGAAGGTTTAAAAATAATATAACCCATGGAAGAGAAACAAGTTACAAAAAAATAATGCCATCAAAACATAAATCCTTTAAGAAATAATATGAATGAAATTATTGGATAATATCCCCATTTAGGTATAAACTATACCAAATTATGTCATATTATATGGATACATATTTCTAAATATCACTTAGAATGTCTCTTATGGAAAATATCCTTTCTCTGAAAAACCTATTTTATAAAAAAATTTCAAATATTAATTTTTTTAAAAGAAATATTTTCAATTAAATTTGAAAAATATCTTGTGGATAATATCCTTCAATACATGATAAATGGTTATTTTTGAAATCATAAAACATTTTAAAAATATTTTTCTTTGAAAATTTCATTAAAAAAATATAATATAATCTTTGAAAAAAAATTTAAATTTTTTATAATATATATAAAATTGATAACGTTTTTATTTGAAAGCCAATTTAAAACAATAAATATCCATAATATTAGGGAATAAATTTCTTTGAAAATAACTTTTTAAAATTTAAAATAAGTAATAGAGGAAATGAAAGTCACAATGGAGGGTAAATTCATATATACTAAACATTTCTTTTTCATTGTACAAAGTTTAGAAAAGTGCCTTGATCAAAAAATGACAAGAAGATTTATTTTAAAAAACAATATTTCTAAAAAGTTATAGCAAGAGTAAAATTTTATTTTAAAAACCAAGGGTTAAAAATAGAAAATTTTCTATATAAAATTTTTAGAAAACATGGTTTTTGGAGAAAACATATTTATGGCCGAAGAGAGAAAAAATGCCATATTTTCATATTAAAATTTTATTAGTTATATTAATTAAAAAATAGTTTTAGAAGGGTAATATTACATGAATATATAATGAATAAACATATTAGAAGAAAATTAATTTAATATATTGAGATATTGATCATAATATTTCATCATTTCAAGCATATTCATAAACAATCATGATAAATGATAAAATTGTAGCAATAGACTCTTACTACATTGGTAACTTTGAATAAAAAAATGAGAGAAAAAAATAAATAAATCATAAAATATTATGAAAATAAATTTATTCATGATATAAAGTTTTAAAGGGATGTTTATACACCTCGTGAAAGGATATATATGTGAAACATAACATGTGTCTCAAAGATGGTAAATTAAGAAAACATTACCTTACAGATTTGGTGACTTTTGAACTATAAACAACATGGAAGAGAGTTAATAAAATTGATATTTTAATAGCCATAAATTTAAATATAATAATAATATAACATATTCATTAGAATTATATATGACATAAAAAAGAAATGATATGTGAATATGGCATAAGTCTCACAGAAATAAAAAGTGAGACTAGAAATCCCCTTACTAGTAGAGAAACTTTTGAATCATGTGATATGTGAAAGAATAAACTAAATTGGAACTTTTAGTAATTTTATAAATAGTAAATTTATTATATAACATTTCATATGGTATTATATACACCAAAAAAACAATATGTGATGAATATAACATATATCTGACATAAATAAAACTGAGATGAGAAAACCCTTACCTTATGTCTTGACTCTCATCATACTTGTTCAAAGACTCCTTATGATAAATATAATTTTATTATACATCTACCATATAACGATATTCTTTTATATAATAACATATATTATTTAATTATTGATTTATATTACCTGTTTATTATCAATTCCATGTTAAAGATATTTTTTCGGTAATAACAACATTGTTTCACGTATTTTCTTTGACTTGTTTGTCCTGGTCCTCTTACGTTGATCATAATTTATTTATTTCAAAAATGTAAGACATTATTATAATATAATATATATTTATTATATAATTATTTATAACAATATATAAAGTATATTATAATGAAAATGAATACACCATTCATAGAGATTGTAGGTCGTACGTATGCAATGAATGTTGTTTCTGTTTTCTAATCGTATTGAGAGATGAATGTAAATGACACACACAAACACACACACACATATATTATCATTAAAATATAATTATTATTTTATATATATCATATAATTTTACTAAAACCATCCTTAATACATTCCATATAAAGTGTGAACAAACCACGTCCCTTTTAGGAGGTGGTAGTCCACATGTCCACAAAGAATGTTATTATACTCCCAAAAAATGGAATTCAAGATGGTATGTGTTATATAATAATTATATAAGGATAAATAGTCATAAATATAATAAATATAATATAAAAATAGTAATTATATCATTATTACCAACCATTTAAGTTTGTAATAGAAGAACAAATGGATTTATCTCGTGAGGCGATAGTCTACCGTACACAAGAACAATGATTGTGTATACAATTTTATTTCAGTGTGTGTGAGTTTAGGTAATAAAATTAACATAAAAAATATCAGTATATTAAGTATAATAAGGTTATTATATAATAATATAATAATAATAATTCATTGGTATGGAGAAGAAAACAAAATAAAATTCATGTTGATGAATGTTATATATTCTTCGGGTAACCCATTTTGGTTTACACCAAAGGGATTCCATGTTTGGATTTATGAAAAAGGTGAGTATTTTAGGTTGAGAGTGAAATTTTTTACCTTATTGGATAATTTTTTTTGATATTACTAATGGATTGATAGGTGTGAATAATTGATGGGGTTGGGTGAGTTCCCTTTTATAGTGGAGGAGTTTCATTCTTGTAAATATAAAAGGTAAACAATATTGAGAGGTATCCCATACATAATTTTCCACAAATAATTGTAAAATTTATATAAAAGGAGTATATGATGTATATATGTCCATAAAATTTCTTTTTTACATGTTTATATATTATTTGATTGCTTAATATAATTTTTAACCATAAAGTAAACTCGTTTGTACCTTAATCAATGTCATTATTTTGATTTACTTCCACTAATACTTTTGGTAAAAATCAATGAACTCAATAGAAAATATAAGTTATTATTACTGAAAACATCCAATCCATTTTTCCAAATTTTAAACACAAAACTAGTAGAAAAAAGTTTAATATTAATTCTACATACATGATGTAACAATGGGGTTTTAATGTAAAGTGTTCAAAAATTTGAAATGTTTTTATATTCATTTTCCATGTGAAATTTATTCCAATGAAATAAATTGGATTAATATATTTACAATTCATCTAAATATAATTTAAATATAATCTAAAAGATAATTTATCTATATAAATAAATTATATTAAAATATAGTATTCAATTCAAATTCAATGTTTTTCACTATTTAGAAAAAAACAATCTTCTCAAAAAAATACGAAAAATTCACCAAAAACCTTCATAAAATTGTGTTTGTACATAAGAAAAATTTCATTTAAATGTAATTTATTTATTATCAAATTGTTCTTACTCTGATTTATAACTAATTTATAACTAAAGGATTCTTTTTATAAACATGTGTAAATCCTATTTTAAAAATTTTATTAATCTCATTTGTAACCTCCATTCCAATGGCTAGGTGGTAACTATAATAATATTTTAATAAAAATATTGATAATATTTTTTATCTCGGTAAATCTCAGCCTTCTTTCTAATGCAATCTATCAATGGGAATCTGTATTATGTTTAATATAATAAAAACATAGTGTTGTGTGTGTCACTATCTAATCTATGTGTTACTTAAAAGAATAATCTTAACATTGTGTTGAATATAATGCAAGCCAAAATTAGTGCTTTTCTAAAAGAAACCTATTTTTAGTGTTTCATGAAAAGAAAAGTATATAAAAAGATTAACTTAATTCAAAATTAATAACTTACAAAAACTCAGGGTGTTATAGTAAAATCTAGTTCCCACAGTGAAAACTAAAATTGAAAAAGCGTGTTACCATAGTGGTAAAGGGCCTAACATGTTTAAAAAATGTTTCTATTTTAATTTTAGAGGTCTAACTCAAATTTATATCTTATAAAATTAATTATTTATCAATTTCTAAGTCATTTTACAAGATAATGACTTCCCATTACTGAAAGTTTTTTGACATTTACAAAAATTGCACTTAATTTCACTTATAAAAGGGGAACTCCTCTCCTTACACACCCTTAGCCAAGAAACCTCTTATGTTCATCCTAAAATCTACACAATCCTATTTTAAAAACTCTTATACAAATTAAATAGGATTTATTATTCTCAAAATACCATTACTCAAAGGTTTAATCCCATTTACAAAGGAGATATTCCCTGAAGTGCGGTCCAAGTTCTTAATATCTCTTTCCTTTTCTAGTTCAATATGTGATTTTTTTATTTTTAAAATTTAATTTCACTATATTAAAATGATTAAATTAGTATTTTTATTATACTAGAATGTTATTATAATTATTTTACAAGTATTAAACACCCTACCCACTTCCATTAAGGAAAGTAAAAATGTTAACCATGTGTTATGCAGTCTACCACCTCTATGATGTAAATTTTTTCATTTTCCATTACCTCCATAAATGGATTGTCATAATAGTGAATTCAATATATAATTATAATAATAATGATATTTTTAAATTTAAAAATGATTAATCATATCAATCCTATTTCACCCTAAAAATATAAAATAAGAACATTGTATTCGGTATCATATGCAACAGACAACTAGATTTTTATTTTGTGTTACACGTAACATTGAGTTTAGCTTGCAGCACACGCTACACCAAGTTTTTATAAAATGTAAAAAATTATTATTATTTAATATAATATTTATCACATAGACCTTTTAAGGTATTTTATGAATTGATATAACAATATTTGGAAAAATATGGTAATATAATTATTATAAATAAAATAATATTCATTTAAAAGAAAAAGAGTTTTTTTTTAAAAAATTATATTTTTCTAGAATGGTTTAGTCACACTTTGCGAACATAATTCAACATTAATTTTAATAATTTTATAAAATTTATATAAAAATAAAAATTCTTTTATAAAACTGGAATATCATAATTATCTTAGAGTGAATATTTTGGATTTTTCTGAAAAGTTTCATTTTTTGATGAATAGTGGAAAATTATTGAATTTTAATGGAAAACATCATTTTTGATTAAATTATTTTTTTGTTAAATTATATTTTAAAGTAATTAAAAAATAAAATCAGTTCAACTAAATATCAATTTATCCAATTTAGTTTATTTAAATCAAATTCTTATTAAATTTTAATATAAAACTTTTGTAATCATTGGAACAACTTCTCTTCAAAAACATGCTTTCTCGTCATGTGTTTGATATTACTTTTAAATTAAAATTTCAACATATATTAATTTAATTTGGAAAAATAGATACCGTATTTATAATAATAATATTTTATAATTTCTAATAAGATCAAAATAATTTTTCACCAAAATGAATATTGAAAACAGTAAAAATTAATTGTCATGGTTAAGGTAAAAATGGTCTTATTAAGGGGTTCAACTAGGAATATATGGGATAAAAATGATATAGAAATCTATAAACCACCAATTATATGGCCATATTTCCACCTTATATCTTCTAATATCAATAATTTCCCATTTTGGAATCATTTTTCATGATAAAAACATTGGTAAGATTGAATCTTTTCAAAAGATTACAATTATGCCACTCACATCACTTATAAAAGGCCATCTCCACTCCTTTCATATTTATACCTTAAAAAATATTTGTTTCAAACAAGGAATACCAAAATAACTTCAAAAAATTCCTTATTAAGTCTTAGAATCCATATTTTTGGTAGAGAACCAACCTGGGAAGGCTTCAGTGCAAACCTAAGGAGGTACCCGGAGAAGTGGTAATTTTCTTCAACTTGTGTCTTTATCTCATTTTTTCCACATTCCCTTAATTTTATTTAAAATGATGATATAATGAACATATTATTTAACATATTTTTGAATGTTTTTAAAATATGGGTATGACTTAAAACCAAATCCACCTCCATGGAATGGATTACAAAATCATCATCTGTGTGTACGGCGGACAACCGCCACATGAACCGAAGTTATTCGTTCTTCCATTACAACCTTTCACGGTTGGGTATGATTATAGATATAAAGTAAATGTATTATATTTAAAATATATATATAAACATGGATTCATTATATCATTTTCTAACTTTTAATTCTATAGGGGATATGATAATGTTACTCGTGTGTTTGGCGGACTACCGCTACACGAAGTGATGCTCTTTGACTTTCACTAACAATTTACAGAGAATGTAATAAGGTTAAGGTTAATAAATATATGTGATATAAATGAAATAAATATGATATTAATTATATATTAATCATTTTTAAATATAATATTTCATTTTTTTTCATACATTTTTACACACTTAAAGATGATAACATCGTTCATGTTTGGGTGGACTACCACCTCCATGAAGTGATGTGACTCTCTTTTAATCACCACACCACATGGATTATTTATATAATAATATAATATGGTATATATGATAATGTTATCTTTCTATAAATATAATATATTACATACCTTCATCCCATAATTATTCTTGGAAAAAGGAAATGTTACTAATGCGTACGTACGACCTACCATCTTTATGATCGTAACATACTTACTTTTTTGTTTCCATCTTTCATGATTAGTTTTAAAAGTTATATTTGTGTAAAAATATGATAATTATTTCATTATTACTATTATATATGTTATAGAACTACATAATATGTGTAATAACAAGATCTTTTGTGATGACACACACATGGGAAAATAAGGCAATTAACAGATAAAACAATGAAAATAATGAAAGAGTATTATTGAATGGATGATAAGATGTTATAAAAGGATAATATATGATATTATAAATATTAACATGGTTCTATAATAAGTTTATAACATGTATAAAATCACTATACATGAGATTAAATCATGTTCAACCAAAATGAAACTTGAAGTAAGGGATTTCATCTCAATTTCATTTCATTGAGGCACATTGTAATTTTATATACCTAATTACTTTTATATGGTGAATATAATTCCCCTTAAACATGTAATACCATGAATAATTCATTATTAATGGTAATATCTGTTTTAATTTAAATAATTACATCTAATGTAATTTTAATAAAAACATACCAAGTGGTAAATAATTTCATAACTTATTTTTTTCACTGGGTTATATTACTCATTCATGGTCTTTGATATTATAAGATTATGTGTATAATGAATTAATGGAATATATAGATGTATTTTAAATTATTTTATATGGAATCATATTTTATACACATAATATATTCATTGACTAATTCTCACTTCAATGTGATGATCATTATAATGGTTAATTTCATAATCTCATTCTAATTGATATGATTTATTCATGAATTTTAGTTGAAGGAAATGTTTTGATAAATTTAAAATAAACCCATTTAAATTTAGCCTCCTGTAGTTATTAATTATTTCTTTAAGTAATATTACTATTTTCCAACACTATGGTAATTAAAATAACGGATAAAATATTTTTACAAAGTTATAAATTTCTTTGTTCTTTAGTCGGAATTGTTTTTCTTCCAAAACCATGTTTTCTAAAAATGTTTTCAAAAATGTTTAAAACATTAAAAATTATTTACAAAATATTTTTTTACCCATTTTATCTTTTTTCAAAAAACATTCAAAGGAATATTCCTGTTAGTTTCCAAAAAATTACTTTCCTATCATTTTTACAGAGAAAAAAGAATTCTCTTTTTAAATTGAAAGGAATATATTAAATTACCCACCGTCAAGATAGTAATTTATTTGAATCTTACTTATAAAGCATAAAAGGATATTTTTGAATAATATTTTCCAAATAATATTAAAAAATATTAGTTTGTAAAATAAATTTTAAAAGAAAGTAATTTTCAAAATATTTTATGTTTTAAAAAATTGATTTTCAAAATGAAAAGAATATTTTCCTCATGATTTTTTTAAACACATTATTATTGTATTCCTATTAATTAATAAAATAAACCCTTTATTATTACTCCAATAGTTATATATTGTATTGATACCATCATTATTATTTATATGGATGGTTTATGATCATTTTAACCACGGAAAGTATTGACATTCACATCCTTGATTCATTTTTATAGTCATTAATTTCTCTGGAATTATTCAGTTTCCTATAGAAATTTAATTTACCTTAATTATAAATATCAATTATAATGGAAATTTCTATTTATAAATCCATATATCTTTTTTACATATGGTTTATACGTTTCGAGTAATTTTATACATTAGGGAAGTATTTATAAATATGTATCTTTTTCTCAATATATATATTTTTTGATAAGGAAGTTTTTTTAAGAATTAAATAGATTATTTTATATATTAATAATTATTTGGAAATTTAGTTACAGTTGGATAATTTTTATATAAATCCCATTGATGCATCAAGTTGTCTCATGAGAAAAATGAATTGCCCAAATCTTATGAGTTTTTACCTAGTTGTTTTAAATTGTCTTGTGAAAGGTCTATATAGTTGAAGTAATGTTTTCCAAACCAAAACGATTTATACCTAGTAGTTTTAAACAGTATTTAGATAGGTATTGATGGTCGGGTAATCATGTACATGAGACATGATGTTTAATAACTAAACATTTACTCCATTAGGAATTTAGTTAATTTTATCAATGATATTTTTACAATGATATTATCTCTGGATGAATTATTTATTAAATGTTATGTGTATTCAGTTATTTACCTTTCCATATTGATTGTTCATTTACAATTAATGAAGTTAAGTTATTAAAAAATCATTTTTTTCTGTTATTTAACTTTATATACTGAATATTTTTTATTTATTCATGATAGTTTCTATTGTACGTAATCCTTACTCTACATTTGATCTGACCATTATTTCATTTTCTTTCCTCGGAATCCATGAAGTTTTTTATATTTGATAAGTAAGGATATTAAAGTGGTAATAATGATATTCTCAAAAAAATCTATCTTGATTTGAGTCTTTACATTTCATGCAAGAAACAATTATGTTTCAAGTTTACCAAGACAACTAAACTAATTATTCCATTAGGATGTGATTCCTTTTATCTCATTCCAATTTAATAATGAATATACCATCTATGGGATACTAGGGTTAGGGTCACTACAATCTGTATCAAAGGAATTTTATTAACCATAACCAAAACATTTATTAAATGATTAGATAATCCCCAAAAGGATAAACTTTTACAAAAAGAAAAACTACTCTTAATCTCCAAAATTTTCCTAATAATACCCAAAGATTTAAAAATATAATTCAATAAACAACTGTCCATAAATTCTTCAAAGTATCCCAAACTATGATTGAAATCGAAAATTTCAAAATGATTTTATCACATAGCCTTCCACAAAATTCTTAATTTTTATCTCCAAAAACATCGACTACACTTAAAGTCTCATATTGAAGTGTAATTAACCGAATCACATATTCCCTCTGATAGGTTAATCATTTTTTTATGTAACCCAAAATCAACTTATTATTGATTCATAAAATCATCTAACTAAAAAGAATTAGTCATACTAACCAAGGGCTTCAAGTAGTCCAGTGGTTGGCGATAAATCCAAGTTGCACTTTGGTTGTTGGTTTGACTACCACAACATTATCCAACATGATAGGTTATCACATGGTCTGCGTGTTTCCCTTTTTCAAAAAACTACATAATTTTATAACATTCTTAGAAAGAGATAAATTCATAAAAAAACACAACATATTTTACCCACTAAGGTTATCTGATAACTTTCATTTTGCATCCCAAAATGTCTTAACCTGTAATTGCCTCAAATTCAAGGATCATATAAACTCAAATGGTTATTTATAACTATATACACAAAAGAAAAGATAATTATTACTTTAATAAATTTTTCATATATCAATCTTCAAGGTTACACATAATATAAAAACTCTTCTAATGTAATCACATCATCCAAAGAGCCTTAGTTATTGGTAAATATATATTTGTACAATCTTGGTGATCCCATTCCCGAAACATCTTCGTAGGACATCTGTTTGTATAATGACCATGCACACCACATTTAAAATATTCAATTGATCCATCAAAAATAACTTCTTTACCTTTCCTAGAGTCAACTAGATGCTTCCTTTTTTCCATGGAATGTTCTTGCTTTATGACCTTCATTCCCACATCAATAGCATCTTCTCGTCCCTTTTAAGCGTTTTCCTAGGTATTTCTTTCCAAATCCTTGAAACATAGGTTTTTTAACATAATTACCTTTATGATTATTACATGAACTTCTATAGGGATTTGTTTCTAGCATATATGATGCCTTATATAAATCACTAAGGTTCATGTTGTCAATCATTATTCCATATATTTGGTTGAGAATAACCACAATAGTTATCATGGTAGCTCTCATTTCATTCAGTTGCTCATTTATAAAACCATCACAGTTTTCATCACATCCATTGTTACTTCTTAATAATTTTTTGAGAAGTAGTTTATCATGTAAACTAACGAAAACACATATTCATAATATAAACCATATTTAATTATGAAGAAATCATAGAATAAACTTCAAATAAATAAACATTTTTAATATTTAAACATGATAATCATTATAAAATATTCATAAGTAAAAGATAACGATAAATATTATATAATTATAGATTTATACACTATGAAAATATCATAATTTTGAATATAATCTATTTATATTATTTATATAATATATTTTTTATATTATTCTTTATATGAAAATTTAATTGAATATATGATATTTTTTGAAATATAAACGTTTTATATATCAATTTTCAATTATGTAAACTTTTTACATAATCATAAATATCACAAATAAATATTATTTACACTTATAATCATAAAAATTTTGAAAAAACTCTTTTGATAAAGTTCATATACTTTCTATACAAATGTCCCTTAATTTGAATATTTCAAATTAGCCATTATAAAAATTTCATAATTTTCTCAAATATAAACACTTTACATTATTCATTATTATTTAATTAATAAATTATTCATAAGTTATACTTATAATTTTTCATATAAAAACTATATAATAAAAGTATAAGGTGTTCTATATAAAATTGAAAATGAAAATCTTAATTTTAGAACTTAATATTAATGGAATATTTATTACAAATATTTTTAAACATTTTATTAATTAATAATAAACAAATTATAAATAATTTATTTATTAATTATGTTTATAAATAATTAAATATCATAAAATATCATTTTCCATTATTTTAAAAACAATTTTTAAATAGTTGAATTGAATTTCTAATTAAAAATTAATAAAATTAAAATTTTATGCTCAATCATATTTTATGATTAATAATATATTATAACAACCAAAAGGTATTCTTATCTATCATATTTAATGATTGATAACAAAAATCCTAAAATATAATATCCTAGAATATAATATCATATTTAATGATATTCATCATATTTATTTTATGGTACGATGTGTTTATCGGTAACTAAGTTCAAGGAAGTCTCAAGATATTATATGGAGGATTCATATGATAAGAACAATAAAAATAGCATATATTTAAAATATATCAACACTTATAATATCATATGTAATAGAGTATGAATAAATCATTGTATATGATATCACATATTGTATGAACATACACAGTACAAAATTCATTCATATTTTATGATTTCCAATATAACATTCATTAAAATATGGTTTTCTTCATTTTAATTCAGGATTTCAAAAATCTAAATGCATTGGATGCTCTAATACAATCGATAGGTTTCTTATATGATTAAAAAAACTTATTTAATCATTGGAAGTAAGTAGAAAATAAACCCATGATCTCCTCGTGTATATAAATTAAAAATTAGTAAACTGAAATGCAAAAACATATATAAATCACATAATTAACATTGGATAATCCACAACAACTTATTAATTTTCCATATACTATTTTGATGAATAAAACGAATCATATAAATATAACATCCCCTCTATGGGATGTTTTCGTAGGATTCCAAAATCATATGATGTTTGGATATAACTCCTCTTTTTTTAATGATGTACAAGCATCTCATATGAAAATAAGGTAGAAGATAGAGTTGCATGTATAGAGGTGTTTCACCATTGGTTCGAGCATAACAACCACTACCATTACATGTTAGTTGATTAGTATAAATATTGAAGATGTTATTCGGTTTTTGACTCATTTACTATTTCATTACAATGTATGAGTAAATTTTACCTATATCTCATGTAACTCTTACCAGAATAAATCCAATGTGTTACATATCATGAAATGAATCCATGATGACAGCTTAGGCAGAAATACTACTTGCATGAAAGATCACAATTCATGTAGGAAATATTGTTTCATGGTTTTAAGACCCATATTTAATCATATAATATGATTGAACATGTAAGTGAAAGAAGTGGAATTGTTTCTATAAACTAATCCATACAATATACTCACTAATATCCTATGCTTGGATGAGATAGTTTCAATTAAATCTTATTTTATCCATACATTAAGACATATCAACTATATGATACAATATAACCAATATGAAAATCATACATATAGATTTAGGGTATATATCTCTTTTAGAGGTTTCATGATGGATTATTTAATGAATATTATGTGAATAAAGTCTTCTGTATTTCCTATCATGTAAATCTTATTTCATTCAATCCTCTGGGATAGGATCATCAAAAATAACTATAAACTAGAATAATAGATGACACCACCCACTTATGTGATTTCAGATATTTCACTTATAACTATATAAATTCCAAGGAAAATGAAAAATATAGAGGCCATGTGATGTGTGTGTTTATTAGTAGGTCATGAAACATATTTCAAGTTCTATGACATAAATTTATATATGATTATGAGAAGATGAAATTTTCTATCTGATGAGGAGATCCTATAAAATGATCAGAACGTGATAAATGATATAGTTGAGAAAAAAATCATTGGATGCCAAATATCATCTAGATAAAATTCCAAATGATTTGTTTGGGTTAGGGACTAATTTAGTTATGTATATACAATAATATCAAAAGGTTAAAATTTCATATGGAAGTCGTAATCCATTGATATCACTATGTCAGGGTATACTAAAATGAACAAGGACTATGAATTATTGGGATTGAGCTCCAAAATTAAGAGTTTTTAAAGTAGTTGATATAAAAAGGTTAGATAGTCCATTTAAATTGAGGTTTTGTAATAATTATATGAACTTAGTGAAGAGTTTTAAAAGTTGTGTACAATTATTTCTTCTTACAGATGCTGGATAACATGAAAACATAAAAGAGTAAAAAGGTATTTGTGACTAAATTTAATGAGTGTTATTGATAAAGGAGGATATAAAATCCTAAAAATTTTGAGTTGATATTAGATAATATAACTTTATACTTGAAAATTATCAGTACAGAAAAATTGGGCCTACTAATTTAATAGAAAATTGAATAGTAATAATGCTATAATTAATGTATTTTAGTGAATGGATTACAACAAATAAAAGATGTGTGGTTTTTAGAATAATTTTTTTTATATTTATAAATAATTTAAAATTTTGGAAGGTACATAGAATGTTTTTCATTGAAAGTCTACATCTTGATCAGTTAGATGTGAATATCATTTCACTTCATGGTGATTTGGAAAAGAAAATCTACATGGTGGAGCCAAATGATTTCAAGGAAAATGAAACATAAGGATTTGTGTTTTAGGTCAACTGAATTTTTATGAGGTGAAATAGGCATATTGAAAATGTAGTTAAAATATAAATACCTTTATTTCAGAGAATTATGTACTTCAGAGAATTTAAATTCATTTTTATTTTTTAATGTTTCATCATACAAAGAGAAAGAACTACCAATGAAATATGAATCAATGTATTTAGAAAGGGATCTATATGCATCAATATTTAGATACTTGATTCATTTAATAGACATTAAAAGGTGGGAAATTGTGTATGTAGTGGGATTAATCAATAAATTTATAGTGAATTTTTGAATACAACAATTGGAAGTGATAAAGTTAACATTATGGTATCTCAAATGATTAAAAACTATTCACATTATTTCAAAATAAATTATCTATTATTGGGGTTTTTGGATTTTAAATTTTGATGAGACATAGAAACATGGAGAAGTACCAATGGATATGTGTTTATTTTTAGATAAATTGATGTGAGTTGGATTTTCAGACGTCAAATAGTATTTGTGTTATCTATAATGGAAGAAAATTATATTAATATCATGTAATCTTGGAAGGGTTTGATCTAGATAAAGGTATAATTGGATTATCCTTGAATAATCCAAGGAAATGTAATTTTTTATATGTTAGTTATATAATGATCCATATTTTGAAGAATATTATGTTTCACATGAGGAAAAAACTAATTTAGTTAATGTATCACATTATTCAAAAATAATTGGATGATTGAGGATCCAAGGAAGGCTGATAGATGTTGGAATATAGTGGAAATCTTAAAAATTGTTATAGTCTAGTAATTTTTGGGGTAGTTATATTCCTTAGTGGGGCTTGGATGATTGAAATTAGGATTGGAGGACCATGGGGTCATAATCGAATGGAGGAAGAAGGAAAAAACACGGACATGACTTAATGACCTGGAGAATCCTTGGAATAAATATTTAATTTTTAAATTAATTGGTATTTCCATGAAGAATAGATGTTTAGATATGTTTTAATTATTTCCTAATGTTTTGATTTAAAAAAATTATTATTTGGAATGAAATTGGGGTAAGTATAGTTGAATGAGCATCAAAAACTAAGAAATAATAGTAATTTTTTTGAAAGTATGAATTATATGAAGGATTAATTTTTTCGAATTTATAAATATTTATTGTATGTTTCAAGTTTACATCATTCATTTAGTGGGTATAAAGAAGTGGTATTCATCGATTAATCATTTTTGTATAGAAAACATGGTAGTGGTATTTATAAAAATGATAGGTCATTGTAGATATTTCTAGTAAATTAATAGGAAGGGTCACTTGTAAAATAGTTCTTTGAAATTTTATACTACTATTTTATTGTTTGTGGTTATAGAAATGGTAAAATTATAATTAGTTATTTTTCATTGTAGAATTTATAATACCATTTTTATCTAATAAATGTTTTAGTGTTCCTACTATGGAGTAGGGAAAGTATCATCCCATATAAATTATAAGTGTACTTCCCAATTTTATTGTGTTTATTTTTTAGTTTTTTTTCTTTGTAAGGTCTTATATATAATTTATTTGATTCGATATAGATACTCTAGGTCCCAGTTCCTATGTTTTGTAATAGGTTAAGGTTTCATTCCATTTTGGGAGTTATGAATATTGTTCTGTGTTTTATGTTATATAGGGTTAAAACTGAATTCGGGTGATATGAAACAACAAGCATTTCCTATAATGAATAATTTTACCATGAATTATATTTGTGTAATTTTCATTAAAAGAGTTTTGGCCACATGTTTTTTTATCTATCAATCATTACTATTGATTTATTATGATGATGTGGAATTTGTAAAAATTCTTTGGATATGATCCATTATGATACCTTTATTTTAGTAGGAATCATTTTCATATAAGGTATCTTATGACATGTTTATGATGTTATAATTAAATTAAATTTCTTATATAGAATGTATTTTATATGTATCTGGATATTTAACATGTTTTAGATTACACCATTATTTATATCATGATATATTGAGGTTTTTTCTCAACACACAATCATTCTTATTGTTACTATTAATTTTTTTGTTCACATATTTATTTATATATAAAATATCTTGGAATATATGTATATTATAGAGTATTTATGAACTATATATCCTTTGATATATCTTGAAGATGTTTAATAATTGTTGATTTCTTTTTCCAATGTATAATGTCTTATTTTCCAAATATACCAAACAAAATGAATCTTGGAATTGATTTATAAGTAATAAAATTATGTGATACATATTTAAATATTTTAATACCAGATTTGAGAGGGTGTGTTTGGAGCGTTTCATTAATTTTAAAGGTAATACATGTCAATACCCCAATCATTCAGAATAGTTGAACCAAAAATTAGGATCTAATATATTCTCTTTAATAATACAATGGAGGATATAGATAACACTAAAAGTTTAGTCACTGTTTCCCATTATTAACATTCAGTTTCCCTTATTTATTTATACCTAAAATTTATGTTTCCATAGGAATTGAGTTTGGAAAAATTTATATGATGAATATTTGAATGAATTTCTCCACATAAATTTCCAAGAGTTATATATGATATGATTTACATTATTATGTATAAAAATATATATATAATTGGGGAGAAACTAATGTTTACCCAAATCATATTTAAATATGGATCATAACACACTAATGTATACGGTGTTTGTGGTCATCATTTAAACGGGAATATGATTGATTAAATCCATTATTGAATTGATATAAAACATGGTAATCATAGAAATAATATGTCATATTTCAAATTATGGAATACATCATGAACACCATTTTAAGAGTAGTTATAGTTTTAAACTATAGTTTATTTGATTAAAATTTATTTTTTCTAAGTGTAATATAGGATAAGTATTTTTATAATTAGTATATGATTGTTTTGAAAATAAATTTCTCAAATTACAAATTATAGGCATTGGTTACTGGAAGAGAATAATTCATATGTGATGACATACATAAAAAAATTAATTATATAAAATTAATTAAAGTATATGAAAATCAATATATTGTGATTGAGGAATGAGTTACTACATTCAAGGTAGTAAAATACAATATATATATGTCAAATGGATTAATTATTGAATTAAAAAACTATTCCTTTATTCCTATGGTAAGTAACAATTTGATTTAAAGAAACTATATAGATGTAATGTTAGAATAATTCAATTATATTTTGTCTGATTAAGGTAGATGTTATTTATATGTCCCAATGAGAATATAGAAATGTTCTGGTAACATATACTTTATAACTATTATTGAAGATTTTAATTTTAATTTTAATTGTTTTCATATCATAGAAATGTTTATAACATTTAAAATGTTCATGATTTTCTGAAATAGAGTTAAAGACCATTTTTTTGTGAGAATTATGTTACATTAATTTAATTGAGGTAAATAATACTTAATCTAATAATTAAATAATAATATAATAGATAATATAATATTTTTATAATTCACTCCATCTTTATTATTAAAATGGAATGGTGTATCTAATGGGAGGAATTATACCTTGTTAGATATTATTTGATTAGTGTTTAATTAGTGTGACTATCATATATCATTTTGGAGATATTATATAAAGTCATCAATATTTATATTAAATCTTGTTTTTTCCAAGTTAATTAATAATTATTTTTTATAATCCTTCAAGAATTATGTCTTGATTTGATGAATTCCTTGAGAATACAAACATGAATTCTAAGATCTATGAGAAGATAATTTAACTATGAGAGGTACAAGAAAAAATAGTCCTTGAGAGGTAAAGTTGGTCAATTACATGAGAGGTCATGAACACTAAATTTAGTCATGTTTGTTACAAACCTCCATGTTCATAGAGGAATTTATAGGAGCCCAATTTATATGAATTTATTATGAAAAATGATAATTAATTAATGTTTACACATGTAGAACCAATTATCTAATTAGATTACATCATGTTTAATAAGTATAATATATAGTTATAGTCTACGAGAATTAAAATGGACTCTATATAGGCTAACTATGTTTGATACTCGGTAGATAAAAATTATGGGATGAGACCCAAAGGGTTCAAGTGGATTATAAGAAATAAAACTAACATAGATGGAATAAAATATACCTAAAAACTCCACAAGATGTCTTATGGTTATAAAACATTCATGTAGTTGACTATAAAGATATTGATATTTTCTAGTAGTTATAAAATACTCGATTTAGTTTTTTATTTTTATACCAACTCATTATGATTATGGGATTTATGAAATAGATTTAAAAACCACTTTTTATATCAATAATTTAATTAAGGAAATGTTTATGGTGTGACCTATAGGTTTTGAGGATTTAGATGTCAGCTTATGGTATAAAAGTTACAGCAATTCATTTATGGATTTAATTAAGCTTCTCAATGTTGTGACATCTAGTTTAGAGATATAATCAAAGAATTTAGTTTCAAAAAAACATGAATGACTCTTATGTATAAAAAATAATTAGTGGGAGTGATTTGGTATTATAGTGTTATATATAGACGATATACTGATACATATAAATGACCTCCAAATATTATACTCTAATGTTATAGTTGAGAAAATGTTTCCCATTAAAATAAATGGATGAATCATCCTACATTCTATGTATGGAGATCTATAAAGATATTTTAATGAGATTAATAAGACAATTTTCTAATTAATAAATTGTTAATTTTCAAATGTGGTATATCATGGATAACTTCATAAAGGTGTGTTTAATACTGTTATATTGTCATGAACAAAATCTGGTCACAATCAAAACGTATAACATCCCGCCTTTTTATCACATTAACTTTCATTACATTATAAAAAAATGAGGATCTTTAAGGTTTAGTGTCTTGGAAACCAGGAACATAATACATGAAAACATAAAACATTCTTCTTAAACACTTGAATGTATTCTTCATTGTTCATCCTATGTTCATTACAGTATCTCATAACCTGGGAGAATACATCAAAGGAAAGGTGGAGAAGAAGGCCCAGTAAAGGTAAACAAGGAATCAGTTTACTTGTGATATCAATAAGAAAATGAATAAAAACATAAATACATGAGAAATGGAAGTATAGGAATATCATAATTAAAAGAACATGAAACATACCTTGATGATGTGGCTACAACATTTAACAGAGACAATCATGAACATATCACCAAGGTAAACCCCAAGGTGTCATTTGAAATTCCTAATGTTATTCACCAAGGAATCGTTAATATTGTAATCTCTAATGGTTACATCATTACCCAATGCATTGAAGCGCTATCATGTCGCACCCTAAAATTTTAATTTATTATCATGTGAGCCACATATATAATCATCAATAATTTCATAAACAACTCATATAGCATATATGAAATGGGTTTCTTTTCATAGTCATAACATTATAAAAACTACTTTAAAGATGTGATCATTCTGTCATTTTAAATACATGGAGAATGAAATAGGGTCTCATGTATGTAAATCCCAGAATTTAAAATACACAATTTGGATATATATGTGAATACCCCTGTAACAGCCCAAGATTTTATAAAGAAATATTCTTTTTAATTTTATTAATGTCTTGTGTTGTACGCTACACCAAAAGGAGCTTGCACAACATGCATCCTTGTCTTGCCTTGCATTACACGCAATCGCGACCTTCCTCGATAGCGTGTGTAATACGCAATACCGAGTTTCACTAAACAACGATGTGCTATTAAAATATTATTAAAACTAGCCGTTATGAATAGTAATAACCACTTTTTAAAATTCTGTAAATCTTATTTTTCAAAATGAACTTCATTCTTGGATTCGGAGTATCGAATTTAGCCTAAGGTGAAATTTTGGTACTTTTCGGATAACTTTCATATTCTGATGAATAGTGAAAATTACTAAATTATAATTAAAAACAACTTTTTTAATCGAAATAATTAATAGTGATAAATCATTAATTTAAGTGGTTTTAAAGTATATTTAGAATATATTTTTACAATTTAATACAATGTTGGTCATTGGATGTAATTTCACATTTAAACTAGACATAAACAAGTGTCAATCTTTTGATAGATATTGTTTCTTAAAAACACGCTATTTGTTTTAACAGCGGGATTTAATTATAAAATTAATTAATGCAACTTTTATGTTATGAATTTGGTAAAATGGACTTCATTTTTGAATTCGGAATATGAAATATAGCTTAGGATGAAATTTTGGCATTGTTCTGAAAAACATCAATTTTTGATGAATAGTGAAACTACTAAGTGGTAGTTAAAAAACTGAATTTTTCATAAAACATAATTTTACCGCTTCTGTGAATGGAATTTCAAAAATCCGAGAGACACGGTTAATATCAGGACTAAAATGTGGTTCAATGAGATGAAAATAATTTTTTGGTGAATAGTAACTTTTTACTTTTTTTACCACGGTTAATAGTAAATAGGGTAACTAAGGGTAAATATGATATTACTATTACCCTAACACATGTCCTAATTCTATTGGACAAGTGTAATTCGACCAAAAACAAACTTAGGAATAAAATATGACCATTTAGGCCCACTTGGATTAGATTAGGACATTTATTATTAATTTATTTAAAGAAAGGTTAAAATAGTTAAAATCAAAGTTTAATAAGTAAATCATTTTTAATATGGGGTTATACATAAGATAAATTCGATTGTAAATATTCATTAGAAAGATACAAAGATTTCCTACATGATGGTATTTTATTTGTAATTTTTAGACATCAAATAATTTAATTTATTTATGACACAACGATGATGCAGTAATTAACTTATTAATGAAATATTGACATAATTGATGTTATAAACACCAAAATAAATGTAATTTGAAAATTTTTATGAATTAAACTAATTTTCTAGGTTACTATGATATATTAATGTTGATTTAATCAACTTGGTTCGAACATTTAATTCTGTTATGACTTTCACAAAAATCATATATCAAATAGTGTCAAAATTGACACAAAATAGTTTTTAAATCAAATATTATATTATTAATTGTTATTTTATTCCTAAAAATATAAGGTTCAGCCAAATGACTTAGATAAGGATATATATATTAATAATAAACAATTTGGGGTTCGTTTGGCATGTTATAGTAAGTGTATTAACCATATAGTGAAAGAAAACAAAAAGACACGGTAAATGTTAAATTATTTAACTTAGAGTTAAATCTAATTGATAAGGTTAAAATAAAATCCTAAACTTGTCTAAATTCTATTGGTTGATAGGATTTCGACCCATCCCAACTTTAGCTTCGAAATAAGACCCTTTGGAACCATTATAAACCGATTTTGACTTTAATATAAAATAATATTTTGAGATATTCCTAAGGTGCCCCTCTCCTCCCCTATAAAAGGACACCTCCTCCCCCTCCTCCTCACACCAATTTGAGCACTCAAGCTCGGCCAACCCCGGCCAAAATCTCTTCTCCACTTCCCTAGCAACATCCTAGAGGTTCTGGTCTTCCTCAAAGACCAATTCTAGTGCCCTAAGAAGAGGTCTCAAAGAGGCACTTCAAAGAAGAGGTAATTACCGTTACCAATTCTTTCATCTTTATTTCTTCTTCCACTTCTTCTTCTTAGGTTGTTTCATTATGAAGTAATAACATCAGTATCACTCATATACTGATATGTTATTATAAGTATGAAACAACCCTATTTCACCATCTATCCATCCTACGGAAAAAGAAATCACCGCGCGTGCGTACGTACGGAATACCGTCTCCACGCCGTGGTGTAATCTATTTTCCACCACCACCTTACACGGATGGGTATAATGGTGTAAAGAATAACTATACATAGTTATTATAACATCATATTGATTCTGATATATTGTATAATCCACTACAATTCAATTCAATATTTATAGAAATGATATCATCGCTCGTGCGTACGTACGGAATACCGTCTCCACGACGCGATGAGATTCATTCTCCATGTTAACCATTTAAGAATGATTATAATGTATATATAAGAAATAATAATGAAATATATGACATTATAAAGCTACTGGATTTATTTATATATATACATATGTAAGTCATCTACTTACTTCCATTTCAAGACAATAAGGAAAGGAAAACAGCGTTCATGCGTACGTACGGACTACCGTCTCCATGAACGGTGTTTTTCATTTTATTTATCTACCTAATATATATATATATATACTGAATATATATGTTATATAAATCATATTTTATATTCTGGAAGAAAGTAAATCATGATATAAGTAATAATGATGTCAAGAACAACAAGTCAAAACACCTACGATAAATGAAACGATTTTACCCAAAACGCTTCTTTAACATGGAATTTACAAAAGAACGGGTAATATAATGTCATAAGTGAACCATATATGATATCATAACAATGAATATGATTCTTTAATAAGTCAATAACATGATTTAAATCATTATACAGGAGGTTCGGACATTTACAAAGCAAGTCGGACCTAAGGTAAGGGAAATATCACAATCTCATTTTTATCCGAGATTGTTTATTCGTAAGTATTTACTGGGGTGTATTTTATCATCCACATCCATGTTCCTTCAATATGTAATATTGTTTCCATCCACTTACAATAGTTTAAATCCAATTTTACTCTTCGGTGAGTTTTTAGTAAAGAATATGAAAGGAATCTTTTGTCGCTTTTTCATACGAGGTACTTTTTGACTTTTCCGACAAAAGTACGAAGAATGTTTTTTTAACTTAAACGGCATGAACGGATTTTTACGGTTTTATAAAGCCTTATTTTCATGAAGCTTCCTCCAAAAGATTTCATGACTATTTTTAATAAAATCTCTTTCTTTTAAAATTGCATGATGTTTTGTGAAAAGAAATTGATTTTGAAGAAGAAAGGATATTTTCCTCAAGAATTCATTTCAAGTGTTTTATCAAAATTATTTTCCATCTAAGATAATAAAGGGTTCTGTTTCTATCCATATTTTTACATTGGTTTGACTATGTTGTGATGGAATTATGTTTATGAATTCCTTTATCATATATGAATTGATTTATGATGTCATGATGTTTCAAGAATCCCATTTTTGTTATATGTGTTATGCGATGATGTATGTTTTATGATTATGTGGCACACATAAGAAAGGATTCATTATAAGATGGGTGGGACCTATATCTCCCTCCAATGCATTGGGTAATGATTTTATATCTCATGAGATAGACATGGCTGGAATGGTAGGTTATACCGGTTCAGTGAAACAGGACTGAAACGAGGATTACTCGATTCAGAAAGGGACTTTGTCCACTAAGATAGTCTTGGAAATGAGTCTTGACTAACAAGAAATGATTCTCTATGATTATGTGTGTATGCCACAATGAGTAATGTTTTAAGTTATGATTTCATTTCACTACTATGATTTATCCCATGTTATGAAATTATGCTCTCTTTTGCAGGTTAAGATTTACAAAAAATGTTATGTTCTTATGAAAATTATGTGATTGATATTTCTTTTGTTTACCCTTACTGAGCATTTGAGCTCACCCTTTTATGTTTTCTTTTCCCCAGGATATAAATAAAGGTTTTAGGTAAAAAAAAAGAAGATCATTATGGGAGATGTTGAAGATCTTTCACCAGGATTAGAAGATTATATTCCGAGTTTCCAAAGACACTAAACTATTACGATCCTTGTGTGTGTGTGTTTGTTATGTACTAAGTATTCCGCAAAAGTAATGTAAAGTCCATGTACGTCAAGATACGGGTCTCTACAGTTGGTATCAGAGGAAAGGTTTAGTCAACCTTTGGAAACTAGGATGCGAAAACGTTAGTGAGATCCCTAGAGATATTTCTAAGGTATGTCTAGGGATGCCCCTAAGGATAAGTATACGTATAGGATATAGTCCTAGAACTTTGGTAACGATATTAGATTAAACCAAAGATGTTAGATATTTAAGTTACTCCCCCTTTATTATGATTTTTGACTCTCACACTATTCTTTTTGGGTTTTAGAAAACGGCTGGAATCAAGATGATTCACGATAATGAAGGATATGATGGACAATGGAATGATATTCTTCATAATGAAATGGGATTTGGAAGTCCAAACATCATTATTATGCTGAATCAGCAATCTCATAATATGATCAATAAAGTAAAATTTGGTAAGTTTCCTGACTCGGCTAATAAGAGGAAGATGGAGTTTCATGATGATCCTAGAGGAAAGAAAGTTCAATTTCCCCTATGTAAATCATGTGGGAAGAGGCATCAAGGAGAATGTTTCAAGGGAACTGGAAGATGCTTTGGGTGTGGAAAAGAAGGACACAAAGCAAGTAAGTGCAAAGGAAAAGGGTCGGTTAACACCATGGATGAGGATAATGGTATTGCTACGACATCAAAAATGGTTAAGTGTTTTAAATGTGGAATGTATGGGCATTATGCAAACAAATGCTCTAAGGGAAAGACTCAAGAAGAGAATCAGTATGGTCATATGGGTAGTATTTATGTGGATGATGATGAAGAGACTACAAATGATATGTGAGATGAAAGAATTTTTGAAGCTCGGTCAATGGTTTGAGAATGTAGTGGAATGATTACATGTTTATCATGTGTAATTTTGGAATAAAGAGACATCTATGGATTGTTACACTGTTGTCTTTCCTTGTGTTTTGAAAGTGTATGATTAATGTTACTAGTATCCATGAAAGGTTATTCAGATATTTTTGGAATTTAGATGATATGCGCATAATAAAGGGATAAGGAGAAAATTAAATGTTTGATAGTATTCATGAGCTCATGATTGATATAAGGACTAAGTGATATCATGGTTTGAGTATATAGAATTTTGAGGATTTTGGTATGTGGAAAGTGTTAACTTTTAACTGCACTCATGTTTTCACTAAGGTATTCAAGAGAATACACGATTAAGGACTTTGAGTGTTTGGAATGTGACCAACAAGACATATCTTATGATATGTGGGGATCAACGACAGTATTAAATCTCTGGTAATCGTTGTCACTATATTATGAGAGTGGACTGCAGTATTATGTATAAGCCTAAAGATTAGACTGGATTATGTTGGACATAAGTTAGTATTGTTTAAGGATATAAGATTTTCGATATTATTGATGGGATGTTATAGTAACGTAGTTTTAGAAAAAGGGACAACCTGCAGGACGGGCGACAGCCCATCGCTTCGGACAAGGCTGTAGGAATAGAACCCACAACCAAAGTGCGACTGGCCTTTATCGCCTACCACTGGACTACAGGAAGTCCCTGTTTAGTAGAAACTAGTTTTATTATATTAAGCAGTATGATATATGAAGTATAAGTCCATTTTAGAAACCATATATGATTAATCTCACTATAGATTGACTTATGTATATAAATTTTGCTATCCTTTTGAGACAGATGGAATGACCCGTCATTCTATCACATGATCTGCTAACACTTCATGAATAACAAATTCAACTTCATTTATTTAAGAGATTAAGTGGAAATTGTTAAAGGCACGAACAACAGTGAGGTTGTACCAACATAAAGTAAGTATTTATTCAAATTCAAATTCTTTAACTTTAGGGAAATGATCTTGAAAACCAAAAATGTTGTCCTAGTGATCTTATACCTGATGAATCAGATGGTACTTTAGATCGTCACAAATTTATGGATTTGTGATTTTTGGCTTTTCCATAGCCATGTTCTCTACCACTCTCCATCGGAACATGATGGTTAGATTTTTCTTCCATATCCATATTTTCACCTATGTGGAAACCCAATGATTAGTTTATTTGGGTAACCTTTACGTTTCATACTTTTGTTTTTAAAGATTGGTTTTGATATTCCTTTTTACGATGTGGGTTTCTATTAAAGAAACTTTCGAATAGTAAACCATTTATATCCCCGACGAATTTCGAGGGCGAAATTCATTTTAAGGGGGGTAGAATGTAACAGCCCAAGATTTTATACAGAAATATTCTTTTTAATTTTATTAATGTCTTGTGTTGTACGCTACACCAAAAGGAGCTTGCACAACATGCATCCTTGTCTTGCCTTGCATTACACGCAATCGCGACCTTCCTCGATAGCGTGTGTAATACGCAATACCGAGTTTCACTAAACAACGATGTGCTATTAAAATATTATTAAAACTAGCCGTTATGAATAGTAATAACCACTTTTTAAAATTCTGTAAATCTTATTTTTCAAAATGAACTTCATTCTTGGATTCGGAGTATCGAATTTAGCCTAAGGTGAAATTTTGGTACTTTTCGGATAACTTTCATATTCTGATGAATAGTGAAAATTACTAAATTATAATTAAAAACAACTTTTTTAATCGAAATAATTAATAGTGATAAATCATTAATTTAAGTGGTTTTAAAGTATATTTAGAATATATTTTTACAATTTAATACAATGTTGGTCATTGGATGTAATTTCACATTTAAACTAGACATAAACAAGTGTCAATCTTTTGATAGATATTGTTTCTTAAAAACACGCTATTTGTTTTAACAGCGGGATTTAATTATAAAATTAATTAATGCAACTTTTATGTTATGAATTTGGTAAAATAGACTTCATTTTTGAATTCGGAATATGAAATATAGCTTAGGATGAAATTTTGGCATTGTTCTGAAAAACATCAATTTTTGATGAATAGTGAAACTACTAAGTGGTAGTTAAAAAACTGAATTTTTCATAAAACGTAATTTTACCGCTTCTGTGAATGGAATTTCAAAAATCCGAGAGACACGGTTAATATCAAGGACTAAAATGTGGTTCAATGAGATGAAAATAATTTTTTGGTGAATAGTAACTTTTTACTTTTTTTACCGCGGTTAATAGTAAATAGGGTAACTAAGGGTAAATATGATATTACTATTACCCTAACACATGTCCTAATTCTATTGGACAAGTGTAATTCGACCAAAAACAAACTTAGGAATAAAATATGACCATTTAGGCCCACTTGGATTAGATTAGGACATTTATTATTAATTTATTTAAAGAAAGGTTAAAATAGTTAAAATCAAAGTTTAATAAGTAAATCATTTTTAATATGGGGTTATACATAAGATAAATTCGATTTTAAATATTCATTAGAAAGCTAAAAAGCTTTCCTACATGATGGTATTTTATTTGTAATTTTTAGACATCAAATAATTTAATTTATTTATGACACAACGATGATGCAGTAATTAACTTATTAATGAAATATTGACATAATTGATGTTATAAACACCGAAATAAATGTAATTTGAAAATTTTTATGAATTCCACTAATTTTCTAGGTTACTATGATATATTAATGTTGATTTAATCAACTTGGTTCGAACATTTAATTCTGTTATGACTTTCACAAAAATCATATATCAAATAGTGTCAAAATTGACACAAAATAGTTTTTAAATCAAATATTATATTATTAATTGTTATTTTATTCCTAAAAATCTAAGGTTCAGCCAAATGACTTAGATAAGGATATATATATTAATAATAAACAATTTGGGGTTCGTTTGGCATGTTATAGTAAGTGTATTAACCATATAGTGAAAGAAAACAAAAAGACACGGTAAATGTTAAATTATTTAACTTAGAGTTAAATCTAATTGATAAGGTTAAAATAAAATCCTAAACTTGTCTAAATTCTATTGGTTGATAGGATTTCGACCCATCCAAACTTTAGCTTCGAAATAAGACCCTTTGGAACCATTATAAACCGATTTTGACTTTAATATAAAATAATATTTTGAGATATTCCTAAGGTGCCCCTCTCCTCCCCTATAAAAGGACACCTCCTCCCCCTCCTCCTCACACCAATTTGAGCACTCAAGCTCGGCCAACCCCTGCCAAAATCTCTTCTCCACTTCCCTAGCAACATCCTAGAGGTTCTGGTCTTCCTCAAAGACCAATTCTAGTACCCTAATAAGAGGTCTCAAAGAGGCACTTCAAAGAAGAGGTAATTACCGTTACCAATTCTTTCATCTTTATTTCCTCTTCCAATTATTCTTCTTAGGTTGTTTCATTATGAAGTAATAACATCAGTATCACTCATATACTGATATGTTATTATAAGTATGAAACAACCCTATTTCACCATCTATCCATCCTACGGAAAAAGAGATCACCGCGCGTGCGTACGTACGGAATACCGTCTCCACGCCGTGGTGTAATCTATTTTCCACCACCACCTTACACGGATGGGTATAATGGTGTAAAGAATAACTATACATAGTTATTATAACATCATATTGATTCTGATATATTGTATAATCCACTCCAATTCAATTCAATATTTATAGAAATGATATCATCGCTCGTGCGTACGTACGGAATACCGTCTCCACGACGCGATGAGATTCATTCTCCATGTTAACCATTTAAGAATGATTATAATGTATATATAAGAAATAATAATGAAATATATGACATTATAAAGCTACTGGATTTATGTATATATATACATATGTAAGTCATCTACTTACTTCCATTTCAAGACAATAAGGAAAGGAAAACAGCGTTCATGCGTACGTACGGACTACCGTCTCCATGAACGGTGTTTTTCATTTTATTTATCTACCTATTATATATATATATATACTGAATATATATGATATATAAATCATATTTTATATTCTGGAAGTAATTAAATCATGATATAAGTAATAATGATGTCAATAACAACAAGTCAAAACACCTACGATAAATGAAACGATTTTACCCAAAACGCTTCTTTAACATGGAATTTACAAAAGAACGGGTAATATAATGTCATAAGTGAACCATATATGATATCATAACAATGAATATGATTCTTTAATAAGTCAATAACATGATTTAAATCATTATACAGGAGGTTCGGACACTTACAAAGCAAGTCGGACCTAAGGTAAGGGAAATATCACAATCTCATTTTTATCCGAGATTGTTTATTCGTAAGTATTTACTGGGGTGTATTTTATCATCCACATCCATGTTCCTTAAATATGTAATATTGTTTCCATCCACTTACAATAGTTTAAATCCAATTTTACTCTTCGGTGAGTTTTTAGTAAAGAATATGAAAGGAATCTTTTGTCGCTTTTTCATACGAGGTACTTTTTGACTTTTCCGACAAAAGTACGAAGAATGTTTTTTTAACTTAAACGGCATGAACGGATTTTTTACGGTTTTATAAAGCCTTATTTTCATGAAGCTTCCTCCAAAAGATTTCATGACTATTTTTAATAAAATCTCTTTCTTTTAAAATTGCATGATGTTTTGTGAAAAGAAATTGATTTTGAAGAAGAAAGGATATTTTCCTCAAGAATTCATTTCAAGTGTTTTATCAAAATTATTTTCCATCTAAGATAATAAAGGGTTCTGTTTCTATCCATATTTTTACATTGGTTTGACTATGTTGTGATGGAATTATGTTTATGAATTCCTTTATCATATATGAATTGATTTATGATGTCATGATGTTTCAAGAATCCCATTTTTGTTATATGTGTTATGCGATGATGTATGTTTTATGATTATGTGGAACACATAAGAAAGGATTCATTATAAGATGGGTGGGACCTATATCTCCCTCCAATGCATTGGGTAATGATTTTATATCTCATGAGATAGACATGGCTGGAATGGTAGGTTATACCGGTTCAGTGAAACAGGACTGAAACGAGGATTACTCGATTCAGAAAGGGACTTTGTCCACTAAGATAGTCTTGGCAATGAGTCTTGACTAACAAGAAATGATTCTCTATGATTATGTGTGTATGCCACAATGAGTAATGTTTTAAGTTATGATTTCATTTCACTACTATGATTTATCCCATGTTATGAAATTATGCTCTCTTTTACAGGTTAAGATTTACAAAAATGTTATGTTCTTATGAAAATTATGTGATTGATATTTCTTTTGTTTACCCTTACTGATCATTTGAGCTCACCCTTTTATGTTTTCTTTTCCCCAGGATATAAAGAAAGGTTTTAGGTAAAAAAAAAGAAGATCTTTATGGGAGATGTTGAAGATCTTTCACCAGGATTAGAAGATTATATTCCGAGTTTCCAAAGACACTAAACTATTACGATCCTTGTGTGTGTGTTTTTGTTATGTACTAAGTATTCCGCAAAAGTAATGTAAAGTCCATGTACGTCAAGATACGGGTCTCTACAACCCCTGTAGAATAAATAGTTTTGAGTATTCACTTTATAAAATAATGGAATTTGAGAAAAAGTGGGAGGCATTTTGAGATGAAAATTCTGCAGCATAACGACTATGTTACAGGGTTTTAGAAAATATTGAAAAGAGAGAGGAAATGGGTCACCCACTAATAAATGATCCATAAAATAGTATAGAGGAAGAATATAAAGGATATAAGCACATGTTAATGAAATTTTAAAGACATACGATATGAAATTAAAAACATGGATGGAAGGAAAAAATAAGATTTCACTTATGAAAATTCAGCAGCCTAACGGCGTCACTTAAAACATCAAAAAATGAATTGATGATATAAAATAGGGTATTTCATCATGTGAGCATACATGAAAAGTATGATGGATATATAGATCATACCCCATCAAAAAAATGAACTTGAAAGACTTAACATGAAAATAGAACTTGAAAATGAGAAGGGTGAAAGAATCCCTTACAAAAATTCGGCAGCCTAACGGCGCCACTTAAAGATTATTAAAATGAATTGATGAGAGAAAGAGAGGTTATCTAATCATATGAAAATAAAAAGGATAGTAGGATGAATATAAAAGAAAATCTCCAACATAAGAACATGTAGTATAAAAAAATGACATAAAAGAGAGTACTTGGAACAAAAGAGAGAGGTCAGATCCCTTACATTAAAACGTAACTCTTAAAAATAAAAGGGTGAGACCTTGAGGGATTTGGGGGACCTTAGGATGGAACCTTGGGAGGTAAGGAGACCAGAACTTCGTTGTGGATGATTTTGGAATGGAAAGGATTGGATAATGGCTTGGTATTTATAGGGGAAGTTAGGGGACAAGGCATTAATGGCCAAGGGACACCTCATTGGTGGTATTGGAAAAATAAGTGGCATTTCCTCATGGTATTCACCACATGGGACACCACATACTTTATCTCACTATTCACAAGTCGAAAAGCCCTTAAAATATCCCATGACATCATCATGACACAGTTATGATGTCATTAAACATATTGAAACCCTAAAACTGTATTTTTACTATTCACTGAAAATTCAACTTTTTCAGAAAACTCCCAAAACTTTATCATAACATAATATCAGTGCTTTGAATTCAAAAATAAAATCCATTTTATGAAAATAATTTTCTAAATATTTTTAATTTAATTTTTAAATAAAAACACTATTCACATAAAATTTATTTTTCCCGGAAAAATCCCCAAAAATTACCTTAACATAATATCGATGCTCTAAGTTCAAAAATAAAGTCCATTTTATAAAAATAATTTTATAAATATTTTTAATTTAATTTTTAGTTAAAAAACCGTATTCACCTGAAAAAACTAATACATGACTAATAATTAATAAACCAGTTATTTACCAATTTTATTGAATCACACTACTTAATTAAGGTGCCTAAATTATATAAATATTTTTTTAAGTGAGATTACTAATCCATTTGGTCACATTACTAATCCAAAGCATAAAATCACTATTCATAATTTACAATTCATCAAAAATTGAGTTGATCTTATTAGACTCTAAATTTCTTTCTGAACACATTTACAGAAGACCATTTTTTGAAAATCATTACACACCATTAATTATTTAAGGTTTACATAAATATTTTCAAATATCCTTTTTCAAAATTAATCAATAAAATACATCCTATATTCGTTCGAACATTTGAAAACTCACAATCTTCACCATAAGAAGAAAACACAATTTTATTTATATAAAAAGATTACACAATGTACCTATGGTCTCGTTACATATCCCCTTATCACACATTCATAGGACCTAAGTGTAAGGTGTGCTAAGGTGAGAGAATATGAGGGTGGCTCGACCAACATTGCACGAGTAGTAATTTATATCACCTTGAACTTCTCACAAGGCGATTCCATTCTAGCTTCACATGATGAAGTTCGGCTTGGGTTTGGTCTAGGGAAAAGCACAGTGGTACTACCTCCTTCCCATGTTCTATTTGATGGGCTTCGATTGGACCAAGACTACTGGATGAGGCCATCGAATCATAATTCTATATTAATTAACCAAGATCACTTGTATTTAGAGACAATTGTTGAAACATTAAGTTTCCAACGGTAATACTGACTAAAGGTCATATAAAAGTCAATACCCAACTGTCTCATTTTAATTATACTTATTTTATTAAATGAAAAATTTTTGTTGAGTATAAAATAAAATAACACGGAAAATTTAGAAAGAATATTTATTCAAAATTTCGGGTCGTTACATTCTTCCCCCTTAAGAAATTGCATCCTTGCACTTTTTAAAATTGGGATTGGAAATTTCATTGAATGTCCTACATCGAAAAAAGAGTCAGTAACTCTATTACTTTAAAAGAAAGAAAATGAAGTACAAAGGTCACCCGAGATAACCCATACTATGATTCCATGTAGGAAAACATGGACATGGAAGAGAAAAAAAGGGTCACGTTCTGTGGGAGAGTAATAGAAAACATGATTAGGAGAAAGTTAACAACATGAAAATCACTAACTTATAATGGGTTAAACGGTATTTGATTTCCCAGTAGGAAACGTTAACAGACGACATTTTTGTTTTATGTTCCTTTTCATAGTTTTGAGGAATTCATTTACTACATAGAAAAGAAACACAAGGAAATATATTTACCTTCATGTAGATTTTCATCCCTTAATAAGTTTCTACCAAAACTAATCTTTTCTCCAAACGATGAGCAAAAAACACAAGGTCTCATAAAAACACAAGAATAATCTTCTAGAGAATCACGTAATCCACAAAAGAAAAAATACTTATCTTTTAAACATTTTCCCAAAAACAAAAAGGGTATGATAAAACAACTCTTCAAAAAGAAATAACCCCATAAAAAGGGAAACTACTTTAAATCATTAAAGTTCCACAGTACTACCCAAAGTTCATCAGAGAAGATTCCATAAATAATTGTCCTTAAAATTCCTCAGAATAAACCAAACTATTATTGAAAACCAAATATAAGAAGGATGTGATAACATAGTCTTCCAAGATAAACTTGATCGTTCATCTCCAAACAACATCAACCACTCCTAACATCTTATAACAAAAGTAACTAACCTAAAATATTTTCCCCAAGATAGGTTAATCATTTCAATAAGTAACATAAATTACTATAAGTTCACCTTAAATTCGTCAATTATTAAAAATAAAATTAAACCTTTATTCCTCAAAGAAAATACCATAGTAATCTATTTACCTCGATCATATAGGGTTCCCAAAATAGTGAGCGTCTTCCAAAATAATAATCATCTTTTAATCCCCTAAGATTTTTTTTTCAAAAAGAATAGCTTCACAACATCAACATGTGATACATAACAATATATGTTTTTCTTAATGATATTAAAACATCTTAGTTAGTGACTCGATGTTCTTAGAAAACATTCAGGATATGCTCATAGAGCACGAACTAAAAAACAACATGAAATAGACAGTTATTGTGAAGAAGATACATGTACTTTAGTCATTATGATCATTCTCAGTATAGGACATGCATTTTTTCTTTTTCCTTGAAGATTATTGATGCCCATCATGCTTCTCATCCCTTCCAAGAGAGTATTGCCTTGGATAATGTCCAACTTCTCCACGTTTACGACACTGAAAAGTATAAGTTACATTAGATTTAACCTTATCTCTATTCATCACATTTTCCATTTTTTAAAATAATTGGATACTTTTTGCCCGATCAACCCACACATAAAACATCTCCCAGTTCCTTTGTAACATTCTCCATGGTGCCTCTTTCCACACTTTTTGCACAATGGAAATTGGGACTTCTTTCCCTTATCAACTTTATCAGATGAACCTCCATGAGATTTTATCTTCTTCTTCCTTGATGAATTTGGGCATTATCCTAGGTAAAAATTATTAATTGTGATTTTTGATAGCTGGTTTAGCATAATCACAATTTTTTCAGCTTGATCTCTCTTCATCTCTAGCACATTAATAGGGAAATCGTCACATTTCCTATCACATTGGTTGTTGGTACATGTTCTTCCATTTCCTGCCATTAACTAAGAAAAGAAATTATAATTAGGGGGCTTAAATACTTAGCAAATAATTATTAAAAGGAAACATAAATCATAGAAGGATAAACTTGTAGAAGATAAGTATACCCTAACTTTTGATCCCCTAGGTTCTGATCTAGTTTATCCATGACCATATACTCTTATGTGAATCTTTATTTTACTTTATCTTTGTCCCTTTAATAATGTTTCGTACTAAGCTTATGATTTTACCAATTCATATCCCCGGGGAGTGTAGTTACCAAGAGTGAAGCAAGGCCTGTTGTCGTGTACCATTTCCCGTTCGAGTATAGATCAAAGTAGTGTTTTTGGGTTTTACCTCTATGTACATCTGTGTTATAGCCACCTCTACCTGCTCGTATCCAGACATGGATTTATTTGTGTGGAACCCACTTACTCAATACTCACCAAAATACCATGAAGATTTCCTATATTTAAACTTTTCTATAGGGTTATTCCAAAAGTTATCATATACTAATTTCAACAAATAACTAAACCATCATTTGATACTAACTATAACATCCCGCCTTGTTATCATATTAACTTTCATTACATTATACAAAACCAAGGATCCTTAAGGTTTAGTGTCTTTGAAACTAGTTACTTAATACGTGACAATGTAAAAAATTCTTCTTAAACACTTGAAATGCTTCTTCATTGTTCATCCTAAGTTCCTTATAGAATCTAATAACCTGGGTGCATAAATCAAAGGAAAGGGTGAGCAGAAGTCCCAGTAAGGGTAAACAAGGAATCAGTTTACTTGTGATATCAATACGAACTTGAATAAAAACATAAATACATGAGCAATGGAAGTATAGGCATATCATAATGAAAAGAACATGAAACATAACTTGAAGGTGTGGCTAAAACATTTAACTGAGACAATCATGAACATATCACCAAGGTAAACCCAAAGGTGTCATTTGAAATTACCAAGGTTATTCACCAAGGTATCGTTAAAATTGTAATGTCTAGTGGTGACATCATTACCCAATGCATTGGAGTGCTATCAGGGTGCAGCCTTAAATTTTACTTTATTATCATGTGATCAACATATATAGTCATCAATCATTTCATAAACAACCCATATAGCATAAATGAAATGGGTTTCATTTCATAGTCATAACATGTCAAAAACTTATTTAAAGATGTGATCTTTCTGTCATTTCAAACCCACGGAGAATGAAAGAGGGTCTCATGTATGTAATTCCCAGAATTTAAAATGGAAAATTTGGATATATATGTGAATACCCCTGTAGATTAAATAGTTTTGAGTATTCAATTAGTAAAATAAAAGAATTTGAGAAAAAGAGATAGGCATTTTGAGACAAAAATTCTGCAGCATAACGACTATGTTACAGGGTTTTAGAAAATATTGAAAAGAGAGGGGACATGGGTCACCCACTCATAAATGATCCATAAAATAGTATAGGTATAGAATATAAAGTATATAAGCACATGGTAAATAAATTTGAAAGACATTCCATATGAAGTGACAAACATGGATGGAAGACAAAAATAACATTTCTCTTATGAAAATACGGCAGCCTAACGACGTCACTTAAAACTTCAAAAAATGAATTGATGAGATCAATAGGGTATTTCATCATATTAACATACAAGAACAGTATGATGGATATAGATATCATACCCGAACAAAATAAAAATGAACTTTAATGACTTGACATGAAAATAGAACTTCAAAATGAGAAGGGTGAAAGAATCCCTAACAAAACTTTGGCAGCCTAATGACACCACTTAAACCTTCATAAAATGAATTGATGAGATAAATAGAGGGTATCTCATCCTATGAAAATAAAAATGATAGTAGGAGGAATATAAAAGATCATCCCCAACATAAGAACATGGATAATAAAAGAAATGACATAAAAGAGAGTACTTGGAAAAAAAGAGAGAGGTCAGATCCCTTACCTTAAAATGTAACTTGTAAAACTAAAAGGTTGGGACCTTGAGGGCTTGGGGGAACCTTGGGAGGGATCCTTTGGAGGTAAGGAGACCAGAACATCGTTGAGGATGATTTTGGAATGGAAAGGATGAGAAAATGGCTTGGTATTTATAGGGGATGTGAGTGGACAAGGCATTAATGGCCAAGGGACACCTCATTGGTGGTATTGGAAAAACAAGTGGTAGTTCCTCATGGTATTGTCCACTTGGAACACCTCATACCTTATCTAACTATTTACAAGTAGACCATCCCTTATGATATCTCATGACATCATCATGACAAAGTTATGATGTCATTAAACATACAAAAACTGTAAAACTGTATTTTTAATATTAACTGAAAATTCAACTTTTTCAGAAAAATCCCAAAAATTTATCTTCACATAATATCAATGCTCTGAATTCAAAAATAAACTCCATTTTATAAAAATAATTTTCTAAATAATTTTAAGTTAATTTTTAAATAAAAACACTATTCAATGAAAATTTATTTTTCTTAGAAAAATCACCAAAAATTATGTTAACATAATATCGATGCTCTATGTTCAAAAATAAAGTCAATTTATAAAAATAATTTTCTAAATATTTTTAATTTAATTTTTAATTGAAACACTCTTCACCCGAGAAAACTAATACTTGACTAATAATTAATGAAACAGTTATTTACTTATTTTATTGAATCACACTACTTAATAAAGGTTCCAAAATAATAATAATACTTTATATAAGTGAGATCACTAATCCATTTGGTCACATTACTAATCCTAAGCATAAAATCAGTATTCATAATTTACTATTCATCGAAAATTAATTTGATCTTATTAGACTCTAAATTTCTTACGAAACACAATTGTAGATGAACATTTTTCGAAAATCATTACACATCATTAATTATTTAAGGTTTACATATATGTTTTAAAATAGCCTTTTTTCAAAATTCATCAATAAAATACATCCTATATTCATTCGAACATTTGAAAACTCACAAACTTCACCATAAGAAGAAACCACAATTTTATTTATAACAAAAGATTACACAATGTAGCTATGGTCTCGTTACATATCCCCTTATCACAAAAGCATAGGACCTAAGTGTAAGGTGTGTTAAGGAAAGAGAACCCAAGGGTGGATCGTCCAACATGGCACGAGTACTAATTTCTATCAGCTTGAACTTCTCCCGAAGGCAATTCTGTTCTAGCTTCACATAATGAAGTTCGGATTGGGTTTGGTATAGAGCAAATCCCAGTGGTGCTACCTCCTTCCCAAGTTCTATTAGATGGGCTTCGATCAGCCCAAGACTATTGTATGAGGCCATTGAATCTTATTTCTATATTAATTAACCAAGATCACTTGTATTTAGAGACAATAGTCACAACATTCAGTTTTCAATGGTCATACTGACTAACCATCATATAATAGTTGAAACACAATACTTTCATTTTAATTATACTCACATTATTAAATGAAAACGTCTTGTTGAGTATGAAATAAAATAACACAAAAAATTTGGAAACAAGATTTATTCAAAATTTCAGGTCGTAAAAAAATGACACCCGACCCAGCCCGTGGAAAAGCCCGAAGGGAATTCCTAATCCCCATGGGTTGTAATAAGTGCCCGAGTATTTTAAAATGAACATTGGGATTGATTTACCCGATTTTATAAACATAAAAAAATAAGTGAGTCCCATAAAACAAATATGATATTTTCAAACCAAAACACATTTTTCTAAATTCCAAAATAGAATTAAACAATTTAAGAAGATGTTAAATGACTATTAGAAAGTAAAAAAACCAAAAAAGGACATCCCAAGAACCTCCTCATTGTAAGAGGCACTTCTCTCAATCCATCTCCATGAAACTGCACCAAGAAGGGCTGCTAGAGACCTAAACCATTGGCACTAAAAGCTTTACCCAAACCTGTAAAAAAATAACCAAGTCTACGTACACCCAAAGGTGTAAGTAGGCTATGATACAAATCCCAATAGGCTTCCACCATAAAAGATTCCAAGTAATTATCATTATAAGAAAAAAATCTTCCATGTTTTGTAAACAAGAAATGTTAGTAATAGTTTCCAAAAGATGAAACATTAAATAAAAAAGCATTCAAGTGGGATAATTTAAAAGAAATAATAGATTTTAAATAAAATGGAAAATATAATGAATTTTTCCATCCAAACATACCATATTTCGATGATAATCATAAAATATCTAATGCTAGTAGCAACGGGAAACAACCATAGGAACTAGCTTTCCATGGGTCCCAGGTACCTCGTAATCAGTGAAAGTAACCATACATATATCTGTTCTTGTGAACATGAGCCACTAGTAGGGATCGTACCCATAACCTAGTGTTTCCCCAACATCATTATTATCATCACCGTAGTTTAGTGAGTGTTTTTCATTGTAAAACTTGCTACGTGAAACTAGGACAAAATCCTACAAGATCACTAGCATATTTGTACACATCCACCCACCTAGATAAATTTGGAAATGGAGTTCATATTTGGATTTAGTGGGTCCAAATTACGTTAATAGGTTACTTATATTTTTTATATGATGAATAGTAACTAGGGTAATTGTTATTTACTACAATTAATGGCAAATTGGGTAATTACGTGTAAAAATAAGATTATAAAATTATTCTAAGACATGCCAAAATTCAATTGGAAGAATAAAAGTTGAAAAATATCACATATGGGTTGGAATAGATTCATTCCATGGAATTTTGACCATGAAAATGATATAATTATTATTAAAAAAACAAAAACATGTCACTCTCTTATATCATATAAGTGTAATAATTTTAATTTAGTGACAAACATCATAAAACCTAAAATTTAAATATTCTCCAAAAATCTAATAAATAATATAAATCATGCGATTTTATATAGTAATTTTAGGGATTAAATAATTATCATTAATGGTGACACAATTGTGATGTAGAAATTATTTTATTGATTGAAATATCAAAATAATAGTTTTAAAAATATTAAAATAAATATTATATGAAGTAATTAATGTTATCAAAAAAATGTATAAATGAATGTTACATGTTATGAATATATTAAATAAATTTTTTCGAATATATCATCTGTGTGGATTTTATTTTAATTCAAGTAAATGAATAGTGTCAAACTTGACACAATTGTTATTTTATAAAAATAACATATTATAAAAATGATTAAAAAACACAAAAATATTTAAAAATTATAAATTTATATTTATATGTTCTAGAATGTCATAATGTATCCAATTATGCACAATTCACAACACATAAGTAATTCTTTATAACACTTTAATATTTATATTATTATTACCACAAATAAAATTAAATACATTAAATAAGGATGAATCAAGTTGATAAGGTTTAAAATAAATTATCAACTTTTATAAATCATATTGGTTGATGATATTACAACCCTATATTGTCTCATATACGAATATGAGTCAATTTGGATGTTTTTATGTGGGGTTTGAGTTTATTATAAATTAATATTTTTGAGGATTCCAAAAGTGCCCTCTCCTCTCTTATATAAGGGAACCTCCTTCCCTCTCCTCCTTCCACCATGTTGAGACTTAATTTTCAACAAAACCCTAACCATTTATCTTCTCCACTTCCTTAGAAACATTCTTGAGGTCCTGATACTCTTTAAAGACCATATTTAGTGCCCTAAGAGGAGGTTAAGAAGAGGCGCGTTGAATAATAGGTAATATCATTTACCGATTCTTTCAATATTATTTCTTCTTCTACATCATCTTATTTATTTGTTTCAAAGTAATAAAATAGGTATCACTAATATACTGATATGTTATTATAAATATGAAACAACCCCATTTCACCTTCTATCCATCCTATGAAAAAAGAATCATCGCACGTGCGTACGTACGGAATATCGTCTCCACGCCGTGGTGTAATCTGTTTTCCACCACCACCTAACATGGATGTGTATAAAGGTAGAAATAAAAACTATATATGATTATTATAACATGATTGTAATTATGATAAATTATATAATTCACTCTAATACCATTCAACAATTATGGGAATGATATCGTCACTTGTGCATATGTACGGATTACCGTCTCCACGACACGATTAGATTCATTCTCAATGTCAACGATTGAAGAATGATTATAAAGTATATATAACAAATAATCATGAAATGTAAAGACCCGTAAATTCCAAGGAATTTTTTTTCTTAATTTGCTTTGGAATTTTACAAGAACGCAGTTTCTGACGGCGCCTGATTCTGAGACCCGGTGTGCCCGGAATAAATTTCCGAACTTTGGCTCGGGTACATTCAGTGAACGGACGAGTGGCTTTTTCTAACTTTTGAACCGGTGCCCGAAATCGAATTCTGAGGGCACCGATGAAATCGCAGCGCCGATAATTTCTTAGAAACGCCTCTTCCGGAGTTTCGTTTGCTCGGGTGTGGTTTTTAATTTTCAGGCTTAAAGTTAAGAAATAAAATAATTTTGTGACAACTTTATTTAATTTCACTTAAGCCACTTGGAAGCCACTTGAAGCCACTTAAAAGCGGCTTAATCTGAGTTGAACTGGATAGGGTACTATCCAGAAATATTCTACCCTCTTCGTAGGATATTTGTGAGGTGGGGCCCGCACGAGCCCCGCCGTTTCTTTCCGCTAAGTAACGCATCCGCGAAAACCCGTCATTATGAAGGTCAACTGACGCGTTTTCTTAAATTCTTAACAGACCATTTAATTGGGTGGTTTATTTCGTAAATTAAATGAGCTGTTTCTTTCATTGAATTAATTGTACGAATTAATGGTTCGTTTCTTATCTTTTGAAATTCAAATGTTTAGTTGTGTAAATAAAATAAGGCTTAAGCTTATTTTATTTTGGGTTGAAACTTGTGGCGTGGAGAGATATTTCTAAGGTATGTCTAGATATGTCCCTGTGGTTATGTATAAGAATAGGTTATAGTCTTAAAATTACAACAACAATCATAGAATTAAACCTAAGTAGACAGATATTGAAGGTACTCACCCTTTATTTTGTTGTTTTCCTAGCATGATTGTTTCCATTCAAACTAATCTTTTTGGGATTTAGACAATGGATAGAACCTGAAGGAACCATGTTGATCAATGTAATGGACAATGAAGTGATTGTCCTCCTGAAAAGTCAAATGTTATGGGAGATGGAGTGAAAAATCATATTTCTATACATACATAAGCTAGGAATCATTCTGGACTTCCATGTGAGCTAATAAAGGTACAATATTATATTGAGTCCTTTATGAGGCAACGTCCACCTTCTTTCATTGGGTTTTATGATCCACTTATTGTTGAACCATAGATCAGTAAAATATAAAAGATATTTTCCATACTCTGATGTTCAGAACATGAAAAGTTCATTTTGGTTATTTACTGTTTAGAAGGTGAAGTATACCAGGGGTGGAATCTAATTAAGAATATAAGCCCCCAAGAAGGAATATAATCTATGGAATGTGATGAGTTCAAGAACATGATTTTCAATAAGTATTTCCCTCGTATTCTTCGAGCAAAGATGGAAAAATAAATACTTGAGCTTAAGAAAAAGGATGATGAATCTGTTGGAATATTCTATGTGAATTTTACAAAGCTTGCAAGGTATTCATCCGGATATATCATCCAACATGAAAGTAAATTTGATCATATTTTCAGTGGCTTAAAACTAAGTCTTAGAAAGGAATTAGCTACATCATACTTCAATAGATATGAAGAAATTTTCTTTTTTGGTATCAATGTATAATTGGAATTTGGTATTACAAATCAATGTCATGGTTTTGATAAGAAACGAAAGATGGAGTTTAAAGAAAAATCTCAAAACAATGGACAAAAGAAGACCAATTTTTCGTTATGCTCAATGTGTGGAATGAAGCACGGTGGAGATTGTCTTAAAGAGACTAAAAAATGTTTTTAGTGGGGAAAAAAAGGTAATAAAGCAGCTGAGTGTCAAAGTAATTGAAAAAATGTAGCTAATGATACGAATGGAGAAAATAATACAGAATACGCACCACCAACACTTCAATTATGTAAGTGTAGGAAAATGGGGCATTATGCTAACCAATGACCTAATCCAAGGGTTAATGATGATCAACATCATCAACCACTTAAGGAAAATGATATAGGGATGTCACGTGTGATCACTATTGGTAATTTTGAATATGAAAACAAAGTGGTGGAATGATTATGTGTATATGTAATGGGATCCTAAAATAGTGTTGTGCAATCTCATTTATAGTATTATGGAATATTGGAATATCTATGTATTGGTTTTCAATAATTGTATGGTACTAGTAACAATGAAAAGTTATTGAAATATTTTTAGAATGAAGATGATATGCACATAATGAAGGGATACTATAAAATAATATGTTTTGTAATATTTAGGAGCTTATGACTGATATAAGGACAAAGTTACATCATTGTTTGAGTATATAGAAATTTTGGGATTTTAGTATGTGGGAATAATTAACTTTTGATAGCATTCATGTTTTCACTAAGGTTATATGGTAATTCATGTTTCATGAGAATACATTATTAATTAATTCACATGTTTGGAATGTGACCAACAAGATATATCTTATTGTATACGATGATAAATGATGGAAATCACATACTTGGTAGATGACCTCTCTAGTAATCTTTTTCTTTATACTATAAGATTGGACAGATGTATTTTGGATGATCCTAAATATTGGAATCGATTAAGTTGGACATCAGGTAGCATTGTTTAAGGCTATAACTTTTTGATATTATGATAGTAAACTTTTTGAAAAAGGACAACCCATAGAACGGGCGACAACCCATTGCGTCGGACAAGGATGAGGGAATCGAACCCACCACCAAAGTGCGACAAGCCTTAATCACCTACCACTAGCCAACATGAAGTACTTGGTTAGTTGAAATTAGTTTTATTTTATTATGTAGTATGATATATGAAGTATAAGTCCATTTTTTAAATCATATACAGTTAATCTCACCATATACGGACTTATGTATATATGATAACTTTTTCTAACCTTTTGTTCGAGGCAAATGGAATGACTCATAATTCTATCACATGATATGCTAACACTTCAAGAATGAAAATTTCAACTTCATTTCATTCAATACAATATGAATTGGAAATTTTTCATGGAATGACCAACAAAAATAATACACTAAAATCAAGTAAGTATTTCTCATTGTGAAAACATTAATCAAATTTAGGGAAATGATCTTAGAAACCAAAAATGTTGTTCTAGTACCCTCATATCCGATGAATTAGATGGAACCTTAGATCATAAAAAATTTATGACTTTCTGATTATTGGAGTTTTTATAGCCATGTTTTATACCACTCTCCATCAGAACATTATCATTAGATTTGTCTTCCATATCCATATTTTCATTTATGTTCTCATATGTGGAAACCCAGTGACGAGTTAATTTGGGTAACCGTTATGTTTCATAATTTAGTTTTTAAAATTAAGTTTTATTAATCCTATTTCTGATGTCGGTTTCTATTAAGGTATATTACAGTTAGTAAACAATTTATAACCCCCGATGAATTTTGAGGGTGAAATTCATTTAATCGGGGTAGAATGTAACACCCCGAGATTTTATGAGAAATATTCTATTTAATTACATTGATTTCTTGTGGTATACAATACAACAAGATTATCTTGAATTATTCGCAACACTGTATTATCTTATATGATATGAAAAAACTGTTCTTGGCTTGTGTTGCACGGAAGAGCGACCTTCTTCAATTGCGCGTGTTATATGCAATACCGAATTACTCTAAAAAAAGAAATATTGTTATATTATTATTATGAACTTTCCATTATAAATATTATTTAACACATTATAAACTTTATAACATTGTCATTCATCTTACACATTTTTTATATCATTTTATGAGAACAAAATAAAATTAACAAGTAAAATAAGTATTTTCCAAAAAAAATGTAGTTTTGCTACATTTTGATGGACCACCTATTTTAAATAAAATTTTTAACAACTTTATAAGTTAAATATTACAATATAAACATATTCTTGTGAATTAGGATATAAAAACTTACAATGGATAATGTTTGGATATTTTTCTGCTAACTTTCATATTTTGATGAATAGTAGAAATACGCTAAATTTTAATTAAAAAAACTTTTTTCATCAAGATAATTTATATAGATAAATTTTAATATATAATGGTTTTAAAGTATAAATATAATATATTTTTACCATTTAATATAGTGTATAAAATTTGCATTAATTTTACATTGAATTAATAGGTAAAAAAATTCAATCTTTGACAATGTTTTTACTTTTAAATCACGGTTTCTTAACAAAGGAATTAATTTTAAATTAATTACTGCAGCTTCTATGTTTTAAATTTTGAAAAATGGGGCTCATATTTGGATTTAGTGGGTCCAAATTACGTTAATAGGTTACTTATATTTTTTATATGATGAATAGTAACTAGGGTAATTGTTATTTACTACAATTAATGGCAAATTGGGTAATTACGTGTAAAAATAAGATTATAAAATTATTCTAAGACATGCCAAAATTCAATTGGAAGAATAAAAGTTGAAAAATATCACATATGGGTTGGAATATATTCATTCCATGGAATTTTGACCATGAAAATGATATAATTAATACTAAAAAAACAAAAACATGTCACTTTCTTATATCATATAAGTGTAATAATTTTAATTTAGTGACAAACATCATAAAACCTAAAATTTAAATATTCTCCAAAAATCTAATAAATAATATAAATCATGCGATTTTATATAGTAATTTTAGGGATTAAATAATTATCATTAATGGTGACACAATTGGGATGTAGAAATTATTTTATTGATTGAAATATCAAAATAATAGTTTTAAAAAAATTAAAATAAATATTATATGAAGTAATTAATGTTATCCAAAAAATGTATAAATGAATGTTACATGTTATGAATATATTAAATAAATTTTTTCGAATATATCATCTGTGTGGATTTTATTTTAATTCAAATAAATGATTAGTGTCAAACTTGACACAATTGTTATTTTTTAAAGATAACATATTATAAAAATGATAAAAAATCACAAAAATATTTAAAAATTATAAATTTAAATTTATATGTTCTAGAATGTCATAATGTATCCAATTATGCACAATTCACAAAACATAAGTAATTCTTTATAACAATTTAATATTTAGATTATTATTACCACAAATAAAATTAAATACATTAAATAAGGATGAATCAAGTTGATAAGGTTTAAAATAAATTATCAACTTTTATAAATCTTATTGGTTGACGATATTACAACCCTATATTGTCTCATATCCGAATATGAGTCAATTTGGATGTTTTTTTGTGGGGTTTGAGTTTATTATAAATTAATATTTTTGAGGATTCCAAAAGTTCTCTCTCCTCTCTTATATAAGGGCACCTCCTTCCCTCTCCTCCTTCCACCATGTTGAGACTTAATTTTCAACAAAACCCTAACCATTTCTCTTCTCCACTTCCTTAGAAACATTCTTGAGGTCCTGATACTCTTTAAAGACCATCTTTAGTGCCCTAAGAGGAGGTTAAGAAGAGGTGCGTTGAAGAATAGGTAATATCCTTTACCCATTCTTTCAATTTTATTTCTTCTTCTACATAATCTTATTTATTTGTTTCAAAGTAATAAAATAGGTATCACTAATATACTGATATGTTATTATAAATATGAAACAACCCCATTTCACCTTCTATCCATCCTATGAAAAAATAATCATCGCACGTGCGTACGTACGGAATATCGTCTCCACGCCGTGGTGTAATCTGATTTCCACCACCACCTAACATGGATGTGTATAAAGGTAGAAATAAAAACAATATATGATTATTATAACATGATTCTAATTATGAGAAATTATATAATTCACTCCAATACCATTCAACAATTATGGTAACGATATCGTCACTTGTGTATATGTACGGATTACCGTCTCCACGACACGATTAGATTCATTCTCAATGTCAATGATTGAAGAATGATTATAAAGTATATATAATAAATAATCATGAAATATAAAGACCCGTAAATTCCAAGGAAATTTTTTTCTTAATTTTCTTTGTAATTTTACAGGAACGCAGTTTCTGACGGCGCCTGATTCTGAGACCCGGTGTGCCCGGAATAAATTTCCAAACTTTGGCTTGGGTACATTCAGTGAACGGACGAGCGGGTTTTTCTAACTTTTGAACCGGTGCCCAAAATCGAATTCTGAGGGCACCGATGAAATAGCAGTGCCGATAATTGCTTAGAAACGCCTCTTCCGGAGTTGCGTTTTCTCGGGTGTGGTTTTTAATTTTCAGGCTTAAAGTTAAGAAATAAAATAATTTTGAGACAACCTTATTTTATTTCACTTAAGCCACTTGAAGCCACTTAAAAGCGGCTTAATCTGAGTTGAACTGGATAGGGTACTATCCAGAAATATCCTACCCTCTTGGTAGGATATTTGTGAGGTGGGGCCCGCACGAGCCCCGCCGTTTCTTTCCGCTACGTAACGCATCCGCGAAAACCCGTCAATATGAAAGTCAACTGACGTGTTTTCTTAAATTCTTAACAGACCACTTAATTGGGCGGTTTATTTCGTAAATTAAATGAGATGTTTCTTTCATTGAATTAATTCTACGAATTAATGGTTCGTTTCTTATCTTTTGAAATTCAAATGTTTAGTTGTGTAAATAAAATAAGGCTTAAGCTTATTTAATTTTGGTTTGAAACTTGTGGTGTGGAGAGGATTTGGAGGAAAGCGTTCTTCTTCGGCGAAGAACGCGAAGAACACGAAGAACGCGAAGAATGCCGAACCTGCGGAGATCGACGACGCGAAGCCTTGTACCGCGACACCAACGGATCTCCCTTCGCGACGCTTCTTCCGCGACGATCCAACCCAGCGACAGCCTTCGATCGACAACAACAAGGTAGGGGGGTGCGCTTCTTTTTAATTTATTTTGGGTTTTCAACAACAACATAGATTTAATTATTATTAATTAAAACCGTATGTTCTTGGTCCTCGAAGATCATCAACGCGACGCCCTTCCGCGGTGTGACGATCACCTCCTTCCGCGACGGTCAATTCCGCGACGACCTCACATCCGACATTAACGGTGAGGTAGGGATTTTATTTCTTGGAAATGCCCTTACTTCCCATGTTGTTTCCGTTCAAATGAGGAACCTGATTTATGAAACAATTTTATTTCCTTAAAAATTGTTTCGGATATGCGTTCATGTGTTGAACTTTATTCCTCCCGTTGTTTATCTCTAACGCGGAGGGTGTGGGCCAAACCAACACGGCCCGACGACCCTCCACCGTTCATCGTTTTGTGCAGAATTGACGGGCGACGACGGAACGTGCCGCGACGGATGTTTGAAGATCCTGCAGTGAAGATCGGAACCAGGGAGGAGCAACGGCGCAGACAGGAAGAAAATCGGGCCACCGGAGCGACTCCGGCGGCCCGTGGAAGCCGGCGGCGGCGCGGGTCACCGGCACGGCGGTGCCGGCGCCCGGAGGCAGTGGTGCCCGGCGTGCCGCCGGACGAGACCGTCGCGGCACCGGCCGCGGCGGCGGTGCTCGCGGGATGCGGCTGAAGCCGCATCTAGCGCCAGGAAGACACCTTGCGGGTGTCCCGCGGGTGTCACGCGAGGGGGCGGTGGCTCCCCCCGCGTCACTCGGGACGCGGCTTCAGCCGCGTCCGGCTCTCTGGCCGACACCCCGCGGGTGCCGCGGGGGTGTCACGCGGGGCGGCGCCTCCCACCGCGTCGGCCGCTTGGCCGCTCGGCCGAGCCGGGCCGAGCTGGCCGAGCCAGACCGGTCCGACCGGGTCGGGCCGGGTCGGCCCGGGCCCGGACCCCCCGTCTTCCGACTGTTTTCAGTCAAATGGCCATATCTTGAGCTATGGGCCTCCAAACGACTCGCCGTCAGCGGCAACGTGATCCTTGGATCGAGACGGTCGTTTTGTTATATTGCACGCAAGGTTTCGGAATACTATGGGTTCGGCCGGGTTGGTTCGTACACGAACCCAACCGGGCCCTCGGAGCGGAAACACTCATATCTTGAGTTCCGGACGTCCGATTGATGTGCCGTCGACTTTGGTGTTTTCCTCTAAGTGAGACGGATCTGTTGGCTTACTCCGCTCGAGGTTTGGATGCAGTTGGAGTATGGTCGGGTTGGTTTTAACTAAAAAACCAACCGGGCCCCCGGAACGAAAAAGCCAATAACTTCCAGACCGGGCGTGCGATTGACGCGCCGTCTGTTGCGTTGCGTTCCTGTTGACGATACAGAACTTTGGGCACCCTCCGCCCGGGTTTTGGATGCAGTTGGATAGTGGCCGGGTTGGATCGCACCGAAATCCAACCGGGCCCCTGGAACGGAAAAGCTGATACCTTTCAGACAGAACGTCTGTTTGACGAATCGTCCACGGTGTTGGTGATCTCATTGAGAAATGGTCCTTCTGAGTATACCCCATGAGAGTTCGGGGTACAGTTTGGGTACGACCGGGTTGGTTCGCACACAAAACCAACCGGGCCCCTGGGACGAAAAGGCTAGCAACTCACAGACCGGGCGTCCGATTGACGCACCGTCTGTTGCGTTGAGACCCCTAGGACGAGGTGGTCCTTTGAGATACTTCCTTGCGGGACTTTGTGATACTTTGAGTATCGACCAGTAGCTCGTGGAGCGGACCCTCCAGGAGATGAGCGTGCGGAGTACGAAGACCGTGTAGCTGACTGAGACCCGACGACTACTGATCGAATGACTTGGTGTGTTATAGAGGTGCGCTTGGTTGTAGCGACACATGGGAGCGCTTGGTTGTAGCGGCAGGCCCACGACAGATGTGCACTTGGTTGTAGCAGCACATGGGAGCGCTTGGTTGTAGCGGCAGACCCACGACAGAGGTGCGCTTGGTTGTAGCGGCACATGGGAGCGCTTGGTTGTAGCGGCAGACCCACGACAGAGGTGCCCTTGGTTGTAGGGGAACATGGGAGCGCTTGGTTGTAGCAGCAGACCCACGACAGAGGTGCGCTTGGTTGTAGCGGCACATGGGAGCGCTTGGTTGTAGCAGCTGGCCCACGGTACTCAATAGGAGGAGCACCTCAGTAGTCCTAGGTTAGTGAGCAGTACCTCAGAGTCGTGACAGGACCACTGTACACTCCAGAGACGGAGCTCTTCAGTACTTACGGTTTCGATAATGAAAATCCTGGTTTGAGATGAGACTTTTGACCTGTGTGTTTACCTCATGATTGAGATGGGTCACTTGATAACTTAGGTATATGTCTGAGCATATACCTGGGTAGTGGTTATCCGTTGATTTCAGAATCCTTGTGTTTTCTCATGATTGAGATGGGTTACTTGATAACTTAGGTATATGTATGGGCATATATCTAAGTAGAGGATATCTGTTGAGATCTTCTTTTTGTTATCCTTGATGGTTTAGTGAGACCTTGAGGGTCTCGGGGTCCCTACTGAGTATCGTTATACTCACCCCTGCACGGGCTATGCCCGCACCTCGTTGTGTTGGTTGCAGACGATGGGCAGTGCTGACGGAGGCCGAGTGTTCGAGGACTGGACGGTACCCGGAGGTGGACTACACGACGAGTAGGTACCCGGAGGTGGACTACACGACGAGTCGGTACCCAGAGGTAGACTACACAACGATTCAGTACCCAGAGGTGGACTACGCGATGAGACGACTCATAGAGGAGGTTGACCGATGAGAGCGTGGATGATGCTATCTGTACCTACCCTTCAGGTAGGATCCGAGGTGGATGACCAGGAGCTGCGCTATCTGTACCTACCCTTCAGGTAGGACCCGAGGAGGATGACCCAGGAGCTGCTTCCCTCTTCCAGTTGTTTGTCTTTTTGCTGTTGCACTTTATTTTGGGTTTGTATTCTGGCCCATTTAATTTTCAGCTTTTCTTTTGTACATAGTGTTTTGTTCTCGCTTGTACTCTGTGGTGCTTGTTTTTCTTTTATAAAGGAAATGACTTCCTAGTTATCGGAATTTTATGCCTTTGGTGCTAGTCGCCAGCCCCTGGCCTATGGAAGGCGGGCATGGGGTAGTCACGGCACGGGCCCCGAGGACGGGTCGTGACAAATTGGTATCAGAGGAGTTCGGTTCTACCGCAGAACTTATAACTCTGATGTTTCCTTCTGTGAAGAAATGGTGTTAAGAATACTGAGTGTGGTTTTCCGTTCAGGGAGTCCAGTGTTGGTGCGGGCGGCCGACGTATCCATACACCAGGACCCTGACAACTGGTTTCCGACTTTGTGCATGAAAACACTGATTGCGTGTGTGTTTTCCAGAAGTTTTATTTAAATGCCAGCTCAAACCAGGTCAGCTCACCAGGTATAATCGTTTGACCGTGTTACGTTGTTTCTTTAAGGATGCCTTTTCATGAACGACCAGCTAGAGCCCAGAGGGATGTGCGTACTGATAGCCTGTCGAGCGACCAGGCTTCGGTACAGGGCCCTTTAGCAGTTGAGGCACCAGCGGAGGCACCAGCGGTACTACCATACGTTGGGCCACCGATGCCACCAGCCACAGTAGTAGGCGATGCCCGCTACTTGAGTGCGTTGCACGAGTTCCTGCGCCAGATGCCACCTAGGTTCCGGGGAGAGACGGACCTGCAGGCGTCTGAGGATTGGCTGGAGGCTGTGGTGGGAGTCTTTAGGCTAGTGGGGACGCCGACATACTTCATGGTGATCTTTGCTGCCAGCCTTCTTCAGGCAGCAGCAGGCAGGTGGTGGAGCCACTTATTCTAGTTTTGCGACGGGATGACCTTCGCATGGGAAGACTTCGAGACCTTCTTCAGGGTGGAGTTTGTGTCAGTAGCTCTACACCCTAAGCGTGTACAAGAGCTTCTGACTTTTCCACAGGATTTTCGATCAGTTGCCGAGTCATCTGTTGGAAGTAGACAAATGACGCAGAGGTCCAGAAGGACCAGACCAGCAGTTGGGTGATCTCAGGTTTTAGGACCAGTGGTGTGGGGCACCCGGAGTGGGAACAGAGCTAGCCGTGCAAGGAGTAGGTTGTGTTACTCATGCCGCGGAAAGGGTCACATGGCACGTGACTGTCCGGCTCCTCGATCTGCAGGCTTTGGGGGAGCCACCGAGGCAGAAGCAGTGGCGAGTGCTTGAGCAATAGCCGAGCAGTGGACAAGGCAGTAGAGCTCTGGGAGCAGGTGGACAGGAGCGGAACTAGTGGATACATCCCTTGTACTCTAGTTCCATTTTCCTATTGTATTCGTGTCTTTGTACTATGAGCTGAAATAATAAAAAGACACTTATCCTTGTTTGCTTTCCTGTCCTTTTGATACTGAGTGGTCCTGGTTAAGACTGTTGACTTGACCCTCACTTTCGAGATTCCTACTGGAGGAGACCTAGTGACCTCACACTGATGTCGATAGTGTGACTCGACCCTTGGAGGTGAGAGTGACAGTTGGATCTCTTGGTAGTTACGTCGAGGACTTACGACGTCATCCATGGCATGAATGCATCATTCATGTCAGGATTGACTGTATTAGGCAACGAATGTGGTTCATCCAGGGGATGAGACCAGATTTCTCTTATCGGCAAAGAATAAATCATAGAAGCTCTTGTGAGACTAAAGGAGGTGCAGTTCATCCAGGAGCGGATGAAGACTACACAGTGCAGTAAGAAACAAGGAACTAGTTCCAGTCTTAGAGACTCGGGCGTGTTAAATGTTTCAAGAAGTGGTAGCTTTAAATAGAGATGAGTCTGCGAAGCAGCAGACGTGGAGGCAGGGCTAGGAGAGCAGCATGAGGTGGTTACATCTTAACATGCTACAACCACCCGCCTTAGTTATTCCCGCCAGGCTCAGGGAGCTGGAGGGCGGAGGAAGAGCGCAGCTGCATGCGGTCAAGGAGTGTGACCCACTGGCTCTAGAAATGATTCAAGGGACAGTCTGTGTCCACTACTAGCTGCTGTAGTAACAGAGGTCGATATGAATCATTCCTCGCTTTCACAAACCTTGTTCCAAACCTAGAGTTTCCGGTAAGCCGTGGACTTGACCCTCACGTCTGGAGATACATTGGGAGGAGACTGGATAATCACACTTACGCCGACAGTGTGGTCAGACCCTCGAGGTGAGAGTTCTGGTTGGAATCTCTTGGTGGTAGCGTCGAGGCCTTATGACGTTAGTTTGAGTATGGAATGGGCAATAACTGTTCATACTCAAATTGACGGTTTTAGGCAAACGTCGGGATGTGTTTTCCTTGGTCGGCGGAAAAGAAAACCCCAAGCAGTGCAGGGTAACTCTTGCACAGGAGGGTGCGACCGATCACTCATGAGTCGGTCAACCTTACCCTCGTAGCAGCAGTCGTTTTGAGTTTCAGTTCTAACAGAAATGGAGACCTCTGGAGTTCGAGGATGATGACCACGTCTTCTTACGGGTCTCACCTCGACAAGGTTTACGGAGATGTGGCCAGGGAGGCAAGTTATCTCTGAGGTTCAATAGACCTTTCTAGGTCCTCATCTAGGTAGGCGAGGTGGTTTACCGCTTGGCCCATCCACTTCAGTTGCACTAGGTGCACGACGTTTTCCACGTATCCCAACTGAGGAGATACGTGCTCGACCCCTTCGCATATCATCGACCATGAGGATCTAGACGGTGGCGATGAGTGTCTTCTACGGAGGTTCCTGTGGGGATCGAGGATCGACAGGAGCGGATCCTAGGAGGATGGTAGATTCCTCTTGTGCACTTTCTTTGGCAGTGCGGGAACCTCCAGGTGAGCACATGGGAGCGGAAGGCTCAGATGCGTGCTCAGTACCGCTTTGTTTCCCTAAGTTTGTGGTAAAGCTTTATGGGGATGTAAAGCCCTGTGGTGGGAGTAATGTAAAGACCCATAAATTCCAAGGAATTTTTTTTCTTAATTTTCTTTGAATTTTACAAGAACGTAGTTTCTGACGGCGCCTGATTCCGAGACCCGGTGTGCCCGGAATAAATTTCCGAACTTTGGCTCGGGTACGTTCAGTGAACGGACGAGCGGGTTTTTCTAACTTTTGAACCGGTGCACGAAATCGAATTCTGAGGGCACCGATGAAATCACAGCGCCGATAATTGCTTATAAACGCCTCTTCCGGAGTTGCGTTTGCTCGGGTGTGGTTTTTAATTTTCAGGCTTAAAGTTAAGAAATAAAATAATTTTGCGACAACTTTATTTTATTTCACTTAAGCCACTTGGAAGCCACTTGAAGCCACTTAAAAGCGGCTTAATCTGAGTTGAACCGGATAGGGTACTATCCAGAAATATCCTACCCTCTTGGTAGGATATTTGTGAGGTGGGGCCCGCACGAGCCCCGCCGTTTCTTTCCGCTAAGTAACGCATCCGCGAAAATCCGTCATTATGAAAGTCAACTGACGCGTTTTCTTAAATTCTTAACAGACCATTTAATTGGGCGGTTTATTTCGTAAATTAAATGAGTTGTTTCTTTCATTGAATTAATTCTACGAATTAATGGTTTGTTTCTTATCTTTTTAAATTCAAATGTTTAGTTGTGTAAATAAAATACGGCTTAAGTTTATTTAATTTTGGGTTGAAACTTGTGGCGTGGAGAGGATTTGGAGGAAAGCGTTCTTCTTCGGCGAAGAACGCGAAGAACATGAAGAACGCGAAGAATGCCGAACCTACGGAGATCGATGACGCGAAGCCTTGTACCGCGACGCCAACGGATCTCCCTTCGCGACGCTTCTTCCGCGACGATCCAACCCAACGACAGCCTTCGATCGACAACAACAAGGTAGGGGGTTGCGCTTCTTTTTATTTTATTTTTGGTTTTCAACAACAACATGGATTTAATTATTATTAATTAAAACCGTATGTTCGTGGTCCTTGGAGATCGTCAACGCGACGCCCTTCCGCGGTGTGACGATCACCTCCTTCCGCGACGGTCAATTCCGCGATGACCTCGCATCCGACAGTGACGGCGAGGTAGGGATTTTATTTCTTGGAAATGCCCTTACTTCCCATGTTGTTTCCGTTCAAATGAGGAACCCGATTTATGAAACAATTTTATTTCTTTAAAAATTGTTTCGGATATGCGTTCATGTGTTGAAATTTATTCCTCCCGTTGTTTATCTCTAACGCCGAGGGTGCGGGCCAAACGAACACGGCCAGACGACCCTCCACCGTTCATCGTTTTGTGCGGATTTGACAAGCGATGACGGAACGTGCCGCGATGGATGTTTGACGATCCCGCAGGGAAGATCGGAACCCGGGAGGAGCAACGGCGCAGACAGGAAGAAAATCGGGCCACCAGAGCGACTCCGGCGGCCCGCGGAAGCCGGTGGCGCGGGTCGCCGGCACGGCGGCGCCGGCGCCCGGAGGCAGGGGTGCCCGGCGCGCCGCCGGACGAGACCGCCGCGGCACCGGCCGCGGCGGCGGCGCCCGCGGGACGCGGCTGAAGTCGCGTCCGGCACCAGGAAGACACCTTGCGGGTGTCCCGCGGGTGTCCCGCGGGTCTCACGCGAGGGGCGGCGGCTCCCCCTGCGTCACTCGGGACGCGGCTTCAGCCGCGTCCGGCTCTCTGGACGACACCCTGCGGGTGCCACGGGGGTGTCACGCGGGGCGGCGCCTCCCCCCGCGTCGGCCGCTCGGCCGCTCGGCCGAGCCGGGCCGGGCTGGCCGAGCCAGACCGGTCCGACCGGGTCGGGCCGGGTCGGCCCGGACCCCCCCTCTTCGGACTGTTTTCAGTCAAATGTCCATATCTTGAGCTACGGGCCTCCGAACGACTCGTCGTCATCGGCAACATGATCCTTGGATCGAGGCGGTCGTTTTTTTATATTGCACGCAAGGTTTCGGAATACTTTGGGTTCGGCCGGGTTGGTTCGTACACGAAGCCAACCGGGCCATCGGAGCGGAAACACTCATATCTTGAGTTCCGGACGTCCGATTGACGTGCCGTCGACTTTGGTGTTTTCCTCTAAGTGAGACGGATCTTTTGGCTTACTCCGCTCGAGGTTTGGATGCAGTTGGAGTACGGTCGGGTTGGTTTTAACTAAAAAACCAACCGGGCCCCCGGAACGAAAAAGCCAATAACTTCCAGACCGGGCGTCCGATTGACGCGCCGTCTGTTGCGTTGCGTTCCTGTTGACGATACGGAACTTTGGGCACCTTCCGCCCGGGTTTTGGATGCAGTTCTATAGTGGCCGAGATGGATCGCACTGAAATCCAAACGGGCCCCTGGAACGGAAAAGCTGATACCTTTCAGACAGAACGACTATTTGACGAACCGTCCACGGCGTTGGTGATCTCATTGAGAAACGGTCCTTCTGAGTATACCCCATGAGAGTTCGGGGTACAGTATGGGTACGGCCGGGTTGGTTCACACACGAAACCAACAGGGCCCCTGGGACGAAAAGGCTAGCAACTCACAGACCGGGCGTCCGATTGACGCGCCGTCTGTTGCGTTGTGACCCCTATGACGAGGTGGTCCTTTGAGATACTTCCTTGCGGGACTTTGTGATACTTTGAGTATCGACCAGTAGCTCGTGGAGCGGACCCTCCCGGAGATGAGCGTGCGGAGTACGGAGACCGTGTAGCTGACTGAGACCCAACGACTACTGATCGAATGACTCGGTGTGTTACAGAGGTGCGCTTGGTTGTAGCGGCACATGGGAGCGCTTGGTTGTAGCGGTAGGCCCAAGAAAGAGGTGTGCTTGGTTGTAGCAGCACATGGGAGCGCTTGGTTGTAGCGGCAGACCCACGACAGAGGTGCGCTTGGTTGTAGCAGCACATGGGAGCACTTGGTTGTAGCGGCAGACCCACAATAGAGATGCGCTTGGTTGTAGGGGCACATGGGAGCGCTTGGTTGTAGCAGCAGACCCACGACAGAGGTGCGCTTGGTTGTAGCGGCACATGGGAGCGCTTGGTTGTAGCAGCTGGCCCATGGTACTCAACAGGAGTAGCACCTCAGCAGTCCTAGGTTAGTGAGCAGTACCTCGGAGTCGTGACAGGACCACTGTACACTCCAGAGACAGAGCTCTTCAGTACTTACGGTTTCGATAATGAAAATCCTGGTTTGAGCTGAGACTTTTGACCTGTGTGTTTACCTCATGATTGAGATGGGTCACTTGATAACTTAGGTATATGTATGGGCATATACCTGGGTAGTGGTTATCCGTTGATTTCACAATCCTTGTGTTTTCTCATGATTGAGATGGGTTACTTGATAACTTAGGTATATGTATGGGCATATATCTATGTAGAGGTTATCTGTTGAGATCTTATTTTTGTTATCCTTGTTGGTTTAGTGAGACCTTGAGGGTCTCGGGGTCCCTACTGAGTATCGCTATACTCACCCCTGCACGGGCTATGCCCGCACCTCGTTGTGTTGGTTGCAGACGACGGGCAGTGCTGACGAAGGCCGAGTGTTCGAGGACTGGACGGTACCCGGAGGTGGACTACACGACGAGTCGGTACCCGGAGGTGGACTACACGACGAGTCGGTACCCGGAGGTAGACTACACGACGATTCAGTACCCGAAGGTGGACTACGCGATGAGACGACTCATAGAGGAGGTTGACCGACGAGAGCGTGGATGAGGATATCTGTACCTACCCTTCAGGTAGGATCCGAGGTGGATGACCAGGAGCTGCGCTATCTGTACCTACCCTTCAGGTAAGACCCGAGGAGGATGAACCAGGAGCTGCTTCCCTCTTCCAGTTGTTTGTCTTTTTGTTGTTGTACTTTCTTTTGGGTTTGTATTCTGGCCCATTTACTTTTCAGCTTTTCTTTTGTACATAGTGTTTGGTTCTCGCTTGTACTCTGTGGTGCTTGTTTTTATTTTATAAAGGCAATGCCTTCCCAGTTATCGGAATTTTACGCCTTTGGTGCTAGTCGCCAGCCCCTGGCCTATGGAAGGCGGGCTTGGGGTAGTCACGGCACGATCCCCGAGGACGGGTCGTGACAAATTGGTATCAGAGGAGTTCGGTTCTACCGCAGAACTTATAACTCTGATGTTTCCTTCTGTGAAGCAATGGTGTTAAGAATACCGAGTGTGGTTTTCCGTTCAGGGAGTCCAGTGTTGGTGCGGGCGGCCGACGTATCCATACACCAGGACACTGACAACTGGTTTCCGACTTTGTGCAAGAAAACACTGATTGCGTGTGTGTTTTCCAGAAGTTTTATTTAAATGTCAGCTCAAACCAGGTCAGCTCACCAGGTATAATCGTTTGACCGTGTTACGTTGTTTCTTTCAGGATTCCTTTTCACGAACGACCAGCTAGAGCCCAGAGGGATGTGCTTACTGACAGCCTGTCGAGCGACGAGGCTTCGGTACAGGGCCCTCTAGGAGTTGAGGCACCAGCGGAGGCACCAGCGGTACTACCATACGTTGAGCCACCGATGCCACCAGCCCCAGTAGTAGGCGATGCCCGCTACTTGAGTGCGCTGCACGAGTTCCAGCGCCAGAGGCCACCTAGGTTCCGGGGAGAGACGGACCCGCAGGCCTCTGAGGATTGGCTGGAGGCTGTGGTGGGAGTCTTCAGGCTAGTGGGGACGCAGACATACTTCATGGTGATCTTTGCTGCCAGCCTTCTTCAGGCAGCAGCAGGCAGGTGGTGGATCCACTTATTCCAGTTTTGCGACAGGATGACCTTCGCATGGGAAGACTTCGAGACCTTCTTCAGGGTGGAGTTTGTGCCAGTAGCTCTACACCCTGAGCGTGTACAGGAGCTTCTGACTTTGCCGCATGGTTTTCAATCAGTTTCCGGGTCATCTGTTGGAAGTAGACAGATGATGCAGAGGTCCAGGAGGACCAGACCAGCAGTTGGGCGATCTCGAGTTTTAGGACCAGTGGTGTGGGGCACCCAGAGTGGGAACAGAGGTAGCTGTGCAAGGAGAAGGTTGTGTTACTCATGCCGCGGAAAGGGTCACATGGCACGTGACTGTCCGACTCCTTGATCTACAGGCTTTGGGGGAGCCACCGAGGCAGAAGCAGCGGCGAGTGCTTGAGCAATAGCCGAGCAGTGGACAAGGCAGTAGAGTTCCGGGAGCAGGTGGACAGGAGAGGAACTAGTGGATACGTCCCTTGTACTCTAGTTATATTTTCCTATTGTATTCGTGTCTTTGTACTATGAGCTGCAATAATAAAAAGACACTTATCCTTGTTTTCTTTCCTATCCTTTTGATACTGAGTGGTCCTGGTTAAGACTGTTGACTTGACCCTCACTTTCGAGATTCCTACTGGAGGAGACCCAGTGACCTCACACTGATGTCGATAGTGTGACTTGACCCTTGGAGGCGAGAGTGACAGTTGGATCTCTTGGTAGTTACGTCGAGGCCTTACAATGTCATCCATGGCATGAATGAATCATTCATGTCAGGATTGACTGTATTAGGCAACGAATGTGGTTCATCCAGGGGATGAGACCAGATTTCTCTTATCGACAAAGAATAAATCATAGCAGCTCTTGTGAGACTAAAGGAGGTGCAGTTCATCCAGGAGCGGATGAAGACTACACAGTGCAGTAAGAAACAAGGAACCGGTGCCAGTCTTAGAGACTCGGGCGTGTTAAATGTTTCAAGAAGTTGTAGCTTTAAATAGAGATGAGTCTGCAAAGCGGCTGACGTGGAGGTAGGGCTAGGAGAGCAGCATGAGGTGGTGTACATCTTAACATGCTACAACCACCCGCCTTAGTTATTCCCGCCAGGCTCAGGGAGCTGGAGGGTGGAGGAAGAGCGCGGCTGCATGCGGTCAAGGAGTGTGACCCAATGGCTCTAGAAGTGATTCAAGGGACAGTCTGTGTCCACTACTAGCTGCTGTAGTAACAGACGTCGATATGAATCATTCCTCACTTTCACAAATCTTGTTCCAGACCTATAGTTTCCGGTAAGCCGTGGACATGACCCTCACGTCTGGAGATACCTTGGGAGGAGACTCGATAATCACACTTATGCCGATGGTGTGGTCAGACCCTCGAGGCGAGAGTTCTGGTTGGAATCTCTTGGTGGAAGCGTCGTGGCCTTACGACGTTAGTTTGAGTATGGAATGGGCAATAACTGTTCATACTCAAATTGACGGTTTTAGGCAAACGTCGGGATGGGTTTTCCTTGGTCGGCGGAAAAGCAAACCCCAGGCAGTGTAGGGTAACTCTTGCACAGGAGGGTGCGACCGATCACTCTTGAGTCGGTCAACCTTACCCTTGTAGCAGCAGTCATTTCGAGTTTCAGTTCTAACAGAAATGGAGACCTCTGGAGTTCGAGGATGACGACCACGTCTTCTTATGGGTCTCACCTCGACAAGGTTTACGGAGATGTGGCCAAGGAGGCAAGTTATCTCCGAGGTTCAACAGAACTTTCTAGGTCCTCAGCTGGGTAGGCGAGGTGGTTTACCGCTTGGCCCATCCACTTCAGTTTCACTAGGTTCACGACGTTTTCCACGTATCCCAACTGAGGAGATACATGCTCGACCCCTTTGCATATCATCGACCATGAGGAGCAGGACGGTGGCGATAAGTGTCTTCTATGGAGGTTCCTGTGGGGATCGAGGATCGACAGGAGCGGATCCTAGGAGGACGGTCAATTCCTCTTGTGCACTTTCTTTGGCAGTGCGGGAACCTCCAGGTGAGCACATGGGAGCGGAAGGCTCAGATGCGTGCTTAGTACCGCTTTGTTTCCCTAAGTTTGTGGTGATGCTTTACGGGGACGTAAAGCCCTGTGGTGGGATTAATGTAAAGACCCGTAAATTCCAAGGAATTTTTTTTCTTAATTTTCTTTGGAATTTTACAAGAACGCAGTTTCTGACGGCGCCTGATTCCGAGACCCGGTGTGCCTGGAATAAATTTCCGAACTTTGGCTCGGGTACGTTCAGTGAACGGACGAGCGAGTTTTTATAACTTTTGAACCGGTGCCCGAAATAGAATTCTGAGGGCACTGATGAAATCGCAGCGCCGATAATTGCTGAGAAACGCCTCTTCCGGAGTTGCGTTTTATCGGGTGTGGTTTTTAATTTTTAGGCTTAAAGTTATGAAATAAAATAATTTTGCGACAACTTTAATTTATTTCACTTAAGCCACTTGAAGCCACTTAAAAGCAGCTTAATCTGAGTTGAACCGGATAGGGTACTATCCAGAAATATCCTACCCTCTTGGTAGGATATTTGTGAGTTGGGGCCCGCACGAGCCCCGCCGTTTCTTTCCGCTAAGTAATGCATCCGCGAAAACCCGTCATTATGAAAGTCAACTGACGCGTTTTCTTAAATTCTTAACAGACCATTTAATTGGGCGGTTTATTTCGTAAATTAAATGAGCTGTTTCTTTTGTTGAATTAATTCTATGAATTAATGGTTCGTTTCTTATCTTTTGAAATTCAAATGTTTAGTTGTGTAAATAAAATAAGGCTTAAGCTTATTTTATTTTGGGTTGAAACTTGTGGCGTGGAGAGGATTTGGAGGAAAGCATTCTTCTTCGGCGAAGAACGCGAAGAACGTGAAGAACACCGAAACTGCGGAGATCGACGACGCGAGGCCTTGTACCGCGACGCCAACGGATCTCCCTTCGCGACGCTTCTTCCGCGACGATCCAACCCAGCGACAGCCTTCGATCGACAACAACAAGGTAGGGGGTTGCGCTTCTTTTTAATTTATTTTTGGTTTTAAACAACAACATGGATTTAATTATTATTAATTAAATCCGTATGTTCTTGGTCCTCGGAGATCGTCGACGTGACGCCCTTCCGCGGTGTGACGATCACCTCCTTCCGTGATGGTCAATTCCGCGATGACCTCGCATCCGACAACGACGGAGAGGTAGGAATTTTATTTCTTGGAAATGCCCTTACTTCCCATGTTGTTTCCGTTCAAATGAGGAACCCGATTTATGAAACAATTTTATTTCTTTAAAAAAAATTCGGATATGCCTTCATGTGTTGAACTTTATTCCTCCCGTTGTTTATCTCTAACGCGGAGGGTGTGGGCCAAACGAACATATCCCGACGACCCTCCATCGTTCATCGTTTTGTGCGGATTTGACGGGCGACGACGGAACGTGCCGTGACGGATGTTTGACGATCCTGCAGTGAAGATCGGAACCCGGGAGGAGCAATGGTACAGACAGGAAGAAAATCGGTCCACCGGAGTGACTCCGGCGGCCCGCGGAAGCCGGCGGCGGCGCCCGGCGCGCCGCCAGACGAGACTGCCGCGGCACCGGCCGCGACGGCGGCTCTCGCGGGATGCGGCTGAAGCCGCGTCCGGCGCCAGGAAGACACCCCGCGGGTGTCCCGCGGGTGTCACGCGAGGGGCGGCGGCTCCCCCCGCGTCACTCGGGACGCGGCTTCAGCCGCGTCGGGCTGTCTGGCCGACACCCCGCGGGTGCCGCGGGGGTGTCACGTGGGGCGGCGCCTCCACCCGCGTCGGCCGCTCGGCCGCTCGGCCGCTCGGCCGAGCCAGACTGGTCCGACCGGGTCGGACCGGGTCGGACCGGGTTCGGCCGACCCAGTGGGGGTCGGGCCTGGTCGGCCCGGGCCCGGACCCCCCGTCTTCGGACTGTTTTCAGTCAAATGGCCGTATCATGAGCTACGGGCCTCCAAACGACTCGTCGTCAGCGGCAACACGATCCTTGGATCGAGACGGTCGTTTTGGTATATCGCACTCAAGGTTTCGGAATATTTAGGGTTCGGCCGGGTTGGTTCGTACACTCATATCTTGAGTTCCGGACGTCCGATTGACGTGCCGTCGACTTTGGTGTTTTTCTCTAAGTGAGAAGGATCTTTTGGCTTACTCTGATCGAGGTTTGGACACAGTTGGAGTACGGTCGGGTTTATTTTAACTTAAAAACCAACCGGGCCCCCTGAATGAAAAGGCCAATAACTTCCAGACCGGGCGTCCGATTGACGCGCCGTCTATTGCGTTGCGTTCCTGTTGAAGATACGGAACTTTGGGCACCCTCTAACCGGGTTTTGGATGCTGTTGGATAGTTTCCGGGTTGGATCGCACCGAAATCCAACTGGGCCCCTAGAACAGAAAAGCTGATACCTTTCAGACAGAACGTCCGTTTGACGAACCGTCCACGGCGTTGGTGATCTCATTGAGAAACGGTCCTTCTAAGTATACCCCATGAGAGTTCGGGGTGCAGTTTGGGTACGGCCGGGTTGGTTCGCACACAAAACCAACCGGGCCCCTAGGACGAAAATGCTAGCAACTCACAGACCGGGCGTCCGATTGACGCGCTGTCTGTTGCATTGACTCCCCTATGACGAGGTGGTCCTTTGAGATACTTCCTTGCGGGACTTTGTGATACTTGGAGTATCGACCAGTAGCTCGTGGAGCGGACTCTCCCGTCTGTTACATGAACAGTGTATATCATTCCATTTATTGATCATTCATATATATTAATATGATGAATATATATTATATATAAATCATGTTTTACATTCTTGAATTAAATAAATCCAGATATATGTAATAATATCAAGAACAACAAGTCCAATCGCATACGATAAATGAAAAGATTTTACCCAAAATGTTGCATTAACATAGAATTGAAAAAAGAACGAGTAATATAAATTCATAAGTGAATCATATATGATAACATAAATATTAATATGGTTCTATTACAAGTTTATAATAGGTTTAAACCCACTATACAATAGTTTCAGACACATATGGAAGAAATTGTACCTAAGGTAAGGGATAATTATTCCAATCTCATTCTTAAGTGAGATTATTTATTTGTAAGTATTTACTGAGGTTATATTAATCATCCATGTACATGATTTCAAAAAATGTTTTCATGTATGTTTAAATAAAATTTTAACCATTTTTTTTATTTTACTACATGGTATGTAATGAATCATTCTTTTGTTTACTAAATGAGGTACTTTTTTACTTTTCTGGCAAAAGTACGAGGAGAATGTTTTTTTAACTTATACGGCATGAATGGATTTTTAATGTTTCGTAACTCTTTATTTTCATGAATCATATTGTGCATGATTTCAGGATTATTTTCAACAAAATCCTTTTGTTTTAAAATTTCATTGCATTTTGAGAAAACAAAATGGTTTTTAAGACGAAAATATATTTTCCTTATGAATTCAATTGAAGTGTTTTATCATGAATATATTACATATAAGATTACATTATTTAATATGGTCATGTTTCAAGTATAATGTCCCTATTATTTACATGGTTTGATTTTGTTTATGATGAAATGACATCCATTGTTTTATATGGATTATGTTAAGATGATATTATGTTTATGAAACCCATTTTATTCACTGGGTTATGATTAATGATTTATGTTTATTTGATGGAACACATAAAAATAATTTCATTATGGGATGGGTGGGACCTATATCTCCTTCCAATGAATTGGGTAAAGATTTTTTATCTCATGAGATAAACATGGCTAGAACGGCCAGTAAATATGGTTCAGTAATACAGGGCTGGAACGGGATGTAAACCAGGTTCAGTAATAGAATTTTTCCACTATGATGGTCTTGACAGCAATGCCGTGGCTACTATGGAAATAATATCATGTGCTTAATAGATTTTTACAATTACATGTTTTATTCCCATTCTATTTTATCGTGATTAACGATTCCTTATGAATTATACCTTGTATACTATAATGTTTTATGTCATTGCTCATGATTTTGATATTTAAATATTATGTTCATGTTTTCACATTCATAATTTTATGGATTGTTTTATGTTTTACATGTTTACCCTTACTGAGCATTTGAGATAAACCATTATATGTTTTCTTTTTCCCATGATATAAGGAACAATTTTAGGTAAGAAAACAAAATGGGAATATCTTTATGGGAGATGTTGATGATTATTAACCTTGATTAGAAGATTTTTTTTCGAGTTTCCAAAGACACTAAATTTTTACGATCCCTGAGTGCCTATTTCTGTTATGTATTAAGTATTCTGAAAAATTAATGTAATGACTATGTATGTCATGTTTCAGTCTCTACAGTGGGAATCAGAGGAAATTTTTAGATAACCTTTGGAAACTAGGATGCAAAAACATTATTGAGATACCGAGAGATATTTATAAGGTATGTCTATGAATGTCCCTATGGTTAAGTATAAGTATAGGTTATAGTCCTAGAATTATAGTAATGATCTTATAATTAAACCCAATAAGATTGATATTGAAGGTACTCCCCCTTTATTATGTTGTTTTCCTAGAATGATTTTTTCCTCTCACACTATTCTTTTTGGGTTTTAGATGATGGCTAGAACCCAAAGGAACCGTGTTGATTAATGTAATGGACAATGCAATGATTGTCTACCTGAACAAACCAATGTTATGGGATATGGAGTTCAAAATCATATTTCTATACTTACACGAGATATGAATCATTCTGGACTTCTAAATGAGTATAGAAGGGAGAAATATTCTATTCAGTCCTTCATGAGGAAACATCTACCTTCTTTTAGTGGATCTTCTGATCCACTTATTGCTGAAAAATGGATCCATACCATTGAAAATATATTTTCCATACTTCACGGTTCAAAAAATGAAAAATTCATTTTTTCTCTTTACTGTTTAGAATGTGAAGCAGACCAGTGGTGGACTCTAATTAATAATATAAGGCCCCAAGATGAAATCGAATCCATAGAATGGTATGAGTTCAAGAACTTGTTTCTTAATAAGTACTTCCCTCGTATTCTTTGAACAATGATGGAAAATTAATTCCTTGAGCATAATAAAAAGGATGATGAATTTGTTTGTATATACGATGTGAATTTTACAGGGCTTGCAATGTATGCATCTGGCTTTATCATCCAACCTAAATATAAAGATGATCGAATCTTCTGTGGCTTAAAACCTAGTCTTTGAAGGGCATTCGCTATAAGAGGATTCAGTAGCTATGAAGAAATTGTGTGTTGTTCTATAAAGGTAGAACTGGAAGTTGGTGTTACATATCCAAGTCATGGTTTTTATATGAAACCAATGATGGAGTTCAAGGAAAAATCTCGAAACAATGGTGAAAAGAAGATGAATGTTTTGTTATGCACAAAGTGTGGAAAGATGCATGGTGGAGATTGTCTTAAAGGGACTCAAAAATGATTAATGTATGGAAAATAAGTTCATCAAGAAGCTGAGTGTTGATGTAATGGGAAAAAGGTGGCTAAGGATATTAATAGATAAAAGACTACAGAGAATGCCCCACCAGCACTTCAATGCTACAAGTTTAGGGAAATGGGGCATTATTCTAACCAATGTCCTAATCCAAGGGTTAATGATGATCAACATCAACAACCTCTTAAGAAAAAGGATAAAGGGAAGTCACATGCGATCACTATTGGTGATTTTGAATATGACAACAAAGTGGTGGAATGATTAATTGTATATGTAACGGGATTCTAAAATAGTGTTTTGGAGTGTCATTTATAGTATTATGGAATATAGGAATATCTATGTATTGGTTTTCCATAATTGTATGGAACTAGTAATCATGAAAAGTGATTGAAATATTTTTGGAAAATGATGATATGCACATAATGAAGGGATATGGAGAAAATAATATGTTTGATAGTATTAATGAGCTCATGACTGATATAAGGACAATGTTACATCAATGTTTGAGTATATAGAAATTTTGGGAATTTAGTATGTAGAAATAATTAACTTTTGATAGCATTCATGTTTTCACTATGGTTATATAGTAATTAATTTTTTAAAATAATTCATGATTAAGGTATTCACATGTTTGGAATGTGACCAACAAGATATATGTTATGATATATGGGGATAAATGATAGTAATCACATACTTGGTAGATAACCTCTCTAGTAATCATTTTCTTTATACTATTAGATTGGACAAAAGAATTTTGGATAAACCTAAATATTAGAATGAGTTAAGTTGGAAATCAGATAGTATTTTTAAGCCTATAAATGTTCGATATTTAGATAGTATAGTTTTAGAAAATGGACCACTCGTAGGATGTGCGACAACCCATCGCGCCGGACAAGGATGTGGGAATCAAACCCAAAACCAAAGTGAAACTGGCCTTTATCACCTACCACTAGACTACAGGAAGTCCCTGGTTATTATAAATTAGGTTTATTTTATTATGTTGTATGATATATGAAGTATAACTCCATGTTTGGAATCATATACGGTTAATCTCATCATAGATAGACTTATGTATATTTGATAACTTTTTCTAACCTTTTGTTCGAGATAGATGGAATGAACCATAATTCTATGACATGATCTGCTAAAACTTCATGAATTACAAATTTAGCTTCATTTCGTTAAATAATAGATGATGTGTAAATTGTTAATGGAATGACCAACAATAATATTACAATGAAATCAAGTAAGTATTTCTCCTTGTGTAAAAAATTATCAACTTTCAGGAAATGATCTTGGAAACCGTAAACATTGTCCTAGTACCCTCATATCCGATGAATTAGATGGTGCCATAGATCATCACAAATTTATGGCTTTGTGATTGTTGGATTTTTCATAGCCATGTTCTCTACCACTCTCCATCAGAACTTGATGGTTATATTTCTCTTCCATATCCATATTTTCACATATGTTCTCCTATATGGAAACCCAATGATGAGTTTATTTGGGTAACCATTATGTTTCATACTATAGTTTCTAAAATTAAGTTTTATTATTCCTTTTTACGATGTGGGTTTCTATAAAGGAAGCATACAATTAGAAAACGATTTATAACCCCGACGAATTTTGAGGGTGAAATTTATTATAAGTGGGGTAGAATGTAACACCCCAAGATTTTATGAGAAATGTTTTTTTAATTACGTTGATGTATTGTGTTGTACACTACAGAAAAATTAGCTTACACTATATGAAACAATGTATTAGCTTGTATTATACACAAACACTATTCTTGGCTTGTGTTGCACGCAAGAGCGACCTTCCTCAACAGTGTGTGTTGTATGTAATATCGAGTTTCATTAAACAACAATATATTATTATAATATTATTATTAAATAGAAGTTATGAATATTATTAACCACATTTTTAATTTTTTAACATTATCATTCATCTTACACATTTTATATATCATGGTATGAGAACAATATAAATTTTTCGGGTAAAATAAGTATTTTAAAAAAATGCAGTTATTCCGCCTTTTGATGGCACACCTATTTTAAATATAATTTTTAACATGTTTATAAGTTCATTTTTACAAAATAAACATCTTCTTATGAATCTGGATATAAAACTTTACATTGGATTAATTTTTTATATTTTTTTGTTAACTTTAATATTTTGATGACTAGTAAACATACGCTAAATTTTAATTAAAAACAACTTTTTTCATCAAAATAATTATTATTGATAAATTATAATATTGAATGTTTTTAAAGTATAAATAGAATATATTTTTACCATTTAATATAATTTATATCATTTCCATTAATTTTACATTGAATTCATAGGTAAAAACATTTCAATCTTTGACAATGTTTTTACTTTTAAAAAACGTTTTCTTTACAACGAGATTAATTTTAAATTAATTACTAAATCTTTTGTGTTTTGAATTTTGTAAAAAGGTTTTCATATTTGGATTCATGGGGTTCAAATTATATTAATATGTTTCTTTTTTTTATATTATGAATAGTAACTATGATAATTTTTAATTACTACAGTTAAAGGTAAATCGGGTAATTAATGGTATAAACAAAATTATAAAATTACCCTAAGACCTGACAAAAATCTATTGGATGAATAAAAGTCGACCCATATCACATAAGGGTAAGAATAAATTCATTTCATGGACTTTTGACCATGAAAATGATATAATTATTATTAAAACCATGGAAAGTGACAACATATCACTCTCTTATATCTTATAAGTGTAATAAATTTAATTTAGTGATATACTACATAAAACATAGAATATAAATATTCTCCAGAAATATAATAAAATTATCTACATCATGAGAATTTATTTAAAAATTTTAGGTATTAAATAATTATCATAAGTGGTGACACAATAGTGAAGTAGAAATTATTTTATTGACTGAAATATCAAATAAATGGTTTTAAAAATATTAAAATAAATGTTATATGAACTAAATAATGTTCTCCACAAATTTTTTAGATTAATATGATATGTTTGGAAGATATTAAATATTTTGTTTTGAATACATTCTCTGTATATATTTTATTTAAATTCAAATAAATGAATAGTGTCAAAATTGACACTATTGTAATTTTATAAAAATAACATATTATAAAATTGTTTAAAAATCACAAAATTATTTGAAAATTATTAACTTAAATTTATATCGTCTAAAATGTCATAATTTATCCAATTGTATAAAATTAACAACACATAAGTAATTATTTATAACAATTTAAAATTTAGAATATTATTGCTACAAATAATATTAAATAGATTAAATAAGGATAAATCAAGTTGATAATGTTTAAAATAAATTCCAAACATGTCTAAATCTTATTTTTTGATGTTACTAAAACACTATATTATCTCATATTATAATTTGATTCACTTTGAATGTTTTTATCTGGGGTTTGAGTTTATGATAATTTAATATTTTTTAGGATTCCAAAAGTGCCATATCTTCTCCTATATAAGGGAACCTCCTTCCCTCTCCTCCGCACAACATTGTTAGCCATAACTCTTGGAAAACCCCTTACGATTTATCTTCTCCACTTCCCTTGAAAATTACTAGAGTTTCTGTCCTTCTTCAAAGACCCACATTTGTTCCCTAAGATGAGGATACGAAGAGGTGCGTCGAAGAAGAGGTAATATCATTTACTGATTCTTTCAAATTTATTAACCATTATACATAATATTATTTATTTGTTTCAAATAAAAAAATTCATCACTCATATACTGATATGTTATTATAAATATGAAACAACCCCATTAAACCTTCTATCAATCCTATGGAAAACGTAATCATCACGCGTGCGTACGTACAGAATATCATCTCCATGCGATGGTGTAATGTGTTTTTCCACCACCACCTTACTTGGATGGCTATAATGGTAGAAATAATTACTATATTTGATTATTATAACATGATACTAATTCTGAGATATTATATAATCCACTCCAATACCATTCATCAATTATGGGAATGATATTTTCATTCATTCATACTTACAGATTACCGTCTCCACGACGCGATGTTATTCATTCTCCATGTTAACCATTCAAGAATGTTTATAAAGTATATATAATAAATAATCCTGAAATATATGAAATAATAATTATACTGTATTTATGTACATATTTGTTTTATTTACTTAATTCCATTCAATTCAATAAGGAAACGAAAACAGCGTCCATGCGTACGTACGACCTACCGTCTCCATGAACAATGCATTTAATTCCATTTATCGGTCTATCATATATATTTATATGATGAATATATATTTTATATAAATCATGTTTTAAATTCTGTAATTATGTAAATCAGGAACTAAGTAATAATATCAAGAATAACAAGTCCAAACACGTAAGATAAATGAAACAATTTTACCCAAAATACTATTTTATCATTGAATTGACAAAAGAACGGGTAATATAGAGTCACAAATGAATCATATATGATATAAAAAATTATATTATGGTTCTTTTAAAAGTTAATAATCTGTTTAAACCCACTATATAGGAGTCTTGGACACGTACAAGAGAAATCGAACCTATGGTATGGGTTAATTATTCAAATCTCATTCTTAACCGAGATTGTTTATTTGTATGTTCGTACTAGGGTTATATTAATCATAATTGTAAATGTTTTATAAAAATGTTTTCATGTATGTTTAAATTCATTTTTACCCGTTTTTTCTTTTACTACATGGTTTCTAAGGAATCTTTCTTTTGTTTTACATATGAGGTACTTTTTTACTTTTCCGGAAAAAGTATGAGGAGAATGTTTTTTTAACATATACGGTGTGAATGGATTTTTAGAGTTTCATAACTCCTTATTTTAATGAAGCTTAATGTACAAGATTTCATGATTATATTCCACAAAATATATTTCTTTTAAAAATTCATGGAATTTTTAGAAAATAAAATTATTTTGAAGAAGAAAGGATTTTTTCCTCAAGAATTCATTTCAAGTGTTTTATCGAGACTGTCTTCCATAAAAGATGAAATTATTTAGTATGTTCCTGTGTAAAGTATAATGTCCCTATTATTTTCATGGTTTGATTTTGTTTATGATGAAATGATATCCATTGTTTTATATGGAAATTTTTAAGATGGGATTATGTTTATGAAACTCATTTTATTCTTTGGTTTATGATGAATGATTTATGTTTATTTTTTGGTGCGCGTAAGAATTATTTCATTATGATATCGGTAGGACCTATATCTCCCACAAATTAATTGGGTAAAGATTTATATCACATTAGATAAACATGGTTGGAATGACCAGTAAATCCGGTTCACTAATATAAGGCTGGAATGACAAGTAAACCCAGTTTAGTTATGGACTTTTTCCACTATTATGGTCTTCGCAGCAATGCCTTGGCTACTATTGAAATCATATCATGTTCTTAATTATTTTACACACTTACATGTCTTATTCACATGCTATTTTATCACGATTATTGTTTATTTATTATCTATTCCTTATATACTACAATGTTTTATGCAATTTCTCCTGAATTTGATGTTTTAATATTATCTTCATGTTTTCACGTTCTAATGATTATGGATTGTTTTATGTATTCCATGTTTAGCCTTATTGATCATTTGTTCTCACCCATTATATTTTTTCTTTTCCCTAGGATATAATGAATGGTTTTACATAAGAAAACAAAAGGGGAAGACCTTTATGGGAGATGTTGAAGATCATTCACCATGATTAGAAGATTTTGTTTCGAGTTTCCAAAGACCCAAAACTATTATGGTCCTTGGGTTTCTATTTCTGTTATGTATTAAGTATTCCAAAAAATTAATATAATGTCCATGTATGTCAATCTTGGGCCTCTACAGTTGGTATCGGATGAAATTTTTAGTTAACCTTTGGAAACTAGGATTCGATAACATTAGTGAGATCCCTAGAGTTATTTCTATGGTATGTCTAGGGATATCCCTATGGTTAAGTATAAGTTTAGGTTATAGTCCTAGAATTAGGGTAAATTTCATAGAATTAAACCTAATAAGATAGATATTGAAGGTACTCACCCTTTATTATATTGTTTTACTAGCATGATTCTTTCCTTTCACACTAATCTTTTGGGGTTTTAGATGATGGATAGAACCTGAAGGAACCGTGTTGATCAATGTAATAGAAAATGCAGTGATTTTCCACCTGAACAGACCAATTTAATGGGAGATGGAGTGAAAAATCATATTGAAATACTTAGATAAGCTATGAATCATTCTAGACTTCCAAATGAGTTGATAAATGTACAATATTATATTGATTACTTCATGAGGCAACGTCCACATTCTTTCAGTGGGTATTCTGATCCACTTATTGCTGAAAAGTAGATCAATACCATTGAAAAGATATTTTCCATACTTTGATGTTCAGAAAATGAAAAATAAATTTTGGTTATTTACCGTATAGAAGGTGAACCAGACTAGTGGTGGACTCTAATTAAGAATATAAGGCCCTAAGAAGAAATTGAATCCATGGAATGGGATGAGTTCAAGAAGTTTCTTTTCAAAAAGTATGTCCCTCGTATTCTTCAAACAAAGATGGAAAAATATTTCCTTGAGATAAAGAAAAAGGATAATGAATCTGTTGGTATATACTATGTGAATTTTACAAGGCCTGCAAGGTATTCATCTGTCTATATCATCCAACACGAATGTAATGTTGATCAATACTTAAGTGGCTTAAAACCAAGTCTTCGAAGGGCATTAGCTATAAGAGACTTAAATAACTATGAAGAAATTTTCCTTTGGGATATCAATTTTGAATTGGGAGTTGGTGTTACAAATCCATCTCATGGTTTTGAAAAGAAATGAAAGAAGGAGTTTAAGGAAAAATCTCAAAACAATGGTGAAAAGAAGACGAATGTTTCGTTATGCTCAAAGTGTGGAAAGAAGAATAGTGGAGACTATCATAAAGGGACTAGAAAATGTTTTATGTGGGTAAAATAAGGTCATCGAGCAACTGAGTGTCGATGTAATGGGAAAAAGATAGCTAATGATATGAATAGCCTAAATACTATAGAAAATTCACCACAAACACTTTAATGCTACATGTGCAGGAAAATGGGGCATTATGCTAACCAATGCCCTAATCCATGGGTTAATGATGATCAAAACCATCAACCACTTAAGGAAAAGGATAAAGGGATGTCACATGTGATCACTATTGGTGATTTTGAATATAACAACAATGTGGTGAAATTGTTATGTGTATATGTAACGGGATTCAAAAATAGTGTTGTGGAACCTCATTTATAGTTTTATGGAATATTGGAATATCAATGTATTGGTTTTCAATAATTATATGGTACCAGTAACCATGAAAAGTGATTGAAATATTTTTGAAATGAAGATGATATGTCCATTATTAAGGGATACTATAAAATAATATGTTTTATAGTATTAATGAGCTTATGAATGATATAAGGACAAAGTTACATTATTGTTTGAGTATGTAGAAATTTTGGGATTTTTCTATGTGAAAATAATTATATTTTGACAGCATTCATTTTTTCACTAAGGTTATATAGTAATTCACGTTTCATGAGAATAGATGATTATGTTATTCACATGTTTTTAATGTGACTAACAAGATATATCTTATTATATATGGGGATAAATGATGGTAATCACATACTTGGTAGATGAAATATCTTGTAATATTTTTCTTTTTACCATGAGATTGGACAGAAGTATTTTGGATGAGCCTAAATATTGGAATAGATTATGTTGGAAATTAGATAGTATTGTTTAAGGTTAGAACTTTTTGATATTATGAGAGTATACTTTTAGAAAACAGAAATCCCGTAGAACGGGCGACAACCCATTGCGTCGGACAAGGATGCGAAAATCAAACCCACAACCAAAGTGCGAAAAGCCTTAATCACTAACCACTGGCCTACAAGAAGTTCTTGGTTAGTAGAAAATATTTTTATTTTATTAGGTAGTATGATATATGAAGTATGAGCCCATTTTTTGGAATCATATATGGTTAATCTCACCATATACGGACTTATGTATATTTGATAACTTTTTCTAACCATTTGTTTAAGACAAATTGGTTGACCCATCATTCAATCACATGATCTGCTAACACTTCAAGAATGAAAAATTCAACTTCATTTCTTTCAATAAAAGATGAAGTGTAAATTGTTCATGGAATGACCAACAAACATATTACATTAAAATCAAGTAAGTATTTCTTCTTGTGAAAACATTTATCAACTTTAGGGAAATGATCTTGGAAACCAAAAATGTTGTACTAGTACCCTCATATCCGATGAATAGATGGTACCTTAGATCATCACAAAATGATAGATTTTTTATTATTTTCTTTTTCATATCCATGTTCTAAACCACTCTCCATCAGAACTTGAAGGGTAGATTTGTCTTCCATATCCATATTTTCATTTATGTTCTCCAATGTGAAAACCCCGTGATGAGTTAATTTGGGTAACTGTTATGTTTCATACATTAGTTTTTAAAATTATGTTTTAGTATTCCTATTTCTGATGTCAATTTATATGAAGGTAAATTACAAGTAGAAAACGATTTATAACCCTGACGAATTTCGAGGGCGAAATTCATTTAATGGGGGGGTAGAATGAAACACCCTAATATTTTATGAGAAATATTCTTGTTAATAACTTTGTTTTCATGTATTGTACACTAAAACAAGATTAGCTTGCATTATATGCAACACTTTATTAGCTTGTATTATATGCAAAAACTATTCTTGTCTTGTGTTGCACGTAAGGGCGACCATCCTCAATAGAGCCTATTGTACGCAATACCGAGTTTTACTAAACAACGATATATTGTTAAAATATTATTATGAACTAGATGTTATGAATATTATAAAACACATTATGAACATTATAACATTATCATTCATCTTACACATTTTTCAGATCATGGTATGAGAACAAAATATATTTTTTCGGTAAAATAAGTATTTTCAAAAAAATGCAGTTTTTTTCCCTTTTGATGGAGCACCTATTTTAAATATAATTTTTAACAAGTTTATAAGTTAAATTTTACAATACAAACAAATTCTTCTGAATCAGGGTATAAAAATTTACATTGGATAATTATTTGATATTTTTCTACTAACTTTAATATTTTGATGAATAGTTAAAATACGCTAAATTTTAATTAAAAACAACTTTTTTTACCAAGATAATTTATATGGTTAAATTATAATATTTTATGGTTTTAAAGTATAAATAGAATATATTTTTTCCATTTAATATAGTGTATGTAATTTCCATTAAGTTTACATTGAATTCATAGGTAAAAACATTTCAATCCTTGACAATGTTTTTACTTTTAAAACTCGTTTTCTTACCAAAGGGATTAATTTTAAATTAATTACTGCTACTTCTATGATTTTAATTTTTAAAAATGGATTTAATATTTGTATTTACTGGGTCCAAATTATGTGAATATGTTACTTTTATTTTTTTATGATGAATAGTAACTAGGGTAATTTTTATATACTACAGTTTTAGGTAAATTGGGTAATTAAGGGTAAAAATAAGATTGTAAAATTATTCTAAGACATGCCAAAATTTTATTAGATGAATAAAAGTCGACCCATAATATATAAGGGTCAGAATAGATTCATCCCATGGACTTTTGACCATGAAAATGATATAATTATTATTAAAATCAAAGAAAGTGATAACATGTCACACTCATATATCATATAGGTGTAATAATTTTAATTTATTGATAAACTTCAAAAAACAGAAAATATAAATATTCTCTAAAAATCTAATAAATTAATCTAAATAATGAAAATTTATTTAAAATTTTTAGGGATTAAATAATTACCATTAACAGTGACACAATAGTGATGTGGAAATCATTTTATTGATTGAAATATCAAAACAAATAATTTTAGAAATAATAAAATACAAATTTTATGAACTAATTATTGTTATCCAAAAAAAGTTCTAGATGAATATGACATGTTATGAATCTATTAAATAATGTTTTTCAAATATATCATCTGTTTGGATTGTATTTAAATTCAAATAAATGCATAGTGTCAAAATTGACACTATTGTTATTTTATAAAAAAACATATTATAAAATTGATTAAAAATCACATAAATATTTAAAAAATATAAACTAAAATTTATATGGTCTATAATGTCATAATGTTTCCAATTATGGACAATTCAAAACACATAATTATTTATTTATAACAATTTAATATTTAGATTCTTATTAACACAAATAAAATTAAATAGATTAAATAAGGATAAATCTAGTTGATAAGGTTTAAAATAAATTTCCAACATGTCTAAATATAATTTTTTATGCTATTACAACACTATATTATCTCATATCCTAATTTTAGTCACTTTGGATGTTTTTATGTGGGGTTTTAGTTTATTATAAATTAATATTTTTGAGAATTCCAAAAGAGCCCCACTCCTCTCCTATATAAGGATACCTACTTCCCTCTGCACCTCACACCATTTTGTGCCTTCAAGATCGGCCAAACCATACCCATTTCTCTTCTACACTTCCCTAGAATCATACTAGGGGTCCTGGTCTTCTTAAAATTCCATCTTTAGTGCCCTAAGAGGAGGTTAAGAAGAGGCGCATCGAAGAAGAGGCAACATCCTTTACCGATTCTTTCAAATTTAATTCTTCTTCTACATACTCTTATTTATTTGTTTCAAAGTAATAACATCAGTATCAATCATATAATGATATGTTATTATAAATATTAAACAATATCATTTCACCTTCTATCCATCCTACGGAAAACAAAATCACCGCACGTGCGTACGTACGGAATACCGTCTCCACTCCATGGTGTATTCTATTTTTCCACCACCACCTTACATGGATGGGTATAATGGTGGAAATAATAACTATATATGATTATTATAACATGATACTAATTCTGAGATATTATATAATCCACACCAATACCATTCAACAATTATGGGAATGATATCTTCACTTGTGCATACGTACGGATTACTGTCTCCACGACAAAATGAGATTCATTCTCCATGTTAAAAATTCCAGAATAATTATAAAGTATATATAATAAATAATAATGAATGATATTACATAATAATGATACTGGATTTATGTACATATATGTTTCAATTACATAATTCCATTCAATTAATTCTAGAAACAAAAACAGTGTTTATGCGTTCGTATGGCCTACCGTCTCCATGAACGGTGTATTTCATTCCATTTATCGATCTATCATGTATATTTATATGCTGAATATATATTATATATAAATAATTTATTACATTCTAGAATTAATTAAATCAAGATATAAGTAACAATATCAAGAATAACAAGTCCAAACATGTACGATAAATGAATCTATTTTACCCAAAATGATGCTTTAGCATGGAATTGGAAAAATAACAGGTAATATAATGTCATAAGTGATAAAATATGATATCATGAATATTATAATACTTTTTTTACAAGTTAATAATATGTTTAAACCCACCATACAAGAGTTTTGGACACGTATGGATAAAATTGGACCTAAGGTAAGGGATAATTATTCCAATCTCGGTCTTAACCAAGATTGTTTATTTGTAAGTATTTACTGTGGTTAAATTAATCATCCATATCCATGCTTTTTAAATATGTTTTCAATTATTTTTAAAGTCATTTTTACACATTTTTGACTTTTAATAAAAGGTATGTAAGGAATCTTTCTTTTGTTTAACATACGAGGTACTTTTTGACTTTTCCGACAAAAGTATGAGGAGAATGTTTTTTTAACATATACAGCATGGATGGATTTTTACAGTTTCATAAATCTATATTTTCATGAAGCTTCTTGTACAATATTTCATAATTATTTTCAATAGAATCCTTTTCATTTAAAATTTCATGGCATTTTGACAAAATAAAATGATTTTGAAGAAGAAAGGATATTTTCCTCAATAATTCATTTCATGTCTTTTATCGAGACTATTTTCCAGCTAAGATGAAATTCTTTAATATCATCATGGTTCAAGTATAATGTCCCTATTATTTACATGGTTTGATTTTGAATATTACGAAATGATATCAATTGTTTTATATGGATTATGTTAAGATGGGATGATGTTTATGAAACCTATTTTATTATTTGGGTTATGATGAATGATTTTTGTTTATTTTGTGGCACACATATGAATGATTTCATTATGAGATGGGTGGGACCTATATCTCTCTATAATTAATTGGTTAAAAATTTATATCTCATTAGATAAACATGGCTGGAATAGCAAGTAAATATAGTTCAGTAATACAGGGCTAGAATGGCAAGTAAAATCAGTTCAATAATTGACTTTGTCCACTATGATGGTCTTGGCATCAATGCCTTGGCTACTATGGAAATATAATCATGAGCATAACGGTTTTCCACAATTATATGTTTTATTCAAATTATATTTTATCATGATTAATGTTTCATTATGATGTATTCCTTAGGTACTTCTATGCTTTATGTCATTTCTCATGATTTTTATTTTTAAATATTTTGTTCATGTTTTCAGAGTAAAATGTTTATAGACTATTTTATGTTTTTCATGTTTATCCTTTCTGAGAATTTGAGCTCATCCTTTATATGTTTTCTTTTCCCCAGGATATAAGAAATGGTTTTAGGTAAGAAAAAAAGGGGAATATCATTTTTGGATATTTTTATGATCTTTCACCATGATTAGAAGATTTTGTTCAGAGTATCCAAAGACTCTAAACTATTACGGTCTTTGGGTGTCTATTTCTGTTATGTATTAAGTATTCCTCAAATGTAATGTAATATCCATATATGTGTTTCTTGGGTCTCTATAGGTATTCAACAGTATATAACACCATGATAATCTCTGGTTCTGTCCTGAAATCAGTCATACCCAGTGTTGTGATCACCGTGGTCTACTTAGAGTGTGAATCTGATTCCATAAAAACTATCAATCCCCATTGGAATGGATCTCTGGAATCCCCATCTATCCTCACAGTCATGGAACACACCATTCTAATAACTGTTTTGTAAAAAAATGAAAAATGTCAGTTGTCTTGGTTCTACAAACAAAAGATGTTGTTTTGTGAGAGAGAATACCTATAGAAGTCAAATATTTGATCCCACCATTGTGTTTTCACTATAGTAATCATAGGACCTAGCCCCCTATATATGGCTGGGAACTCCAAATATTTTGAAATAGTCATCTAGGGTGTCACTGTATTTCTGGATTATTCATTTACCATAGTCCTGGATGCAGGACCCAAAGATATGATTGTTGTTATATAGGAAGTGACCTTATGTTTGAGGCTCTCATTCATAGGAAGAATGTAAATCAAGAATCCTGGATGATCTATGTATGTTACATGGAGTAATTTTCTGGAGTTTACCTTAGGATTCCTTGTATAATCTTCCACTATCGAGGTTGAAATGTCATCTTCCTCCAAAGGGCTCCCCCTATGAGCCTCTTCACACAAAGATAACACTAATGATTCTTTTGATAAGGTTATAACTCCCTTGTCTCAATGGAGGATAGTTTTATTTGGTTGTTCGATTGATTAATACTCACATCCAATCCCTCATTCGACAAGGGATACCCCGTTAATGCCTAAATTCCTCTAGCTTTGTGACATATTTTCCCTCTTTAATCAGAGACAATAGAAATCCACACATGGTATGGTTGACATCTGATTGATCCATAATGATATAGTTAATGTGGTAAAAAATCTAGGAGGATCTAATAAATTGAATTTTAAATTTCCATGCATCCCAAGACTTAGGATAACACGTATCCTAAGGAATATTTATGCGGAATAGCTACTTCCTAGGAGCCTGATTGGGTATCCTACTCAACCCCCTAGGTGTTATCTCTCCCTCCACGATCTTCCTAGTTGGAAGCACTTTATTATGCATTGTACCACTTCCTCTTTCTCCCAGAACCACCATTAGAATAATTTTACATGCTACTACTTCACCGTAGTGTGTTTTTTTTGTTGTCTGACCCCTACCATAGGGTTGCATGGGAACTCCATCATCAGAACAAATAGTCTATTTCTTCATCAATTTCCCCTGGCAGGCGGTCTCCCAAATCATCACATAAAACTCAACCATCATATAGATAGAAGTAGGTATAGGTAGTTTATTTCTCATTTTCCCATCTTCCCTTGTAAACTTGATCCAACTACACCTTAGTACACATGGGTGGTACTCACGGGGAACTCCCATGTAATCTTTTATAATCAAACTCTTCAAGTGTAGGAACTTCCTGGAAAATTGGTGCTGGGTGTACGACTAACAGATTGGTTCACATTCTACCAATGCCACCAGAACTCCACCTAGTAATGAAATGAGTTATTATTGATGCTCCTCAATTATATATCCATAATTAGTAAATACTTATGTTGACATCGAGAATGGTTGGAAATTAAATTCTTCTGACCTCTAGTCACTGATCAGCTCCACTAGTGAAGTCATCGTAGTCGGGAAACTTCCCACTGTATTTATAATGGATGGTCAAAAAAAGATATCATAGAGTAAATAAGGTTCAAATACTCCTAAAACCTTATGTGTGCCCCTAAACATCCATACAGAAAGTGGAGTGGCCCGCATACCTGAAGTGGCTTCATTCTCTCACTGATTTTACAAAACACCATGTATAACTTCACCAGTACTGTGATTATGAGGGTGACATGATGCCCTTCCATCAGTATGGATTCCATAATAAATGTTCTCATCCACATTCCCATGTTAGTATCTATGATCATAAACATCCATATATGAATAAGTGCAAAGATAAACCCATCCATCGTAACCACCGGTTACTGCTCAGTGTTTACAGTGCACCCCCATAGTTGTCATTTTCTATACTAGGATTCACAAGTATTAATTTAATTGACTATAATTATCTCCATGTGGATAAGATGGTGACCTTACCAGTTAATTATTAAGATTATCTTCTCCTTTTGCGACGTGCTTTGGTGGGATGATTAGGAAGCATCCAAATCCTTATTTTAAATTGATGTCCCTCACCAAATGTTTTTCATCAGCCAACAATGGCTACATCGTCACATTTTTTCTACTATGGAATCTACACTAAGTCTTCCAAAGTGTTTTAAATAGGAAGTAACTCATTATACATATCCCCCAGAATCAGAATCCCCAAAATATTGTTATGGTCACTGAGCTGATTTTGACCTCCCCATGGTGAAGATGGAACGTGTTAGTCCTCAAAGACCACCTATATAGAAACTCTATTATCATATGTTTCGACAATTAGATATGGATCTGACAACTCCCTATATCTTAATAAATTCTTACCATACACAAATCTTCCACAAACTAATCACAGGATGAACAAAACCTAGTATATCCAGGCCGAGTCACCTGTGAAGTTTCTACCATGGAACATGTCCAAAATATCGATCCACCCCTTATCCAGGTTGCCTACCCCTTCCATTTGAATGGTTTGCTAATGAGGAGTAGATATATTTGGATAAAAAATTTTCCCATCAAATTAATTGACCTGGTGTTATAGATTGTTGGTAGTAACGAGGGTGTGGTCCTTGCGGGAATGGTTGTTATGGGCCCTAAACCACTAGTATTGGCCTAGCGTGCACCTGACCCAATATAATTGTTTCTCCATAATTTTTTTGGAATCAAATCATCTTACCTCAGTCTAAAAAGTTATATATGTAGTCTCTTATAGAGGGGAACATTCTTTTTTCCATCTAACAGTAGCTTCACCAAGGAATCGTGGCTAGAATAGCTCTACACCAACACACTAATTTCAGGATTGTATGACATATGTTCCATCTGAGAAAAATATGCAAGTACTTATTGATCATATTCTTTGGATGGCCATTTGGTATTGGGACATTGTCAAAATTCACCCTCTATTTGTGATTCTCATTCATATAGATCCTTTTCAAAGCATGTCTCGTAGAGTACACGGTCGTAGAGCCTTGAATGAATCTCTACACTTTGCAGTGCAACAAAGGATTGTGATGCACCGGTTCACTAGAAATCAATTGTGGAGCATTGATCCATGAAATCCCATTCATAATGATCATTCATGGGGGTGGATACTCTTCCCAATTTTAGAGCATTAGTAAATGTTTATAGATATAGATGCAAACAAAAAAGTGTTCCTCACCCACTATTAATAGGTGATGTCCTCCCTAGCATTACTGCACCCTTGGTTGCGACATCCTTCATAATGATCTTAACTCGTTCTTATTTTTTTTCCATCAGAAGTCAACTTTATAACATATGTGATTATAGAACTATATTCTCAGAATCAGACACATCATCTGCTTCTCGGTTCCCATTTTGAGGGGAGGCATTTTTGGGTGCCAAATTCCATGCCTTGAAATGGGTGCATAAAATTATAAAGAAATCACCCACAGGCATCCTTCATGAATCTCAATCACGAAGACCCTTTCCACCATAGACATCATAAAGGCCATAAAAAGGAAACCTCTAACACCTCTATAGAGAACTATGACTTAAGCCTCTATGATCCAATTTTTATATATGAAACAACTATAGTAAACTGTGATATAATCTGTATCAATTATGACTGAGTCATTCCGAATCATCATCCCCCTTTTTTGTGGAGTTCCTTCAGAGCATCGTAATCTTGGGTGCCTATAAATAGATGGTTCCCCCTCTTCTAAAGGATTTACAACCTACCCTTTTGCCATCTGGGATATGTATTCATGAAGCTCCATTTTCACTATAATCTATAAAAAAAGGAATCACTCAAGGAATTCATCATTGTGAACATTCTTTCCCTTTTCTCCATATATCCTCAGTTATAATTAGGGATTCCCTTCACGAATCCCTACGTCCATCACGATGTTTGGATTCTCTTTTGGGTACTCAGGACTTTATAAAGAATTCACCCTTAGAGATGAACCCTCTATGTATATAATGGATACATGATTTGGCTGGGTCACAATGTTTTATGAATCTCCTCCCTTTATAGGGATCTGCTTCACACAACTTTTCAATTCCATTTCCATTGTGAAACCACTTCTCTTCATGAAGCCAACAAGCTTCACAAAGTCCGTCTCTATGAGGACATCTACTTTGTGAACCCCTTTCCGGTGTGTCCCTCCAGTATTGCATGATGTGAATTTACTGTTCCCCAATTGGTTACTCATGTGGTTTTCCATTCCTCATGCTTCTTTTCATAGGGACACTAATGACTATTTATTCTTCACATAGCTATGCTAACATGAGATACTAAATTCACCACTCCTCCACCCCAACTCTTGATGTCCTTTAATGTTCACTTACATCTCCAAATATGGGTTGGTAAAAATTATGTACATCTTATTGGTGAGGATCAAGTCCTCATCGTTCAAACTACAGGATGTTAAACTTCCATGAAAACCTCTTCATCATCACATGACATTAAATTGTATTTTCTTCATCTGTGGTGAGCCTGAGAAGACTAGAGAGGGCATGGGACAAGGAGGATTATACTTTCCCCTTTCCAATATTCATTCACACTTCCTTCAAACTTTGTCACCATGTGCATCTTGGACAGTCTTCATGTAATCCTCTACCCACCTTGACATGGTGTCATTCATACATTGAGCCATATCCCTATCATACATCTTGGAATCCTCCATGGGCTTCTCTCCTAGATTAACTCTCAATATACATATTCTTGGGTGGCTAACCTCGAATAATTTCATGTTTCCCCCATGTGATGATATCCATTCATAATCCATACATCACCTATCATCCTCGCATTAATATCGAAAAAATTTGTTGGTCCATTGATGCCTCTTCTCTCTCACACTGATAATAGCTCACATGAGCTTAGAGTGGTCATCAACCATGACTTCCTCTTTGGCCACTAACCTTGTGTAATCCACTTGCCCCATTTTTCTGGTCAACATGGTCATAGATCATTTCCCTTTTCCAGAAAGGTACATATGTCTATCCTCGTGGTTCAATCCCACCACCCATTGGACTTGACCAATTCATGTCAGTTAACCAACATATTGCACGACATTAAATATTATTCCCATTTCATCCCACAATATGTTATATTGTACTCTTTTGAACTATGTGGGTTTTGATCCATGTTTCCTAGATAGGTATGTAAGAAGCTTCCCTGACATTAATCCCCAAACACTGGTAATATTCGGTATCCCCTATAATGGGACCCACAACATTGGTCTACCCCTTAGTGGTATTAGACCAGTTCTCTGTAAATTAACCTTGCATTGACCCATCCCGTAATCCATACTCCTTCAACTAGGAGTTTCCCTCATACGATGGGTTTCAATCCACGAGTTAGACCTTGCATCACTCAAGGTCATTATCAGTTGGATATACCCTCATTCCATTCCCCATAATAAACTTTTTCATCTTTTAATCCGTAATATCAGGATATATATGAAGCCTTCCTGAGGTTCATGCCTATAACCCATGTTCCATCCAAGTCTCTCCCTTACACCTTTGAGTTTCATGAATATCATGCTCCAACTCCAAAGTTTTACTTCTTCTGGGTCCCCATCCCTGCCCTCCATTCATGTGGGCTACCTCCTTAGGTGTCCCATACCCCCACCCCACTGAACTATGTAGACTTTGATTCCCATCCATAAGGTTAAAAAGGAACCACCATAAGGATCAAAACCCACATCACTGTCATCTTCATGTCGATTCCATCCCATTCATCTCATCCACTTCATAAAATCATCCATCATCCATCATGATTCTTACTCAGGCCTCCACATTGTGATTGGATCATTCCATTTCCTCGGGTAGGTAACCCATTCACTACTAGAAAAACAAGTATTTGCGACGGGATCCCGTCGCAAATGGCCTGTTGCTGAAAACGGCGTCGCAACAACAATTATTTGCGACGGGCCCGTCGTTAAAGACTTTTTTTGCGACGGGGATTCTCCCCGTCGTAAATAGTACTCCGTATATTTGTAAAAAAAAATTTAAATAGTATTTGCGACGGGTCCCGTCGCAAATACCTGTTGCGATGGGCCCGCCACAAATAGTATTTGCGATGGGACCCGTCGCAAATACTATTTTTTAAAAAAAGTATGAAACTATTAATAAATTATTTTAATGCATATAATAATAATACTATTTGCAACGGGCATAGTATCCTGTCGCAAATACTATAAAATAAATTAAAAAATAAATTATTAATAAATTATTTTAATTAATATAATAATAATCCAATTATAATTCAAAAATAAAAAATAATAAAATATTAATAAATGATTTTAATTAATATAATAATAGAATTATAATTCACAAATAAAAATAATAAATTATTAATAAATTATTTTAATTATTATAATAATAATAGAATTATAATTCAAAAATAAAATATAATAGAATATTAATAAATGATTTAATTAATATAATAATATTAGAATTATAATTCATAAATAAAAAAAATATTAATAAGTTATTTTAATTAATATAAAAATAATAGAATTATTTTACATTCAAATGTTAAAATAATTCAAATATTACAAAAAAATATAATTATATTATAATATTATAAAATTTTAATATATATATATAATTTAATATTATAAAATATAAATAATATTATTATTCATACTAATATTGTTATTTCAAAATATAATATTATTAATATTTTATAATGAGACAGAAACTACGAATAGAAAAAAAATCATATTTTGATTTAACAAATTTTATAAAATAAAAACAAACTCTAATCTGAAGGAGGGGGGAGGGGGGATCTGCAGATGTTGGTGGAGGAAACTCCATCCCTAAAGCATGAGTGTGTCGGCGCATGTACTCCATCAGCTCCTGATGCTGCTGTTGCCACCGACTCGTCTGCTCCTCGTACAGTTGCTGCTGGCGTCGATGCTCCTCCTCATGCTGCTGACGCATCTACTCCTGCTCCTGTCGGAGACTCTCTATCAGTGCAGTCTGAGATCGCAATTGATCCTCATACTGTGTAGCAGAAGAAGATCCACGAGCTCCTCTCGAGCTGGACGCCGACATCGCATCACTGCCATAATAATCTCCGGGAGTCAGTCGAGAACTGATACCAACTACCCGGCCCTTCTCAAAGGCATACTGGGTGGCCTGCATCCATGCCGCCTCATCAAACTGACGGCCAGTGGTCTGATCTGATGACTCGGCCTAACTCTCAGGCCGGGTCTGTGACGTTGCGGCCTCATATGACTCCTGTAGTTGAAATTTAAAATTAAAATTGTGAATACATTATATGCAGTTAGTTTTTAAACTTGAAAACAAATAATACTGACCACGATGTGATGCTGGCGATCACCTCTGAGCTCCCCAGTAGCAGGATCATTATACATCGTCCGATATACGTCGTACTCCGTAATACCGGGGTTCTCGACATCCTATAAGAATAAAAAATAAACTGTTAATATTTATAGTTATATAAAATATTTATAAATAATGTACGTACCAGATGCTGTCTATGAGTAATGAAAAAACGACTCCCAGCTCGATGAGTCACCTCCTGTCTCCCCCGATTCTTCCCTCCCACCGATGATATCCTCTAAAAGGCACCATTATACCAGTGCGCACATAATCCATCCCATACATGGGATGAAATGTACTCTGGTCGGTGTGCTCTACATGACTCGTCAAAATCTGACACTCCAGCTTTCTTCATGGCAGCTTTTCTTAAATTGTGCAAAAACTGACGAAAGCGATCACGCATGGCCACCTCCCATGCCTCGTGGATGGTGTTACGCATGGTATCCTCGATCGGATACCATAAACCCTACAAATAAATCAATATATCAAGTTAGAAATGAAATAATTTTCAAAATAAAAATTATTTATTTACGTACGTACCAACCAATGGCCGAACATGGCCTGCTGCACATCAATGGGAATCTGCTCCCATGTGGTCCACAGTTGAGAGAAATAGTTTCACAAAATAGCACTACCCTGTCCGACTGCTATATGCCGAAAACTGTAAAAATAATATACATTTATTATGTGAATAGATTAATGAAATATTAGTCAAATCCACAGTTTATCACACCTCCGTGTGCATGGATCAAACCCAAGATGTGGACATCGCTCGGGGACGGGGTCAGGAATCATCAATCGTGCAAGACCGCCCCACCTCCGCGTACTCCCTGGAGCGCCTGCAGGCTGAGGGTCATCTTCCAGCACCTCATCCGCATCGAAAGGCAGGTCAGCATCTGCTAACTCACGAAATGTGTCGCCGTCCATCTGAAACAGAAAATGTAAATGTTGTTAGCAAATAATTGATAATTACTATTATATATACATATATATATATATTATTATTGTATATAACTACCATAGAATTCTATCAGTGTTTATCTTCATCATCATCTTCATATATGTCAATGTCATCTTCATATTGCTCCTCAACATCATCAATATCCATTCGAGTTCCAGTTGCTTCATCTCTTACCATTTCAAATTCATATGTGACATTATTAACATCATTGTCATCACCGACTCTTAAATGTGGGGTTTCGTCATCGATACGCATGTCTCTTTGTAAAAAAGATTGATTTTGAGTACTCTTTTGGAAAAAATCAATTCTTTTCACCTCAGTGAAAGCACATTCACTTTGACTAAACTGATTGTCTCGAATTTTGAATTTTATTACACTCCACCAATCAGTCAAGTCTCTTGATGTAGCACAGTACTTTGCGTAGTAAACTTGATGTTCCTGTTGAGCCAATAAGAATGGTTCATTTACTGCGAGAACACTTTTACATTTAATATCGATGATTCCATGAGTCGGATGAACATGCACTCCTCTCTCTTTATCCAACCACCGACATTTGAACATGGTTATGTAATGTTGTCCAAGATAACAGAGTTCAATGATTTCATCAAGTATGCCATAAAAGTCAACTTCATTTTCTCGATGATGAGATCCTCTCAAGCTAACTCCACTGTTCATTGTTTTTTTTATTCCCCAAATGCATGTTTGTGAAATCGAAATCCATTCACAACATATGCATTATATGTTTTAACAAGTTTGGAAGGTGGGTTACTCAATATACACAGCCGTTTGTCAATTTTATCCACATGTCGAGACACCTGAAAATTTGCGAAATAATTATCAATATAGTAAACTATACATTTAATGAGTTGCTAAAAGTTAAAGAATTTATGTTACCAGTTTTTGAAACCACTAAGAGAAATTTTTCTGTCGGCGTTCTTCGAGAGCAGCTGCTGTAATTTGTGGAATTTGTTTCTTGATATGATTATCATACAACCTATAAAAAACAAAGTTATTTACTATAACATAAATGATAGAATAAGTGATATAAACACGTACAGTACAACTGATGTCATCTCTTCACAGTTGAGCAGAACATATATATAAGCTCTGTGATGTTCATCATCCGAAAGCCAGCGTTCATAAACTCCACCAAAACCAAGCTCTGGATGGTTGAAAACAGATAATTGATTATCGATTTCATCAATATTCCTCTCATTTCTTCCCATTCGGTTGTGTTTTTAAGGATACTCAGATTCAAAATAATGGGAGCCGAAAAAATATATTTCCTCTTGAAAATAAGCTTCTGCAATAGATCCTTCAACAGATGCTTTGTTATGTACTTTTCTTTTCAATTTTTTCATGCATCTTTCAAATGGGTACATCCATCAAAATTGTACTGGACCTCCACATTTGGATTCATATGGAAAATGTAACATCAAATGTTCCATTGAGTCAAAGAAAGACGGCGGAAATATTTTTTCTAGTTTACATATAATTACAACAACATCTTCTTCAAGTTTGCATAGAGCATCATAATCTGCTGTAGACGCACAAATTTCCCGAAAAAAATGAGACATGTCTTTTATGGAATCCCAAATCACAGAATTCAATAGACCTCTTAATCCAATGGGTAGAAGTCTTTCAATTATAACATGACAATCATGAATTTTTAATCCAGTAATATGGCCATTATTTACACATCTACCCAAATTGGAAGCACAACCATCTGGAAGTCTCAAATCTGCAATCCACTGACAAAATAATAAAAGGTTTTCTTTAGACAGTGTATAAGCTGCTTTTGGTTTCAGTAACCTTTCTGTTCTGACATTCTCAAACAGTTCCAGTTCTAGACGCCTTCAAATTTGGGCAAGATCTAAACGTGCATTTACATTGTCTTTGCTCTTTCCTGGCGTATCCAAAACTATATGAAAAAAATTATCAAAACAGTTCTTCTCAATATGCATGACATCCAACATGTGGCGGACCAAAAAATCATACCAATATGGAAAATCCCAAAATATGCTATGTTTAATCCAATTGTGTTCTTTCCCAAAACCAGAAATTTTCTGTTTGTTCATTGTGGGACCAAAAGTGATGGGAGGTAATGAAAATACAACTGATTATAACTCCGAACCTGATAGCATTTTTGGAGGTCCATCCCTTTCCATTTTTCCTTTTCTGAAATGAGATCTGTTTCTGGAAAAAGGATGATAAGCTGGAAGAAATCCGCGATGACAGTCAAAATAACAAGGTTTATTTCCATGAATGAGCATAAATGATTTGTTCTCTCCCATACAGTAAGGACATGATTTCTAACCATGTGTACTCTAGCCAGATAACATCCCATAAGCCAAGAAGTCGCTAATTGTCCACATCAATGCCGCTCTCAGTATGAAATTATGTTTCGTAGCAACATCATATGTACTGACACCGGTACTCCACAATAAACATAATTCATCAATCAATGGTTTCAAATAAACATTAATATTTTTCTTCGTATGTCCTAGAATTAGTAAAGTCAAAAAGATATATGGACCTTTTATCAACATCCATGGAGCTAAATTGTACGGAGTTAAAAAAATAGGCCAACATGAATATTGACTACCATAAGATCCGAACAGACAGAAACCATCAGTGGAAAGGCCCAGTCGAACATTTCTAGCTTCTAAAGAAAAGGATAGATGCACTCTATCAAAATGTTTCCATGAATCACCATCGGCTGGATGATTCAAGCTTTTATCAGTTGAAATATTTGCTTTATGCCATGACATCATTGTCGTTGTATTCTTATACATGAATAAACGTGGATTTCTGGATGTAAGCGGAAAATATCTCAACTGATTTACAGGAATCAAACCAGACTTCCCATGTTGCCCTTCTTTATATATCAATTGCCCACATGTGGGACAACTATCCAACGACTCATTTTCCCCAGAATATAAAATACAATCATTTGAACATGCATGAATCTTCTGACAAGTAAGTCCCAAATTTCGAACCAGCCTCTTACTCTCATAGTAATTTTCATGCAAAACATTTCTTTCGGGTAACAGTGTTTTAAGCAAAGAAAATATCTTGTCAAAAAAGGTGTTTGACATTCCGTTATCTGAATTGATAGCCATAAATTTTGCAACTGCTTCTAATTTTCTCATCTTGCAGCCAAGATATAATGCATCCTCAATAGACCTCAACAACACATAAAATTCAGACGGTGCTAACTCAGGATTTAAATCTATATCAGCCGGAGTTTCTGTATGTTGAACAGATGAACCTGCAACATCATGTACTAAATCTTGAAACCGGGATGGATCCGGAATCAAGTTGGTATCACCTACTCTGGAACTGCATTCACCGTGTTGATACCAAAAAAACATAATCTGGTTGAAAACCAAAACGCAAGAGATGTCCCCCCACTTTGTCAAAGGTGTCAAACGTTCTCAATGCACATTTTCTACAAGGGCATTTTATTTTTCCTTCTGAAACAAATTCTTGATTTGATGTCGCAAATGATAAAAAAGTCTCCACACCCTCTATATATAATGGATTTGAACCAAAACCATTTGGATTTCTACGTTGATTTATCCATATGTGGTCATCTAATAATGACTGTTGACGACCTCGTTGTTCCATATTTTTCTATAAAATATAAAAGCATTACTGATTTTGAATAATTTGTTAGAAAAAACACTCAAGCAAGGATTGAATATGTTGAGAATAAAGCAAAACCTGTTACAAATATTGATATTTTTAATATTATATTGATTTTTTTATTTTTTTAATAATACTAATATAATTTTTTCATAAATATTAATTATATAATAATAACATAATTACATTATTAGTATATTTTAATATTAATATTAAAATAATATAATTTTCTATATTATATAGAATTCTCCGTTCATCCGTGTGTTTAAAATTCTATCTCCACATGTAATATTTGCATTCACTTTCACCTCTCCATTGGCGAGTAGGTTGATAATTTTGAAAAAGAATGCCAATATTACATGTGGAGACAGAAAAAACACAGATGAAAGGAGAATTATATATAATATAGAAAATTATATTATTTTAATATTAATAATAAAATATACAACTAATTTAATATTGTAATTATTCCTAATTATTGGCAATTATTCCAAATTATTGGTAATTATTCCAAATTATTCGTAATTATTCCAAATTATTGGTAATTATTCATAATTCTTGGTAATTATTCCTAATTATTGGTAAATATTGGTAATTATTACAAGTTATTACTAATTATTCCTAATTATTGGTAATTATTACTAATTATTAATAATTATTGGTAATTATTACTAATTATTGGTAATTATTACTAATTATTGTTAATTATTCCTAATTATGGGTAATTATTGCTAATTATTGGTAATTATTACTAATTATTGGTAATTATTGGTAATTATTGGTAATTATTACTAATTATTGGTAATTATTACTAATTAATACTAATTATTGGTAATTATTACTAATTATTGGTAATTATTGGTAATTATTGGTAATTATTACTAATTATTGTTTATTATTACAAATTATTTCTAATTATTACTTATTATTGGTAATTATTACTAATTATTGGTAATTATTACTAATTATTGGTAATTATTACTAATTATTGGTAATTATTACTAATTATTGGTAATTATTACTAATTATTGTTAATTATTACGAATTATTGTTAATTATTACTAATTATGGGTAATTATTGCTAATTATTGGTAATTATTACTAATTATTGGTAATTATTGGTAATTATTGGTAATTATTACTAATTATTGGTAATTATTACTAATTATTACTAATTATTGGTAATTATTACTAATTATTGGTAATTATTACTAATTATTGGTAATTATTGGTAATTATTGGTAATTATTACTAATTATAGGTAATTATTACAAATTATTACTAATTATTACTAATTATTGGTAATTATTACTAATTATTACTAATTATTGGTAATTATTACTAATTATTGATAATTATTACTAATTATTGGGAATTATTACTAATTATTGTTAATTATTACTAATTATTGTTAATTTTTACTAATTATGGGTAATTATTTCTAATTATTGGTAATTATTACTAATTATTGGTAATTATTGGTAATTATTGAAATTATTACTAATTATTGGTAATTATTACTATTTATTACTAATTATTGGTAATTATTACTAATTATTGGTAATTATTGGTAATTATTACTAATTATTGGTAATTATTACAAATTATTACTAATTATTACTAATTATTGGTAATTATTACTAATTATTACTAATTATTGGTAATTATTACTAATTATTGGTAATTATTACTAATTATTGGTAATTATTACTATTTATTGTTAATTATTACTAATTATTGTTAATTATTACTAATTATGGGTAATTATAGCTAATTATTGGTAATTATTACTAATTATTGGTAATTATTGGTAATTATTACTAATTATTGGTAATTATTGGTAATTATTACTAATTATTAATAATTATTACTAATTATAACTTATTATTACTAATTATTACTAATTATTACTAATTATTACTAATTATTACTAATTATTGGTAATTATTGGTAATTATTACTAATTATTGGTAATTATTACGAATTATAACTAATTATTACTAATTATTGGTAATTATTACTAATTATTGTTAATTATTACTAATTATTGTAAATTATTACTAATTATTGGTAATTATTATTAATTATTGGTAATTTTTACTAATAATTGGTAATTATTACTAATTATTGGTACTTATTAATATTTATTTCTAATTATTACGAATTATTACGAATTATTACTAATTATTACGAATTATTGGTAATTATTATTAATTATTGGTAATTATTTCTAATTATTGATAATTATTGGTAATTATTACTAATTATTACTAATTATTACTAATTATTACAAATTATTACAAATTATTAGTAATTATTGGTAATTATTACTAATTATTACTAATTATTGATAATTAGTGATAATTATTACCAATTATTACTAAATATTGGTAATTATGGGTAATTATTACTAATTATGGATAATTATTGGTAATTATTACTAGTTATTGGTAATTATTGGTAATTGTTATTAATTATTGGTAATTATTACTAATTATTGATAATTATAACTAACTATTGGTAATTATTACTAATTATTGATAATTATTGATAATTATTACTAATTATTACGAATTATTACCAATTATTACTAATTATTGGTAATTATTACTAATTATTACTAATTATTGATAATTAGTGATAATTATTACCAATTATTACTAATTATTGGTAATTATTGGTAATTATTACTAATTATTGGTAATTATTGGTAATTATTATTAATTATTGGTAATTATTACTAATTATTGCTAATTATTACTAATTATTGGTAATTATTACTAATTATTGATAATTATTGGTAATTATTACTAATTATTACTAATTATTGTTAATTATTGATAATTATTACTAATTATTACTAATTATTGGTAATTATTACTAATTATTGGTAATTATTACTAATTATTGTTAATTATTACTAATTATTGGGAATTATTACTAATTATTGGTAATTATTACTAATTTTTGGTAATTATTACTAATTATTACTAATTATTACTAATTATTCCTAATTATTGGTATTTATTACTAATTATTAATATTTATTCTTAATTATTTGTAATTATTACTAATTATTCCTAATTACCATTTAAATATGAACAATGAATACTAATAATTTAAATTTATTAAGTAACAAAACAATGTAAACATAATTAAATTACAACTAATTAAGAATAATTGAAACTAATTAAAACTTTAAAATAAATATTAAATTAAAATGAAAATAAATACCTTTAAAATTGATCTGAGGTTGATCTCTGATCGTTGTTGAAAACTTCAATATCAACTCCAGAAAAAAAAAATTAAACTCAAGAAACGCTAAACTCTAAAAATAGAGTTTTGAGAGAAGTAGAAGATCGATTTTGAGAATGAATGAAAAAAAACGGATGAGGGTATTTATAGGTTAGATTATTTGCGACGGGGCTAATTGCGACGGGTATCCCGTCGCAAATAGTAGTATTTGCGACGGTACCCGTCGCAAATACCTTACCCCACATTTATTACGGTCAATGGTTAAATAGTTATTTGCGACGGGGGTATACCCCTGTCGCAAATACCTTTTACCACCGCCGGTTATTTGCGACGGTCGGTAACTGCCCGTCGTAAATAACCTTCCCGCGATTTGGCGCGGAAAGCGCGCCAGCCCTTTTGCGACGAGGAAATACACCCGTCACAAATAACTACTTATTTGCGACAGGGGGAATTCCCCGGTCACAAATAACTTTTTAACGGGACTATTTGCGACGGGGAAAAACACCGTTGCAAATAACCTGTCGCAAATGCCCATTTTTCCCGTAGTGTTTTTAATCCCCACACACAAACAATATCTTCTAACAATTACTGTACCTCTTTTGATGGTTATCTAACTACGCATAACCCCCAACATATCTCTAGGCTACTGTCATTTTTGTACACCCTCATTCATCACCCCTTTTGAACTATGTGGTTGTGGACCCATGTCTTCTAAGAATGAGACGTAAGAAGCTTCCATGAGGTTCAATCCCCACCAATGGTGACCTTTGGGGTCCCCATTGTCAGGACCCACAATCTTCTTACCCACCCTTTATAGTGTCCAAATCAGTGTTCACGGTGTGATATCATCCCTTTATGGGAAACACTACCCTGGATCAACTCTCATTTGGAGTTTGGATCCATCCATATGATAAACCTTCTATGTTATCCGTCTTAGGGAGGTGACTATCTGATCCAATCTTCATAGTATTTTGATCTGTCTAATATATCTTTGTATGACATTAAACACATTTCATTCCCTGTGTAAACATGGGAAGCATATGAAAACCATGGTGACATGAATCTGGCATATGATTCCCCACATTTGATGTGGAATTCCTTAGTATTATTCACTCTTGAGAAGACCTAAAATAAGGGGAAAATACATGGGTTATGGTGTTCCAATGTTAAGAGATACCATAGATAACTCAGTGTGACTACTCTCCAAACCAAAGGATGCTTCGCTGGATGGAACCTTAGGAATGTCCCAACAGAAGCATTGTAATTAACCATTGTTCACAAAGAGATGGCACTAGGAATATTTTAATGAACACCGTCTAAATCATTAATGGAGACCTATACTAGGAGAATAGTTCCAAGTGGGAATACAAGGAAGAGGAACTAACATCCCATAATCTCGTTTCAATCAAGGAGAAAAAATCCCTAAATATGAAATGGATTTTTCCCACCATTGGAAATCTAGAATACGGGGCACAACATGACCATGAACGAGTGTTCTAACATATGGCATGACAAAGCACTCCCCAATAGTAACGTTTCAGAAATAATGAATCATGGTTTTTAATATCTCTAAACGTCATGAATATTAGTAGGTATATCGACAAAAAAACATTTGACATATAATTGAATTCAACACACCAATTTGATTAAATTTAATTATGTTCATGTATTTTTTATTATATTTAATTAAATTGGAAATATTGATTTCTCCTACTAAATTTCTAAAATGTGGGTTTTCCCTGAACAATGTTATATAATTATTTTCTATTATTAAAATAATAAATTTATGATTTTCCATTGGTTTTTAATATGTTATAAATGATAAAAGAGGATAATCTAAAAATAATTTCATAAAATTAAGAACATTCATATCAATTGGTAAGACAAAGAATGTGGATTAAACCCACAAGCTCAACCATACATTATATAGAAAGTGATACAAGTATGTGGGAACCTAGTTTTCATAATATCAAATATTTCTCAAAATAATCTATAATTGAGTAATTATTTTACAAAAATAAAAATTAATGAAGAATACAAGTAAATTTCATAGACGCTTTCTTAAATAGATTTTTAGATTTCTAATTTTTCTTAATAATAATATAAAATTATTTTATATATCATATAAATATATTTTTGGTATAAAATTTTAGAGAGGATATTTTAAATAATTAATCATTAATAGACATTTCTACTCATTTTGAAAACCCTTACAAAGAAATTTTAAGCTAACCCCATGTTAAAAAGTATCATTCAGGAGTTTAGTAAAATTTATAAAAGTTCTTGTATCATATATATATAGAGAATATGATAATAAAAATAATTAAAAATAAAAAATTTATACATCTCTGAAAAATTGTATAGTTTTTTTTGAATTTTAAAAAACCAATTATTGAAAACATGTTATATTATCTTTTGTACAATGTATTTTTATTTATAATTTTTAAATGAAAAAGTACACAACTATTTTTTACACAATATATTGAAGGTCGGGGTCAGGATGCCATAGTTATCTTAGAGCAATTTTCTAGAAAACGTCTATGACTAGACATCATCATTTTAGGGAAACTTGTAGTGAAATAATTTACATTTAAACTCATGGTTAATTAAAATCTCTTAGGAATATATTCATGCAATTTTTTCCTAATTCGGAAGAAGGAAATTTAATATTTTATATATAATAAAGAATGGATTGTAAGGGTGAAATTCATTTAAATGGGGGAGAATATAACACCCTGAGTATAAATTTGAAAACATTTATATTATTATTTTCATTTGTAACCCGAAATAAACATTAATTAAATTTTGGAAAACTTAATATTTATGAAAAAATTGAAATTATTATTAAATTAACAATTAAAGAAGTAAATAAAAGTATAAATTTTGAGGAAACTCTTAAAAAAGGAACATTTATAAGTTAATTTTAAAAATTTATTTCATATATAAAAATTTTAATATATATCAAATTTCATGTAAAATAACCAAAAAACATGAATTTTTTTCATATATTAAATCATCAATATAACTAAAATGATTTTCATAATTCAATTTTCGTGTTATATGACAATATTAATTTATAAAAAATATATTTCATGATGTTTTGTTCTATAAATATTAATTTAATTTAAAGAAAATAAAAAACTTAATGGAATTATAATTTAACACATACAAATAATTTGTACTTATATAATAGTTATTCTCATATAAACATGTAATTTTCCAAAATTTTATATTTCTAATATTTTATATTAAAATAATTATTTTAAAATTGTGGAATATTTTAAAATACAATACACATAAATATGCAATGAAACTAATATTATGTAAATAATTTGAATATTTATTCCAAATATTATTAAGTAATATGGATATTCATGTATTATAAATTTCTATTTATTAAATAGTTTAAAAATTTTAAATTACTAATTTATTAAAAATATGAAAATATACTTAATATTATTAATTAAAATGTGAAATTTTTTGTATTAGAAAAATAAAACAATGATGACAATAAAAACAAGTATGATGAAACAAATCATATTATAGGTTTATCTAGAGGAACTAATAATCGTACAAAGGGTTAAATTTCATAGTTGAGGGATTTTAATATGTGGCCAAGCAAAGAAGGGTCAAATGTGGATGATGAGGTTTGAATAGATTTGGGTTCAAGAATGAGATTGAAAGCTAAGGGAGATCAATTGAAGATAATTGAATTGAGTTATAATAATATAAATTATTTGCATGTGTATCAATGTGTTTTTGATCTCATAAGGGTATATCACATTGTAAACCCCCAGGATTTCCTAATACTTTATATCTTAAAAGTAATTCAATAGGTTGAGCAACACGCAACACTGAGTTCTAGCGCACCACGACTTTCCAAACTAGAATTTTAAAAATAGGATATGAATAGTATTAACTTCATTTTGAATATTATATACTCTATATAATTTTAACAACCATATTATTTTTTTTAGACATAATATACGAACAAGTCATATTTCTCTGATGGACGAGGTTTTTTTCAAAAAAATGCGATTTTACCACCTTTTAGTGGAGAACCCTTATAAAATCCAATATTCATCACTTTTATATAATAAATTTAACAAAATAAACTTCTTCTTTAGTATAGATACATAAAATATTTTTTTGGAAAATTGTTTGGTGTTTTTCTGATAACTTTCATATTATCAAGAATAGTGAAAATACTAAATTTTAATTGAAAATAACTTTTTTAATAAAAATAATTTATATTGTTTAAAAATACATTTGAATGGGTTTTAATTATAATTATATTATATTTTTATCATTTAATCCAATTTTGGTCATTGGAAGTAATTTTACATTTAAATTAGACATAAACTCAAATCAATCATTTGATAATTTTTACCTCTCAAAAACTCGCTTATTGGTTTTGACAACGGGAATTAATTTTCAATTAATTAAAAAAACATCAATGATTTGAATTAGTGAAAATAGAAATAATTTTTAAATTCATAATATCAAAATTTTCTTTGGGTGATTTTTTTGTATTTTTCTTAAAACATTCAATGTGTTATAAATAGTGAAAAATACTACATAGTATATAAAAACTACTTTTTCATTCAAATTATTATTTTTATTCAAATATTTATCTTAAAATAGATACATAATATATATATTTTTACAATTTAGGTCATTGAGTCATTTTATAATAATATTATGTATATAAAATTTTTTGGAACCATTTTAACGTCTTTTCACCCACTTTCAAGGCACAATTACCCACATTCTAGGCACATTTTCCAATTTTTATAAAATGTAATATTAAATCTTTTATGAATTGAATTTAAAAACACTAAAAGACACAATTTAAAATAATAATTATATTGTGGTTCAATCGGATGAAAATATTTTTTGGTAAATAGTATCTTTTGAATTTTATTTAACACGGTTAAAAGTAAAAAAGGGTAATTAAAAGTAAAAATGATATTATAATTAAACTAAAGCATGTCCTAATTCTATTGGATAAGTGTTTATCAACCAAAATAAACCTTAGGAGTAAAATAATATCCTCTTTGATCAACTTGGATTAGATTAGAACATTTATTATTATTTTATTTGAAGCGTAAAAAGTGTAAAATTCAAATTTTAATAACTAAAAAAGTTTTAATAAATTTTAATACATAAGATAAATTTGACTCTAAATATTAATTATAAAATTATAAATATATAATACATCTTTTTATTTTATTTATAATTTTTATACTTTAAATAATTAAATATATTTAGGACATAATGACGGTCCAATGTTAATCTTATTAATGAATGATTAAAATAATTGATATTATAAATATCAAAATAAATGTAAATTGATAGTTTTGATGCATTAAACTAATTTTTTAGGTCAATATGAAATGTTATGGTTGATATAATGTATTTTTATCTATGTAATCAAGTATTTTTTACTTTCATAAAAACAAAATACTAAATAGTTTTAAGATTGTATTAAATGAGTTTTCAAAACAAATACTATATTATTTGATGATATAATATTATTAAAATAAATGGTTTGTCCAGAGGACATATATAATGATATATATGTCATTAATAAATCACTTTTGGTTCTGTTGGAAGTTTATTCTATTTTTAAGAACCATATAATATAAATAATCAAGGAGACAAGGTAAATGTTAAATTATATAACTAAGAGTTACAGCTAAATGATATGATTAATATAGTTACCTAAACAAGTATAAAACATATTTTATGAGTATAGTTAGACCCCTAACCAAATTATGCTCTAAAAAAATCCAATATTAGTCATTATAAACCAAAAATTATTTTATAATAAAATAATATTTCTTTCTTTTCTTAATGTGACCATAACCTCTCTTATAAAAGGGTACATCCTTTTCCGTAAAAATCACACCAACAAAGCCAATTAGATCGGCCAATCCATAACCAAATATTTACCCAACTATACTCACATCAACCTGGAGGCCATAATTCTATCATAAATCCCCCATAAGAAAACTTTTGTTCAAATCAAAAAGAAGAACTCGAAGAAGTGGTAATTATTTCATCACCTCTTTCCTTGTTCTTTTCTTCTTCCACTTCCAATTTTTTATTATTTTCATACCAAATTCATATCTATAGTAGCTTATACAAATTGTGATGTTATTATAAATATGGTACAACCATATTCATTGTTCTATAAATCCTACAAATGATTAAGTCACCATAAGTGCGTATGTATGGCTTACCGGCTCCACGTCATGGGGTAGTTTTTTATTCAACACTTCATAATTTGGAGGGGTATAATAATGAGTATAGTTGATATAAATAATAAATATAACATTTTGATGATTCAATATATATAATATGCCATCCAGTTACATATTATTTCAGCATCAATAGAATGATATCATCACTCTTGCGTATGTAAGACTTACCGTCTCCACGATGCGATGATATTCATTTACATGTTCACCATTCAATGACGTTTATCAAAATATATATTATTAATAAGTATTAAATAATAATGATACTATATATATGTGTGTGTGTATTTATTTATTTACATATATCTCATTCACTTACACCCGTTCAATATGATATGAAAACGGAAATGACGTTTATGCGTACATATGACCTACCATCTCTACAAGCAGTGTTTTCCATTTCATATATATATATATTATACATACTTATATTATGAATATATATAATACATAAATAATTTTTTATATTCTTAAAAAAAATCAATATATAAGTTATACAATCAAGAATAACATGTTAAAACATGTATGATAAAGAAAGCAATTATTACTCGAAATTTTATTTTAACAGAAAATTTAATATTAAATGGGCTGTATAAACCCATAAATGAATAAAGCATGATATCATAAATATGAATATGGATCTTCTCTAATTTAATTACATACAATGTTCATTACATAAGAGTCTAAACATACCCAAGACTAAATGAAAGTACATGGTAAGGGTTAATTCTTCAATCTAATTATTATCCGAGATTGTTTATGCATAAGTTTTTACTGGGACATTTTTATCATTCGTGACCATGTTTCATGAAAATGTTTTCAAAATTAATATATTAATTTTTTTGGAAGGGACTCATTTTCATGATCATAATTTTAAATATTTAATGATTTATTTTTCAAAATCATTTTAATTAATGTATATGTTTTAAAAATGATTTTAAGGACTGATTTATATGGACATGATTGTTTTAAAATGTTAATTCCATTCAAATGTTTCAATGTGGTATGATAATTTTTTTTTCAAAAATCTCTTTTAAATGTTTTACTTTATAATTGTATGCCTTTAAAATGATTTCACAAAAGGTATATTTCTCTCCCAAAGTTCTAATGATCATGTTCAACTACGTCAACATCATTTATGGGATATTATTCTTGATAATGTTTGATTTATTATAATAAAATATTCTATATTGTATTTAATGATTTATGATATGTTTGACTATGTATGTGATATTTTTATACTATTCATTGATTATAATTAATGTATTGACATTTCATATGCTAGTTTTAATACGAATTTTTTTGTTATGTTTTAGCTTTTTCATATGAGAAATGCATTGGACATAGTAAGTGACGGGTGGATCCTGCTATAGCTCCTTGATGAATCGGTAGGTCTCATGAGATAAGTTAGTGTCTTAGAACAAATATTTGAAAAATATTATTTGTAGTCTTGGCACGAGGCCATGACTATGAGATTGTGATCTCCAAAATTATGCCTTCCATCATTATGAAATTAGCTATTGATATTACTTGTGATTATTCGACTAGTAGATTATCTCTGTGAATAATTAAATGAAATTATTTTATTTATCATTGTTATATTATGCTGATTTGTATGTTTATAAGACTTTTGTTTTAGTCTTATTTTTATTCTTAAATTTTAATACTTATTTATAATATTTTTCACAATATTGTTATTCGTACTGAGCATATGACCTCAAATATTTCTTATGTTTTATTTTTACAAGGATTTGAAGAAGTGTATTATGATTGATATGTCGGGGTAAGATAGGGGAATAATGGAATTCTCAAAAGATTATTTATATTATGTTTTATTTTAGTAATTGTCATGCAACATCCATATATGTAACCTATTTTCCGAGACTGCTAAACTCATCGGTCCTTCTGGACATGATTCCTTATAATAATGCAAATTTATTAAAATAATGCATTGGCTTCGAGGAACTAGGGCCTAGGCATTATAGTGGGTATCAGAGATGTTGAGAACAAATCATGGAATCTATATTTAAAAAAACATTTATTATAGACCATTACACAAATAAGGACATTAACGATTAGTATAGAATTATACATTAGAATTTTGGTAATGTAGAAGTTTTGTGAATTTTCAAAGCAATACATCCATGTCTGGATATGAGCAGGTGGAGGAGGCTCTATCACAGATGTACCTAGGAGTCAAAACTATGGCAAGGAGTTTCAGGCTTGACCTGAGGTATCCTCGTATATGACAATGGTCCATTATACACTCTTTGTAATGTCACTCCTGAGAGATATGATTAAGATATTTTACATTTTATTTAAAACCATTTTAATGGATTTATGAGTATGTATGTTAGCAAAAAACCAATTTTATGATTATGAGACTAGGTTTGTGTAAATATTCAATTAATACTGAGAATTTTTAATGTTTTTGGATTATAAATTATTATATGGTCTAACCTGGTGCATGTCATCATTTATAAATGACACCCAATAGAAGAAATGAAAACTCCAGAAATATGCATAATACCAAGAGTAAGAAGTATCATTTATTTTATGGTGTTAAGACAACATTTAGAAGGTAACTAGTATCCCACATATTCTATTCATGGGAAGTAATATTATCATGTGTTAATAAGACGATTAATGAATTCTCTGAGTGATATGGCTCTGAAGGGAAGCTAAAAAAGAAGAGGATGGGATAAATAACGATGGATAATGGAATGAATGGAAAGAAGGATATTACCATTTGTGATAACAATTGAAAAATAACCATGGTAAGTCCATAAAAAGTGGTATTTTGTTATATGTGTGGAGAAAAAGGGCACCATGTTTGTGATTAAATGGTTAAGAAAAATGTTTCAAATGTAAAATTCTTTATCTGCAAGGAGTTGGGATGATTCAAAAATCAATTTCCCAATCATTATAGTATACCCCAAATGATTCAATTGGATAATAATAAAGTTATAATACTACCACAAATAATGATGAGTGATTAGTGTTTTATGTTTTTATTAAATTATTGTGTCATTTTTTTATTCTATTAATGATGTACAAGTTATAATAATTACAGAGTATATAAATATTGTAATGTAGTTTGATTTAAGTAAGTATTTGAGAAATTATGGTACGAAGAAAATTTCCAGAGTCTGAAGTTAAATTTTTGGAAAATATATGGTTAGAGGGAATATAAACCTTAATATGTTTCTTAAACTGAGATAATGAGATCAAAATAAGAAATGAATGATTTGGATATATTATATTGGATATTCTTCACTTCCTTGAAACTACATAATTGTTTATATATTTAATCTTTGTTGGAGTTTACAACATTTTTGGGATATAAGGAGTATCAAATGTATTCTATTAGTAATAAGGGAGCATGAATTTTATCATTGGGGTTTTATAGTAATTCAGGGTATAACCATGTTTTAGGAGAATACATGATTAAGGTATTCACATATTATTATGTGGTAAAAATATATCTTCACTATGTTTACCTTCTTTTTAATTTTTGGAATGTGAGTTTAGATAGAATTATTTTGTATAATTCTAAATGTTTCAATGTATTTTGTAGGAAATTGGATAATATTGGTTAATATTAAAACATTATTTTTGGGTTGTTATAAAAAGGACAACCTGATGGTCAGGTTATAAGGGTGCATCACCTTCCACTAGCCTATGTGATGTCAAGGCTTGTATAAAGTAGTTTTCATATAAATATTCTAATATATGAATTATAAATTCATTTATTTAATCCCTATACGATTAAGATAAATAGAATATTTTTTAGTTTTATTATCTTTTGAAGTGAAAGATGAGTTTGTGGTAGAAATTAGTTAAAGGATTGAACTCTACTTGTCAAGTATTATTTTTTTCTTATTCTTTGAATAAATTAATTCTTAAAAATTATGAAAGGATCTAAAAAAATGTGTTCTCCTAATATCATATATTTTGATGAACCAATAATATTTTAAGTCATCATAGATTTATGTCTTTGATGCCCACAATTTTCTATTTATTGTTTACTATTTTGTGATTGATGAGATCAATCACCCCTATAAATATTAATGTTTTCCTCTAATTATTTATCCCTAATTTTCGCCAATGTTATCCTATTATAAGTCTTAATTTCATGGTGTCTTTTTCATTTCCATTTCTCTCTTATTAAGACTAAATTTTAGTAACCATATTTCAGATGTGGGTTTTCCACACATGTAATATCTATTTTCATCCTTTTATTTTCAAAGAACAATTTCAATTTTCAAGAAAGCTATTTATTGAAGGTGGGGAGAAGGTAACACCCTAAGATATCATAATACGTTATCTCTTCAATGTAATTCAAGATCTTGAGCTATATGCAACACCGATTCCTAGCACCCCATGACTTCATAAACTGATCGTTTAAAAAGTAGTTTTGAATAATATAAACTGAATTATGAATTTTATATACTCCATATAATTTTAACAACCATATTATGTGTTTTTTAGACATAATATAAGAAAAAATAATTTTTTTGATAGAATTAGTGTTTTAAAAAAAATTACAATTTTACCTCCTTTTAATAGAGAACCCTTTTTAAATCAATTATTTGAAAATTTTAAATATTGAAATTGAAAAATTAAAATTATTCATTACTATAGGTTCATATAAATTTATTTTGGATAAATTTTTTGTGTTTTTATGATAACTTTTATATTTTGATGAATATTGAAAAATACTAAACTTAAATTGAAAACCACTTTTTTAATCAAAATAATTGATAATGTTAAATTATACATTTGAATGGTTTTGAATTATTATTAGATTATATTTTTATCATTTCACACAATTTTGGTCGCTAAAATTAATTTTACATTTAAATTGGACATAAACACATATCAATCCTTTGATAGTTTTTTCTTCTCGAAAACCCACTTTCTGGTTTTGACAACAAAAATTAATTTTTCATTAATTAATAAAACTTATATGTTTTTAATTTTGTAAAATAGACATCAATTATGAATTTGGAATATCAAAATTATATTCTGCATAATTGTATTTTTATTTTCATGAAAACCTTCAATTTTTTGAGAATAGTGAAAAGTATTGTATAGTACATAAAAATAGTCTTTTTCATTAAAAAATTATCTTTAGTAGAAAATTAATCTTAAAATAGATACATAATACATATATTATTATAATTTATTTTATTGGAGTGATTTTATAATATTATTAGATATATAAAAGTTTATTGAACCATTTTATCGTCTTTTTACCCACCTTTGAGGAACATTTACCCTCATTCTAAGCATATTTTCAAATTTGAAAAAAATGTAATTTTAACGCTTGTTGGAATTGAATTTCAAAAATTGAGATACATGTTTGAAATCAAGTAGAAAAATGTGGTTCAATATGTAGAAAATATTTTATGGTGAATAATAACTTTTATATTTTATTTACCACTGTTAAAAGTAAATAGGGTAATAAAGAAAAAAATGATATGATAATTACCATGAAACATGTCCTAATTCTATTATATAAGTGTTTTTCAACCAAAATAAACATTATGAATTAATATGATCCTTTTTTATCTACTTGGATTATATTAGGACATTTATTGTTATTTTATTTAAAGTATAGTTTAAAGTGTTAAATTCATATTTTAATAACTAAAACATTTTTAATATAGGGTTATACCAAAGATAAATTCTAAATTAAATATTTATAATAAATATATTAATATTTCTTAAATCATTTTATTTAACTTATAATGTTTAGACATTAAATAATTAAATTTTATTTGGACACAATGATGATGCAATTATTACCTTATTATTGAATGATTAAAATAATTGATATTATAATATCCAAATAAATGTAAATTGAAAAATTTGATGCATTACACTAATTTTATAATATAATATGACATGTTATGGTTGATTAAATTTATTGTTTTTGAATTAAACATGTTTTGTTGATTTCATAAAAACCAAATACTAAATAGTGTCAAAATTGACATAAATGAGTTTTTAAAAAACTGATATATTATTAAATGATATAATATTCCTAAAAATATATGGTTCTGCCAAAGGACATATATAATGATAGATGTGTAATTAATGAACCACATTTTTATCTTGGATGTTTATAGTAGGTTTATTAACATTATAATATAAAAATAAAAGGGGACATTGTAAATGTTAAACTATTTAACTAATTGATAAATCTAAATGATAATGTCAATGTAGTGACCGAAACTTATATAAAACTTATTGGTTGAAACTTTTAGAATGATACCCACCATATCATGAAAATAAATCTATATTGATCCATTATAAACCGAAAATGATTTTATAATAATATAATATTTCATGCATTTCCTAAAGTGACCCTCACCTATCTTATAAAAGGGTACTTATACTTATATCAATATAAAATCTCCAAATCCATTTGGCCCAGCCAAAACCTTTTCAAATCTACTACCAACTACCCTTAATTCAACCTAGAGGCCTTACTTTGATCATATTGTCAATTTGAGGATACCTTTTGATTAAATGAAAAATAAGAACCCGAAGAAGGGGTAATTATTTCATCACCTCTTTCAAAGTTCTTTTCTTTATCCACATCCTCTTTATTTTTTATTTCCATACCAAAATAAAAAAACTAGTACCTTCTACATAATGATATTTTATTATAAATATGGTACAATCATATTAATTATTCTATCCATCCTAGGATGGAAGAAGTCACCATATGTGCGTATGTACGGCTTACCATCCCCATGTCGTGGTGTAGTTTGTTATTCAACACATCATTATTTTGATGGGTATAATACTGAGTATAATTGATGTAAATAATAAATATAAAATTCAATTATTCTGTATATATAATATACCATCCTGTTACATACGATTTCACCATCAATAGAATGATGTCGTCGCTCCTGCGTACGTACGACTTATTGCATCCACGATGCGAGGAGATTCATTTCCATGTTCACCATTCGACGCCAATTATAAAATTATATATTCTTAATAAGTATGAAATAATATTCAAACTAGAAATATATATATATTTTTGTTTGTTTTTGTTTTTGTGTATTTACATATATCTCATTCACATACTTCTGTTCAATATGAAATGAAAACCGAAACGGCGTTTCTGTGTACGTACGGCCAACCATCACCATAAACAGTGTTTTCCATTTAATATATCTATATATATTACATAATTATATTCCGAATATATAGTATAAATAAATAATTTTTTATATTCTATAATCATTTAAATCATTATATAAGTTATACGATCAAGAATAACAAGTTAAAACATTTATGATAAAGAAAGTGATTATTACCTGATATGTTATTTTAACATAGAAAATTATTATTAAATGGGTAGTATAATTCCATAAATAAATCAATTATGATATAACAAATATGAATATGGTTTTGTTATAAATTAATAACTTACTATGGTCATTATATACGAGGATAAACGTACCCTCAGTCAAAGGAAATTACATTGTATGGGTTAATTCCTCAATCTCATTATTATCCAAGATTATTTATGTGTAAGTATTTAATGGGAAATGTTTATCATCCACATATTTGTTTCATAAAAATGTTTTCAAAATGAATATTTTAATGTTTTTTTGAAGGGAATATTTATCAATATCATCATTTTAAATGTTTTAAAGATTTATTTCTCTAATTCTATTTAATTAATGTCTATGTTTTAAAAATTATTTTCTGTATTTATTTATATGGACATGAATTTTTTAATATTTTAAATCCATAAAATGTTCCAATTTGGTAAGAGACACATTGATTAAAAATTATCATTTAAATGAATTCAATTATAAATGCGTGGATTTTAAATTATTCCACAAAAGTGATATTTCTCTCAATGATTTCTACTAATCCTTTTCAACTAAGTCCACATCCATTAATAGATATTATTTTTGATTGAGTTTGAATTATTATAATACAATCGTCCATATTATATAGAATGAGTTATGATATGTTTGACTATGGATGTGCTATTTTTATAGAATTTAGTGTTTTCAGTTAATGTATTGACATTTCATAGGCTAGTTTTAAAATGAATTTTAATGTCATGTTTCAACATTTTCATATGAGGAATGGATTAGAAGTATTAAGTGATAGATTGAGTTTTTTATAACTCATTGATTCATTGGTAGGTCTCTTGAGACAAATTTGTGTCTTGTCCCAAGGCCTTGACAAAAAAATTTATTGGTAGTCTTCGCATGAGTCCTTGACTATCTGGTTATAATTTTCAGCATTATGAATTCCATCATTATAAAATTAGATATTGATATTGCATGCAATTATTCAACTAGTAGAATGTCTATATGTAAAAGTAAATGGTATTATTTGATTTATTTATTCCATATTATGCTAAATTTTATGTTTATAATGCTTCTGTTTAAGTCTTATTCTTTTCATTAAATGAGTATGTTTATTTAGGATTTCTTCTAATATATTGTTATCTATATTGAGCATCTAAGCTCACCCCTTACTTATGTTTTATTTTTTATAGGATTTGAAGATGTGTTATATTAATAATATATAGAGTTAATCTACATGAATAATATAATTCTTAATAGATAATTAAAGCTGTGTTTAATTTTAGAAATTTTAATGCAACATTCATATATGTAATCTATTATCCAAGAATAATAAATTGATCAGTCCATTGGACAAGATTCATTGTAATAATTCCAATATATTAAAATATTACACCCGGTCTAGGAAACTGGGGTAATGGTGTTACACACATGGATGGGAATATTGGGTATGAGATTTTCCTCAATGTATTCTTCATGTAAATCAATTTAAATATCATCAAATTTAGGTTTTTCCATTTCATTTTATGTGTCCAAATATTTTTTTATGTTTATGAATCTCAATATATGGTCCTTGTTCATTGTTCTGGTAATTTCATGGATCATCATGGTCCATTACATTGTCTTAATCCATTGTTTGGGGTGCTCTGGGAGGTAGTGCTACCTCAATTAAAGATTTTTCCAAATCATATAGGTTACCAATCAGAACGTTGCATCTGTGCCTTAGTGTAGATAGCTCATCATCGATGAGTTGAGGCGTTGGTAGGTTGAGGCATCCATTGGGTGAGAGGTTTGTAGGTCCAGGCATTAGTGGGCATAGGAGTAGGTTGGTGGAGGAGTCAGTAGGTCGAGGTGTTAGTAAGATGAGGATTCAGTAGGTCTAGGGATTGATTGGTCGAGGTGTCAGCAAGCCAAGCAATGGTAGGACGAGCATCAATGAGTGGTTTCGGTGAGCCAAATCAGTGAGTTGTGTTTGTGAGTCACTGTCGATGGGTTACATCGATGAATCAAGATTGCAGTTCATTTTGGGAAATCACCAATTAGTGAGTCAGACATTATTGACTCACGATCAGTTACTCATGTTGTGGACTCATCAATCAGTGATAAATTTTTTGTTTTTTCTAGTTTTTCCATTTTCTCCCCAACTACAATTTATTGGACATATATCGAGTTTAAAGCCTTATTTTTTCATTTTGAATGGACTTTTAAAGTTTATTTATTATATCATTATTATCCTAACAGTCTAGGTACATTGAAACTGTCAAACCACATAATCATGATCATGATCTACCAATAATGGCCCTTAGAACCATTTCTATATGCTGATAAAGGATCTATCATTTCTAAGATTGAGAACTTATTTTCTTTTGAACCCTTCCATTTTCCATTGGTACACCCAGACACATTATCCCCTGAGGAGTTGTGCACCTATGAAATATAATTATTTTTTTTCCATAGAGAATTTTCTACTGTTCTTGTGACTTTTTTTGCATAATGAGGAATTTTTTATCATCTTTGGTTCCATAGATGGATTTCCCTTTTCTCTATTTTAATTATATATCCTGAGGGGTTTGTGTAAGGATGACTTCTTGTGAAAATTATCGAATCCAATTTTAATGATGTAATAAATGAGGGGTTGGGATGGGGAGGATAATGGTTGCATTGGCTTTATAGTTTGTCATATATATAGGTTGTGAATTTGGTTGAGGATATGCCTTCTAAAAATCAATATCATTGGTGGTCATTGGTTGCACACTGAACACATGAATTTATTTTGAGAATATTTTCTTGAATGTCTATGAACATGAAAAACATGATTAATCACATATATCTGGTTAAATATATGGATTCACCATGATCAAACATGTTATTTTATCACCCCTAAAGTATCAAAGTTGAGTAATGAATGAGTGTGGTTAAATTTAAATTCACCTTTCTTGTTGGTGTGGTTGTGTGTTGTGTGTTTTTCTTTCGACCATTTGAATTGTGTAGGTAATACACTGTTGTTTCTAGTGGTGTGAATATGATTATGTGGTGGTATGTGTTGTGTAATGGAATCTAAGGTTGTGAGATTCGTTGATTGTGGAATTTATTAACTTGTTATGATGGTAGTACTGCATCTGGGCTGTGGGTGGAAGCAGGTATGCATGATCAGATTGTGTATATTTATGTTTATGGGAGTACAGGGTGTGGTGTTGTTATGCATCAGGGATGCCGAGTGTGGTAGTGATGTGGTGTGTTGGGTATTTTCTGGTTGATAGTAAGGACATGTCTACTTGACTATGAAGAATACTGATGGATGTGGTTAGATAGGTATCCTGGAAAGAGTGTGTGCAGTGGGGCTTCAAGCTAGTTGTGTTTTTATTTATTTCAACATGTGGGTATTTTTCGTGTAGCGGGGGTGCCGATTATTGTTTGAGAGAGATGATTTTGAAGAAGTCTGGTGTTACCATGCATAGTCCCTGATCCTAGAGTTTCCAAAGACTCTTGTTAAGTGTGTGTGTGTTATGATATTACTTATGGTGTCCTTTGCTTGGTATTTTCCCAGGTAGGGATGGAATAACCAGTTAATGCATATTAATTTCAAAACAATTAGGTGTCTAGTGGATTTGATTTATCGAATTAGGAAGTGACCATCATTCTTTCTGAAATGTTCACATAGAGATAGATGTAAAGGTAGTTTTTTGGGTAGTTTTTTTTTGTTTTAAAACCCCAGATTAATGGTTGAGTATTTGGAACATATATATATATATATACTTGTAATTCCTTTAATTTTCTATATGTAGCCTATCTGTGTTGAGAAATACATGATGAAAACCCCATTATTATGGGGGAGTGTGTCATTTCCCAACATCTCGGTAGAAGGATGGATGGCTATTTATTGGTTCTTCTATTCTCCATCTTCTAGGCATTGGTATCCCTAAAATCATATTGTAGGATGTGGGGCAGTTGTGAGGCCCATGTGTCTGCAGGTGAGGTATACTTCCCAAGTGTCATGAGGATGATAAGTTTTGTACCTTCCCAAGTGTATTAGGGATGTGATGTTTTTTTATCCTAGGTTTTATTGGGAGGTATGTGGTATAACTGTCACACCCGGGTTTTTATTTTTTCTTTGTTCTAGCTCAGGTTGGGGTTCGGGTGAGAACCTGTTTAAAAAATTTTAGTGTTATATAAAAAATTCATGTTTTGGGGCTTGGTGGCATCAGGCCCACAAGCATAGTACAATCCAGATATCCTGTAGTTATGACAAGACACCCGCGCAATCACTTTTGTATTAGACAAAACTCACTGCACGGTTCACACACTACCACTTGAGCCGCACGCGGACTGCTCGGTTGCCCAACATTCAAATAAATTAAATGAATAAAATAAAAACTAAATGTGGAAAATAATTTTATAAATTAAAATAATTAAACTGAATCTTATTAATTTTAACAATTATATTATTATGGTTGCCGATAATATTATTATTATTATAATAAAAATTGTCTTGTTATCAACATATTAAAAATATTAAAAATATTATAAATTTTATTATAGATAATAAAATTAAAATGAATATTAACTAGTTTAGTAATTAATAATTATCAGTATTATTACTACAGTTGATATTTGGGTCGGTGCGCGGGGAATTCACAACTAGTGGAAGCTGTGCGGTTAGCCCGGGAACCTGCGTGACTGTGCCGTTAGAGTCAGCCAAATATAATAAATTAAATGAGATGAAAAAAATTTAAATATATAAGTTATTGTAGTAATAATATCATTTTGACAGGAATAATAATATTAATATAAAATCAATGAATTGTTACAAAAAAATAAATAAATTAGTAATTATTTCTATTATTTCTTGTATATTATTTCAGATGTTTTTATTATTATTATTGGTATTATTATTATTATTGATATTAATATTATTACTATTTTTATTATATTTATTTTCTTTTTTTCCTTCTATTTTTCTTATATCCCAAGCCTTCTCCCAATTTTTTTCTTCTTCTTCTCTACCCTAGTCAGTGCGGCGCATCCACCCTCACCCTCTCCCCTCTCTTCCTTCCCACAACCACTATCTGTCGCACCAACCAGCCTCATATCCCCCTAGAACGACCTCCTTGTTGCATGGAATTTATGCATTAACAAACACTCACTCCTGCCATGCACCGGCTGTACCTCCCGGCACCCTCCGGCTTCACCTCCTGCTGTGCACGCCTCCTACACCACCCCACACTAATGACCATGCGACCTCCTTGCACTCAACTAGCTCTCCTTCCTTGAAGTCGCCGACTTCTAGTAGCCACCCTCCATGGATCCACATATTACCTGTGACCTCCAGCTCGCTCCCTCTTTCCATCACCGACACACCCCAGTTTGACCGACCCTCCTTATGGTGCAATTCCTGACAAATGATCCTCAATGCTATCCATCTCTGGCCAGAACCCCATCGCGGCGTGAACCCCCGTAACCTGCATCGCTCCCTCATCACTGGGGCAATCCAGCACACACACTCTCCCTATGGCTCCCCTCACTACCCATCAAGGCCACACCTTCACTAGTACTTCTCTAGTCGCCGCAAACATTGGCCAGACCTCCACCAACTGGTGACCCCACAGGACATCCCTTCTCCGACTAGTGGCTTTCTCTGGTGACCAGTGGGCGTGACTCCACATGTCTGACAGTTTCTTTTTCCCCTCGGGCCAACCAGAATAGTGACACCTTGACGGGGTTCCCCTTCCCTTCTCTGTGCGCATGACCATCACACCCCCTCTTCCTGCGGAGTTTTCTTCTTAGAAACTACACCCCTGTCCGACCACTTTCTGGACAGCGACCCCTCCCCTAGTGATTCTGCAAACTCTTTCCAGCACGTAATCTTGTTGGAACACATCTATACCTTGGCACACCATTTTTTTAACTGTCACATGACCACTTATCAGGGTCACACCCACTTCTGGTAAGCTCTCCACTCCTTTTTGATGGTCGCACAACTCTAACGATCGAGCGCACCCTGAGCTGACCCCTACCTCTTTATATTATTAGGTATCTAGTTTTCTTGGTAGAATTACATTTATTTAAAATTAATTAATTGTTTCAAGGTTCGAGATTATTTATTTTTGAATAAATTAACAGATATTTTAGATAATTTGTGATTATTTAATTGTTTCACCAACTCTATTTATTTTGGATTTTTTTTGAAAAGTTAGTCTGGTGAGAATTGTGTTTTGGAAACATGCTGAGGTGCATTGTGCGTTTTTCATTTGTATAAAAATTTTTTATATCAGTGTTTATATGTTTTTAATTGTTTTTCTGATGTTTAATTGTTGAGTAGTTTTTGTCAGTGCTTATGTGTTTTTAGTTGTTTGTGCGATTGTTACATTGTGTCAGTGAGGAAAACCCGCGATACTACAATCATGGTCTTGTGTGTGCTTGTGCGCCAGTGCGATAAGCGACACACCAGCGTGTTCGAGCTGTGAGTCGAGGTTGGTCCCCCAATTCACTCACCATTAAATTCCGAATTTAGTAATTTCTTGATATTTTATTAATTTTAATAAATGATAAATAATATAAGATAATTAATTTTTAAATGATTATTTGGTGTAAAAGAGCCTTTTATTTATTATAGGACAAATGAAATATTTTATTGATGAAGAGACACCCAGTATTGAAATAATTCTCATTTGGATTTTGAACATAAATCAAGGAATATCAAATGTTGTTATGGTTTATTGATAAATGATTTCTTTTGAAGCGTGAATAAGAATTTCGGTTCCCTTAAGAAATTGGGATTTTCATTACAATTAGTGAAGGACTGTTTAGAACTTTTTTGAAATAAATTATTTTGGAAAAACTCTCTTTGGGGTGACTCAGGGGTGATCTTTGGTGTACGCTGACTGCATGATTTATATTTGATGTTTGTGCTACATGATGGAAATTTTTTACTCACTCTTTCAATTTTTATAATACGAATTGACATGGGAACCTGGCATAGTAAATGAATTTTATAAGAATGATTGTTGCGCTAGTTTTGATTACGCACTAGCAAGTGGCCCTTATTACGGATTATACACTTCTAGGGGATTGGGCCCCTCAGTTAGGCCATTTTGGGCATCACTGGGTGTTAGGGAATTATGATGACATCGAGAGTAGGCATGCCTTCAGGATGAGTCACATTTATGGTACGTTTTGCATTGTTAACGAGCTCCTTGGTTCGACCCATGTTTCCTTTAGCGTTTATTTGTATGTGGCGGATGGTTGAGAGGTCTAGTTCGGTTGCTAGCCCCTATGTGCCACATTTTATATTTCATTTAGAGTGTGTTGTATGTTATGTTTGGTTTTCCTTTTGACTAACAACTAAAATTTGGATTTCTAAATTTTTCAAAAAAACGTTTTAAAATGAATTGAATCTTCTCCTTTCAAGAATTAAACTTGTTTTTAAGTTAAATAGGGGAATAGATAGATACTTGTTTTATAAACGAAGGTGTTTTTGTGGAAACCACGATTTTATATAACTTAGTTCAAACCTAGAATTGGTAAATTATTTATTTAATGGTATGTGGATTGGGAATAGAATTTGTCGGGCCTACCTACTATGTTTTAATACTCACACCTATAGTGTTTTCCTATTTTTAGTTTTGTTGTAGGTTTGACATGAGCTTGTTTATCATGGGAAAGACATGGTTGTGGTTTGGAGAGTGACACTCGGGGTTATGAAAAGTTTTTCGTTGTCGCTCGATTATTGTGTTGTTGTTGGTCATCCATTCTTTTTCATGTTGTTTATTTACCATGTGTTGTTACACTTTCTCTGCTACTTTATTTTTTTCACTAGGAGAAATTGTTCCTCCTTTATCTCTATTGATGCCCTGGAACTTGTCGCCAGCCTGGGAGGATTGGGAATGCCTCTCGGGTCGTGTCGCAGACCGGCTTGGGTGACTGGTTAAGGGTCGAACCGGGTTGGTTCGTGCCAAAATGGTATCAGAGGGAGGTTCGGCTCTTAAGAGACCATTGTTCTTTAGAGTGCCCATAGTTTTTTGGGGTTGTCATGGTAGAATGAGTAGAATTGTCGGGACTTGAGGCGCACGAATGAGAAGGACGTCAGGAACCCTTGTTCATTCTGAATCTTTGGTTACCATGTGATGTTTGGGTTGTTGGTGTCTTTTGGTTCTTTTTAATTAATTTATATTGGGAAATGAAATGGAAGACAGATTAGTGACCTTTGTGAGGTCTCATAGTCTATAAAGGCTTGTGCAGTTGGATACATTACCCTATAGTGCCCCTTGGGATGATTCCATGACTGACGTATGGATTCCAACCATATGCCTGAGTCACCCATCAACTCTAGTTTCTTTTTGTGGATCGTTTGGGGTTTTCATTATTTCTAAGAATAGTTTTGCAAGGTTTTATATTTGAAATTGTGAAATGATGAAATTGAGATGGCAATGACCATGTTTTGATTATGTTCTTTGTTTCCCAGTTCCTTAGTGTTCAACCCCATGATGGTTTGATGGATGCCCGAGGTGAAGCTTCGAGTGGTGAACCCCTAGAAAACCCTCTAGTTGATCAGCCTATAGACTATGTTCTAGAATTCTAGAATTTGAGGCCTCCACTATTTTATAGTCAATAAGATCCTCATGAGGAAGAGGAGTAGTAGTAGACGATTAAGAGGAATGTCAGTTTCATTGGGTTTCCTGAGTTGTTAACGGTGAAGCTAGATACCTTTATACTTGAAGGTCCTTCATGGAAATGGTGGAATTTTGTGTCTTGGAACAAACCTCAGAACTATTTAACATGGGAGTTTTTCAAGTCATCATTCATCAAACGACACTTCTCTCACGTGATGATGATGAGGAAGTGGATGAAGTTGTGTTGTCTTCAGCATGGCATTGAATCAGTCCTAGAATTCTATTGTAATTTCATAGACCAGGTTATGTACGACCAATTGTTTGTTGAAAATGATCCTGGGAAGGCTCAAAAATTTGAGTATGAACTCTGACCTGAACTGTGATAAAAAATTGAAGAGCTAAACCTAACCACCTTCTCGAATGTTATGGGTCATGCCTTTCCTGCTGAAGCTGATCCAGTAGGAGGATATAAATAGGCGAATCCACCCCGACCATGGGAGGCAATGCAGAGGATGACGATATGAATTATTGGAAGCGACCTGATGTAGGTTGCTCTAGTAGAGGAGTCAAGAGGCCTTCAGACCTTCAGTCATCTTCTTTCACAGTGCAATGTTGTGTTCTGTCACTAGTGTGGTAGGCAGGGTCACAAGAGGCTGACGTGTTAGAGTGCTCTGAGACCCTGCCACACCTGTAGACGTTTGTGTCACATGCAACGATTCTGACGAGGTGTATCCAAGAAGCACACTGAAGCTAGACCTGGCTCATCGAAGGTCACCTCTTCTTATCTGCATGAGTTGGGAAATGTTTGTGGACTAGTTTGATGTAATTTATTTTTAGTATTCCTTGGATGTAGTAGTCATCTCCTGTAACGTTTTGGGGTGTTTATTTTCCTTCAGTTGTAAAAATGATTATCATTGAGCCTCTTTAAAACTATTATTTTGAATGGAATGGTTTTTGGTAAAAAAAAATTTGTGTGTGGTGTTTGGGGTTTCAAGAAGCCTGACTGTGTGGTAGAAGATGATTTAGAAATTAAAGCTCCAACCGGAAGTCTCGGAGTGCAGTTGGCACGTAGACTGGAGAACCCCAGTGGTGTAAAAAGTTCATAATTTACTCTCTGTCTTTAGTGAGTATTGGTTCGTGTTATTCTGAGGGTATGAAGTTGTTAGTATAGCGATGGATGTATTTTTGATACTATATCGGTGGGGCCCTCCCCTTCCTACCCCTCCCTCTATGTTGGGTTCTCTGGTTTATGCGGTAAGTCTCCAAGTTCGATTAATCTCATCAGTCCTTATGGTTGGGAGACCCATCATGGGTCTCTCAGAATTCTGTTTGGCTTGATTCCTATTGCGGGGAGTCCATCTGGGCCTCCTCGTGTTAGTGTCAGAGTTTCATTTCGGGTTTCATTTTGGTAGTGTTTAAAGTGTTAGTGTTTTGAGGATAAGTTTCATATCAAGGGAGTTCGGATTCAATTTGGTTCGATCAACTAGTGTGCTTAAGAATTTGGGGGTGGTTGAATCTTATAATGTTTTATCTTTAGGTATAGATATTGTTGTTGCTTTCCATAGGTGGAATGAATTGTGGTGTGGAGAATTTTCACACTTCGGTATTTATTTATCTTTAGTTCCGGCTCGGGTCATGGTTCGGGTGAGACCCTGTTTAGAATTTTTGAGCATTGTCTTAAAAATGTATGTTTTGGGGCTTGGTGGGATCTATTGCACAAGCAGAGTACAATCCAGAGATCATGTGGTTTTGACCAGACACCAACGCAATATCTTTTGTACTGGACATAACTCAATATATGGTTCACACATGGTCACTTCATCCATACTCAGACCACGTGATTGCCCAACATTCAAATAATTGAAATGAATAAAATAAAAATAAGATTGAAAAAAATTGAAATTAAATTAAAGTATCTTAAGTGTTGTAATTTTAACAATAATATTATTATGGATTCAAATATTATTATTATTATTATTTAAACAATGGTCTTGTTTTCATCATTATAAATATTTTATTACCATAATAAATGTTATTATAGATTATATTATTTAAATGAATATTAATTAGTATAGAAATTAATAATTATCATTATTTTTACTACAGTTGATATTTGTGCCAGTGACCAGGCACCGCATAACGAGCAGAAGCTGTACAGTTAGCCCGGGAAGTTGCGTGACTGCATCGTTAGAGTGAGACAAAAATAATAAAACAACTGAGCTGAAAAAAATAAGTTAAATAAATAAATTATTTTAGTAATAATATTATTTTTACACGAATAATAATATTAAATTACTCTTAATGAATTTTTACAGAAAAATATAAATAAATAATAATTATTTCTATCATTTCAAATTTATTATTAGAGATGTATTTATTATTATTATTTGTATTATTATTATTATTATTGATGTTAATATTATTACTATTGTTATTATCTTTTTATATTTCATTTTCACATTTTTATTCTAACCCTACCCATATCCCTATTTTTTATTTCTTCTTCTCCTCCCTGGTCCGTACGGCGCTGGTGCCGGCACCCTCACTCTCTCTCCTCTCTTCCTTCCCGCACCAACTATCTGTCGCACCTACCAGCCATAACTCCCCACAGCGTGACCTCCTTGCTGCCTCGAGTTTCTCCATCGACTAACACCCCCTCATGCCATGCACCGGCCGCACCTCCCTGCACCCTCCAGCTTCACCTCCTCAAGTGTGTGCCTCCTATACCACCCTGAACCACCAGCTGTGTGACCTCCCTGCACTCATCCAGCTCTACTTCCTTGAAGCTTCCGACCACCAGCAACCACCCTTCAAGGATCTGCCTCCTACTCGTGACCTTCATCCCTCTCCCTCTTTACATCTCAAGAACACCCATATTCAACCAACCCTCCTTGCGGTGCAATTCTCGACCAATGCTCCTCCCTCCTCTCCATCTCTGTCCAGAACCCCATTGCGGTGTGAACCCCTCTAACCTTCATTTCTTACTCTTAACTCGTATGATATAGCCCGCATTCTCTCCCAGTTGTGCTCCTAAATTCCCATCCAGGTCGCACCTTTCTCGGTGCCTGCCTGGCCGCCATGAACTTCGGTCGGACCTCCTCTGAATGGTAACCCCATTGGCCATCGCTTCTCTAGCCAGTGGCTCTCTCTGGCGATTAGTGGGCGTGACACCCCCTGTTCGACAGTTTCTTTTTCCCCATGGGTCAACCAGACCCGCAAAAACCTAAAACGGTTCTCCTTCCCTACTCCGCGTGCCCCACCAACGCTCCCCCTTTCACTGCCAACTTTTTTTTTCTGGCCACTACGCCTCATGTACATACCTTTCTGGCCAGCGACCCCTTATTTGATGTTTTCGCCGCCACTTTCCAGTGTGTAATCTTATCGGCACACATCTACACCTCATCTTTCCTTTTGTTTGATGGTCATGCAACCTCCTAGATGGTCCCCACACACTTTCGGTATCATTACCGCCCCTTTTTTGATTGTCACGCAACTCTGACGATCGAGCACACCCTATGCCGACCCATACCCCATTAAATTTAGAGGTACCGATTTTACTACATGACTTAATTTTATTTAATATTAATTAATTACATTTTGTTTTGAGTTTATTTATTTTAGAATAAATTATCTCATATTGTAGATAATTTTTGATTTGTTAATTGTTTCACCAACACTGTTCATTTTGGAATTATTATAAAAGTTATTATGGTGAGAATTTTGTTTTTAAAACATGCTAAGGTGGGTTGGGTGCTGTTCATTGAATTGAACTATTTTTATTTCAGCGTTTCTATATTTTTAATTATTTATGCGATGTTTAATTGTTGAGTTATTTTTTGTCAGATTTATGTGTTTTTAGTTGTTCATGTGGTTGTTTCAGCATGTCGGCAAGGAAAGCCCGTGATACTACAATCATCTACTTGTGTGTGCTTGTGAAACTATGTGAGGCATGACACGCCAGTGTGTTCGAGCTGTGATTTGAGGTAGGTCCCCCACTTTACTTGTATTTAAATTCATAATTTAGTAGTTTCTTGATATTTTATTAATTTTAATAAATGAAAAATAATATAAGATAATTAATTTTTAAATGATTATTTGGTGTAAAAAACTAATTATTTTATATAAAACACATGATATATTTTCATGATGAACGGAAAACCATTAGTGAATGAATGCTCATTTAGCCTTTAAACATAATTCATGGAATTTCCAATGTAGTTCTGGTTTATTAATAAATAATTTATTTTGATACATAAACAAGCGTTTTGGTACTCTTCAAAAATGCGGATATTCTTTAAATTTTTTGACGGCTCGTTTGACACATTAATAAAATAAATTATTTTGGAAGACTCTCATCGTGGTGACTTAGGGGTGATCTTCTGTGTACGTTGACTGCATGAGTTATGTGTGATGTTTGTGCTACTTGATTGGCTATGATGACTCACCCCTTTCCTTTTTATTATATGTGTTGACATGAGAACCTTACATAGTAAGTGATTCATCTGAGAATGATTGCTGCGCTAGTTTAGATTACACCTTGGAAAGTGGTCCTTAGTACAGATTATACTCTGTGGGGGTATTTAGCCCCTCGGTTAGGCCATGTAGGGAAACACTGGACCATAGGGCATTATGAAGTCATCGAGATTAGGCATGCCTTTTGGATGAGTCACATATATGTTACGTTCTGGATTGTTCATGAGCTCCTAGGTGCGACCCATGTTTCGTTTAGTGCTTATTTGTATGTGGCGGACGGTTGAGAGGTCTAATTCGATAGCTGGCCACTGTGTTCCACTTTTTCCAATGCCCTTAGGGTGTGTTGTATTTTATTTATGGTTTATCTTATGACTATCAAAAAAAATATTGGGAATAGACCGTTACGTATTTTAGAACCGAAGGTGTATGTGTGGAAACCTATATTTTATATAATTTAGTTCAAACCATGAATAGATAAGTTCTTCATTTAATGGTATGTGCATTGGGAATAGAAATTTTTGCCCTACCTACTGAGTTTTAAAACTCACACCTACAGTGTATTCATATTTTTAGTTTTTGTTGAAGGTTTGACCCGAGCTTGTTCGCTGTGAGTGATAATTGTTTTTGGTTTGGAGAGTGGCACTCGAGGTCACGACGTGTTTTTGGTTGTGGTCAGTTTAGTGTGATGTTGTGGGTCATCCTTTGTTTTTTGGGTTGTTTATTTACCTTTAGTTGTTCCACTTTTTCCTCTGTATTATTTATTTTCACTGGAAAACTCCTCCCCTATTTATCTCTATTGATTCCCTGGTGCTTGTCGCTAGCCTAGGAGGATTGGGAACACCATTTGGTCCTTGTTGCAGACAGATTTGTGTGACAGGTTCAGGGTCGACCAAGGATGGTTCATGACAATAAGGAACATGTGTGTGCATGAGGGTTATGATAGTAGGGCTTGTGGAAGAGCATGGTAGATCCAAGATGTTCACAAATAGGGATGAGTAGTTAACCATTGGGAAATGGTGTGGGTTACCCAAATATTGATGAGTTAATTATTTTACTTTACATGACTTGCATTATTTTTCGAGCACGTATCAATGAGGTTGGGGTGGATAGTATACATTGTTAGATTTTTTTAGTGTCTTTTGTTTTATCACTGGGGAATTTGTATGATTCTCCCACTTATTCACACGTGAAATTGAATTTTTTTTATTGAGTATAATTATCAGTGCATAGATTTATTTTGGTACTTACATTAGATATTTTATTTTATTTGATGAAATTTTACATTAAAAATGCGTGTGTTAAGGATTTTGGATTATTTCATATATTTCATGGAGTTTTTCTAAAGTTAATACACCTTATTTCCAGATCGTGGTTAGTATAAAAGGGTAATGCATCTCAATTTGTGAGATTTTTATACCCTCGGTGCTAGTCACCAGCGTGATCCCTTATAGCGGTGGGAATTTTGGTCACTATCTCTTTTGCATCTTGAAGAAGGAAGGTCACTTCACTATGCAATAACTCCGCACATATTGAGAATGGGGGTTTGTGAAATAATTATTGAAGAGCATGATGGATGATATATTGAATAAATTTTGTAGTTAGTAATAGTAAGGATTGAATGGGATGGTAGGGTATTAGTGTTAGGAGATCCTGGTGCGTGATATAAGCCAAGGAAGACTTCCTATGACCTAGGATTTTATCCCACCCCCACTCGTGATCCAATTCAAGGAAATTGAGATTAACAACCAACCATGGGAGGCTACACCATTTGTGGGGTAGAGACCATAGGATTGGTACCTATATCAGGATGATTTTTTTTAATGGTGGTTTTGGTCATTTCGAGATAAACATAAATAACAAATGAGTTAACATGAATCATAAATAATTTTCATACTACTCAGGCTTAGGAGTTCCTTGTCTACATTTTAGCTGTGAATCCTAGTCATTATCTTTGTGTCTATCATGTAATGTAGGGTCAGTGTCCGTGATTGGAGGTGTCTATAGGTCAAGTATTCTATAGGTAGAGGCATCTGTATGTCAAGAGGGTAGTAGGTCGAGGCATCGGTAGTTTGAGGCATCGGTTGGGAAAGTCATCGGTAAGTCAATGAGCCTGGATGGATAAGGTTTCAATAGGTTGAGGAATCGGTAGGTTGAGGTGTTGGTAAGTCAAAGGGTCATTATGATTAGGTTGAGGAATCGATAGGTTGAGGAATTGGTAGGTTGGGGCATCAGTAGTCGAGGTGTCAGTATGTCAAGGCGTTCTTAGGTCAGGCGTCTGTGAGTAGCATCAGTGAGTGACATCAGTGAGTCACTATTTGGGCCACATTTTAGTGAATCGTTTTGGGGAGTCACCTTCGTGAGTTGCATCGGTGCGTCAGGGTCAGTGACTCTCTCTTTGTGACTCATGTTGGTGACTCAACCATTAGTGAGTAATTTCTAGTTTTTTTCCAGTATTTTCTAGATTTCCCTCCTATATTTTATTTTATGTAAATATTGTTTAAATACTTGATTAAGAATTTTGAAAGGAATCTCAAAGGCAATTTATAATATATTCAATATACTAACTCTTTGAGGACTTTTTAATTGTCAAACTGCATAATATTGATCACGATACTATATTAATTACCCTTGGAATCATTCTTTCTATTGATATTGGTACTGGTTTTCTAATGTTGAGAACCCATCTTTTATTGAACCCTTTTATTTTCTCTTAGTACGCCCAAAAAATTTCTTCTTCGATGAGTCATATTCCAATGCCATATCAGTCTATTCAGTTTTCCCATTGAGTGTTTCCTACTACCCGTGTGACCCATATTTTTGGAGAAAGGAGGAGTTTTTGATTGTCTATTGTTCCATATAGGCATTTTTTTCTCTCTTTTAATATTGTATCATTAAGGGTGGGTGTAAAGATGATTTCTTATGAATTCATATAAATCCAAATTTAATGATGTAATAAAAGTTGGGAAAGGAATATGGTAATAATATTTCTATTGTTTTTACCTATTATATTTGTTCCATGTTGTGAAATATGTTGGGAATTTGACTTCGTAAAATAATGGTCATTTGTGGTCTCACTTCTCAAATTGATATCATGAAATCTTATTTTTAATACTTTATTGAATGGTTTTGAATATTAATAAAATTATTAATCACATATCTATGTATTAATATATTTATTAACTATGATCAAACATTTTCTATGATCACATGTGAATAATAAAAGTAGAAATGAAAAATGATTATGGTTAAATATGAAAGAACATTTCTTGTTGGTGTGGATATGTGTTGTACATTGTTCAATTGACTATGTGTCTCATAATGGTCATGTGGTGAGGTTTCAAGGAATGTGGATGTGAGTAAGGGGTGGTACAGGGGATGTGAGGGAATTTTAAGTTGAGAGATTCATATATTGTGGAATGGATGACCTTGTTATGTTGTGGAACTACATATGGGTAGTAGTTGAGAAACAGAGCTATAATATTGGATTGTATTATTTTTATGTTTATCATTGTGTTGTTTGTGGTGTTGTTATATAGTGGGTATGATGTGTGTGGTAGTGTTGGAATGTATTGGGGGTTGTCTTGTTGAGAAAAAATAAAAATGTAGTATGCCATCGAAAAATGATGATGGAAGTGGTCGGACAGGTGTCCAGGAAAGGGGTGTTTTGTGGGACTGTAAGTCAATCGAGTTATTATTATTTTTCTAGATGTGGTTCATTTCGTGTAGTGTGGGTGTAGATTTTGGTTTAAGATGGATGATTTTGATGAAGGATGGTGTTACCAGGTGTAGGCCCTTCTCGTAGAGTTTCCAGTGACTTTTGTGAAGTCTCTGTGTGTTATGACATTACTTGCTGTGTGATTTTCTTTGTAGTTTCCAGGGTATAGAGGGATTTACAATTAGATGTGTATTAACATAAAAATTGATGGGTTTAAGGAAAATTTCATTTATAAAATTGTTATGTGACCATCACTCGTTCAGATACGTACAATTAAAGGTAGTAGAAAAGGCAATTTCTTTGGTTCTTTGTTTGTATTAAAAACTCTAAGGCTTGGTTGAGTGTTTAGAAACTATATATATATGTATATATATATATATTTCGTTCCATGTGTTTTCTATATGAACCCCACCTATGTTGATCACTATATGTTGACCACCCCATTGTTATGGGAGAGGATGCATTTTCCCAACATCCCAATGGGAGGATGGATAGATGGTTATTGTCTATTCTCTTCTCCCTCTTATAGGCATTGGTAGCCCTAGACTCTTTGGGAAGGTTGTGGTGCGGTTGTATAGCCCAGTTGTATGTGGGTGAGGTGTGATTACTATGTGTATTTGGGATTAGATATATTGTTCATTCCAAGGTTTCTTCAGGATGTGATGTGGTTGTGGCCTGTGTGTATGTGGGAAAGATGTAGAGTATGGCCCAGGCGTTTGTGGGTGGGTTGTGATAGTGGGGCTTTTGTAATATCTTGGTATATTGAAGATGTTTTACATTATAGATGAAAATTTATCTAATGGTATGTGGTTCAGTGTACCCAAATATTGATGTTTCCTACCATTTTATTTCACTTGACTTGTGTTGTTTAGTGAGTAAAACATGGTGAGGCCAGGCTGGATATTATAAATTATTAGGTGCTTTTGATTTTATATTGTTTTCTCACAGGGGAATTGGTATGCATCTACATATTGCTCATAAGTAACATTGGTTTTCCCTACAAAGTATACTTGTATTCACAACCAACATATATAAAACTGTGTTCAAATTTCCATGGAGATGACACAGACTGTGCTGGTCCTTACTAGATCAAATGTTGGGGACGGTTGTTGTGTCGCTGGTTCATTTTATTTTGGTACTTACCTTGTAGTTGTATTTGTAAATATATCTATTTTAAATTAAAAATACATGTGGGATGGATTTTAGATTCTCATATATATGTATTTTCTTTTTTTTTGGCTGATATATCTTCTCTCCTCATATTGGATACTATAAAATGTAATGCCTCCCATTTTTTCAGAATTTTTTACCGTTTCTGTTTTTTTCCTCCCTGGTGAAAACTGGATGTGGGACATGGGGGTCATTATCACTTTTTATTCATTAATAAGGAATTTCATGACATTTTCCATTCATTTCCCTTATCTTAATTCTAGAGGTTCATGACCATTTTTCTCAATTTTTTTCATCTGACGATGGTAGTAGTAAAAATTCAAGGTTTTCCATTTTTTTGGTTTATATATAGACCAATATAATTTTCTATCATGAAATTTTCTCATACCTTATATTATACTACATTATTTTATATATAAAATATTCATGATTATGAGTTGAAAAAATTGATTCAAAACAAGATAAATATTAGAACATAAACTTAAAATTTAATCAAATACAATTTTTTATGTTTTCAGTTTTTTATTCAGAAAATTTCATCACAGATATATTAATATAAATACACCTATTAATATTCCATCATCCTTTTAGAGATCTACCTAAATAACTTTTGAAATCATGAAATGAAACAAAATTTTTTTCCTTTTTCATCTTACACATGATGAATATGTAACAAAATATATATGAAAATAAAAAGAATCGGGGGTCGACTATATATTGCATTATATCCCCATGAAATCATCTCAAACTTTTAATTTTTGGTGATTGGGAGTGAGAAATATAGAAGAGAAAAATAAAATAAATAAAGAAATATATATAGAGTATTCTCCAAATACGAAAAATAATAAGTCCTCTAGAAATATTAAAATGGAAATATTATTATTTGAAATAAACCTGTTTGAAATTTGTTATATATAGTTAAAATATTTTGGAAAGTCGTATTTTCAAATTAAGAATGGTGTTATATATTTTATAACAGTATGATTTCATGATAATAAATTTTGATGTTTTTAAAAACCCAGATTTTATTTGTAAAAGGAATTTTTATTTTCCCAAATAATAATTTCATCAAAATTACTTTATAGTTATGTAACTAATTAATTATTATATTTTGTTTTAAAAAATTTAATTATGTCTAAAATATAATTAGTATCATGGTATTTAATTTCTTTAAAATTTATTCGTATTAGATTATATGGTCATCATCTGGAATTCCTGACCATTCCGAAAATTAAATTCATGTTTTTTTAAATCTTTTTATGTTCATATCTTTTATATATTAGTAGTTTATTTGGAAATATTGATATCTTCTACTGATTCCATGAGATTTTTTTCCCAAACACAATGTTATAATATAATTTCTTCATATGAAAATAGTATCAGTATTATAATCTAATGGGGTTTAATTATTTATAATTGATCAAAGGACACCTTAATAAAAACAATTTGAAACTTTGGTATAAGATCATCAAATTAGATGATGAAAAATGGGGAGTCATCCCATAGCCTTAATGTGAGATTTTCTGGAAAGTGATTCTTTTAAGTGGACACTTGGTTTTCAAATAATCTTGTGAGTATAAAAATAATACAAAAATGAATAATTGTTTTTCAAAATAATGATAATGGATAAATCCATCTATTTATCAAAGAAAATCTATGAAATGGAATTTAAAAAGGAAATGTATTTTTATAAAAAAATTAAAATATATTTTATATATTAAAAATAAATATTATATATATCAAATATATATATTTGATATATATGTTTTAATAATAATTTTAAATACATATTTAAAATGAATTTTTTTTACTATTTTTTAATCAACACACTGGAAAATTTTATGCCCGCTATAAATTTTAAAATATTATTCATTGTTTTATAAGAATTTATATTTGTTATTTTTTTTATATGGGGTTTCACATGAGAATAAAAATATTTAATTGTGAATATCTTGCACAATTCTTAGGAGTTATAGGGTTCTGTCTGAATTTCAAAAACAAAAACGAAGAAGATCGTAGGTTATGTACTGTACTATGTATTTTTTATAATCAATAATAATTGATAAAAAATAATCATCATCTTGAAGAAAGGGTTATGGATATAGAAAATACCAATAATTATATTTAGTTATATTAGAAATTTTATTTTTTACTTTCCCATTTATAATTGAATCACTATATGAATTATATATCTATTATAATATATTTTAACAGTAATAATATTGATACATTTATATAAAAAATAAATTTATATTTTTAAAATATATTAATGTCATGTTTTTTTTCTTTATTTGATATTTAATTTTATTTTTACTGAGAAAAAATTCATGTCATTAGATATTTTACTAGAGGTACATCCAATTAACGAGATTATCAATTACAATATTTCTAATGATAATTAATATATTATTGATATTTAATTCATACATATTTATAGAACTCCTAACTAATTCATTATTTACATAGTCACATCCAAATTCAAAATTTTTAGTTCAAATTAATGAATGTCATTTCCTCTTTTATGTGAATATCATTATACTAGTTATTTGGATAGTTGTGATCCTCAAAATTGAGATGACCCATGGAATTTACTATCCAAAAAGATTATAATCATTTATATTTTTTTTATATTTTTTTGAAACCTTTAATGGATATATTCTTCAATAGAGAACAATAATCCACAATGTGAAATACATAGTATTTTTTAATTCTTTTGTATTGTGTATCTTATTGATTTATCCATATATAATTTAAAATTAGTTATGAACCTCAAAAAAATTGTAAATTTTTATTTTCCTTAGAATATGATAATGAAAATATTGAAATTATATATAGAAAATTTTATAAAATTCCCCTTCATTGATCAATATAATTAAACACATGCTATCATTTTCTTTTAATTAGTGTTAATAATCATCCAATAATATTAGTGATCATAGAAGGATAGATATTTTATCTCACTCTACATAATATTAATAACTCAATTCCATTTTATCAGTTGAATTAAAATTTCATTATCTTAGTATTTTCTATAGCATATAATGCCCATTATCACTTTTATTGAGTCATTATATTAATTAATGTCCATGTTTTTTAGATTTATAATGAACAGTAGTGTTTATCATAATTATGTAATATTCCATCCATTCACCGCATCGATTTATATTATATCTTATATTAGTCAATTAATTTCTCCTTAAAAAATCTATAGGAATATACCATTCCTATTTTTATTATTGTTAAAATATAGACTCTAACTATAATTTTAATCATAATTTTTGATAGCTATTATTACATAATCACATTTGTTCTATGTACATATATTATCCCATTTTTGGCATTAGGAAAATCATTTCATCCATTTTTAACATGGTTACATGGGAAAAAAACATTTCTAAAATCAAATTCTGTTAAACATGTGTGAGGAATATTAAACACCATTTGATAATTTTTGTAATATATGAAAAATTGAAGAAAACCATGTTATTAATATCTTTAATTAATAATTTATTCCTCTTCCGTAAAAACAAATCTTGGTAAAATATATTAATATATATGTTGGGTTATATAATTATTTATATCCAAATTATTTGACATAATAAATTAATTACAATGGGTTGTAAGGATAAATTTGCATATCAATGTATATACTATGGGAGTATAATCCATGTTTTGTAATTAGGCCTCATTATTAAATAATAGGTGATGATTGGGTTAATACCAAAAATTCCCATTTCATGCTTATTACTCCTTGGAATGAGTGTAATACATCATGTATCCACTTTTAGTATCTAGAAATGGATGTTATTTCTAGGAAAATCACAAAATATATACTGTAAACATATATTAGGATTTTATACTATAAATAAAATTACCCATTTTAAATATCTAAAATGTTTTCACAAAATTTCTATTATTGTTTTATATAAATTACTCAATATTTACTATTCAAACATAAATTTTAACATATACATTTGAAATGATGATCTAGCAAGACTTATCAACCATTAATATATCAAAAAAATTGTGTCGTAACTAATGTTATTCAAACCACACTATAATATCAATTAAAGAAACCCCACACATATATAGTAGGATCCACTAATATAAATTATATACATTACATATTTGATTTGACAAACACAATTAATAAAAATATCTTTAAAATATAATGTAACAATTATAGTATTATAGACATTTTTGTTTATTCATTTATAGTGTGATGAAAAATATTTTAATTATAGAACATATGTTCATTATTCTAAAAGAAATTTTCTTACATCATATACCAATTAATCGATCCATAACAATTATTAAAAATATCTTCGAAATTATTCCAATGTATTGAGCAACTTGAAAATATATATATATAAAAGAACAACTCGTAGCCATGGGAAAATGGAAACATAAAAATATTTGAGGTCAAATCAATTTTATATGAAAATATAAGAAAATATAATCAATTATAACATGTCAGTACAATACAAGAATATATGTATAATTATGATACATTATAATATCATACCCCATAAAATATAGATCATAAAAAATAGAATAATTGATGAAAAAATTAAGCCATGATTGAAAATAGTGTGGAAAAATGAGCCAAAAAAATGATATATAAGTGAATAATATACCCATGAAGATGTAATGAGATAGTGGCCGATTTTCATTTAATGACCATTCAAGGATCATATTCCCTGCTAATGTGTATAGAAACACTCGGGTCGAATCCTCAACAATGATACTTTTTAATAGTCGATAGTTTTTAGTTTATTGTATATTGATTTGTGGGGGGGGGGGGTGTAGAGATTAATTAAAAAGATTAGTTGATTAATATTGATTTAAAAATTTGATAAATATTTGGGTGAGTTCATCATAATGTATTAAATATTGGGATATCTGTGATCCTTGCATTATATTTCATTAAATTAAAACCCATGTCACAAGATGATGTTGATTGAATTTCCAATGTGTTATGTCTTTAATCCAAACCTTAACATAACTAAGTGTTCTAATCTCAATCAGTACATGTTGATTGTAGTGTATTTATTTTTCCAATAATCCATGGAAACCACATATTTAAAAAACAAGTAATCAATCCATGACATGCTAAGCCCAAAATACACAATGTTAATTCAAGGAATATTCATCGAGAGAAAGATCTAAATAACTTAACACACCAAAATTATAACATAACCAAATAAAATATATAATCATCAATTTAAAAGATTAGTAATCAGGTTTATTATGTTTATAATGATGAATTAAGAAGTAAATAAAAATGAAGGGATATGAAAAGAGTGGTGCTATGAACCCACACACGAGAGACGAAGAGAAATAAACACGGACTTTCGATTGAATGAAAAAGAAATATAAGAAATGAATTTCTAAAGAATATAAACTAATTTAAGACCGTTAATATTTAATAAAAGATATTGGATGATTCACAGAGAATATGAAGAATAAACTTTCATTAAAATTTAATTACAAAAACAAACAATTACATGATTATAAATGAAGAACAACACAAAAATAAATGAATGTAAGAAAGGTGGAATGGATTTTCAAGTCAAACCATGAGTATGGAAGAGCCTTCAAAGACATTGGTAGATACATGTTCATTATAACCAATCCCCCTTTGCTCTGAAATTCCAACAAAATATTTATAGAAGAGAGGGTTGTATTTATAGTCCAAAGATGTTGGTTATTTCCATTCCAAATATTCCCCTCTATGTGGATCTCTAATTTTTTCATTAATAAGGATGAATATATAAATATTTTATGCTTCCAAGTTGTAGATATTAATGTTTACTATCATCCATTTTTATCAATACTTTTTCGAATGATGAAATGATAATGTGTTTTTGTACCGGAAGATGCCCTCAAATAAAAATAATTTCTTCTAAAAATTTGGTCGCCCATATATTATATTTTACACTAAAAATCCCAGCTTTATTTGTTGATTATAAATGGAAAAAATTTAATAATAGTTTCCTGATTTTAATTATCATCCAGAATGGTGGGGTGAACATTAAAATATCATTTGGGCCCCTTGTTTTGGGATTTTGGCGTTAACATTTTCGATCAGTAGGGTGATTTTTGTTATTAAAACATTAAACAGCCTTGTATCTGGATGAATTAAAATAGTACTCAAAAATTATATTAAATATTTAAGTGTTAGTATTTCAAAACAATTATCCACATTTCATATAAAATAATTAAAGGGAGTATATAATATGTTATTAATATATTTATAACATCAACTACCTCCAAACATAGTGTTATGCATTTCCTCATGTGAAATAAATATAAAAACCTAAAAAAATTATTTTCACACACCGACAAGTTTTAAAATTTGGTTTTCTCAACTCATATAAGGTTTAAACTATTTCAGTCATCCATATTGATTTCGAAGACAAATTGTCACAAAAAAAATGTTCGAAAAAATATCTTTTTTCATGATTAAATTTAGAAATTTAAAACATTGGAATATGAACCTTACTTCCCTAAAGATAATAAAAATTTATTTATAGTGGTTCACTCATTCAACAAAAAAAGTAAAAATCATAGAGTTTTGAGGAGCACTCAGCTTCTATTCCCAATCCTAAAGTGCTTAAGAATAAATAGTTCTTTTGATGGGGGTTTCTCTGGCTATGGGACATTAAGACTTTAGTATTCAAAAGAGTATAAAGAGGGGTAAGCCATCATCATGGAAAAGTAAATGAATAATATTTATTAAATATACCTTAGAAATAAGCACATATTTACATGGAAACAATTGCGTGAATCAAGACACATAAGTGGTGGAAAATTTGAAGGGAATGAGAAGATGAAATATTTACAGAACAAAAAACTTCCCCAAATAACATAAGTGTTCATTGGTTTTTTTAATTATTTTAATGTTGAGAATGAAATAGATCTCACACATATATTACAGCCAATGTTTGATATCATTATAACCCCAATTTAATAGCCCTAATAATATCAAAGGTTGAGGATGAGTTATTTTTTGACCATCCCAATTCACAACCATTTTTTTGTTTGTTTTTTATAAATTTTTTATTCATTTTTTTAACTGAATTCAATAACATTTGAACAAGATGAAAATATATACATTTCCAAACCTCACTGAATGAAAACCTTCACCCCACACTGAAATGGATGTTTTTCCCTCAATCATATGATTAAATTGTGAAATTAACAAATGTTACCCAAAATTAAAATCATTCCCCAACCACATAAATTTAAAAAAATATATGTAATTAAAAACCATATAGATATTGGGTGGGAAAAGGCATTGGTATTGTAATGTGACTATAAATTAAATGGTTTTCATAGGATCGAAGGGGAATTCAAAATGAGGATATATTTATGGTTATAGGGAGTATACTTTGATATTTTGATTCCCCTGAGGTTTAGAAAATCCCCCAATCATATTAATTTACACAATAATAATAAATTCAGCTCGAAGTTCTACAAACACAAGACTCACAAAGGGGTGTAATAACATATATTTTTAATAGATGACCATAGGTGGACTAGGCATGAAAGACATTATTATTCATCACGGGTAGGGAAAATCATTTTCCAAATATAAAACTATGCATTAAAATGTTTTTCTTTATAACAAAATATTATGTATCCTTGATCATCATGAAAAAAAAATTAGATGAAAACACATCTTTTTGACTCCCTAAAAGGGTTGGTCAAAACATCAAAACTAGATGGTGCTTAAGTACAAGCATTTTTTTTCATTTATTAATTTTTTTTATTTTTTTATTAATTTATTTAAAATACATACACACCCACACAAAATAGACAGAGAGAAAGAAATTTTTTTGATAATGAAAGTGATAATAAAAAATGAAAAATAGAGGAAGGAGAATAAAAATGGAGTTGAAGAGAAGGAGACTAAAGAGATAAATATGGAGTAAAGGGAAAGAGGTACCCCCTGGTTTGGATTTGCTGGATTGCCATCTTCATCTAGTGGTGGGTCTACTATGGATCTGATGGAAGTCATGGTGGAACCTGGGATGTGTGTCCTATTGTGGGTATGCTTCAAACAATGTCCATTTACTGTGAATGTCATTTTCAGAGATGGGTCTTATACTTGCATTGTACCATGCGGGTAAACATGAGAAATAATAAAAGGACATCCCAATGAGAATTAAGTATACCTGGGTGAATCCAAAATCAAGAGTTAAAGAGAAATTACTTTTCATCTTCATGGAATACCTTTCGCAGGATGTTTTTGTAATGAAATACCTTGTCCTTTTCATTTTAATCATTTTAATTTTCATAGGAATATTGTTGAATCTCTTCAAATTCAATCATCTGCAACAATATTTATTCACCCGATTATTCAAAATAAAACGTACAAGATTTCACAACCCAAAATAACTTATGTTTGATTTTAACTGGTAAGAGACATTCTTCACAAAAATATACCCTACTAAAAGACATCCCAATTGGTGTTTTATATGTAGTTGTATAAGCCCAATGTGCTTCACCATGTCTCCATGTCCAGTCTTTCCTTGTGGGATTAACAACTCTCTCATGAACTATTTTGACTTATATATTAAAAATTTCATCCTTGCCATTTGTTTGGGGTATTATGAATTCGATGTTATATGTTCAATCTCATTCTATTCTAAAAGAGATTCCATGGTACTATTATAGAAATGGGTTCCTGTGTCACCTATCAAGGCACATGGTGTTCCAAATTGGTGGAATATGTGTGTCTTCAAGAACTCATTAATAGTATTTGATTCATACATTATAGTGGGTTTGGCCTATACCAACCTAGAAAAATTATTAATCTCAAGAAGAATGCATCAAAATCAATTGGAAGGGGGAATGGTCCCCTAAAATCAATTCCCCAAAAACCGAAGATATCAATGAAAATTAATTGATTTTGGGGAATTTAATTTCACATTGAAATTGTGATAAACATTGGGCATGTTGGACATGATTGAAAGAACTCATGTGAACCCTTAAAAAGTGATGGCCAGAAGAATCCAGGGTGTAGGACCTTTCAAGAGGTCCTTTGTTGTCCAAAGTGGCACCTCCGAGAAGTGAGTGACATAATTATAATATGGATAAATGTTTATATTAATTAACACATCTCCTAATTACCATGTCACCCCTATTTTTAAATATATTATTATCTTCAAAAAAATAACATTTTGAATCACTATCCCAAATGTCACGACCCGACCCAACGGGGCTCGAGCCGCGACTCCCCAAACCCACCTCCAATAGACCAGGGGCTGGTGACCATCACCGAGTAGGCTATCACACACATGGGATGCATTAGCCTAAGGTACCTATACACACGCACCCACAAACACCTCCATACAACAGTGCAGAGAGAGAGAAATTGAAAATTACATGCATGCATATATCTATCCCAAACCAGAGTGCAACAGCAAAAGTACAAAAGGGAAAAAAAGGGCCCACCAAAAGAAAACTACAAAGCGCGTCCAGCCTACTCTGAAGAAGGGGGCGCTGCCACAAAAACCATTGGAAATCTCTCTCAGCACCACATCGGAAAACACCCCAGTCAACCTCACTCACTCAGCTCCTCCTACTCCGGGTCCTCCCGGGACTCCATCGAAAGGCATGTGGTCTTCACAAGACACAAACATGTGCGGGAAAATCCCGTGCAGGGGTGAGTATAAACATACTTAGTAGGAACCCCAAAAACCCAAAACAAAAGAGAGCAACTGAAATGAAATAGTCTGCTCATCCCAGCTAGAGAGAACCCAGATGAGGTAGAAACTACATCTTGTTACCATAATCGGATAAACACAACTCGTCATCTCAGCTTAGGTGTATGCCCATACAAAAACCATGAACAATCCAGATATAATCATCTCACGCAACAACCCACATGAGGTACGGACCTCAACACCAGCAACTGTCCACAACTTGAAGAGTACACCACATGAACATTATCATACCAAACGACACTCATCCGAGAGATAAAATCCCTTGGGTTTCAATCAAACCACTCAGACACTCACCCGAGAGATCACGCTCGTCGGATAGCATCACTGAGGAAGCCTTGTTGAAACAACATAACCACCAAACTCCTCGGATAGGGGATTGCTCCAAGGGTCCGCTAGGGGATACCAGAACCCACTCCGGTATACGAATCTCACAGATAGGGGATCACTACCAGGGTTTGCTGGGGGATACCACGACCCAATCTGGCATACGTAGTTCTCACAGATATGGGATCACAACCAGGATCCGTTGGGGGATACCACAACCCAATCTGGCGCTCGACAGAAGCACATCACTGAGATAGAGGATCTTCGCCCATATTAAGGTGGTCACGAAGATACCAGAACCCTATCTGGTATAACTCGTTATTTCAGGGATCAAACCGATGACGTTGCAACCCTACCGAAACCACGCGCTGAGTAGGGGATCACATAACCAATGATACTGCAACCCTACTATACACCTCATGCTGAGTAGGGGATCATATACCCGACGATTCCAAAATCCTACTTAGTACGGCCCACCGAGTAGGTGTTCATAATCCCGATGATGTGACAACCCTATGGGGTTAACCAGCTAGATAGGGGATCGAAGCCCGTGAATAAGCGGTCACAGCGATACCAAGAACCCGATCTAGGGAAAATATGCTAGAGGATTATTCTCCTAGCCCACCAAAGGGATTCCACAACTCTAACAGTTAACATCCCATCTAGAGGATCACTAACCTATATGAAGCTTGTGATGCCACACGAACCCTCGTGGGAACGAACCAAGGGAGAACCCTCAAACATTTCTAGTCCAAAACCCCTCCAACTCGAGAGACCCACAACAACGCCACAATGCGCACCTAAAAGGCCAATACCAAGGCCACCACCATGATCTATGCAAAAAAACATGCAGGATAGGCTGCTTACTCACCCAAAACGGAGCACCGTTGAAAAAGGAACTATTCACTATAGCTCGCTCATGCGGGGCCCACTCAACGATCCCAAAACCCATCGATCAGATCATACCACGACGATTCCCTCGGAAAAAAAAAGTAGAATCGACTACTCGCTCGTCCGAAACGGACACCCAGTGAAAAAGGTACTATTCAGAGAAGCCAGCTCGGGTGGGGCCCACGCCTCGATCCTGAAACTCATCGAACAGATAGCACCATTGCGATCCTCTTGGAAAAACACATGTGACTGATTATTCACCTGTAAAAATGAGACTGATGGTGTGAAAGCTGCGTTTCTCCGCAAACACCAAAACCCGGCCTCGTGGGGCCCGCACCCTGGTTTCAGTCCCAACACCCGGAAACCATCTCAAAAGGTCTTCCATACCATCAAGGTCTCAACGCCACTGAAGGTACGTCATTCGGACACTCCGGGTAGAAGTTACAATGGCCCGAAGTCGTAAAATAATAAAATAATATTATTTAATACGACGCTTGTAACTCCCGAGCCACGATCCTGAACCCTTAAACCCTCGAACCCACACCGGAGGGTCCGCCTCATCGTCTGGGCCATGTTTCCGCAAACGGAATGCGAATCCGACTCCCGGATTTCACGATACGGGGGTTTAAAGACCCCCGTATGACAAAAGTGGCTGGACCGGCCACCGCCGCCGGCCCACCTTGGCCGGCTGCCCTCCCCCGCGCGGCGCACATTATCGCCGCCGCTCCGCCGCACCGGTTCCATGCCGGGGGATCTTCCGCAGACCACTAGGGGAACCCCGGTGGTCTGTTTTGCAATCTGGAGGCGTCTACACGACCCTCGGGACCTAATATACAATGCTACAACTTCAATTTGCAGGAAAACGTAGTAAAAACGGGATCGGGGGTTTAAAATCAAATCTTCCTACCTCGTGGGAGAAATGTCGACGTTCTGCCTTAGATCCGTGCTCCAGAGCTTTCGCTGCGCGCTCCTGGAACATCCGCCGTCAAAATCCAAGCACGTGGGGGCTTTGTTTGGTTGATTCGGTGGATCGGCAGCAAAGAACGCCAAGAGGAATGAAAAGGAGGGGGTGCTGATCTTTATATCTTTCGCCCACCAGAGCCAAACCTACCTCGGACCCAATGCCCGATGAGAACAATGGTAAGGTCACCCCTAGGGTAAATGCACCGTTTTGAACGCAACGACTGACTCATATTTTCCATCCAAGACTTCGTTCAGAAGTTATTCGAGCTGACGCTTGCACATTAACTTCTCCATTTATTTACGACAACACCCCTGGTGGCGTTTCTCACTGCAGGCCCGCACTCGCATAGGTTACACCTCTCCTAGGGTAAACAGCACGTTCCGGATGCAACTGTGCCCTCAGATTCCTGATCTGAGCTACCGTTTAGGAGTTATCACACCCCCTCCACGTGCATATTATAAAAATACTTAATATTTTTATAAAATTATTTTCGCGCACACTGGGTCTCGGAATCACATGCTATTTCTGTGGCTAACTCTGGAATTATTCATTGAACTATTCCAAAGTCTAACAGGGCCAAATATACGAGTCGATACACCAAATAATATTTAGTTCCTTTCAAAAAAATATCTGGAAAATCACTAGAAACCCAGTAATTTACAATTGGGGATACCATGGTATTTTTGGAGTGATAGATAAAAGGTTCTCAGTTAGAAATTTGTGATCAATTAATTTAGAATGAAAATAATTAGATATTCTAATCAAGAGATCATCCTCATGGTTTTAATTTCCTTGTTTATCATTGATTTCAACGTCAAACTCTTATAGAATTACAATCCATCTTATTACCCTCAGTTTGGAATCCATTTTAATGAGTAAGATCATTGTAGCATAATGATCATTGAAGATGATATATTTGGAATCTAAGAGATAGTGAGGGAATTTGTCTAAGTCAGAAAACACTTCTAAATGTTCCATATAAGAGACTGTACAGTGATATTTAGATTCATCCAATGTTTTTGAGGAATAATAGATAACATGCAGAATATTTCCATTTATTTGACCTAGAACATCCCCAAAGGCTCTATCAGATCATCACACATCAACCCAAAGGGTATGGAAAAATCTGAGGGTTATATTATCAAGGCAGATGTAAGAGCAGTTTTGAGTACAATGAAGGATATCTTGCAAACCTTATCGAAATGGGAAGTGACATCATTTTGGAGCAACCGAGTGACTTGGAGGGAAATCCTAATAATTTTATAGATGCATCTCCGATAGAAACTGGCATTGATGAAGTATGAACGGATGCCTCAAACAATGGTGGGTTTTATAAGTGATTAGATCACCTTAACTATGACTGGATCCACATCAATACACTTTTTTCATAAAATTTTTCCTAGAACAATCCCATTTGAAACCATGAGGTGAAATTGTTCAAAATATAACACAAGAATACACTAGATACACATTTTAAGGACTAGAGAGACTAGAATTCAAGCAATATTCAAATGACTCACCATAATTGGTGATTTCATCCATGGATATTTCCATTTTTTGTAAAATGAATTCATAAAATATCCTCATCAAACACCTTTGGAATGTTGCAGAAGCATTACAAAGTCCAATAAGAATTCTCTTATATGCATATATTCCAAAGGGGAAAGTGAATGTAGTCTATTCGTAGTCCTGATGAGTGATTGGGATATAGATGTATCTCGTTTATCCATCATGAATGAAATAATGTGTCTTTCATGATAATGGTTCTAGAATTTGATCATGGAATGAAAGAGGACAGTTATATTTTCTTATTTCAACATTGAATTTCCTATAATCGATAAACACAAGCCAATTTTACTTCACTCGGTTTGTGACTACCACCCCATGTTTATTTGTGAAAATAGTTATCCCCCCTTCATAGGGACCATATTAATTGGGCTTACCCATTCACTATCAGATATTGGGATGTTAATACCAGCTTGAAAAGCATAATTATCTCTTCCCTAACTACCTCAAGAATGTGTGGATTGAGTCTTCTTTTTGGTTGTCTAATTGGTTTTGATGAATCATCAATATGGATGTGATACATGAAAGGGAAAATTTAATTCTTTTTATGTTATCTAGGGTCCATCCTAAGGCCTTTTTTCTCTTACACCTAAACATTTTTCGACTCCTAAGTTTCAGTAAATGAAGCGAATATAATGATCGAATATGAGTAATCATGGAAAAGGAATGAATATTTCATGTGTTCCCTAACCGGTTTCAAATTAGTCTCATCATTTCTTTTTTAGGTTAGACAAATCAAGAGTGGAGGAAGTTATTTCACTTGGTTTTGATTCATTTTCTTTAATACTCTCTAAGGTGGAGTAGTAGAGATCAATTTTGATGTGTGATTCAAGAGAGTTTTCAGGATCCTCTAGATTGATGGTGTCTATGAATGAGTGTTCTACATCAACATCACAATTTATGAGATGGTTAATCATGATAAAGATTTCAAAATATAATCTATCATTAGAACATGATGAACATGATGGAATGTGGTTCAACTGACTATTAGAAATTTCCTCAGAAGCATGGATTGTGAATGCAGAGTGATCCTCAGATGGGTATCACATGGCTGGGATGATGTGGAACATGACCTGTTGGTCACCAAATTCAATGGATAAGATTCCTAAATGGAAAAAAATCTTGGTTCTCACTATCATTAAGAATGGTCTTCATATAATTAAGGAATATTGAGAAGTGTTAATCTCACCTTCCATGTCAATAACATAGAAATCACCTAGGATGAAAAGATCATTAACATGAACAAGGACATCCTCGATTATACGCTCAGGAGTGGTAGTGCTAAGATTGTCCAATTGAATGAAAACACTTGTTGGATGCAAGAGACCTTGACAATGGTTTGAGATGATGGATTTGGGAATGACATTAAATGAGGCTCCAAGGTCTATTAGTGCATCATCTATGGTGGAACTTCTTATTTGGCATGGAACAGTAAAGGTCCCCAGATCTTTGCACATTATAGGAATAGACTGTTGGGTGGAAACATTTTCAAAGGTCCTAATTTGACTCTTGTGGGTGCAAAAATCTTTAAGAAACATGGAATACAAAGGGATTTGTTTTATGGAATCTAAGAGGTGTATGTTTACTTCAATACATCTAAACATGTTGGGCATTTCATAATCGTGATAAAAGTACCATTTTGGTGTAGATAAGGTTTGAGGAAATGGAATAGGGTTCTTAAGAGGAATGGAAGGAGGTTAAAGAATGTATTTCGACTCCTTTTCATGTTTTGTTTTATTTTAATTTTCTAGGTCAAAAGATTAATGGGGTTTTGAGGACTTATCATGACAGATATCAATTTTCTTTCCTGATCTAAGTGAAATTTATCTTACATTACCCTAGGGGTTGTGTAATGGTTGTGCTTAGAGTCTAGAAGAAATTGATTTTTTTTACTGGCATTAGTGGGTTTCAAGTTGACCAATTTGGGTTTCAATGTTTTTGGGACTAGAACCGGTGAAAGAGGCAAGATCTTCCAATTCACTTACAAATGGTTGCTTGGAAGAAGAGGCTTGTCCCAGTTTGGGATTACCTTGATTTTGGTTCTTGGGAAAGCGATTGTATTGGTTTCTGAATTTGGAAGGCTCACTAATATAGTGGAATCCAAGAGTAGAAGGAGTAGGATTGATTGTTTGTGGTTGTGGAAAAAAAGGGTATGGTTGTTAGAAGTCACCAACACTTTGACCATGTAGTAATTGGTTTGTATTTTGAGGAGAAAGTTGAGGGGGATGAGAAGTGGGAATAAAGTACATCAATCATTTGTTGAAGGTATAATAGAAGGGCTCAAAGTAGGTTTGGTTGAAGATTCTAATTAATAGGCCTAATTATCGAGGTTTGGGGTTCCGCGGATCATATGTTCCATTGAGGTCCATTAGTCAAGATGAATTAGATTGAGTCTCATGGACTAGTCTTACTTGAGCATGTGGTCGAGTATGGAATTGTTTTGTGTTTGTAGAAACTTATCTTATGAGATCTCTTTCAGCTTCATGAGTTTTATCAACAAGTGCACCACCCCTTGCAGCTTTAATGAGAGTTATGAACCTATATAATATCCCCTCATAGAAGTATTGGATCAAGAGTTGGTCAGGGATTTGGTGGTGTGGGAAGGTTTCTAAAAGTTGTTTTAACCACCCCTAATAACCAGGGGTGATTCGTTAGGGAATTTATAGATAAAACTAATTTCCTTTCGGATGGAAGAAATACGAGATCCAGGAAATAATTTTTCTAGGAAAAGGTTTTTCATGTAAATCATTGAATTTATTGAACTAGAGGGGTGGTAGTAAATCCATGACTTGGTGAAGTCGTCTAAAGAAATATGGAATGCTTGAAGTTTGATTTTCTCCTTAGATACCCCATGAGGGTACATTGTGGAGAACACCACATGTAACTCTTTAAGGTGAAGATATGGATCCTCACCTAGAAGCTCATGGAAATGAGGTAGAAGATGAATCAAACCTAATTTGAGTTCGATGTAAGCCTCTACGTTTTGATATTTAATTCCAATAGGTTGGTAATTCATATAAAGGGAAAGAAGTTCTTGATGGGATTGTTCCATAGGACTTTCCATATCTAATTCAATTTGTTTGAAAAGGTTTTGATTATCTTTAATGGTCCTCCTATTTTGATGAGGTGTTTTCTAAATTTCAGAGTTAAAAAAATCTGAGGGATGGTTTGGGAGGATATAACACATTCTGATATATTTTGGAAGAAAGAGGAAGACTGGTTTTTATTTGCGTGTTTTCAATTTCTGATTTTTATGAGAAGGCATGAATTTATTTGAGTGATTTTTTCAAAAAATTTCAATATTTTCTACAATTACAAGAAACTAATGACTACATAATTGCACCATCCACAACAATAATTCCAGTTGAATGAATGGTGGATTGTCTCCTATTGGTCGTTCATGGTTTCGGTACTCTTCTAATGTGTATGGAATCACTCTGGTCGAATCCATAACAATGATATATTTTAAAAGTCAATATTTTTTATTTTATTGTATTTTGATTTGGGGGTTTTAAAATCAGAGCTTAATTGAAGTGATTGGATGATTAAGAGTTATTTAAAATTTTGATAAATATAGGAGTGTGTTCATCGTTTGGTAGTTAAACTTATGATATCATTGATCCTTGATTTATATTTCACTAAATTAACACACATGTCACAATTTAACATTGATTGTAATTACAAAGTGTTTATGATTTAATAAAAACCTTAACATAACATTGGGTTATAATCTTAATCAGTACATGTTAATTCAAATAATATTAATCAATAAATAGCTCTTAATCACTTAACATTCCTAAATAATTACTCACCCCAATAATATAATTACTAATCCAATGAAATGCTTAGTAATCTGGTTTACTATGTTTATGATGATGAATTATTAAATGCAGAAAAATAAATGGATAAGAAAAGAGTGGTGTGCCGAATACACACATGAGCAATGAAGAGAAATAAACACTGACTTTCAATTGAATGAGAAACAAAAATTGATAATGAATTTTTAATGGATTTAAACTATTTTAATATCATTACTTTTTAATTACATATATTGGATGATTCAAATATAATACAAATAAAAAACATTAATTAAAATATAATTTCAAAAACAAACAGTTACACAATTATAAACGAAGAACAAAAAAATATAAATGAAAAAAAGAATGGATGAGTGGTTGCTAAAGTTTAAACATAAATATGGAAGATATTACCAAGATTTTGGTAGTTCCTTGGTTTTTCCAACCTATCCCCCATTGATCTAAAATTCCATCCACATGCATGGAGAATCGGGGGTTGTATTTATTGCCCAAAGAGGTGGTCTGTTTGCATTTCAAATATTCTCGTCCACTTCAATCGACAATTTGGCCTTATAGATAAAATAATATCTGGATATTATCTTCTTTTATGTTGTAGATATTTATGTTTAGTTTTATTTCAAAAAAATTTGTGGCAATTGGATTTTGGGATCCAATGATATGGCTATTTACCTATACATTTTTCACATTTCCATTTTTATGAACACTTTTTCAAAGGCTAAAATTTGAATGTGTTATTGAACAAGAATATTCCCTCAAATAAACCTAATTCTCTCTAACAAGTTGGAAACCCATATAATAGATTTCACATTGAAAAATCCAAACTTTATTTTATGATTATAAAAAGATAAAAATAAGAAATAGTGTCCGGATTTAAATTCCCAGTTAGAATGGTTGGCTGGACTTCAACGCCTCAGTTGGGTCCCTTGTTTTTTGGATTTTGGAACTGATATTTTTTCAAATTACTCCTTGAATTGATACACGAACGTTGGATGATAATGAATGAATTATGACCTTTGGATTGGGCTCAGTGATTCAATATTCTTGAATGGTCTAGTTTTTTAACAGATTCTGTTGGCCAACTTGTGTGGTCCATTTCACCCTTGAAATAGAAGAATTGGCCAATATTTTCATCTAATGATATTTGATAAATATAATTACGAATACTAAAGAAGAATAACCACATAATTTGGAGCAGTCTGGTGATAATTATTGTTAAATAAATAAAATTTAATTGAATCTAGATGAATTGAAATAGTGAACAAATATTATATTTAATATTTAAGCATTAATATTTCACCCAAATAATGATAATTTCATATAAAATAATTAAAGGAAGAATATAACAAGTTATGAAAATTTCAATAACATTATGTACCATAAAAAATTTAATAAGTGAAATTACATTCATGAAAAAAATAGATGATCATGGGATATTAATGTACAATATCATTCAAATATAGAACATTTTTTTATTATAGGGAACATTAATTTAACGAGTATCACTATCAATAGAGATGCTTAAAACGAATTGAAATTTAAAAAAAAATACATTTTGTATAAGAAGAAAAAATTTAAAAAATTCTATATAGGGTGATACAAACTAAACCTATCAATCATATATGATCACATGTACCTCATAAAATCAATAATTAATAATATCCTAATTATGCCAAGGAATTTTTTTAAATTTCCCACAGCATAAAAAACCCATTGATGTATAATGGATTTAATTCATCTCATAATTATAAAACAATTAAAATATAGTGGGTTTTATATAATTTTTATATTTATTCATGAGAGTTATATATTTTTTAATTAAATCAATTTCATTCACATGGTAATATCATTGAAAATAAATTATTATATTATGATATCTAGAGTCTATATTCATAAATAACCCTAAAAATGGTATAAAATAAGGAATTTAAACCATATAGATAATATTTATATGGATAGTTGAATAATTTTACATATACAATCACTTTTTTCAATCAATATGTGCCCCTACAATTAGAGGATGAAAATATAGTTTACATAAAAATAGTATTGAAAAAATGTTATGCATATTGATAGTGGTTGGATATGAATGAAAGATCTTGTAACTTTACATTTCATTAACATATAACATCACTACATAGAAATAATATATAGATAAATTAGATCATATAATTTTAATAATATCATCATTCATGAATAATATATGAAAAATAAAAATGAAATAGATTAAAATTACAATTCTGGAGTCTTATTAAAATATCTATTTAAATAAGAATACCATTAATCATTTGAAATATATTTAAAGAAATATCTTATATATCTAAGATAAATAAATATTTATAAATAATGAAAAATATTAGTTATATATTATGTAAAATTATATTAGAAATTGAAATATGTGTGCGCAGGAAAAATTCCATAAATGGATAATTTATATTCTTTTATTATTAAACACTGATGTAATTTCTGGTCATTTAAAAAAATACATAATAAATAAAAGATTTATCATTATAAAACATCTAAATTTTATGGAAAATAATCATTATTTAATGGTTATTGGAATGAAATTTGTGTTTTATCAAAATTAATTTTGGGAATAAGTGAAAAACAATTTAAATGAAATGATTGAAAACATATTTAATAAATTTGAAACATATAGTTTTGAATCCCAATTAATAATAATCGTAAAACCCCAATATTATTAAAATACGAGGAAAAATATATATTTCACAGGAGATAACAAATTTATATGTTTATAATAATAATGTAAAAATATTATAATAATGAAAAATATAAACAAGCTGATTAATGCATGGTTTGCAGATATGAAATATACCAAATAAGGAAAACAAATGGAAGTAAAATGATACCAATAAATAAAAATTAAATAAAATATCAATTTATACTCTTGTTGAAAAAAATGTTGCAGAAAAAAATATTTTATTATTGATGAAACCAGTCATGGTATAGGTATTATTATTAGGATGTATTATAAATCTATTGTGAGATTAGAGTTGAAAAAAACCACTATAATATTATACACTATTACTGATATTAATTTTATGACTGGACATTTAATGGATCATAAAATCTCATGAATTAAAGAAATACATTTTGAAAATTTTACTTTTTTATATTAAAAATACTTCCAAAATATCAGGGGTCGCAAAAATAAAAATTTCACAAAAAATTAAATTTGAGACAATGAACTCAATACCTAAATTACTAACACACACAAATATGATGGAATATAGAGTATAAAAAATAACTATTACAATTATCTATTTTTTATAATTAGTTATATCATAAACTCATTTTATTATTCATTTATGACTATAATATATATATATATTGAAAATTTATTATCTATTTTCATTAATGGGTGTGAGTAATATTGATTGTTTCCAACTAGAATTATAAAATTCATATATATTTTTCTCTTCTATAAATTTCCATAATTCCATGATTCGGAATGTTAATGTTATTAAAGAATAATAATTTTTATAATGACACAATTTCATTCTATGGGTGATTTGGGATTTAACATTATTGAAGAATTCAAAATTATTCATGTTTGAATGTTTCACAGAAAAAATGGTATTTAAAAAAATAAATTATTTAATTTTTATGATAACATTCGAAAAAATTAAAATGAAATACCTATATATATAATATATTGTAATAAATTATATTATTATAGTCATGCATATTATAAATTTATAGTTTTTTCACCATATGTAGATAAACCAACCTAACTAGGAACATTCAATAAATAATGGATGATTATTAACTCATTTTTTATAGTATATTTATATTTAAAGCTTAATTAGTTGATATAGATTATATTATATTAAATTATTTAAATGTATATAATTAAAATAATAATATTAAATTCATTAATTCATGACAATGTTTGAATAAATCAATTTTTACTTTTAGTATGCTTTTTTGGACAGTTGGATTTACAAAAAATGTTTTTCCACAGATTGTTAAAAGGATTATAATTGGACATAAAAAACCTACATGATTCATAAAAATTATATTTAATTATTAAAACAAAAAATATATTTTATAACCAAAATAAATTACAATATATTTCTTTTATAATAAATTTAATTTCATTGATATCCTACGATGAATGAAACACCTGGTTTAATGGAATATACACCAATAAAATATATTTTTAGAATGAAAAGTATAAAATATATATTATGTTTTTTTAAAATTAATGTTAATAATTAAATCTTGAATAATATGGTTGTATATTTATTATAAATCCAATACAAATCATTTAATAGTAAATGAAATGTTTAATGAAAAACTGTAGTTTTCTAAAATGTTGATTACTCATGCATCACACTCATAACATTAAATTTTTTTTTATAAATTTTATATAATTTATACATAATTAAATTAATTTTATAAATAATATTAACAAATATATCTTAGGTTTGTTTTTTGATTTTTTTGAAAGGTCTTATTTTTTGAGGAATAGTGAAAAATACATAATTAAAATTCAAAACTTCTTTTAATTTAAATAATTTTTACTTTTATATGAAATTTTATATTTTTTATGGAATAATTATATAAATTTTAAATCAACTAATCCAACAAAAGGAATTTTGATAATTTTAATATTCAATTTGGATATAAAAAAATTGAAAAAGATTATTAGATTATCTTTGAAACCCCACATTCTTATCGCATATAGAGGATACATTTTAAATTAAATTTTACAACATATTGGAAATAAAAATTAAAAAATGGATTGATTTTTCATAAATATAATCATGTATAATTAATAAAATTTTTAACTTAATTTCATACCAATATTAATTGTGACAATAATGAAAATTATTTATCACTGTTAGAAAATAATGAATATTTATGGCTTAAAAAAATTAGATAAGGCTTAAAAAAAATTAAAAATATGACAAAAATATGTTTTCTAAATATATTTCGACCTTATCATATATTTTATATAGAAATTGTTACCATTTGGGGTTTTTTTATCTTAATGAATGATTTTTTGAATTCATTCTCTTAAACAAATTAAGAGTTTACCACTCACCCCACATAAAAGCCAGTACATCTCTACTATTATTCACACCATAAAACCCTTTTAGGTCATCCCATAACATAAAAAAAACATCCCTAATTTTATAGCCTCATTTAGGAAGATTGATTTTGGTTAAAAATCTATCCAATGAAGGTTTTGGTGAAAACCCAATGATGATACCCAAAAGGTGGTAATGTTCGTCAATGAGATTTTTTATTTTATTCCATCCTCCACGACAATAAATTCATTTTAAAATTTATGATTTAAGATAATTATTATATTTTACATATTAATATATTCTAATTTTATTTAAATGACCTAAATCCATATCTACTTCAATAAAATGGATTACAAAATCATAATTCGTGTGTACAGTGGAATATCACATAATGAACCGATGTCATATATTATTCCATTACCACATTTCAGGGTTCAGTATGATGGTGTTTATAATATATATATATATATAATATTTATATATATAATATATATATTTATTAATTATCAGATAGATCTTAATTATTTTCCATTCCATATATGATAATATAACATCACTTATGGGTATGATAGACTACCGCCTCGCGAGGCGATGCGATTTATCTTTCACTAACATATTAATTGGTAGGAGAATATGATAATGTTTATTAGTATATGTGTTATAAATTAAATAATTATTATATTAATAATATTTTTATAATAATGAAAATATTATACATTTCATTTTCTTATTTACCATTTCACCCAATAAAAAATGATAATTTCATTCGTGTATGTGTAGAATACCACTATCATGAAATTAAGCGACACTCTTTTCATCACCACACCACATGGATGATATATATAAGTATATTTAAATAATTAAAATTATATTTATTATGTTTATATAATTATGTAATGATAATATATTTATTACTTCCTTTTCATAATGGTTATTGAAGAATGGAATTGTTAGTCATGCTTGTGTTAGAGCTATCATCTCCATGAACATAATATAATTCATTTCCAAAAACATGTTTCATGATTGGTATTAGAATTATAATAGATATATAAATATGGTAATTATTTCAGGATAATTATTCAGGAGATGATTAAAATATATAATATTCTCTAGAATTGTAAATTTCTGTAAAAAAAGTATAATACATGGAAATAAACACCCAAAACAATGAAAATAATGAATGATTATTAATGAATGGGTGTTATGATGTTATAATAAAATCATATATTATATTATATATATTTATTGTATTATTTTAGATGTTAGTTATATTTTTAAAACACTACACTGGAGATTAGAAGACATTCAACTAATTTGAATCATGAGTTGAGGACTACATCTTAATTTCCATTCATTATATAATATTGTATTGTTATGCATATAATTTCACTTATACTGTGTATATACATCCACTTAACAAGTAATTTTATGTTCCAATCATAATTGAATTCATTTTTATGATTATATTTTATTTTTTTCACCCAGGGTTATTTGATATGAAAATTAAAATGTGGTAAAAGTTATAATGCAATATTCCTTTATATAGTGATTATTATATTTCACATAAAAAAATTAATTTACTATGATCATTTATAATTGAAAATTATATTTCTCTTATATATATATACAATGTTTTTTATTATTTATATGTTTATTTCATAAAAAGTATAGCATTTGAAAATACATTCTATACATTGAATATTATCTGACTAACTGGGGATATATTGATAAATTAATATACATTACTCAATAAGATTAATTGATGAAAGGAAATTTTTTTATGAATTAAATAAATTAATCAATATATGAGGAATTATTTTTTCATGAATGAATCAAGTGGTTGATAGTTATAGATATCCCTTAGATGCATTGGTAGTCTCATGAAATAGATCATTTGGACTAATGTGATGGGGTTTTACATTGTAATTTTGAACTATCTTGAGGATTTCTCATGATAGTAACTATAACACGTACCTATAAAACCTAAAATTGAATAATGAACCATTACCATCATTTATAATAAAATTATTATTAATATTCATTAGATTTTTACTGTGATACTTTTTATATATGTGTTTTATTTTAATTATATTGATTAAATGACTTGTATTTTCAGTTATTTACTATAAAATAATGATTTTACCTTATCATAAAATGATAGTAAAGTTATTTAAATGGAATTTGCATTCATTTATTTACATTTACATGTTAATTTTTATTATTTATTCATGATAGAGTAATATACACATATTCATTAGTGATCATTTGATCCCCCCTTATTATTTTTTTTAATTTCCCAAGGACATGAATACTACATCTAAGAATTTGTTTTTTAGGATTCATTTCATTTTTTTTACATAATATGTTTTATTTTATATTCTCAATGTAAAATTTGAATCATGTATTTTTATTTTTCTACAATACTGCTAAACATATCAGTCTATTAGTATTTTATTCTTCATTTTTATTTCAATGGAATACGAGAAGAAACAATATCCATGCTATTAGAGTAAGGTTCTCAATATGTTTTATCCAAGGATTTTTAGTATAAGCCCAATTAACTAGATTAATGAAATATTTTTTATATAACATATCCCTATTATATACATTAATGACTGTATAGAGGAACATACAAATTTTTTCATAAGTAAAAGATTTTATGGTTTTTCTAACAAATACATACTTTTCTTAATAATACAAGTAGATGTGGTTCTCAAAAAATAATTAATTATTGCCAATAACTCCAAAAATGGTGTAATGGGATAGACAAAATCATCACATGGTGCATCAAAAAATATATTACTTTGCACGTTTTTATACCAATAGGGTATCTCTTCCAGATAATTCACATTTTCCTTACAACTCATTTGGAAGAATTTAAAAATAATGATATCACCAAAGAAACCAATGCTTATGATTATGAAATTAGCAATGCATAAATTTTTATATTTATGTCATTTGTTACATCACATTTATAATTAATAATTATAGTTAAAATTTTCAAATATTATATACTAATCAAGTATATGCCATTTTGTAGTAATTACTCCTTGAAGGAGGAGGGTTGTCAAAAACTGTGGAAAATGAATTGATTTACCTAAAGTGGATTCCAATAAAAATGGTATATGAAAATTGAAAATTATGGTTATATTATGGAAGGAAAATATGGTTGTCGTAAATAAAAATTCTATGATAGAACAACATATTCCATAGTGAAATTCTAGTATAGTGGATCACTTTATGCTATAGAAACCCAAATTATTTAGAGGAACTACTAATGAAATTGTGGTTGAATAGTGGACTAAAAATATAGATATTATCATAATATGATCATTATGTGTTTCAATGGAAATGGTTAGAGTTGAGGTGAAATTACCCAAGGGTGATGCAGATCAATTATAGTCGTTTATCAATAATACTAGAGCAGATAAAAAAACTAAAAATGGGGGGATAAAATGATTTTATGTTTAATTTCATGAAGTAATAATTCCCACAAGATAAAATACATATATTGGTGAAATATTTCATTATCTAAATGTAAAATGAAGGAGTATTTTTTGTGCATTATGAATCTACCATTATATGGGTTCTAAGGTGTAAAAAATATTGCATATGATATTTGAGGTGAAATATTGACCATTTTATTGATATGATTAATCCGAGTCTGTAGGGTTTCTAATCACTAAGACATATTTTTAATATTTTTAAAAGATTTATAATACAACATAATGGAGAATAAATTGAATAGATATTATGTATTCAAAGAAAATTAAGAGAATAATATGAAATTCAAACACCATGGGATAATGAATTCATCAATGAAAAAGCAAAAAAAATATTAAAAAAATCCATTTTGTGAGAAAAGTGGACTGAATGACCTTGAGAAATGGAAAACTGTAATGGTAGATTCATATAATTGTTTATTAAAGTGTCATGATGATAAATAATTATTAGGGAAGAATAAAATGTACTACTATTTAATTGATGTTGGGATTTAAAAAAATAAAATCCCCTTAAATAAATCTAATATACGTAGAAGATTCCACTGGGAGAAGGCCAATATATTCAGACACAATAGTTGAGTTGGAATTTCCCAATGTCATGGAAGATGTTATAATTGAACAATATTCAAATTTATATCATTTATTATTTTAATTTGGTTCCTTCAACTCTTTTATATCTAAATAGTGATTTATGAATATTATAAACTTATATTTTAAATTATTATTGTTGATGGAAGTTAAAAATACTAAATGATGTTTCCCTACAAACAGGATGTTTCTTGTAGTCCCCAGTGTAACAACCCGAGATTTTATGAAAAATATTCTTTTTAATTTTATTAATGTCTTGTGTTGTACGCTACACCAAAAGGAGCTTGCACAACACGCATCTTTGACTTTCCTTGCATTACACGCAATCGCAACCTTCCTCGATAGCGTGTGTAGTACGCAATACCGAGTTTCACTAAACAACGATATGCTATTAAAATATTATTAAAACTAGCCGTTATGAATAGTAATAACCACTTTTTAAAACTCTGTAAATCTTATTTTTCAAAATGAACTTCATTTTTGGATTCGGAGTATCGAATTTAGCCTAAGGTGAAATTTTGGTACTTTTCGGATAACTTTCATATTCTGATGAATAGTGAAAATTACTAAATTATAATTAAAAACAACTTTTTTAATCGAAATAATTAATAGTGATAAATTATTAATTTGACTGGTTTTAAAGTATATTTAGAATATATTTTTACAATTTAATACAATGTTGGTCATTGGATGTAATTTCACATTTAAACCAGACATAATCAAGTGTCAATCTTTTGATAGATATTGTTTCTTAAAAACACGCTATTTGTTTTAACAGCGGGATTTAATTATAAAATTAATTAATGAAAATTCTATGATATGAATTTGGTAAAATAGACTTCATTTTTGAATTCGGAATATGAAATATAGCTTAGGATGAAATTTTGGCATTGTTCTGAAAAACATCAATTTTTGATGAATAGTGAAACTACTAAGTGGTAGTTAAAAAAATTAATTTCTTCATAAATCATAATTTTACCGCTTCTGTGGATGGAATTTCAAAAATCCGAGAGACACGGTTGATGTCAGTAAGTAAAATGTGGTTCAATGAGATGAAAATAATTTTTGGTGAATAGTAACTTTTTACTTTTTTTTACCACGGTTAATAGTAAATAGGGTAACTAAGGGTAAATATGATATTACTATTACCCTAACACATGTCCTAATTCTATTGGATAAGTGTAATTCGACCAAAAACAACCTTATGAATATAATATGACCATTTAGGTCCACTTGGATTAGATTATGACATTTAATATTATATTATTTAATGAATAGTTAAAATAGTTAAAATCAAAGTTTAATAACTAAAACATTTGTAATATGGGGTTATACATAAGATAAATTCGACTATAAATATTCATTAGAAAGCTAAAAAGATTTCCTACATAATGATATTTTATTTATAATTTTTAGACTTTAAATAAATTAATTTATTTATGACACAACGATGATGCAGTAATTACCCTTTTAAGGAAATATTAACATAATTGATGTTATAAATGCTCAAATGGATGTAATTTGAGACTTTTTATGAGTTAAACTAATTTTCTAGGTTACTATGATATATTAGTGTTGATTTAATCAACTGTTTTCGAACATATAATTCTGTTATGACTTTCACAAAAATCATATATCAAATAGTGTCAAAATTGACACAAAATAGTTTTTAAATCAAATATTATATTATTAATTGTTATTTTATTCCTAAAAATCTAAGGTTTGGTCAAATGAATTAGATAAGGATATATTCATTAATAATATACAATTTGGGGTTAGTTTGGCATGTTATAGTAAGTGTATTAACCATATAGTGAAAGAAAACAAAAAGACACGGTAAAAGTTAAATTATTTAACTTAGAGTTAAATCTAATTGATAAGGTTAAAATAATAACCTAAACTTGTCTAAATCCTATTGTTTGATAGGATTTCTACCCATACCCACTTTATCTTCGAAATAAGACCCTTTTTAACCATTATAAACCGATTTTGACTTTAATATAAAATAATATTTTGAGATATTCCTAAGGTGCCCCTCTCCTCCCTTATAAAAGGACACCTCCTCCCCCTCCTCCTCACACCAATTTGAGCACTCAAGCTCGACCAACCCCTGCCAAAATATCTTCTCCACTTCCCTAGCAACATCCTAGAGGTTCTGGTCTTCCTCAAAGACCAATTTTAGTTCCCTAAGAGGAGGTCTCCAAAAGGCGCTTCAAAGAAGAGGTAATTACCGTTACCAATTCTTTCATCTTTATTTCTTCTTCCACTTCTTCTTCTTAGGTTGTTTCATTATGAAGTAATAACATCAGTATAACTCATATACTGATATGTTATTATAAGTATGAAACAACCCTATTTCACCATCTATCTATCCTACGGAAAAAGAAATCACCGCGCGTGCGTACGTACGGAATACCGTCTCCACGCCGTGGTGTAATCTATTTTCCACCACCACCTTACATGGATGGGTATAATGGTGTAAAGAATAACTATACATAGTTATTAAAACATCATATTGATTCTTATATATTGTATAATCCACTCCAATTCAATTCAATATTTATGGAAATGATATCATCGCTCGTGCGTACGTACGGACTACCGTCTCCACGACGCGATGAGATTCATTCTCCATGTTAACCATTTAAGAATGATTATAAAGTATATATAAGAAATAATAATGAAATATATGACATTATAAATCTACTGGATTTATGTATATATATATATATGTATGTCATCTACTTACTTCCATTCAAGACAATAGGGAAAGGAAAACAGCGTTCATGCGTACGTACGGACTACCATCTCCATGAACGGTGTTTTTCATTTCATTTATCTATCTATTATATATATATATATATACTGAATATATATGATATATAAATCATATTTTATATTCTGGAAGTATGTAAATCATGATATAAGTAATAATAATGTCAAGAACAACAAGTCAAAACACCTACGATAAAAGAAACGATTTTACCCAAAACGCTTCTTTAACATGGAATTTACAAAAGAACGGGTAATATAATGTCATAAGTGAACCATATATGATATCATAACAATGAATATGATTCTGTAATAAGTCAATGACATTATTTAAACCATTATACAGGAGCTTCGGACACGTACAAAGCAAATCGGACCTAAGGTAAGGGAAATATCACAATCTCATTTTTATCCGAGATTGTTTATTCGTAAGTATTTACTGGGGTGTATTTTATCATCCACATCCATGTTTCATCAATATGTAATATTATTTCCATCCACCTACAATTTATTAAATCCATTTTTACCCTTCGGTGAGTTTTTAGTAATATATATGAAAGGAATCTTTTTTCGTACGAGGTACTTTTTGACTTTTCCGACAAAAGTACGAAGAATGTTTTTTTTAACTTATACGACATGAATGGATTTTTAAACATTATTTCCAAGAAGCTTACTTTACAAGTTTTCAAGTTTATTTTTAATCAACTTCTTTTATTTTAAAGTCGTATGACATGTTATGAAAGGAAAAATGTTTTTGAAGTAGAAAGGATATTTTCCTCAAGAATGGAGTTCAAGTATTTTATCAAAATTATTTTCCATCTAAGATAATAAAAGGGTTCTGTTTTTATCCCTATTATTACATGGATTTGATTATATTGTGATGGAAACATTTTTATGAATTCCTATATCTTATATGAATTGTTTTATGATGTCATGTTGTTTAAGAATCCCATTTTTATTACATGGGTTACGTTATGATGTATGGTTTATGATTATGTGGCACAAATAAGAAAGGATTCATTATAAGATGGGTGGGACCTATATCTCCCTCCAATGCATTGGGTAAAGATTTTATATCTCATGAGATAGACAGGGCTGGAACGGTAGGTTATACCGGTTCAGTGAAACAGGACTGAAACGAGGGTTACTCGATTCAGAAGGGACTTTGTCCACTAAGATAGTCTTGGCAATTAGTCTTGACTAATAAGAAATGATTCTCTATGATTATGTGTGTATGCCACAAAGTTTCATGTTTTAAGTTATGATTATTGGGATTACTTTTTCACTGCCATTATTTATCCCATGATTATGAAATTATGCTCTCTTTTGCAGGTTATGATTTCCAAAATGTTATGTTCTTATGAATATGATGTGATTGATATTTATTTTGTTTACCCTTACTGAGCATTTGAGCTCACCCTTTTATGTTTTCTTTTCCCCAGGATATAAAGAAAGGTTTTAGGTATAAAAAAGAAGAAGATCTTTATGGGATATGTTGAAGATCTTTCACCACGATTAGAAGATTATATTCCGAGTTTCCAAAGACACTAAACTATTACGGTCCTTGTGTGTGTGTTTTTGTTATGTACTAAGTATTCCGCAAATGTAATGTAATGTCCATGTACGTCAAGATATGGGTCTCTACAGTTGGTATCAGAGGCAAAGGATGTAGGAATGCATCCGATCCTTGGGAACTCTCACATGTGAGCGTTGGACGAAGCATGGATCTCCGCCCAAGGGCTTCATGAGGAAATGGCTGCCACTGGGGATGGTGGTGTGTCCCGCCCAGGGGGTGTAGCCGCCCATGGAGTGCCCTGATAGGTATCAATTGTAGTCCCCTGGAAGTAATTCTAGACCGCTACAGTTGGTATCAGAGGAAAGGTTTAGTCAACCATTGGAAACTAGGATGTGAAAACGTTAGTGAGATCCCTAGAGATATTTCTAAGGTATGTCTAGGGATGTCTCTAAGGTTAAGTATACGTATAGGTTATAGTCCTAGAATTGCGCTAACGATCATAGAATTTAACCTAAGATGATAGATATTGAGGATACTCCACCTTTATTATGTTGTTTTCCCTAGCATGATTTTTGCCTCTCACACTATTCTTTTGGGGTTTTAGACGATGGCTGGAACCCGAAGGAACCGTGTTGATCAATGCAATGGACAATGCAATGATTGTCCCCCTGAGCAACCAAACGATATGGGAGCTGGAATGCAAAATATTGTAGCCATGCTCACACAACTTTCTCAAGCTATGAATCATGCAGGACTTCCAAACGAGCAAAGGAAGGAGCAACATTCTGTTGAATCCTTCATGAGGCAGCGTCCGCCTTTTTTCAGTGGGTCTACTGATCCATTAGTTTCTGAACAATGGATTAGTACTACTGAAAAGATATTTTCAGTTCTTCAATGTTCTGAACATGATAAAGTCATCTTAGCATTATATCGTTTGGAAGGTGAAGCTGATCAATGGTGGAATCTTATCAAGAATACGAGGCAAAGAGATGAAATTGATTCCATGGAATGAGACGAGTTCAAGAACTTGTTTTTCAGTAAGTACTTCCCTCGTATTCTTCGAACGAATATGGAGAAGGAGTTTCTTGAACTAAAGAAAAAGGATGATGAATCTGTTGGTATATACGAAGCGAATTTTACAAGACTTGCAAGGTATGCATCTGGCATTATCATCCAACCTGAAAGTAAAGTTGATCGATTTTTCAGTGGCTTAGAACCAAGTCTTCGAAGGGCATTAGCTATAAGAGACTTCAGTAGCTATGAAGAAATTGTGCGTTGTGCTATCAAGGTAGAAATGGAAGTTGGTGTTACATATCCATCTCATGGTTTTGACAAGAAACGAAAGATGGAGTTCAAGGAGAAATCTCAGAATAATGGTGAAAAGAAGATGAATGTTTCCTTATGCACAAAGTGTGGAAAGAAGCATGGTGGAGATTGTCTTAAAGGGACTAGAAAATGTTTTAAGTGTGGAAAAGAAGGTCATCGAGCAGCTGAGTGTCGAAGTAATGGAAAATGGGATTCTAATGAAGTGAATAAAGCAAACACTGCAGAGAACGCACAACCAACACTTCAATGCTTCAAGTGCAAGGAGATGGGACATTATGCCGATAAATGCCCTAATCCAATGGTTAGTTATGATCGACATGAGCAACCGCTTAAGGCAAAGGACAAATGGAAGTCACATGCGATCACTATTGGCAATGTTGAATATGACAACGATGTGGTGGAATGATTAAGTTTTTATGTAATGGGATTCCAAAATAATGTTGTATCATGGAATATTGGAATATTTATGTATTGGTCTAATGTGGTATTCAAAGTGATTGAGATATTATGCGCATAATGAAGGGAAAAAGAGAAAATGAAATGTTTAACAATATTTATGAGCTCATGATTGATATAAGGACTAAGTGATATCATGGTTTGAGTATATAGAATTTTGAGGATTTTGGTATGTGGAAAGTGTTAACTTTTAACTGCATTCAAGTTTTCACTAAGGTTCAATGGGTATTCAAGAGAGTACAAGATTAAGGCCTTTGAATGTTTGGAATGTGTCCAACAAGATATATCTTATGATATATGGGGATCAACGATGGTATTAAATCTCTGGTAATCGTTTTCACTATGTTATGAGAATGGACTGCAGTATTATGGATAGGACTAAAGATTGGAATGGATTATGTTGGACATAAGTTAGTATTGTTTAAGGATAGAAGTTTTTTCGATATTATTTATGGGATGTTATAGTAATATAGTTTTAGAAAAAGGACAACCTGCAGGACGGGCGACAGCCCATCGCTTCGGACAAGGCTGTGGGAATCGAACCCACAACCGAAGTGCGACTGGCCTTTATCGCCAACCACTGGCCTACAGGAAGTCCCTGTTTAGTAGAAACTAGTTTTATTTTATTAAGCGGTATGATATATGAAGTATAAGTTCATTTTTGGAACCATATACGATTAATCTCACTATAAGATGGACTTATAACTTTTGCTAACCTTTTGTTTGAAATAGATGGAATGACCCATCCTTCTATCACATGATCTGCTAATGCTTCACGAATAACAAATTCAACTTCATTTCTTTATGATATGAAGTGGAAATTGTTCAATTCACGAACAACAGTGAGATTGTAACAAAATCATGTAAGTATTTCTTTTAATTCATCAACTTTAGGGAAATGATCTTGAAAACCAAAAATGTTGTCCTAGTGCTCTTATATATGATTAATCAGATGGTACCTTAGATCGTCACAAATTTATGGCTTTGTGATTGCTAGATTTTCCATAGCCATGTTCTCTACCACTCTCCATCAGAACATGATGGTTAGATTTCTCTTCCATATCCATATTTTCACCTATGTGGAAACCCAGTGATTAGTTTATTGGGGTAATCGTTACATTTCATACTTTAGTTTTTAAAGCCAAGTTTTGGTATTCCTTTTTACGATGTGGGTTTCTATTAAAGAAACTTTCAAATAGTAAACCATTTATAATCCCGACGAATTTCGAGGGCGAAATTCATTTTAAGGGGGGTAGAATGTAACAACCCGAGATTTTATGAAAAATATTCTTTTTAATTTTATTAATGTCTTGTGTTGTACGCTACACCAAAAGGAGCTTTCACAACACGCATCTTTGACTTTCCTTGCATTACACGTAATCGCAACCTTCCTCGATAGCGTGTGTAGTACGCAATACCGAGTTTCACTAAACAACGATATGCTATTAAAATATTATTAAAACTAGCCGTTATGAATAGTAATAACCACTTTTTAAAACTCTGTAAATCTTATTTTTCAAAATGAACTTCATTTTTGGATTCGGAGTATCGAATTTAGCCTAAGGTGAAATTTTGGTACTTTTCGGATAACTTTCATATTCTGATGAATAGTGAAAATTACTAAATTATAATTAAAAACAACTTTTTTAATTGAAATAATTAATAGTGATAAATTATAAATTTTAGTGGTTTTAAAGTATATTTAGAATATATTTTTACAATTTAATACAATGTTGGTCATTGGATGTAATTTCACATTTAAACCAGACATAATCAAGTGTCAATCTTTTGATAGATATTGTTTCTTAAAAACACGCTATTTGTTTTAACAGCGGGATTTAATTATAAAATTAATTAATGCAAATTCTATGATATGAATTTGGTAAAATAGACTTCATTTTTGAATTTGGAATATGAAATATAGCTTAGGATGAAATTTTGGCATTGTTATGAAAAACATCAATTTTTGATGAATAGTGAAACTACTAAGTGGTAGTTAAAAAAATTAATTTCTTCATAAATCTTAATTTTACCGCTTCTGTGGATGGAATTTCAAAAATCCGAGATACACGGTTGATGTCAGTAAGTAAAATGTGATTCAATGAGATGAAAATAATTTTTGGTGAATAGTAACTTTTTACTTTTTTTTACCACGGTTAATAGTAATTAGGGTAACTAAGGGTAAATATGATATTACTATTACCCTAACACATGTCCTAATTCTATTGTATAAGTGTAATTCGACCAAAAACAACCTTATGAATATAATATGACCATTTAGGTCCACTTGGATTAGATTATGACATTTAATATTATATTATTTAATGAATAGTTAAAATAGTTAAAATCAAAGTTTAATAACTAAAACATTTGTAATATGGGGTTATACATAAGCTAAATTCGACTATAAATATTCATTAGAAAGCTAAAATGATTTCCTACATAATTATATTTTATTTATAATTTTTAGACATTAAATAAATTAATTTATTTTTGACACAACGATGATGCAGTAATTACCCTTTTAAGGAAATATTAACATAATTGATGTTATAAATGCTCAAATGGATGTAATTTGAGACTTTTTATGACTTAAACTAATTTTCTAGGTCACTATGATATATTAGTGTTGATTTAATCAACTTGGTGCGAACATATAATTCTGTTATGACTTTCACAAAAATCATATATCAAATAGTGTCAAAATTGACACAAAATAGTTTTTAAATCAAATATTATATTATTAATTGTTATTTTATTCTTAAAAATCTAAGGTTCGGCCAAATGACTTAGATAAGGATATATTTATTAATAATATACAATTTGGGGTTCGTTTGGCATGTTATAGTAAGTGTATTAACCATATAGTGAAAGAAAACAAAAAGACACGGTAAAAGTTAAATTATTTAACTTAGAGTTAAATCTAATTGATAAGGTTAAAATAATAACCTAAACTTGTCTAAATCCTATTGGTTGATAGGATTTCGACCCATCCCCACTTTATCTTCTAAATAAGACCCTTTGGAACCATTATAAACCGATTTTTACTTTAATATATAATAATATTTTGAGATATTCCTAAGGTGCCCCTCTCCTCCCTTATAAAAGGACACCTCCTCCTCCTCCTCCTCACACCAATTTTAGCACTCAAGCTCGGCAAAACCCTGACAAAATCTCTTCTCCACTTCCCTAGCAACATCCTAGAGGTTCTGGTCTTCCTCAAAGACCAATTTTAGTTCCCTAAGAGGAGGTCTCCAAAAGGCGCTTCAAAGAAGAGGTAATTACCGTTACCAATTCATTCATCTTTATTTCTTCTTCCACTTCTTCTTCTTAGGTTGTTTCATTATGAAGTAATAACATCAGTATCACTCATATACTGATATGTTATTATAAGTATGAAACAACCCTATTTCACCATCTATCTATCCTACGGAAAAAGAAATCACCGCGCGTGCGTACGTACGGAATACCGTCTCCACGCCGTGGTGTAATCTATTTTCCACCACCACCTTACATGGATGGGTATAATGGTGTAAAGAATAACTATACATAGTTATTAAAACATCATATTGATTCTGATATATTGTATAATCCACTCCAATTCAATTCAATATTTATGGAAATGATATCATCGCTCGTGCGTACGTACGGACTACCGTCTCCACGACGCGATGAGATTCATTCTCCATGTTAACCATTTAAGAATGATTATAAAGTATATATAAGAAATAATAATGAAATATATGACATTATAAAGCTACTGGAATTATGTATATATATATATGTATGTCATCTACTTACTTCCATTCAAGACAATAGGGAAAGGAAAACAGCGTTCATGCGTACGTACGGACTACCGTCTCCATGAACGGTGTTTTTCATTTCATTTATCTATCTATTATATATATATATATATACTGAATATATATGATATATAAATCATATTTTATATTCTGGATGTAAGTAAATCATGATATAAGTAATAATAATGTCAAGAACAACAAGTCAAAACACCTACGATAAAAGAAACGATTTTACCCAAAACGCTTCTTTAACATGGAATTTACAAAAGAACGGGTAATATAATGTCATAAGTGAACCATATATGATATCATAACAATGAATATGATTCTGTAATAAGTCAATGACATTATTTAAACCATTATACAGGAGCTTCGGACACGTACAAAGCAAATCGGACCTAAGGTAAGGGAAATATCACAATCTCATTTTTATCCGAGATTGTTTATTCGTAAGTATTTACTGGGGTGTATTTTATCATCCACATCCATGTTTCATCAATATGTAATATTATTTCCATCCACATACAATTTATTAAATCCATTTTTACCCTTCGGTGAGTTTTTTGTAATATGTATGAAAGGAATATTTTTTCGTACGAGGTACTTTTTGACTTTTCTGACAAAAGTACGAAGAATGTTTTTTTTAACTTATACGACATGAATGGATTTTTAAACATTATTTCCAAGAAGCTTCCTTTACAAGTTTTCAAGTTTATTTTTAATCAACTTCTTTTATTTTAAAGTCGTATGACATGTTATGAAAGGAAAAATGTTTTTGAAGTAGAAAGGATATTTTCCTCAAGAATGGAGTTCAAGTATTTTATCAAAATTATTTTCCATCTAAGATAATAAAAGGGTTCTATTTTTATCCCTATTATTACATGGATTTGATTATATTGTGATGGAAACATTTTTATGAATTCCTTTATCTTATATGAATTGTTTTATGATGTCATGTTGTTTAAGAATCCCATTTTTATTACATGGGTTACGTTATGATGTATGGTTTATGATTATGTGGCACACATAAGAAAGGATTCATTATAAGATGGGTGGGACCTATATCTCCCTCCAATGAATTGGGTAAAGATTTTGTATCTCATGAGATAGACAGGGCTGGAACGGTAGGTTATACCGGTTCAGTGAAACAGGACTGAAACGAGGGTTACTCGATTCAGAAGGGACTTTGTCCACTAAGATAGTCTTGGAAATTAGTCTTGACTAAAAAGAAATGATTCTCTATGATTATGTGTGTATGCCACAAAGTTTCATGTTTTAAGTTATGATTATTGGGATTACTTTTTCACTGCCATGATTTATCCCATGATTATGAAATTATGCTCTCTTTTGCAGGTTATGATTTCCAAAATGTTATGTTCTTATGAATATGATGTGATTGATATTTATTTTGTTTACCCTTACTGAGCATTTGAGCTCACCCTTTTATGTTTTCTTTTCCCCAGGATATAAAGAAAGGTTTTAGGTATAAAAAAAAGAAGATCTTTATGGGAGATTTTGAAGATCTTTCACCACGATTAGAAGATTATATTCCGAGTTTCCAAATACACTAAACTATTACGGTCCTTGTGTGTGTGTTTTTGTTATGTACTAAGTATTCCGCAAATGTAATGTAATGTCCATGTACGTCAAGATACGGGTCTTTACACCCAGTATGACACATAAATGTGATTTATTTTCTATTATTAGTATCATTCATATAGTTTTATTAAATAAATAATTTGTATGGATGCAATTTCTATATATGATACAAAAAATTATTTCATTTAGAATGAAAATAAATTTTTGAGGATGATGTATAATTCCTTACCATTAGATATGTACATTATCATTTGATTCATATCTAAATCCATTATTAATACATAAGGTAAATAAAATTATTGGGGAGAAAGATATGGCATGATATTGGGATGGATAATGTAATATTCAATGTTGGGACATACCAATTATATAAGAATAAAGTGATTTCGTTCATGAAGAAATATTCAGATATAACCCATAGTAAGATGTTGAGTTTTCAAATTATTTATTTCCTGATAAAAAGAAATATGAAACAATACCTATAATATTTCCAATATGGAATTTGTTTAGTTGAAGAGAAAATGAGAGTATTTGGTAGATAATGGAACTATTTACCCTAGTTTATCTCCATGTGAAGCCACTATTCTCCTCATTAAAAAGAAATATGGAAACACGTGAGTATGAATTAATTATAGGGAATTCAATGATATTATGATGAATAAGATGTATCCATTTCCTCAAAATGATTATTTATTTGATCAATATCCCGGAGGCCAATATGTTTTAGAAAAATTTACTTTTATTTTGGCTATCATCAATTTTGAGTAACAAAGGAATACATTACAAAGTCATTTATTCAATTTAGTAATATACTTTATGACATTATAATAAATCAATTTGGTTTAACTAATATACCTTCTGATTTTATAAATCTATTGAATGGAGTATTATAAGAATATATTGATGACATTTCTATGGTATTCATTGATTATTTTTTCATATATTATAAATTATATGATGAAAATGTGAATAAATTCTAGATCATTCCGAAAACAATTATAACGATAAATTTATATGATAAATATATTATTAGTTATTTCACCCTTCAAGAAGTTTTTTCCCTTGCCCATATTGTCTCCATAGATAGAATCTCAGATAATCATGTGAAGATGAAGGTAATAAATGAATGGTATATACCAACATACATAACTAAGGTTTATCGTTTCAAGGGATTGGAAACTTATTTTTAGAAATTCATTCATAATTTTTTCTGATTGGCAAACCCATAAAAAGTCATCACATGTAAAGGTGTTATGTTTGTTTTATGTAATAAACTTTATGTATGTTTCGACAAATAAAAGTATACATTGGTCAATTATTTTATTTTTAATATTTCATCCGGATGTGATGGGGTTGATAAATATGATTATGAATTGAATTTAGAACTTAGTTGTATCTTAATAAATAATTATAATGTAATTTCAGGGGCATCCTGAAAATTGAAGACACGTATATAGAATAACTCAATTACAGATGTCAATCTATAAGAATTAAAATTATATTTAATTATATGGAGACATTGTATATATGGTGATGCTTGTGTGATATAAATGCATCATAAAAGCCAAATATATACCTTTTCACTAAATTTTTTCAATGTAAGACAAGGGAGTTGGATTTTTTTATGAAATATTATCATTTCTTACTAAAGTACCACCCATTGAAATAAAATATAGATTATATACATTGATTAAGAATGATAATATAGTTTTGAACCAAAGTAGAATTTATGGGGATAATAATTTCAGTTTTCTGGTAATGATAGACATGTAAATAATTTTTGAAGGGGATATGTCCCTCATTTTTTAAAATAATTTGACAAAAATAATTATTTAAAACCATAATAAGTTATCTATATGATGATGAAAAATTTTATAGGAAAAATGAATTTATAATTATTAGAAATTAATATAATTTATTTTTGAATATGAAAATTTTAAATTTTTAAATAGATTATGTGTTTGATCAATACCAGAGCTAAAATGAAAATTATTTGATGAATATCATTTATTAAATTTATCATTACACACTAGAATCATATATATATATATATATATATATATATTTGATAGAATAGTTTTTATAGTATAACAAAAAGTATGAAATTAGTGATTATCTATATGGATGTTTGATTTATCAAAAAGATAAAAATTTTATAAATAATCCCAGATTAGTCATGAACACAATTGTTATTTTTGTGTGGAAAGGTTATTAAAATTCTACTGACATTGGCATAATACTTCTAATGAATCATAGAATGAATGGTGAAATTTGGGTTAACGTCGATCTCCTAAATAAGTATTAATATTTCCTCGCAATAATAGATGATTGAGCTCTCGAGAAACATGAATTGATCTATATTAATAAACTCATATGATTTCATGGAACATGTATTTTTATTATGATTGATTGTTATATGTGTTATATATTGAAAATTTGGAAGATCTTTCCAAATGATTGTGATTAAAATCTTTATTTGACCACATTTTTCCATGAAAAAACTAATAGAGAGTCAAAAATAACAATTCATAAAATGTAATATATGTTAAGATCATGCTATATTGAAATTAAATATATGTGGTATTTTTAATTTTTTTCCAAATATATTCCTAAAATAATAGTTTCCATTCCTCTATTCAGATGGAAGTGTATGCTGAATTATTTGAAAATATATGTCATACTCAAACATGATGCAATGTTTTCTCATTATAGGATATATTATTTCATAGAACTTTTTTAAGATAAAAATTCAAAGGTAAATTATATTCAGGCTCACATTAAAGTAGTCGAGCATTGAAATAGGGGTTATTCCAATAATCACAGGAAGGATTTGAAATTCCACGAGGGAGATAATTTTCCATGAATGTATCTTCACTGATGTGTATTATATAGTTTAGTTAAAAAATGTAAAGGTCCCCAAGTAAATTGTATACATATAAATCCTTGATTGAATTTAGGATTTTTCTTATCATTTTGAAATTCCAACAAGTCTCTCAATTTTATTTAATGTTCTCAACATATCATTATTAAGGATGTATAAGATATGGAAAATAAATGTGCTCAACTCTGATGAAATAAAAATAGAGAAATATCTACCTTACTATGAATAACTGGTCTAAATTATTTATACAAGAATGAAATTGTTGAGGAATCAGGTGACTCGTCTGGTAAAGGTACTTTGGTGATATAAAAAAATAGTGGAGGAAACATGGGATCTGGGGGAATTATGTGCGAAAAATTACCCTCATAAATTTAAGTGTTAATATACATTAAATTTATAGGATTATTTTTTTAGGATGGGAAAATTTTACATCACAATATATTACATTATATTTATTTTTCAATAAAGATTATTTCATTGATTGCTTTCGATGCATGAATCTGCATGTTTAAATAAAAAAATACTAAAATATTATTGAAAATTTACAATCAAAAGCTTGAAATAATTTTTTTCGGTATGCATCTATTTATATAAAATATAAATTGTATGGTTATTTATTGATTAAAATTAAAATATAAATCATTTTTAAATAAATGATATGTATTTTAAAAAATTCTTTTTTTCTAAAAAGGGGATTAATCCTTTTTTGCGATCATAACATAGATTTAATTTATATAAATTTAAGAAATATTATTTAAAAATATAAAATTTATTTTTTAAATAATAATATAAAAATTATATTCATATTAATATATTTAATTTTTATGAAAAGATTTTTGTATGAATTTTAAAAAATACTGGATTTTATATAATGCTACATTTCCAATTAAATAAATAAAATGATAAATTATTTTTAAATGTAGTTTAAATTTATCTTTTGATAAATAATATTTAATTAAATTAAATTTTTTACAATGGAATAATTTTCGTATTAAATTTTTATATGAAAATATTGTAAACATTAAAGAAATTTTACATTGAAAATCCTCTTTCTCATCTTGATTGTTGGATTAATATGATGTTAAATTATCCCAGTAAAGTGAATTTAATTTTTCAAATTTGATTAAATATATAGAAGATGAATACATTATATTTTACAATATGTTCATGTTTTTTTCTAGAGAAATTAATATTAATAATAGTAAAAATTCAATTAATATGATTAAGGAAAAAATGGATTTTTTAATAGATTCTAATAAAAAGAAAATGGGTAGTATAATTGAAAAAAAGTATAAAAGAATTTTTATGGATTTATTTACACTATATCCATTACTTTATTGTCAATGGAACGTTATTTGAACGCTCTGACATGAACAATAAATTTTTAGAATTCATTCTTAAAAAAATATGTTTCCACTCCCCAAACCAATAAAATACTACAACCTCTCATATCATATTGAATATTTAAAACCATTTTTTATCGGCCAATAAATTTCCAAATATCATAAAAATATCAATTATCTCATCATAGAAGACTTATTTTGGGAATAAATCCAATCTATGAAGTAATTAGTTCAATCCTAAGGAAGATACCTGAAGAAGATACAATGCTCATCAATGACGGGTTTTTAAATTTCTTCCTCCACCACTATCAAATATTTTCAAAACATGATGATATAATAAAATAATTATATTAGATATAGATAAATTTTATTATATTTTGTGTATCACCCAATTAAATGAAAATATTTTATTTTTATAATGAAATTATGTTTTGGCTAGCTTGCATTCTATGTGACACTAATTGTTTTAGGTTACACACAATACAGTGTTTCATAAACAAAATATATGTAACCACCCATAGTTTTATCAATGGAATTATCTTCTTATAATTATTCCAGATAGTATAATATCATTAAGAAGAATAATTACATATCACGATACTAAATACTTTTGGATAATTAAAATTAATTTTTCCACTTCTATGTTTTGAATTTTGAAAATTTTACATACACTGTTGTGTTTAGGGTGACTATATGAAGTCTAATGAAAGAAACATATTTATTTGGTTAATATTAACCTACCCTTATTAATAGTAACCTACCCTTATTAAATTTAATAGGACCCTTATGAATTTTAAGTCATCCAAAATAATAGTAACCTCATACATAAATGATGAAATAAAATTTGGCAATATTATAAGTGATAATATGACCATAGTAAAAGTAGTGAATTTTTTAAAGTAATAAAAACATAATTAAAATTAATTTATTAATTTTAAATTAATTGTATTTTCCAAAAATATTTTTTTGAAAAAACATTTATATTCATTTGGGTTTTATGACATTTTATAAGAACTTATGTAATTTTTCAATGCATTATAAAATCAGTTTTAATTTTAAAATTAGTAATTTTCTATTAAATTATTATTTTAATTGAATATTAAATAAATTACATATAGAAATTGGTTTTATAAAAATTTAATTCAATTTTTGATTCTACAGATTCAAAAATGGTTATGGAGAATTTTTAATATGTTTCTAAAATAGTTGAAATTTTGGTGAATAGTAATATACATTAATTACCTTAAAAATAAATTTTAATTTACGTCCACTGTACATGACATCATGATTGATGTATGCAACCAAATATCAAACTCACATTCTCTCTTTACTATTTTTGGTCATCGAATCATCACTATTTCTTATCTTGGTTGAAATTAATATACTAATGATTAAAATATTAAGAAAATCCCTCCCCCTCCACTATAATTTCCACCCTTCACTCCTTCATTTCTTCACACCTATCATTATTCAGGCATATTATAATCTATACCCAAACATCTTCCCTATCCCCACCCCCATGTAAAATAGATTCCGGTCTCATCAAAGGTCCATAACTATGTTATTTAATGAGGATCTCAAGAGGAGGATTCAATCAATAGTTTCTTTCTCTTTTACTTTAATTTTCTGTCATATTCATGTTATTTTAATAATAGATCCCCACCTATCTTCATCCAAATTGTATGGAATCTCCATTTTCAAAATATATTGGAATTTAATGATACAAATGTGATATTATATGTCACGACCCATCCCCTAGGGTCCGTACCATGTCTAACCCATGCCAGCCTTTAATAGGCCAGGGGTAGGTGACTAGAACCGAAAGGCTTATTCCCTAATACCCCGAAGGAATTTATTTTATAACATGTAAACACGTGCAAACAAGAACACAACTAGATACAAACACAAGTAAAACTGCGTAGCAAAACGTGTGTTTAATGTAAGAGGGGATGGAATACAAGTCCAACAGTATAGGTGCAAGTACAACTAAAATACAATAAATCAGAAGAAAGAGAAAGACAACTAATGGGTCATCCTCCGAGGTTCACACCTGAAGGGTAGGTACAGATCTCCTCCTCAACACTATATGATTTTATTTCTACTCTACATATAGACATGTTGTATGGTCCACCTCCAGGCCTCATCCAGTCCTGACACCCTCGTCCTCAGTCAGCGTTGTTTTTCGTCTGCAACAAGGTTGTGGAATAGCCCGTGTAGGGTTGAGAATAACAATACTCAGTAGGGACCCTGAGACCGACAGGGTCTCACAAAAACCACAATGGATAAACCACATAGCATGAAATAAACTAACAACCCTACTTAGATATATTCCCATACATATACCTTAGTTAAAAAGTATACCTATCTCAATCAAGAGGAAACATATGGTCCAACCCAGAAGCCCAAATCTCAATTGTTCCATAAAGAAAGGAATACTACAAAGGTATTACCACAATGGAAAGAACCACATGTGTAAAAACTCATGTCACACCATGTATTTATTTTGTAGAGAAGTAAAAATTATTATATGTAACTACAAAAGTATCTTACTCTGTTAAGAGGCAGATCCACGAAGGATCCTAAATCATCACCAGAACCACAAAGTATCGTAGTACATCATCAGACCCACACATGATCCTAGTACCTCCACAGATGCACACAAGATCCTAGTACATCTTCAGACCCACAAAAGATCCAAGTACATCATCAGTACATCGTCAGTACGTCGTCAGACCCACATAGGATCCTCATTCATCATCAGTACATCATGAGACCCACACAGGATCCTAGTACATCATCAGTTTGTCATCAGAACCACATAGGATCGTAGTACAACATCATTACATCATCTGACCCTCACATATTCCATGTACGTCGTTAGTACGAAGTCAGACACACAAATGATACTAGTACATCATTGGTACATTGTTTGACCCACTAAGGATCCTAGTATATCATCAGTACGTCGTCTGTACGTCGTCAGACCGACACAGGATCCTAGTGCATTGTCTGTACGTTGTCATACCCACACAGGATCTGAGTATATCATTAGTACATCTTCGGACCCACAAAAAATCATATTACATCTTCATTACATCGTCATACTCACATAGGATCCTAGTACATCGTCACTACATCTTCAGAACCACACATGATCCTAGTAAATCATTACATCCAGCTACATGATTCCCGCACTATGCATTCTCATCTCTTAAAGGGTCCACTTCTCAAGACACTGGTTGATACTACAACTTCCACTAAATCCTATTAAGAATTATCCCAAAGGACCACCACGTCATACGGGTCTCAATGCAACAGACGGTGCATCAAACGAACGCCCGATTTGTTTGTTATTAGCTTTTTAGTCTCAAGGGCCCAGTTGGATTCATGCTCGATCCAACCCAACTATTCCTAAACATTATCCAAATATCAAGTGGGGTATACCAAAGAGACCAAAATTCTCCCCTATTTCCAGCGCCACATACAGTTCATGAAAGGGACAGTCGGTGCCAAAGTTATGGCCAAAATAGCAGAAAATGGGTTGAATCTGGTCTGGGTCCGGTCCGACCTGGTCAAACCGACCCGGCTCGACCTGACCCAGCCATCACCAGGCGGATGCGTTGGGGGGAAGGGTCCAAGGTGTAGTGCGGGGGCCACAGGGAAACTGGAGGGGCTGCGGGCACCTCGAGGGGCCGCCGTGCGGCGCGAGGGGCCACCGGGCGGCGCGAGGGTCTTGGTGCGGCGAGGGGGCGAAAAGACGGCGCAATGTCCGTGGTGCGGAATGGAGCGGTGGGGTGGAACGAGGGTCGTGGTGATGTGTGGGGGCTACAGGAAGGCCCATGGGCCTCTGGGCAGTGCGAGGGATGTGATACGGTGGGGCAGCCGCTGTGCTGCGGGGCAGCCACGGTGCAGTGGTCCACCGTGGCTGGCCAGATGGCCAGCCTTCCTCTCTGCATGGCACAGTCATTTGTTGCGCCATCACTGGTGGATGGTTCGGTTGGCCATCCATCCATAACTGCTGCAACAATAGAATTAGTTACCTTCTGTCAGGTGGCGTGGTCGTGTCCTCTCTTACATCACGAAGAACACAACCAAAACTCAAGAAAAATGCGGAGAGATTAGGCCATGTTCGTTTGGCCTACACCCTCTACATTAAGGAAATAGAAAGCGACATAATAAATCTTGTATGAAGATCGTCAAACCATACATCCTATGATAATGATTATTCCTAACATACAAAAAGAATCATCCGAGGATCAACTATTTAGAGAGTTGATCCGCATTCTTTGTTTAGATGGGAAGAACATGGGAATCCATAATCACACATAATTAAACCCCTACCTCAAAGGTTTGTTGACGGAGGTCATGATATGGGAACAGTTAAGGAGAAGAGGATTACCATGATCGTCAGTTCTATAATCAGACTTTCGATGGTGGTATGAATGTCGTCCTCATTCCTCAATTTTGGAGTGTGTTCTTTGTTGAAGAAGATATTTATTATAGAAGAGTAATGTTTCTCCAAGTGTTGGGAATCATGACACATTACCAGTGCTTCGTCTCTTGGTAAAGACATCCAAAATCCTCCTCCCAAGCTCTATATAAATAAGAGAGAGCGGTCGAGGTATGTAAAAATCATGTAATTTATGACGGTTCATTTATTAGGAACCATCCTAAATTCCAACGATGTTGTTACATAGTGTATAAAAAGATTCAATCATATTAATTTATGTTCGGGAAATTAATTGGGAGTATTCCAAGGGACATACCCACATTTAAGAGGGGTTTTAGTGGACCCAAACAACATGAATTCACAAAAAGAAGTGATTTAGTTCCGGTGGTCCCCACCACATTAACAAGTTTGAGGTTTTAGTTTTGGTGGTCACTACCTTTTTAACATTCAGTTGGGAGGATAAAAATAAAAGTTTAATTTATTTTTATTCGCATGAAAAATCACAAGACTAACATTCACCCTAGACCAACTATCATTGAGGTGAATGTGTTATTAAGCGAATATTGGCACTGTGAGTTCAACGGTGTCCCCATATTTCAATTTCGAGCACTGGGTCAAAAGTTAAAAAACGATGCTTTCGCATTTACTGAACGTACCCGAAAAAATGTTTGAAAATTTATTAACAGTCACCCTCAACTAGTGCCAGTCACATTTAGCCTCTTCCCATGTGAAAAAATCCCCAATGAACCCAATAGTACTCTCGGATTTCCAATCCATGTTACTGTTTAAAAGTTATGGATTTTATAATAAAATAATTGTCATTAATTATTTTATATATGTCCATAAACTAACTTTCACTGCTAGCCCACACCAACCAAAGATATTATCTTCTTAAATAGAGCATCCCATCATGAGTTCAGCAGTGGTATCAGATTTTCAATCTGAGCTACTTTTTGTGGGTTATAAGCATTTAAAAAAATAAAAAATTTATTTAATTATTTTATTTACAGTTATTTAATTTTGGGTTTTCTCAAAGGAGTCCCGCACTGCGAAAAAATTAGCCGCACTTAGATTAAACCTACCATCTTGAACGCAACGATGCACTCGGATTTATGATCCGTGTAACCGTTTAAGAGCTATTCCACTTTTTCTTTAAAACTTCTTACGTTTGTTATTTAAAGTTGAACAAAACTTTGACAGATCATTCTGGGCACTCGAGTCCTCCAAATCATGCACAATTAGATTTTGCGATCTCAAAATAATTCAATATAAAAATGTAATAAAAAATTTATAGGACATTAAATTATCCCGAACAGGGGGATTTACGTCTTCAAAAGCCACAAAAATGTAAAAAAACAAAAAATGGGTACTGAGCATTAATCTGAGCCTCCTGCTCCCATGTGCTCTCATGGAGGTTCCCGTGTGGCTAGTGTACGTGCATTAGAGGTATCGACCCCCCACTAATTACCTACTACTTTCGATCCTCATTCTCTACTGGAACCTCTATAAATGGCATCCCATCGTCTTAGTCCAGCTCGACATGGTCAAGGATGTGAGATAGGCTGTGAACATATCCCCTTAGCTAGCATACATGGAAGAATTCACGTACCATCTCCAATTGCTGTGGAAGACCCAAGTGGTATGCTACCTCTATTATCCTCCGAAGGATCAGAAAAAGAATGATAGACATCGGTGATAACCTTCCACCTCAGCCAAAAATCTACAAACCTCATCGAGGTGAGACCCGTGGGAGGACATGGTCTCCCTCCTCTGGTAAGCAAAAGACATCTTCCAGCTCTAAGTAGTTTTCAGTTGGTTACAAGTGAGGCATTGTGATTCAAAATCTACCACTTCTTTATTTATCCCTAGCCACCAGTACTGACGCTATAGGTCTCGGTACATCTTCACCACACCAGGATGTACCACTAGAGGGGATGTGTGTAACTCCCTCAACACTTCCTCCATAAGCGACATTGGTACCATGGTAAGTCCTCTGAAGAGAATGATGTTCTCCCCAACATCAAAAATTCTATCAGGTGCATGTTCTATAGATATCTGAGCACGTTGAGTCTCGCAGTCAGTGTCTCCACATTGCGCCTCCATTACTCTCTGAATAAGTGAGGGAGTGACTATAATAGATTGAAGAAAATCTACTCTGTCCTGATCCACAAAGGATGTCTATAAAAAGGCCAGCTACTCTTTCGTCTCACCTAGCAGTTGTGTACCAGATCTCCTACTGTGTGAATCTGCTACAACATTCCCCTTCCCTGGAGTATAAAATATCTTGAAGTCATGGTCCTAGAGGAACTCAAGGCAAAGTTTTTTTCTCATGTTCATGTCCTTCTGAGAGAAGATATACCTAAGACTCTTATAATCTGAGTATACTATAACATTCTCACCCATCATGTAATGTCGCCAAATCATCAAGGCAAATACCACTACTCATAATTTTAGTTCATGGGATCCGTAGTTCTGCTCATGTTGTGTCAGTTGTCGAGAACCATATGTGATCACTACTCGCTCCTTCATCTGGAAACATCCGAGCCCAGTACCAGATGTGTTGCAGTAGACTATGTACCCTACACCCTCTTCTGGTATCCTTAAGATGGGTGCACCAGTCAGCCTCTACCTTAGCTCTTGAAAACTGTATTGGAATCTCTCTGACCAGAAGAAGGGTTTCCCCATCATCGTCAATGCTAATAAAGGTGTCTCTACCCAGGATAAGTTGGATAAAAATCTCTGGTAGTACCTAGACAAAGAAGACGTTCATCTCCCTTCAAGGAGGTATTCCTAGAAAATCTTTTGAAATGATTTCCACATGCTATGACACTATTGTTTGAAACTAAAAACTCAAAACTATTATGCAAGAATTTATCATGTGCAGCTCGGGTTTTCTTTTTCACTAACCAAGGAAAACCCCATTCCATTGTTGTAGGTAAACCACAACCTTTTTTCCTAATACAATCAATCTGATAATGAACTGCAAATGTTCAGTACATACCCAAACTAACATCGTAAGGTGTCGACGCTTCCACCACAATGTTCCAACTGAAACTCTCACCTCAAGAGTCGTATCACCCCATCGATATATGCATGATTATCGATTCCCCTCCCAAAGGTATCTCCATACGTGAGGGTCAAGTCAACAGTTTAACCAGAAACTATAGGTCTTGTACAAGATTTTTGGAAGGAAGGAATGATAGGTACCTATTTCTATTGATACAGAAGCTAGTAGTAGACACAGACTGAACCTCAGATCAATCCTAGATCCCTTTGGTCGCACTCCTTGACCACATGCAACTACTCTCTTCCCACGTCCTCTGGCTCCCTAAGCCTAGTGGGGTCCACAAAAAGGGGTGGTTGTGACATGTCAAATAGTACACCACCTCATGCTGCTCTCCTAGCTCTGCATCCACATTTACTACCCTGAAAATTCATCTATCTCTAACACTTATTCTCCCCAAATCATTTTACATGACCAAGTATCTACGACTAGCACCAATTTCCTGATTTCCCACTAATAACATTCACTAGCTGTATCCGCTTAGCCAAAGAACATTCGATCACAAGGGTACTCCAAATCACACCAACTTATGTAGGAATGCCTAAAGGAATAGTGATATCTCAGATGTACTTAAACACACAACGCTAAAAATTCTGAGCCCCAAATCACCGATCATATCGTATTCATCAAGTACCAGGAATTATCGGTACACCTCGATGATTACTCAGCTATAGAAATTTTGTCCTACTGAAGCTATAGAAGCTCTAGAGAACTCTCAGCCACCTTTTCAAGAAAGACCCGAAGCGCCTATGAGTCAGGATCACCTCAAAACCTGAGGGATATCTGATTCTGAATCATGTATAAGGCACTAAGCCTATATGTTTCCTCTACCGGTACCGCCCGTTGTAACTAATGACCAATGGGAAGTGATATAGCTGGTACACTAACCGAAGGTCCTATCTTGGGTAATTTCCCACATACCAAGGACTCATCACTATGCGGACTATCCTCATCATCATTCACTGAAAAATAATAGTATCTATGATCACCATCTTCTTTAATGGTTTCTCAACTAGGAGGAAAACTCTAACAACCGCCTCTAGCCAACCCTTAGCTATGGGGGAAACTGTCTCACAACGAATCCTCAGAGGCGTCTGCTGCTGAAAGTTGTGAAACACGCTTAGTCGGTGTGCACCGTCTGCTACTGTATCTAGTTTTAACTGCTACCCAATGGGTGGTGGTGCTGCCGATAAACCACCAGAAGGAGCCAACATTGTAAGAGGGACCTGCACTGGAGCATCATCACTCAATGGTAATCATTGTGTACTCTCTCAGAAATCATAGCTTGTTGTCTATGCAGCGACATCCTGATAAGTAACAGGTGCACCATGGTCATTTTGTTATACCTGGTGAACTGACATATGAAGACACAAGAAAAATTTTCAAAACACACATGCTATCAGTTTTTTTGTGCACTGAGTCAGAAATCAGACGTCTGGGTCCTAGTGTATGGATATGTCGGCTGCCGCACCAACAATAGATTCCATAAACTGATAACCAAACTCAGTACACATATTTCTATTATCATTAAAAAGATCATATTGCTAAGTTCTATGGTTGAACCGACTCCTATGATACCAATGTTTCCCAAACCATCCCCTGAGGCCTGTTCCTTGACTACCCCAAGCCCGCCTTCCATAGGCCAAGGGCTGGTGACTAGCACCGAAATGTTTATTCCCTAAAACCGTGAAGGAATTTCCATTATAACCTGTAGACACACACAACCAAGCACACAGTGAGATACGAAAATAAGTAAAACTGTATAGAAAATTGAGTGCTGAATGAAAGAGGTTCCGGAATAAAAGCCCAACAACAAATGTACAGGTACAACAGAAATACAATACAACTGAAGAAAGAGAAAGTTAGATATTGGGTCATCCTCTAAGGTTTCTACCTAAAGGGTAGGTATAGATCGCCTGCTCAACACTCCACGTCTGCATGTCTCCTCTTCATACCATCACACCATATGGTCCACCTCCGGGCACCATCCGGTCCTGACACCCTCGTCCTCAGTAAGCGTTGTCTTTCATCTTCACCAAACACAACAAGGTGCCGGTATAGACCATGCGGGTGTGAGTATAACGATACTCAATAGGGGACCTGAGTCCCTCAGGGTCTCAAAAAATCCATAAAGGATAAACCACATAGCATGAAATCAACTGACAACCCTACTTAGGTATATTCCTATACATATACCTAAGTTATCAAGTATACCAATCTCAGTCATGAGGAAACACAGGGTCAAACCCTAAAGTCCCAAGCTCAAATATTCCACAAATGAAGGAATACCACAAAGGTATTACCACAAAGGAAAGTACCACACTAGTATGCACTCAACTCACACCAGGTTTATATTTGGCACAGTATTAAAGATGATTAGATGTAACTACTGAATCATCTTACTCTATTAAGAGGCAGACCCATGAAGGATCCTAAATCATAATTTGACCCGCAGAGGATCGTAGTACATCGTCAGGCCCACACAGGATTCTAGTACCTCATCAGACCAACACAATATCCTAGTACATCATCAAAACCACACAACATACTAGTACATCGTAAGTACATTGTCAATTGGTCGTTAGACCCACACAAGATCTTAGTAAATCATTAGTACATCCTCAGACCCACACAAGACCCTATTACATTATTAGTACATCATCTGACCCACATAAGATCATAGTACATCATCAGCACGTCATCAGAACCACACCGGATCCTAGTACATCGTCATTGCGTCGTCAGACTGAAACATGATCCTATTATATTTTTAGTACATCATCAGACACAAACAAGATCCTAGTACATCAGTATTACATCATCAAACACACACAGGATCCTAGTACATCTTCAGTACGTCATCAGACCCAAACAGGATCCTAGTGCATCGTCAGTATGTCATTAGACCCACACAGGATCCTAGTACATCTTCAGTGCATCGTCAGAACCACAAAAGATCATAGTATATTTTCAGTACATCATCAAACCCACACATGATCCAAGTACATTATTAGTACATCGTCAGACCGACACGTGATCCTAGTACATCTTCTGTACGTTGTCAGACCCACACAGGATCCTATTACATCGTCACTACCAGCTACAGGATTCCCGCACTATGCTTGATCGTGTCTGGGAGGGTCCGATCCTCAATCTACTGGTTCATACTCAAACGTTCAAAAATTACCATGAATAACTATACCAAATTACCACCACATCATAGGGGTCTCAACGCAATAGATTCTGCGTCAAATAGAGGCACGATCTATAAATTATTAACCTTTTAGTCCCAAGGGCCTGGATGGATTCGTTCTTGATCAAACCCATCCATTCCCCAAATTTATCCAAATCTCATGTGAGACATAACAAAGATACCATCTCACTCCATGTTTTCTAGTGCCATATAAGGTTCATCAAATGGATACTCAGTGCCAATGTTATGGCCCAAAGAGAGGAAAATGTGTCAAATCTACTCTAGGTCTGGCCCGAGTCGCCCGGCCCGACCCGACCCGACCCAACCAAGGCTGACCCGAACCAGTTTGTAGTGACCCAACCCGTGCTGGGGAGCCCGGTCCGTCCTGGGAAGCTCAGCCTGCCGGTGGGGCAGCACGAGGGCAGAGGGGCTGCGTGGGGGCTGTTGTGTGGCGTGCGGCCCATGGGGCGACGTGAGGGGCCGCTGGGTGGTGCGGGGCAGTGGGGTGACGTGGCGACATGTGGGAAGGGGTGCGGAGCAGGGATCATGGGGTGGCGTGAGGACCTCGGTGCGGTGGGGGGGGCCGCAGTGCGGCGGGGCAGCCACAGTGCGACGGGGCCTCCGCGGTGCGGTGGTCCGTCGCGGTTGGCCAGATGGACAGTCTTTCTCACAACGTGGTGCTGTCACACACCGTGCCTTTTCCAGAAGCCGATTTATCCGGCAATTCATCCTTCACCGCTGTGTCACAAGCCAAGGTTCTCTTCTGTCGGGCGGCATGGTCGCGTCATTGACTTCGTCGTAAATAACACATTAAAAACACAAAAAAATGGGGAGAGGTCGGGCCATGTTAGTTTGGACTGCACCCTCCACGTTAGGGTGGTATCATGCGGATTAATAAATGTTTATATAGAATGCCAATCCCTACAACCTCCAACAATGACTATTCCCATACCCACAAAAAGAAATCATCCACGGATCAACTAGTTAGAGTGTTGATCCACATTCATTGTTTACAAATGAAGAACATGGGAATCCATAGTCACAGATAATTAAACCCCTACCTCGAAGGTTTTTTGATGGAGGTCTTGAGATGGAAATGGAGAAGGAGTAGAGGATTCCCATGATTGTTGATTCTGAAATCAATCTTCTGATGTCTATTCAAACTCCACCCTCATTCAACAATTCTGGAGTGCGCTCTTCATTGAAGAAGTTCTTCATTGGAGAAGTGCAATGTATCTCAAAGGGTTGGGAATCACATCACATAATCATCACTTTGTCGCTTGGTTATGTCGTCCCAAATCCTCTCCCAAAGCTCCATATAAATTTTTGAGGGGGGGAGGTGAGTAAAAACCGTGGTATTTATGATGTTTCATTTATTAGTAACATTCCTAACTTCCAATGAAATTGTTACTTAGTATCTAAAAAGGGTCAAGCCAATTAATTTACATTGGTGTAATTAATTGGGAGGATTAAAAGGGACTTCCCCACATTTAAGAGGGGTTCACGTGGTCCCCAAAACCATGAAGTCACAAAAAGATGGGTTTTAGTTCATGTGGTCCCCACCAATTTAACAAAAAGTGGGAGGTTTTAGTTCAGGTTGTCCCCACCTCTTTATCATTCAATTGGGAGGATAAAAAATAAAGGTTTATTTTATTTCTATTCCCATGAAAAATCACAAAACTAAATTTCACCCATGAAAAACTACTGTCGAGGTGAATTTCTCTTTTTGTGAATATCTGTACTGCGAGTTCAATGGTGTCCTCATATTTCAATTCCGAGCACCGGGTCAAAAGTTACAAAGACCCGCTTGCGCGTTTACTGAACATGCCTAAAAAAATGTTCGTAAAATTATTAACAGTCACCGTCGACTTGCGTCAGATGTGGTTAGGAGATTTCCAAGTGAAAAATTCCCCAAAGAACCCAACGGTACTATCATATTTCCAATTCGAGTTACTGTTTAAATGTTATGGATTTTACAATAAAATAATTTTCACATAATTATTACAGCCAAAAACTAACATCCATTGGTGGCCCGCACCCACCAATGTTAGTATCTTCATAAATAGAGAATGCCTTGATCATTTCAGCGGTGGTCTCAGATTTTCAATTAAAGCTACTGTTTGTGAGTTATAGGAATTTTAAAAATAGAATAATTTATTTAATTATTTTATTTACAGTTATCCCATTTTGGGTTTTCTCACAGGAGGTCTGTGCCGACTAAAATTATGTCACACATAGGGTAAACCCTCCATCCAAAATGCAATGGTTCCCTCATATTTCTAAATTGGGTATATTTTTAAGATTTACTTCACTTTTTCAAGAAAACCGCTTAAGCGTGCTATTTATAGTTTAACAAAACTTCGATGGACCATTCCAGGAACTCCGTGCCTCAAAATCATGCACCGTCATATTTCATAGTCTTGAAATAATTCCAAATAAAAATATACATAATTTTTTGGACATTACATTATTAGACACCCTTATTCTTTTATTTTTATTATAGAAAGGAAAATGTAGTTCATGAGGTGTTAATTTATCATCTTCAAGAATGACATGTTTTTATTTTCTATTACTACCTACAGAACAGGTCGTGAAACAATTTTTATGGTTAAACAGATTATTATATGTATATTATATCCTATTTAATGTTCTGGAACATACCTTTGTAAATATAACTAAATGAGTAAACAAAACAAGTCTGTTGTGGTCGAAAAACCACTCAAATTAACCAAAATGACAATCATTAAATTCTTATCTAATGATTCATTAAAATGGTATATAAAAAATTATTTATAATATAATTTAGTGTTATGTAATGTCATTAAGAACACATAATATTAGTTATGTATGTTTATCTGTGTTCAACATGATCATCCATTCATACAGTTCATGAAAACTATGAAAAAAACACAATCGAACTATGAATTTAAACACTATAACTCATCCAAAGGCCAAAAAAGAGCATAATGAAACCATAGTGAACCATTTACATGTACAAAGGGTTATTTAATTTCTAATTAATCAATATAATTTCATTATACATTGCAATAAATGGAAGAATGAGTTTGTTTACATGGTAAGGGGAAATTCTCAAACCCAACCCCCTTTCTTTAGGGTTTACCAATTCAACCCATTTTAGTGTGGATATTCCTTAAAAATAATTTATTCCTCATTATATTACCTTTAATGGGATATAAATTTTCTCTAATTAAATTTTTTAAAAACCCAATGTTTTCCATAAAAAACTTTTCTTTCAAATATAGACAGCCTTTTTTACTTCATGGAGATTGTTTCATTCATCACTCAAGGAGAATAGATCTATGTCAATATTGATATTCCATATTTATTTTGGTAAAAAATGTTTATGAATGTTTGATGTGAAAACTATTTCTTTAAATGGGTTATTTTATGTTCATGTTTAAAATATTTTCAATGTGGAATGCATGATAATGTAAATGTTATGATGAGACAGGTGCACCCAGAATTATAAAGCTTAATATGAATGTTTGAATGTGATTGGTGGGCCCAGAATTATACTACACTCCAAGGAATTGGGTAAAGTGAATAATATAATGATTTAAAGTGAAATTATGTGAGAACATAAGTTTTTATTTGTTCACAACTATGTGTCGTAGTTAACCCCTATGACATGAGGTTTTCTTTTTTTATGCATTGACACATTCCATTGTTTTATCTAATGTTTCATCTCATGGTTTTGATGATGAGTTTATGATTATGAAAAACCCATGCTATATTATTCATATCTATCCTCTTACTATGATTTTAGATCACCCATTTTTGAGGTATATACTTAGGTGATTATGTGTACTAAAGACTTTTCAAGGGATGATAAGAAGTTAGAGAAGAATGGATTAAATAAAGTTTTACATGTTATGTTTTAAATATTATGTATTGTCTTATGTTTCCTAAGACATTAAACATTTGGATCCTCATTTTTTAATACTATTATGATGTTTGTATTCTATATGATGTAATAGTAATGTAAGAAATTTCTGGGTCACTATAGTTGGAATCAATGGTATGGTTTAGATAATATTGTCATTTGGATTAGTAAACCCTGGAGAAAACCACTAGTATGAGTCTAAGTTCAAATATTCACACAAGAAGCTTTAAATTGGGACCCCATATGTTATTGTTTTAATGAAAATTGTTCAAATTAATAAGGTATTTATTCATGACTTTTTGACTTATGTTTTGTTCTAATAATTTCTATTTTAGAAAATTAAGGGAACTATGATAAACCAGGACAACAACTGTGCGAGGGCCAATGAAATGATTTCCCGAATGAAATTCCCATTTCTTTTGGAGGAGGAGTTAAAAACATCATTGATATGATTACATAAATATCTCTTGTTATGAACAAAAACTAGAATAATGGGAAATATCCTTCTTTACATAAGAGTGATAAACTGGTTTTTTTAGTGTTTTATGCATCGACGACCTCTAAATATTAGTGGGCCTTCTGATCTGCTAGTTGTGGAATAGTGGGTCAAATCCATGGAGAATATATTTTTTATGCTTTGTTGTTCTGAGAAAGAGAAGGTAAAAATAGTTTTTTGTTATCTAGATGGAGAGCCTGATCGATAGTGTTATTTGATTTATAACACCAAGCCAATTTATAAATTTGAATAGATGGAATGGGAAGACATTATGATAATGTTTTTTAATAAATATTTCCCAAAAAATCATCATTCAAAGATGAGGAGATAATTCAAAGAGATCAAGCAAAAGGAAGGAGAATCTGTCACCATATGTGGTGAAAATATCACAAGGCAAACAAGGTATGCTTTAGTTTTTGTTATCAACAATAATAGGAAAATTGATATATTTTTATTATATTAAACCCACAACTTTTAAAGGATCATGAAATTTGATAAATTGGGAGTTATTAAGAAGTTGTTCAGTGTTACCTCAATGTGGAGATTGATTTTGGAGAATGGTACTACAACTATGGTGATATGAAATTAAAAATGGAGTTTCAAGACATATGATATATTGATTAAGCTGGGAAGACAACTCAATGAACCACAAGCCATAATTATGGAATGTCGCATCATGGAACTGTCTCAAATGGAATGGGAAAGGATTTAAGTGTGGGAAATAATGACACCATTATCAAGAGTGTTGAAAAGGAATGAGAATAAAGGAGAATTTGGTGGAAGAAAGGGGAGCCCCACTGATGGTTCAATGATAAAACTGTACAGATCAATGAAACTATTAAAACGGTTACACTAAACCTCAAGTATTCAAGGGTAATTAGAATATCCAGCTAGTAATGCCAAAGGAAAAAGGGATGTCTTATTCCAGCACAACTATGGAATTGGAGCATGATATTGAAGTTGTACTAGGTACACTTCCTATTCATTCAGTAATGGAAAAAGACTTATTTTATTCTTGTTTGACACATTTCATTTTATCTTTCATGTTTTCTAGAAATATATAATCAAATCCCTAAAATGTTGAAGTATAGATATATTTAAAAACATCACATGGTGAAATCCTTTAAAACCAAGTGTTTGACTCTTCTCATGTTGGAGTATGTGGGAAGATTTTCCCATTGAATCTCATAATACATTCCAGTGTGGAATTAGATACTATAAATGGAATGGATTAGATCTCATTATATAGATCAAATATAAACTATCAGGAAAATGAAATATATTTTATTTTTCCAAACCATCCCATGTTCCTTTACAAATACAAGGAACATCATGCATCTCCTTTAAAAATCATTCAAAGGTTTATATGGTGATACCCTATAAAGAAGAATACCTCTCCAAAATGGTTGATTCAAAGGAAAGTTCCAACCTTGAAGAAATGACCATTGGGAGGGAATATAGTGATTTATATCACGAAGAGTTACCTGGACTACCCCCAGATCATGAGGTATAGTTCTTTGTCTAAAAAATACCTAGAGAAAATCCCGTCTCAAAGTGTCCCAATAGTATGGCTCCTCTTTTTTTTGTGCAATGAAAAAGGTTTCTTCAAAAGAATTTGGACTATGGGTTCATACGCCTTAGTGTATCACCATGGGGTGCACCAGTGCTCTTTGTGGAAAAGAAAAATGGAACAATATTATTGTATATCAATTTTCTGGAACTCTACATGATCTCCATAATGAACATATATCCTCTTCCAAGGATTGAAGACTTGTTATATCTGTTATGAGGTGCTCAATAATTATCAATGGTGAAGATATCTTTTGGATATCATCAACATACGATGAAGAAGGATGATATTCAGATGACTTCCTTCCATGAAATGTATATGCACTATGATGTTCTGGTAAAGCCCTTATGACTTAATAATGACCCTAATATTTTCATGGATTTGATGAATACGTACAAGATACATCACCTATAAATTTTTTTATGATTTATTTATGATATTATCATCTACTCCAATAGAAAGAAAGAATATGGTGAACAAATAAGGCTTGTGTTGGTTACATTCAGAAAGGAGAAGTTGTACGTCATGATCAGAATGTGTGAATTTTGGATGAAGGCAGTCACGTTCTTGGGACTTGTGATCACAAGTGAGGGTGTTTTGTGGACCCTTCAAAAACAAAGGCGATTGAGGAACGGACCATTCCCTCTTCTATCATAGAAATCCACATACTACCTAGATTTGATGGGTACTGCTGACGTTTTGTGAGAAAGTTCTCACAATTATCTATCCTAATAAGTATATTACCATGTAATGGGATAAATTATTTCTGTATGAAAGAATTTGAGGGATGCTTTAAAGATCTAAAGAGAAGGATGATCATTGCACCTGTACTCACTCTACTGAAATGTGGATAATTTTTTGTGATATATAGTGATGCTTCCACAAAAGGGTTGTGTTGCATAATCATGAAAAATGACAATCTGATAGCCTATGCTTCAATCCGGTTGGAGATCCATGAGTAGAACTACCCAAATCATGATCTAGAGTAGGCAGTTGTGAATATTTACTGTGTAAATCCAGAGGCACTACATTTATGGTGAGATTTGTAAAATATACTCTGACCACCAGAGCCTAAATTATATATTCACACCAAAGTAGATGATGATGCATCAAATGAGATGGTTAGAGCTAATAAAATACTATGAATTCTCTATTCACTACCCTCCTAGAATGCAGAAGAATGTATTTGATGCTATAAGAAGAAAAGAATATGTTTCCCTTTTCATGTTATGGATTGAGAAAGACCATATCTCAATGGATATTAAAAGGATGGATTTTGATTTCATAATGACAGGGGATACCACATACCATGAACAAATGATTTCACAGACATATATCCCAGAGAATATTAATGAGGCACAAATGGATGATCTAGAGTTAAAAAATAAGGTGATTGTAGTAAAGGGTGAGAAGCTACAAGAGTTTTATATGGATGACGATAGTGTGATTAATTTTGGAACGTGACTTCATGTTCCTTCATCACCTGGGATAAGGAAAGATCTATTGGGAAATGCACATATCTCAACATTATCTATTTATCCTAGTATCACCATGATGTACTAATATCTCCGAGAACACTTCCGGTGGGATAAAATTTCGGAGGAGATTGGAGAATATATCTCAACGTGCTTGGTATGTTACCATGTTCAAAATATGTGAAAAATGTCAAAAGGGATGAGGAAACCGTTTTTTTTACCCATTTGGAAATGGAACAATGTCACATTGGACTTTGTCACAGGACTCCTGAAGACTTATATGGAAAATATTGCGATATGGGTTTTCGTTGACTGAATCACCAAGACTACCCATTTTATCACTCTTCGGGAAGATCTATCACTTGAACAACATGAAATTATATATCTGAAGAAATTGGTGAGACTACATGGTGTTATACACTCAAATTTCTCTGACCATGATCAAAGGTTCCCATATAAATTCTTAGAGGAGTCTTCAACATGATTTTAGAAATGAATTAAATTTAAGAATGTCCTATCACCCTCAAACTGGTGGCCAATATTAAAGAAATATTCAAAAGCATGAAGATATGCAATGAGATTTATATCAAGAATTCAAAGGTATATGGGATCAACATCTTTCATTGGTTGTTTTATCATAAAACAATATCTTAATTTGAATTATTCATATGGCTTCATATGATGATTTTTAGGGAAAGTTATTTAGATCTCATGCCTATTGGGATGAAGTTTGAGAGTGAAAGCTACTTGGATCTGATCTTGTGAATGAAAAGACATAGAAGGATTAATTCATCTAGAAACCAATCAATGCTGCTCAGAGTGGGGAAAAGAGCTATAGTGCCAATAGTCAAAGGGAATTTTGAGTTTGATGTTGGAGATAATGTGTTCCTTATAATATCACAATGGATGAGAGTATAGTGTTTTGGAATGAATGGGAAGCTATTCCCAAGGCACATTGTCCCCTTTGAGATCCTTGATCACATATGATCTATGTCCTATAATCATTCACATCCACTGAATATAGTTCTAGTTCATGATGTGTTTCACTTATCACTCTTGAGGATGCACATTCAAGATCCCTCGCATGTATTGAACTTAGAGGTGGTACAGTTGGAAGGTGATCTCTCTTATGAGGAGCAGCCAGTAAAAATTCTAGAAAAGAGAGATAGGGTCCTATAAATTAATACAACCCATCATGATAATGTTTTCTAGAGGAACCATAAGTTAGATGATGATACTTTGGAACTATAAGAGGTGATGAAGGAGAAGTACCCCACTTGTTCGTGCAAAACAAAATTTCGTGGTTCAAATTTCATAAGCATGGAAGAATGTAATGACCCAATGTTTTATCAACGGAATTACCATCTTATAATTATGCCTCATAGTATAATTAAATTAGGATGAACAATTAAATTTCATGATACTAAATACGATGTGATAATTGATCATAATTTTTCCACTTCAATGTTTTGAATTTCATAAATTTGACATACATAGTTGCATTCAAGGTGATTTTTTGAGTCTAATGGAAGTAACATAATTTTCAGTTAATAGTATCCTAACCTTATGAATAGTAACCTACACTTATGAATAGTAATATGATCCTTAAGAATCGTAAATCACCCAATATATTTGTAACCTCACCAATGAGTGATTAAGAAAATTTTAGGCATCTTACTTGTAATAGTATGACCATAGTAAGTTATTGGTATTTTTGTAACTCATAAATAATTGATTATAAATAATTAATGAATAAAAAAATCATTTTTCGAAAATGATTTAATAAATAACCAACTATATGATTTCTGTTTTTTTGTTAATTTTATAAGAACATTTAGAATTTTTGAAGGCATTATAAAATCAGTTTTAATTTTAAAATCTGTATTCTCCAAGTAAATTATAATTTTAATTATAAATTAAATTAATCATATTTACATTTTTTTGAAAAAATGGATTTTATTTTTGGATTCTACACATCTAAAAATTGTTAGGTTGAATTTTTATATTTGTCTAAAATACATGAATTTTTGGTAAATAGTAAGATATATTAACTTACCATATGAATACATTTTAATTTAAATCCACTATTCAGGACATTATGAGTGATGTAAGCACCCAAATATTGGACTCACATGCACTATTTACTATTTTTCGTCATAGAATCATCACTATATCTTTTCTTGGTGGAAATTCCTAAACTAATGATTAAATTATAAAGAAACCCCCTCTCCCCCCACTATAAATACAACCATTGAAACCCTCATTTATTCATAGATATAAATCCTCGTGACATGCCTAGTATCTATCCTAAAAAAATACCTAGCCCATCCCCCACATAAATGTTCATTTTGACTCATCAAAAAACTATTCCTAGGTTCTTAATGGAGGATCTCAATAGGGGGAATCAAGGGGTAATTTCTTAATCTAATTTCCTTTTATTTCCTCCAGATTTCATGTTCATTTCTCAATATTATCGCACCTATCATCATCCAAATGGTATGGTTAATACAGTATCATAAATATAATTTATTGTTATGATACTAATTGGATATTATATCATCCAACCCCTTCCCTTCATTTTTTTATTTGATAAAGGAAAATGATGTTCGTGTGGTGTTATTTTATCACATTCAATAATGACATGTTTTCATTTTCCATTACCACTTTATAATCTTGTCATGAAACCATTCTTATGGTTGAACCAGATTATGTTATATGTATTATATCATATTTAATTATCTGTAACTATCTAACGTACATATTATTAAATTATTAATCAAAACAATTTTTTTTGTGGTCGAAAAACTGCCCGAATTAACCCACACGATCATCATTATATTCTTACGTAATGAATCATTATAATGGTATATAAACAAATAATTTATATGATCCTTTAATTTCAAATAACATCATGAATAACTTGTGAGATCAGTTCCGAATTTGTATCCAAGTTCTATATGAACTTTCATTTATAATATTCTTGAAAACTATGAAAATGAACACTCTTGAACAATGAATTTAAACTCTATAACTCATCCAAAGGCCAATAAAAAATTTAATGAAAACCTAATGAACCATATTTATATAAAAAAATATAATTTCAAATTAATTAATATAGTATCATTATATTGATAATTAATATGTATAATGTATTTGGATACTTAGTAAGGTGAAATTCTCAAACCCAACTCGCTTTCTTTGGTGTTTACCTATTTAACCCCTTTTTAAGAAGGATATACCATAAAAATAATTTATTCTTCATTATAATACCTTTTCTTGCAAATAAATGTTCAGTAATTTATTTTAAGAAAAAATGATTTTTTTCTAAAAGAACACTTCTTTCATATAAAGATACCCTTTTTACATCTTGTAGATTGTTTCACTCTTCACTCAAGAATAATGGTTATAGGTCAAAAAAGATATTCAATATTTATTTTGGGAATGAAATGTTTATGAATATATTTTTTGAAACCCATTTCTTTTAATGGGTTATTTTTTGTTCAATTTTGAAATATTTTCAATGTGGCAAACATTATAATGTAAATTTTATAGTGAGATGGGTGCCCTGAAATTATATAGAGAAATATGAATGTTTGAATATGATGGGTGTTTGAGGAATTAGAAATCACACCAATAAATTCAGTAAAGTTATAGATATCATGAGGTAAAGTGAAATTATTTATGAACATTATTCTATCCTTGTTCACAATAATGCATGGTCATTTACCACTAAGACATGATGCTTTCATTTTTTGTGCATTTCCACATTCCATGCATTAATATAATGTTTCCTCTAAGAATTTTGAAGATGATGTTATAATTATTCTCACCACGTTCTATATTATTAATATCTATACTCTTACTAGGATTTTAGCTCACGAATATTTTTATTTATATCCCTAGGTTATTATGTGTAATAAGGATTTTTCAACGGACACTATGAAGCTCGAGAATAATGGATTAAAAATATGTTTACTTTATTTTTTTTGTTAATGTTATATATGATTATACTTTTTCCAAGGCACTAAAACATGGGATCCTTGTTGTGTAATACTATTATGAAGTTTATATTCCAAATGATGTAAATGTTTTGAAATAAAACGTTGGGTCGCTATATTATAAGACAAAAAATACCTTACATAGAAGTGTATATAAAATCCTGAGACATTTTTATATATTTTATTTTATTTATATATTGAATAATTTTATTTAAAACTCATAAAATAAATTTGATAGATATATGATAATAATAAATCATGTTTTATGGATATAAATATGTATTTAGCTAAATAAAATTTTGTTAGCTATTAATGGTGAAAATATTTAAAACTACATTTTGAAAAGTTAATAAATTTTATTGTTTAAAAAAAATTAATTATTGAAATCAAATCCTAGAAATTTTTTTATGTCGATGTTTAGTTATTTTCTTGAAATATTTCTTTTTTATTAATATAGAAAAATAATTATTTTTATTGAAAATCTTTTTTATGTCTAATTTATTTGTCAATATAAATAATATTTTCATTATTTTAAATATTATTTATATAAAATTTCATATATTAATCCTACATAGGTCATTTTATTTAATTTAACATTGATATTGGACATAAAATCACGTGAGTAATTTGACCAATTTTATATTGAAAAATCACACTGTCATATCGTCTATAAGATTAAATTTAAATTATTTTTTTCCTCATATGATATTGGAATATGGAAAAATTAATAAAATATTTGTAATAAAAATTATTTATAATTTATCATGATGTAAACATTGATTTTCCAAAAATATATAAGCGATTTTATTTAAAATTAATTACAATAATTATGAGAAAAAATTGCTTAACAGTGGAATATACAAAAGAGATAAGTACAACTATGACTTAAGAAACTTGTCTAAAATATATTTTACGACTATAAATCCACCATTATACCTCATATATATAAATTAGATTTCTATTGGAATATAATTATGTATTTAAGACTTCACAATATTATTTCCAATTATATATTTACCAGAATGACACTCCTCCTTCAATGAAAAAAAGGTAGTCACCCCTCCCACATATTCACACATATCGACCTTTTTATCTCATAAAAAAACTACTCAATTATATTTTAAAAATACATACTCTCATAAAAAGTCATAAATTTATGTATAATGAAATCAATGTAAATATTTTTACATTAACAAAAAGTAGTTACCATAATAAGAGGTAATGTTCTTCAACAACCTCTTTTGTTTCATTTTTATCTACAACTACTAAATTTTTTTATTTAATTATTATATAATAAACATATTATACTCAATATACTTTTTTTATTATGAGGGTTTGAGAAACACTCATACACACTTCCTTCAAATGGGATACACAATCATCATTCGTGTGTATGATGGACTACTTCCTCATGAACCATTGTCGTTCGTTCTTTAATTAACACATTTAAATGTTAACAATAATAGTGAAATTATAGATTATATAATATACATATATACATATATGATATTTATAGATATTTTATACATCAATAATTTTATATTACACTTACCACTTTGATTTCAATTTTTAGGGAATATGATAACATCATTTCTGGACCTTCGGACTAACACCTCATCAAAGTGATGTTATTCATTCACTTTATTCATGAAATGTATAAAAGTTTATTTTAATAAAAATATGTGACATATATAAAATTAATCAAATAATTTAATGATAATATACATACATATATATATATATATATCACTTAAATGTTAATCATTACACAGAAATCGAACCGTTGTTCATGCATACGTATGACCTACCGTCTCTCAGTATAATGATTTTCATTTTCTTTCAAAAAATATTATGTATTTTTATAAATAAATATATAAATAATATATATTATATATAAATCGTTATTTTTATATATTATATGATAAAATTATGATTTATATAAGAAGAAAAAATATAACTACTCAAAACATATTCTAATTGTAAAGGTAATTAATACCATAAATAGTTAAAATAATAAATGATTATTGAAAAAGGCTTAATAAACTATTATAAGAACACAATATATGATTTTATAAATATGAATATAGTTTTTTTATAAGTTAATTACATTCATAAAACCATTATACATGAGGTTATGGTACATTAAATAAAAAGAAAATGAAAGACAAGGGATTTCATCTCAATTAACATTCCACTAAGACTTAATATTTATAATGCAACAATACAATTTAATGTATGGTATATAATTAACCAATTTAATCAATTATCACTATTATATAATATTTCATCGTATTATATATTTCAATTTGAATTATATCATCCATGGGGTTTTCACATAAAAAATTCCTTGTGGTAAATGTTATCTTTTTCATCTCACTTTCTTTTTTGATTTTTAACATTTTATTGAAACAATCACTTATTTATAACCATTTTCCAATAATAATAAGATTTAAATTAGATATATATACTATTATTTAATAGTTTTTATTATTTCCTAAGACTAATATTAATTTTTTACATATGTTGTTTACTTGAAATTTATTTTATTAATTATGAAAATATTGGTAATTCTGTATCTTTTGATCAATATGTATATATAGTAAAGAACATTTTTCATGAATGAAAAAAATATTTTATATTTTACGAGTTCATTGATCATGAATAAAAAATGTGTATACCATTAATAGATCGACCCTTGAGGGATTTTTAGTCTTATGAGATAAATCATTTTACATATAATATGTGAATTTAACCTATATGTTATAAACATTCTTATAAATGGTCATGACTGTAGTTGTAACACGTACCTTGTAAACATGGTATCAAATAATTAAGAATTTACATCTTTCATAAAAATTTAATATTTATATCTGAAATATTTTTTATGAAAAGTTTTATGGAAAATTTTATTTTCAGTTTATAGTTTAGACAAAATTATTTTCAATTACATACCTCTCCAAATATATTTTTCAATAAAAAATTAGGTAAATGCAATGTATGTTTTGTCATTTACCTTTTCATGTTTATTATTAAAATTTATTCATTGGTTATTCAACTATACATACCCTTATATATAATTTGATATCACCATTATTTTTTCTTTTCTTCTAGTTACAAAGATGAATCATTTGAATCACATTCAAGGATGCATTTTATATGATTTTTTACGTATTATGTTTTATTTTATATTTCCAAATATAATATGTGTATCATGTAAAAAATATGGTTTTCCAAAACTGCTAAACTTTTTGGACCTTTATGATTTTAATAATTGTAATAAATTTAATCTAATAGTAAATGGCACCAAATTCTATCTTCTGGGGTGGGTGTCCTATTGTTTATATTAATATATGTTTAATGTAACCCTTTGAAAGATCATACTGGAAATCATATATTATTGAACATAACCAAATGATGGACTCTTTGGATAATTATTGAATAACATACCAATGAATCGATGTTTATAACTATGTGATCATCAATGAATATTTGTTTTTCAAATTATGATATGTATTCAATAGTTTATAGATTGTAAATTATGTTTCATAATTATATGAACTAATATAGTGTATGTTTTCATTTTTAAATGCTTTATAGATTATGTAATTTGATCCTCACCAATTACCATGATCCAAATTGTAATATGGATCATATATTTTTTGGTCTTATGCTAATATTACAATGGAATCTAGTATCTAGAACATTCTCGTTATATACATACATAATATAATGTTCTTATGATAAATACTAACAGTAATCTATGTATTATTTCATAGTAGGGAAGAAATATAATAATGGAATGGTATTGAAAAATATAGATAAAGGGAATAAGGGAATGAATTATTTTTTAACATGTGGTAATTGTCAAAATAAAAACAACAGTACTTACCTTAACGGAAAAGGATTTTTATACAAGTGTGGAGAAAAAGGAAAACATGCTTCTAATTTCATGTATAATAAAATGTATTACAATGCATAATTATTAATCTACAAGGATATGGGACAAAACAGAAATCAATGTCAAATTTGGGAAACTTGTATACTAAAACATAGGTTAATAGGCGATTGTAAAGATTTTTCATCTACAATTGATGAAGAGGAATGATTAATATGAACTTATTTAGATTAAATAATTATGTAGTATAATTATTTTATTAATAGGATATATGTTACAAAAATATAAAATATATATGTTTGGTACTTTAATACTTTACATTAAGTATTTGAATGATTATGTCGAATGGTATAATGAAGTGTGATTCAGTATCAAGTTAGAATTCATGAAAAAACACATTGTTAATGGAAAAATATTCTTTAAAAAGTTCATAATATTAATAAAATTATTTTTTGGATAAAGGGATTATTTATATTGATAGGGTATTTTGAATAGTGTTGGCTTCCTTATAACCAAATAAAGATTTGTTTGAAAATTGATCATGCCATCGTTGATGGAGTTTACCACATTTTTGTATTTATATATTATATCAAATAATCTTTGTTAAATTTAATTAATATAGAATTTTTCGTTTTTTCATTGTTGTTTTATGTGAATTCATGTTATTACATTGTTCACATGTTAGGTATGTTTGGATTAAGGAGATACTTCATTCTCATTGAAGAATAATGGTAAATTAACTTATGAAATTCCATTACATCCATAATAAAGTCTTTTGCCATAATGTTTTTGAAAATTTAACAATTTCTGTGTGTTTATATTTTGATGCGATTTTGTTCTTTAATGTATTACTTTTCTATATGATGAAAAGTTTTCTAACATATGAATTAGAAATAGTCCAATTCAAAACTAAAGATAATATTGTGTTTATAAAATCGAATCATATATTTACATATATTCATAGAGGGACATATAACACTTCCACTCTTAAAAAACAAATTGGAATAAAAATGAAATATAATTTCATTCATATTTAATAAATCTAATAGAAATTTAGAACATAGAAGATTTATAGTTATGAAGTCTTTAACTTTCCATTAATAACTTACATTCATGTGGGAAGTGCCTATAGATATTTATGCATTTCTTTGAATTTCATTTTTTCATCTAACAACTATGTTCTTCTACATGGAATACTAATTAAATGACCTTTTTATTTACCTATATCTCTTATTATGTGGTTTTTTATTAAACCTTTTATGATATCAGTTCTCAATAAAAATATTTCTAATATAAAAAACTCGATTACTAAGATCAATTTTGGATTACAAGGATAAAATGTATTAAAGGCAGATATAATGTAAAAACCCAATATTATAAAGTTTTACTATTTTTGGGTAAAATTCATTTTTTTCTAGGTTTATATATATGTGATAAAATTTTGTGTTATGTTTCATACAATACTTTGTCATTTAATTGTATATACAACAAAAATTAAAAAACACTGAAGTGTATATAACATCATTAGAATTTTTTATATACTTATTTTTATAATATATTTTGAACTAAAATTTTTACATTCATCATATATATTTGAATGAAATATGATATAAAAGACTCAATTTTTTCGAAAAAAAACAGTATTTTTTTAAAGGCAGTTTTTTACATTTCAATAGAGAAGCAATTTTAAATCTAAATTTTGAATCTTCAGAAAAACAATATAAAATAAACTAAATTATTGAATGAATAATTTAAATACTATATTATGGTTAATTTTTAGTTTTTTGGTAAAATTTCATTTTTTGATGAATATTTTAAAATATTCAATTTTAATAGATAACTATTTTTCCATCTAATTTATTTATAAGTTTAAATAATATTTTTTCTTTTGATTATGTTTTAGTTAGGAAAATTTGAAATATATTAATATTATTTAGGTAATTGGATAAAATTTCACATTTACATTAGAGATAATAAAATTCAACCATTTAATCATTTTTACTTCAAAACCCATCTTTATCGTTCAATTTGTAGGATTAATTTTAAATTAATTACTAACACTTATATTATTAGAATTTTGAAAAATGGATTCCATATTTGGTAGGAAATTTTTTTATATTTTCTGGTAATTTCACTATGTTATTTGATAAAAAATAATAGTGAATGTAATTAAAATTAATTATATTGGTTATGAGAAAAATTAGGTTAACAAGGGACTAGACCTTAATAATAAGGGACAAAATGACAAATAAAATTTTTAAAACATCATTTTATGCCTATAATTATACCAATTAACATATTTTATATAAATTGGATCATTATTGTACTCACATTACATAATTAATACCTATCAATAGTTTTAACCTATTTATATTTACAAGACATCGACTCCTCCTCCATTATAAAAAAAAGGCACACACCCCTTTCACTTATTTATAGGAATAAATAAACATAAATAAACCAAATCATGAGAAAATAGATCAAAAAAATCTCCCCTCATCCTATATTCCTAATTTTTTTATGAAATAAAACCATGAATTTTTGTTTTTGTATAAACCAAAACGAATTACCCAAATAAGACGTAACATTCTTGAAGGATCACTTTTCTTTCATTACTTTACCCACTACGTTGATTAATTTTATCAAATGATTATATAATTACATTATTATCATCAATAAATCTATAATTTTTATTACATTTTTATAACCCACACCCATAAGCACATCCATTAAATAGGATATGATATCAATTTTTTGTAATGTGGACTACAAACTCAGAAACCAATGTCATTCATTCTTCAATTGCATCGATTAATGGTTTAGAAAAATTATATAATAATAATTTAAATACTATATATATAATATTTATAATTTCCACACACACAATGAATTTTTATATAACACATACCATCATGAATTCCATTTTGTGTGAATACTATACCACCGCTTTTGGGTGTCTGGATACCACCTCCTCAAAGCGATGCGAATCATTCACAATATACATGGAATGTATTATGGATGGTTTTAATAAATATATGTGACTTATATAAATTAAATGTTAAAATATAATGATAATATATATATATATCACATAATTTTGTCATGATTAAAAAATAGAAGTAACTTTCATCTGTACTTCCTACATACCATCTCAAAGAATAGTGAATTTTATTTCCAATATCCAAATTTTATGAATGGTTCGAAAAATGTATAAACTGAAATTATATTATTTTAAAATCATGTTTTACATTATGGAGATCATAAATATAGATCTATAAATATAAAAATGATAACATGTCAGAACTTACTCGAAGAACAAGGCAATTAAAACCCAAAATAGTGAAAAAATTGACGGTTAATAACAAAGAGGTAATAATATATTATAAGATGAACATATATTAGATTATAAATATTAATATGGTTATTTTATAAGATATTTAATCCATTAATAGATTTATATACGAGGTTAATGTATGTAGCATCTAATTTAATGCAAGGTTGTGGATTTCGTCTCAATTTACAATCTATTAAGACTTATTAGTTTTTATGGACCAATTCACATTAATGTTGTGTATATATTTTAAAATTTTCATTTTGTATCAATATTATCTAATATTTTATTATCATACATAATTTAATTACTATTATAAAATCCAAATAGTACTAGAATGATTATTAACATGTTGTAAATGTTATATATTCAATCACACATTCTTTTGTGATTGTTATGTTTATCATGAAAAAATCACTTCCATGTGACTATTTTCCATTATAAATAACATTATTTTTTTTATTTCCATACCTTTATATGATGGGTATAGTTATTTTCAAAATTATATAACATTTTTAACCTATATTCTATAGTTGTAATTTATTTTATTAACTAGATAATGATTGGTTAATCCATATATTTTACTATGTACAGATATTTGATAAGGCACATTTCTATAAAAATCAACTGATTAATTGATATAAAAGGAATTATTTTATATGCATGACATGGGTGGAGCTGGGATATAGATAGACCCTAGATGCATTAATAGACTCATAGGATGAATAATTTTTCTAATCATATGAGTTTTTTACCTGATATGTTATAAATAATCTTCTTAAATAGTTTGATGATAAAGGTACCAGGTACCTATGAAATAAGGAATCCAATAATTATGAATTTCCTTCATTCAGACTCAGAAACTATTTATCTGTGATACTTTCTCTTTGAAATTATATACGCCTGAAATTCATTCTCTATTTAATGATAATATAACATGTGTTTTATTTATCTTACTTTCCAAATTTATTTCTCATTATCTCATTATATAAATGTAATTTATGTTCAGTAACAAAACATTCCATGTTCGTTACATTCATTGATTCATTATTACATATACTGAACATAACAATAATTAGAATTCCATCTCCCTATTTTATTTCTATTAATGAGGATATGAAGTGGAATCCTTTGTATGGGTTTCAATGTTGATGATTATTAGAATTTATATTTATTTTGTTTTATTATATATTTACCAATGTACTATCAGAATCATGTATGTAATCTGACTTTCAAAAACATCTAAACCGATCAGTCCATCATGATTTGAGTCCTCATAATAATGTCATTGTAATAAAGTAAGGCACTCGGTTTCAGATTATTTTTTTAGGTTATTACATTATGATAGTTTCCAAAATTGTCTCCACACCCATTAAATGGGTTATGAAATCATAATTATATTTTTCGACGGACTTTCCCCCTATAAACCGAAGTCATTAACTTTTCCATTACAACCACTAATAGTTGTTTATGATGATGGATAAAAGTATATATGTGATATTTACAATATTATTTTATCTCTAAATTAATTATATATATATATTATTTTTAATATCCATTATACATGGGACACAATAATATCACTCATTTTATTGGAAGACTACCTCCATATAAATAGATATGATTTTTCTTCACTATCTCTTTACATGGAAGGTTATGAAGAAAAATTTTAAAATTATATGTGATATATATGACTTAATTATGAAAATAATTAATTATTTATCATTCTAAACCACAATATATATCATTTTTATTATCACAATTTTATCCAATGAAAGAAGATAATGTTGTTTTGTTATGTGTCTGTTAGTGGCTTCAAGAAATGAGTGACTCTATTTTCAGAACCACACCACATAGAAAACATATATAAGTATATTAAATAAAATAAAATGGTATTTATTATGTTAATATCAATATATAAGGATAAAATATTATATACCACCTTTTAGTAAGGATCATTGAAAAATGTATTTGTTACTTATACGTATGTACAACCCTCCATCTCTATGAGCATAACATACTTCACTTCACAATAGTATCTTTCATGATTATTCATAAAATATTACATTTTATATAAATATTATAATTATTTCAAGAAATGTTTTCTATAGAATATGAAACTATATAAAATTGAAAAGAACAAGATCTTTTTTTTAAAAAAATGAATTACAATATATGGTAGTAAACACCTAAAACAATTAATAAAATGGACAATTATTAAACAATAGGTTATAAGATATTATATGATTACCACATAAGGTATTCTAAATTTTACTAATGACCTAATATATGTTAATGAACTGTTTAGAGCCTCTATAAAGGTGGTTAAATAACATGAAACTTAATGGAAGCGTGAGGTAAGGGTCTTCATCTAAATATCGTTTTATTGAAGAATATTGTAATTTTTTTAACCTTATGTTTTTATATGGGTTATATACATCATTTTCACAAGAATTTTGAAAATTTATGCATAATGTATTGAATTATAGGTTTCAATTTTCATTATTTTATATGCAGTGATTTGGCATGAAAATTATAATGTGGTAAAATACATTGTTCATCCACAGTATCTTTTGTAATTATTAACGTTCTCTTGAAACAATCACATTTTTTTTATATTAATTCCATAGTATATAATTTTTTTCAAATATAAATATTCTTATATGATGATTTTTATTATTTCACAAAACATATAGAATATAAAAATGTAGGGTTTACATAGAATGTTATTTGATTAACTAGGGAAATATCTATAAGTTAGTATCTTTTATCAATAAATATACTTGATGATAAAAATCTTTATATAAAAATTAAATTGATTATTAAATATATGAGTAATGATTTTTTCTTGAATAAAAGGGTGGAGAGTGTTTTTATATTTCCCCTTTATGCATCAGTAGTCTCATGAGATGTGTCGGTTGGAAAAATTATATGGGAATTTACCCCATATATTTAAAATTTCTTCAGGATGGAAATAGAGAGTAAAGGTATTGTGTCCCTAAAATCATTAAATATAATAATAATATATTATCTTTATTGATAATTCACTAATTATTTTTATGCATGATATTTTTTCAATGGTATTATCTATATAAGGCCACATCATTAAACATTACATAAAATGGATATAAGTCAATAATTATAATTTAATTCACATTGAGGATCATTTAAGGTTTATAGATTTAGATTATTATGACCCAAATAATACGTAACTACTTGAATATTATATGTAGACAATTATATTCACTATCCATTTTTTTCAAAAAACAAAATCTATGTAAAACAAAAGATTGTTCATTTTATGTTTTAAACAGCATAACTTTTCCTTGATCACATCCATCAATATATTCATCTTTGAGTCCTGTGAAAAAAATTCAATACCTAGGATGAGATTAAAAATCATAGTAAGGGATTATAAAAAGTAAATTTTTTAGTCATGGGATAACAAGAAAACCTTGAATATTTTATCATAATGTAAAACCTTTAACCTATAAGTAGTTGTAAGTATACATCATTAAATATAAGCTCATTGTTCACCCTTGTTGTAACCAAAATATTACTATAAATCCTAAACAAACAAACATATGACATATAAAGGTAAGTTGGGACATAAAAATATTAAAATGGAATAAAAATATTGTCCACATCCACACATATTACTAAACGGAAAAGCCATATGGCCGACTTCAATACCCAATGCATTAGAGGTTATAATGTTACCACTCGTCCTTGTTTTATCACGCAACCACCCATATTTGTTTTATCATGTAACCACCCATCTTTTATTTGTCACATAACTTCACATCATTGGTTTAACACGTTACCATCCGTCAAATTTCCAAGTACCATAACATAATCATAACACATAAAAGATTGCAATTAACAAAATTTAACTCATAAAATTAATATTTCTAATCATAAGAAAGAATTTCCAGATATATAAATTGTTAATCCATATTAAAAACCATTTTCAGTAAAAAAATACCAAAAAAGAGAAAATGATAATTCTTTTTCTTTTTTTAAATAAACATTAAGTCTTTTATTGGAAGCCAAATATCAAATAATGGTTATGATGATGGAGGAGTAATTATCACTATATACATTAAAAAAATTATCTTGTCATTTAGTAAAATTTTTCATAGAAACAATATACAATTTTAATGAAATAAAAAGTAAAAGGTTTTTTTATACGTCGTATAAAATTTGGTGGTGTATACTATCAAAATATTCCTCAGAGAAATGAAATTGAGTTGAAATCCCTTACTTTGATTCTGACTCATCATGTATGTTCCTTTTTCTTCCTGAATAATAAAAATAAGTTTATTTATAATTGTTTGATAACTTTTTTATGTTTATTATTCTTGTTATACTAGTTATTATGAATTCTACTTTTATGTTGGAGGTTGTTTCCTCATGAAACGATCTAACATTGATCCTCCACGTTGTGGATCAGGGTGCTCCATACGAGTAAGGTTATTATTCATAACCTGAGTGAGTTGTCCCAGTATGGTGATAAGTTGATCAGCACCATTTGTATCTCCAACTCCACTTTAATTATCTTGAGAAGGAGGGAAATCCCTACATGGAGTATGTGCATTGATACGGTTTCCATCCCTTCCACTAGGCTCTATTTCTAAACAATGTCATAAACTATATTAGTTTATGAATCGAAATACATAATTCCATACTTATAAAACACTTAACATAAATTGAACTATAATCATAAAAATGTTTTCTTTGAGGAATTATATACTCACAAACCCTTCATAATGGTTTGTATGGAAAATGAGAATTATCCTAAGCATATATCTCGGGAGTGTCGTAACCAAGAGTGTAGCAAGGCCTGTTGTCGTGCACCAGTTCCCGTTCGAGTCTAGCTCAAAGCGGTGTATTTGGGTTTTACCCCTAGGTACATCTGTGCCAGAGTCGGCTCTAACAGCTCTTATCCAGACAGGGATAAATTTCTCAGAAAACTCACAAAATCTCTATAATTCCAAAATTCTAGGAAGTTCTTCTATACTAATCCTCAATGTCTATCTTTGGGCTATGTGCTGTACTAAGAGTTTATCTAAATCTAGCTTTCATGGTTAGTACTAAGCTACCTCTGATACCAACTGTAATGCCCTGACCCCAGTTACCCAGAGTCGGTGCAATATTACTTAACATTGGCATGATCACAAAAGATCAAGTCTCTAAAGACCGATTAGTTCAGTAGCCTTGGAAACACTAGATACATTCATAAGTCTTACATTACATCATAAAGTAAAACAAAACTCTAAAAACATCCTGTCTTCATATCCCCTTATACTATCCCTACATGTCATTAATAATATTTTTCATCACATCCTGGAAAAATTAAAACATTGAAAGGGGTGAGATCAGATTCTCAGTAAGGATAACAATATAGCCGAAACATTCATAAATAAACATAGACATTTAAGGTAATGTATAACTAAAAAAAATCCTTTTAAACATGAACTTCAGCATAATATGGAAAAAATAAAATTAAATAATGCCATTTTATTATTCACATAAATATTATACTAGTCAAATAATCACATGCAATATCAATAACCACTTTCATAATGATGGAATGCATAATGCCAGACTATCATAACCACGTAGCCAAGGCCTCATGCCAAGACTACAAATATGATTTTGTCAAGGACTCATGCCAAGACACTAGTTTGTCTCGTGAGACCTACCGATGCATCGAGGAGCTATATCGGGCTCCACCCGTCACTTATTAAGTCCAATTAATTCCTTATATGAAAAGGTTTAAACATATCATAAACCATAACATAATTTTATTACATAAAACATGCATAAAGGAAACTTATCATTTCCATATTTCAATCACAAGATATCAATACACAACATTGATATAATAAAACCATTTTCAATACCAAAATAAAAGAAACGTAAAACTTGGTATTTATTTTTCATTTTTTTTAAAAAAAGTTACGGCTTGTAGAGGAATCCGAAACTCAAATAATGGTCACAGCGCCGGAGAAGTCGTTGTCGTCGCATACGTACGAAAAAAATAATTCCCTTTTGTCCTTTAATAAAACACTTTGAATAAAAAAGATTCCTTTTGAATAAACATAAATTTCAAAGGGGTTTATACACCGTATAAAAGAAAGATGTGTATAAAACAAAATATGCCTCAATGAATGGATATTGAGACGATGTCCCTTACAGAGATCAACTTGTAAATAAAATAGATCGCTCACGCGTATTCACTATAAGATCACATAAAGAAAGTATAAATACAAGATAAGATATAAAAATTCTGTTATCACATAATCAAAGAAAAACATAAATAATAAATATAAATTTAACCCAAAGAATGGGAATTGGGTTAAGAAGTTCCCTTACCTCATGTCCAACTTGACTCGACCACTTTTAACCTATTGAATAATAAACTATAGTTAATTTATAATTGATTAATAACCTTCTTCAAGTTTATTATTCCTTTTAAATCTCTTATTACCATGTTATTAACATTATGTAATTATTTATGTTAATAACGGTCATTTTGTTGATCTTTGGTACTTGAGTCAAAAATAAACTTCATATAATTACAAGTTATTCATGTGGTAAAATATCCATTATATCCAGAATTATATTCATGATTTATATTTCATATATATAATATATTTCCAGTATATACATTCATTCATAATATTACGTAACATTTAGAGGTAATAAATGAAATGCACCGTTCATGGAGACGTTAATCCGTACGTATGCATGAACGCTACTTTCATTAATATTTTGAATTTAATGGAATGAAATCATAATTATATAAAGGTGTATTATAATTACAGTATAATATCATATATAATATCATTTACCCCTTCCTTTATACAACCCACATATGTCATTAACGGTTCAAATCACTTTGAGGGGGAGGTAGTCTGCACTTTCTAAAATGAAATTATCGCTTTTACCCATAATGGAAGTCATAAAGGTATGACATAAATGAGAAATACAGAAGATTAAGGAAAAAATAAACATAATATATATCATATATAAAAATAGTGACATCATAATGGCCACCATGATAGGTGTTAAAAGAAGATTGAATAATCATCGTTTCGTGAGGCAGTAATTCGCCACCCATAGAAACAGTATGTTCTTCAACCATTAAAAGAAGGTGTGTGTAAGTGTAAATAAAATCCTTCTCATAAAAAAATACAAGTATATTGAGGATACTGGTGTTGTTACAAAAGAAAAGAATAAAAATATTTTAGGGGTTTGGAGAAGAAAAATAAAACAAAACAACATAAGAGAAGACATTACGTTTAAATCAGGCAACTCTTTTTAATTTGAGCCAAAGGCTTCTTTGGGAAGACTTCTGCTCAAAGTGAGGATTCTAGGAGTAATATAGGGAAGTTGAGAGAGTATTTGGTCAGATTATGGCCGAGCCAAATGGATTTTATGGTGTGAATAAGGTGGTAAAGGAGGGGTCCTTTTATAAGCGGAGAGGAGGGGCACTGTTGGAAACTCATGAAATGTTACATTATTATGAAATGCTTTTCGGATTTCAAAGGTCCCACAATTATATATTTCTAGGATAATGTGATAAGGGTTCGAAATATACTCATTAAAAATGTTTTTTACAAGTTTAAGTCTTATATTTTAAATTATCTTTTCATTTTATTTAAATCATTAAATAATGAGGTAATCGTTGCATCATTATGGTGTTATAAAATATTTAATTTATTTAATATCTAAAAATTATAAGAAATATACCATGATGTAGGAAATATTTTTAGCATTACAATGAATATTTATAGTAAAAAATTTACCTTTATATAACCCCATGTAATAATTGTTTTAGTAAAACAACACATGTTTGTGACAATTTTATTTTTACTTTAAATAAAAAGTTATTAATGTCATTTTCTTACCCAAGTGTCTCCATGGGGTCCCCAAGATGACCCATGTATTCTATTGGTCTTCCATTACTCATACAATAAGGTTAGGACAAGTTTAAAGGTAATTTCATATTATTATATCATTATATTTACCTTAAATTACACTAATTACCTTTAATTGCGATTAATAGAACTTAAAAGTTACTATTCAAAAAAAATTATTTTAATCCCATTGAACCACATTTTACTTCTTAATGACAACCATATATGTTGGATTTTTTAAAATCAAGTCACAGAAGTGGTAATGTTTCATTTACATGAAAAATTAATTTTTAAACTACCACTTAGTGATTTCACTATTAAAAAAAAATTGATGTTTTTCAGAAAAATACCAAAAATTCACCCTAAGAAATAATTGATATTTCGAATCCAAAAATGAAGTCCATTTTGAAAGATAAAATTTATAAAATTTCAAAAAGTAGGTATTACTATTCACAACGGCTACGTTGATTGGTTGTGGTGTGTGTTAGAACTCGAAGTTGCATACAATAGACGCTACTATATTATTCAAATAGAAGTGTACCGTGGAAGCTTGGGGTGTTAAATTGGTGATCATATCTTCTCTTGATACATTGATCCCCTCTACATGCATGTCCCATTCATTCTTCCCTCTAACGTTTTGTTGGAATTTACCCTCTGTTTCATAGTATATAAACCATTTTTTTGATATCTAGATCTAGCATTATAGGTCACGATCTAGATTAATAATATCATGACAGACTTGATTTTGATTTAGGGATTTTGATATGAAACTCATATCTACAACATCATGGTTTTCAGATTTTGGTGATTTTTTTGAATGAATGTTTGTCAATAAATTGATGTAGGTGGTCTATAATCTAATTCCCATAGTCAAAGATATGATGGGTGTATGATATTTTTTTGAATTTTTAGCATTTATTTGAAATTGAATTCCAAAATTTGGTTATTTATGTTGGAAAATTGATTTATCAAATCATTATTGAAATAGTTGATTAATCTAGGACTTAATCCCGAGAATAAGGGATAGTCCTACTAGTTAATTAATTTAATCAATTGATTGTGATAGTTAGGGGTTTTAATATAGATAATTAATCCAGGGATAAATAATGTGATATTGAATTGGATAGATTGAGATAATTAAGCATGGATTAATTGGGTGCCTTGATATTATGATTTATATATTTAATTTTGTAACTAATTATTAAGAGTTGAGATTTATAATTAGGTAATTAATTATAGAAAATTAATTATGGGATATCAATTGTTTTATTGATTTATAAAATGGTGAATTAATTATTTTATTAGAGTACTTTCTTAAATAGAGAGTAAATTAAGGATATTAATGTAATTGACAAATTATTGAATTATTACTATAATTGAGGTGGAGAAATGATTTTGAATTAATTTTATGTGAAGGAATTAGAGCACAATCATTCTATATTGAGAATTGTAAATTGTAACATTGTAATTTCACATTTAATTAAAAAAATTGTGAACATGGTTATTCAAATGAGAAGTATAAATAGTAACTTGGTCATTGTACTTGTGACTAAAAGAATGGGAACATGACTATTCTATTAAGAAATAAGAATGGTAACAGGTACATCTTACTAATGAATTTTTTTTATTCCTAACATTTACCTTATTTTGTAAATTTTAATGAATGATAATAAAGTAACTTTTAGATATGACCTTACATGATTAAACATTGAACTCCGGCATGAGTAGAATCAGGTACTGAGATATCATATAACCTATTAATAATTTATTATATAGCATGAGTTGAATATAGTTTTAAGATATGATATTACATGGGGAACACTTCACGATCTAGATCAAGCCGAAGATAGTGTATAGGTAATGGTATCCAAGCAATCCATTGAGATAATATGAATAAATAAAAAATAAATGTTAATTTAATAAATTTATATTTATTAATTTTATAATTTTCATTATAGAATGAATTAAATATCTTTTTAAAATAATCCTTTTTCATACTATTGGTGGTGTATTTTGATTTTTACTCACACCCTACATGGACAACCTTGTCTGTAAATAAATAGACTTCAATGTTGAAGGATAGGTTAAGGGAATTTGTATAACAAACCTCCTCTCTTATTACAAACATAAAAATGATTTATTACATAAAATCTTCACTTCATACAATATGGAATATCGATAGGTATAGTTTATTAGGTTCATAGAAACATTAAATAACAACATATAACAAGAAACACAACATCTTTATTGAAATCATTCTATACATGATCACTACATTCCCCGTACATAGCCTTCCATGGGATAACATGAGGACATTAATCAGAAAAGGATTAGCTATAATTCCCAGTATGGGTGTAAACATGTAATAACATGAGGAATAAAATTAATGTTAGATAATATGCATATCAATGGATCACAATAGAAACATGAACATAATGGGATGATAAAGCATGAAAATAATAACATGGAAATGTGGAAACAACACTTAAAATGGAATTAGCATGAGCCAAGGCTTATTTCACAAAGAGGATGAGTAAAACCTCATTGCACAATAAGCATGAGAAAAACCTCTTTTCACTTGAATTAGCACGAGTCAACACCCATTTAACATGATGTATAATGATACTATACTTTACCTAATGAATTGGAGCGCAATCAGGCCACACCCTTCTTAAAAATTTAATTTCATACGTAAGTGTGCCCTATGGATTATGGAATCAATCAACATCATAATTTATTCCACGATTAAATAATTTGGAATAAATAAACAAAATTAGCATTCAATATGTATATTTTTATAAATATGAAATCCCTTGAAAGAAACATGGGTATGGTATTCACTACACAATGATCTTATCTCGGAAAAACGTGTTGCAATTTCGGGAGTATAATGGTGTGACTTAATGATTAATGAAAATAGTTTATGAGAGATAAAAGGGTGTCTCATCATATATACATGAAATTTATAGTAAGGGGGTCATATAGATACATGTCCCAACAAACATAATAGAATTTAAATGCATAATACAAAATAATTACTTGGATGTACAAGTGGAGAGCGAAATCCCTCTAAGCATTTCCGCAAGGTAACATGTGTACATGGGAGGCATTAATGAGAGAGAAAGGGGTATCCAATCATCTGAACATAAAAGGGACAGTATGGGGGAGGGGTGAAATCATACCCCAACATTTGTTACTGAAAAAAGGTCATAACAACTTAAATAAAATTTAAAAAAAATGAGAAAGGAAGAAATCTATTACTTGGAAGTGTGATCCCAAAGGATTGGGAGAGGGTTGAGAGTGGATTCATGGGAGCTTGGGAAAACATCGAGGGATTATAGAGAGTGGAGGGAAGCATTTAGTCAAACTCCAAAGGCTTTTAGTGAAGAGGAAGTGGGAGCATCGAGGGCTTTATATAGGAATGTATATGCAATTATTTATTGTTTAGGTTAGGGACACCTCACATTAAACTAATCAAAACCACAAACCAGCCAATGGTTTTCCCATGTTTTTTGCTAATGGGGAGTGGAACACAATATTTTATATATCCAATGGCCGAAAATTTTAAAATAATAGGGTTTCTTATGTGGAGGTGAGTCACACTCTCAAGGAAAATTATTTAAAAAGACAAAATGTTTTGTAAGTCTTGAAGGGTCCACTATAGCTTTGTAAAATAAATCAAACAAACCAAAAATTATATTATTTTAATGGTAATACAGATATTGTCCAAAAAGAAAGTTTATATTATTTTACTACATCATTATGGGGACTTTATGATGTAATAAAACACATTATATATTTAAAATGTATTTTATTTTTACCCAAAAATTTAATTGTCTTAGAATGTTATAAAAAATTCACCATTGGATAATTTCAACGTCTTGATTCAAAAAATAATATTCATTTTATCAAAATATTTTATAAATATGCGAATTTTTTCTTTTAAAATATCCCAACATTTGCCAAAAATTCATGGGTTTTGAAAAAAACAGCTTTCAAACATTAATAGAAATTAAAATTGAATTAATAAAAATATATGATCATTTATATTTAATAAAAATTAATTTAATTATAATAATATTTTATTAAAATATTATATAATTCAAAAATCCATTAATTAATCCAAATATATTTCATAGTTGAATATTAACTAAAAATACTATTTCTTATTTAAAAACAATTTAAAAAGTAACAATAACAAAATAAAGGAACATTCATTATACAAAAAATATTGTACATAGTCATAGTAATAGGGTTTTGTTACATAAACCCTTCTAACAAACACATAAGACGGAAGGGTAAGGTGTGCGATGGTGACAGACTCTTGGGGTGGCTCAGATAACACCACTCGGGTGGTAATCTCTATTAACTTCCACTTCTACCATAGTCGGTTCCTCTCAAGCTTAACATGTTTTTGATCAACTTGGTCTTGGCCAAGAGGGAAGCCCAATGATGCCACCTCCTTTCTAAACTCTGAATAATGGGATTTGTATGTGGATAGTCTACTGTATGAGGCTATCACTTCCTTTGTTTGAGTAAATTGGATTTTTTAAAGCCCTATATTTATACGAATAATGTAACCGCTGTTAAACGAAAATATTAGCAATGGTCACAGTATAAAACAGTTTATGAAAATCAAGAAACATAAAACCAATGAAGTTCACTTTTTATATAATCATAATGAACATTTCATTAGATCAAAAGAATTTCCATTAATGCCCATTTGGATTGTTACAATCTTCCCCCTTAAGAAATTTTTCACTCTAAATTTCCTTTTCGCGCTCTAAAACAAATGTCGGTAGATCTGCTTCATCACTTCCTCCAATTCCCACATCGCTTCTTCAAACATGTGGTTTCGCCACAACACCGTGAAGAGATGCATTGTCTTATTTTGAAGAGCATTTTCTCTACGATCTATAATCTTCACTAGTTTATCCTCATAGGAAAGACCATCTTCTAGCTGTAATACCACTGAAGAGAGTACACGTGAAGGGTCTAGTTTGTACTTATTTGAAAGGGACACATGAATGACATCATGTACTTTGCCCATGGTAGGTCGAAGTGCTAGTCAATAGGCCATATCCCCAACAGAATCAGGAATCGTGAAGGGACCAGTGTACCTAGGACTTAACATCCCTTTATTTCTAAACCTCATGACATTATTCCATGGAGATATGAATAGAAATTCCATGTATCGAACTTTAAACTCAATGTCTCATCGACGGTTATCTACATAACTCGTCTGTTGACTTTGGGTTGCCTTGATATGCTGCAAAATGGTTTTCACCTTCTCCACCATTTCATCGATCAGTTTTTGTCCTAGCAGCTTACATTCACCAACTTCATCCCGACACGTTGGTCTTCTGCACCTCTTCCCATACATGTCTTCATAAGGTGACATTCGGATGATCGAGTGGAAACTGTAATTGTAGGAGAAATCAACCAGTGTATGATTTTGGTCCCACCATCCTATGAAGTCCATAGAACATGATATTAACATATCCTCTAGTGTATGAATAATTTGATCAGATTGGACATCAATTTGAGGTTGATAGAACAAAATGATGTTTAGTTAAGTATCCAGATCATGTTGAAGACTCTTCCAGAACATAGAGGTGAATCTTGGATCTATATCTGATATAATAGATAGTGCTACACCATACAGCCTTACCACTTACCTGATATATATCTGTGCCAGTTTATCTAATGAGAAATTATACTGAATTGAAATAAAGTGTGCAGACTTTGTAAGACGATCCACAAAAACCCAAATTGCCTTCTTGCGTTTGGATGTCTTCAGATATCCTGTGAAAAAGTCCATGGTGATGTTCTCTCGTTTCCATTCTGGTATGGGAAATTATTGCATCATCCCCTTAGACTTCTTCCTCTACGTATTCACATGCTAAAACACCAGGCACATTGATGTATACTTAGCCATATCCTTCTTCATGTTATCCTAACAATAATTATCAGGGAGATCTCAATACATCTTTGTGTTTCCTGGGTGAATAGAGAAATTTGAACTATGTGTGTCATCTAAGAGTTCGTTCTTCATCTATGGAATTGATGGAACACCTAGTGTTTTCCCAAATATCACAATTACTTCTTCATTAACATTGAACTCTGAGGATTTCAATTTTTTTATATCTCCCACATTATTCTGAATTCCCACATCATCCTTTTGGGCATCCATTACCCTTTCCAAAAGAGAGGTTTAGTAATCATTTGTGAAAGGATTAATAATTTTACCTTTTTTATGATTCCCATGTTAATCTTCATCTGGTCCAATAAGATTGGATCCTTCTCTATTCTCATCAATAATAGAATCATCATGTCTTTTCTACATAGAGAATTCAGCACCTTTTTCTATTTCCTAGGGTGGTAATGGATTGAGCAGTCAAATTATTTGATCTACTCTAACAATATTCATTGGTGCATGATCAACTATTTGTGTGTAAATATATACTTGAGGCTTTTGTGGTCCATATATATTTCAAACTTCTCCCCAAAGAGATAATGCTGACAAAATTTTAAAGATAATATCACCACATCCAACTCCAAATCATGTGTTTTATAATTCTGCTCATGAACATTCAATTGCCCTGAAGAATAGGAAATTACTTTGTTATTTTGCATCAACACACAACCAAATCCATTCTCTGATGCATCAATAAATACCACAATAAGTTCTCTATTTTCGGGTAATGTGAGCACAAGACATTGCTAAGCCTCCTTTGTAACTTCTTGAAGCATTCTTTGTATTCATAGCTCAAAGCATACATTACTCCCATCCGAGTTATCTTGGAAAGAGGGTTGGACAATCGTGAGAAATTTCTCAAAAATCATCGATGATATCCTGCTAACTCCAAGAAGATATGGATATTCGTTACCAATGTTGGTCTCTTTCATCCCTCAATTGTATATTTTTTGGAGGGATACATAGATATCCCTTTTCTTGTGACGATATGGCCCATGAATGAGAGCTCCTTCAACTAGAACTCACATATTTTTTACTTTTCATAGAGATTCTCCTTCCGCAAGGTCTCTAGTACAGTTCTTATATGCTCCTCAGGATCGTCCTTGGTCTTGGAGTATATCAAAATATAATCTATAAAGAATACCTCATACTTCTCAAGGTAATCCATAAAGACTCTATTCATCATGTCCATGGATATTTTTTGAGAATTAGAGATTCTGAAAAGCATTACTATGAATTCATAGTTACTGTATCTTGTTCGAAAAGCAGTCTTGTTTCACACTTACATGATAATATCCCGAATGAAAATCCACCTAAGAAGTATTTTTCTCCACACAGGTGATCAAAAAATCATCGATTAGTGGGAGAGGATAATTGTTCCTTATTTTGATTTTGTTATGCTCAATATAGTTGATGAAAAAACTCTTTGACCCATCATTTTTCGTAAAGAAGAGGAATGAAACACACCATTGTAATTCTCCTGGGCGTATAAACCCTTTAACCATACTCTCTTATTGTGGTCTCATCAGCTCCTCATACTCCACAACACCCATTATATATGGAGTCTTGGATCTTGGAAATTCTCTAGGTATAAGATCAATTAGTAATTCAACATCTCTTCTAGAAGGAAGACTATGAAATTCCTTGGGAAACAATTCAATGAATTAACTCAAAATAAGCATGCCATCAAGGATGGTTTCTTATTTATGCACAATCATCTGTGCTAAACACGCATTCTCAAAGGGTAGTAATATCCACTCTTAATATGATGGAGATAAAGAAGATTCATCTTCCACCTTTCACTTGTATAGAATCGGGGGTCGATTCTCCACTTGGATTATGATTTCCCTCTCAAGGAAATTTATGTTGGCACTATATAAGGAAAGAAAATACCTAACAGAAATTAAATCAAATTATACTAGAAATAGTATGACAAGGTTCGCTATGAAATTAAATTCTCAGATAATAATAGTGGAGGAGTTATATTCTTGAGATACACGGTTTTCCCCATTTGACGTACTCGCCGACATCTTTACATACATGATTTGTGGTGGTGCTGGGATTGTTCTACCAATCTTTTGGGATATAAAAGAATGTGTAGAACTTGAATCAAAATATATATTAACTATTATTGAATGATTAACTATCATACCTTTCAACACTTCATTGGAGGGGGTCACTTCGATAGTAGTGATGGAAAAAAGATCACCCTTGTTTCCTTGGTGGTTGTTGGTTGCCTCCAATAACCCTTGTCTTTGGGCACTTATTTGCAGAATTCCTTGGTCATTTGAAGTTTTACCAATGAAAAATACTTTGAGGATCGAATGGATAATTCTTATCCTTGGATGTAGTGGAAGGATTTCATTCTAGATAGTTAACTAATAGGTTCCCTTCTCTTCCAAAACGAAAGTATATCTTCGTCCCCTTTAAGAAATTTTGGGGGCACTTCTTTCTGAACCATTGGAAAGTTGGGTGCTGGATCTTATTAGCACCGTTGGATTTATCCATCGGACTTCAAAAATTGAAGTCCACCATATGATTTTTATCCCCATGATACCATTGAGATTCTCTAATATCCATTTTGGCCATGAGGGAGCATCAGATAATTTCCTCATTGCTGTCGAAGTCACGGACCGCCATCACTTTCTGTATGCTAGGTTTCATCCCAACAAAAAATCGGTATACCTTGCATTCAGGTGTAATGACAAAGCTGGAGGCATATCATGCAAGCCTTTAGATGTTTTCCTTGAGCACTCTGACAGATTAGTCATCTTTTTGTTTTTGAGTAAGGACGTCACTTTCCATCTTTCGTCGGAGTGTGCGTGGAAAATATTTATTGAAAAAAATATTCTGAAAATCCTTCCATTCCAATGCCTCGATCTCCTCCTCAGGATTTGTATTTTTGATCAACGTCCACCATTGATCAGCTTCACCCTCCATATGATAAGAATCGAGGAGAACCTTCTCTTGTTTAGAACATTGAAGGATGGAGAAGATTTTTTCAATGGAGTTGATAAATTGTTTGGCAACTGAGGGATCAAATGATCCATTAAAATTGGGAGGCCTTTGTCTCATGATACTCTAGATAGCAACTTGTTCTTTGTGGGGGGGGGGGGGGGGTGGGGGGGTGTACACTGTCATGGCCCATGTTTCTATTAAAATATTGAGTTATCTGAGAGATAAGCATCAAAATTATCACGATTTCCACTCCCATAAGATTTGGAATCTTATTAGAACATTCATCAAATTTATCTTCACAATAGTTGTTAGAATATGTCCTCGGATTACTGACCTTTTTTCTGGAATAAAAGTAATGTTAGGGGTAACACATAAAGGGTAATCCATGTTCAAAACTGATGAATTAGAAATAACTTTTATTTCCAAAATTATGAATCCATAGGCTTCAATTTATGATATTCATTATCCAATTTCTATAATATATTCTCAGGGGATTTTTTTTAATTCCCTTAATAAGAGTTCATATTAAACATGTGAATTTACCAAAACATATCCCCCAGGAGTGTCTTAACCAAGAGTGCAGCAAGGCCCATTTTTATGCACCAGTTCCCATTCGATTCAACCTCAAAGCATTGTTTTCGGGATTTACCCATATGATTCATCTGTGCCAAAGCCACCTCCACCAACTCCTATCCAGACAAGGATGTATTTTCTAATCCCAATTCCAAAATAACTAAAATTATAATTATTATTGTCCTTAAGTATTCACTAGGGTTTTCTAATCCTAATACCAAAATAACTAAACAAATCCATTAATAAAAAGTATAACAAACCTGTTATTTTATTACAAACATAAACATGCATAATTAAATAAAACCTTTACTTGATAAAAAAAGGAATATCAAGAGGAATACTTTATTTGGGGCTTAGGAACATTACATAACAACTTAAAACAAGAAACACAACATCTTTATTGAAAACATCTGTTACATGATCATAACATTCCCCCGTACTTAGCATTGAATGTGATAACCAGAGGACATGTAGAAGAAATATGTGATCTATAAAGCCTAGTAAGGGAGTAAAGATGGAATAGCATAAGGAATATAATAAATGTTAGAAAATAGGCATGTTAATAGATTACAATAGTAACATGGACATAAAGTCATGATAAAGCATGATAACCATAACATGGAAATGTGGCAACAACACTTCACATGGAATTAGCATGAGCCAGGGATAATTGTCCATGGGGCATGAATAAACTTTCATTGCACATGAAGCACAAAGAAAACAATTTTTCACTTGAATTATCATGTGTCAACACCCATTTAACATGACATATCATGATACTATACGTTACCAAAAGAATTGGAGCTCTATTAGTGTACACCCTTCTTAAACATTTAATTTCATGCGAAAGTGTGTTACATGGATCCTGAAATCAATCAACATCATAAGTTATACCATGATTTAGTAATGTGGAATAAATACATGAAATTATCATTCAATATGTATATGTGTATAAAAGTGAATACATTTAATAGAGACATGGTTCTGGTATTCACTACAGAATGATCATGGTTTGTAAAAGCACGGTGAAATTTCAGAAGAATAACAGTGTGACATAACGATCCATGAAAATGGTTGATGAGAGATATAAGGGTGTTTAATCCTATAAATATGATATGGAATGTAATGGGATCATATAGATACATGTACCGTCAAACATAATGGAATTTAGATTCAAAATACAAACGAACTACTTGGGTGTTAAAGAAGAGAGAGAAATCTATCCCTGAATTTCGGCATGGTAAAAGTTGTACATGGGAGGCATTAATGAATGAAAAATGGGCCTCTCATAATCCAAACACAAAAGGGATAGAATGGGGGAGGTGAATAATTATACCCCAACATTTTTATTTCAAAACAAAATGGCATAACAACTTAATGAAAAATGAAAAAAATGAGAATGCAGCAAATCACTTACTTGGAAGTGTGATCCCAAAGGCCTGAGAGAGGCTTCAGAAAGGATTCTTGGGAACTTGGTACACCTTGGAAGGATTCTATAGAGATGAGAGAAGGGGTTTTTTTAACTCCAAATGCTTTGAGTGAATAGTAAATGGGATCTTGGGTGGGTTTATATAGAAATTGAGAGGGAATCCTATATTATTTAGGTTTGGGACACCTCGCATAAAACAAATAAAAAATCCAAACCGTACCATGGGTTTTGCCCATGGTTTTTTCCAAAGGGGAGTGGAAAACAGTATTTTATAAGGATGATGGCCTAAATTCTTAATATAATAGGGTTTCATATGTGGAGGTGAGTCACACTCTCAAGGAAAACAATTTAAGAAGACAAAATGTTTTATAATCCTTGAAGGGTCCACTAATGATTTGAAAAATAAATAAAACAATCACAAAATCACATTATTTTAACGATAAAAATTATATTGGACGAAAATAATGTTTATAAAATTTTATTATATCATTATTGGGTCATTATGATGTCATAAAACAGATTATATATTTAAACGGTATTTAAATTTTTACCCAAAAATTCAACTATCTCAGAAATTATGAAAAATTTACCGTTAGATAATATCGACATCTTGATTCCAAAAATAATAATCATTTTATCTAAATAAGTTTATAAATATGTGAATATTTTACTTTTAAATTTAAGAAACAAAAATTTACTGAAAATTCATGGGTTTTGACAAAAACAGCTTTAAAACCTTAATAAAATTTACCATTGCATTAATAAAATTATATTTTCATTTATTTTTCATAAAAATAAATTTAATTATAATAATATTTTATTAAAATATTATTTAATACAAAAATTAATTAATTCATCAATATATATTTCATAGTGGGATATTAACTAAATAAACTATTTGTGTATTAAAAACTATTTAGAAAGTAACAACAATAAAATGAATGCACATTATTTATACAAAAATAATGTACATACCATAGTTATAGGGTCTGGTAACATAACCCCTTATAACACCAGGACAAGATCGAAGGTTAAGGTGTGCGATGGTGATAGACTCTTGGGGTGGATCAGATAACATCACTCCCGTTGTAATCTATATTAACATCAACTTCTATTATAGTCAGTTCCGATCAAGCTTTATGTGTTTAGGCATAGCTTGGGCTTGGTAAATAGCTAAGCCTAATGACACCACCTCCTTTTTGTGCTCCGTCAAATGGGCTTCATATGGGGAAATTATACTGGATGAGGTCATCTCTTCCTTTCTCTGAGTAAAATGGATTTGTTAAATCTCTATATTTATACTAATCACGTGATAACTATTCAATGACTATATTAGCAAAGGTCACCTTTCATAACTATATTTTGAAATCCAAAAACATAAAACCAATGATGTTCAAATTTTATCTAACTATAATTAACATTTAATTATATTAAGATGAATTTCCATTAATGAATGTTTGGGTCTTTACAAATGGCCTAATAATTGATTGCTGGAAGCAGTTAGTGAATCGCTGAGGGAACCTGATGTCTTTCGGGACCCACATAGAAGTCATTAGTTTAATTATTTTCAGTTGTGTTTTTAGGCACATGAAATCTTTATTTTCATATAATTTTTTCCCTTTTAACTAAATATTTTATTTTCTATTTTGGTTATCTTTGGACATTGGCCTTGTGATTGTTATACATCCTTTAAATATGTCTTATTTTCTTGATCTAGAGTTTCATTCTCATAAAAGTTTATTTTATCTTGGTGATTAATTTACAATACCCTTACTTCTAGTCGGTAGATTTTGGTGTACGAAATAGCGCAACTAAGGCCATGTGACCAACCTACTCAGGGTACCGTTGTGTTGCTCTCAGGTCGGGATATTAGAAAATGGTATCAGAGCACTATTTGTATTTTTTATTATGTTGCCTTACTCTTGTGGGAAATCTAGAAAATATACTTGGAATCAACAAGACATAGTAATGAGATCATTCATGGGAGTTGTAAACCCATGAATGAGAGAAAACCATAGTACATAGGGTGGAATTTTTGTTATTGATATCTGTTGTTTCAATTCAATGTTATTACACTTTAGTTGGCACACTGGTACTGTGATGTTATTAAATTATAAATAAATTTTTACTATTTTTTTTCCTATAATGGCATGAATTTTGATTCTACATGCGTCATTATAGGCCCTTGGGGTTATTGTGACATACATAATTTTAGACATGAAGAAGAAAACATGTTATGGGTAAGTTGTTGAACAAGATTTTTTTCCTTGATTTTGTGATTAATATAAAAATGGTTCTTACAATGAAAGTAAATTGGTTGTAATTTTTTTGATAAATTTGAAGATTTTGGATTTTATATATGAATATTTATTATGGTATTGTGTTTAAACTTTTATAAAAACATAGGAGTAGTATGGTTAAGGTTAGTGATAGCGCTGTAGTTTTGTCTTGGTGGAGAGAGATTGGAAAATACATGTTGTGACCTATTGTGATTATTCCTATTATGTAAATTCAAAATAGGTTTGTGTAATGATACATATTTTTTTTGATATTGTATTGAATATGCCTCTAGCAAGCTTGTTAAGAGGATGTCTTTGAGGGGTTGATAGGAAATGTATTCTAATCAGAGAGAATTAAGAACAGATAGCTGAAGATGAAGGGAAAAAATTATTTTATAACATTTCTATCATCATGAAATTCATGGAAAGAAACCCCAAGGTGGGATGTTAAAAACATATCTATGTTTACAAGGGAGTTTTAGTTGCTACCCCCTCTTACTTTTACAAGATAGGGTGGACCTGAGGGAGCCTTATTATGTCTTGAGTCCATAATGAAAAATACCTAACCACTTTGAGACTTTGGATGACAGGAGGGTCAAGTTGGTTGATTATATTCTATTTGGATCAGTGAAGCACTAGTTGGACATTCATGCACGATCAGGACAAACAAATGGGATGTTATTGAACTGCAGATTAGAGTGGTTCTTGGAGAACTTTTATCCAGATATGATTAGATAAGATAATGATCTAGAGTTCATGAATTTGACATATGGGAGAAATTAAGTTAGGGATTATACTTTAATCTACTCAAATCGTCAATGATTTTCCATATCATTAGTAGGAGATAAGGTAGATATGGAAAAACACTATCAAGATGGAAATAATTGCTAAATAATCTCCAATGTAAATAATTATAATTAAATAAGTATTCTAAAGTTGTAGATCAAGATATACTACTTGTTGGGATCCTAATGGAGGCATCTAGTACAAAAAAATTATTTTTCACTAGAGGATCTGGATGTGAGACTTTTAATAGAAGGAAGTTCCTTTATGATAAATTATCTCGGGATGTGGGAAGTAGAGTACATTAACTGTAGGGTCTGTTGGACATGACCTTACTGGGGTTATCTGTCATCATTGTGGTGGGCTAAGATACTATCATCAACACCATCCCTGACCACCAGTATAATTGATGTATTGTGGAATGATCTGACACCTTCAGACATTCTGCAGATCGCATGGATAGACTGATACTGAGGAAGCATCTGGAAATAGTCAGAGTGTGTGAAGAGGGACTTCTACGCCATATTGATATGGAACCTGGATTTATAATGGCCAAGGTATTAGAATTAGTATATATGGATCTAGAAAGATATATCACCCAAATAAATAGAATACTTATACTTAATGTAGTTAGACTACATCACTTGGAAGAGGGGAAAGACATCCATAAGCAGTGCAACCTAAAATTGTGGGGAGCGAGGTTGTTCCATTGATGGTTAGAGCTACTATAATAGTGGATCATGATTTATCATGTTATGTATTTGATAATAGTGCCTCTCAGTCCCTTACATCTATAAAACCTGGTAATGGTTTGATCCTAATTTTGGATTTTGTGAGTAGAGTAATGATTATCGATACAACATTGGGAACACATTCTAGGGAAGTATTTCTATACACGGGAAGTTCACTAGAGGTTAGGAAATATCATTTTCTATGGGATATATATATTCATGATATGATAGTATTCAACCTAGTTATGGGTATGGATTGGATAGTCCCATACCAATCCCACGTCGATTGTTATTCTAATAGAGGCATCTGTGTCTCATATGGGTGTACTGTACATTCATTGGGGATAGTGTCATATCCATGTGGGACAAGAAGGGTCAATTACTTAGAAAATAGGGGAGCTCATAGAACAAGATTCATGTCTCTTTTTGGATTATGGGGGTGATATAAATGATGTCTTACCATTAGTAGTGTTACTATTTTTTGGATGAATTAACTAAACAATTATCCTAGATTCCACCTGAAAGAGATGTGAGATTCATTATTGAGATCATACCAAGGGATTACCAAGTTTATATTCCATCGTAAAGAGTTCTACTGAATAAAAATCAAGAAATCAAGACTCATTTATATGATTTGGAATATAAGGGACTTATCCTTACACGTACCTCACCTTATTGATAACCTGCATTTTTTCATAGAAAAGGTTAATGATTGTGTATGTTTGTGTGTCAATTATTAGAAGTTGAACACAATTACTATAATGAACTGATATCCTCTTCCATGCATCGATGATCTATTTGACCAGTTGAAGGGATCTTGTGTGTTCTTAGTGATCCTTTTGAGATCGAGGTATCATAAGTTGAGAGTTCAGACTTCTAATATTCCAAGGACTGCTTCTAGGGGAATTAATGGAATTTATGAGTTTGTTGTAATTCTATTTGGGGAGACAAATAAACCAAATGTTTTTTTGCAATTGATGAACATGATCATTCATTCATATGTGGATCCATTTGTGGTGATTAATGTGGATTAAATATTGGTGTACTCCAAGACTCGTGACGATGAGGCCCAATATCTTATCATCATTCTGAGTTCACTAAGAGTGTATCAGCTATATGACCAGCTATTAATGTATTATTTTTGAAATAACCATGTAAATTTCATAAGATACATCATCCACGAGGAAGGTGTGGTGGTGGACACAATGAAGGTTCAAGCATTGGTTTCTTGGGAGTAGTCAAATATTGTTTTTGATATTTGAAGCTTCTTAGTGTTAGCTGGATATTAAAGGAGATTTGTCAAATATTTGTTTTTTTTTGGTAGCACAACTTTTCGGCTTGAAAAAGTAGGGGATAAAGTTTGAGTTCCTGGAATCATGGGGAAATTATTTTTGTAAGTTGAATAATAATTTGACAATGAACAAAATTTTGATCTACCTTACACAGTTGAAAAGTAAAAAATTTATTACAATGCTTCTAGAATTGGACTCATAGCTATGTTGAAGCAATGGGATTAAGTTGTGGTGTATGGCTCTCAATATTTGAGAGCACAGGAACATAAATACCATATATATTACTATGAGTTGGTATAAGTGGGTTTTGTTATTATTTGTTAGTGAAACTATATTTTGGGATAAAATTTAATAGTTTATACCAATAATAAGAGCATGATGTATATCTTTTCATAGAGTGATTTGAATCTTTGGTTGTGGAAATGGTTTTATTATATGAGTTCATTTTATTTTGAATTCCTATATATGCTCAGGAAAGGAAATAGTGTAGATGATTCCCTAATATGGAATACTCAAACACATATGGTTTGGGAGGTAAGTGTAGAGTAGAAGATGATGACTTTGCTTGATGAAATGCATGTGGTGGTTCAAGAGAGTGAGGAGAAGATGAATCTGGTTTTAGTTTCAATGGAGTCTATATAGTTGATATAGATCAATGATATACATTATGAGGAGCCATAATTATTATCCTTTAATGAAGTATTTGAAGTTGGGGATACACCTTTTGGCTGGTTGAGGGATAAGGATGAGATCATCTATGTAAAGAATCAATCTGGTGTGACTATGAGCATATGAAAGGATCTCATGTTATAATTTAAATCATTAATGTGGGTAGTGTATCAAAGTGTTAAAATATTTTCTGTGACCTACGATAATTGTTTTGGTCACCAGGTTTAACAAATGACATACTGGGGTTTGTGACAAGATAATTTACCGACCAGAAGGTGAAGGCATAACATCAAAAACCTGGAGGTTTACTATAGACGTCTCCTTTTCTAGAATTAATTTTTTATGACACTATAAGGAATTTTATGGTGGTTCATCCAAATAAACTATTGAATAATGAAACTATTTGGGTTATTTTGTGTAACACCCTGAGATTGTATGAGAAATATTATTTTTATTTTCTTTGATGTCTTTTGTTGCACGCTACACAAATATTATCATTCACTATACACAACACCGTATTAGCTTGTATTATACGCAAACATTATTCTTGTCTTGTGTTCCACGCAAGAGAGGCCTTCCTCAATAGCGTTTGTTGTACGCAATACCGAGTTTCACTCAACAACATTATATTGTTACAATATTATTATGAGCTGTACATTATGAATAGTATTAACAAAATTTTAAATTTTATAACATTATCATTCATCTTAAACATTTTCTAGATCATGGTATGAGAACAAAATAAATTTTTTGGGTAAAATATGCATTTAAAAAAATACAGTTTTAAGCCTTTTGATGGCCCTCCTATTTTAAATTTAATTTTTAACACGTTTATAAGTTTAATTTCACAAAATATACTTCTTCCTGTGAATCAAGATATAAAAATTTACATTGGATAATGTTTTTATGTTTTTCGGTTAACGTTCATATTTTGATGAATAGTAAAAAAACCCTAAATTTAAATTAAAAACAACTTTTTTCATCAAGATAATTTATATGGTTAAATTATAATATTGAATGGCTTCAAAGTATAAATAGAATATATTTTTACCATTTAATATAATCCATTTCACTATCATTAATTTTACACTGAATTCATACGTAAAAACATTTCAATATTTTGCAACGTTTTAACTTAAAAAACCCTTTTTCTCAACAATGGGATTAATTTTAAATTAAATACTTCCAGTTCTGTGTTTTGAATTTGGAAAAATTTATTCCATATTTAGAATCAGTAGGTCCAAATTATGTTAATAGGCTACTTTTTTTTGGAATTATTAATAGTAAATACGGTATGTTTTATTTACCATAGTTAAAGGTAAATCGGATAATTAAGTGTAAATATACTATTATAAAATTACCCTAAAACATTTATTAATAAAATTGGATGATATATGTTGACCTAATTCATTATTGGGTTGAAATGGAATACATTAGAACCCACATGGATGTTATTAACACCATTAATTTATTTTATTTAAAGAAATTGAAATATGTTTCACTCAAACATTAATAATTAAAGTATTTTTTAATATAAGGTTATATAGAATATAAATTCAATTATAAATTCTCATTTTAAAGATATTTTTTTTTGTTTTCATGAAAATTTATTTATAATTTTTAACAAAAATTTAATTCTCTAAATAACCTATACATTAATGATGCATAAATTATTTATTTAGTGAAAAATCAATAATATAGTTTCTATTCAAATAATAATACACATGAAAGGCCCAAAAAATAGAAAAAAACTTAATGATAGTGTATATATAAACCATAATCATCCAGTGGTATAATTGTGGACCATTTTGAGCCTTATAAAAGCTATTGTGACACATATATTATTTTAATTTAAATATTGTCAGAGTTGTCACCTTCATAATTTAATAAATATAACAATTTAAATATTGTTATTTTATGCTGATAAATTCGATTAAAAGTGTTTTTATGAAAGATAAAATATTTATATTTATCATTGTATTTTAGTTTTAATTTTTATGCAACAAATAAGTATATTAAATAATTATACAAAAAAGTTGTAGTAATTATTTTATTTAAGAAAATATCAAACAAATTATTTTAAATGTTTTAAAATAAATATTATATGAACTAATTAATGTGATACAAGACTTTTATAGATTACTATTCCATGTTAGAAACATATTAAATATTTTGGTACAAATATATTCTCTGTGTGTATTTTATTTATATTCAAATAAATGAATAGTGTCAAAATTTACCCTATTGGTATTTTATAAAAATTATATATTAATAAATTATTTAAAAATCGCAAAAATATTTAAAAATTATTAATTAAATATTATATGTTCTAAAAGGTTATAAAGTATCCAATTACGGGAAATTGGAAACATATAAGTATGTATTTATTACAATTTAAAATTTAGAATATTTATACTACAAATAACATTAAATAGATTAAATAAGGATAAATAAAAATGATAAGGTTTAAAATAAATATAAAACATGTTTAAATTTTACTGGTTCATGATATTACAACCTTATCACATATAATATTCTAATTGAATCATTTTTGGTAGTTTTTAAGTGGGCATTGAATTTATTATAAATTAATATTTTTAGGTTTCCAAAGGTGCCCCTGTCCTCCCTTATAAAAGGGCACCTCCTCCCTCTCCACTCCACACTATATTTGAGCATTCAAATCCATCCAAACACTACCCATTTTACTTATCAACATAACTAGAAAACTAATATAGGTTCTATCCTCCTTCAAATTCAAACTTTTGTGCCCTAAGAGGAGGTTAAGAGGAGGTGCGTCGAAGATGAGGTAATATTCTTTACAGATTATATCAAACTTATTTCTTCTCCTACATATTCTATATGTGTTGATCCATTATTAAGTAATAAATATAGTATCAATTTTATACTGATATGTTATTATTAATATGAAACAACTATATTCTATCTTCTATCTATCCTATGAAAAAAATGAAATCACCATGCGTGCGTACGTACGACTTACCGTCTCTACGCCATGGTGTAATATTTTATTTCATCACTAACATACATGGATTGGTATAAGGAGGGAATAAATAAATATATATGATTATTGAAAAGTGATATTTATTATGAAATATTATACACCTTACACTTCAATACAATTCCAAAATCTGGGGAATGATATCATCACATGTGCGTACGTACAGCCAGTCGTCTCCACGATGTGATGTGACTCGTTCTACATGATCTTCATGGAATAATTATTAAATAAATGAATTAAATCAATAAATATGATATATATTACACTAGTAACAGTCTCTAAATTATGTATCTATAACCTAAAAAGAGTAATTATAATTTATTCTTCAAAACATGGATAAGAACATAAAGCATTGAACACTTGAATAACAGGTAGCAATGAAATAATACTAATAAGAAGAAAAAATATGACCATATATGATATCATAAACATTAATAAGATTATATAATAATTCAATTACATCATTTAAATCATTATACAGGAGGTTCAAATATTTACAAATCATATCATACATAAGGTAAAGGATTATTTTGTCTCACTTTTATTTCTGTGAGACATATGCCTTAATCACTATCTATTTGTTTTGTCTGGTGTTTATGCTTCCCATGAATGTTTTATGAATTTTTTTATGAAGGATATGATATTTAAATATTCATGTAATTTTATTTTTTTATGAGACATATGATTTCACCAATCATAATTGGTAAGGGATAATTATTCCAATCTCGTTCTTATCCGAGATTGTTTATTCGTACGTATTTACTGGGGTTATATTAATCATCAATGTCCATGTCTTAGAAAAAAAATATTTTCATAATTTTTTTAATAATCATCCATGTTTTTTTAAAGTCATGTTTACCCATTTTTGACATTTACTACGATGAATGGAAGGAATCTTTCTTTTGTATACCATATATTGTCCCTTTTGACTTTTCCCAGAAAAAGTACGAGAATAATGTTTTATTAACTTATGCGGGATGAATGAATTTTTACGGTTTATAATGCATTATTTTCATGAAGATTAATCTATATTACTTAATTATTATTTTCAACAAAATACTTTTCTTTTAAAATTACATGGCATTTTGTGAAAAGAAAATGATTTTGAAGATGAAAGGATATTTTCCTCAAGAATTCATTTCAAGTGTTTTATCAAAACTATTTCCCATCCAAGATCAAATTATTTAGTATGATTATGTTTCAAGTATAATGACTCTTCTTGAATTTACTTATGATTAAATGATATGCACTTGTTTTATATATATTATGTTAAGATGGGATGATGTTTATGAAACCAGTTTTATTCATTGGGTTATGATGAATGATTTATCTTTATTTTGTGGAACATGAAAGAATGATTTCATCATGAGATGGGTGGGACCTATATGTTTTTTCAATTAATTGGGTATTTATTTATATCTCATGAGATAAAAATTGCTGGAATGATAATTAAATCAGGTTCAGTAATACAGGGCTGGAAGGGCAAGTAAACTCGGTTCAGTGATGGGCTCTGTCCACTATGATAGTCTTCACAACAATGCCTTGGTTAATATGGAAATAAAATCATGTTCTTAATGGTTTTCAACACTTACATGTTTTATTCCCATGCTATTGTATCTTGATTAATGTTTCTTTATGATCTATACCTTATATAGTATAATTTTTTATGACATTGCTCATGATTTTGAGGTTTAAATATTATGTTCATGTTTTCATGTTTAAATGTTTATGGATTGTTATATGTTTTCCATGTTTACACTTACTGAGAATTTGAGCTCACCATTTATATGTTTTCTTTTCCCCAGGATATAATGAACTATTTTAGGTATGAAAACCAAAGGGGAATAGCTTTGTGGGGGATGTTGATGATCTTTCACCATGATTAGAAGATTATGTTTTCAGTTTCCAAAGTCACTATACAATTACAGTCCATGGGTGTATTTTTTTTAATATGTATTAATTATTATGAAAAAGTAATGAAATGTCCATGTACATCAAGATTTGGGTCTATACAGTGGGTATCAGAGGAAAGGTTTAGTTAAACTTTAGAAACTAGGATGTGAAAACTTTAGTGAGATCCATATAGATATTTCTAAGGTATGTCTAGGGATGTACATAAGGTTAAGTATATGTATTGGTTACATTCATAGAATTATAATAATGATCCTTAATAACCTAGGATTAATCCTATGATGTTAGAAATTTAATGTACTTCCCCTGATTATGTTGTTTATCTAGTATATTTTCTGCCTCTCACACTATTCTTTTTGGGTTTTAGATAATGGATGGAACCCAAAGGAACCGTTTTAATGATCAATGAATTATAAAATGCAATGATTTTCCTTCAGAAAAACCAAATTTTATGGGAAATGGAGTGAAAAATCTTATTTCTATACTTAAAAAATCTATAAATCATTCTAGAATTCCAACTGAGAAAAGAAGGGTACAATATTCTATTGAGTCCTTCATCAAGAAAAATCCACCTTATTTTAGTGGGTCTTCCAATATACTTGTTGTTGAATAATGGATCAGTACCATTGAAAATATATTTTCCATACTTCACTTTTCAGAACACAAAAAAGCCAATTTGGTTGTTTAACATTTATAAGGTGAAGCAGACCGGTGGTGGACTCTAATTAAGAATACGAGGCCCCAAGATTAAATTGAATCCATGGAATGGGACGAGTTCAAGAACTTTTTTTTCAGTAAGTACATTCCTTGTATTCTTGGAACAAAGAAGGAAAAGGAGTTCCTTGAGCTTAAGAAAAAGGATGATGAATCTATTTGTATATATGAGGCAAATTTTACAAGGCTTGCAAGGTATGAATATGGCATTATCATCCAACCTAAAATTAAAGTTGATTGATTATTCAGTGGCTTAAAACCAAGTCTTCAAAGGGTATTAGGGATAAGAGAACTCATTAGCAATGAAGAAATTGTGCGTTGTTCTATCAATGTAGAATTGGAATTTGGTGTTACATATCCATCTCATGGTTTTAACATGAAACCAAAGATGAAGATGAAGGAAAAATTTCAAAACAATGGAGAAAATAAGGAGAATGTTTCGTTATGCTCAAAGTGTGGAAAGATACATGGTGGAGATTGTCTTAAAGGGACTAGAAAATGTTTTAAGTATGGGAAATAAGGTCATCGAGAAACTGAGTGTCGATGTAATTGGAAAAGGTATCTAATGATGTGAATAGTGAAAATACTATAGAGAACGCACCGCCAACACTTCAATGATATAAGTTCAAGTAAATGGGGAATTGTGCTAACCAATGCCCTAATACAAGGGTTAATGATGATCAATATCAATAACCTCTTCAGGAAAAGGACAATGTGATGTCACATGAAATCACTATTGGTGATTTTGCATATGACAATGAAGTGGGGGAATGAATAAGTGTATATGTAATGGGATTCCAAAATAGTGTGGTGGAATCTCATTTATAGTATTATAAAATATTGGAATATATGGGTATTGGTTTTCAATAATTGTATGGTATTAGAAACCATGAAAAGTGATTGAAATATTTTTACAAAGAAGATGATATGTGCATAATGAAGGGATACATAGAAAATTAGATGTTTGATAGTATCAATGAGCTCATGACTGATATAAGGAAAATGTTACATCATATTTTGAGTATATAGAAATTTTGGGATTTTAGAATGTTGAAATAATTATCTTTTGAAAGTATTCATGTTTTCACTAAGGTTCTATCATAATTCATGTTTCATGAAAACACATGATTTAGGTATTCACATATTTGGAATATGACCAACAAGATATATCTTATGATATATGGGGGATAAATGATGGTAATCACATGCTTTTTATATGACCTCTCTAGTAATTTTTTTTATACTATGAGATTGGATAGAATTATTTGGGATAAGCTTAAATATTGGAATGGATTAAGTTGGACATCAAATATTATTGTTTAAGGATATAACTTTTTGATATTATGATAGTATAGTTTTAGAAAATGGAAAAACTGGAGGATGGGTGACAACCCATCACGTCAGACAAGGATGTGGGAATCAAACCCACAACTGATGTGCGACAGGCCTTTATCGCCTACCACTGGCCTACAAGAAGTCCCTGGTTAGTAGAAATTAGTTTTATTTTATTAATTGGTAAGATATATGAATTATAAGTCCATTTTTGTAATCATATACTGTTAATCTCACCATAGATGGACTTATGTATTTTTGATAACTTTTGCTACCATTTTGTTCGAGACAGATGGAATGGTTCACCATTCTATCACATGATCTACTAACACTTCAAGAATGAAAAATTCAACTTCTTATCATTCAAAAAGATATGAAGTGGAAATTGTTCATGGAATGACCAACGATAATATTACACTAAAATCAAGTAAGTATTTCTCCTTTTGAAAATATTTATCATCATTAGGGAAATGATCTTGAAAACCAAAAATGTTGTCCTAGTACCCTCATATCCGATGAATTTGAGGGTACCTTAGATCATAAAAAATTTATGGATTTGTGTTTTTTAGATTTTTCATAGCCATTTTCTCTACCACTCTCCATCAGAACATGATGGTTATATTTCTCTTCCATATCTATATTTTCACCTATGTTCTCCAATGTGGAAACCCAGTGATGAGTTAATTTGGGTAACAGATATGTTACATAATTTAGTTTTTGAAATTTAGATTTACTATTCCTTTTTACGATGTGGGCTTCTATGAATGGAATTTACAAGTAGTAAACCATTTATTACCCGGACGAATTTCGACGGCGAAATTAATTTTAAGGGGGGTAGAATGTAATGCCCTGAGATTTTAGGAGAAATATTATTTTTAATTTCATTGATGTATTGTTTTGTAAGATACAATAAGATTATCTTGCACTATACGCAACAAGTATTAACTTATATTATACAAAAACACTATTCTTGACTTGTGTTTCCCGCAAGAGCAACCTTCCTCAATAACATGTGTTGAATGCAATACCTAGTTTCACTAAACGATGATATATTTTTATAATATTATTATGAACTAGCTATTATGAATAGAATTATCCAAATTATTAATTTTATAACATTATCATTCATCTTACAAATTTACAAGAGTAGGTATGAGAATAGGATAATTTTTTTGGGTAAAATATGTATTTTTAAAGAAATGCAGTTTTGTCGCATTCTAATGGCACAACTATTTTAAGTCTAATATTTAACAAGTTTATAAGTTCAAATTAACAGAATAAAACTCTTCATTTGAATCGGGATATAAAAATTTACATTGGATTAAGTTTTGATGTTTTTCAGATAATGTTCATATTTTGATGAATAGTAAAAATATGCTAAATATTAATTAAAAACTACTATTTTCATCAAGAAAATTTATTTGGATAAATTATAATATTTAACCGTTTTAAAATATATATATAATATATTTTTATAATTTAATATAATGTATGTCATTATCATTAATTTTACACTGAATTCATAGGTAACAACATTTCAATCTTTTGCAACGTTTTAACTTTTAAAACCCATTTTCTCAAAAGCGGGATTAATTTTAAATTAAACAATACCACTTCTATGTTTTAATTTGGAAAAATGTAATCCATATTTATAGTCAGTATGTCTAAATTATGTTAATAGGCTATTTTTTCATTTTAGGCATTATGAATAGTAACCACGCCAAATTTTATTTACTATAGATAAAGGTAAATCGATTAATTAAGGGTAAATATAATATTATAAAATTACCCTAACACTTGTCTTAATATAATTGGATTGTTATATTTTTTTCCAAAATCATACATGGTTCGAAATAGAATCTATTGCAACCCACTTGGATGTGATTAAGATCATTAATTTATTTTATTTAAAGAAAGTGAAATATGCCTCACTCAAAAATTATTAATTAATGTATTTTTAATATAATGTTCTACAGAATGTAAATTCGATTATAAATAATTATTTTAAATATAAAATGTTTTTTTTCTGGAAATTTATTTTTAATTTTTATGAAATATTTAATTACCTAAATAGCCTATACATTAATGATGCTGAAATTATTTATTTATAGAAAAATAAAAAATATAGTTTCTATTCAAATAATAATACCCATGAAATTCCCATGAACAAGAATAAAACTCGTTTTTTGTGTATATATAAACCATAATAATCCAATAGTCAAACTTTGGACCATTTGGAGCCTTATGAAAGCGATTATGACACTTATATTATTTTATTTTAAATAATATCAAAGTTTTCATCTTAATAATTTAATAAATATAACAATTTAAATGTTGTGATTTTAAGATGATAAATTAGATTAAAAGTATTATTACGAAATATATTAGATTTTTCTTTATCTTAGTATTTATTTTAATTTTTATTCAACAAAAAATTATATTAAATAATTATACAAACATGTGGTAGTAATTATTTTATTAAAATAAATATCAAATAAACGATTTTAAAAGTATTATAAGAAATATTATATGAACTAATTAATGGGCTACACGATTTTTCTAGATGAATATGACATGTTAGAAACCTATTAAATATTTTTTTTGCGAATATATTCATTGTGTGTATTTTATTTAAATTAAAATAAATGAATAGTGACAAAATATACACTATTGGTATTTTATAAAAATAATGTATTATTAAATTATTTAAAAATCACAAAAATATTTAAACTTTTAAAATTGAAAATTATATGATTTAAAATTTTATTAGGTATCCAATTATGTAAAATTGAAAAAATATAGGTATGTATTTATTACACTTTATAATTTAGAATTTTATTAACACAAATAACATTAAATAGATTAAATAAGGATAAATCAAAACGATGAGATTTAAAATAAACAGAAAACGTGTATAAATTTTATTGGTTGATTGGATTACAAACCTATCTCATCTCATCTTTTAATTGAGTCATTTTTGGAGGTTTTTAAGTGGTTTCTGAATTTATTATAATTTAATATTTTTAGGTTTCCAAAGTTGCCCCTCTCCTCCCTTATAAAGGGTCACCTCCTCCCTCCCCACGTCACAACATTTTTAGCTTTCAAATTTATCCAAACCCTAAACATTTCATTTATAAACTTACCTAGAAACCTACTAGATGTCCTGGTCTTCTTCAAAGTCCATCTTTTGTGCCCTATGAGGAGGTTAAGAGGAGGTGCGTCGAATAAGTGGTAATATCCTTTACCGATTCTTTCAAACTTATTTCTTCTTCTACTTCATCTATATGAGTTGTTTCATTATTAAGTAATAAATATAGTATCAATTGTATACTCATATGTTATTATTAATATGAAACAACCATATTCCATCTTCTATCAATCCTATGAAAAAAATGAAATCACCACATGTGCGTACGTATGGCTTACTGTATCCATGCAGTGGTGTAATCTTTTATTTCATCATTAACATACTTTGATGGGTATAAGGATGTATGAAATAAATATATATGGTTATTTTAAAGTTATTTCTATTCTAAAATATTATACACCATACACTTCAATACAATTCCACAATCATGGAAATGATGTCATCGCTCGTGCGTACGTAAGGCATACCGTCTCCATGATGCAATGCGACTTGTTCTACATGATATTCATTGAATAATGACAATATAAATGAATTAAATGAATAAATATGATATATATTACACTAATACCATTATTTGAATTACGTTTCTGTAACCTAAAAGGAGGAATAAGAATGTATTCTACAAAACACGCATAAAAACATAAAGCAATGAACACTCAAATAACAAGTATCAAAGAAATATTACTAATAAGAAGATAACATAAAATGACCATATATGATATAATAAGAATGAATATGATTTTGGAATAAGTCAATGACATTATTTAAATAATTATATAGTATTTTAGGATACTTACAAAGCATATCAGACCAAAGGAAAGGGATTATTTCTTCTCACTTTTATTTTTGTGACACATATGCCTTAATCGCCATCTATTTCTTTTGTATGGTGTTTATACTTCCCATGAATGTTTTATGATATTCATTATTAAGGATATGATATTTGAATATGAATGTAATTTTTTTTATTTTATGACATGTATGATTTCAACTATCATAAATGGTAAGGGATAATTATTCCAATCTCGTTCTTATCCGAGATTGTTTATTCGTAAGTATTTATTGAGGTAATATTTATAATCAATGTCCATCTTTTCAAAAAATGTTTTCATAAAATGTTTACTATTTATACATGTTTGTTTAAATTCATGTTTACCCCTTTTAAATTTTACTTTGATGAATGGAAGGAATCTTTTTTTATTGACCATACGATGTACCTTTTGACTTTCTATGGAAAAAGTACGAGAAACATGTTTTTTTAACTTATATGACATTAAGGTATTTTTATGGTTCCATAACACCTTACTTTTATGAAGCTCCATCAACATTATTTCATCATTATTTTCTACAAAATCATTTTCTTTTAAAATTACATGGAATTTGTGAAAAGAAAATAATTTTGAAGAAAAAAGGATGTTTTTCTCAAGAATTCATTTAAAGTTTTTTATCAAAACTATTTCCCATCTAAGATGACATTATTTAGTAGGATTATGTTTCATGTATAATGTTTCCATTATTTAAATGGATTTATTTTTATTATAATGAAATGATATCCATTTGTTTTATATAGATTATGTTATAATGGGATGATGTTTATAAAACCCATTTTATTCATTGGGTTATGATGAATGATTTATGTTTATTTTGTGGCACATAAAAGAATGATTTCATTATGAGAATGGTGGGAAATATATCTCCCTCCAATTCATTGGGTAAAGATCTATATCTCATGAGATAAACATGTCTATAATGGCAAGTAAATATGGTTCAGTAATACAGGGCCGGAACGTTAAGTAATCCCGGTTCAGTAATGGACTTTGTCCACTATGATAGCCTTGGTAGCAATTTCTTGTATAATATGGAAATCATATCATGTGATTTGTGGTTTTCCACAATTTCATGTTTTATTTCCATGATTTTTTATCATGATTAATGTTCATTTATGATCTATGGCTTATGTACAGTAATGTTTCATGTCATTGCTCATGATTTTTATGTTTAAATATTCTGTTAATGTTTTCACGTTCAAATGTTTATGGATTGTTTTATATTTTCCACGTTTAACCTTACTAAGAATTTTAGTTCACCCTTTATATGGTTTCTTTGCACCATGATATAGGGAATGATATTAGGTAAGAAAAAAAGGTGAATATATTTATGGGAGATATTGAAGATCTATCACCATGATTTGATGATTATGTTCAGAGTTTCCAAAGACACTAAACTGTTATAGTCCTTGGTTTTCTGTTTTTGTTATGTACTAAATATTACACAAAAGTAATGTAATTTCTATGTATTTCAAGATTTGGTTCCCTAAATTTTGGATCAACTCATAATGGTAGAACATTTCTTTTCTATAAAGAAATCCTTTATAGTAGAGAAATTTTGTGAACTGTATGTTCAAGAGATAGTTAATCTATATGAAGTGCCAAAGAAATTAGTTTCAGATCATGATTCACACTTTAAATCATTCTAGAAGAAGGGTTTATAGAAATAACATTGTAAAATGTTTTATTTAGTACACTATTCCTCCCATAAATAGATGGTTAGTCAATCCATACTATACATGTGCTTCACGATATCTTGCAGGAATGTGTGCAGAACATCGGGGGGGCTTAGGATAAGAACATGCATTTTATGGAGTTCTCCTATAATAGTAGTTATCAAGAAACTATATAGATGTCCTCATATGAGGATTTATACTCTATTTCATGTGGATATCTTATATACTAGAATGAACCAGGTTAATCAGTGTTATTGTGACTGAGTATAGCGTATGAGGCATCAGAGAAAGTGAAGATGATTCAAAAATGCATGGCTACAACATAATGTAGGAAAAAACACATGTAGTTATAGAAAGACGACCCCTTGAGTTTATAGAAGGTGATTGTGTGTTCGTTCAAGTGTTTTCTATGTTGGATAACCAAAGGATATAGAAGAAAGGCATTTTGGATCCCAGTTTTTTTGGACCATTTGAGATAGCTGATAGAATGAGGCCGGTGGCATACCGATTAGCTCTTCTACAGAAATAAAAATCTATGGATGATGTAATCCAGGTGCCAAAACATCAACTATATCACCCCAACCCTTATCATGTGATCTGTATAGATGAGGTTTATCTAGTGGTAGATTCTTTCTATTAGGAGCATCAGATATCTGTGATGGATCAAAGAGAGAATGTTATTCATGGAATAAATATGAAAATAGATCCTATGTTATGGAAACATGGACATTGGAAAGAAGACACATGTGAAAGTAAAGAATAAATGAGGTCCCAATGGATGGATATTTATGGATCAAGAATACTAGAAAATCATTGGATTATAGATCGAGGAAGTGCCATTATAAGGAGGGAAAATTGTATGAAACCGACCACTTATGGAGTTATATCAGGCAAAATATTCTTGGTTTTCTGTTATTCTTATTTACTTTTGTTTGGATTCATGACATGTAGTGAGTTTAAGAGGGGTTCTGAGAAACATTGATTAAAAAATGGTTTTTCACGACTAGCAGACTATTAAGAAAACCATGTTCCAAAACCAAGGTAACTATTCAAACCCTGTATAGTTAGGGCCACACGGTTGGCTGACGGTTTACCTAACCATGTCCCCTACATAGAAATTCATGAGTGAAATTTATTTTCACATAAAAATTGTTTTTTAAATCCACCATGTAACACCCTGACCCTAGTTACCTGGAGTCGGTGCATTATTTTAATACATTGACATGATTACAAGGAATCAAGTTTAGAATGACTGATCAGTTTAGAAGTCTTGGAAAATAGATTACACATATGAATGTTACATTACACAATATAACATACAATAGTACATAAATAATCCATTATGAACACCATTATTCCCTTATCTTAACCGTCTATATCTATCACAATACACTTTTTAGAATCTAGGGAAAATTCAAACATAGAAAGGGGTGAGATCAAATTCTTAGTAAGGATAAAAATATATTATAAACGTTCATAGTTAAGCATAAACCTTTAGGAAATGTATAAGACTAAAAAAAATCCCTTTAAACATAAAATTCATCATTATATAGAAAATATAAATCAAAATAATTCCATTTATTTTCTCACATTGATATTATACTAGTCGAATAATCACATGAAATATCAATAACCACGTTCAAAATTATGGAATGCATAACGCAAGACTTTAATTTCTATGTCAAGGCCTCGTGCTAGGACCTAGGGGCTAACTTTAACCGGACCCCATCCCAGAGAGGCTCTGTAACTGGACTCTAACCCAGAGATCCTCTATAACCAAACTCCATCCCAGAGGGTCTGCTATAACCAGACCCCAACTTGGAGGGATTACATTTACCAATACCCAACCTATAACATACTAGTCCAACACATTCATCTTAAGAAGTGGTTGAAATAAAACCTAAACATTCTTATTAATACTATAAGAAAAATGTCAATACTTGAACCATGTTCCATGAATAGAATAAAAATAACTCATCCATAGTCAAACATATCACAAAACCTTAAATACAATATGAATGATTCATATCATAATAAATTATCTTCGAACAAGTGAAAAATTTATCAAAGGATGTTGATATAGATGAAATCAAAACAATTTGAGAGAAATATCTCTTTCTATTTTGAAATCATTTAAGAGTCACATAATTATGATGAAAAAATTTATTTTGAAAATATTTTTATATTATTTTACAGGAATCTTTGGTAATGTTAAAACTTTGGAAAATAGATGCACCTGTTATATAAGTTAAAAAAAGACATTCTTAACTTTTTTTGTCGAAAAGGTTTTGAAGTAACATTTTTGGAAAATGACAGAAAGATTCCTTTAAAAAACATATAAGGTCAAATAAGGATATAAATGACTTTACCCATTTTCTAGTAAATAGTAAAAATGTTTTGAGATAAATTTTATGAAATATTTATGTAGACGATAAAGAGGTCCCAATAGATAATTATATATAAACTACCTAGAATAATGAAGAGTTTGTAGAACAAACCCTTAACACATTGTAATCAATCATGTCATGTGACCCAAAGTTAATAACAACCAAAAAATTCACAGAATACCATGAATATAAAAATAATCATGATAATATATATCAAATGGTTGTACACAATACACTACATGCAATAAATAAGTGGTGGTGAGGATGACCCCCCACTCTCCAGTTCTCGACTCTCCCCTCACGCTAGGGTTTTCCCAGCACCGCCCCTCCCTCCTCGCCACTCCCTCGCAGTGAGATCCCCTTCTCTGGCATTCCTCCTCTTCTCTTCCTCTCTTTACATTTCTCTCCTCCTAGACCTCATTTACTGTGACCTTCTCTCTTGTTACTGGTACCATTGTGAACAAATCCCACTTAGTTTGACTCAATGATACACCGACGATTTGGGTTTTTGTTGGTGGTGGCTCCAGTGAGTTTCTTATATGCCTTGTGCTATGAATCTCTTGTTTGTGTTCTCCATTCATGGGATTGGTCCTTCTATTTGTTTCTCGACGTTCTAGGCCTACGTTCTTTTGTTCCTCTTCGGTTACGGTTTTCTCGGTGGTGGCTTTGAACGCAAGGTTCGGTGGTCACAGCGTCGATTAAAGCTCCCTATCAAGGCCTTAGTCTCCTAATTTCTCCGCTCTTTCTCCATGAGTCCACCGTTCTTCTCCCAGTCAGACTCGTGTGGTGGTTTCCAAGGTGTCTTGGGTTGTGCAGTTCGATCATACGATGGCGCTGCATGAGATGATTCTCGCGGTGGTTTCGCCTTGGTCCATGCATCCCCACTCAACTTGTTCTTCAGGTTTGCTGTGAAGCTTTTTCAACCAGGGTTTTTTGGGTTTCAGATTCAATTTGATGTTTCAATTTTCATTTGGTTGATTCTAGTAAATGTGATTCTGTGATGGTTTGGTCTGGTTCGAAGGTCTGGATGGCGTTTGATTTGGTTTTTCTGGTTTCCAGTGTGGTCGACCGCTAGTGGGCTGATATCAAGGTTGTGATGATGTCGACGATGTCTTTTATGGGGACGACGATGCAGTGGTCATTGATTTTACATTCCTTTCATAGATGACGGAGGTGAAATGATGATCAGAATCTGCAGCTCGAGTTGCGCCGGGATCGAGGTTTATTTTTCAATTTGAATATGGATTTAGGTAGATTTTGGGGTTTGTCTTATTTTTTAATTCAGACTACCGCTGACTATTTTGGGTTGTTGAGTGCTGCCATTTTGTGGTAATTCATATTTGCGATGTTCGGTTCACACTTAACCAGAACGTGGCTTTAAGAAGAAAAATGGATTTGGCATGGCAATAAATAAGTGGCGAAAAATTGAAATATCATGGAATTAAATGTGAGATAAGAAACCACTTACCTTGCACTTTCCTTTGGTCGAGGGTACATTTAACCTCTGATATAATGAACATAGTATGTTATTAAAATATAATTGAACCATATTTATATTTATTATATCTAACATGTTTCATTTATGACTTCAAACTAAGCATTTAATAATGATATCCATGTTAAATTAACATTTTAGTTAATAATCACTTTCTTTATCGTACATGTTTAAAATTTTTATTCTTGATCGTGTCATTTAGATCATGATTTAAATACTTCCAGAATATAAAACATGATTTATATATGATATATATTTATAATAGATAGATATATGAAATGGAAGGTACCATTTATGGGGACTGTAGGCCGTACGTATGGATAAACGCTGTTTCTGTTTTCATATCGTATTGAACAAAAGTAAGTGAATAAGATATATGCAAGTAAATACATATACATACATATATATATCCAGTAGAATTATTATTTCAAATTTAAATATAATTATTAATAATATATATATATTTATAATCATCGTTGAATGGTGAACGTGGGAATGAATCTAATCGCATCGTGGAGACAAAAATCCGTACGTATGGACGAGCGACAATATCCTTATATAGATGGAGAAATTGTATCTAATTGGATGGTATATTATATATACAGAATCATTAAAATGTTATATTTATTATTTATTTTAGTTATATTCATTTTTATACCCATCCAAATAATGAAGGGTTTGAATAACAAACTACCCCACGACGTGGAGGCTGTAAGCCATACGTACACACGTATGGTGACTTTCTCATTCATGTGATGTATAGAAAAATTAATATGGTTTTACCATTATTATAATAAAATCACTGTATATAGAATATAATTGATTTATTATTTTATAATGGAAACAAAAAAGAATGAGGAAGTGGAAGAAGAAAATAACTTGAAAGAGGTGATGAAATATTTACATTTTCTTCGGGTTCTTCAATTTTATTTGATCAAAAGGGCTCTATAGGTTGTATTTATTTCTAAAAGAAGGCCTCTAGGATTATGGGAGGAATTCAGGGAGGATATTTGTTCTCGTTTTGGTAGATCTAAAAGGATTTGAAGGTTTGAATTTGAGAGAAGCGGAAGTGCCCTTTTATAAGAAGGTGAAGGGAACCTTAGGAAAATATTGTAATATTATCTTATAATAAAATAATTTTCGGATTATAATGGCTCCAAAATGAATTATTTAAATTTTATGGTGGGGATGGGTAGAAAACCACTTAACCAATACGTTTTAGGCAGGTTTGGGAAACTATATTAACCTTATTTTTTTTTATTTAACTCTTAGTTAAATAGTTTGACATTTACCATCTCTGTTTTTATTTTTATATTATATAGTTAATAAACATACTATAAACATCCAAGAAAACCCAAATTTGTTCATTAATGACATATATAATAGTTCTTAAGCCATTTGGATGAACCATTGATTTTTAGGACTAGAATACCAATTAATAATATAATATTTGTTTTAAAAACACTTTTTTGTAAATTTTGACATTATTTAATAAATGATTTTTGTTAAAGTCCTAGCAACTTAGTTACTTAGAACTAAATAAATTTAATAAACCCTAAAATTTCATAGTCACCTAAAATATTTTTGGAAGGTATAAAAACATTAAATTATATTTATTTTAGTATTTATAATATAATTTAGTTGACTATTTAATAAGTAAGGAAAATACAACATCATTATTGTGTCATATATAAATATATTTATATTATATATAAAAATTATAAATAAAATATCCAAAGCTAGAAAATATTTTTATCTTTCTAATGACTATTTATAGTTGAATATATCAATTATATATTCTCATATAAAAAGTAATTTACAAAAAGATATTCGCTTTTGTTATTTTTGTCTTTACTTTAGATAATTTAATATAAAATCTCATTTTCACTCCCATGTGGCTCCATGGTGTCCCAAAAATGACACAAGGATGACCATGGTCGGACATGTATCATCAAATATGGTTAGGACATGTGTTAGGGTAATTTAATATTATTTTAATTTTATTTATTTACCCATATTTAACATATTTACCCTTTAACCCTGGTAAATAAAATATTTACCGAAGTAATTATTCATAATGTATAAAAATGAAAGTTACCGATTTAAAGAATTTGGGCTTCCAATTAAAAATATGGAATCCATTTTTCCAAATTCAAAACACAGAAGATGCAGAAATTAATTTAAAATTAATTCTCGTTTTCAAAACAAAAAGCGTGTTTTTAAGAAATAATAACAATCCAAAGATTGACACATATTTATATCCAATTTAAATGTAAAATTATAACCGTTGACCTAAATTATATTTAATGATAAAAATATAATATAATGATACTTAGAAACCATTCAAATGTATAATTTATCCCTATAAATAATTTTGATTAAAAATTTTGTTATTAATTAAAATTTAGTATTTTTTTCACTATTCATCAAAATATGAAAGTTATCAGAATAGTACCAAACATTTATCAGAATTTCATTTTTATGTCCCTCTTCTAAAGATGAATTTAATTTCACTAAATTTAATATCTAAAAGTTTCGAATACTGGATTTAAAAATGGTTCGCCATTAAAAGTTATAAAACTGCATTTTTTTTAAAAAAAATCTTTTATCATAAAAATTGATTTTTTCTTATATCATGTCTTAAAAACACATAATATGAATATTAAATTTTTATAGAGTATATAATATTTGAAATTTAGTTAACACTATTCATAACCTCTTTTTGAACGGCCAATTTGGTATGTTGTGGTGCGCCCGAGCTCGTTGTTGTGTGTAGCACAAGTTATTGAATTAAATTGAATATATAAATACTAGTAAATCATGGGGTGCTATATTTTACACTAATTCAATTAATTTAGTCATTACAAAATGAAATTCTTCTTTGAAAATAAAAGGTTAAAAATTAAAAATACCTTTGTGGGAAAACCAACATCAGAAATTAGGTTTATAAAATTTATTCTTAATAAGAGGAGAAGGGAAATAAAAGGGTCACCACCAAATTATGATCTCGATTAGGATAACATTGGTGGAAATTAAAGACACATAATTTTAAGAAAAACATAAATAGTTATCGGGAGTGATTGAGGTCATAAATCACAAACAATTGTAAAATTGAGGGCCTCAAATCCATCATTATTTGATGATTTAAAATACCATAGGTTCAAAAAAACATAAGGTATTAGGATAACATGTTTTTGGTTTTAAGATCCCTTCCTTAAGTTTGGGAATTAATTCATCCATAGAGTAAGAGGAAAAAATTATATATATATATATATATATTCCTGATAAGTAGAGTTTCATCCTTCAATAAATTCCTAACACAAACTCATTTTTCACTCCAAAATATTTCAAAGAAATATTCTATTTATCATAATCTTATAGGGTTACAAAAATAAAGAATTTATAATTCACCTATCAGACCCTTTAAAAAAACTAGATAATATAATCTAAGTACTTCATGTAGTCCAGTGGTAGGTGATAAATCCCAATCGCACTGTGGATGTTTCTTCGATTCCCACAGCTTTGTCTGATGCGATGGATTATCACACGGTCTGCGTGTTGTCCTTTTTATAATAATCCAAAAATAACATTACCAATAGTGTCCAATTTCACTCTTAATCCATTCCAACCATTAGAATGATCCAAAATACTTCTATACAATCTCACAGTCCACAATTTAAAAGAATGTTAAACACAATGAAGATCATTTTTTCCACATAATAACATATTAACACCTTCATCATATATTATTTTAAAACATGGTAACACCCTGAATTATCATCTAACTGTATTGATTACATTCATGATCCCTTTTTCATTATAGAATACTAGATATACTATGTATATCCAAAAATGTTTTAAATTCCAACAATGATGGAATATACAAATCATTAATCAGTTTCAAGGCAGTCAAGAATATCCAATATAATTTATCTAAATTAATAATCTCTTATTTCAAAATCACTACCTCAGTATGAAGACCATATTATGGTTTACCTTTCCTTGAACTATTTAGTTTCTAAAAAAAATTTACTTTCTATTGAGTCACTTTTTTGGTTTGATGCAGTCTCAAGTCCTTAATGAAATAATACTACAGTGCAATCCTTATATACTCTACAATTATTATAACCAGTACATAATTGATACAATACTCAAATTACATATTTATTTAATAACCATATTACAACTCTTAATCATTCTTCTTCATTGTCGGTAGTATCATAACTTGATTATTATCCAATAGAATAATTTAGGTTATACTCTGATGATTTGGACATTGATTCACATAGTATCCCAACTCCTTACAGATGAAGCATTGTACATTTGAAACATTTTTCTTACCCCTACAATCACGTACTTGGTATTCTTTTTCTCCATACTTATAACAAACTTCCATTCCATTCAAGCAGTCACTATGGAGATTCTTTTAATAGTTATCACACATTGGAAAATCCTTCGTTCCCTTATTCCCTTCATCCATCTTTCTCTCTACCATATTTTTCTTCTCTGGATTTTTTTAAAATCCATAGGACTCCGAAAATTCTTTTCTTATCTTATAAACACATGATACTATTTATTTATATGATGATAACACGTGGATGACTATTTCCTTTCTAAATGTTTTCTTAACACCATGAATGATATGATCTTTATTTCTCTTGGGATCATGTGTATTTCTGGAGGACTCATTCCATCTTGTGGGAGACATTTTTTAAAAATGGTATACAATAGATTACATTCTGAATCCCAATGCATAATTCCAAACTTGTAAAATACCTAACATAAATTGAAATGATTATGCATATAATCTATAATCATTAAATTTTGTCTTTGAGGATGTATTTACTCCTAAATCCATCATAATAGCATGTAATGAAAATGTGAAATATCATAAGCATATCCCCTGGGAGTTTCCAAACCAAGGATGAAGCAAGTCTCGTTGTTGTGCACCATTTCTCATTCGAGTCTAGCTCAAAGTAGTGTTTTTGTATTTTTACCCCTAGGTACATCTGTGCCAGAGCCGCCTCTACCTGCATGTATAAAGCCCGGGATGTATTTCATGGAAAACTCACAAAATCTCTACATTATCAAAATTATAGGAAGTTATTCAATAATAATCCTCAATGTCTATCTTAGGGTAATGTTCCTTAATCAGATATTTTCTAAATCTAGTTTCCATGTTTATTTCTAAACATTCTCTGATACCAACTATAACACCCCGACCCCAGTTACTGAGAGTCGGTGCATTATTTTATTACACTATCATGATTACAAGGAATGTATTCCCAAAGGACTTATCAGTTTAGCAGTCTTGGAAAATAGATTACATACATGAATGTTACATTACACTTTATCACATACAACACAACAAATATAGTCCTTTATGAACACCATTATTTCTATAGCATAAGCCTACATATCTATCCCAATAAACTTATTGGAATCCTCGGAAAAATAAAACATAGAAAGGGGTGAGCTCAGATTCTTAGTAAAGATGAACGTATAGTGGAAACATTAATAAATAAGCATAAACCTTTACGAAAATGTATAAGACTAAAAAAATCATTTTAAACATAAACATCATCATAATATGGAAACTATAAATCAATATAATTACATTTAGTTACTCATATGGATATTCAACTAGTTGAATATTCCTATGAAATATCAATATCCACATTCATAATTATGGAATGCATAATTCCATACATTAATTTGTGTGTCAAGGTCTCATTCTAGGACCTAGGGGCTAACTGTAACCGGACCCCAAACCAAAGAGCCTCTATAAACAGACTCTAACCCGGAGAACCTCTGTAATAAGACTCCAACATGGAGGGTCAGCTGTAACCGAACCCCAATATAGAGGGATGACATTTACAAGTCCCCAACCTAGAACATACTATTATAACACTTTCTTCTTAAGAAGTTGTTAAAATATAACCTAAACATTCGAATTAAAACTAGCATAGAAAATGTCAATACATTAACAATAAACCATGATTTCATAAAAATAAATCTTCCATGTTTAAACATATCACAAAACCTTATTTAAAATATGGAAGATTTGTGTCGTAATAAATCAACTTCAAACAAGTGTAAAATCTATCAAAGGATGTGGACATAGATGAAATGAAAACTATTTGAGAGAAATATCTCTTTCTATTTTGAAATAATTTAAGAGTCACATAATTATAAAGAAAACATTTATTTTTAAAATATTTTTATTGGCCTGTAATGGAAGATTTGACGATGTTATAATGGCAGAAAATAGCTGCATCCGCAATATATGTTAAAAAAATATATTCTTACCTTAATTTTTTCAAAAAGGTTATAAAGTACCTTGTTTGGTAAACGATGAAAAGATTATTTTAAAAAAACATATAAGGTCAAATAAGGGTATAAATGACTTTAAACAATTATCTAGTAAATAGTAAAAAATTTTGAAATATATTTTCAGAAACATGGATGGGGATGATAGAGAGGTCCCAGTAGATAATTACATATAAACAACCTTGAATAATAAAAAGGTTGTAGAATTAACCCTTACCGCATTATAATCAATTGAGTCATATGAAAAAAAGTTAATAAAAACCATATCATTAATCAAATACCATGAATATAAAAAGAATCATGATAATATATATCAAATGGAAGTACACAATACACCACAAGAAATAAATAAGTGGCAAACAATGGAAATCTCATGGAATTAAATGTGAGATAAGAAACCCCTTACCTTGCACATCTCATTTGGTCAAGGGTATGTTTAACCTCTTATATAATGAACATAGTATGTTATTTAATTATAAAAAAACCATATTAAAATTTATTATACTGTAAATGATTCATTTATGACTTTATACTCCCCATTTAATAATGATTTCCATGTTAAATTAACATTTTAGGTAATAATAACTTTCTTTATTGTACGTGTTTCAACTTGTTATTCTTGATCGTATCATTTAGTTCATGATTTAAATACACCCATAATATAAACCATGATATATAAATCATATATATTTAGAATATATAAATTTATAATAGATAGATATATGAAATGGAAGGAACCATTTATGGAGACGGTAGGCCGTACGTACACATAAAAGTTGTTTCCGTTTTCATATCGTATTGAACAGAAGTATGTGAATAATATATATGTAATTACATACAAAAAAAAAAATATATATCCAGTAGAATTATAATTTCATATTTTATATATTTATTAATAATATATATATTTATAATCATCATTGAATTGTGAATGAGGGAATGAATCTCATCGCGTCGTGGAGACGCTAATCTGTACGTACGCATGAGTGACAATATCAATATATCAATGGTGAAATCGTAGGTAATTGGATGTTATATCATATATACAGAATCATTAACATGTTATATTTTTTATTTATATTAGTTATACTCATTATTATACCTATCCCAATAATGAAGTGTTTGAATAACAAACAACACCATGACGTGGAGACGGTAAGCCGTATGTACGCACGTATAGTGACATTGTCATTCATGTGTTGTATAGAATAATGAAAATTATTTTACCATTTTTATAATACCATAACATTATTTATAAGATACCGTAGTTATTATTTTATAATGGAAACAACAAAGAAAGAGGAAGTGGACAGAGAAAAAACATGAAAGAGGTGATGAAATATTTACCTCTTCTTCATGTTCTTTCTTTTCATTTGATCAAAAGGAATCCTTTGGTTGGCTTTGGAACTAATGAAAGGCCACTATGATGAAGAGAGAAAAGTTGGGAGGATAATTGGGAAGGGTTTAGCTGAGATAGATGGATTTCAAGGTGTGAATGTGAAAGAAGTGGAAGTGTCATTTTATAAGACGGGTGTAGGGAACCTTAGGAAAAGATTGAAATATTATTTTATAATAAAATCATTTTCGGTTTCTAATGGCTCAAAAATTTATTTTTTAAGGAAATTGTGGTGTTGGTTCTAAAATAATTCAACCAATAGGTTCTATAATGGTTTGGGTCAATTTTGAAATAATTTAATAATTGATTCTTTTAAAGTCCTAACCACTTCATAACATCAATATAATTAAATTAAATATACCATAACATTTCATATTCACCTAAATGTTTTTATGGCATCCAACTTTAAAAATATATTTATTTTTGTATTTATAATATCATTTATTTCACTATTTCATTAATAAGGTAAATACTTCTCCATTATTGTGTCATATATAAATATATTTATTTTTTGTCTAAAAATTATAAATAAAATATCATGAGGTAGGAAATATTTTTCTATTTATAATTACTATTTATATTCGAATAGATCAATTATATATCCTCAAATACAAATTGTTTTACTAAAATATATTTTCTTATGTTATTTTGGTCTCTACTTTATATTATTTAATATAAAATGTCATTATCACTCCCAAGTGCCTCCAAGGGGTCCCAGGATCAACACAAGGATGCCAATGATCAGAAATTAGTCATCCAATAGGGTTAGGACAGGTGTTAGGGTAATTTAATTTTATATTAATATTATTTCTTTAACTATATTTACTAGATTTACCCTTTAACTAGGGAAAATAAAATATTTACCGAAGTAATTATTCATAATGTCTAAAAATAAAAGTTATCTATTTACACAATTTAGACCTTCAGATTCCAAATATTGTATCCATTTTTTCAAATTCAAAACACATAAGTGGCAGAAAATAATTTAAAATAAATTCTAGTTGTCAAATCAAAAAATCATGTTTTTAAGAAATAATAACTATCAAAATATTAACACTTGTTTATATCCAATTTAATTGTAAAATTACATCCAATGGCCTAAATTATATTTAAATATAAAAATATAATCTAAATATATTTAAAAACTATTCAAATGTATAATTTAACACTATAAATTTTGTTTATTAAAAAATTTGTTTTTAATTAAAATTTAGTATTTTTTACTATTCATCAAAATATGGAAGTTATCAGAATAGTTCCAAAAATTTATACAAACTAAATTTTTATGTCCCTCTTCTAAATATTAATTTAATTTCACTAAAATTTATATATTAAATTTTCAAATATTTTTTTTAAAAGGGTTCTTCATTAAAAGTCATAAAACTGCATTTTTTGATAAATAACTCTTTTATCTTAAAAAATAAATTTTACTAATATTATGTATAAGAAACACATAATATGAATGTTAAATTTATATAGAGTATATAATATTTTAAATGTAATTCATACCATTCATAACCTCTTTTTGAACGACCAGTTTGGTAAATTGTGGTGCGCTTGAACACTTTGTTGTGTGAAGCACAAGTTATTGATTTACTTTAAAGAGATTAGATACTATGAAATCCTCGAGTGTTACATTCTATACCCCCTAAAAACGTCATAATCTACCTTTTCTGGGAAATTTTTTTTTGATGATTTTACTGCTTCCCAGAAGAATTGCAAGGTCGTCCGACCTCCTTTAACGGAGATTCAAATCCCAAATCAAATATTCTCTCTTCTCTCGATATGCAGATGTCATCTCAATTCCTATATCATTCATTCATATCTCATTTAATGATTTTTTGGTGGAATGTATTCTATATGTCTTTAGATAAAATAATTTATTGGTGAGATATGTATCTAGTATTATTGATCTTGATTATGATTGATTTGATTTTGATATCCTAGATCTTGATTTAGGGATTTAGAACCAGAACTCATATCCATGTCATTTTGATACTCACACGTGGGAAATTTCTATTTATTGAATTTTCATCAAAATATTGTGGAAGGTGGTCTAAAAGTAAATTCCCATAGACATTGATTTGATTCAAGGATGAGAAATTGTATAATTAAAAGAATTATTTATGAATTAAATTCCTAAACTGGGTTAATTAGGTTGATGAGTTTATATTTTGAAGCATTATTGAAATAAATGATTAATTAAGGAGTTAAATATGACACTCTAGGGATGTCCTATAAGATGATTAATTTGGGAAATTTATTATTATAGGCATGGGGTTGTATCTTGATAATTAATTAGGGGATTTATTATGAGATATTTAATTGTGTAGATTGAGATAATTAACATTAAATTAAATGTGTGCCTCAATATTTTGATCTAGAAAATTAATTTTGGAATTAATTATGATATTTTGAGATTTAAAATTGGGTAATTAATTATAGAAAAATAATTATGGGATTATAATTGTGATATTGATTTATTAATTGATTAATTATTTAATGGATTTTCATACTTAATTAATAAGGGAATTAATTAAAGATATTCTTGTGAAAAACTAATTTTTGAATTAGTAATTGAATTGAGGTGCCTAATTAATTATTATTAAATTATATGTGAAAGAATAGAAACACGGTAATTCACAATTTTGATGTTTAAATGGTAACATGGTGTCTATAATTATGAGTAAAGGAATGAGATTATGGTCATTAAGATGAGAAATACAAATAGTAACATGGTCATTGTAATTATGAGTAAATGAATGTGAACATTGTCATTATTTTGAGAAGTTTGAATCGTAGAATAGTCATCTTACTTATTAATTATTAATGGTAACTTTATAATTTATTCAAGAATTTTAAAGATTTGTTACAAAGTCACTCTCAGATATGGCCTCAAAAAATAACACTTCGGACTCCGACAAGACTTATATCAGGTACTTGGATATCATATCACTATTGAATACATAGATCTTAGCACGAATCAAAGAAAGTATTAATATATGATATTACATAGGGAACACTTTGAAATCTGACATGATTTGAAGATATTATACAGGTATGAGTATAACAGGGAACCCTATATTAAATATGATGAAATAAATAATAAATGGTAATTTGATCACAATTTATTTATGCATTGTCTTATTTTCCTTATATAACATTGTAAACTATAATTTTACTGTAAAAATTTTAGACACCATTTTTAGTGGCCAACTGTATTGTACTCACACCCTAAATGGGATGACTGATCGGTACCTGAATAGTCTTTATTGTTGTAGGACAAGCTAAGAGAATGGGACCAATGTTATATTTCTGATTCAGGTTAAAGCATGTATGGGGGATCCAAAAATGGTTCTCTACCTACTTGGGTGTCATTAGAGTCTTTATTTTCAGTTTTTTAGTAACATGACACTTATATTTTCATATCATGTTTTCCATTTTATTTAAATATTGTTTTTTAAATTTTTCTTATCTTATGAAATTGGAATTATTATGGTTAAATTTTAATCTTTTGTTTCTTATATTTTCATATCATATTTTCCATTTCTAGTGAGTATCCTCTGGCATATGAGGAGTTGCACCTACGTTCATTTGACCGACCAGCTTGGGGCTCTGTTGCATGGATCATGGGTCAGGATGTTACAGTGATCCATTATCTCCCTCCACCATGTTCTATTCTGTATAATATATAACATGATAGGGTTAGGTGGGGATGTGAGATATTATCATCAACATCGGTGTAATGTTATGGTTTAAAGCATTATTTATAGATAAAAAAACGGATAACTGATTTACTAAATGATTCATGATGACCCTATACAACACTTGAAAATTGTAAAAAGGATAGAACAACCTTGTATCTATGTTATGAATATTATCAGCATAATTATATACCAAATTAACTGAGAAAAAAATATTTTTTAATAATTTTATTATCATATTAGATGAATAATATTAGAGAAAATGGAACTATGATAAAATTTAAAAAGAATTTTCTATTCCAAACTTATAATAATTTAATTTTTTTTTTTAAATTCCAATTTTTTTTAAATTTATGACATTATAACAATATTATTCTACCATTTCAAAAGAAAAGGTTCATACCAATGAACATTGAATGGAATTGAATATATATCCTTGAGTGAAAAGTAGCTTAGTTGGAAATGATGGGAATCAATTTTAATATAAATAAAATTTATGAAGAATATAAACTATATTTATAATTCAAAATAAATTATGTAGTAAATCCATTATAATATTATCATATAAAAGATGAAAAAATATCTAAATTCCATATTTAATTATTTATTATATTGACATAAGAAAATTAATTGAACCAATAAAAATCATGTATGGCTAATAATTTATTTATCCAAATAACATTATGAGAAGGATTAAGATTTATCATAATTTATGACTTATTAAACATATTTAATGATATTTTATATCTTATTGGAATAAAAAATATTTTAATTAAATTATGTGCATAAAATAATATGTCTCAATAAATGAAATTGGGATGAAACAACCTAATAATTTATGTTTCTTGTCAGAATATTCTCATTCTTCATATAGAAAAATATATACTAATAAATTATTCTATATGATTATGAATTGATATAAAATAATATAAATTTAATTTATAACACTTTATTATATAATATAGAGTTAATTCTTATTTTCCTTATCAAATATTATTTTCTTTGATTATATATTTTTAGTGGTTTCATAATTGTCATATAGATTATTATTTATAGATTAGAATTTCATCATTAGAAGATACATATAAGTAATCATATATTTACTTTGTAAGGATTTTTAGATTTCTAATTTCATTCCATATGTATTTTAGTTATAAATCAGGATCAAGAATTTATGGAAGATCTTTCTTCAGTAAATTTAAATGAAAACCCTTAATACAATATTGATATATTAAATACTAATATAACTATTCAATAAAAAATAAAAAAATATTTTCTAATTATTTACTAATAACAAGAGTGTTTATTTTTTAATTTTCATATGTAACTTTTTTCTATTTAGATCATGTTGATTTGTTTAATTGACTAAAATAAAAACATGTAATAATTTATGGGGGTGTATTATAAAGAAAATTATTTTTTTAATAGTAAAATTATTATATAAAAATAATTTTATTATTTATATGTTCTTAATGTAGATAATTATGTTATAATTGTAATTTAAACATTAAGATAATAGTTACAAATAAAAACATGAATTTTGTGGTTGGAATTGACTATAAAAACCACAAGTAGAACACTTTTTTTCACAAGTTGGGAGGAATATATGGAATTATCCTATAATTTTTTTATATTAATAAATTAATTAGTGTAATAATATATCATTATAAATAATTGTATGCTTACCCATGTAGTGTGTAATTTAAATATCATTCTTCTAGTTCGTGGAGGCAGTCATCCTCAGAGATGCATTACAATGTCTCCACTTTTTTGAATGCTTTTGATGAAAGGTAGAAAATTGATATTAAATATTTATAATAACATTTCATCTCATTAGAAGTAATTATTTTATCATATATTATAGAATATAATGTCTTCAGTTTTTATAAGATGAAAATAATAAATTGTGCTTTCTTGAGAGAATTGCATCCCATTTTATGATCTCTATTTGTTAAAAAAATAAATATACATTAAAAGGAAATTAGAAATAATAATATTTCAATTATTGGGGGACATATTTTATGATAAAATTTATAATATTTTTCTTTAAATGCAGTTATTTATAATATTTTATAATCATTGGGGAGGTTATCCACTTTTGAACATAAAGGTGATAACCGTTTTTAGAAAAAAGTCTTAATATAAAAATGGAACATCTTTTAATTATAATTTTTAGCTAAAGTGGTTTATAATTAAGTGTGTTAATTGATATGGTAGATAATCATTAATCCAATCCGTTAAAAACATGTCCTAATATTTTTTTGTATTTTAGAATTTTACAATTTTCAGGATTTTTTGTTCTTAATCGTGGTGATAAAATTTTTCCAACGAAATTTACTTCTGAAGAATAAAAATAAATGAGTACATGATATAAAAATTGAATCTGTTGGTTAAAATAATTATATTTTTTATTAGATAATATTTTAATATGAAATTGTGTAACATTAGCATGTAAAAGCAAGTCTTTTTAAATGTTTATAATTTATAACAGATGTTATCATAGGAAAATAATAGTAAATTTGTATGATATATATGTCATTATTTTTATTATTTATAAGCATATTAGTGTAACTTGAAAATAAATTATATTCAAAACATAATATAGAATTCTGATAACATATTTAATAGAGAATTTATAAATATTTTATTCATTAATAATATGATTAATGTAAAAAATGCTAACCATTGGTTTTCTAAATTGAACATATTGTTTCTAAATCCTCCATTTCAATTCCTAAAAAATATTATAAATAATATTTTATATTTGGTGTAATGTTATAATAACTTCATATATTATAAAAAATCTGTACAGATTTAGTAATAACTTTAATTTTCAACAATATGTCAAATATCAAATATATAAAAAAATCCAAAACAATTAGAGTAGGAAATTTATAAAAGTTTATCTCAAAAAATTATTTTATGTTTTTCAAATATAACATTTTAAAATTTATAAATTTATATTTTTATGGAAACTTATAATTATAAATAAAAATAACTTTTAGTCAAAATGTCCTTCTGAAAAAATATTTTTTCTTCAAAATATATCATTCTAATTTATAATTTTAAAATGTAAATATGTTAGATAATATGTTGAAATATTGATTAATTTCAGAATAATAATATTAATGGGTTTAATTTAATTTTTTAATATATTAAAACATTAATTTAGAATTTATAATCCTTTTATATATTCAAATATATTAGCTCTATAGATTTTATATATAAGTAATTTTTTATTGCTTTATATATTTTTATTTCTAGAATATAATTCTTAATATATGATTTTTAATAATTATCATAAATTATTATTATAGTCACATTATTATGGTGTTTAATGGGAAGCATTATTTCAAACATACTAATAATTTTGACAGAAATATTATTAAACATATAAGGGTGTTGCGTTTTGTCCCATAAAAAATGCCACCACGAAAATTTTTATTTTCTCAAAATAATATTAATAGCAAATGGTGTATAAAAAATATACATTTCTTATCATGTAATATGAATGATACACCTAAAATTCCACCATATTGACCTATTGCGAACCATCATTTCCATTATTTCTTGAATATATTAAGATTTTCATCTATTTTTTTTATGATTACATATATGGCTATGATAATTTGACGTTCTTAGAGAAATTTATATTTAAAATTATAATCATGAGTTACTTTAAATTCATTGACACTTCTAGAATCTCATAGGTGTATTAGGTTTCAACCATCAGTGGACATCAAGATTAATTAACAATATAAATTCTCTATTTTTTTAACAAAAAAACATGTGAGATTATGGTATAAATAAGTATGAGTAAAGAAATATTGTTTTATAAAATAGAGTAAATTTATGTTAACGTTAAAAAGAATCATTCCAGAAATTTTCCTAAAATCCCATTAGACATGTTCCCTGTGGAATGGACGGAATCATATCTCATATAATTAACATATTAACCATCCTCCAATCTTTAAAATCTGATCAATATATAACTATAATAGGTCATTATATGATAATCCACAAATAAAGGGTACGTGATATATTTTATATTTTTACATTGTGAAATATTTATAAACACCATTATGATAATTCCAAAATTGAATAATATGTAAATAAATTATGTAATTAAATATTAGAAATAATCATTGAAATAATAATAATAATACAGACTAATATTAGGACGATAAATGGATATGTTGTAATGTAACATTCAAATAAGATTAATTATTTGAAAGGTGGTTGGGTCAGTCAAATTTGTTTCTATAACGAATGAAATAATATTATCAGGGAAGGATATAAAGGTCTTGGGATATTTACTTCTATCATTTTGGATAAAATATATTTAATTAGATTAAATATAACAAATAAAAATTTAAGTGAAAAATATTCCACATATTTGTTTCTAAATAGATACATATTATTTAAATTGTTAAAAAAATTTAATCATGATGGATCAATATTATCTAAAGTGGATTAGAGTAATAAAAAATATAACCTTGTAATAGTGCATCTTTTGTATTTATATAATATAGAATCTTTAAATGAGGATATTTTAGTTAATAATATAACTCTCTTGGATTTATCCAAGTTTCATAATTATTAGTTATCTTATATTCAATAAATAATATTGTATCATAAAAATAATTCTTAATCTCTTGTACAAATAATTATGTTAACTATACAATATCCTATAATAGTGTCCAAAACTATTTTACGTGTTAGGCCTAATGATTTTATACACAGTACATATTGAGGTTATAATCAATAATCCATACTCAATGTGATTACACTAATATTTATAGGTTCCATAGTTATATCCACATTTTAGTATCCAGATAAGGAATAATTTTTTTTGAATCCACACACAATGTGAATTATAAAAATATAAAGCTTTTTTAAAATAAATATATTTATCTCAATGATTTATAATAATTTAACCCTTTACTAATATCTATAAAAACTATAATAATCATTAAAATTAACCACTCTTCTCACCTATTCCAATTTAGATTCCCTATATAATATCTGTATGATATGGTGCAATATATACATTCACTAAAACAATGGATTTGATGTTATGTGTTATGATAATATCTTTACATTAAATAATATAAATATGATAAAAATTATATTTCATAAATATTAAATGATTAAAAAATATAAAATTGTCTATTCTATTTAATTATCATTGTAAAATTATTTTATGATACTTGTGAACATTTTACCATAATCAATCTGTACTAGTACCACTTTTAAACATTAAAAATGGTATACATATATTCATTACATATTTAATAAATGAATAGTATATGGTTGAGATTAAATTAATAGTATGAAAAAACTAAACAACCATTCATAATGGGTTAAATCATAGGAATGTGGGAAATAAAGAGCACCAGAGAAGTAGAATAATAAAAATAGAAGAAATTACATGAGTTTGAAACTTATAGTAATGTAATTACATGTAGCCTAATCTATGATAACAAAAACAAATTAATGGAATTTAGAAACCTATTTCTAAAAAATTATCCACTGTTTCATAATATAATTATATTTCTTAAAAATAGGGATAATAAAAAAATAGTAATTCATAACCAGGGGCTACAAGCATTGGTACCATATTCTAATAACATTGTGGAATCGACATAATAACCCAAATACCATCTTCAGCATTGGATGACTAGTCATGTACTCTATTAGTATTTCAAAACATTCCATGTATCATTTTGAGATTAGAAATATATATATACAATTGGTCTTGGGAATACAACCTATGAAACCAATTTGGGTTGAGAAGCAATGAGTGTACCATCATTGGCTTGGGATTCTTCATTTATACACTCATCAGAATGGCCAATGATACATATACTATCTTGGAAATAAGGAACAACCAATTTATCATCTTGATATTGGGATAATAATCAATGTACCAATTTTAATAAGGATACCCCCTTTGTAACCACTTGGAAATCATGATATATAAATCATTAATGAATTCTTAATATGGTGACATATGATCCCTCATGAAAAAAAATCATCAATAAATTTTTACAATAAGTGAATATGAAAACATTAATATTATAAACATTACATAAAAAATAATGGAAAAGTAAAGGGATTATAGAAAATTTATGTTGAAATATTTTAATTCATCTAGGGATATAATGTGGGTAATGTTGAAGGACCCCATCTACTGTGTAACATAAGAAGAATTATGAATGATTTTATAAATAAAATATTATTTTCTAAGATACTTTTGTAAATAAATGTGTAAAAAATGATTAAATATACTTTTTTTAAATGATTTAAAAACCACTTGCATTATCTTCCATTAATAAGAAATTTATTGATCATAATTAAATATATTCAAATTTTTCATTAAAATAAAAAAATGGATTATAAAAAAAATAAATTTATTAAGTAAATATATTTTAAAACATTTATTTTAAAATGGATAAAAACATTAAATACTATATTGATAACAACATATCCTATGTTATGATTGTTTGAAAATAATAAAAATCATTTACAAATGAGTCATTTACATATAAAAATTATAACAATATTAAAATTTCATTACAAAAGTATTATAAATAAAAATCATTGTGAAAATTACTATATATCATTAGATGGTATTATTCTTTAGAATAATCGTCATAATTGATAATTAATTTATTCATTTAGAATTTTTTTAATACTAATAATGAACATTATCATAAAAGTTACATTACATGTTAATTTCAAATGATACATTTCTAAATTTGGACTTTTTTCTATAAAATTTAAATTCAAAAATATGAAACTTCAATAATGGATCCCTAAAAAATTTGTATCTCAAATAAAATTGTAGTGAATGCTGAATCAAACTATCATAGAAATATGATTTTTTTTTGAATTGTTAAGAACCATTCATGGAAGACAAAATAATTAAAAAGAAATATAAATAGTTGTTTTGAAATGGGAATAATGGTAATATATTGGTCAGCTGAGATAAAACGTAATTGTGTTTCTAAATCTACAAAATATTATTGGGAGGAATAATTATGTTAGTATTGGAAGAAAAATAGCATTTTGGATAAGATTGTAATTATCTTGAACATGATGAACATTTTTGAAGAATGAACTATATCAACAGAATTCTCATGAAACAAAAATATAAACTATTTATAATAAAATAATATAACAATAAGAAAAAAATTTAAACAAACCAAATTTGATGTGAATTATTTTTGATATAAGAAAATGAGTTTTCTCATGAAGAACTGATAATTACCTAATAATGGTATTAATTGAAAGAAACTAAAAGTGATAAAATGAATTTGAGCTTCTAATTTTGTGGAAAAAATTTATTTTGTGTTGTTTTATATGAAATTAGTAGTATAATCATTATTATAATATAAATATTTGTCAAAATAAATTAGTATAACTGGAGACAATGGAAATTAAATACCATTAACTTTAATCCTACATAGATGCACATGATAAACAATAATATATGAAATATATATATCATAATAGATTACTTCTGATTCATATATTAAGAAATATGTATTTAAAAAAATCATTTATAATCATTTGTTTCTAATATATTAAATAATTATAATATATTTTTATCACATGTTATTATTTTCATTGATTGTATTCATAACACATTTTATATTATGGAATAGATTAAATTTATTTATACATTCAAATTTCATCATACAAAGATATATAATTGAACTAGAATATTTTTATTATAATGCTTTATTATTTTATAATTAAATATAACAATTATTTTACAAGAGATGAAGGGTAATTAAGTTGATGATGATCTTTTTTTAGAAAATTTTAACATAGATATTATTGATGAAAAATTTATAATTTAAATATTCATATTAGATTTATATAAAAATATTACAACCAATATTTTACAAATAAAGTTTATTAATACATGTACTTGTGATTTTATATTCATCTGAAATGTAAATTTGTTTTATTTTTGAAGTAGGAGGTTAAAATTCCCAAAACAGGAACATCATGTACTCTATTAGTGAGTATATTTAAAAGTGTTTTTATTTTGGAATTATATAATTTTTTCATTTGAAAAATAAAAATTTTTATATCTTTTATATTCTTTAATATTTTTTTATGTTGTTGGGATAAATAATAAATTGATATATATATATATATTTGAAATATGTCTCCTTTGTGGAGAAAATAGTCTTAACGTACACATTGAAACATGTTCATTTTTAATTGATCAATAAGAATATAGGGATTATATTATAAATTTTGAATATTTTCTATGTTATATATTTATTTATAGCATATTTATTTTACAAAATCATATATAACTCTCTATATATGGATGTTGTTAAAAATAAAAGCCCCCATTCAGGGAGGCGGTAGTCAACATAGAAGTAGGTTTGCATCATCATATTTTAATTGGTTTATGAGGGATCTATAAAATATAAATTCATTAGTATAATAAACATTACTCATATTAGTAACATTTATGTTTTCAAACATTCAAGGATAAAATAATATTCAAGGTGTAAAAGATGAAATGAATTAAGAGAGCTCGGTTTAGGCCTTTTCCTCACTCTTACGATATTTTCTATTAGGGAACACCTTATGTACTTGTTTCTTTATTATTTGGAAGGACTATGGATTATTAGAAATTTGTTGATAGTGGGGGAGGGACTATGGTAGAGTTTTTTACCAGTTAATTCATTATAATGAGGAAATTAATGTGGTTGTGTGGGATAGTTTTTATTAGTTGTTGGGATGATATTTAAATAAATATAAATTTTTAATAAAAAATTGAAAATGTTTCATGTGGAATGTAGATTGTATCACCCCATGAATTTTCAAATAATTTTAATACTGAAGGCATTAAGCACCGAGTCTCTTTGAAAAATAACATTGTTATATCCAAGGAAATGAATATAATATTGCCACATCTGATATTTGAATATCGAAAAGCTATCCTAAATGGTTAGTGTTAGTAAGATATTTATTGCCTGATAGGATCAACATACATTTTTAATTAATAGTAACTATCCCTTATAAATAGTAACCTAGCCTTATGAATAGTAATGTACCCTTATGAATAGTGAACTCATCCATCTAAGTGTGAATAATATTTAAGAACCATATAAATGAGAGTGAATATTTTAAAAATAAATAATTAGGTTTTGGTATTATTTTGTGTAATGAATATTAAATAATAACTTTAAATTAATAAATTATAAAAAATAATTTTAATATATAAATATTTTGTAGTCATACGATTTTAGGATAACTTTATCAGACCTTAGTAAATTTTTGAATGTATTATAAAATATTTTTTAAATTAAAAATATGTATTTTTGAAGTGAATAATTATTTTATTAAAAAATTAGATTTTATTTATTCATACAATTAAAATAGACATCATTTTTGAAATATACACATTCAAAAATGGTTATTGTGCTTTTTCTAATTTTTCTGAAATACATAAATTTTTGGTCAATAATGAAATTGGAAAAATTACAGAATATGCCAAATAAACAAATTTTTGCATCATTTTTGAGTCATCGATGATGTTAATGGTGATTGGTTCTAACTCAAATGCACTTGTTACTATTTGTTGTCACATGAATCAACAATATTACTTTTTTGTATAAAAATAATAAAATATTGAATAATATATTCAAAAATGACTCCTCTCATCTACTATAAAAACCACCCCACTCCATATTCTCATCACTCCTATAATACTTTATTATTCTCAATGGTCTTCCCAAATTATTCTTCCCTAGTCCCTCCACATATCTTGGATCCCTTGGTCCTTCCAAAATACCAAAACCCTTTCCCATTAAAGAAGTTCATAAAGAGGTTATTTCAAGAGGTAAATCATTTTTCCTTTTTATTTAATTTAATCTCAATTTTTTTTCCTTTTTATTCAATCATAACCTAATATATTCAATTTACCATGATAAATCAAATATCTTCAATATAATGGAATTATTTCATGTTAATTTAATGGACATTATCAATATATTTATTCTCCCTGATATATTTTAGAAATGAAATTATCATCAGCGAGGTGCCAATTTATAACCTTCATGGATAACGATATTTAGAAACTCATATTCTTCATAAAATATCATCAGGAAACAATTTTAATGGTTGAGTCAAATTTTAAAATTTATGATATAACACTTTTTATTTTGTATATGTATCAAAATTTTCTGTGACAAAACAATAAAATAAAATGAGTTTATTATGATCAATAAATGGAGTAATAATCTAAATAATAGTCACTAAATGTATTATCTAATGTTTCATTCCCTAATATGTAACCCAGTGATATATATATATAACCATGTACACTTATGGGTTCTCATTGAAAACATGAAATTCCAATTCAATATAATTATACCAAATTTAAATGAACTCTCTTACTTATAATCAGGCAATCTGATCATGAAATCACCGAAATTAATACTCCAAAATGACACAATTCAGTCATATAACATATAAAAAAGGTCATAAATAATCATAATAAATATATATTTAATCAAATAAATGTATATAAGTATATAAATTAACATATTTATAGATTTAATTGGATTATACAGAAATATAATGTCAGTTTCAGAACACATCCCGATATAAGGTAAGGGTTTTCTACGCAAACCACAATTTTCTTTCAGTTTATGCTTATTTTCTATTTATAATAATAAATTTTTTCCTTATTATTATATACACATAATAAATTATGTGTTAATGTTCAATAAAAGTCGTCTTATTCAAATCCTTGTTTAATTTATTGGGAGATACATGTTGTAAAATGACTTTTAAAAAATTTATCCTGACAAACAAGAACATTTAAAAAGTATTTTAGAATTCCTACCTATTTTTAAATATACTCTATAAAATATTTTAATAGAACATTATTTTCATAAAATCCCTAATTTTATTATGAAAAAAACTACCTTTGTTCACATCTAGCTTTATATAATGATTTTTCCAAAAGAACAATTCTTTTTATAAATAAAAGAGTTTTTCTATGAAGAATTACACGATGATTTTGTAAGAGTATTATCACGCATTTCAAAAATCATTGGGATTATTTTATTTTATTTGGATAAATATTCTATGAAATAATATACAGTATTTTATTTAATTTTTTATGATTATTTTGGCTATGGATGTGCTATCTTGAAACTATTCACCATATTACTCAAACTGGTTACAGTTATGTTTAATGATTAGGGAAGTGATTTACATTTCATACGTTAGTTTAAATATTAATGTATTCTTTTTTTATGTTTCACAGATTTTATACAAATAATTCATTTTACTTAGTAAGTATCGGGTGGTGCCTGCTATAGCCCCTTGGTGCAGTAGTAGGTCTCAGGAGACAAACTAGTTCGGGGTTTTACCAGTTTATTTACGGTTTTGGAACACAGCCTTGCTGAATGGTTATGATGTACTGCATTATGAAATCCATCATTATGAATCAAGAAAATGTTATTCCATGTGATTATTCTACTAGTATAATATCTTTGGTTTTGTTTTTTATAGCAATATTCATTTAGTTTTTATTCATGTCATATTATGCTCATGTTTATTTTTAACATCTGATGTTTTTAGTTATTCATCATGCTTAGTGTTTATACTAATTATTAACTCTATGGTACTATTTACCCTTACTAATAATTTCAAAGCACCACTTTCTTCTACATTATTTTTTCTCCAGGAAGAGAAGAAGTGTATTATAAATGGATTAAATGGATAATCTAGGAAGTCTGTATCACTAAAAAGGAATTTATATTTTATATTTCATTTTAGATTCTAATGTTGAACATAAGTATGTATATTTTTTCCAAAACTAAAAAAATGGTTGGTCCTTATATATTTGTCTTCCTTAATAATATACAAATGTAATAAAAAATAGCATTGAATCTCGGCAACTGTGTTAAGGTCATTATAGTTTTCATTATAGTATGTTTAGTAGATAACAAGGAAACTAGATTTAGGAAATGTAGATTACATAAAAAACACAAATATTGATTTTATGGATAATCATTAAAAAAATCATAGGATTTTGGTAGGGAGCAAATATTTTTTATCTTTATAGACTATACATCTATGTCTGGATAATTTAAGTGTATGTTATTCTGGTGAAGATGTACCTATGAGTTGCAGCCCCTACAAGGTGTTTTGAGCTTGACCAAGGGTAATATGGTACACGACAACATTCTTTACTACACACCTATTTTCCCACTATATGGGAATAAGGTTAGTTAAATTTTAATCTTCTTTATAAAAAATTATGAAGGATTTAAAATTATATTTTCTCTCAAATTAATCATGTTTAGGAATATGGGATAATCTATAATTAGGATTTCAATTTTTCTCATGTATTGTATTAGTTGATGTTATACATTATGATACAAAACCATATATATTGTATGAAATTATTTAGAAATGGTTCCTAGTGGATGGAATGGGAACCACATAAACGTTTTTAGGACATGTGGTTATATCCCACATATATCGGATAAAGATGATTTGATTAGTGGTGAGAAACTTATAACATCACTAGGAAAACTAACTCAGGTTATGAACAATAACCTTACCCACAATGAGGATACTCATATAAAATAAGGAGAAATAATTTTAGACTTCTTTATAATACAACATCCTCCATCATTTAATTGGACTACAAGACCATTTATTGGAGATCATTGGATAATATCCATAGAGAATCTATTTTCCTACATGGAAAGTAATAGAAGGGGGAAGGTTATGATGGAAGTGTATCATCTATCAAGAGATTCTCATCAATGGTGCTCATTGATGAAAAACAAAAAGGATGAAGGAGAGATTTAAAATATGTAATGGATGTATTTTAATGAAATTTTGGTTCCAAAATATTTTCCTCACGAACAACGTGCAGATATGTTAGGAAATTATTGAATCTGAGGTAGAAAGAGAATGATAATGTTACTATGCATGAATACAATAATAAATTTATTCCAAGGAATTCTACAAAATACATACATAAATAAATGAGAAATATTGATCGATTATTTGATGGTTTAAAACCATTTCTATGATGGGAACTGGTCTCTCAAAATTGTTAGTCATATAAAGACATAGTCTCATGTGCTATCATGAATGAATATGAATTATTCAAGTTATATGACTTCAATATAAAGCATGAAATGAAAATGGATTTTTAACACATTGTAAAAGGAAATAAGTAAATGGTGATGAATGGATGAGTTAACTTCCCACCCTATAGTAATTATTAGTAGAAACATCAAGGTACTTCCATGAAGGGAATGTGTGGTTGTTACATGTGTGGAGAAAAATGAAACCATAATCTCGATAGTAATGGAAATAAAGAAGTTAATGATGTTCATTTCTATATTTGTAATGAGTTGGGACATTTTGAACATGAATTTCATAAGTGTTAATGAAATTCCCCCCATAGAATGCCAAGGTAGCAGAGCCATGTTTATTCCATCACAACTTTTAAGGTTGAAGTTCCTAACGATGTGGTGGAAGGTACCTAAATAATTTCATGAATCATATAAAATGGTTTATTTGATTAAGGATAATCACATCCATTTATATCATCCCAGTTATCTAATAAAATTAGACAATTCCAATGTTATTTATTAATGGATATGTGAGAAGAAACTCTTAAGGATATTATCATTGCAATAATGTTGTTTCAATCTATGCCCCTTATGAAAACCAATCATTGTTTAGTTGATGAACTTATCATTATAATCCTGATTGTGTTTGATATAATTATTGATATTAATTGGATTTAAAATTATTAATCTATGATTCATTCCATGATAAAGGAAGATAAATTTTTTTAGAATGACGTAGAGTCCCTTATCTTTATAGATGAAACCCCTCCATCCGATTATTATCTAGATCCACACATGAAATCCCTACTGAATTAAATTTATGGGGAGGAAGAGATGCAATAACTATGGGTATGAAAATAAAATTACAAATTGAGTATGTGCCTACTGAAAAAGATGCTTTGATTTATTTATAGAGTATTTTACTATACACCCTTTGGAGTGTGAAATTGCATTCTCAATTGATTTAATTATAGGTGAAACACCTATTCAATAACTCCTTATAAGATCGCCATAATATAATTATTAGGGATGAAGAAAAAACAAGGTTAATTGAGTGAAAAAAGATTTATCCACCCCAATTTTTCTATATGGGGAGTCCATATTCTCATTGTGAAGATGAATGAGGAATATATACGGCTATACATTTACTACAGGGATATCAATGATATTTTTATATATAATAAGTATCCTTTTCCTAACATTTATGATTTATTTGACATGATTTATAGACCCCAATATTTTTAAAATATATTACTTCAATCAGGATATATCATGTTTTATGTGAGGGAAGAATATATTATCAGGATATCATTTAGTACCACGTATGGGAATTATGTGTTTAAAAAAAAATTGGATTGAATATTGCACCCTTAGTTTTCATGTATCTAATGAATATAGTTTTTAAGGAATATCATGATGAATTTGTTATAGTATTTAATGATATTATATTGATATAATCCGAAAATATATAAATACTGTAAGAATCAATTTCAGATTATTCTAAAGAATCTCAGAAAAAAAGGATTTTTGTGATGTTTATGATGTGTGAATTTTGGATTCAATAAGTTTCTTTTTGTGGATATATTTTCTGTAATGATCATATCTTTGTTGATCATGTGAATAAAAAGGTAGTTCAGGAATGGTATACACAAACAAACATAACTAATGTACATAGTTTTACTAGTATATACTGTTATTATTGTTTTTTTGTTCATAACATTACCCGGTTTGGTAACCCATTAACCATGCTCAGAAGTAATTTTGTAAATTTTATATCAATAATAGAATTTGAAGAATTATTTGATGAATTGATGAAATGGTTAGTGAATTCTAAAATAATAAATCTACCATTGGGAAATGATGGACTTTTGATCTACAGTTATGTATTAAACAATACAATTGTTTGTGTCCTTATGCATAACAATAAAGTTAATGATTGTGATTCAGGCCAGTAAAAACTCATGATTAGAACCATCCAACCAATGATCTTGAGTTTACAGCTGTAATCATTATACTTGATATATAGAGACACATTCTATATGGTTAAAGATGTTAGAAACATTCAAATCACAAGTGTTTGAAATATTTATTATCTTTAAAATATATCAACATGAGGCAAAGGTGACGACTTGATTTTCTAAAAGATTATTATTATTATATACATTACAACCCATGGAAGGAAAATAATGTGGTAGATGCATTGAGAATCAAGGATCATGATGTTCTAAATAAAATTATGTATAAAATGGATCATGTGTTTATGGGTCTAATAAATAAGGATATGGAAATTTCCAAACAATATGTATCAACGTTACTTTTTCAATTGGGTGGAAAAAAATCATTTTTAGAAGTGATTAAAAGTTCCCAGCCGAATGACAAGAATCTTAAAAAAAATTAATGATGTGAATCATTTGATGTTGGAAAAAATTGTGTATGACGATAGAATTCAGAAATTTGGAAGAGGCTTTGTGTTCCTATTGGACCCGAGTTAAAAAGGTGTTATTGGATGATGCCCATAGTTTAAATTTCACTATTCATCGAGGTATCACTACGATGTATATAGATTTGATAAAATATTTCTTGTTGGATAAGATGATGAGGGAAATTGGTGATTATGTATTGTTATATTTAGTCTATCAATATTTGATGGATAGAAGGGAGCATCCTTTGGTAGTCATGCAACCTCTTCCAATTCCTACATTTATATAGAATTACATAACCATGTTTACTTAACTATAGTATCCAATAATCCAATAAAAAATGTTGCAATATCGGTGATTATTGATCAACATATCAAATCTTCACATTTCGTTGCTATAAGAGAGGCTTTTCCACTAGAGCATCCTGCATGAATCTATATTAATAAATGTTTATGACATCACAGATAACCAATATAAATAGTATGTGATCGTAATCCATGATTTAAATAAATTTATAGAAATTTCTTCAAAAATATTCTGATATTGTGCTTCTATTGAGTATTACTTATCACCCTGAATCTCGGCTTGGCGTCTGCGCGGCGAAGCATCGGCTTCGGGATATCGACTTGGATTTGGCCCTTTTCGGCGTGGCCTGGTGACAACTTTTGGGCTTGGGATATGGTCTCAGCTGGTTCTCAGCTTCAGGTGTGTTCCAGTGTGGTCTAGTGTTTACTATGATGCGATTCAGAGGGGGAGGTTTGGTTTCGTTATGGATTTTTTTTTGTGGTTCACGGTTGATGTTTTTCAGCATTATCATCGCTATAGGGCCATGTTCATCTGTTGGTTCCTTCTGCCTTCAGTGGCTCATCTTTTTCAGGTTTCAGTGGATGTTCGAAGGGAGATTCATGGTCGCGGTGGGGTTCATGTGGCTTCAGTTCCAGTGGTAATTTCTTCAGGGTGATTTCTTCAGGAGAGTTTGTCTAGATCTACCCATTTAGTTGTTCTCATTTGGCCTTGATGTCTCGATATTTGTGGTTTTTTGGAAGTTATGTTGGGTTGTGTCTCGAAATTCCTCTGCTCAAGGGATTCTAAAATGTATTATTTACAAAAAGACGCTTTAGATGAGGTTGAGGGAAAAGAGGCTCCACTATTTCATGGCATTGCAGAATCAGAAGATTGAGAGGGTATGGCTTTGGCCATCGGTACCATGCCCGTCCTTTTGCACCAGTTTTCTTGTCTTACTGTGATGAGACATTGGAAGCTAGATTTTATGGTAATTTGTTTCTAGGAAGATCTTCTCTTTTTCAGGGAGCAATTCTTTTGATCTTGAGTTTTGTTCTATTGGAGACTGTTATTTGGTGCCTAAGTCTTGATGTCACGGGTCCTCACTTTCCCCTTAAAATTGTTTAGAAAATAAAAAACTAATTTTCAGCCAGTGTGAAATCACATTTTTTGGAACGTATTTCCATGGATGTGTGATATATGATTTGGGAAGAAATGGAAACTGATCCCTTGGTACATTCACCCTTTTGTGATTATAGAGGGAATTGGAGTTGTGACTTATTAGTTAGAAAGTCTTTTTATCCTTTCTACGGTACACAATGTGTTCCAGGTCCCATTATTGAGAAATAACATCCCAGACCCAATGCATATCCTCAACACTAAAGGTATAAATTGGTACTTGATTTATCATACTGTGAATATCCTATCCAGATTCATGACACTAAAGAATAGGGTTTTTGGAATAATATGACTTGATTGATAAAGGAACATTGGAAAAATAATAAAATTGAAGAGGATATAAGGGTTCCTGAGAAAAATATAATGAATAACTACACAAATATTTTAATATGTTAAATATTGTGGATGTTTCGAATATAGAAATATTGTAAGGGTGAAGAATTTTTCCCATACAATATATTAAAAATTTATTTATCTTTGAATTCATGAATCCATGAGTCTCTATGAAAAAAACGTTTTCATAACCAAGCCAAGGAAAATAATATTGTGGGTTTAGAGATTATATTATCAAAAAAATCACATACCCTGTTGTGATCAGTAAGATATATAGTGGTTGATAGGATCAACTTACATTTTTTGTGAATAGTGAATAAACATATTGAATAGTAACATACCCTTATGAATATTAATGTAGCCTTGTCAATAGTAACCTCATCCATGTAAATATAAATAAAATTAGGCACCATATAAACGAGAGAGAATATTTTGAAAATTAATAATTAATGATCAGAATTTTTGTGTGTAATTGTTAATTTAATTAAAAATTTAAATTTATAAATTAATAAAATAAATTTTCATATGTAGATATTTTGTTATCCTATGATTTCATGATAATTTATGGTAGCCTTAAATAATTTCTGAAACTATTATAAAGTCAGTTTTAAATTTAAAAAATAAATTATTCTTGAAAATAATAGTTTTATATAAAAATAAATTCATCCTAAATAAAAAATAATTTTCATAAAATAGAATAAATTTTTGAAATCTAAAAGTTGAAAAATCATTAGGGTTAATTTTTAGGATTTTTTTGAAATACACAATTTTTTTTGTGAATAGTGATATTAAATAATTTTAGAAATATACCAAATAAATGAATTTCTACATCATGATTGAGTCAGGGAATATTTAAATGACCATAGGTATTAAAACCACATGCACTGATTAATATTTTTTGTCATAATAATCAATATTATTTCTTCACTAGATAAAAACAGTAAAATAATGAAAGTGATCTTAAAAAATCAATCGTCTCCAACACTATAAAAACAAATCGACACTCCTATTACTATTAACACCTATAAGACATTAATCATCTAAATTTAATTCCAAAATACTCTTCCACAATCCCTCCCCATGCCCATGATCCCTTGGTCTTCCTAGAAGTCCAAAACCCTTTACCGTAAAGAGGATCTAAAGGAGGTAATTTCAAGAGGTAAATCCTATACGTTTTTCTTTTATTTTCATTTCATGTTATCTTATTTTCTTATTCTATGCTAACCTTATATGTCTAATTGATCATGATATCACTATTATTATTATATATAATATAATTATATCAATTTAATGTAACAACCATTGTCAACCTCTTTAATCTCTCTCTTTTATTTTTTAAATGATACAGTCATTGGGGTGGTTCTAGTTTACAGTCTTCATGGGTGACGTAGTTTCATTCATAAAATTATTCTTCATATATGTTTATGAAACCATTTTAATTGTTGATAAATATTGTAAAATTTATTATATAACCCTTTCTACGATCTATAACTAACGTATTTACAAAATAATATTCAATAAAACAAAATAAGTTTGTTATTATCAATAACTAACATTATTATCAAAATGATTTTCAGTATATGTATTATCTAATGATTCATCAACCTTATATGTAACCAAATTATATTTAAAAAAAATTTATATTTCTGGGATATCATTTTAAATAATAAATTCCAATTATAAAGAATTATTCCAATTTTAAATGAACTCCATTAAATAAAATCCAGTGAACAAATCACATAATCAAAGAAATGATCACTCAGGAATGATGGAATTCAATCATATAACATAACAATAAATCTATATATGATTTTAATAAATTAATAATGAATATAATTCATGTAGAAAATGTTATCAATTAATTAAAAAATCAATTTAATTTTATTATCAAAGGTGATAAAGACAATTGCAGAACATGTTCTGGTATAAGCTAAGGGATTCCACCTGAACGTCCATTTTATTTGGAGTCACACTTTTTAACACTGTACCAAAGTTGGATTCATAATTATTATTTTTTAAAAATCATAAATTACGTTTTAATTTTATATATATGTGTACCAGTCATAATACCTCTTTATTTTTTCCGGAGTTATATTTTTTAAAAGGAACTTTCAAAAAATAATCCCAATAAACCTGCCCATTTCAAAATAACTACTCAAATTCATACATATTTTAAATTTAACTCCATATTCTGTTTTGAGAAAAAATTATAAATATAAAATAATTTTTTTATTATTAAAGAACTTCCTTAATTCACATTTATTTTTATACAAATACATTTTCAAAAGAACTCTTCTTTTCAAAGCTAAATAGTATTTCAATCATGATTGCACAATTATTTTATAAGAGTATATTAATATATTTCCACACTCTTGTTGATTATTATGTTTAATTAGGATAAATATTTAATGAAAACATATACCTAATTTTATTTAATGTTTAATGATTTGTTTGAATATGGATGTTCTATCTTAGAACCACTCACCATATTACACCAAATGGTTAGTGTTATGTTAAATGATTGGGGAACATGATTTACATTTCATATGTTACTTTCAATATCAATGTATATGTTTTTTATGTTTCACCCCTTTCATATGAGGAATGGATTTGACAAAGTATCAGGTGGTTCCAGTTACAACCCCTTGGAGCATTGGTTGGTTTCATGAGTCAAACTAGTTTGGGTGTTTTAACGTGTATGTATGGTCCTAGCGAAAGTGATTAAAAGAATGGTTATAATATCCTGCATTATGAACTCTCTCATTATGAAACCAGTAAATGTTAGTCCATGTGATTATAATACTAGTATAATGTCCATGTTTATGTTTTATTATATAATTATTCATTTCATGTTTATTCCTTCCATGTTATGCTCATGTTTATTTTTAAATGAATGTGTTTTTAGTTATTCATCATGCCTAGTGTTTTATTCATTATTACTACTGCTATATTATTTACCCATTCTATGATTTTGAGTTCCCCACTATATCATTTTTTTATTTTTACCCATGATTAAAAGAATATTATTTTGAATGAAATTTAGTGATTATCTAGGAGATATGGATGATTGAAATGGAATTTATATATTGAATTTGTTTTCAAGAATTAATTTTGAACTAATATATGTATCTTTTTTTCCAAAAAAACAGAATTATTCAGTCATTCACGATGCATATTCCATTTTCATATGCCAATGTAATAAAATAAGGCTATTTCATTGGGAAACTAGGGTATGGTCATTACAAAGATCAAATGTGAAAAATATATTAATGGGGTTGTGGTTCATTCAATCTCCTTATATACATTAATTTCAATACATTTTCTAAATATTTGATTATTTGATTTTCCAATATTCACATCATTTTACCATTGTTACAAAATTTTAAATTTTAATATTCATTTAATGAATAATGATCAAATAGTACTTACTAAATAATATAGGATATATATTTCTTAATTTTATATATATATTAAAAAATATAATATATATTCAAAGGAAAAAATATTTATTATAATATCAAACAAAAAATGTTTTTATAATAAATTTATAAATAAGAAGAAATGTAATATTTATAATATAAGAATGAATTTTATAAATTTTAAGGACTATCATTTCATTATTAAAAATAAAAAAAAATAATATTACAATTAATGAAATAAAAAATTTATAATGATAAAAAATAATTAATAAAAAAGTACTAAAAATATTTTTTATTTCAAAATATTGCTCAAATTAAAATATTATATAACTGGGTTCTAAATTAGACATATTATTTAATAATAAATTATTTAACATTAAAAATATCATTTTATAATGGAAGAAATTTCTTTTGTTTCTTTTTTATTCATAAATATCAATACATTCATACATGTTACTATTTTAGTAAATGTTTTATTTTTATCCAATAACATAAAAATCATTTATAACATGAAATTACAAAAAATTAACCCAATGATATACAATCCATGATAAATTTAAAAAAATAGATATTAGAAAATAAAATTTTTCAATTTTATAAATAATTATTTTAAATGAATACTAAAAATAAAAATTAAAAATGGATTTATTGAAAATCTACTTTCATGGAATTATTTTTTATCTATTTGAATTTCATATGAACATAAATTTTATTTAAATAATAATATTCTATTTTATATAAAAAATATTATATATTTTCATGATAATTATTTAAAATATCCCAACCTTGTATATTAAATACATAAAAAATTAATTGAGAATGAAAAATAATTATAAACATTATATAATTTTAATTATATATCCCCTAAATGTAATAATTTTTAATTGATTTATATATTTTCATTTTCTTAAGATGTTCTTATTTATATTATTTTTTAAAAAGATCCCCAAATATGTCATGACTCTTTCTTTTGTGTCTGTAACATTCTATCACACATATAGTTAATTTAGAGTGAAATAGATTCTAAAATAGAAGGTTATTACAATATGTATATGTCCAAAATGGATGGAACCCTCCTTTTATATTCACAGAAACATCATAAAACTTACATCACAATAAAAACAAAAATCAATAATGGATGAATTATTTTATGGTGAAAGGGAGTCTGTAATGCGTATCTATAATTTCATTAAAATACATGTGCAAAGATGTTATCATAAAAATACCAAATTTAGTACCATAAAAATTAATTTTTATATTTCGATAATAGATAAAAACAAAACTTAGTTTGGGTGATAAAAAATAGTCATTCATTAACACATAAAACAAATAAATTAAAAGGAAATAATTAAATGAAAACTCTAAAATTCAATTGTAAGACATGTATTTTTGAATAGTCAACATAATTAATGACATGTATATATTTCATTAATATCCTGAATAATTTATTATCATGTTATCTTGGGAATAAATTTATGTATAGTGAGAGAATATATATTATCCCCATACTATTTAAAAATTCATAACTATATTAATCAAAATATTTTACCTAGAAAAATTCATTAGTGGAAGTCTAAACATTTAGTGAGGCCCGTTATTTGACCAGCATTAGAGGAATAATAGTCCTACCCATTCTACCAAGAGTGGGATACTAATCTTGACATATTTGTACTATTTGATGTCGAATAATTTCCATAGAATGCATATTTTATTGAATCCAAATTATATATTCTATGTTTTCTAGGATTTTTTCATATCCAAACGATTAATATAACAGATAAATATTTTTTATACAACATCTATCACCATCATCCTCAAATAATATTGAAATATATTCTTCTATTTTCATTTTTTGATATTTATAAATTATCAACTTTTAATGAATGAGTAATGTAATGTGTAGTTTAGAAAATAGAAAATATATATAATATATGGAAAATAGTTATAATAATTCATCATTGAATTTATATATATATTATAAATAAATACCATGAAATCTCATCCATTTAATAAATTTAAAATTAGATGTCACATTTTCTATATATACTTTATGTGAATATTTTTAACTCAAAATCATTTTACACATATTATTTATTTTCATAACATTGTTAAATTATAATAAAACATGATTACAAATTCATGGAAACAATTTAGGTTATAGATTATAAAAACATGACCAATGTAATAATTTAAATTTTTTGTATAAATCCACCATGATTAGTAAACCTTCATTAACAATATTTATATTAATTTATAAATTATATATATAAAAACATTATAATTTCCACATACATATCAAGTAAAACAATAAGAAAAATCATCACATGAAATGAATTAAAACCAATTAAATCCCAAAACAAATATTTTTTTATTTTGACTAATTCTATATCATTGTTTTCTATATTTTAATACACATTTGTTAATAAATTGGGGGTTATTAATCATACAAAATATGTTTGGTTAGATCATCTACCCATTATTCCATTCTAAAGAAAAATTTTACCTCACTAATTTAATAATACAATATCCAATACTGATATCATAAATAAAAACCTATTGGGTAGAATAAAGAAATTATGTGGTGAAAGAAGAAAAGAAATGAAGAATTAAATGTCGACAAAAGGGACCTATGGAATCAGATTCCTCTAATCCTAAAACTATTGGGAAATGGACTAAAAAATAAGGGAAATATTGAATGTAATGTAGTGGATAGAACCATCCATACATGATGATCATGGAGACTACATATAAATAAAATGGGGAATTCCATGCATCTAAATAATAACCAAATAAGATTATAATTACTAACAGTAACAATAATCAACATTAAATAATTATATATATTTATAAACATATTATGAACAATATTGTTGATAAATACACTCACATCATAAATTTTCCCCATATATATAGTATCTCCAAAATGGAATATAAGGATTAATATATATATATATATATATATGAATGATGAAAATGCTAACAAAATTTATTTTTTTGTTAAAAACTTTTAACAAACATTTATTTAAAAAAAATAATGAATCATAATTTTTAATTATATTAAAATAATAACATGATATACACATAATGTAACCCATTGATATATACCCCCATATTGATGATTTTAGAATTAATATTTAAATTTTATAACAGATTAATTTCTATAAAATTTTAAAATATAAAAATTTATTTATACCATTATTAATATGTGGGTGTTATAATAACCTATATTTAATCATAGACTACTCACAGTGTAACATTAAAATTAATTTGATTATTTTTTTATAGAATTGTTTTGGGAAAGGTAAAAGTCCAATGACATCCACATATGTAATGATTATCATAAATAACTAACAATTTAATGGGAGGTAATGTTTGTGGTTATTATCAAGGACACATCAATGAATGAATTGTCTGGGATTATATGAGGTCTTTCTCATGGAAGATGATTTCGGTGAATTTTTTCTTTCTCTGGAACTCTATTATTGATTTAATACATTTTTTGGAATCATTCGTTAATATCAATAAAAGACCAATTGTACTGTTGTGATTAATCTTTTATTGTTGTTTTTCATTGTGAATGTATTGATAAATTAGTTTCATCAAGATTATGTGAATGATTTTATATCATTGAGATTTCACACATCATTAAGTCTTTATGAATCATAATTTCGACAATACTATCATATCGTTACAAAGTGTTTGTGGTATATGGTCCATGACGACGATTTATATATATTCTTTTGAAATAATTTAGAATCCATATATGAATCATACTATTACATGTTTTTATATTTTTCGAGAAATTTTTATGATTACATAATGATTATATATCTTTGAGGTTCATTTATGGAGTTTTCCATAATTTTTTAGAGATTTTTGGGTATGTGAACGGTTCTCACCTGATTGGTGCCCAATTTGACATATTATGTAGTGAAACTGTGCAATAATTCTGTTGGATATATTTTTGGTGAGTTTTAAGCACATTATTACTTCTAACCCTATATCATGGCCTATAAAATCATGAGAATGGTAATTAATGTTACTAAAAAAGTAATTAAAATAATGAAACACCACTAATAATCCCTAAACTCCTCCCACTGTGTCATAATTTGATACTTATGATTTTGACATTACTCTAGAGGCATTTTGTCTCTACTTACCATATCATTTTGAAAATCTAACATATAATTTAAGTGGATATCTTTTATTTTAGTGAGCAATTATCTTGTTTTATTTTATCTCCATTATTTTATTCATTCCTTATTCTTAGGGATTTCAAATCCAAGGGTTCTATTGTATCATGATTTATTGATGTGGAATTATAGATCTAGGATATCCTCTCTCTTATTTAAAGTTATATATTCTTAGTTATGATGATCAAAATAAAAGAATACTCATCTCCGATTTTTTGAATTTGAGTTCCTAAATTTCCAAGTAGATGTTTCTATGATATACCATCACTTTTTATTCAATGTTTATTGATAAATTAATGGATATGTGTTTCCAAATTTCTAACATTCATTTTATCATTTTAATTCATATAATTCTAAATAAAACATTATTTGATCATATCCTATTTGAATCGAATATTCCATGAATTAGATGTCTTTTAAATTGACATAACATTAATTATTTAACTAATAAATTTTATGTATGGTGGGATTTATTATCCATGATTTGTTAAAGTGTGTATTTTTTAATTTAAGGATTTGGCCTGGGTTTTTATATTTAGAATGAACTTTAATTATCTCAATTAATTGAACTATATATTTGATGTTTATTAGATATTTTGAAATACATTGATATATTAAATTACCAAGAGCCTCATTTGAATGATTTTTACCTTTTTTTGGAATCAGTTTTCAGTATTTATTTGAAATAAAGGAGTTATATTCATGGAAAGACGTTATAAGCCAATGATTTGAAAATTATTCATAACATTTTAACATTTTATATTTCATTTATATTCTAATGGGATGAATGGAATTAAATCATTATTCAAAAGGCATGTTTGAAATTTTAATGATGATTAGTAATAGGAAGTGGGTATTATTACCATTTTTTATAATTTGAAATGATTAAAAGGATTTGGAATTAATTATTACCTTTTTATGGGACCATTTTTTATTTTCACAATGAATCGTGAAAGGAAGAGGCCATGGTTACCCTTTTTTAGTTTTGAAATTATTTAAAAGGATTTTAATTTAAAATTTATGTAGAATTCTGAAAAACCACAATTCCATTGAAATACGAGTTTGTTATTAAATTGATGGATTTTTTTTTGAAAATTAAATTTTTTATTTTAGTTCTGAGATTAGATTATAACGATTAATGGTGAATATATTTAAAATACCTATTTGTTAAAATGTAATTAAAATTGGGTTTATAGGATCCTTATTGTTTTATCTTGTTCAAAAGGGAATGTTGTTCATGATAAAACTAATTTTTATTTTTAAATAAAAATGTCTATTATTTGAAATGGAGAATTGGAAGAATTATTTTTTATTATAAAATGAATTTCAAGTCATTGATTTTGTAATAGAGGACATGAAAGACCTATGCAGTCAGTGATGTATTTGGATGACACTATATGACTTACAACATTCTAAAACCTAATTTAATAAACATCGCATCACTTAGAAAATGGTAAATGGTCCTCTTCGACTCGATTTCAATGTAATTATATAAATAATGTCATAACTTGAGTGTGGTGTCCCTATACCCTAGAACAATCATACCTTATTAAGAATATGATCATATTTTTCAATTGTTTATATTTTAGATGTATATATTTAATTATTGTAACTGTGTTACATGACATGAACATTTATACAAACTTTTTATATAAAATGTTGTATTAATATATTTATTTAGAAATATTATATAATTTGAAATTTAATTATTTTGAAATATATATTTTAATTTAAAAACCAATTTATATAAAATTGTAAAATATTATCTTGGTCGTTAAAACATATTGATCAATAATTTCCTTTCCGTCTTAATTTATTGTTATTAGGAACCTTAACAATATTTTAATTTTTTATTCTTGTTAATATATCATGTGCATATTATCATATTTCCATGATTACCTTAATTGAGCCTATGAAATGGGTTTCAATGCATTTCAAGAAAATGATTTTCTCTTAAAGTGTGAAATGGATTGTTTTTCATGTTTAGTTTAATAAATGATTTTTAAATTTTTGAATCCCTTTTTGTAATCTAACCATTATACTCTCCCATTTGTAATCATATTTTTCATATTTTAATTACATTATATATTAATTTCATATAATCATTTTTGGAATCCTAATGAGAACATTGGATAACACCATACGTGTATCTTTTGGTGTTTTCATCCATTTACAATCTTATATAAAGTGTTCACCATATTGAATTCCTTTTTATGTATGTTCCTAGGTGAAAAATGGGTGTGACATGGGACATGGTGGGTGGTAATGGACCACCATGGTATACATATTAGTGGTTACATTCCATATTTAGTTTCTTTTTTGTCTCTATGTACATGATTTTTATGAATTGATTTATATATATCTGATGTTATTTCATTATTTTACATGATTATTATTTTAATTTTATGGAGACATTGTTCCCAAAAATTATTTATTTAAAACTATTGTTTTTATCACTATCAATTGGAGATCACAAACACTCTTTGGGTTATTGGTGAATTAACTCGGATATCAGTTTAGATGGTATACTAAGGATGTTCGAAAAAATAGTATTTTATGGAAATTTTTAATAAAATATAATTAATTGTAATTAAAATCCATTTGTTATTTGGTGGGATCCATTTTAAAAAATATATTAATAGTGTGTTGGGGCTAAACAGGTAGTCCAGAAGAGGGCGCTTGATCACTACCCCATCATGACAATACTTGAGTTACAAGGGAAATTGGGACCTTTTTCATTATTTTGATGAATTGGTTTTCAAATGATAAATTATATTTAGATTACCAATTGTACTATCGTTGACTTAAGGAATATATTATGTGTTTATGAGGTAGAATAGAAGGATGTCAATAGTGGAACCATGTTTTCATAGTCTGGTAAACTATGACGAATCGGTGTGGTTAATTTGGAAATATCACCATGATGAGTTATAAGGTTAGTGTGGGGCTTATCGGCCCCTATAGAAAACCTTTGTCCATTATATATTAGATTTAATCTTAAAAAATATACATGTTTTTACAATTTACATCACTTTTGTGAGTTTGGTTACATTAGTTATCAATGTTAGTTGTTTTTTTCATCTTTTTAGCTATTTAAAATTTAATCCCCTATTGATAATTTTAAATCCTTCAAAAAAAATTATCATAATAAATGTTTAGGTTAATTACATTGATAAATATTTTCAATTTAAAATAATTTGATTTTTTTCATATTAAAACTAATTGTCAATGAACTCTTATGTGAATTGGTTAAATAATATTTTTATAATAAATTTATTATTTAAGTGGATTTAAAATAAGAATGGTTTTTATAATTGAAAATGGTATTAATGATTTTGAAATCTGTTAAAAATTTACATGTTCTAGTCATGGTTTTTAAAATATAACTGGTTTGTAATATGATTTATAATTTTTAATGAAAATGGAAATATATTATAAATGGTGAAGTATTTTGTGTTATGAAATACATTATGTTTTGAATAAAATAGGATACAATTTTGATCAAAATCTTTTATTCTATTTTTTAGAGTTCTATGATTGCTGAGTAAATATTACTATGTTTAGTGATGTTCATTGACATATCCGTGAATGTCTATCAAGAATGATTGAATTTTGGTCCTATGGTACATTCCATTGGGTTGTTCTTTAGGTTTTCCAAAATTTGAATATCATTTCAATGACCCTACACAGACTTTATATTGAGTGGTGGGTCTAGAGTCTTTATAACCAATTATCCTTATACATTATTTCATATATTGTAATAAACCATTATATAAACGTGAATGAGGTTATCATATGTGTTTTTTGTGGATTGTATTGGATTATGTGACATTTGACACTCTCAATACTCCTGAATTTTGGAAGGTCAAGTTTATCTGATTGTGATTTGTGGGAACTGACCAGGAGTGGTGGGAAATTGTGATTACTTCTATTATGTGTGAAATAGTGTCTGATTAATTCTTCAACTTAGTCATCATTCCGTGACAATATCATCAGGATGTAAAGAGTGAGACAGTTTATGAGTTCTTCAGTTTCAATAAAGATGATATATATGTTGAGAAATATGTTTATAAATTATCTCATTTGTCATGTTCTATTCCATGTATTGATAGAAAGTAATTTATTAAGGATAAAACTTTTTGAACATGTATTTACCTAGATCATGTAATATCCATTCTAGTGGATGGTTTATTTCTTATCTAGAGATACATGAAATGTAATTTTAAAATGAACCAGATCAAGAAACAAAATATGAATGGATAACTACAAAATTCCAAATTGAGGATGTCTAGTCTCCTTGGTTATAAAATAGAATTTCCACATGTTTCAAGTGTTCATAACTATTTCCATTATATGAATTTGGGTTAATAACAAAAAAATATTTATAGATGGTGTGGTAGACAATGACGCGTTAAGATGTTTTGTAAGTTGTTATACAAAAAACTGAAAAATTCGTTAGGAATAATAGCTTCTATATGTGTGGATGAAAAATATTATTGATATTAGGGATATAGCCATATGCTTTGGTTTGAAGAATTTTACATAGTGAATGATATTCTAGTTGACAGATTATTATTTACAACATCATAATATAAACTGTTTGAGTTTTCATTCTTAAGGCCTTTCTATTTTTAGAAACGATTTTTTTTTTGTTTTTGTGATGGTATCTTGAGGAAAATGGTTTGGATCATTTTTGGATTGGTGATGTAATAATGGATTCATTTTCATGATATATTTTATGTTTTTTCATGTTTTTCCAACTTATTTTACATTATGGTTAGAGCTCAAATTTGATATATTGTATGATCTCCCTCATTAAAGTGTAATTACCTATTGTTCATTGACTAGGTTTTGTGAGGTCATATCACAAGGACATGGATAGATATTGGGAATGTACTCAGGATACTATGATGATGTGGATATTTGAAAGACCAATTACATTTTGATGCAGGTATTTATTTCAATGAGATCATCATGGTATGATTAAAGGTTTGATAACCTATAGGTTACAATTTTTTACTTATCCAGATAGAAATCCTTAATCAACATTACCTTTATAATTTATTATTCATCATTGATTTCACTCCTTGTAAAATAGTTATATTTTATTTTGGGTTTTAGGGATGTGTTTTTATTATGTTTTATATTTTGGTGAAATGTAAAATGGTGGGGAGACCTATGATATTTCTCTAGTATTTCTCCTATTTGGAGAAGTTTGATGATCATTTTGTTTTGATCTTGGATTGGTGTGAGATGTTATCCTTTGGGTGAGTCGAAATTATGGACTACAAATAGACCCCCTAACAAGATGAGTGAGGTATCTCTTCTTCTGTCAGCATGTTATATCATTCACAATGGATGATTTTTGGGGACTGATTTTCCAATGGTGGGGAGGTTATAACTTCCCATTACATTTTATGTGTTTTGACTGATTGATTTTATTACTCAATGACCAGATAACATCATGTGTTGTTTTTTGGAATTTTCTAGACATTTTTAGATGTTTCTATAAATTTTCATGGTTTTCCCATGATTGGCGCATGGTTTAAAAATTTTGTAGCCAAACTATGAAATGCTTATAGTGGATTTATTTTTTGTGCATGGCTAGCCCCATAGTTAGTAATAACCATGAGACTTTTCATAGGAAATAAAAATTATTGTAATTAATGTTATTAATTTTTTTAAATTCTAAAACCCCCTAATAAACTATAAACTCATCCCAATTGATCATTATCCAATACTGAGGTTGTGGTGGTCCCTCGTGAGTCATCATTTCTCTGAAAACCATATCACTTGGTTGAGTTAAGATCCAATAAAATTGGGAATTTTCTTTATTAGTTAGTTCTTATCATTTTTTTTATTCGATCTCCCCTATCCTATTTTTTCATACAAAATATTTTCTACACCATTTGTTTTTTGGATCTTCATTTATTGATGTGGAATTTTAGGTTTAGGATATCATCAAAATTATTTCAATATGTATCTTCTTATATATAGTGATCACAATCAAAGTTGACAAATCTGTGATTTTTTTGTTTGAATTCATTAATTTCAGTGTACATATTTCTATAATTTTCATTCGATTTTAATTAACAATTTCTTGATATATTCATTGATATTTGTTTTATCATTTATCAAATAGGTTCTATGTTTTTTGTTTTTTTAATTCTTTATAATGACTTTTATGACCCTAACATTTTGGAATTGAATACTCCATGACTGAGATGGATTTTAATTTTTTTTCACATAATTTTATTTAAATTTAATAAATTCCATTTTTATTTAGATTTATTAACAAAAAGATTTAAAACAAAAATTGGTGAAATTTTGGGCTTTGTCTATGGTTTTGATATATAAATTAAATTTCCATGATTTTAATTAATTGAGTTGAACTGTTTAGTGTTTTCTAAATAGTTTTAATTTCTTTAATTTATTACATTAATAATAAAACCATTTGAATTATTTTTACCTTTCTTAGGAATTTGTTTTCATAGTTTATTTTATATAAAATATTTATATTCATGGAAAGAGAGAGTTAACATATGTTTTGAAATTAAATTAATCATCTTTAAGATATAATACTTTCCTTAAATTCATTATAGATGATATTAAATAAATGACTAATTTTAATGACATTTTTTCACTTTAATGATGACATGTGAATGGATGTGGTTATTACTACCATTTTAAATATTGAATTGTTTAAAACAATTTTGAATTAATTGATAATTGTTTTAATGTTTATTTTTGTATTTTTATGATGAATTGTGAATGGAAGTGGGTATGGTAAACTTTTTGAGTGTTAAAATTATTTAGAAGGTTTCAAATTTAAATTTGATGTGAATTTTTGGAAATATCAAACTTCATTAATATGGGGCGGGGTTTATGAAATTGATTTAATTTTATTGAAAATTTATTTAACGAATATAATTTTAAAATTGGATTTTGAAATTTAAGAGTGAATTGATTTCAAATCCCAATTTATTAAAATTTATTTAAATTGGTTTTGATAGATAACATAGGGTTTTATCTTTGGGAAATGTAATTGTTTTTAGTTAAAAATATGTTTTGTTATTTAAATTTAAAATTGGAATATTTTAAAAGGATTAGGGTATGAATTGAATTTTTGTTATAAAATTAATTTCCCAATATTGATTTGGTACTGTAGAATAAGAAATCAATAAGTAGTTAGTGAGCTATTTGGATGACAATATACAACTTTTAACCTTCTAAAACCTAATATGAGCACATAACATCCCTTTGGTGACTGTGATGAGTCCTCTTTTACATTAGTTCATGGTAATTATGTACATACTACAACAACATGATTTTATCATCTCTATATATTAGAACTATCGACCATATATGGAATATGACCAAATTCCTTTATTGTTTGTATTTTAAATGCATATATTGAATTTTGGTTACATTTTACATGCCTATTGAATTTATATAAACTATTTTATATAAACTATTTTATTATTAAATTTTTTTTATAAATATTTCATCATTTTAAATTTAATGTTTGAATTTTTAAATATAATATTGAAATGAAAAACATTTATATTTTTAATTGAAATCTTTTTCCTTGGTTGTTAAAACATATAGCAGTAGATATTCCTTGATTTCCTAATTTATGGTTATTAAGAACCTTGAATCTATTTTATTGATTTATATTCATCTTCAAATATCATGTTCATATTCTCATATTTTCATGATTGCATTACTTGATCTTTTGAAATGGGTTTCAAATATTTCCAAGAAAATTTTTAGTTTTTAAATTGTGAAATTGAATGTTAAATAGGTTTAGTATAAAAAAATTAATTTTTCAAACTCAATTTTCTAAACTAGTACTCGTAATATCCCATTTGTACTCATCATTTGTCTTATTTTATTTGTATTATGATTTAATCACATAAAATATTAATTGGAATCCTACTCGGCTATTTAGCTAACACCACGTATATACCTTTTTGTGTTTTCTTCCCTTTACTATTATATATTAGGTGTTATTTCTTTCTACTTCCTTTGTAGGATCATGCTTGGGTGACCAAGGATTGCTGACATGGGACATGGTGGGTATTCAAGGACCACTAGGTGATGGGATTTTGTGGCAATGTTCTACTTTTAGTTTCCATAGTGTATCCTTGACCATGATATATATGTATTGACTTGTTTATAAATGATGATATTTCATTATTGTACTCTGTTATTGTAATATCTTGAGGGTGAAATTGTTCCCAAAAGATACTTTTTATTTCCTAGGTGCCTATTGCTAGACCGTGGATATTGCGAATTCTCTTCAAGATAGTGGTGAATCTAATCACATATTATTTTAGATGTTATTCCATGTTGGATCATTACATTATTTTTCTTTCCCACATAGATGACAAAATGTTTAATTTTAATGTTATTATTATAATGACTAATCCATGTTGGATATTATTATACAAAAAGGAATACCATAAGTACTATTATTATAAAAGGCTTTTTCTGGACATATAGATGATTATAAAATTATAGTTGATCATGAATGATGTATATCCTTTCAAGTATGGGATTCTTTGACATTGAATTTAACACAATAAAGATAATTTTATTTATTTTAATATGGATGAATGACTGTAATATGATGAGAACCTGATTAAATAGAATTAAACTAGTTGGAATTTAATATTTATAGTAATATGTCTTGAATAAAGAACTCTCTAGAGGGAATATGTCCCAAATAGAGGGAAATGAAATACTCTTGAGATTGGGTTTTAACCTGAAATTTTTTCATATATATCTTATAAAATTATGATTCAATGGAAAATAATAAATGGAAAATTTTAATTTCATATTTCATAACCATACAACAAATTATGGACATAATGATATAAAATTTTTATCTTGTAATTTAACTCTGTGTCTTTATAATATTTTCCATAATGTTAAACATTTTGATATATGTACATTTTTGTCATCTGAATTATGAAAGTAAAATATTATTTATGGATTACTCAAATAAGTAAATATTTGAGATTCATTATATAGCACTTTGTGGGAATAAATTATTAGGATATTAACCATTTTGAACAAAAAAATTGTTATTGATACATATAATGAAAAAAGTGGTCAAACATATTGAAATTTCCATCATCCTGCTGGAATAATCATCTCATATCTCAATAAAAAAATGAATCATGATCATTTTGATAATCATGGAATGGTATAATATTATAAACATTAGATAATCATATTTTGATTGGAATTATACTTGAAAAGGATTCATGTTTATCGAATCTATTAAAAATATGCTAATTGATGAAATTGTAGATATGCAAGTGAGATGGGATATGAAATCATGAAATAATGTATATATGAATATCATTAGTGGGATAATTGTACCCCACATTAAATTAAAAGATAGTATGGATAAGTAAAATCTATCATTAATTTTTATATTTCAAGTAATTATAAATTTTTGGTATGAATGTGATTGGTTAATATGAATTCATACCCTTTTCTTCATGGAGAATATAATATAACTTCTAATAGTATGGGGATTTTATGGTTATGTATAATTATTATTCCAAATTTTTATTCCTTTCTGTGTCATTGGACTCAAGAATCCACCAGTTTCCTAGGTAAATAGATATTAGATCGAGGTTAGTAAAGTTGTAATTCAAGGATTAGGGGGATTCTAACAAATATAAATTGTATTAGGATCAAAATAATATATAATATTAAACAATTAAAACCCCTTGGGGTTACAATATATTCATTGGAATATGGGAGATAAACTTTATCAATGGAATACACAATCGAATATGGAACACATTAGTGTGCATGCATTAATTATATGAATTCAATGGCATTGTATATGGACATGATAATTGGGGTGCCAAATAGAAATATTTGCTGGAGGATTGTTCTACTGTAGATTATGGGGTGTTTAATGTGCTTTGATACAATAGTAAAATAATATTTTTCTTTCAAGTAAAACTATATATGAATACCTATCATATGTAATATTGGGGAGTGTCTTAAGTCATAACACACTCAAAAATATTTTTTTTAAAGAATTTAATATTCCATGAGATTTTGGAACACTCAAAAGAATTTTGATAATGGATCCTCAAAATATATAAGAAACATCATGTCTATTCCAAACAAATGTAATGTTACCTACTAATTGCCTATATAGTCTCCATATAAAGTGGTTACATTATTGTCTAGATCATCCTTCATAATATCAATGAAGTGACATTCCACCATTTCTAAATCCAACAAGTCCCCCCACCCATATTTATCTTCCTGTCATTAAAGCATCCTATAAATATTATATCATACTTTTTGAACCAAGATAATTTCTCATAATTGTTTTCAACTATAATATACCTCAAATACAATCTATTAATATCATGTTTTAATTTTAATGGCAATGATATGTGATAAAGGTTTCACTAATGTGATTAAAGGGTTATTTGATGAAATATTTTACCATGGGATTCAAGAGGGAACTAAGGATACAATATCCAATGTGAAGTGACAATGAAGTTATATTTTACTCATCCCATTGATTCATTAGAGAAGTGGCACTGCATGCATCATGACTTGAGTGATGAATCAATGTTGTTTGAGGATAGGTATTTTGATACTTTTATAATAGGATTATCATCTTTTATATTTTTTATGTTAATTTTTCAATAGTGCTGAAATAATAGGGAGGAAGTGGTCCTTCACAATTTTTCTATAGTATTTTAGTCATTTTGTTGAACAAAAATACCCACTATTTTGGGCAGCTACCCATTACATTACGTTTTTTAAAAAAAACCTACGGTATTTAAGTGTATGTGTGAGTTACATGGGAAATTATATCTTCGGTCTATCTCTTAATTTTTGAAATGATATTCATAGGGATCCCAATGATAATATATATATGAAAACATGAGAACACGGTTGATGTTATTGTCTCATATTAGTGAGTTTAACAGAAACTCATTCTATGAGAATTTTGGACAAGTTATTGTCATGAACAAGGCCTGATTAGATAAACATCAATGGAATCATTGAAAAACTAATTTTCAATATGAATTTATTTTCCAAAATTTGTTTAATACTTCAATTATTTATGAGAATCATCATTTTTTTGAAATTAGAGTAGTAATTGAGACCGAAAACATTTGAACTAATTTAAAAAATTAAAATTTAATCCTTATAGAAGAGTGAAAATATCATGAATTATTTTTTTGATCTAAATTAATTTCGTTAATATTTATGGCTCAGATATGAAATTATGATGAAAATAAAATTAATTATGGATACCTAAAAAATGTTTTGTTCTTATATTTCTTGAATACTTTTAACATGTTCATATAAATAGTGGTTGTGGGAACCCCATCCACTCATTTATTTGTACTTTTAAAACATAGCGGATTATAGTAATATTGATGAATTAATTCTCTATGATAACCCAAGTAATTCATTGCACATGTCATCCATAATGCTTATAGTGTAGTAATATTACGAGCATAGGTAGGGAGTATCTCATCATTATCTCTTTCCACAGGATAATAACTTAGGAGAGAGATATATTTTTTTACATGGAAGAACCACATAATTGACTTGGTAAAGCAACATGAGTGAGGAGAATATATACATATCTGAATTTTAACTTAACATTGGTTGAAAATCATTAATGAAAAAAATTCAACATTCCCAATTTTAGAATATTTTATGACAAACATCTTCTGAGAGTGAACAATAGACATGGAAAATATTACACCTAAAAATAAAATATATTCCATTCTTTTCTAGTGTACATTGACCATATATATCTATATAATGATTTCAAATAATATCCATGTGTGTATTTCCAAAAACTTGTATTTATTAACAGAACTCCTATAATTTAATGATTTCGATGAATTGAACATCCTATAAATGAATGAAATTATTAGATATGGCTACTAATTCTCTTTTGAAATTTATCTTCCAAACATCACATGACACTAGATAAATCACTTTATAGATTATTTAGAATGCGGAATCATTTGAAAATATAAGAATATGATAATGGTGAACATGATAATTCTATTAGTAGATAATTTCTTATGTAAATCATGGTTTAGTGATTTCAAGAACATTTCTATTTAAAATAATTATGTTATGGTACCATATATCAAGGAAGGAACAATGCATATTTTAATCTATATGAACCAAAATATGATAAATTGATATAGTAAATATCATATTTCCAAGAAAAAACTTATTTTTTAAAATATTTCATTATTCAAACCCTAATATGTTAATGGAATATAATGATTATGTGGAGATTTCACTCTGAATAGGAATGAAACTTGAAGGGTTGTAGGACTCTTCTGTTTTACAATTTGTGCTAATTTTATCGATGAACATATTATTGTCTAACGTTATTAAATTATTTTACTATTATAAAAATAATTATTCAAACAACATGATTTATTTCATGAAATAATATTCTAATGGGGTCCTAAGGCAAATATTTTTCATCTAATGCATGGTGAAGTTGGAATCAGTTTATGGGATGACTAAAAAGTATAATATGACACCCATACATGTGGTATGATTTTAATAATTGAGACATAAAATGGTATTTAGGTATTTTATTTAATGTTTTCATTTATAGTACATTGAATTTATATAACTCACATTAATGATCATTGGGAACAATCTGTTTCAAAGAGAAAACATATATTCTTATGTATGGATGAATTCCTTAAAAAACCATGAGAATGAGCCATGTTATTTTTATTAAATATGGTTCCCTAATAATATAGAAAAATGGATTCTCATGAATTTATTTTATTGTGTTGTAACATGTTCAATATTGAAATTTGGGGTAAACCATTGTCTAAAACGACCCAGTGTTGATATTACATGCTGAAATCAATGAAATATTGATAAGAACATATTTTATTTCACATCATGATTAAAATCATCACACGAATACATTATAACTTCTTATAATAGTGAATTCAATATAGGGAGATATCCTAGAATTGGAAATTAATATTTCATTGAATAACCAAAGGTTCATACTACCTAGTTTTAAGGAAATGACCATTTTATATTTTGGTTATATTCTAAATTATTTGGCATGGATAAAGTCATATTTCATTAAATATTTTTATTTATTTATTTTTGGTCCCTATATATCCATAAGTCCCACTTATACTAGGAGTCTCTTTCTTGTTACTGATTTCATTTAAATGAGTAAAAAACAATAAAGTTTTTTCTCATATATAAACAATTCATTTTCTTTCCACACGGCGATCCCTAAAATCAAATGATTGACTTTGATGGTCATGGTGACTATGATATGAGTTCCTAAATGACTTCTATTAGTTACTATATTTTTATAACATAGATATATAATGGGTTCATCATTATGGGTTACATTCTACACATCTTTTCTTTATAATTATGTGCCTACAACATCCAATAGTTTCAACTTCAATGGAATCCTAATCATAAAATTAAATGATTCTTACCATGGTTCTCTATGAAATAATGTCCTATAAGAAAATTATGAAGTGATAATGTCACGAACACTGAGTAGGGTAATGTGATTTTTAGAATGAGATTGTAATGAATACCTAAAATTAAAAAAATTACTCTAACTCTGTTCTATAAAGAAACCCAATATTGAAGTGTCATTACTCACAATTCTCATATTAATATTGTCTTCTCAAAATTATTACCTATATTAGAATAGGTTCCATATAGTTGAGGATAGAATAGATGTGGAATGGAAGAAAAATCAATGATGTAAACGTATTATAGGAATTTTTTATAATCAAAAAATTAGTCCATGTATTATTCATATATTATCATAGAACAATTTTAGATGAATATTCCTTCTTAGGATAAGGATCCATGGGTAATTGTTCATGTTGTTGTGTGAATAATAGAACTCTAGGAAAAATGGTCATCCCTTGATGTTAATTATGATCCCAATGTTGCAAGGATATTAGAATGATTCCATTAGTTGGAGAATATAGATTTGATCATAAAATTCATGATCCCATATAAAAAATAGATGAGTTAAATGATGGAGGTATACAACACCAATGTTGTATTGGATTGATATACTTTTGAGAGGGATTAATTTATTAACCGCATGGATTCATGTAACATAAAATATAATACTCTTCAAAATATGAAATTATTTTTAAATATTGAAAATATTAATTTTAGTGGGTCATGAAAGAATGATTTACAATTGTATCACTAATGTATTCAACCATAGTAAGTAAAATTAATAGGGGAATTTATATCTTATATTACAGGGGAGTTATCCCTTGGAAGAAGGATCATACAATAATTTATTGAGGAATATAATTCTCACTTTCCTCCTTCAAAAATTTTATTTTATAATGCATGTACTACACATCCACTATCTAAAGTAGTATGTTAGTATAGAAAAGAATAGCTTTTCAAACAATTAATTTTTCATATTTACTTCTCAAAAAAAATGATATTTTTGTAATATATGTAACCATATATATTAACCATAGAGTATTTATATCTCTCTTCTGTCATGAATATTGGAGATTATTCTATTTATGTATAAAAAAATTTATGGATACAGTAATGATGCCAATTAGTGGGTCCACACTTATTGTAAAATATTATTCATTAGAAAGATCCTCACCCACTAAAATTAGTGAAGGGTGATAAAATAGTACAAGTTTGAAATTTATTTATGATTTCAATTTTATTAAATAATATAATGGTCAAATTTTGAAAAATATGGTCCATTATCTTCCATGATTCTTATTGTATAGTGGAGAATCTCGTAGAACCCATTGGTGTTAGAATCCCTATAACTATATTATATGGGTCATAGAAGGAATTATGTGTCTGAATTTCATCCCATATGAATTCTAAAAATGGTCTTTCTTATATGGAAACACCTATGTGAAATATCAAATATAAATTCATCATAGAGGAAGGTCGAATATCAATGTATGGCCATACATCAAAAGTTAATGGGCTTACATCTTGTTTAATAAAAATAATAGTGTTGGTAACTATTCAGTCCGAGGAAGAGTCCATTATCCCTTCTCCAACCATTTTAACTGAAATCATGACCATTGAAGATATCTTATAATGGAAGTAAGAAATCTTACCAAGAAACATAGTATTAAATAAATATGATATTTTAACACAATATAGTTTTAATTAACTTGTTTCTTCTAATTGGTGTCCATCGAGGTCTGATAGGAGGAGAAAAATAAGGAATGTATTTATACCCAAAGATATGATTCACTAGTGTTTTTAATGTTGGAAAATAAGTGATAGTCCATGAAACAGATCCGAGTGGATCATTAAAATATAATGATTGTTAACATGTATTAATATACTAGCCTCATTAGAATGATTCTCAATATTCATAAATGCATTTTATAAGTGAAAATCATATTATCAATGTCAAACAACTCCTTTAACACATAGTGTGATCATAGGAAATCCCTAATATATGATTTCTTATTTAATAGTAAAAAATATAATTATGTTACATTTAAAGGATGTTTTGGTTTTACATGACTGTTAGATTGAGGAAAAACCTATGAAAATTCATGTTAATATGGATTTTCATAGTTTATATAAGGTTTTTCTAGAAAGAACATAACAAAGGGAGATTCCACTAGAGGATAACACTTTAGGGGTTAATGAAATGTGGATATTAAGAGGAAAAACGAAACTCATTTCTATTTATAAAATCATTAATTATTTACAATATCCACAATTCTATTACAATAGATTTATTATTTATGATTGTAATTTTTACTTTGTTTTTTAATTTTGTTTGCATCAACTACAATGGGTGAACTATAAAAGAGGTCACTAATGATAATTAACCACCACTAAATAATAGTGTGGAAAATATAGTGTAACATCAAGAATTTTGGGTAATTAATCAATTTATTTACTCATTTTAACTGATTTCAAGTATTGTCTAATGTCATATGATGTGTTTTGAGGTAGACTCAGATTCACAATATAATTTTCATGTGGCATTCTACTTTTATGGTGGTACATAAAGAGATTGATTCCAAAAATTCAATTAATGTACTACCCATTAAACTACATTTATTTAACAATTTTTATCAAAATAGGAAATGGTGTGGTTGACTATCAATTGAACTATTAATCTATAATTTATATCTCTCTTCTTTGATGGTTGTCTCCGCATGGAGTCATAGACTTGCACTCTCCCTTTGGGAAGTGGTGATGGTCATCCCTCCCACCCCAAACCTCATCTACCGTTCTCCCCTTTCTTTGATCCTTCCTCTCCACTAGATTTTCCACAAATCCTCCTTAGCTCAAAATTCCATGCCTTCCCCTTTGGTTCTCATTCGCTTCGGTTCTCTCTCCAATATTTCTCATTGGTTTCTCCACTCAATGGGTTATCCGTTTTCACTCGCTTTGGTCATAAACAACCATCCCTCGACCGCTTCGACGGGTTCGTCAACAGTGCATGGATCCAGAAGAACCAAATCATCGTTGGGCTTCTAGATCATCCTCAATTTATTCTTCACATCGATGAGCTAATGACCTAGATCTTACATGGTCCAAAGGTAATTTATCTGGAAATGGATCTCTTTTTTTGTTCTGATGGAGTTATGAGTGCTACTAGAAACGCGACTCCACAATCACAGCGATTTGGGTAAGCTTCCCCTATCTACCTATTTCTTTTCAAAATCGAGCCATTCTGAAGATGCTTGGTAACCTTGTCAGGGGATTTCTAGCCATAGATTAGTGCTCTCTATCCGTTTTTCAACCAATTTCTCCCCACATCTGTATGGAAGTAGATATTTACAAACCTCCAGAGAACATTTTTTGTATTGATGTTGGTGACTAACTTCGTTATCAAAAATCAACGGTCTTCAAAAGTTTGTTTGAAATCTGATATTTTTTCTTTTGTCTCGATCATCTTCATTCTATATTCCATTCGTCTCATAGATTAGCTTAGTCAAATAGTTTTGTTACTCATATATTGGATGCATGACTGTTTCTTCCTTGAACATGGATGAATCTAGTCATGATGGTGGGGGCTTGTTTTCTTTCCAACCACTATTGGTGGGAATCAGGATGTTATTGCTCCCATTAATGAAGGTCCAACTGTTGTGAATGCATGCTTGGTCTCATCTTTAAAAAAGGGACATCAACGTGATCCTCCATGGAGTAATCCCTTGGTTAATAATGTCTTAAATTGTTTGAGGGATGATTTGGGTGTTCTCTCACTTGTGGTTCATGGTTCATTAGTCTTGCTGAACCTAGCGCTGCTAATGCTGATGCTACTGTTATTAACCGGGGTGTGGTTATTCGAAGTCCAGTAGAGTAAGGTGAATTTTGTAAGATCTCCTCTTTTGTGGAGATTTTATGTTTAGGGATTGATTACACTGGATGTGAGGTCCCCCAGGTTGAGCCAATTTCATTGATCAATTCAAGATCGAGAAGAGTCGTGTCAACTATGAAATAGAGTAACCATTTTGTGATCCTTGAGAACGAAGGTTCAACTCAGGAGGAAGACCAGGTGGAAACCTTAAATAAAAAGTAGGATATTCTATGGGAGGATTTTGGGGATGACTTATCTAGTCTAATTTTAGGGGTTACTACTAAATAATATCAAGGAATAGATGCCGACAGTATGAGGAGGAGGAAGGGATGACGAGAAGGAATGAAAGTCCCAAAGTACTACTCTTATATGCCTTCTCCAATGATGACACAATATTCCAAAAAGTTGAAGGCCCATGTGACAGATAGTAATCCCATCTCCAAGGGTAATGCAGTGGGTGAAAAGGCTGAGGTCTCCTGGGCTGATCCTGGTAGTTTTTTCCAACTTTATCAAGCCAGTGCAGCTGCAAAACCAGTGGACATGCTTCTACATTCAAGAAAAGTTATGGAAGAGGAATCCCATGTTCTTAATTCTTCAAAATAATATGGTGACAAGATGATGTTATGTTCCATTTAGGTGGCCACCAATATAGATAAGAGGGATTGGACAACCAAGTGGAATTAAATCTTATTTAGAGGAATCAATGTGGGTAAAATCAAACCATAGGATTTCATGCAAGCGTGGGACAGACTGGCACACCGCATCGAAGACCTTATTCAAGAGGGTCCAGAAACACTGGTAACATCTATCTCATAGAATATCTTTAAGGATAGACATTCCAATAGGCATATGTTTTCCTTAAATAACATTGTTTTCTCCAGGGGTTTCTCACTATAACCATAAATCTGGTTTTTGTTTATTAATAACAATTTGAAGATGGATGTTATCATTCGATAACATGATAATCAACATATTATGAGACATCTTGTAATAATTGAAACATTTTTTTTGAAATCTATAGATTTATGATCTATACATCCTTATGGTGTTCAAAACAATTACCTATTGATATAAGTATAAATTTTCATGTTAATGAGAGATTTTTGTTGGTGGACCATCTCTTTAGAGACCATAACCCCACATACATTTATCTGTTGAGGGAAATATTAAACAGTACTCTACAATGTTCAAAACTGATAAATGTGATAAAAATGAATCCAAACAAAAAAATCCATAACTAAATATTGGATCTCATTCATAACCAAGTAATATCATAGAATTATATTTTTAATTATTTATAACAAACTATCAACAATATGGATTAATAAAAAACAAATTATTCTATAACATTTTCATCTCTCCCAATACTAATTTATTTTAAATTCTATATTAAGTCTCAACATCCCATAATATATTAATCACTTACAAAAAAAACTTATGAATAAAATAATTTATCATCATTCCTCAAATCCCAATAACAGGAAACATAAGAAATGTGATATCGTAAGATTTGGAAGGTTAAACATAAATTTTAACAATTTAATGTTTTCATCAAGTGTGTGGAGAGAATAAGGGTATGATGAAACAATCAATGTGAATGTGTATGAAAAATGTGAATTAATAGCAACCAATACCTATGTTATAAGTCATGAAATGTTCAATAAATATTTAAAAAAATCAAGAGTCATTTCCATCAATATCCATGATCCATGTGACGTCAGTATTCATGTGAAGAAACATTTATAACCCATATCAAGGAAAAATTAAATTTTTTTGGTATCATATAGAATTTTCATATCAGACATACATATTGAATAACCCTCAGGGTTATACTTGTAGTAATTTTTATAGTTAAATAGAGAGTAAAAAATTGATGGTACACTTGAAATAGCTGTCAAAATAATTCTTGGGAAGAAAATCTGAGTATGATTCCATATTCTCATAAGGGAATCCTAATCAGTTCACCACATCCCTTAACCCATTAAAATAGAGATGAATAATGGTATCAAGAAATTATATTTACAATATAACCACTCATTATCATGATAAACTCGAAATAATTATAAGATATAATAATATACATAGATCATTTGATTTTTTATAAAACTCATAATATTGATCCATTATCTCTAACATAAATTTATTAACCTATTGAAAATAAATGGATTCCAATCATATTTCATTGGAACAGTAATTATCCATCCCTATGAATAATGATTATGGTATCAATCAAAATTATCCCAATTACAAACTATATAACATCAATGTATTTCGATGTTGATGAATGAAAATAACATTAAAAATCATTAAATTCATTCATGTGGAAAATTTTATTTTTATTTTGAAAGTAACATTTAAAAACCAAAAATTCACAAAATATTTTTTAATTTTTTTAGGAAAATAATATTTGAAACATATAATCGTTATTTATAGTATATAATGGTCATGATGGTAGAAAACTACAATCATATTATATATGTTAAAAATATTCATTTTTTTATTCATTTTTTTAAAGTAGATTAAATTGACATGTTTTAAAATTATTAGGAAATTTTCATTCAAAACTATTCAAAAATAATTTAATTAATTTTTAAAATAACATTAAGAAATTAATTATTAATAGGTATGAACAGTTTACAAAGGATATTTCAAAACATGGAAATATATGGGATGGATTCATGATCTGAAAGAACATACATTATCGTTATCTCTTAAGGGTGACTTTATTGATGATTATTTAATAAAAAAGTAAGGAAATGGAAATTAAACACAGAAATAAAATTCAAATCTAGAGGAGAATAAAATATTTGGGTTTCACATAGTCAAAATCATAAGATTTCATCAAATAAAAAACTTAAAAAAATATATATTTAATGAGAAAAAATTGTATCATAATGTAATTCATATATTGGAAACTATTCAATTTTAATACTGATGATCTAAAAAATTAAATTGTATCATTAAATGTCAAAATAAAATATATAGATGAAATATTATATGAATTTTGATGTATATACACCACATAAAATAATATATGTGCACATAAGAAAAATAGATCACAGAGAAATGACGTTTGAAATGAATGTCCCTTTCAATGGTCATAACAATTGAATTAAAAATTAATCAATGAAGATAGTATGTGATCAAAATTTAAATCCATTCAAATAATTGGTGATATAGAGTAAATGAATATATATATATATATTCAAATATTATCATTTAATAAAAAAATTATTATGTAGAGTTATAACCCATCGAATAAAAATTGAGTTATGATTATTTTAATGTAAGTTATCATTCAATACCTGGGGTCAGACCACCAGGCGTGTAACCTTTCTACACGCCGTGTACCTTTTGGAAAATGGAACGGTCCTCTTGTTAAACATATTTCGAACATCTTTTGTTTGGGTTAGTGACCCTTATTCTCATTCCCCTTAAGTTCAGCCATTATTTCCTCAAACCGTAGTATAATGCCTTCTGTAGGACTTTCTGTGATACAGTCAGGCATCCATCCGAGAGGCCCAGATCGAGATCCTCTATCCTTTCTAGACCCTAGGAAGAGTCAGGCATCGACGTGACCAACTCTACCGGGCATTGATCCTCTTCCTAGCTGGTGTGTCACCTAGTTAGTGAATCCAGATGAGTCATGGTATCTACCAGGGCCCTAGCAGTGATCCTCATATGTGTATCGTGATCATTCCCACTCAAGAGTGTTTCTCCCATAATGAGTTCATATACATTTCGGAAATCTTCCCTCTCATGAGTGTGTCTCTCGTATTGTGTGTGACTATCTCTTGTGACGGTTCCCGATGAACGGTACTTATCGGACAGATGTCATCAGAGATGTAACACTCGTGGAGTGTGTGCTCCCGGGACGAGTGCTTCGTGGAATCTTCACACTGAACTCCTAGATAGGGGTAAGTTGTTGTACGATTTGTCTCTAGACCACGGGTCTTGGTTATGAGTATATATGGATTGTTATATATGTTCTGTAGACATACACTGTGCATAGTTGACCCTACCTTTACTTATGTACTACTTTGCGGTTTTCGGGGTCCACTACTGAGTATTGTTATACTCACCCCTGCAAGGGCCTTGCCCACACGTCTGCTGTCTTGTGTAGATGAGCAGCCTTTTGACAGAGTCCAGGGTGGACCTAGACAGGACTGAGCTTTCTGAGTTCCCTACAGGCTGAGGCGTTCTTATGGCTACGAGTAGTAGTCCCGGTACCTTTTATGTTCACAGGTCGGACTTTGCAGTTTTTAGACTCTTGTTTTTGGTGGGCTTGTACTCTGGCCCAGTTTACTATTTGTACTCTACCTTTCATCAGCATTTGTAGGTTTGGAGATGTGTGTGTGTGTACAGTTACATATGCAATTCCTCCCATGTTAGTAATATGCCTACTCGGTGCTAGTCACCAGCCCCTGGCCTATTGGAGGCGGGCTTGGGGAGTCACGACGCGGGCCCCACTGGGACGGGTCGTGACATATCATTAGCTATAATGGTATCAACCCAACATATCTATATCCAAGATAAAATTTAAAAGAAATAACATATCATTAAATCTGGAGAAACCACTCATTCTATATATATAAAAAATGTATTTTAAAATTTCATTAAAAGGGTGTTTTAAAAGAATTCTAAAAGGAATGTCAATTATAAATATAATCAGGGTGAGAATAAGTGGAAGGGAAATGATATGTGTATAAAATTAAACTAAAATATGTAAAATATAATGTAAAAAAATCATCACACACATTAATCTCGAATTCCACATAATTAAAATGGTAGAACTTAATCCCTAAAGAATATAAAATGGGTTATGAATTCCTTTACCTTGGGTTTATCATACTTAAAACATGTTTAAAACATGTATATAATGGTTAAAATTGTGTTATTAAAATGTTAAAGAATCACATTCATGTTTATAACACCTTAAATGGTCATTTAATAACATAAATTCACCCTTTAATTATTTGGATTTTGTTCCATCCATTGTTTTAGGTGTATTGTTTACCTGATTTTTATGGACGGCCTGTATTTTTTTCTTATCATATAGAAATGAAACTAAAAAAGTGTAATTAAATGGTATTAATCTGTTTGAATAATATTAAATAGTGAAATAAATAATTTTGGTTATATTTAATGATGATGAATCATTAGATAAATAATTACTAATATTCGTTTAGATCATTTTGGTTGTTCTTTGATTATCAAGTACGTGTTGCATTATATAACGTAATATTATGTGTATATATTAACACTGTAACATTAAATAGAATAAATCATACACATTAAAATCTATTTCAAAAATTAAAATGGATTTATAACCAGTTTTGAAGGATGTGATGGAAATTTAAAATACATAATCAATGATTTTGGTAAATCCTCACATCAGATATGATGATTTTATTTTTAGAATAAGAGGAAGAAGAGAGGAACAATGTCGATGAATTGTTCAATAAACATGAAAAATATAAATAATATATATAATAATGGATATTTCTATCAACATGGATAATTATATGAGAATAGATTTTAAGAAGAATATGAATTAAAAAAAACATAAGAAAATTAAAGATGATCTTTAACTCTTGATCTCTTCTCCTTGAGATCCTCCATAAGGCCCTTGGTCTGTGTCTTTTGGTGAGACCATAAGTTCTTGGATATGGTAATGATCCCTGGAAAGGATATTTGAAATAATCTTGTCAATTCACAAATCAATATAGGTTTGACATGAAGAGGGGGGTAATGGTGGTATTTATAATAGAGGAGAGAAGGGGTATTCTTTAATTTTATTCATTATTTTATTATTTTCACCAAAAGACAAGTAATAGTGATAATTTCATGACTAAATATAGTAATAAATCCATTTGAGTTATAGATAATTCTCATTTACATCATCCATGACTCCAGAATGATAATGAAATTCATTTATATAGATGATTTCTTAAATTATCAAATATCACTATTTACTAACAATTCATGTATTTCAAAAAAATCCAAAATTTTTACCCCAAACATTTTTCAAGATATAGAATTCAGAAATGAAAACCATTTTATAATAATAATTTTTGAAATATGGGAAATTAAATTTTTATTGAAAATCATAATTTATTCAAATAATAATAATTTTAAAACAATAACTCATCTTATAACACCTTGAAAAATTAATCAAGGTTTCATAAAAATATTGTCTAACTAAAAAAATAAAATAATAGTTTATGATTACATTTTATAAAACATATTTTCATTTAAATTATTTATTAAATTTTCTTAAATTTTAATTAAATATTTATGACTTACAAGAATTACAACACTTATGTAATGATCGTATTATCATTTATTAGATTCTATTTTTTATACATTAATGGGTGAGGATACTATACACTTGGTAGGATTACTATTAATAAAGTTCATATTACTATTCCTAAGGGTATGTTACTATTAATAATGGTATGTAAATATTCAATGAAGATTTTGTTGGTCTTATCAAAATCTAAATTACATAATGATCGTAACTATGTATGTCTGTTATTCAAAATTCCAAACACATAAGCAAAAAAAATTATGGTTAACGACTATTTTATAACTATCTCCTCAAAATAATTGTCTTTAATTAAATACCATGTGTTTCATTCATTAAATTAAATTTATTTTTTAATCCTTGTCGGATTATAGTCTTGGTAATGTTAACAATTACAAAAAAAATTATATTAGATGGGTCAAAAACCCTTGATCTCTCTATAGTAAAAGAAAATAATTTTTGTTTTGTTTAAAGACCATTTCCTTGGAGTTGAGGAATTCCATTACAATATTTAAGAAGAAAATAATGTAATATATTTATGTTTAGGACTATTTACAACCATTATTCAATTTATACCACAATCTAATATTTTTCTCCAAATGATAAATACCCAAGATTAATTTATTGTTATTAATATAATTATTTATTCTAGAATAAATAATATTAATTTTTATTTGATAAAAAATTAACCAAAATGAAAACAAGTTATTTATATATTATTTATACATTACAAAACACAAAAATAATTTGAATAAGATAGTATATTCTCAAAATTAATAAACAATTATTTTATTTAATAAAATATTTATAACCAAATCATCTACAGTAAACCCAAAGTTTTATTATATATCATTTGAGGAATAAATAATCATAATATTATTATAATATTCATGAATGAGCTTGAAACCCAAAGATAAAAATCATTTTATTAAATATTCTTCTAATATAAATACAAATTTATATTCAAATAATATTTACAAATCCTAATTATCTATATCCCAACAATATATTCCTTAATCAAATAATAATTAAAAAATGATAATCATTTCCACAAATAAACTAAATCAGCATGATTCCACATTAATAACATATATTATTCCAAAATATAATTCAAAATTTACTACTCAAATAAAACTTCATATTAAACCTATGGAATATATATACCTCAACAAAATAAAAGATCTCCCAAAATATCATGAGTCATAATAAAATTAAATCCTTTAAAACCACAAAAGTAGTTTCTAAGAAAATGATGTTAGGACAAGACAGAATCTTATTCACCGATGTTAGTATCCATATTTCTTAATATAACATCTCATTAAAATGTAAAAATATAAAATGAAATCTAAACCCTTTTCTAATACCAACATTAATTTTCTGCATCCAACAAACCTCAATCTGGTTATATTATCATTAACAATAAATTTCAAGATTTTATACATGTAAATGTTAAAAAATTATTTCCTTTATAATTTACAATATTAAAAGTAATTATTTGATATAAAACATAACCATATATTTTTATTATGTTTATTGTTTTATAAAATTATGTAGAATAATATGATCAAATATTTATATAAAATCGGTCCAAAAAGATCGACATTATAAACCTATTTAGTAATATTTTAGAAATCCATATTTAGTCATAATAATCACCCATAATTGTTCCTAAATATGAATCCTATCTAACTAGAATAAATTAATATTATTCCTCATAACATAGAATGGAATATATATGTGTAGTTAGCTATAATTCTAAGGGTAAATATAAAAATTAACAATTTATTGTTATTTCTGACGTTATGATGTGTATAAGGGTATGATAAAATTATCATTATGAATGATCATAATAGAAGGGAATTGAAAACCCTAAATTACAATATCTTTATTCATTATTCATTGAATAAATATTTCGAAAAATAAATACTCTTTTGAAGCAATAATTTTTATCCATGTCATCTCCCTCATGATCAATGGAAATAGTCATAAACCATATAAATCAAAAAATAAAGTATAATTTCATATTGTGGAAAATTTTCATATCACACATACATAAACAATAACATTTATAGTTATTAGTAGAGTAAACAATAGAGATTCAAATAGAGTAACTAACACTATTATTATTGAATAAATAATAACATTATAATAGAATAACTCTGGAATTATATTCCAATAATCATATTTTAAAAAACCTAGTCAGTTAACTCCAACCCTTTTACCAATTCATTGGAGATCTATAGTGGGATCAGCATACCATTTTTTATAAAATAACCACCCATCATCTAAAAAATTCCCCATGAACGAGGACATAATTATTTTGTAGGTATATTTCATTTCATCATAAAACGCTTTATTAAATTATCTATTCTTTTCCTAACATGTCTAAACTCTGTTAAAGAAATGAATTAAATGAAAATATATTTGAAACAATAATACTCTATCAATAGAAATAATGATGATGGAATCTATACGAAATATCCCTGGAGGATTATAATAAACATCATGGGTTGTTCTTTTTTATGAATATAAATTCCCTTAATAACTCACTAAAAATATTATTCTAGAAAATGACCATTTCACTTTGAAATATCATTAAAGAACTAAAAACTAAAAAATATTTGGAAATTAGTTTTAATTTAATATATCCTTCGAATCATATAATATAATCATAATGGTAAACAATGTTCTTAATAAGGGTAAAATACATTCATGTAGTAAATTTATAAAATACAATGTCTATTCAATCATTTTTTAGGATACAATGTGATCCATTTTTAAATATATAAAATTCTCATTTAATTTTTTTAAATGTATTTCAAATATATTTTAAACAATATTTATCAAATTATTTATGTCTACAGAAAAATAAACAATTTTGAACACATTGATATGAAAGATAGTAATTCACCATCTCAAAAAAGCTACAATATTAGTATAAACTAAAAATAACTCTATAAAGGATACAGTAATCACTAAGGGAGGAAATATAAATTAATCATATAAATATAATTCATAAATAGATAAAAATAATAGATTACATTTACATGAAAATAATATTTTATTATTTCACGAATTTTATATTTCATTACAAACAACCTTGATTTGAATAAATATTATAATGTACAGGTTTTTCTTCTTTGGTAAATCATCTTCCATAATCCCAATGAAATAATAAATTCAATCAAATATTAAAATATATAATAATAATAACATTTATTATATAATGTATCTATAGATAAGTATATAAAACTAAAAATTGAATATAGTTTCATATCATAATCATATTTTCTAAAGAATATAAATTTGACGGAAAACCCCCATATACAGATCATATCATATAATTTAAAATTAAACAACTAAGATATTATGTCTACAAAAAATAAATACACATATGAAATTTGGATATATATAAATAAATAGATTCATTGAAGAATTCACATATTATTCTACAGCAATAAAGTCAATTAAAGAGTTATAAACCAATGAAATTAAATTTCTTTAAGAATCAATTTCCACCATCGTAATATTAAATTAAAATATCTTTTGAATAATAGATTAAAATTCCATAGAAAATACCATATTTAATGATGGATTTAGGGTATTAAATTCTATAGTGGACTATATAAGAAATAGAGAATGTTTTTTTAGAAAATTACAATATGACTCAATGTATGTAAATTGAGATGAAATACATTAAAACCAATATAAATAATAACATACATTTTTCACCAAAATGTGATAATTATTTAATTTTATGAAAACAATTTCACTATTAGTATTACTTTTTCACTTATTACCATATTATAAACAATTACTTTATCAATTATATTCAAGTACGATGTTTTGATGATATTCGGTATATATGTCCAAAAATACATTGTAAGGATTACTATGGATGATGTGGATGATATTTCACCACCACTATCATAATAATCTTGAATTTTTTGGAATGTTTTATAAAAATTGAAATTAAAAATCCCATAATACAAAATGGTTATGAAAAGTAAAATATGTTACAATCATAGAGAATGTGTGTCGTACATACACATGTGTAATGTTTAAATTTTTTATTGAAAAAATCTAATTATGGAATTTAATTTTTTATTATTATAGAGTTATAATTATATCTTATGTATCAAATTATTTATTTCATTATACTTATATATATAATCTAAGTGATGTAGTAATGAAAATTTAATAATGTTTCATTGTTGATGTTATAGTCCACATGTATGAATGGATGATGTCATCATTTAGTATTGAATGATAATGTATGAAATTATTTGTAATATTATTTTTATATAATGATAAATCTGTCATAAATATATCATATAAACATATATAAATTATTAAAACACCTTTTTGGTGGTGCTAAGAGAAACTGAATTACATAAGTCTGCAAGGTTGTTGTCTAATGTACGCACAAATGATGAATTCCATTCAAATTTGATGGATTTTGGAGATAGAAATTGTTTATTTAATTGAAATAATAACTTGTATTTATATTTTAATAAAATTTATTATATCATAGAGTTTAGAAAATATCTTATGGAATTGGATATAGAAATAAAAAGAAAATATATTGCTTTAATTATACTTATTCATAACTGCCTCCTTTGATTCTCACTTCAATCCCTCTATTTATAAATTTATACCTAATCATAATACTCTTATGAAGTTTTTTTGGATTATAGGAAGGTATTTGGGTTTTTTCTGAAATAAATGGTTATTGAGGTGTTAATAATGGACAATAAGTGTATCCCCTTCAAAATAGAGGAGTGGTGCACTTTTTTAATATTCTAAAATATTAATTTACTAATAAGTAAATTGTTTTAAAAATTGATAAAAAATTTAAATATCAAAATATAATATAATTGTGAATAAAAAATATCAAAGTATATATTTTTTAACTATTTTAGATTACATGTTTACGTTTATCATTTTCTTTAAATCCTTCATTAACACTTTTCACACTTACCACAATCCTAAATGTTTTATAGTATAAGGGTCATGATAATCTCAATAAGTGGAATAGAGTACGATAAAGTGGGAATTATTGAAATTTTAATCAATATCCTAATATATTATATGACATTAATAAATTTAGAAAATTAATATCATTTAATAAATTTTTAGTTCAATAAAATATAAATAATGATTCAATTATAAAATATTATTTACAATGAATATTATAAAAAAAATAATAAATTAGAATTTTTATAATATTTACCTAGAATATTAAGTTTTTTTATTAAAATTCATGGTAAAAATAAATTATATAAAATTATACAAATTTTAATATTATTAATGTAGTTACTTTTTCCCCATAATTAAATAATTAAAAATCAGCATTGTATAAGCCCTTTATATAATTATAACATCAATAAAATTTTAACAATATTGTCATGATGAAGATAAACCATTTGAATTAATAGATAATATTTGTTGAAAATCATATCTTTTGTTTTCAGAATGATTCCAATTTTACATTTATTAAAAATATGACTGTTACTTTTTTTACATTTTATCCCATTAAATACTGTAAAGGATATAGTCAGCTTGAAATAAATAAAAATTCATATAACTAAATAATTGAATAATATATATTAAATAGAAACATAATATATAATTCACCACATTTTGGTGCAATTTTATTTTCCATTTCATATTATTTTTAACGCTGAATTCCTCGATTTACACATACGAGACATAAAAAATTACTATTGTTATTTTTCATAATGTAAAATAATAAAAGTGATCTATTTATTATAAATTGACACCAGGATTCCAAAAAACTAATTATATTTTAAAACTAATCTAGAAATACAATTTCACTTTTTAAATAATTTAAAGGAAAATATATTTTTCAATAAAAATTAGTATATTTCCATTATTCATTGAAAACCCCAATTTTGTAGAACATTTCCCAAAATTCAACCAAACATAATATTTAAAATATGATTTAAACAATAAATTTAATTTTATCAAATACATTTTATAAATTTTTATAACATTAATTCTAATATTTTATTATGGAGAAATAATTTTTTTAATGAATCATATTTTTTATAAAAAAATGACATTACTAAAAATTATATTCTATTTCTAATGAAATAATCAAAATATTAATACTAAAAAATAAATATATATGTATTTCATAGCATGGTTATTAATATTCATACCCTCTAAATAAAATGATCTGATATTATTTTAGTATTTAAATAACAATATTTTGGGGTTTGCATATGTTTGGTGTGTCTAACTTGGGCACTGGAAAATGATGTATTCATTTTGAAAATATAAATATTTTATAATGTCCATGAAAATGATGATAGTGAAAAGTGGGTATGGAATATATTAATATATATATTTATGAGATTAAATTCTAGGGAAATGATTATATTGGGACTTCGTTAAGAAAACTATATCATGTGGAAGAATAAAATGATATAGTCATGGATAAGATTCAATATTATATTCTTAAGTCACTTATATCAATCCATATCATTAAAAATATTTTAATATAATACTTTAGTTTCTCTTTAAAATGAATATAGATACTTTAAAGTGTAGATTATCTTCTCAATTTTGTTAAATGTTTAAAAAATTATGTTTTATTTGTGTTTTTAATTTCCCATAATATTCTTCACTATTAATTCTAATAAAATTTAAGATGAATTAATTTGGGTCAATATGTCAAAAAAATTTGTCAATTGGAATGAATATTAGTTTAAACACCATCATAAACACACTAGAGACGGTCTAATTAGAAAGATAATGAATTATACTCGATAATGGTTGACAGTTGGATATTTTTATAAACACCCTCACTAATTAAATATTGTTGGTCCATTTTAAATGATAATAAATTCATCATGGGTGTGTCTCATGGATGAACATCAATTTAATCCCAATATTGGAAACATTTTTTGCAGTCTATTAAAAATAAATATTAAATCTTCATACGAAATTTATAATTTATGTATTAATTTGATTAAATGGTAATTATATATACTTTTCCATGGTCATGTTCCAAGAGAGCATAAAACTATAGTTTTTTATACTATACCTGGGTCCCAAAAGCATCATGTATTCACTTTTTTGTTTCATTATTACCCATACATTTTATTATGCATGACTTGTAGATAGACTTGGTAAAAATGGCTTGGAAAATCTTTTTCCACCCATTGATGGGTTTAACATCATTGGAATCATCCTCATATCATTAGGTAGTTCAAGTTCGTTCATGTTGGACCAATGTGGTGTTCCATGTTGGGTTATATATCTAAGACCATAAAATGTTTCTGGAATGAGGTATAATATTCCTACTATTGAATGTGAATAATATATAGTGTGTAGTGTAGTGGATATCAATCCCCCGTAAATTGTGGGATAATGATAGTCTAAAACCTAAATCAGGAATATTGAACCTATCTTGATGATATGAGACATTCATTTTAAGGATCCACCGTGAGCATAATCAAATGAAATTTTTTTCATGATGCTCTAATGGTGTATTGAGATTAAAGGAATCTAATTTGTTTGTTAAATATACTTCATGTTTTGAGGCCATATTGAGGGGTCATAATAGGGTAGTAATTGGGGAATATACACATAAGATTATAGAGGTGTCTATAAAATTTATATACATTCAATAATAATAGAAATAAAATTTTTCTGGGGCGTCAAAAGTCCTAAGAAATAACATATGATATAAAGATAATGATATTTGACAAAGTTTGTAGTTCAATTTTTTTTTCACAATTCAAAAAAACCACCATCGTAAAGGGAGGTGATAATACATTTTACTAATATCTTCCTCAATTATTTTTTCCATTAATCAATGTTTTAATTCTACTAAGTCCATAAGGTGGGTCTCACATAGTTGGTTCCTCATATATTTTATTCTCTAACATTCTCCAATGTTATTAATGTTTATATCATGTATTGTGAAGATAGTAATTTTTCATAGGATACCAAATAAATGTTTTTAATATAATAATTTTGTATATTTTATCACATGTTATTTAAATTCATGAAATTTGGTTCGTCATAAGATTGATTTTATATCCATTGAACTATTAACAGGATGAATAAATATTACATTCAGCATTAGTAGACAAAGGAAAAGTGTAATTACGATACAATAAACTAATAAATATTCCCAAGGCTATGAATAATAAATCAATTTTTTGAAAAGGGGATGAGAATGTTGTAATTAATGGCTAAAGGTTTCTGAACTATTAGTAATTTTATGGGATAAAAATGGAAGGAATGAACACCAACCATATTCAAATGATTAGTTATACTGAAAAGTATTCATGGTATATAGCTATCTTATGATCATTTTCATAGGATGAATATCCCTTGGATGATAGGCCATAATGGGGGAGAATATGGATGAATGAACTAGGGGTATGAATGCATATAGGAAAAAAGTATTCCCTTTAATATGGATTCACTCTTTAGTTAAAACATAGAAGTTTTTTTAAATTGAGGAACACAATAAATGAATTGTGATTTATGAACTATTTTGTATAGAAAATGTGTTGGATTTATCCCAAACCTCAATTCACCATGGTTCATGTATTTTATTATATAATAAATAAATGAAAATATATGACACATGTTCTTAATTTATGATGCACAAGACAACAGAAATGTAATGTAGTTTAATATCTAGTGGAAAAGACATTATTTTAGTATTGTTTAACATCATTCAAAAAGGTCCTTATTCAATATTGTTTAATAACTAATATCTGGGTTGATGGTTTTAAAATTTTACATCATCTAACCATAATGTTGTGAGTTAGTTTGATGATTATGTGATGTATAATTGTAATCTTTATACATTGAGTAGAGGAGAATTAATTTAGGATAAATTGTAAACATTTTATAATATTATGAGTATATTAGTATACTCATGTGAATTTTATATTGATATCATATATATATAAATATGAAAATTAAGTCTCTAATATTTTACATTCATGGACATTTTTTGGTTCTACTGGGTGGAATATATTTTTAATCCCATTTTTTCATGAAGTTAATTTTTATTCATAATAGTGTAACAGATAGAGACCTTTAAACACAAATGTGTCATGCTCAGTGTATGAATTAATAAGTAACTGTAGGATAAATCAATTATTTTTTCTATTTTTGTATGAAAGTGGTGGGACATCAAATATTAGGGACTCTTTATCATAACATCTGTTTAGATGTACATGAAAAATTATATAATGGTCCATTATCATGCTCTCTCATTAAAAAATGATTTTCATTGGTTGGAATTTAATTCATTACTCTTTTGTGGAGAGGAGGGAGAGTTTCTAGTTATGGAACACCATAATAGATTATTATGATGTGATTCTAGTCTATCCTGGTATAACATGAATATGTTTTCTGATAGTTATTATGATTATTTTCTATCAATTAGATCTTAATCATATCCTATAGAAAGTGGAATATTCCATGAATAAATCCATAAATGGGGGAAAATTGTTTAATGCTCCAATATAAAATTTTATATTACAAAGACGAAGTCCTTTTCTTAATTTATATGGATAATATATATATTTGAGGTAAAATCTAATTTTAAATCTGATGAAAAAGGAAAAAATCTGTAATGAATAATGAGTAATTTGATATAACACAATGTTGAGTTGGTGGAATTTAAGAGTTATATCACCCAACCCATTTCAGTGTCACAATTTCTCCTAATGGATGTGAATCATCCCATATATAGTTATTAAATTTTTCCCAACAAATACATATCCCCTATTTTGGGGGAGGAGGGATATTTTTTTTAATTTTGCGGCTAATACTGGGATAGAGAATCCTAGATTCATAGTGTATCTTATGATAATAGGAATTTAGCCACACATCATCCATAATTGGTAAATAAATAAATAAATATAAATCATATATAGATATATTGGAACGTTTTTATTGTAATTTAAAATTACATCAATGTTTACATATTGTTGAAAAACTATTTATCATGTTTTGATAGGAATCATGAAACACCTTGTATTGTTTAACATCATTAAAAAAAGGCTTTATACGATATAGTTTAAATTTATTAATTATTATATCTATTATATCTTATTACATACTATTATATTAGGGAAATGTTGACATATCTCACGTGTATGATGGACTACCACTCTAAAAAGTGATGTGATTATTTTTTCACCGACACTTTAAAATAATGTTAAAAAGGATAATAAAAATGTTTATGTTTGGTATATGTAAAATATTTTATGTATATATTTCATATTCATAATTTTTAAAATATTATATATCAATATTTTTATAATTTTCCCGTCACTGAATGATGATAACAACGTTGTTGTGTACATGTTGAATACTGATTACCCAAAGTGATGAGACTTTTTTCATCACCACATTAAATGAATGATATTAAATATGTATTAATGGAAATAATATTATATTAATTATTTCATTATTAATATATAAATAAGAAATAATACATAACATCTTTACGTAAGTATCGTTGAAAAATGTAAACATTACTCATTCGAACATACAGTCTCCCATCTCCATGATTGCTATGTAGATCATCTTATATAGCCTTCCATCATGACATGTTTTAAGATTATAAATTATATTTATAAATGATTATTATTTTATGTTTATTATTTTTGATAAAATTTATCAAATATGCCTTTGACCTTAGTCAACACATGGAAGTCATTTTTTAAAAAATTAATCAAATCTGCTCAAACCAAATGGTCTTTAAATAAGTGATTATGTTTTTTAATATTTATTAAAAAATACTATGAATGACCATGATATAAAATATTAAACATGTAAAACGTTATATGTAAATCATATATCTTATATAAAATCATTATATATTCAGTAAATAACATACATAAAATGTGTAGACTCAAGTTATATGTTTCTCTTCACACGTTTATTCCTGTAATAAATACACCATATTCACCACTTATTTTTATTATCTATTTTATATAATTCTAATGAATTTATTTTTTGATTCAACTAGTGAATATTGTTATGATTTAGGAATAGATATGAGGATCTATCGTTAATGAGGTTTTGATCCAGCGATCACTAAAGTAGTAAGGGGCTTTGTCTTAATTTCATTTCATTAAGGCGTATTGTAATGTTGTATACATTATTTTTCATGTAGTATATAAAATACCTTATTAAATATATCATTATTATTGGAAATGATTCATGTTAATTTCTTTTTGAATTGTAATTACTTCTCCCAATGTTAATTTTCATGAATGTAACCATGTGGGAATGAATTTCATTACTGAATTTATTTATATTGTGTTATATTACCTCCTCGTTCTCATTATATTATATGATTTTTTGTGTAATTATTTTTAAATATCATATGATTTATTCCCACTTTTTGTATGTTTATTTACATTTGGTACAAATAATATATTCGTACATTATTTATCTCTTCAACATTTATATCATCGTAAGGGTTAAACGCCTCGAATTATTTTTATTTGGACTTATGTTATGCACATATATTAATCTATGTGATGTATCCACATCCTCATTTATGTGTTATATCATGAATATATTTATGTGAATGACCTTTAATATTTAATTTTAGTTCATTAATTCTTGGGGATTATGATACATGACTACCAATATGGAAAAGAAATTATATTACAATTTCATTTCATTTATGATTATTTATTCCCAAGGAACCTTTAGAGGAAATCATATACTCTTATCTTATTAACCATCATATAATTCATCACTACTATTTATTAATATGACTAAAATGTTTGTTTTAAAATTCCAGACATATTGATTAATGAAACATCTATAATTTAATGTTTCTTGTGGAATTGATCTTTTATTTTACTTTAGATCGAATTTATTTATCCGACATATCAATGTTATAGAACATCTTCTAAAATATGTTCATTTGTTAAAATAATGATTTCCAAAAAATATTTTTCAATATAGTTGTAATTTTTTTCTTAAAACATTAATAGATAATTAAATAACATTTTCCAAGTGGTTTACCTGGACTCCCAATAAAAAAAGTATGAAAATATATTTATTTTTATCAGTTACAAAATGAATGGAATTCTCCTTCCATCATAACTTTAAAATTGTTTATAGACAAAATTTTAATCTCATTGGGATATTTTCAATGAAAATAAAATTAATAATGTTTTATATGGATTTTGGTTTATCTATGAATTTTAAATATATAAATGGTGTATTGAACAAAAAAGTTGACTAGTGGACTTCCAAAATCCATTTCTATGGAAGATCACATCCTATAATTTTACTCAAAATAAAAAAGATATTATCCCCAAGAATGTTTGTAATGGTAATTTAATGGTATTTCCATTCATTATATTATAAAACCCTTTTTGTTACATATTCTCCATTGGGAGATGTTGAAATGATACCACCATTATTAATTCATCAAAGTTAAAATAATTATTTCAAGATATTATCAATGGACACATATATTTTCTAGGGTTTAATATATTCTTGAAAGGAATATTTTTTTAGTAATTTTATTTTTATATAAAATATCTATGTATTTTATTCATATTATGGTTCTCGGTAATAGTATATATAATTTTTTGATCCCCAATATAGATAACTGGTGATCCAAGTATATCATATGTGATAGGTTTACCCAGATAGATATCTAATACACTATGTATAGAAGTCAGTGGTAAGGTTATTCTATTTATAAGGATTGTGTTTGTTTATTGTTGTGTATTTAAAATGATTATTTTCTTTGATACCAACTAATTTTTATCATTATTTTTATGGGTTTTTAATTATTATATTGGTCAATATAGAAATTATCTGGTTCAAGATTTTTGATTTATATTTCTCTTTCCATTGAATAATATTTATGTGATGTTTCATGTTATGACCTCCTCCCCACAATGTGTTTCCCACATGTGCTTATAATGGGAGAAGAGAAATAGTAACAGATGACTATTTCCCTAGTAGGCCCTGTTTTGGAGTCTTGGTCCTTGGTTATATTAAAGAAATAGTTGTGAGGAATTACCCTATAAGAGAACACCAACAAAATAGAGAGATAATACATAAATCAACCATCTCAAACTCATAATACAATATAAAGGAAAATAAAAGTGAACAAATTTAAAGATACATAATAACTAATACAACTAAAAGGAAAAATACATATACTAGAAGAAAATAAATGAAACTGTGACCACTAAGCCCAAAAATCTCTTGAAAAACACACAATCTAGTAGTACCCATCTTGATATCCAACCTAATTTATATAACCTAAAAAAAGATTATATGTTCATAGGGTGAGTATTACAGTATACATGGTACGATCCCCCTTAGTCCCCACATGATAATGGTGATAAAATAATGCTAAAGAAAAATTAAAAACAAATAAAACTATCTATGCACCTAAATATGTATAATTATTTCTCAAACACACCATGTATACTCTTTCCAAGTATGAAATATAAGAGAATTAAAAATAGTAGATATTGTCAATGTTACCATGCTTCCACTTCCCCATTGGTATGCCATTATACCCCAAAATATCAAACACTCAGTATCTCTCACAAAATATTATATCCCACAGATACCTATGTGAAGTTCCACAACATGAACCTTGTTTATCACAAAACTACATCCACGTAAGCAAAAATAACTAGGTAGTTTCTTGGATTCAATAATTCTTGTATAATTTGTATCATACATTAGGTATTATACCTCAATCCATCACAACCTAAATACTATGTAAGAATCCTCACGACAAAAAAACTTATACATGTTATATATATAATGTTCCTTAAGAAACTATATATAGAATACATGTGTGTGAAATAACCACAATCCATTACTTCCCTCTACACACAAACACATCAAAACAAACCACTATACATAGGAGCACATATAACTATGAATAAAAGATAGAAGGTCTAAAGGGGGTAGTCATCAATCCATCTTCACATTGTGATGTTGGGGAAAACACATCCTAGGGCTCGAATACATAGGGTGTTAGTTTCCCATAACAATAGGGTGGATTAGTGTAAAAAAAAATTACATGATATAATATAGCTCAGATCCAGGTTATGGGTATTACCGAGTCTCAAAATCAACAGAAGATAATGTCCCTTGGACTCCTAGATTACCCAAGTGAGACAGGATGTCCTATAAGAAAGCAACCATTAAATGATTTACACTAAATTATTTTATCCCTAATCATCATTTTCACTATACATTAAATAATTCTTGAACCATTAATTAGAAATTAACATTTTCCTCATTAAATTTCATTACAATTATAAAAATGTTACATGCCCTCAAAGATAAAGGAAACAATTCCACATATTATGAGAATTATAACATCATCACTACATATCATCAAGCTCCAATCCCATGGTTTATGTTTTTATTCACCTAATAACAGATATTTATTTCCATATTATTAGTTACTCTAGAAAAACAATCATTTCTCCCTAATAATTTATACCACATAGAAGATACATTTTCATTAAGTTGTGGGGAAATAAGGGAAGATATAAAAACCACATGGTCATCATCTAAACAATATATTCAATAAATAATAATAGTTTAATACTGATAGATATTTTCCCCTTAAATCAGTTTTTTCATCCTGGATGTCATCCCCATAACCCACACTCATATTATTAACCATCCCTCCCTCAAAAGTTTTAACTATTTATACAAAAGAAGCAATCGTTTCCCCATATATCCAAAATTCCATCCAAACTCATCCATAATAAGATCACATCTCATTTGACCCTCCCTACCCAAAATAGCACAACATTTCTATTGGTTCAGCCCTCTCAGGAAAATGTCACATCATTATAAGAAGGAAACCAACCTATGAATTGGAATCATGGAAAAAAATAAAGGCATCCAAACATTATATGAAACAATATCTCAGGGCCATAAAGCATAAGGTACATGGACTTTATAATAATTCATAAAAAATCAATACCTATAAAGGAATTTTGTTTTATCACACAACTGATTGTAATTCCATCTTGGATTAAATGTTTCATTAACTACATGTTCGAAATGGGAGGAACCTATCCAAAATTATAGAACAAGCTTTCAAAATTATTTTAACGTGCAACTAATTCATTTAAAAACATGAATTAACATTATTTACCTATTTATTATATTCATTTAAAACATGAAAGACCAAATTATTTAAACATTATAGAATAACTAAAACTAAAACACATAAAATACATTAAATATATCACTTTAATATGTCAGCCAATTATTTAAAAATTAATTCTTGATTAACGTTATTTACCAGTTTCCACATGCTAATACAAGTAATGAATATATATAACAATATCTCTCTAAACCAGAGGCAAACCATTATCATTGTACAAAATAAATACATCATCATACATTCGATATAAATTACATAATCAGGATTATGTAACTAAAAGGGTAATTTCATTGGTATCAAAGGGGATAAATCATTAGTGTTCAAAAATTTAATGTAAATAAATAGTGAATAAATGAATACTATATAAAAAATTATGTTACAACTTATTGAATGAGAATTTAAGAATGCTGAATATTCTAATATCCTTAGTTGAAATAACTGCATACACCTATGGAATCAACACCACTACTGCACCAATAATCAATAAACCTAACATCATGAGAAAGACATAGATCATGTACCATCATATGAAAAAGATAAATGATAGAAAACATATCAATGAAATTGTATGAATTGAGGTAGAACAAACCTCGGAGAAAATATGGATCTATAAAAATAAAAGGAGGGATGATATATATAGATCATTTACAATGAAATATCCAAAACATTGAAGAGGGGGTTGTTGGTTTTCATTGTATCAGAAGAGAGGTGATACAGGTGTAGGTTTTGACAAACCCAAGTAGATGAAATTGTTTAAAAAAACACCATTAGTGATTTACAAAACATGTAATTCCCTTTCACTTCATTTATTCTTAAGAGTTTGTTTTCCACTAAAAAACACAAAACTTATTTATTTTTTTTACCCTAATTTATTACACATTTTAAAACCCACTTTCATGACATGTTTTATTACTCAAAATTAAATCTCCCTAATTCAAGATTTTAGAATCTAAAATCATCCAAACCACCATTTAGCCTCATCTAAGGACCTCAATATTCAAAAATGTGCAATGGATCTATGCACTAGGATCTGTACCCTTATATTAGATACACCTCAACACATTATCATCCTCGATAATCAAAAAATCCTAGAGAGGGAACAGAAAGGGTTTGTTCGAACAACCACCCAGCAAGATGCCTCTCAAGGCTCTCCCCACAACCGGAGCTTAATGACCTCATTAGAGGAACATAATGAAACTACACAACAACCTTAACTAGGTCATAGACACTCTCCTTAGAGAGATACATCTCAAGAGAGTGTAAAATGAAAAGAAACATTTTAAAGCCATCTCATAATCATGAAAAATTCTTCCACTACAAAGTGAATATTGATAAAAAGAAGAGATAAACAACAAATAACTCATGGTACTGAGCACCGATCTACATCTAATGTTCCAATGTACTCTTCTACACACCACCTTACATCCAAGAGATATGATCCAAGGAAAATTAACACCCACACAACATATTTTCATTGAGGTCCTGGATCTTTACAAGATGCTCCTCAATGATTTAAGGATCACAAATATCTATCTCACACATAAAAATTATGTGAGAATCTCCATGGAGAAAATAAAGGATATGCAACATGTGAGAAACATCAGGTATCTGGAATGCTTATGTGGGAATAACACTAAGAACTCAGTTATGCCATTGAGGTATGGATCTTTTCATTTTAGTTTGTATTCTTGAAAAACTAGAGAAAAGGTGGTCAAGGGTAGAATGAAAAAACTATTGTAGAACGTATCTGCGGGTTACATGTTGTGTAATCCTATTACACATCATGTATTAATGTTGGAGGGAATTTTTTTGACGTGTAAATGATGCTGGTGATAGGAGAGGAAAATGGAATATACATGGAATGTATAATCAATGTACATGCTATTTATTTTTGTAAAATTTTATTAAATGAGAGGTATCCTTGATTTCCCTTTTCTAGATATGACCTCACTCAGCTTCTCGTGAATAGTAGCACCGAGTTGGGATTTTTCTCCTGACTCTTTGTTTGAACAACAATTCAATCATTTATAGATGCATTGGAACCTAATCGGAATGTTCTCAATTCTTATTGATCCATTATTCATGACTTCATATATTGACATTGTTATAGATTATTGAGAATTTATTCCCATTTTGTAGATATACCATGTTCTAGAGCGAATTAGTGTTTGATATAAGATGAAGATAGTGGTAAAACTATGATGTAGGTTGTCTTGTTCCTTTTGTGAATTTTCATTTTTTCCATATGTTTGGGAGTGGCGTGTGCCGATTTTTAGGGTGTCTCCTTGAATGGTATTAACCCCTCCTATTTCCTATTGGTGATTAGGTAATTAATTATGAAAATTAAACTAGTTTTTAGGGTGGTTAGTGTGATTTATGGCCACCCATTGGTGTGTTTCTCTTAGATAACCAACGATTATCCATTTGTCCAATGATACTTGTGGGAATGAATTTTTATCCCTTTTTATGTTTGTTAAAAATGAAATAGGTTAGATGAATGTTTTTCAACATGGGATAAATAATTTTTTAATACATTTGATAGTTTAATTCTATTTTTAATCTTGTGATGTGAATTTCACATATGATTTTATAATTATTAAGTCAATTAATGGTTAGATTAATTGAAATTCTTGTGACATGTTTGAATCCCATGTGAGTTTTTATTTTGTTAACAATGTAATAGTGTAAATAACTTGTTTTTTTTCTGAAAAACTAATATATCATGTCTTTCTTTAACACATGATTAAATGCTTATATAATGAGTTGGTCCCTAATTGATTGATGAAATGTTGGGGGTGAGGTTTCTCTGTGGTTGTGGGTGAGGTTTTTATATTCTTGAGGGAGAGGTTTTTCAATGCATATGGATGAGGATTTTGACAATCCAGAGGGAGAGGTTCTAAATGAAATATTGAAATGGTTGACATATGATTTATCTTCCAAGCAAAATCCCATGCATGGATTCTCTATTCACATATATCAATTTAGAGGGTCTATTGATACATATCCTAGGATTAATTTATATAGGGGATTGACAGTGTGAGGCCAGATCTCGAAATAATTATAAATTCATACAATTTAATTGCCTAATGAACATGAACCGTATAAATAGAAATCAAAACACGTATGATTTCTTAGTATTGCAGACTTCATAGATTACTACTTTCACTTGTTTAGACTGCCTTTTTCATATAATCATAGACAGATAGGCACAAATCATTATGTGGTTTCCCCCTGGGATTTATTTCTCACACCTGTTTGGGAAATTGTTTTTCCAAACTGATTATATTATTGCAGCTGTGGATAAGGGAAAGTTCCCTACTGCATGAACTTGATATGTTGTTTAGGAGGAGGAGAGCTTGGGACCCTGATGAGTTTTGTGATTCTTAAAAGTTTCCATTGGTATTTCTATACCTTGGTATTATATATTCTACTTGATTGTAGTGTATCCTATTTTGGCTACATTTCTAGAAAATGTGACATTAGACATAATCTAATGTTTGTTGTGACTTATTGTTATTTATATTATCAGTCCAACATTGTTGACTTCATGTTTTGATATTTAAAACATCCAATATTGTATATTTTTGTTCCACTGTGTTATAATTTGAAAATGGGGGGATAGTTTCTATACAATCAGTCTTAGTCCCTCACTTCTAGTTGGCAGCCTCGGGAATTTTCAGAAATATGTATGAGGTCATGTGGCCAAATGAGTATGGGGCACTATAAAGTGGAATCCACATTTAGGATGTTACAAAGTGGGTTTAACATTGTTTCATATCTATTTTAACTTAATTTCTAGTGACATTAATCCTAGATAAGAAGGAAATGCAGTTTGGTAACAAATTGTGATGGGGAATTGCTACCCCACAGACAATAAAAATCCAAAATGCCTCAAATTTACTTGTGATTTGTGGATTTCATGTTGATACAATTGATTCGATTTCACCATTGGGTGACACACATAATTTTTGATGTAATTATTGATATTATTTTGGTTCTATTTAGTTTAAACATGATGTAGTGAGGGAATTAAATCTCATACATCATATATTTACTTGTCAAAAATCACATGTCATGCATTATTACCATGCCATTTAAAACAATTAATGTTTTTATATTGCTTTGATATATGTCATGCAAGATATGAAAACTATTGTGATAGGTATTATGATAGATATACTTCCTTTTATGATAAGAGTATTCGTAGATTTGAAGGGTTGAATTGTATGGTCCCCAAACATGGTTCTCTATGGTGTATGGGACATCATGAATAAGAATTTGGTGAATCTTGATTCAGAATTTTGTATATAATAATATATTTATATGTTATTCATGGGATCCAAACATTTAATTGAGGGGAGTATGGTCCCTCACAGATTGAAATTTTTCTTACAAATGGTCGGTTTTCTATAGAATAGGGTTTTGTTTGGGAAATTTGGAGTTTCTTTCCTAAAAAATCCTATTTAAATAGAATGTAGTTTTGACTAACACATCATGTTTTCTTTTTATTTGGTGAAGGAATATTTCCTTTTTAGTTTACATGTTGTTCACCCACAGTACATTCGAGGTGGTAGGTGATTTTGTGTATGACCATGTGAGAATGAACAAGAGATGGTGGGTTTCATAAGTACACAACCGGGTAATTTCAGAGCATTCCTTTTGGGTTTTCTCCGGAAGAACCTGCGTGAATCTTGTCTTTTGAGAGTACATGGACATAAAGAAACACTTAAGTATATTCTATGTCCTAGTCTAACACGATGTTCACTTGGTATAGTTACATGCCTGGGCTTGAGGGAGTAGACGCCTGGTTTGGATCTGGAGGGTTCATGCCCTGTATGGTTTCTACATGTGGTGTGTCCACTTTTGGGGACCTATACAGGTTTTCAACCCCTGTTTCATTCTTTATCTCTTGAACAATGAACCTCAATGATCATAAACTAGGGGTTGTTATTGACCTTTTATATCCATGCCTCCATAATGACCTCTAATTGTGTGTGAGGTGAGTGACAAGGATCATACTACGAAGGGGGTAAGAGATGGGGTACCAGTGGATACATCTGATGTGCCAATCGTGAAACCTATTTTAATACCAAATGAAAGAAGTGATTCCATGTCTTAGGAAGGCTTTATGAGGCTCATGCAGACATTCTTGATAGTTCCGCAACCTGTCACATCTATGTAAGTATTTACCTGAGTATTATAGAAGATGAATCGTCCACCATGTTTTTCAGAGGAAGACAGACCAAAGTATGCATAATCGTGGTTGGAGTCAATGATTTATATCATCGAGAATATTGTGATTTATATTGAGATGACCATCATGCTTACAAATTATTTCCAGTGTGATTCTGACAAATGGTTTTGGGATGTTACAACACATACAAAGGGTCAATGGGACATGTCATGTGAATATTTTCATATGATATTATTTGAATACATTTATTCAGGATTCTAAGGTTCGATCAAGCCTGGGTGTTCATGCATCTAGAGTATGGTGATATTTCATTGATGGAATACTCTTCTAATTTCAATGTTCTTAAGATATTCACACCTATTTTAATGGGTGATGAGATATAGATAGCTAAGAGATTTTTGGATGGTCCCATGTTTGAAATCCGATAATAGGTAAAAAATTTAGGTTGCCTTTAATATATGCTATTAGGAATCAAAAACGGATTACCATGTTTAATCTATGGGAAGATAGAGGTTTGAGCCGGATTGGTTTGGCTCATAGATCAGGTACGATCCCTACTGAGTATAAGAAGCATTGTATGAAGTTTTCTCATAGTGAATGTAAGAGTCAGAATGTATCTTCTAGTAGCCATGTGAGTTGATACTAGTGTATATTAACATTGAATATGAGACCTCAATGTCTAATGGACCTAGTTAAGTGCCGATGTTTTGGAAATTTGGGCCATCTACAGCACTTCTATAGGTCTTTTACCCAAGTATATAGTGATAGATGTGCATCACTAACGCCATGTTCAAGATAAGGGCCTACAAATTCTCATCACATAGGTAATTGGGGTACGTGAGGGTATTTAGTGTGAAGTGGGGGTCGTCTCCATTGTAATAAAAACCCTATAACTTAGTGAAAGTAGGGTTGATAAGCTTAGGGTATCTAAGTACTGTTATAGGGCCATAGTGTAGTTCAGAAATCTTCACTACAACAGACCCACCAGAAGTAGGATTTGTACCCTTTATTGTGAGAGGTACTATTCGTGTCCCCTATATTTTAGCTTCCACACATTTTGATACATGGTCTTCACGTAGTTTCATATGTGTTCCCATTATGGATATACATGGGCTCTATGTTTTTACATATGATGATGTTATGATTCTAGACACTATGTTAGGGATTATAATGACATGTGTACATCTGTGGAAGGAGTTCCCCAACAATGTTGGTGGGTGTCACTTGATATGGGACCTCCATCTCATAGAGATGAAATTCTTTGATTTCATCCTCAGAATGGATTGGATGGTCTCCATTCACACCATTGTCGATTACTATCCCTGTAGGGTGAGTTCTACATCACCATTGAGATGATCATTTCTACACAATGGTGAATGGAATTTCCAAGTGAGTAGAGGTGGACCCTAGCATAGAGGGTTATGTGGGATGACAACATAGATTTATTGTTTATCTCTAGATGACTAGATAATGTTTCATTTTTATTTAATTCTAGTGTATTTTCATTTTCAAGACATCTTTATAGATGAGTTTTAAGGTTTACCTCCATTGAGAGAGCTTGATTTATTTATTGAGCTAGAGAGAGGAGCTTCAAGAGCTTAATAGGTAGCTAGAGGATTTGTAATATAAGGGTTACATCATTACCAATACTTCTTCAAAGTGATCAGTGGCCCTTTTCACATAAAATGTGGGTTATACCCTCAGGTAATGCATGGATTACTTGAAATTTTACAAGATTATGGTTATGAACAATGATAATCTACCCCAAATCGATGATCTCTATGACCAGATCCTAGGAGATCATGCATTTTCTAAGATTTATTTGAGATTTGGTTTTCAATAGTTGCATGTTAGACTATCAGGAATACCTCAAACAACCATTTTTTCTGGTATGGTTTGTTTAATTATCTTGTTATGTCATTCAGTCCCACGAACGCACCATAATTTTTCATGGAACTAATGAACTGAGCATTTCATCCTTATCTGGATTCATTTGTTGTGGTTTTCATGGATGATATTTTGGTATAATCTCACAATCAACATCACCATTCCACAAATATTTATACCATTTTGAATACACTAAGAGAGCATATGTTATATGTTAGGATCAAAAAGTTCCACTTCAGGATATATAATATTTACATCCTAGGACACATAATCTCGGAGGCAGGACTATCGATGAACCCATATAAAGTTTTATTAGTCGTTTATTAGGAACCGTTCAAGAATGTGTTTGACCCAGGAAGTTTCATGGGGAGAATTGGTTACTGCATGCACATCATATTGGACTTCTCATGTTTAGTGTACGCCACAGATATTCCTATCCCAAAATGGTGCAAAGTATGTATGGATAGATTCCTATGATATTACCATTTATGTGTTAAATTGGTGATTTAATTCATCATTGATAATAATTTTTAATGAGTCGGGAAGGTGTCACAATGTATATTGTGATGTATCAGGTATCAAGCAAGGAGAATTTGACATGCAAGGGGATCGAGTAATTGCATATAAATTTCATTAGTTAAGGATTCATAAGATGAATTACTTAATGAATAATCATGATTTATCTGTGGTTGTTCATGCTTTACATTGTTGGAGATATTACTTACTAGGAGTTTGTCTTTTGGTGTACACAGACCACAAAACCCTCCAGTTCATTTTCACATAGCATGATCTGAATCTGAGGAAATAGAGGTAGGTGGAGTACCTTTAGTCCTTCGACATTGAGCTTGTATACGTGCCTAGTAATGGAAATGTAGTATCCGACTTTTTGAGTAGGAGGCCTCAAATACAAGGAGTGCAACAATACAGTAGTGAGTTGAAAATTATGGTGTTGTTCTCTGAGATTCAATTAGAGGTGCATGATAGTTTGGGATAGAAGTTTCATTAATCCTTAGATATTATCTCCACCCTATAATACAAAGTGTTTATGAGGTAGAAATCAGTTTCCAAAGGCCTAGTTATATAATAAAGTGAAACAGGTGAGGACCATACTTCGGTTTGAGGAGCTAATACAGGATTTCCATGCCTCTGTATGGGCAGTGCATTCAGGTGTCACCATGATTTATTAGAATTTAAATCACCATTATTGATAGCCATCTATGAAAGGTGATATAGATGGTTTTTTAAGAGATGTTCCATATGTCCGTATGTGAAGGCATAACACCAGCGACCGACCAGACTTTTACAGAAGATGCCCATTCATCAGTTTAAATTCAATTATGACAAAATGGATTTTGTGAATGGGTAACCAAGGTCACCCTGAGGTAATGATGTCATAAAGATTGTTTTTGACAGGCTCACGAAGCTTGCAGATATCCTCCTCATCAAGGAAGCCTTCAATGTTGATGTCATTGGGAGGTTGTACGTCTGAGATATAATACAACTACACTCGGATCCACATTCTATCTTTTCATATAGGGTTGCTCGTTTTACTTCTCATTTATAGAACTGGGTATAGAGGTTGCTAGGTACATAGTTGTTTATTAGCTCAATATACCACCCTCAGATAGATGTCCAATCAGAGCACGTGATTCATGAGTTGGAGGAAATTTTTTGGGCATTCGTCCTAGATTACATGGGTTTTTGAGAGATACAAATAGACTTGGATGAGTTTTACATTAAAAATATCTTTCAGGATATTATTTAGATGAGGCCATATGTGGATTTTTATAGTATACCATGCTGATCACCCATGTTTTGACTACTTGTAGGAGAGGTATCTATGCTGGGACCTCACCTTGTCCAAGAGTCCTATAAGCAGGTTCAGTTGATTTCAAAAGCATATTTCTACTACGCATTCTCGTAAGGAGTCTTTTGTTGATCCCCTATGATGACTTTTGGAGTTTAAAGATGTATATAATGTTTTTCAACATGTTGCAACATGTTATAGACATATGAGGATTAACAGACATGGTAATCTTTTGTCGAGATTTTTCAGATCATTTGAGATTCTAGAAAGGGTCAGGCCAGTTGGCTTTTGGTTGTAGTTGTCTTATAGGTACCAATATATTTATGAAAACATAAAAATTTCTCAGTTTTAGAATTATATTTCATAACGTTCTCATGATTTTCAACCCAAGGAGGTTGAGTTAGAGGTATTTGTGTCCTTTATAAAGTATCCAATTCGAATTGGGATCTTAGCACAATTGTTCTCCATGGCTAGTTTGTTTATTTAGTTTGGGTGAAATGGTAGCACTACTGAATGTTGGACGAGACTTGGGAGAGGGAGGATGATGTATGATCGTAGTGGATAGAGTTGTTCGCAAATTTTTCTTCACCGCCCTAGGAAGAGAATTGTCTAGACTAAATGATTTATGGGATATGTTTGTATGAACCTGGCACTTCTATTAAGTTACATTTCATTTTTTCACTTTTTATTAAATAAATTAGAGAAAAAGTGGATGAGGGTTGAATGAAAGAATATTTCACATATTGAATGAGGGTTAAACGATTTGTAATCCTAATACGCACCATGTATTGATGCCAACATGTCTTTTTATGATGTTTGAATGATGTCAAAATAAATATAGAAAAAATTTATTATACAAGTCGTGTATATTCAAAGTACATTGCGTCTATTTTGAAAAATTTTCTGAAATGGGATGTAGCCTCGTTTTCTCATTTTTTGGACAAAACCTCATCTGAGTTCTCTAAAACAGTAGCACCAAGCAATGATGTTTCTCTCAAATCTATGTCTGAACTCTAATTTGATTTTCATCAGATGTTTTAGAAGCTATTTTAGATGATCTCAATTCTTTTTAATGTTTTCTTTATGATTTATTCTCTTGACCTCTATATCAAATGTTTGGAATTTATAATCATTTTTTTGATCTGCCACTTTCTAGGTTGAATAAGAGGGTGATGCTAGATAAGGAGAGTTGTACAACTATGAGGTATGTGATCTTGTGCATTTTTTGAATTTCCTTATTCTTTATATGTGTGAGAGTTCCACAAACCCAGTTTTAGGAATAATCCTTGAATGAAATTGATCAATGTTATGGATAAATGTTTATTAGGAAACTGAATAAGTGAATTAATGTAGTTTGTGGTTGATTGATGTGATTCAGGGCCGCCCATTGCTGCACTTATCTTGTATAACCAATGTTTAGCCATTTTTTGTAGGATTTCTATGAGAATAAATTTGTTTCAATTTTTAGGGATTTTAAAAGTGAAATTGTTAAATTGATTTTTTTCTTATGTGAGATAAATAATTTTTTAAGCCTTGTGATAGATTAATTCACATGTTAGTCTTGTGATGTGAATTTTCGAGGTTAGTTTATAATTATTAAGCCTGGTAATTTTTAGATTTCATAAAAGGATTGTGACATGTTTGATTAACATGTGATAATTTATTTTGGTAACCACGTATTAGTGTAAATAACACGTGTTGTGTTTATTATGAAATTATTATTTATCGGGACTGACCCTAACATATTCTAAAATGCTTATATATTGGGCATGGCACATATTGTTTTGTAAAATTCTTCTAGAAGATGTTTTTCTGTGCATGTGGGTGAGGTTTTTCTATGCCTATGGGGGAGATTATTCTATGCCTGCAGGCAGGGTTTTTCTGTTCCTGTGGGTGAGTTTTTTTCTATGTATGATTTTGTGGTTATGAACTGAATATTGGAATTGATGACTTATAAGGTGTCTTCCGAGCCAAAAAAAACATGGATTTTTTCGTCACTTGTATATTTTTATATTATCTTTTCGAAAATGAGTTGTGCTTAATTTATACCTAGGATTGACTGGATGAGGTATGATATCAAGATCATAATAATTTTTCATTGTTGAATTATATAATGAACATGAAATTAATAAATGGAAATCAGTACATTTATAATTACTTAATTTGGGTACTTCCAATTTTATGACTTTCACTTTTGTACACTACCTATTTCATATACTCATAGATAGATAAGAACTGATCTTTTGGTGGTTTCCTAATGAGATTTGTTTCTCACACCATATTTGGGTCATGTTTTTTGGCACAAAGTTATTATATGATTTCTAGTGTTCATAAATAAAACATCCCCTATATGGGAACTTGATATTCTATTTAGGACCATGAGAGAATTAGACTATGATGAGGCTTATAATGCTTCTGAATTATCTTATGTATTTTTGTAAAATGATATTGTATCTTGTAATTCATTCTAGTGTATCATGTTTGGTATGCATTCCTAAAACATGTGAAATTAAGCATCATCCGTTGTATATTTTGACTTCTAGTTATCTCTATTATCATTCATCCATTGTTTACATTTGTTTTTGGTGTTTAGTACTTTTGTTAATGTATATTGTTGTTCCTTTTTGTTAAAATCTAACTATGAGGGAATATTTTCCCCATTATCAGTATTAGGACCTCGCATCTATTCGACAACCTCTAGAATTTGGTGAAATGTTCTCAAAGATATGTGCCCAACCATGTTCAAGTCACCTAAACATGGAATCCATATTAGGGATAATTCATGAAATATTAATTACACCATGGCTTGAAAACAAGATAACCCCAAAAAGGCTCAAAAACTGAGGAGAAATATCACTCCCATGAATAATTGTTCACTACACATGATAGGGATTCACCTTTATGATCACATGATCCCCCACATTGAACTCCAAATGACTACTCCTATGATCGACAAAATGTTAATAATGATCCTACACTACTATCATCCTCTCACAAATCACTTGAACCATATCTATTATAATATGTACTAGTTATATCATGATAATTTCTTACTCTACAACTGTATTATAGCACAATGGAAAATGTAATGGTCAGTCATACAAGGCTTCAAATGACACTATAATGATGTTGGAGCAAAAAATAATTTTTTTAAGAAAACTCAACCAAGGGAATGTGGTTCATCCATGAACCTCCAAAATCGACGTCATAAGGGAAAAACATTTCTTGATGAGTTTGGATCGTCTTATCTATCTGACAATCCTTATACCAATGAAATGATGTGCTAAGGCTTAGTTAATAACCAAAATCATGACATACACCTCTCCACACCCTAGGGGAAAAACAAATTTCATGATCATATATGATCTTCCTGAGCACTCTGTGGAGTCTCAACACCACCTATAGAAATTTCCATCACAAATACTCCAATGATATTTACTCTTTAATCATTATGAAGTGGGATTGTTTCATCAAAAAATCCAATTCAACCCATATATCATCATAGCCTCGCTGGTCTCATGGTAAATTGATTAAATATACCATCAAGATATCCTCCCTCATAATGTTATGGAATATAATGGATGGCTTAAACCACTAGGAAAATAGTACATGACCTTTTTATTTTGGAAGAAAAATCATTGATACCCAAAACCCTACAACTCTATTCTTCAACACTAGGCACTAAAACTAAACCCTCCTTGATTGGAAAATGTTATCCTTGCTAGGATGTAATTCCAATGGTGGGATTTGGAACACTATGTGAACTATCTCACACATCTACAAGGAACAAAAAATCTTCCATGAAATAACATTTGGTGATGGTCATCCTCTGACCAACCATTAGGGGGCTAACCATAAACAACGTGGTCTCTCCTAAATATCACAATATAATCACTCAACTAGAGAACATCAACCTATTTCAACAGATATGATTGTATCATCATATGAAATAGAGCACCGATTCTATCGAACTCTCCCATACCATGGAGAAATGCTATTTGTTATTCCTTCACTCTCCAGAAATCACTTGACTCATACACTGCATCATTGAACTACATCATGGTCATTGCATCAACTATAACATTACCCATTAATTTTTTTTACGAAATATAAATGTTTTAATCATATACGAATTCCATCCTTTGATGTTGATGCATGTTAAAGTAATTTTTTTAGAAAACATACCATAGGATTTTATGATTAGTGAGGACATAAATCGCTTGTCGATGAGGTAATGGATCAACAACTATAAGGAAAACCCCACTTCCATGAACATGATATTATTGGTGGAATTGTTATTTTTAGGGGGGAGAAACTACCATGAAGCATATAATATGAATGAAATATGAATCACCAAAGCACATCCCCACCTAATATGTGAATAATCACAAAAATCCTAAAAAAACTCATTTTGTTGGTAGACAATGAACAGGGTCACTGAAAACCAAATTTTTTAGATACCCAAAAGTTGTTTGAAACTTATAAGTCCACAAGAAAAAATAATAATTTATAGTCAATATTGTCAAAGTAGTCACAAACCGAGAGAAAATATATATGAACCTCTTATAATAGAATACAAGACCATGGAATATTCTCAAATCCCCCACTATCCATAAGGATATGTAAGACAAAAATTCATCTATATCTGATAGATCCAAATATTATCCCTATTAGGAAATTATATTTCCCATGAAATGAAGTTATAAAGACCTAGACTCACACATTTGATACTTCAAAAACAACATCACTTGTTGAATATCTTCCGAAACATCATGCAGATACTCTGTTTTCACCTCTACATATGGGTAGTCCACACATATATCATAGCTAAAAAACCATGAAATTATTTAGGAACTCATGGAAAAATATGTTTGTTAACCCTAGTAACATATCAATAGTATTAATCACAACAAACAACATCACAAAATACTCTTAATGCCCATTATGATAACAAAGATCACTATGTGTACTAGCATCATCCATTACATGCGTACAATTATATCCTAGTCAAAAATAGAAATTTGTGAAAAATCATTACCCCCTAATTTGACTAAATATTTCATCAATCTATGGAATATAATATTATTTCATCATTATTATGTTGTTCAAGAAATGATAATCAATACACACTCGTAAACTATAATCAGCCTTTTTCAAGAACAAAACTGGTGCACCCCTTGTGAAAACATCAACTGAAAAAACCATTGTTCAAACTACAATGGAGTTATATATGAATATATCACAACTCATAAGGTTTTTTAATATACAAATAAATAAAGATAGAAGATACATATGGTTATAGTTTCATCTCAAAATGGATCTATCGTTGATGGGTAAATGACAGAACCTCCTCTAAAAAGACTTTGTGGTACTCATATATAAATCTAAAAAACTATAATTTTTGAACCACTTATGGAAACACAATCAGATAATCCATCATGTATAATTAGGATAGAGAAAACCTTTTTCCCATTCGAGGGTCTCACTCACCAATCGATAATGATGGCACTCCATCATTATAATAAAAAACATCCTCTCAAAGTAATCTATGATAGCATGCATCAGATACAACCTATCCATGAATAAGAGATATTTCATTTGGTTTTATCTGTAAAAATTTGGGAATCCCCATTTGAAGAAATTTTCATGCACTATATCAGTGTCTCTACATACATCAAACATGTCAGCTCAACCTTCAACAAATGAAGTCATTACCAAGGGAAATATAACTATCTCTTCATCATGTCCCAGTTAATATAATATAGAGGTTCATATGATGAAGTGTGTCTCTATAATATCAATGAAATAATTAACCGATGTAGAAAAAAATAAAATGGTACCACAAACCAAATATGGTTTGCGTGGCACTAACAACGCTAATTCATGGAGTAGGCCATGACCTGTTCCACGGACTCTCTATTCAAGATAAAGGCCACTACCATGGCTGCTCATATAAAGAGGTATTTCTAATTTATGATGACTTATAAGAATGGTAAGGAACTATTTTCACTGATATCCTCATCCGACACAATAATAAAATATATTTAATCCCTAGGATTATACATGACATCTTCCTTTCCTATAGATAATAAACATTGAGGGATGGGAACTACACCGGGCTGATCGAAGACTCTTATTTCCTAACAACAAGAAACCTCAAACCACAACTCTTCATTGTGAGGAATCCTAAGAACGCCCCTCTCAAGATGATCTAGTATTGGAAAACACCCTTTTGATGTGCTTTTATATGACCAAAACCTCTAGATATGTCTTATACATAAATGAGGAGACCTAGTACAATATCTATGCATAGAAAGCCTCCTCAATATTCCTCACCCTTGCCTCATGAACAAGAAACTGGTATGAAGAATAACATATTGTGTTCTTTAAAAAGATCTTGAAATATCAAAAACAAGATCTCCTCTACAAGATAGTAAGTAAATACAGGTGAAAAGTATCCATTAGGATTTAAAATAAAACTATATTATAAACTAACCTTAGAATTCCTTCTTTGAGACTTCCAAATCCTCAGGATCTCTGAGGAATAATAACCACGACTACCTCACTACCCCAAAAATCAATTTCAGAACCAATGATAACGATTTCCTCTTATGATCAAAAATTGATTTGAATGATATCTCAACAACCTCAATCAAGTATTTCATGGCTACAAAGGAAAGAGATCCCTCAAAACAATGTAGACTCTAGGGAAGAAACTCATGGAGTGTCCTCCTCTAAGTGTCATAATTTTCAAAATCCTCCCAGTAGTGAGCTATGAGCACAAACTTCAATACATATTCTATTGGATCCTTATGAGGATATTTTCCTAGTGCCATTAATGGAAAAGAGAAAATAGTCAGTTATCCAAACATAGAATTTCGAATTCATTAACATTATGTTATTCTTTTTATCAATTTATTCTAACCTATCCCATGGTATACCCATTAAAACATAGTCTCAAAGATGAACAATGCATGATCCTTTCTTAGGAATATATCATTAAACTAGTATGAACTTGTATTACTACCGATGTAAGCTCAATGGTTTATGCATCAGATCACTTCCTTCCCTAAATAACCTTGTATAATCCAATCTACCATGTTTGAATATCTTGATATACAAATATGACTTAGTTTCCCTACCATACCTAGAAACCTCACCTATCCCTATCCCAAAACTCCATCATATATCAAAAATAGGCCTTTGATACCAAACCTTCTTTACACATCCCAATAATGTGTACCCCTCTAAGGTCAGAAATGGGATGATATATATAGTGACACCTTATTCCCTCCCCAGTAGGCCTTAGACATGTGATGCGAACTAAGGGTATAATAATCACACAAATGGAAGCCATTACCCTTTAAGATAACACATGAAAAATAGATATATAAGACAGACACCAATAATACCCTACATAGACAATAATATAAAATAAAACCAAATTTCCCATATGTAATCAAATAAATTAACTATTACCGAAGTTAATACTTTAAATACCAATGAAAAATAGTGATATTAATGACCATGATACCCAAAAATCTCTTATAAAACCCATAAGCTAGTAGTAACCACATTTATCTACAACCTTCTCCAACAGACCTGAGAAACGATTTTTATGTATATTGGGTGATTATAGTAGTATACTCATTAGGATTATACCCAAATCCTCTCCATAATAGTTAAATAATTTATTATAAAGAATATTAAATAACACGTGAAACTAACTCATCACCTATATATGTATACAATATTACCAACCTCACCATTTATATTATCAGAACGTATTATATGGAAGAGCATTTAATATAACAATAAACATCAAGGGTACCCTGATACCACTTCCCCATTGGTTCTCCACTCTACCCCACATTTTCACATCCTAATCATCTCTCTCTATATTGCATAGACAACAAACACCATGGTGAAGCACCATAACGGGCACACCATGTAACAAACCGCCAAGTACCTAAATCCAAAGGAAAAAATGAATTTTATGAGGGACACCACATCATGTATAACGTGAATAATACATTAGGTATTTTACCTCAAGTGTTCACATCCCATTCACCATGTAAGGATACTTCAGACATCAAGACCTATACATGTTATAACTATATTATTCTATAGTAAAATATATCCACAATTCATGTGTGTGAATTAAAAACGGTCCATTATAGACCAATAGACATATATTTGGGGAGACATAATTCCCACACATAAAAGTATATACAAATAACAAGATAAAAGAGTTGGGAAATAGGGGGTATCCAGTAATCTATCTTCCAACCATTATGATGGGTAAAACATCAAAAAGACTCAGAATCCCCATGGTTTAAGTTTCCCTAACCGATAGAGAGGATTAGCTTACGAAAAAATAATTACTAAATGATATAAAAAATATCAAAACAACAATGTGTTCATTAAATAGTATCATACTTAATTTCTATTATTATCTCATGGTCTCACATATATCACAACTAAGATCATATATCCTTTATGAATGAAACCATTTGAAGAGCTTCATTAAAATATTTTAAACCTTTTAACTAGTTTTACACAATGTTAATTAATTATTTAACCTCTAATTAACCATTAACAATACAAAATTACCTTTCAGTAACATTACCATAATGTTTCTTTCCCTCTAGTAATAAGAAAACTAAGTCCAAATCTTCTTAGAATTGCAATCTTAACATTGATTCCCAACAAGCTCTAACCCCATGGGTTAATAATTATTTAATTTATTAAAAAAATTATATTCCATATTATTAGTTACAATAGGGAAACATCCAAAGATACAATACATGTATCCAACCATGTACATCTATTTACCTCAAGTATTGGGGAAACAAAAGAAGTTAAACAAAGAACCATGCCAATGACCAAACAAATGATTCAAACAAGCATCTTAATTTCAAACAAACAAGTAATCCCTTCTTCAACCCATTATATCATCCCCAATGTCCTCTCTAACACCCACATGCATATCCAAATGCATCCCTCCCACACCTATATCCAATATTTCCACAACAATCAGGCCTCCCCACCCCATATATATTAACATCCCTCCAGGGTCAGCTATCCCAGGATCATCTTAGATATGAACATCCCCACCCGATATACCACAAAATAATTCCTAGATGAGCCATACTAGGATGAAAAAACATCCCAAGTAGTATGAAACATACATATAAACCATGTTATTGGCCGTAATGCAGGGCATTTATCCTTACCAATCAACGATCTCTCACAACTCCAAATAATAAGGAAATTGAACATTACAATTAATAATGAATCTGAGAGATAACTAAGGCAGTATTATTTATGACATGACAGATTCTTATTTCATCATGAATTAACTAATTCATTAATTATTGGTCCCAACTACGGGTAACATAACCAACAAGCTTTAAAAAGAAGTGAAAATTTAATAAAACAATTAATTAATCATTCTTTTAATTATTTTACCAACAAGAATTTACATGATTTTGGCCTTTATTAATATAAATTAACAAATATATAATCAAATCATTTAAACATGTTTTTAATATTAAAAGAATGACACCAAATTCATTAAACATGTTTCATTGAAATTTATCAAAATATATGAAAATTAATTATAAAATTAGATTATTTACCAATTTCTACATGTTAATATAAGATAATATTATATATCACACTGGTTAGAAAAAATGAAATTAAAAATTATCGTGGTACAAGAAAATATATCCATTCTATTGATATCATATCTTTATTTTAGTTCAATTAATTAATTGATTGCTTTTATTGGAATCCAGGGGAAAAATGTTTTTTTTCACTATTATATAACATAAATAAATAGAGAAGAAATTAATTACCTAAAAATATGGTTGTTATAGTAAATATTAGAATGATAAACGAAAATACAATCCATTACCAAAATAACATTGAACTCTATTAGAGGAAAACAATAATTTTTTTAATTAGATTGCTTCCACACACAAGGACAAGAATGTTCTCATAATTTATTATTGTCTCAAAATTTCCCCATGTGTTTTTTCCAAAAGTACATGAATTATATCTTGGTATTGAAGTCTAATTTATGAGAGAATTTATCTAAAATGAAAGAATGTTTAGACCCAGAATCAATCAACACATTGGTATAATCTAAATAAACAAAAATTGTATGTGATACTAATTCATTTGATATCCCAATATCTGCTAAAGTAGTTGAAAAATATTTCACAACCCCTTTCTGCTTGTAGTATAGATTCTTTCCATTAATTATTTTCATTATTGGAAAATAATTTTCATAATGATAGATTTTATTGCACTTAAAAATTGTATTTAATATAAATTACATTTTTTTATTACCACTACCTTGATCATTTATAGTGAAATTATGAGCCTTAAATTCCATTTTACCACATCAGAAACACCAACATGAATTCAAAAGGCATTCCCCAGTGTTCTTTTTACTAAAATTTCCCTAACTATAATCTTTAGTTTTTTACCATTATAATTATTTGAAGAGTTCTTCCATTTCGTATGACATCTGATCCAAATATTTTTTTAAAAACAAATTGTCATAAAAAAACTCTTTTCCCACCTTCTCTTGACATCAAACGTGTTTTTCATAACATTTCAACTCATGAGATTATAATTAACATATTTAAATTGGATTTATTCCTGATAAATAATTATTGTTTTTATTATAAATATTCCATATGAAAATTAGAGCATACCATTCTAGTCAAGTGAATTTTACATTATAATCTTCCGCTAAGTCAACCTCCTACCTAAATTATATTAATTTTATCCATCCTATATAATAATTCCTTAGGAAAATATTTCTAAGGATTCATAACATTGAATTAATCCCAATCAGAAGGTTTAATATCCTCAGTATCCCTGATATTTTTAACCATCAACCACTATTGATCGGCTTCACCTTCAATGTAGTAAACAACAAGACTAACATTTTTCTATTGTGAACACCTCATGAAAACAAGCCTATGTTCTAGTGATTTAATTCACAATTCTACGTGATCATTTTTAGATTATCCTTTGAATAATGGGGGGATGTTACCTCATGATATTATCCACAAACGAAATGTTTCTTTATGGATAATCTAGCTTATCTCATGGACGAATACCTCCACTACTTATATCATGAGTCAAATGTTCCATCATAGTAAAAAACTATTCAGTTATGATTCTAATAATTTTTAGTTTCTAATTTGGTTGTTTGTTTTCCTCATAATGTCATCCTATCATAGTTGCCCAGTTTTCTCTACATAAAACTATTCGGAACACATATATATTTTTTATTAAGCAACATGAAAATCTTAATTTTTTTATCATTTCAATCATACAATAATGTAAAATTAATTTTTATATGTTTATTTAACAATATTATAACTACTATAGTAATCTAAATTGACTTGTGGTACCATATATAAGTCTTAATCATTTAATATTTACTTAATCCTGATATCAGGAAACAATTTGTCTTTAATTTACATTTAGGATCTTTTCATGTTTATATTTTTAGATAATTAGGCCATAACTATTACATAACATCTCAAATTTTACTATATAGATGGTTATAATCTATACAATTATTCACAAAAATAGAAATCCTTAAATAAAACAAGAGTTATTTCCTTGATAAAAATATTCTTGAATTATTTCTTTATCCTACCCTACCTTATTTCCTGTGAAAAAAAATCAAAAAATTTGGGATGAGCACAAAAAGGTCAGTACGAGATAACGAAAGAAAACATTAGTCCATGAATACATACAAACCAATGAAATCAAACTTTTAAAGCATAATACATAAGATCATTATGATACCTTATGAAATCACAATATTTTTGAAAAACTGATAGGTAACTTGTGGAATCCATAACAAACTTACTTTTTAGCTTGCACATCTATATATGGAGTAACATTCATGGTTATGTTTGGGATACCCATCATAGTATATTCCCTAAATCAATTAGGATAAAACTTAATGTTAAACTATTTCACGTTACCAAATACATTGGAGAGATATCTTGGGTTATCCCGCCCTTGGTTTAGCATTGAATAACCCATATATGTAAACAAATCACATGAAAAATAAAATAATCATAACAAAAAAAACAAGCTTAAGGGAAAGATAAAACTTCCACAATGCAATCACAATATATCAGTTCAAGATATTTACATTATCAATACATCACCAAAACCATTTCCCATTAAAAATTTCCCTAATATTAATATGGTATTTACATTACTTTTTAAAAAAATTACGACTTGAAGTCTAATCCAAATATCATATAATGCTTGTAATGACAGAAAGGTTGTGGTCGCCACATACCTTAAAAAGAAATAGCCCATTTGTAGTTTTATAAAACGATTCATAGAAAATGGGTCCTTTTTAAAACAATTAAATTAAATTAAATGTAAAAGTGTTTGATTATATAATGTATGATGGAATGTCTGGAATAAAACAAAATATTCCCTAATGAAAGGAGATTGAGATGAAATCCCTTACCATGATGCCAAATCATCATTTATATTCCTTATTATTCTGGAAGAATAAAATTAAGTTAATTCATACATGTTATAAAACATTTTCATTATTTATTATTCTTTTTATTTTACTTATTACCTTTTTTTACAATTTCATAATTATTCTAGTTCATATTGATCGTTTTGTTATCATTCAGTACTTGAGTAAAAAATGAGCACGTTTGATGTAAATTTTCCACGTTGTCAAAATTAGGTCATCTCCATAATCATATTTAGTATTTAAATATAATATATATTAATTATATATGTATTTAAAATACTCCATTACATTTGGAGATATGAAATGAAATTCACCTTTCATGGAGACAGTAGGCCATATGAATGAATTAATGCTGCATTAATTTATTTGTCATATTAATAGAATAAAACAAAATAATACATAGTTCTATTATAATTATAGTTGTATATAAATGTTATATAAGATAAATAAGTTTATTAATTACATTATTTATATGTTCTACTTAGGGCATGAATTATTCGAATAACATTGGGGGCGGTAGTCCGCACATCCTCAAATGAAACTATAGTATTTAGACATTATGGAAATTATAAAGTTATGAAATAAATAAATAAATAAATAAGGATAGAGAAAAAATATATATCCAATATATATATCATATATAAATACAATTACATCTTAATTTACACCATAAGAGGCGGTAGGAAAATTGAACAATCATTATTTCGGGAGGTAGTAGTTCGACGTATGTAGAAACAGTATGTTCTTATCTATTAGATGGAGGTGTGTGTAAGTGTAGTTATAAAACTTCTCATAAAAAAATCAAAGTATATTGATTATTATATTGTTATTATGTAATCATTGAATAAGATGATCAGTGGTAGTCAATGAGTAAAATAATAGAAATGAACATGAGAGAAGACAATACCTCTAAATTGGATAGGTTAATTTGATTCAAGAAAAAGGATTTACTGAATTTTCTTATTCAAAGGTCATGGAACATTTGAATTTGGTAGGGATGTTGGGGGATTATTTGGGCTGAATATTGAAGAGACAAGTTGCATGACATGTATGAGTAAGTGGGTAGAGGTGGTGGACTTTTATACGAGGGAGGAGGGGCACTTTAGAAAAGTGTGGAAATATTATTTTATTATAAATTTGTTTTCAAATTATAATTGTTCAAAAGTAATATATATCTGAGAAAAGATGATAATAGGTCTAAAATCATTAATTCAATAGGTTTTATACATGTTTAGGTCTGAACATTAGCATTATCTTTTAGCATTAAGCCTTTGTTAAAATTATAAACTCTAACCATGTCTTCTTTTATTTTCATAATATATGGTTAATACTATTACAGTAAAATGCCAATAAAACGAAAAGTTTATCATTAATAAAAAAAATTAACATTATATATGTCATTTTACCGAATCTAATAATATTAGCAGTGTTATATCGTTTAATAAAATTTTATTTTGTTTAAAAACTCATTGATTTCTATCTTGATAATATTTAGTAATTGATTTTTGTTAAATTCATAATAACTAGATTATTTAATAACAAAGGCATAAAATAAAAGATATTATTTCAGAATCATCCATAAAATTATTTTATGGAATAAATATGTTTAAATTATATTAATTTTAAAATTTATAATAACATCTATTTGAATCAATCATTAATAAGGTAATCTCTGCATTATTATTATGTCGTAAATAAATTTTTTATCTAATATATAAAAATTATAAATAAAATACCATGATCTAGGAGATATTTTTATCTTTACAATGATTTTATATAGTCCAATATATTTATTATTTAACCCTATATTAAAATTTATTTAGTAAAAGATACATGTTTATGTTATATTTATCATTAAATTAAATTAATTCTTATAAAATGTCATTATCACATCCAATTGGATCTATAGGGTCCTTAAATCGACCCATGGATGACCATGGTCAAAAATATCTCAAAAAATAGGATTATAAAATGTGTTAGGGTAGACTTATATTATTGTTATATTATATTTTTCTTTTATTTTCAGGTTTAACTCTTTAAACATGGTAAATAAAAAATATTAATTATGTTACCATTCATAATGTACAAAAATAGAAAGAACATATTTAAAAAATTTGGAACATAAGATTTCAATTAAGGAATAGTTTTTTCCAAATTAAAAATGCATAATATGATGAAATTAATTTAAAATTAAATCCCACTGTCAAAACCAAAAAAGGGTATTTAAGAAGTAAAAACTATCAAAATATTGACATATGTTTATGTCCAATTTAAAATTCAAATCACATACAATTAAAAAACATGGATTAAATGAAAAAACCATATTCCAATTACACATTAAAACCAATTAAAACTAATAACTAACTATATAAAATATTATATGAAATAATTGATTTAAATTAATATGCAGTATTTTTCAATATTCATTAAAAAATAAACATTATCAGAAAATTTAGAAAATTTTTAATAGAGTAATTTTTCATGTCACTCTTCAATAAAATAAGCTAATTTTTCCAAATAGAACATATGAAGGTCAAAAACCTAGATTTAAAATGGGTTTTTCATCAAAATGCTGTAAAACTACATTTTAAAAATATAAGAGTATTTTATGAATAAAATTTTATTCATTCTAAATTTGAGCCTCTTAAATTAATTGGATAAATGTAAAAACAATTAAAAATAATGTATAATCATATTTTAGTTAGTTATATTCATTCCCTCTATTAAAATGTTTATGAGATAACTACCATTTAAAATAGTAATAATATTATTTTATTTTTGAGTTGAAATCAATTTTGTGTGCAATGTAAGATTTCCAAGAAACACATTATTTTATATTTAGTATGCTATCGAAAAAATTGTACCCTTTAATGAAAAATTAATTTATTATTCATAAATATTAATAGATATATTATTATATTAATACATTGGATCCTACCTGACGAGATGAAAAATCATGACCAACTGTTGCTGCAATCCAATTTAAATGGATTTAATTTAAAATAATTAAATAATTAAAGTTAAATAATTATAATTTTTCCATAAATATAGGAAAAATAAAATTATAGGGAAATCAACATAAATGGGTGGTTATGATAAAAATAAATCCTTATTGAAATTGAAAAAATAATACATATTAGATGGTTAATTAATAAATTTAAATGATATAAAAAATATAAAATCACAATCAATGTTCTATATAACTATAATTATTAATTACTAGATTAATTAAAATTATAGGATGTGTTTAGATCATTTTGAAAAGTATAATATTAATCATATCAAGTGGTGGGGAATTAATTTCCTTTTTAATGTTTCATTTTCCTTGATATTAAACACATATGATCTATGATTTAATAATATATATTATTTTTATGAGTAAAAAATCACTACCAAATTTAATGGAAAAATTTCACATGTGAATAAAGAAAAATAATTTTTTTACATAACTATAATAACTAATTCTTCTCTACCCCATGGATTTAGAAATCGTCATTGGAGGATCACAAATGATTAATAAACCCAAATACATTGGCCATATAATATAAGATAAGAGTTGAAAAAAAAATAAGAGATATTGTTGTTATACTAATAAAAATATAAATATAAATCAATGTAGAATAATGGAAAGAAGAATAAAAACCAAAATATGGTAGGTTAGAACACTAGAATAGCCTACAAGTGGTTGCACCTATACAACTATAATGAATCCATTTTTTAAATAGATATATTTGATTATTTATATAGCATTTTCATCTTATTTTACCCTTATTAATTTTTTTATTGAAATGGAGTTCTATTTCATAAATGAGAATTACCCATAGAGAAATATATCAAAACATATGTATCTTAGTCTTCATTATGATATTTCTTAGAATGAATCACTTTTAAACCATTAAAAGTTCAAACCTACACCATTTGTTTCATTTACACACATTTTCGTCACTTCATATTTCTCTTATACATCTTGAACGCGATTTATATTGAGAGATGCCTCTTTCTTGTACAAAATCCTCTATTTTTATTATTTCTCCAATTTTTATGTTCTATATGATCTAGTGAGAATCCTATATCAAGTAATGTATTCAACTAATAAAAAATGTGATCTATTTGTCTCCATTTTTAACATTTATTCTCTTTCATTTGCTGGTATCACACCATGATTCTACTCAACATGGCTTGAAGTGCATGAAATATTCCTAATATGTAATTAGTATGTTCATATTGCTCTAAATGTCACTAAATCAATGAGATAATTATACATTAATATCAATGATGATTCTCATATGAAATCTGTCAATATTCAGTTAAAGAAAATTTTCATGACATTTATATATTTACCACAAAGAGGTATCACATATATATTTTTCTAATGAAATATTTTAGTGAATTAAATAGATTCATGTAAAATTTATTTAAATGAAATATATTAGAATAATTTTTTTGTTGGTGATACTACTTCCAAAATAATGAGAACCATAAGAGCCTTAATCAACATCTTACATTTTGGTGACTATTTATGATATTCAATTAAGTTAGGGAGGATTCCATTGAAACCCCAATTGTTGAGGAATTTTCTTTCATTAGAAAAGTCTCAACGGGTGATATTTTTTAAACAATATTTGATCATTTCCAAATATTTTACTCCAGAAGGGAGTGTCCAATTTTTAATTTAGTCCATTATGGGTACCAAACCTCCAGTAATGGTTAGAGATTATATCGGATCATCACACCCCTAATTAAAGTAAAACTGTTTTAAATCATCAATGTCATAGATGATGAATGTGGAGAATAACCATTAGTGAGAAATTTGGATGACTATCATGATTGGTATGAGAATGAATAGAATTGTGGATACTTATGCCATAACACATCATGATAATTTTGTGAAGAAGGATGTTACTCAGCATCAAATTTAAATGGGACTCATCCATTTATAACCTCACATAGCCACTGATAGGGAGAACTCATTCATAATAAATCACACATTCCTCATGAATATACTTAATAAAATGTTTTGAATTAGGTTTGATATTCTTATAGGCTATCTATAGCTATAAGGATATTCAATGGACAATGACAATGGATTTATATTATACAACATTTTTAGTGAAATAATCTAATAGAAGGAAGGTATAAGGTATGATTTCATTGCTTCGGGAGACAAATATAATCACTATAAACACCTGGTTATGATTTTTTTGTTTCATTATTTTACCAATAAGAATATAAAGATCCATCTAAATATTTCTCTGATTATAGGGGAGTTGTATTTGAATAAGAGTCCTCATCATATAAAACTCTCTTTATATACAATAATAACTTCTATAGATTTATTTTATAAGAGAAAATCAAACATAACAATCACTTTTATTTTCATCTATGTTACAAATCAGATCATTCTTTATCATTGGATAACTACTCATCATCCTAAACACCCAATCAATATATTACAGCTGAAAATATACTTGATAAGGTCAATATATAACTGAATCCTAATTTACGGTCCTTTTTGTGACTAGGATTTATCAATATGAAAATGAGAGTGAGTAAATAGTTTTCAATATCTATATATAATGGAATTTTGGATAACACCATTCTTAAAATATTGTGGATATGGTTTTCATTCTACACATAATTATTAAAAATGAGAATGGTGCATAATTATTATTTAATTGGGGAAATTTATAATTTGAGTGATTTCCCTTCTAATTTTTTCATCAAAACCAGTGGTTTCAAAAGTTACTAATTGAGTTTATAAGATACATAATAGAAAGCATCATAAAATCGATATGTGGATATATACATCGTCATCATCATGAGGGGGGGGGGGGTTAACTATATTTTTATTGAAATACCTAATGTATGTAATTTGTTCAAAAGTACCTCTAAAATAATTACTGTTTTGAGGATGAATAATTGTGAGGATTTGAATAGTTTTATAATAATTAAAAAAATCCATTGTAAAATACTATAAAACCATGAAATTATTGGGACATTACCCTGATGACACACTTCATAGGGTTTATCATCAGGATATTCTATTTACACATTCCAAATATTTCATGATGGTCGACAAGATCATCATAGTGATGTTGGAACCTATAAAATATATAATTGAAATAGAATTTCATTTATCATCCAAGAATGGCCCTGATTATTTGAAACAATAAACATTTGATTGAGGTTCCAACGTTTTTCACAATAAAAATTGGGAATAGTAGTAGTATACAAGATGAGGTCATCTAAAAGTGATGAATTCAATATCTTTAGAGTCTATCATGACCAGAAATTGCCTTGGGAAACTACCTATAATAGATAGAGAACAGAAATCTCTATATACAATAATCTAAAGATCTATAATCATAAATAAAAAATTCTTTTCGAAAATATCAACTATTATATAAAAATTTCTTATAGAACCTAATATATAAATTTATTTTGATAATAGGAATAATGTTTTTGAGTAATTTGATGTATTGATTCTATTATATAAATTAGTATTTAAGAAATCATCAAGTAGATAATCTAATATTTGATAATTTATGGGGATTCAATTATTTAAAAAATGTCTTTATTCCTTGTTGAACATATGATTTTCCATGTAATGGGTAATCAAATTATATTCTATTACCCAAATCCCTATGTAATTCAAAATAAATATACATTAATGTTGACCCTTGGAAGTGATATATATAAAATTCACTTTCAATGCCATTGTGGAAAGCTCAGTATAGGTCTTATATCCATTTTTATACCTATATTTACCATACTCATCTCATAAATGGTGGAAGAGATACTCTATTTGAATTGTGGTTGGGAATTTCAGAGGTTGACTTTTTCTTATTTCATGTCATTGTCCACAAGAGATTCCACATGACTAATAAATAATACAGGCGAATTTATATCCTTTTAAAAGGATAAGGGGACACCAAATATAACTATGAATTCTAGTGGATTTATATCATTATCTATACAATTATATATATTCTTTCTCTATTATTTTCATTGTGGGTTGATGAAACATTTATATATTGATTAATAAAATTCATCACATGAGAATTTTCTATTTTTGGATGGAATATGGGAGATCAATGAACAATATTGCAGACCAAGGGTATCATGATATTTTAATAACATAAAGTGATTTTTCTAATTAAGGAAATTAACCTCTAACGTTTTTATTTAATATTAAATTGATGATCATAAATTAGTTATCATGGATAAGATTATACAGAAACTAGAGAATGATGTTCGAAAACTATGGGGTCTCACTAGATTTGAACCATCCACCTCTAGTTGATTGTTAGGAAATTAATATTCATTATTGAGTAGCATCCAATTATATATATGAATATTATCCAATACATTGGGAGAGGCAATCCACATAAAAAATTATCTCATCATTTGTTCTATATCTCTTTTTTAGAAACATTCCTCATCATTTTGGGAATCCCTATATTTTTTATTGTTCATCATGATAGAATATAATTCTAACATATCCTTTGATTATGTACATTAATAAATATTTGTAAGACAATGGAATCATAAAATGTATATGAATTGAATGATTTTGTAGGCTAAAAATATATTCACGGTCCTACTAGATAACAATGAAAATAAAATTTGAAACCTTGTCCCTAAGATGGACATTGAGTTTTATCATTCTAATGGGAAAGATCTATTTCTAATTGTACCCATGAATGATCATATTTTATGGGGGAACTCTTCCTTATAGTATCCCAACTATACAATATTTTCTACTAAAAATAATTTAAATCCTAGAATGGGTGTTAAGATGAGCCCCTAAATTATAAAAAATACCTAGATATACTAAAACATATATGAAATTCCTCAAGACATAACATTATATTTTCCTAACATAAATAATGGGTTCAAGAGCATTCCCTACAAAAAAATACAAAAATGAAATGAAAAATCTAATATTTATATATATATAAATATATAATATAATAATTATATCTTCCTATTAAAACTTTGAATTTTTATTAAAATTATTGAATATGTGTATGAAATATTTTAAATATCTATATAATAAAATAAAATATAACATTTAATACTGTATAAATGAGATATTGGAAGCTAAAACAACTAAATATATCACATCATTCGTAAATATAATTTTTTTTATTTTTTTTCAGTAAATTTTTTTATATTTTGAATAATTGAAAATAATTTAAATTAGGAATAAATTATGTTCAAATTGAATTAAAATAATAATTAACAATATTAATAATTTTAAAATCTTTTTTCTAATATGAAAAAAATTACTATATTTTTCTGTTTAATATCAATAGCGAATTCTAAAATTTTCACAATTAATTTCATAAAATTAAAATCATTTTAGTTCTAATAATTATAATATATTCCTCAGATTATTATTTTTGGATATTTCCAAAACATTTTATTTTTTGGTGAGTAGTGAAATATACACTTTTTACTAATATTTAAACATTAATGAAATTTTTAGTATAAATGTATTACTAAGATATATGAGAAATGTATTCATCAAAATTCATGCACATAATGATTTACTTTATTAATTTTAAAACTTTTATTAAAACATAAATACCTACATTTTATTTTTTTTAAACAAAAGTAACATTTCTGTAAAACAAAATTAAATAAAAATATTTTTCAACATACTAAAATTAATATTTTTAACTTTTTGAAATTTAAATAGTTAGATTTTTATTAAAAAATGTTTTGATTAAATTAAACATATTGTATAAGGAGTATATTATTTTTTTATTATAATTTCTATGATAACCTGATAAAGAATTAGCCTCTTTGGAAAAAAGATTATTTTTAGGGAAATATTATATATAAAATGTTGTCAATTTTTAAATTAAATCAATATATTTTGAATTACATCCACTAGTTTAGAATCTAAATAAATACATAAAAAAAATCTTATATTGTTTTCTAATCAAGTTTATATTATATTATTAACAATTCATTATAATAACAACAATTTTCTATAGAATATTTTTTCAATCACATTATATTTTTTGATTTAAATTGTAATTTATCAATGATTATAAAAATATTCATGTTCAATCGAGCAAATAATTTTATTAAGAAAACGTAAATTTATTAATAAGTTTTGTCTTATATATTTTTTCAATAAGATATTTAAAATGATAGTTTTTAATCATTAATTTTAAATGAAAAATGAGTTATGGTTGTATGTCACAATTTTTATAATTAAATAGTCACTTACAAACTTACAAAAAATATTTTTATGTGTTTTATTTACATTCATATTTCCCAAAAACAATTTATACAGTTAATACACTGAAAACACCTATCCCGCCTAACATGAATGTCATTCCATTCTTACAAATTACCTAACTATATTTTTCTATGAAAAATCCCCATTTTTTCACACATAAAATGAGTACACTCCAATACATTGTCCAATAAAATCTAATAAACAGTAATTTATAATTAATTTATGTTCTATATCACTCTCTTAATCCACAAAAATGGTTCCTAGGGTATTTTGTAATCCCTTAATGATTTAAGAAGACAAATTGAAAGGTAATGGCTCTCATCCTCCACATTTCTATTTAAGGAATTATTTTGTGAAACCCCATTTGAGTTTGAATTTTTTATTGATTAAAATGATTATAATATACCCTTTATTCTATAAGAAATCAATTTTTAAGACAAAATACCATTACCTATTATTAAAACATTTCATTAAATTGTTTTAATGAGAAATTATGTTATCAAATATAACTCAACGATTGTCTCCGTCAATATTTTAATTCATGAAATTACATTTTTAGAAAATAGTCCATGTGATTATGATTCCAAATATTAAAAATTAACTATTTATTAACATAATTATTCCTTAGTTATTCTAGAATAAATTTCACTCCTATTAAATCATTTCCTAATGCCTTTTGTATAACACTAATGATGCCTTAATCAACCAGTTATTTTGAGTATTCATGTTGAATATAGTCAGATATAATAACATTCAATAGTATGTATTTAGAATAAATTTAAAATTTTATAAATATGAATATTTTTTTAAAAAAATAAAAATTTAATTTTAGTTTTCAATATAGAATGTTACATTAATCTCGAGTTAACAAAATATAAAAGTTTTAGTTTTAGTCACTCAATTAACATGAAATGTTATAAATTTCACCTAATTGAATTTTATTTTTAAAATATTGATATAATTATCCCAGAGATGATATTATGTAACAGAAACTCATTAGATTAAATGAATTTATTTTATTATGTATTCTTTTATGATGATTTCATATATGACTAGTGTGATTAGAAACAATAAATCTTATATTTTCTAAGGAACCATTCCTTTCAAACATAAAAACTTTCCTTACTACCAATGTAAACAAACATATTATAAAATATATTAGATATTAGATATTTTAAACGTTATATTTCACAATACAAATTTTTTAATGGATGTGTTTGTAGAAAAAATATATTTTAATACGTTAATATTTTATCAAACAAGATGATTAGTCAATATATTTTAAAATAAATTACTGATCCTCGAAAAGGATGAATATTTTGCTATACTAGATAAATAATCATGATTTCTACAACTAGCCAAGGTAGCATTGTAAAGAAAGCATTTATATGGTCCCCACATATCCAAAAGGGAGTTCTCAATCCACACAGGTTGGTGACTAGGACATGTTGTCATACAAAATAAGTTTGGGATTGAATTTTCCAAAAACAGTACTAAAGTAAGATAAAAAACAATATGAGTAAAAACAAACATTAGAAGGATAAGTTTACTAGAATTTGAATAGCTTTAAAACCCCAATGTAATATAAAAATATACAAAAAATGAATAAAAAACCCAATCCCCAATGAACTCAACTCCTAATGCACAAATATCAATAGCTAGTATTACTTCTATGTTGTGGTTTTCCCCTACTCAATCCTAGAAGGAGATAATCAAATAACACCCAATGTCACAGGTAATGTTTGATTTAAAATCTCAATAGGGTCTCACCTGGGATTATATAATATATTCCATCATATAATTAACAAAATAACGTTTTCAATTTCCAATAAAAATGTTTGGAATTTCAAAATAATTTTTAAACATATGATGATACATTAAAAATGATGGAAATACATTAATAAAATCTTCACATTTAAATTGATGGAATGTTTTTATACAATTTAATTAAAAATATTTTTATATAAAATACATTATATAAATTCATAGGTCATGTTAAAAAATTTACAACTATGAATTCCATATATTTAAAAAAAGTGAGAAACATGGTAATATGCCTAATATTAATATAGTTCTAGCCTACGAGAAATCCCTCAAACTCTAAGTGAATATATAATATGTGCATACAAACACCCATTTAAAATTGGTCGATGGGACATTATCACAATCCTATCAGGAATGTGACTTGCCACTCTTAGGTTTTTGAACATTGTAAGTCATATAATATTATCCCGATAACTCACTAACTTCATAGTCCATCAATGTCACCCTGTACAAAATCATTGAATGAGAGTTTATTTAATGAATTTTTAAAATATAATTCATCATTTTCCATATAAAATATTCCAATTTCCATTTAAAACACAACATACATGTTTTTAATTAACATCATTCATATTTCAAAGATAAAAAGTGATTGTTTGTATCAAAATCAATTAATCCAGTTTCATCAAATAAATATGAAATCAATTTCATATAATTAATTTCCACAATTTAATTACACATTTTTCCTTCATAAAATTTTCACTATTTAAATTTATCATTTTAAATTTTACCTATTTTCCAATATTTTTGCAGGAGAACCCAAATTTAATGGAAATTTTAGGTTTCCAAAATTTCATTCCAAATATCCATTTTTTTTAAAAAAAATCCCCCAATTAAATGGAATTATATATTTAGGAAATCAAATTAAATAAATTTTAATAAATGATATTTAAATAAAATAATTTTAATTAATCAAATCAATTTAGGGTTAATAAAGTAGTCCAATCAAAACAGAAAAACCTATATGAGGATTATAGGATCTCAAATCACAACATGCTAAATGGTATTCTTCAATGAAAAACATTGTCAATGGGAACCAAGAATCGTACCAATGTTTATGATTCTAAATAATTGTGCTATATCCTCCATCTAATACAAAGATCTACAAAACTATAATGAGGAAAAGGGAGAGTGGGGGACATATATAATATGAGGAGGAATCCAATCAGGACAAGATTGAACACTGTTTTAGTAGATTTTATTTGCTTATATATGGTTGTATAGGTCCAAATATCTTCTCATGATAGCTTTTGTTGATGAATAAAACGTTAAGGGGTTGTCAAAGACCCTCAGTGGTTTGAAAATTGGATTTGGGAAATTTGAAAAAAAAATAAGATTAGAAAACTTTTAAGTATGTTTAGTTTGGAAGGTTCATATGGATAGAACATTCTATGGGCCCCATTCATTCTCCCCTTATAAATGGAGAATTATTTCATCTATGTTGGGGCATGATTTCTGAATTTTTTGCCAAAAATAAAAACCATAATTACCTCAGTGTTATCTGTTTCCTCTCGTATGTTTCACAATTTTGGAAAACCATACACCAACCATGAACATCCCTGAGATTTTCAAAATAAACCTTGTTTTCACCCAAAACAATAGCAAATGAATCAAAACCAAAAATGTTTAAATGCGGGGTTTAAGAATAACTGAAAATAGCAACATGATGTTACAACATCAAAACCATAGAATCATTTTATCCCTAGAATGACTTTAAAAAATCATTTAGTCAAAAAATATTAGGACATTTCTCTCTAATCGGTGCCACCGCCCTTACATATCATGAGTATGAGAAACATTATTCCATAACACTCGAACAAAAGGTACAATCCTCACAAATTATACCTTGTTTTTGTAGTCAACTATCTTGAATGGACATTCAGTAAATTATAAATCATTTTTAAGATCAATATCACTCTGGATCAGAATAGAGGATGGATCAGATAAATAATTTTCTAGCTCAGATAAATGGAACATGTTATATATTAACATCTTTTATAGTGTATGGGCTAAAGGTTCCAAAACTATCCCCACCTTCTCCGCAACAAAAAAGGTCCCAATAAATAATGAGTAATTTTCCCTTTCCTCCAAAGTCATCGATGACTGAAAGTGGTAATAATTTCAAAAACATCATGTCAATAATTAAAATTTCAATGTTCTATGATAATTATCATCATTATAATTAAAAAACACTATTCCTTCTTCATTATATAATGATTCAAATAAATATATGATATCTTAATTTGATACAAGGTGGGTCCAACCAATGAAACATCACCAATATTTTACCAACCCAATAGATATCTACAAGGATGGTCATATAAGGAATCAATAGGATCCATTTTGATCATGATAATGCATCAATTGTTATATAAAAACTCAACCATCTAGAAGTGATTATCCCATGCTCCACCAAAGTCATGGATGATGGCTTAGATCATATCCTCAAGAATATGTAATGATATTTGTATCTGGACATCCAACCATGGATGATATTTTGTAGTCAAATAAACCATAGACCCCAATGACTCTTAAATGCCTTTCCAAATTATAGGGATGAATCAAGGATCTCGATAAGATTCAATCGTATATTTAACTCCATGAAAACAAACAATATCATTAATTTCAGGAGTATCAAACTACTCATCCTTATATTAATTATGAATGGGTGTAATGTGTTATGACTTATTCAACATGTTTATAATAGCACATATCACATTACTATATATCTAGGTATAAGGAAATTAAAACAAATTCAATGAGTTTCATCCCACCCCCATGTAGGAACTGGATGTGGCTAAAGAATACCAGTAGGTTTCTAGTGCTCATCCTTAACCAGTTTGGATGTATAAAAATGAGCGGAAAATTCTATAGTTCCCTATCACATAACTGTCCCCCAGAATCTACATCACATGTCACAAGACTTCTTTGTGGTTCATTTGATCCCAGACCATTTGTAAATATGTAAATCTCCATTCATATCAATATTTATTATTAATTTCACAAAAATGAGGTTCTTTTATCATATAATTCCATAAATGGAGAATGAACAGTTTGGAATGGTATCCCCATCATAAATATTTTCAATACTACTATGAAAATCTTCATCAATTTTTTGTTTGTAATGAATTATCTCAAGGAGAGTATATGAAAACAAATCACTAGATAATGAAACATCGGCTTCTAATTCCAGAACTCCAATATGAAACTATAAAAAAGATCCATCGAGTTCCACTTTTATGATGATCTTCTACAACCATAGATATTAGTCTCTTACTCAATGAATGCACATAAACATTTCATTTCCTTAGTAAATAGTTGATTTTAAAATCAAATTACTTTAGGTATTCCATCCAATTCCTCGGGTATAGATTCAGATAATTTTGAGAGAAGTTATAAATTCTGAAATTATATTCTAAAATCATGGTATAAATTTCTCCATAATGGTGATTTTTTCAAATAATAAATTTGTGCATCATAGACTTATTTTCAAGGTCATGGGTCAGATAATTATTCTCTTGTGAGCTAAGATGATGACAGACATTTAAATCATCTTGATCACCACGCATAAAAACATTTTCTAAAGCAGATTCAAATTCATCATAGAAGACCACCTAGGCATGCCTAGCCTCAATAACACTCTTTAATAGGGATGTAGTAAAAAATAATTTTGAATCAATAAAATAACACAAAAATTTCACAACCCAAGATAACATCACACGTTTATGATTTTTTTAGTCATCAGAGAATCCAACATTGAAAATTACTTTACAAACCAGTTATAATGACCTTCCAAACACAAGAATCTCTAAATATTGAAATCATTTAGAGGTTTTCCCATGAAAAAAGAATGGTTAACTTCTCATGATCAATGGAATTACTATGTTCTTTCAGCATGTTTCCCAAGAACATCATATCCAGAATCCAAAAAACAAATTTTGAAATCATGGAAAAAAGACGGTGGTTTTTCATAAATTCCAGAACTAATATCAAATGTAAAAATAATCCTTTTAATACATAGATTAATAATGAATTTCATCCTCTAATTTATCCATGATGGTATCAAGATAATAATCTAAATTCTATTTTATAGAAACCTAAAAGAATGCATGATCATTATTTAAACCAAATGGAATGGAAATGTACTTATAATTACCATACCAGCTATGAATAGTGTTTTCTAAAGTATGATTCCTTTATCCTCAAATGACTGTATCCTGACTTGGGATCAATATTCTTAAACTACTTCACCCATTTAAACTAATCTAGCTGATCATCAATCAGTGGAAACTTATAATTTTTTTTACTATAATTATATTTTCTTTATAACCAAAACAAGGTTGAGGTGAACAATTATCATTCTTAGTAAAGAGAACATACACACCCAAAGGTGAAACAATCAGGATTATAAAACCATTCCCTAGAATACCATCCTATTAATTATTCAAATACTTTGTTTTAGTTAGTGGAATTCAGTAAGAACGAATAGAAATAGGTTGATTACCAAACATGAAATATATAGAAAACTATAAATTCATACTGGTGTAAAACAAGATAATTCATAATGAAACAAATTGGGGAACTCAATGAACATTTGGGGGAGATAAAAACTCAAAGATTCATACTCTTTATTAATGGATAAAAATGATATCACTTTCTTTAACTCCAGATTAGAGGGTCCTTAGTTACTAGACCAAGAGTCCTATTCTACTTAAATTTTATAGAATACACTATTAGGTGTAATAAATGTGTCATGAAAAAGATAAAAATAAATATTGTATTTTTTGGGATTGATCCAAACCATCCAAGAAATTATGTCAAGTGGTTTCATGTTGAGATCCAAAAAAATCAAGAAAGATCTACATCTGACAAAGAGAAGACACATGCAAGACTATAGAGATTATAATCCCTTATTTTTCTAAGGGGTGTATTCATATCCCTAAAATAATATAAAACATCATAGGAATATTGATAATTTTAACAATATGGGTTGAAATGAATGAATGAGATGCATCAGTATTATATAAAAAATTCACAAATGATGAAGTTATAGTGATGGTACTTCTCACAGTCGCATGACTAGTATCTGTTTCCTCTAGAGAATCTTCCACATTGTTAAGACCCTCCATCTAGGATACATATGGATATAAACCCTTTGTGTTTGAATCTTTTGATTTTAACTATTGTTTTGTTGGGGTTGATGATCTTGTGCCACTATTTTGATTTAAATAAACATGAATGAAGATCATGAAACGACCTTATCATCCACTAGAACGGCATAACTTTGGTACCACAATGTAGACCCTCACATTATACCATGGATTTCCACAATGTTAAAAAATAAAATTACATCATTAATGCGATGCAAGTGTTTTAGAATGACCATTTTGTCGAGAACTACAATGATAATCATAAAACATCCTTTTTACATATAGGAATTCACACTTCCACTGGGAGAAATGGGAAATCATGACAACCTTGAAATTACAACCATGCCCATATCAACCATAAAATCACTATCTAGTACATAATTATATGAATAACTATTCATCATGAAAAACAGAGAAGTGATATATCGTTGATTTGTATACTCAAACAAGTGGGCCTTCATCTTCTCATTGGATACTATCTGAGTAGAAAACTACACACTATCAGTAAAATAGTTTTCATAATCTCTCTTAGTCTTATCAGCCTACACGAGTCTAAAAAAATTAGTATCCTTTGAAAAAATCATATGCTAGGGATAGAAATGGTTGGGTAAATGAACCTTGATTTCCCTACACTATAAGACATCAAATTTTATTTCCATTAACATTGTGTCCCATCATCTATTAGATGGCCCTTCCAGTACAAAGGTGGGATACATCACCTGGATTTCGTTGTCAAGTTATATAAACACAAAAAATTTCTTTCATCCTTCAAAACCATTCCTCTTCCTCTAAAGGATCATTTTATCTATTGAACAATGTTGGTTTTTGTTTAATGATCTCTTGAGAAATTATATAGAGAACATTCCTATGAGTTTCTATAGTGAGATTTTGACCAGATACTAGTTGTGGGGCCTATCCCAAAGATTGGAGAGAGCACATTATCACCACAACAAGACTTGGGTTGAGAATAGAATTCACTAACCGATGTTCATTAATATCTCCATCATTGATCCAATTCACATATCCTCTCAGGGGAATGATGCTACAAAAAATCAGCAGACAACATTTTATACATCATATTAACACTAAAAAATGTCAACTTGGAAAATAAATCCCAACCTATAGAACATACAAGATATGTATTGAAATATTTTTTAATGAAAACATTTTAAATTACAAGAGATAATCATTAAAAATCCTTTATGAAACCACCCCAAGTGACATAAGGTTCATTTTGGAGATATGTTCCTATAAACTCAATCACAAATACCTCTTATATACCAATAAAAATACACAACTTCATACTTACATTATGTTTGGAAACTCATCCTAGATATATAATACCTCTCTGTCCTAAACAATCTTGGATACCCCAGTAACCCAAATACTAATCTGGTCTTTCCATATCCCTATGGGAATTCCCAACCCTCATGGGTTGGTAGCTAGCACATGGAATCACACACAATGAAAGTGGAAATGAAATTTCCACACACATTATAGTTGAAAGTTAAAAAATTAGTATGCATACAATGAACTCTATAGGGGGACGTGTACTATATGAGAAAAAGGTAAAAAACCTAATGTACTACAACTATGTACAACATACTAAAATATTATCCCAGTACCTAGTTTTTTGAACTCTCCATGCTCAAATATCTATATCTAGAACCTCTTTCTAATGGTTCCTTTCCCATTAACTAAGACGGTAGGAGATAATCAACAAACACCTGAGGTATATGTAGGTTGTGATCTAAAATACTAGTTGGGTCTAACAATGTACTCTATATTAGATGTAAAAATTTAATAAACCCAATAAATATATATTTTTAAATAAAGAGTTTTTTAATATAAAAGGAATATTTTTACAAATCATATTACATTTAAAATTATTAATATGCGTTAATAAATGGTTCACAAATTCAATTGATAGAATGTTTGTAAAAATCGATTAATATTTTTCATATAAAATAGTTTATGTAAGCTTATAATTTATGTAAAATAGTTTTCAACATTATATGGAATTTTTTAAAATATAATTAAGAAATAACTATGGTTATACGATTAAATGTATGATAATTTCAAGCTATGGGAAATCCCACACATTAAATGTGACTCATAAATACTTGTATGCACATACCCCTTCAAAACATTCCAAATGGGAATTCATAACTAGCATATCATGCATGTGACATGCTACACATATGTTTTTGGAATATTGAAAATAATTGAGTGTTAGGCATACATGTTCTCTTTTACAAAACCAATGATGGGAAATTAATTTCAAGACTGCTTATAATAAAATTCATCACATTCTCCATTTCAAATATTCCAATAACCAATAAAAATAAAACACAAATATTTTCAATAAAAAATTAATTTTCTATGATAAAACACAATGGTTTATAAAAAACAATTTTTAATAAAATTTCATCAAGTTTAATTTAAAATCACTTTAATAAAAAAATATAAAATATAAATTTTTTCATTAATTTGATATCAAATTTGAAATTAAAAAATATGAATTTCACCAATTTCCATCAATTATGGAAATGCACACCAATTCAATAGAATTTGGGTTTTCCCAAATTTAAGGATAAAAATCCAATTTCAAAAATCGAATTACCTAATTCAAAGGAATTTTTTTAATAATAAATTGATATTAGTTTCAATAAATTATTGTCAAATAGAATTATTTAAACCAAATCAGGCAATTTAGGGTTAATCAAATTGGAAAATAAAAATGGAACCACCTTCCTCGGGATCATGGTCTCTCGAATCAGAATTCCCTAAACAGAATTTCCCATTAAGGAATTTCATCAATGGGAAACCATGAGAAATAATATGTTTATGATTCAAAAAAATCATCAATTAGATCCTCCAATGAATATGGAGTTCCAAAAACCCATAGGGTTGAAATGAGAGAGAGAAAGAAATAGATAACGGGAAGATGAAACCGATTTGAAGAATATCTGAGGTTATTCTCCTAGATTTTATTCACATATAGAATGGTGTATATGGGAAAAAATAAAAACATGGGAGCTCCTATAGAAGGATAAAATTTTAGGGGGTTGTAGAAGCCCATCAGGGTTCTAAAAAGTATGATCTAGAAATTTAAAATTTATTTTCGGATCAAAAAAAATGTATGCATTGTTATCCGGGATATGTCGAATGGTTAGACCAAACCGTCCACCTAATCTTTCTATAATTTACTCTTTTTAGATATATCCCACCTAAAAAATTCATCATAACAATGGGATATGAAAAGAAAAAAAATGTGATATTTAATACCTTTTATGGGATGAAAAGGGATATATCAAATATAATTTAAGCATGATAACAGTGTATAGGTACAAGAACATCATATTTGGATTTATAAGGTCAAAACCATAATTCATAGTTCATAATATCGATTCACTAAAAGTTTCTTCGATGTTTATATGATAAGAATTATAATCGAATCGAATAAAATGATCCTTGAGAGACAAACATTGGCATATGAAATAATGTTTTTTGAATTAACACCAGTATATAATTTCATATATTTATACGAGGGTCATTGAAAATACTAATATAATGTATTGGTTCACTCTGTATTCCATCATTTAATTATTCATTTTCTACTAATAAGACTATCATCGGGATGACAGTCCCTTGCGAAATATGGTTCACTCCCAATTTCTAATCTTGTTAACTCATGAGATATCCATATTTACCAAATTTATTATAGTGGAAAATAATTTATTCCCCAACAATCACATAATCATAATACATTAAAATTTATAACCTAATATCATAAAACATTCTTCAATGAAACAAAACATTCTAAAGAGAAATGATTTTCAATTACATAATAAATTTTCACAAATTAATGATCATTATAAAATAAACACGTTTTATAAACAAATTTTCTCATAATAAAATATCTTATTTAGAATTATTATTGATGTTATCCTTTAATAATATAAATATTAAATAAAATTTGACATCAATATATGTGATCTTTAATGAAAAATCTTTTAAAAGACATCATGTGATTTTTTAAGCAAAAAACCCTTTTGATTTTTGATCAATTAAAAATAATATAAATGTTTCAAATATATTATTCCATGATTTTTTTTTCAAATAATAAATTTAAATTTTAATAAAATATTTAATGAATTATGGTATTATGAAGGTGTAAATTATTTTTATATCATTACTTTTAAAAAACACATTCGAATATTTTTTGTAAAAAATCAAAAGTACCATAATTAAAAAATAACATGAATATTCTATTAACCCTATTTTTTTAGAAAAGTACAGAAGTACAAATTAAATTTAACAATAATAGGATAATATTAACATCATTATAGAAAATAGTTCAATAAAAACGTGGTCATGGATGAGAAATATTAGTGACCAAAGATTGAATTAGTTGCTTTGTATTAAAAATCATTTTGTTTATCATATTAATCACCAATTAAAGGATAGTCGTATAATTTCATAATATTGAAAGAATAACCTATGTTTTGGAAAAAAAATTATTATTTAATTTTATATTATGAAATTTCATCATTGGAAAATCAATCATACACAATACCGTGAAAAAATGAGATTGTAAAGTAAAACTATTACCATATTGGTATCTTTTAATTTATAATCCTAATAAATAATAACATAAAAGAATATATATATATATATATAACTAACATATTTAAAATCACTCTAATTTATAATAATTTATTTTATGAAAAAATAATACAAATTCAAAATTATCATAATAAAATATGTATACCATTATAGAAAATATGAGACTTGAAACACATAAAAATTTGGTATTATGTAAATTAAACCATCATAAAATATGGAAGAATATTATTACAACCCTTCTATTATTAAAAACATAAACATGATTTATTACATAAACTATTCACTTGATTCAACAAGGAAGATCGAAAGGTCTAGTGTATTTGGGGATTAGGTTCATTACATAAAAACTTAAAACATGAAATACAACATCTTTATTGAAAACTTCATTTACATGCCACTACATTCCCTAATACTTATCATTGCAAGGGATAACCTGAGGACTTGCATAAGAAAAGGGTGAGCTATAAATCCCAGTAAGGGAATAAACATGGAATACATGAGAAGTACAATACATGATATAAAATAGGCATATCAATAGAGAACAAGAGAAACATGAACATAAAGTCATGATGAAGCATGATAATCAAAACATGGAAATGTGGAAACAACACTTAACATGTAATTACCATGAGCCAAGGCTCATTGCACATGGATCACGGGTAAATTCTCATTGCACATAAAGCACGAGTAAACCCTAGTTGAACTTGAATTATCATGAGTTAACACTCATTTCACATGATGTATCATGATTCTATACTTTACCCAATGCATTGGAGCACTATAAGGGTGCACCATTCATAAACATTTCATTTCATTCATAAGTGTGACCCATGGATCATAAAACATGGATTCATAAAACATAATCATTTATTACATGATAAAGGAATGTGGAATTCATACATGAAACTTTATAATCAATAAGTAAATGTTCATAAAGTTGAATACCCTTGATGGAGAAATAGGCATGGTATTTACTACACAGTGGCATTGGCTAAGAAAATCAGTGAGATTTCAGCAGCGTAACGGCGTGACATAAGAATTCATAAAAACGGTTGATGAGAGAGAAATAGTTTCATCATAAAATTTACATGTAATTGAAAGTGAGGAGGTCATATAGATAAATTTCCCAAAAATTCTAATGGAATTTAGATTTAGGATACAAAAGTTTTGCTTCAATGTAAATGAGGAGAGAGAAGTTCCTTTCAGAATTTTGGCATAGTAACGGGTGTACATGGGAGGAATTTAATGAGAGATAAAGGGTCTCCCATAATTCAAACATAAAGAGGGAAGTATGAGGGAGGTGAAAAACCATACCCCAACATTCATAATTGAAATTAATAGGGGAAAACAACTTAATGAAAATTGGACAAAAATGAGAAAGGAAGAAAAAATCGTTAATTGGAAGTGTACATCAAAGGGCTTGATAGAGGCTTGAGAGAGGCTCCTTGGGAGCATGGGGAACCTTGGGAGGAATCTAGAGAGAGTAGGGTAGAGGTTAGAAGAACTTCAAAGGCTTTTAGTGGGAGGAATTGGGAGCTTGGGTGGGTTTATATAGGAAAGTTGAGTTAATTCTTTATTAATTAGGTTCGGGACCCCTTACATTAAACTAAACCAAACCACAAATCAGATCACGGTTTTTGCCTATGGTTTTTGGAAAAGGGGAGAGGAAAAAAATATTTTATAAGGAGAAAGTCTTAAATTCTTAAAATAATTGGGTTGCTTATGTGGAGGTGAGTCACACTCCCATGGAAAATAATTTAAAAAGAAAATATGTTTAATAAGTCTTGAGGGGTCCATTAATGCTTTGTAAAATAAGTCAAACAAACCAAAAATCACATTATTTTTATGCTAAAACATAAATTGGCCGAACATAAAGCTTATATTATTTTATTACATCACTATTGGGTCATTATGATTTCATAAAACATATTATATATTTAAACGGTATTTAATTTTTACCCAAAAATTTGACTGTTTAAGAAAATTATGAAAAATTCACCGTTGGATAATTTCGAAGTCCTGATTCCAGAAATAACATTTATTTTATCTAAATAATTTTCTAATTATTTTAATTTTCACTTTTAAAATAACAACCAATATTTATCTAAAATTCACGGGTTTAAAAAAAATGGCTTTCAAACCATAATAGAAATTAAAATTGAATTCATAAGTTTATAAGATTATTTATTTTTTAAAAAAACTAATTTTATAATAATAATAATATTTTATTAAAATATTATTTAATTCAAAATCCCTTAATTTAATAAAATACAATTCTTAATTAAATAATAACTAAAAACACTATTTGTACTTTAAAAACGATTTACAATGTATCAATAATGACAAGAAAGTATATTCATTATTATATACAAAAATAATGTACATGAACATAGTACTAGTTATTTGTTACATTACCCCTTAAAACAGCCGCATAAGACCTAAGGGTAAGGTGTGCTATGGTGACAGACTCTTGGGGTGGCTCGGATAACATCGCTTGAGTGGTAATTTCTATCAACTTCCACTTTTCCTATAGACAGTCTCGTCCGAGCTTGAAATGGTGAAGCTAAGCTTGGGCTTGGTCAAGAGCGAAGCCCAAAGATGCCACATCTTTTCTGAGCTCTGACAAATGGGCTTCGTATGGAGCAATTCTACTGGATGAGGCCATCGCTTCTTTTGTCTAAATAAATTGGGTTCGTTAAAGACTTATAATTATTCTAATCGTGTGGTCATTGTTCAATGGATATAAAAGTAATGTTTACAACTCTTAACATAATACTAAAGAAGTTGAAATTTTATATAAATGTTTTAAATAAACCGACATTTAACTAGATCAAGAGGAATTTCCATTAATGAATCTTTGGGTCATTACAATATTTCCCCTTTAAGAAATATCACCCTCGAAATTAACTTTTCCCACACTAAAACATATGTGGGTAACTCAGCTTCATCATTTCCTTTGATTCCCAAGTCGTTTATTCAAACTTGTGGTTTAGACACAACACCTTGACGAGGGGCATTGTCTTATTTCGAAAAACTTTTTCTCTATGATCTAAGATCATCACTGGTTTCTCCTCATATGAAAGATCATCCCCCAACTGTACCACCTCAGAAGAGAGTACATTTGAAGGGTTTGGTATGTACTTCCTTTAGAGGGATACGTGAAAGACATCATGTACTTTGTCCATTGTAGGTGGAAGTGCTAGTCGATAGTCCATAGCCCCGACACGATAAACAATCTAAAAGGGGCCGATGTACCTTGGACTTAACTTCCCTTTCTTTCCAAGCCTCATGACCTTCTTCCACGGAGATATGCATAGAAAAACCATATCTCCAACATTAAATTCAAAGTCTCATCAATGATTATCTGCATAACTCTTTTGTCAACTCTGGGATGCCTTGATATGATACTAAATGGTTTTCATCTTCTCCACCATTCCCTCTTCCATTTCTCGTCCAAGCAGCTTACGTTCACTGACTTTATCCCAACATGTCGGTGTTCTGCACCTTTTCACATATAGGGATTCATAAGGTGCCATTTGGATGCTCGAGTGGAAAATGTTATTATAAGAGAACTCAACCCGAGGAAGATGTTGATCTCATCCTCCTTTAAATTCTATTGAGCACGCTCTTAACATGTCCTCTTGTGTTTGGATATTCTTCTCGGATTGTCCATTAGTTTGAGGATGATAGGTCGTATTGAAGTTCATTTTAGTATTAAGAGCATGTTGAAGACTCTTCCAAAACATAGAGGTGAATCTTAGATCTCGGTCAGACAAAATATATAGTGGTACTCCATGCAGCCTTACTATTTCCCTAATATATATCTGTTCCAGTTGATCCAATGAGAAATCCTCCTGAATAGAAATTAGGTGTGCAGTCTTTGTAAGATGATCCACCACAACCCAGATTGCATTGTTGCCTTTGGCTGTCCTCAGATGTCTGGTGACAATGTCCATGGTGATGTTCTCCTATTTCCAATCAGGTATGGGCAATGGTTGCATCATCCCCTTAGTCTTCTTCCTCTCTACCTTCACTTGCTGGCACACCAGGCACTTTGATGTATATTCAGTGATATCCTTCTTCATATTATCCCACCAAAAATTTTCTTGGAGATCTCAATACATCATTGTGCTCCCTGGGTGAATGGAGAAATTTGAACTATGTGCGTCATCCAAAACATCCTTTTTCAGTTCCGAACATCATAGAACACATATTCTTTTCCCAAATCGCACAATTCCATCTTCATTAACATTAAACTCTGAGGATTTCCATTTTTTGATAGCTTCCACTTTTCCTTGAATTCCCACATCATCCTTTTGAGCATCCTTTAACATTTCCAAAAGAGACGGTTGAGCAATCATTTGTGAAAGGATTGATGATGTTCCCATATTTATGATTCCCATGTCCATCTTCATCAAGTCTAAGAAGATTGGATCCTTCTCAATTCTCATCATTGATAGAATCGCTCGGTCCTTTCTACTTAGGGCATCTACCACCTTGTTCTCTTTCCCAGGGTGGTAATGTATTGAATAGTTATAATCCTTGATGAGCTCTATCTATCTTCTCTGGTGCATATTAAGCTCTTTCTGTGTGAATATATATTTAAGACTCTTGTGGTCAGTATATATATCACATTTCTCCCCATAGACATAATGCCACTAGATTTTCATGGCAAAGATCACCGCCACTAACTCCAGATCATGCGTTGGATAGTTTCACACATGGATTTTCAACTACCTTGAGGAATAGGATATCACTTTATCATTCTTCATTAGCACACAGCCTAATCCCTTCTTCGAATCATCACTGAATACTACAAAACTTTCTCTACTTGTGGGTAAAGTGAGAACATGAATAGTGATGAGCCACTTTTTCAACTCCTTGAGTATTTCTTCACATTCATCACTCCGAGCAAACTTTACACCCTTTCGAGTCAGCTTGGTAAGAGGGTTGGGCAATCGTGATAAATTTCTCATAAATCGTTGATAATATCCAGCTAACCCCAAGAAGCTACATATATTTATTACCAATGTTGGCCTCAGCCATCCTTCAATTGCATCTGTTTTGGAGGGATCCATAGATATCCCATTTCTTGTTATGATATTGCCCAAGAATGAGATCTCCTTCGACCAGAACTCACACTTGCTATACTTTTCATAGATCTTCTCCTTGTGCAAAGTCTCTAGTACAGTTCTGAAATGCTCCTCATGATCCTCCTTGGTTTTGGAGTATATTAGAATATCATCTCTAAATACCACCACAAATTTATCAAGGTAATCTATAAATACACTATTCATCACGTCCATGAAGATTTTTTGAGCATTAGTGAGTCCAAAAGGCATTACTATGAATTCATAGTGCCCGTATCTTATATGAAATGCAGTCTTGGGGACATCTTCTTTCGTCATCATTACATGATAATATCCCAACCACAAATCTCCCTTGGAGAAGTATTGTTCTCCGTGAAGATGATCGAACAAGTCATCGATTCATGTAATAGGATACTAGTTCTTTATCGTTATTATGTTAAGTTCACGATAATCGATGTAAAGCTGCATTGAACCATCCTTCTTCTTGACTAACAGGATTGGTTCACCCCATGGTGAAGCACTTGGGCGTATAAACCGTTTATCCGGATTCTCCTGTAGTTGTTTCTTCACCTCTTCAAGCTCCATGTCAGCCATTCTATATGGAGTCTTGGATATTGGTAGATCCCCTGCTATAAGTTCAATTGAGAATTCAATGTCTCTTTTAGGAGAAAGACCGGGCAGTTCCTTGGGACACACTTCGGCAAATTCCCTCACAATAGGAATTTCGTCAAGGGTGGTTTCATCCATGGACTCAATCATCTGAGACAGATACGCATTCTTATAGGGCAGTAATATCAATGCTTGAGATGATGGAGCTAAAGAAGATTCATCTTCCTCTTTACAGTTCTAAATAATTGGGGGTCGATTCTCAAAATGGAGTGTGATTTCCCTCTCCCGACAATTTATATTGGATCTATATAAGTTAACCCAATACATGCCAAGAATTGCATCAAATTCCACTAATGGGAGTATGACGAGGTTCACTGGGAAATTCAATCCACATATTATAACAGGGGAGGACTTATATTCATGGGATTCAATGACTTCCCCATTTTCCGAACTCACCGACATATTTACTTCCATGAATTATGGTGGTTCTGGGATTGTTCTAATAAACTTTCAAGATATAAAAGAATGTGTATAACCTAAATCAAAAAGTATGTTCGCTATTCTTGAATGAATAAATAGCGTACCTGTCACCAATTTGTTTTCGGGGTTCACTTTGGTAGAAGTGATGGAAAAGGCTCTTCCTTACTGCTTTGGAGGTTGTTGATTGCCTCCGAAAACCCTTGGATTAGGGCACTGATTTGGAAAAGGCCCCGGTTCTTTTTAACTGTAGCAATGAACAACGCGTTGAGGTTCACACGAAGCATTCCTCTCCTTTGTCGCAGCCGCGGGTTTTTCTTGCCGACAGTTAACAGCTAGGTGCCCTTCTCTTCCACACCTAAAGCATTTCGTTATCCCCTTGAGGTAGTTTTCAGGGTGCTTATTTCTGAACTTTTGGAAAGTGGGGTGATGGATCTTCTTAGCACCGTTGGATTTATCCATCAGACTTACAAAATTTAATTCTACCTTACGATTCTTGTCCCCATGATACCCCTATGATTCCCAGATATCCATTTCGACCTTGAGGGCACATCAGAAAATTTCCTCATAGATGTCGAAGTCACGGATCACTAATTCTTTCCGTAGGCTAGGCTTCAGCCCACCAAATAAGTGGTCAACCTAAAATTTGGGGGTGACGACAAAGCTGGAAGCATATCTAGAAAGGCTTGTGAAGTTTTCCTTATACGCTCCAATAGATTCTTCGTCTTTTTTCTTTAGGGAAAGGAATTCCCTTTCCATCTTTAGTCGTTGGGTGCGTGGAAAATATTTATCAAAAAACATCTTCCGGAAATCCTTCCATACCAATGCCTCAATCTCCTCCTCAGGATTCATATTTTTGATCAATATCTACCATTGATCAACTTCACCCTCCATACGATAAGCTGCCCGGAGAAACTTCTCTTGTTCAGAACATTGAAGGATGGAGAAGATCTTTTCAATGGAGTTGATCCCTTCTTCATCAATCGTGGGATCGGTTGATCTACTAAAATTAGGAGGCCTTTGTCTCATGAATCTCTTGATAGAAACTTGTTACTTCTTAGGTGGGTTTGGATGTTCCTCTTGACCCGTGTATCTATTCAATGCTTGAGTTAGCCGAGAGAGAAGCATGACAATGTTCGCGATTCCTGCTCCCATTGGATTGGGAATCTCATTAGTACAATCATCACACTGATATTTACATCGGTTGTTACCATGAGTCCTCCTATTACCAGCCATTGGATGGAATAAAAGTAAATTTAGGGGGTAACACATAAAGGGTAATCCAAAAACAAAAGTTGATGACTTACAAATAAACTTTTATTTCCTTAACTCATGCGTCTATAGGCTTCAATCTAGGCTTTTTATGATCTACTTTCTAACATATATTCCTAGGGGAATTTTTTTTAATTCCCTTAATAGGGGTTCATACTAAGCATGTGAATTTATCAAAAAATATCCCCCGGGAGTGTCATAACCAAGAGTTCAGCAAAGCCTATTGTCGTGCACTGGTTCCCATTCGAGTCTAGCTCAAATCGGTGTTTTCAGGTTTTACCCCAAGGATACATCTGTGCCAGAGCCACCTCTACCTACTCGTATCCAGAAAGGGATGTATTTGTTTGATAAACCACTTACTCAGTACTTAACAAAACTTTAGGATGTTCTTATTATACTCAGTCTTCTATCTAATGCTTTACTAGGGTTTTCTAATACTAATCCCAAAAATAACTAAACCTATCCTCTGATACCAACTATGACAACCCTGCTTTTATTACAAACTTAAACATGATTTATTACATAAACTATTGACTTGATACAACATGGAATATTGATTGGCCTAGTGTATTTGGGGCTTAGGATCATTAAATAACAACTTATAACACGAAATACAAAATCATTATTGAAAACCTCCTTTACATGACCACTACATTCCCTCGTACATAGCATTGCATGGGATAACCCGAGGACATGCATAAAAAAAAGTGAGCTATAAAGCACAGTAAGGGAATAAACACGTAATACATGAGGAGTAAAATATGTTTTAGACAGTAGTTATATAAATAGAGCACAAGAGAAACATGAACATAAAGGCATGATAAAGCATGATAATCATAACATGGAAATGTGGAAACACTTAACATGGAATTAGCAGGAGCCAAGACTCATTGCACATGGAGAATGAGTAAATTCTCATTGAACATGAAGAACGAGTAAGCCCTCATTGCACTTGAATTATCATGATTCAAAACTCATTGCACATGACGTATCATGATACTATACTTTACCCAATGCATTGGAGCGCTATAAGGGCACACCCTTCTTAAACATTTCATTTCATGCATAAGTGTGCCACATGGATCATAAAACATGGATTCATAAAACATAATCATTTATTCCATGATAAAGGAATTTGGAATTCATACATGAAACTTTATAATCAATAATTATGTGTTCATAAAGGTGAATAACCTTGATGGAGAAATGGGCATGGTATTCACTACACAATGGCCTTGACTTAGAAAATCGGGGCGATTTCGGCTGCGTAATGGTGTGACATACGAATTCTTAAAAACGGTTTATGAGAGAGAAAGGGGTTACTCATCATATTTACATGTAATTTATAGTAAGTAGGTTATATAGATACATGTCCCAAAAATTGTAATGGAAAGTATATTCATGATACAATATTATTGCATGAATGTAAATGAGAAGAGAGAAGTTCCTTTCAGAATTTCGGCATAGTAATGGGTGTACATGGGATGCATTTAATGAGAGAGTAAGGGTCTACCATCATTCAAAAATAAAAATGGAAGTATGAGGGAGGTGGAAAACCATACCCCAACATTAATAATTGAAATTAAAAGGGAAGAACAACTTAAATAAAATTGGACAAAAATGAGAAAGGAAGAAGAAAACATTACGTGGAAGTGTGCTTCCAAAGGCTTGAGAGAGGCTTCTTGGGAGCATGGGGAACCATGGGAGGATTATAGAGAGATTAGGGTAGAGTTTGGATGAACTCCAAAGTATTGTAGTGAGAAAGAAGTGGGATATTGGGTGGGTTTATATAAGAAAGGTGAGTGTATTCTTTATTATTTATGTTTGGGACCCCATACATTAAACTAATCCAAACCACAAATCATCTCATGGTTTTTTCCCATGGTTTTTGGAAAAGGGGAGAGGAAAAAAATATTTTATAAGTCCAAAGTCCGAACGTTTTAAAATAATGGGGTTGCTTATGTGGAGGTGAGTCACACTCCCGTGGAAAATAATTTAAAAAGACGTGATGTTTAATAAGTCTTGAGGAGTCCATTAATGCTTTGTAAAATTAGTCAAACAAACCCAAAATCACATTATTTTAATGGTAAAACATACATTGGCCGAACATAATGCTTGTAATATTTTATTACATCACTATTGGGTCATCATGATGTTATAAAATACATTATATATTTAAACGGTACTTAATTTTTACCCAAAATATTAACTGTCTTAGAAAATTATGAAAAATTCACCGGTGGATAATTTCGACATCCTGATTCTAGAAATAACATTTATTTTATCTAAATACTTTTCAAAATAGGTTAATTTTCACTTTTAAAATAACAACTGATATTTATCCAAAATTCACAGGTTTTGATAAAAATGGCTTTCAAACCTTAATAAAATTTACAATTGCATTCATAAGATTATAAGATTATTTATTTTTAATAAAAATTAATTTACTAATAATAATAATATTTTATTAAAATATTATTTAATTCAAAAATCCCTTAATTTAAAAAAATATAATTCTTAATTAAATAACAAATAAAAATACTATTTGTTCTTTAAAAACTATTTACAATGTATCAATAATGACAAGAAAGTATATTCATTATTATATACAAAAATAATGTACATGAAAATAGTACTAGTGATTTGTTACATAACCCCTTAAAACAACCTCATAAGACCTAAGGCTAAGGTGTGTGGTGGTGACAGACTCTTGGGGTGGCTCAGATAACATCGCTCGAGTGTTAATCTTTATCAACTTCCATTTTTCTCGTAGAAGGCCTTGTTCAAGATGGGAATGGTGAAGATCAGCTTGGGATTGGTCAAGAGCGATCCCAAAGAAGCCACCTCTTTTCTGAGCTCCGACAAATGGGCTTCGTATGAAGAAATTCAACTAGATGAGGCCATCACTTCATTTGTGTGAGTAAATTGGTTTTGTTAAAGCCTTATATTTATACAAATCATTGATCACAGTTCAACGACTATAAAAGTAACGGTCACAACTCTTTACATAAAACTAAAGAAGTTGACATTTTATATAACTGTTTTACATAAAGATACATTTAACGAGATTAAGAGGAACTTCCATTAATGAAACTTTGGGTCATTGCAAATATATTGATTTAGAAATATATATATTTTTTATTTAAATAATTATAATAATCATTTATGGGATTTATATAAACCACATCAAACAAACATGAGTCAAATATGACATATGTATCTAAGATATAAAAATTTGACGATAAACAATTACCACAACACCAACATGCATTAAAAGAACTCTAAAATCCAATTTGATAAATTTAAATTTATAATAAATCTAAAAATGAATAATTCAATTACTTATTATATCATGTATGCTCCAATTATTATATTTTAACACCATTTTATTAAACATTTCTTATAAAAATGTGTGTTTCCGTGTGTTAACTATATCATTTTTAATTGTGGATTTTGTTCAAGAGTCCAAATCCTTGAAAATAAATATTTTTCCCAAAATATAAATATTTTTTATTATTAAATAAATATTATATATTGTTATTATATATATATACAGATTCATCCATAAAATTTATATATATGAAAATTATATTTATCATTCAGAGTGATTGTAGTTTTTACGTACTCATAATAGATGTTCCGACTATCTAACGTAATGATTGAAACAATGATAGATATTATTTTATTACTATTTTAAAATAATTATATGTGTTTGACCATATATATACACATCATATATATCTTTATTACCATAGATTTACGATACAAATAAAAAATTAATTACATCGCATGATGCATGTGGTAGTCCACACGTACACATGGAAAAACAATGTAGTCTTCTAATGGATTTTATTATCATTAAACTAATAATAATACTAATTTAAAAAATATAATATATTAAAATTAATCCCGTCATAATAAAAATACATGAGTTATGTTGATAAAAAATGAAGTCTATCTACATATAGAGGGGGAAATATACATGTATGAATGAGTATGACATTCACATCCAATTAATTGGAATAAATAGTAGATAATAGTTGATACATAATCTTATTAGAATTTTATTATTTTTAATGTTCAGAAATTATTAATCTATTATGAATATTATATATATAGATTTTTTTGATGCAGAAATAATTTGATAGGGTTCCGGTATGACGATTAAATATTTTTCTATATAAATCCTTTAGATACCCTCATCTGGACCCCTAAAATAGTCAAATAAAATGATTGAAACATAAATTTCATTTATATGGTTTTCAATAAAAGAAAGGTATTGGTATTATTAGTTCAATATTTCTCAATTTTTCATAATAATAAAAAATAGGGGTGTAATTTTATATTTGAGTGAAGGTATTGTGTATATTTTTTCAAAACTATAAAATAATATATTTACATATTCATTGTCATGTTTATAAAAAAATAAATTTATTGGTTGATAATGATGAAATGGTCTTAATATAACAAGAAATATTTCTTGATATTTGTATATATCTTTTTAAACAATATATTTTGGATTAAACCCTTAATATTCTATTTTAAACCATAATAATGGTAACAACTTTTGTAAATTTAAAGGGATATAAAATTAAATAAAATATAATAATTTTATTAAAATTATTCAAGATAATTCAAAATATACAATATATAATTCCCTATTAACACATTCATTTTTAAGAATTTTAAATAGATTTATTTTAAAAAATTAACATTATTGTTATCTTTGATGTTATTAGTTTCATTTGTTTCCAAATACAATAATATAGAAATTTAATTCCAATATAAACTAGTCATACATTAAAAATATTTTATATTTTCTAAATAAATTAATGGATTGAAATAAATCATCCAAATAATATTACTTTTAAATTTTTAATGTATTTTTCTATTTTTCCATGATATGGACATGCTCTATTAATCAATGTATACATGTTTAATGTAATTTTATAATTACTAAAATTTTTATATAAATAAAACCCATGAAAAGACATTATTATTGCAAAAAATTATTATTCCTTTAAAAATTAATTTTCTCTCTATGTTGACATATATCAAATATTTAAAAGAATGTGATAAAAATTGTGTATTTTACATCACACAAAATACAATATAGGTCATCATAAAATATTAATTCGAAATAAGGATTCCTTTTATAATTTCTAACGATTATGGATGAAATGTACTGAAATTATGATATATTTGTATGTGTTAGGTTTATTTTGGTAATATCATTTTATGTTACGAAAATATGGTTCATTCAAAAAATATTTATATTGATTTCTTGAGAAAAAATTATATTTTTTTATAAAACATTTATAATATATATTTGAATAAATGAATTTTTTTATATATACTTATATCAAAATTATCATAGGTGTAAATTTTGTTTCATTTTTTGATTTATTTCTCCGTGAATAATGAAAAAACCAATTTTGGAAAAACCTATAATTTCATTTATGTAGATAGATTAATATAAAAGTCATATTATGATATTAATTTTGTCTCAATGAAAATGAACAAATAATTAACTGAATATAATATAATTAATTTCATTATATTCCCCATTATACCTCAAGTTGTTTTTATTTTTCCTACATACCTAAAATCTAATATTTTTAAAAATTATTTTTTATTTCTATATTAAAATTTATATAAATATAATTAAATAATAATATATAAATTTAACATTGAATTTTTTCCAATTTTTAATTATGAATTCCAATGTTTTTAAGGTGGTATATTTTATTTATGATAAATATTATTTGTAAGCTATAACTATGCAATAGTCACCTTGATAATGGTAAATCGGGTAATTAAGGATAAATATAATAGTATATGAACTAAAAACTATAATGAAACATTCATATAATATATGGGACTGGTGGGGTTGGACAATCCTCATCTATGATTTTATTATTATAGAATTTATTTTTTTTATTTAAAAATTGTCTATCATATTATTTTAAATAAATTTACTTAAAAAATTACTATTTTATGAAATTAAATTATATGAAATTTTATGACATTGATAAAAAATATATTCAAGTAGAAGTTTTTATTTAAAATTTAAATGAGTTTTTGTCTAGGGAATTTATTTTTTATGATGAAATAATTAGAGAAATACATACACAATGATGACATAATGATTGTGGACAAAATTTAAAAGTCAAGTAAATGATTTTGAAAAAAATAAGTGTTCTATTTTTTGGGTGATTTAATGTTTTATAATAATATTTATTTTAAATATAAGAAATTAATTATATTTTAAGTGTTTATATTTACATTATATTTCTGTTATGGGGTTTCTAAGTTTATGTATTTGAATAGTTCTTAAAATGACATGATTTTTTTACCATAAAAATTTATTATTAAATATTTTAAAAATTATAAAAATATATGAAAGGAGAAATTAGGTTTAAATCTGGTGGATAATATCATACCATGTCCATTTATGAGAAAAGTGTAACCTCTTATTTAGAATTATTACCCTTGAACACTAAAAATCTAATACTTTTGTTAATGTTGGAATTGGTTAATAAAACATTTATTCAAAAATTATAACATTTAAAATGATATCAGAACCTAAAAAAATTACTATGTAATTAAATTAATAAAATTTCCCATTTATATTAAAAAAAATTCTCTTTTGGACCCATTTGTCATGAATTAGACATCAAATATATTATAATATTTCTATTATTTCCAAATTGAAAATAATTATATATTTTAATAAAAATATATATCATTAAGTAGTTTATAATTTCTAAAAATACAATATTTTGAATGATTATTGGAATATTTCAGAACATATATACCATTATCCATTTATGGTTCAATTTTAGATTTATATAAATTTTATTGTTTGATTTGGAGTAAATAACACTAATACCACTATAATCTACAAAAGGGTTAACTATGGATTAATACAATGATATATGGGTGAAAACATCAACTGAAAATTTCTAATTTTTTAATAAGATTTATTTTACTCAAAAAAATAATACAACTTAGAATTATCGATAATTATTTTATATTAATTTTATACATTAAAAAATACCAAGAATGCACCTCATTTAACTTAGAAATGGGATCCAACTCAACGTATTTATTCAAAATAATTTTTTTATTTATAAATTCATAAAAACCCCATAATGACATTCTTACACATGTCCTAGATTCTATGGTATGATGAGGAAATGATCCTAGTATGTCATTATCATTAAACATTATAGTGTCTTCTAAATAATAGGTATCATTCATAACTGATAAATTCAATATTATATCATCCTCAAACAACATAACATATTAATTAAAATTATGAAATGATAACAAATGAATCTCATGTATACTGATATATTGTTATGTTAATTGGAATAATCTATATCCAATTCATCTTCCATCAAATGTGATATAAAATTATAGTTCATTTTTAGGTGGATTATCACCTCGAGAACCGATTTTGATCATTATCAATCACAAACTCAGAAGGATAGATATTGTTATGTTTTATGTGAATAAATAAAATATCTATGAATTATTTACAATTATATGAATAAAATATAGAATATAATTAAAAATGGCAGCTCTCAATGGTCTGTCGAGCGAAAACCCTAAACCAGGCAAGGAGGTTGAGAAATTAAGGGGGACGAAGACCGATGATCATGATGATGAAGATCGTGTCGGGCGCACGGATTTCTTCATCCTCTGTGTGAAATGGAAATCTTAGAAAGAGGAACGTAAAGATGTCTCCACTCATGTGAAGAGCTTCACGGGTGTGGAAAAAAGGCTTGGAGGCTCCTCATTCATGGATTGTGAAGAGGGCAGTTCTGGAAATATTATTCGGAAGGGTTGGATTGCGCATGTATCGACTAACAAAGCCACTATTAAAGAGAGGGTAAAACTATGTAGATTCTCAATCATAGCTCATGTTGTGATTCCCCAAGGTGTGTGGCCATGGAAATTTCAATAACTCACAGGTAGATTGGTGGAAATATGGGGAATCAGTGATTGGAAGATGATGTCCATGGGGCATGGGTTCTACCATGTTGTTTTCCCATTTGATGGATCTAAAATGTGTGCATGGAGTCTGGGCTCTGTCCCTTTACATCTTGGTTTTCATCGAATCCATGAATGGGACCGTAACTTTGATCCATGTTCGGTCAAAAACACCTTTTCTCAGGTATGAATTCGTATTTATAAACTAAGTTGGATATAATGGCATCCTCAAATATTGTGGGACATTGCATCCTTTGTAGGGAATCCAATCAGGCTTGATAAGAAAACTAATAATCCTAGTTTTGGACATTATGCTAGGATTTTAGTGGAGGTGGACATGTCAGGCACTCTAGTGGAAGAGGTTTTCTGCACCACTAGGGATGATGGTATAAATCTTGAGATAGGATATGAAAGGAAACCAAAGTTCAGTCTAAACTTCCATATATTTGGACATACAATATCTGAATGTCACAGGAATAAGGTTTGTTCTCCATGCAATATCCGAGGGCATGATTCTGTTAGCTTCCGTAGGAAGACAATTGGTCCGGGGTTCCTAAATAAATATTTGATCATCAAGGGAATGGTTGGAAATGATAATATAGAAGCTCGGGTTGTAACCATGGCGTCAACTGATGATAATGTCCCCATTTCTAGGAATGGGATAAATGGATCAGGGAATTCCTTTCAGGTGCCCTCTATTATGATGATTGCTGATAAGGATGGAGGCAATAAGGAGCTAGATGATATTTCAGATATTCAAGAGAAGCAGGATACAGATAATAGGGCACATACAGAGGATGCTGAATCTGCTAGTCTTGATAGCCATGTTGCCTCATGTCACATTCCTTCTGTTGAGATTTCAGCTCGACATAACCATCATTTACATGATTCAATAACTCATGGTCCCCCTTTGGGAGATCAACTAGGGCATAATATTGAGGAATCTACAGATGATTTGTAAAGACCCAAAGCTTGACGTACATGGACATTACATTACATTTTCATAATACTTAATACAAGACAAAAATAGATGCCAAAAGACCGTATTAGTTTAGTGTCTTTGAAACTCGGAACGTAATCTTCTAATCATGGTGAAATAACTTCAACATCTCCCAAAAAGATCTTCCGCTTTTTAGTTTTCTTACCTAAAACTCTTCTATATATCATGGGGAAAAAACATAAAAAGGTTGAGCTAAAATTCCCAGTAATAGTAAACATATAGAATATAAAACAATCCATAAACATTTGAATACAAAAACATGAACATAAAATCTAAACATCAAAATCTTGAGAAAAGACATAAATCATGGAAGTATGTAAGGCATATATCATAAAGGAACATCAATCATGATAAAATAGCATGGGAATTAAACATGTATTTGTGGAAAACCATTAATCACATGATATGATTTCCATAGTAGCCAAGGCATTGCTGCCAAGACCATCTTAGTAGTCAAAGTCCCTTTCTGAATCGAGTTCACTCATCGTTCCAGTCCAGTTTCACTGAACCGGATTACCTTACCATTCCAGCCATGTCTATCTCATGAGATATAAATCTTTACCCAATACATTGGAGGGAGATATAGGTCCCACCCATCTCATAATTAAATCATTCTTTTGTGTGCCACAAAATCATAAATCATAAATCATAGCATAACCCGTGTAATAGAATGAGATACTAAAACATCATGCCATCATAACATAATCCATATAAAAAATGGATATAATTTCATCATAATTAAAATAAATCCATGTAAATAATGGATACATTATACTTGAAACATAATCATATTAAATAATTTCATTTTAGATGGAAAATAGTTTTGATAAAACACTTGAAATGAATTCTTGAGGAAAATATACTTTCTTTTTCAAAATCATTTTCTTTTCACAAAATTCCATGAAATTTTAATGTAAAATGGGGTTTTTAAAAAAAATGATGAAATCTTGTAGAGGAATATTCATGAAAATTAGGCATTAGGAAACCATAAAAATCTGTTCATGGCGTATAAGTTAAAAATAACATTTTCCTCGTACTTTTGTTGGAAAAGTCAAAAAGTACCATATCTGGTAACGAAAGGAATGATTCCCTCCATACAATGTGGTAAAAAGTAAATAAAGGGTAAAAATGAATTTAAACATTCATGGAAGAATAGTAAACATTTTATGAAAACAGTTTTAGAAAACATGGTCATGGATGATAAACGTAATCCCAGTAAATACTTAGGTATAAGCAATCTCGGATAAAAATGAGATTGAAAATTTATCCCTTACCTTATGTCAGATATGCTTCATATGTTTATGAACCACCTTTATAATGATTTTAATAATTTAATTAACTTATTAGAGAATCAAATTAATTGTTATGATATCATATATGTTTTACTTATGACTTTATATTACCCGTTCGTTTGTATATTCGATGTAAAAGCAGCGATTTGGGTAAAATTGTTTCATTTATTGTATGTGTTTCGACTTTTTGTTCTTGATATTATTACTTATATACTAATTTACTTAATTACAGAATTTAAAACATGATTTATATATAATAAATATTCATCATATACATATATATATGATAAATAGATAAATGTAATGAAATACACCGTTCATGGAGCCTGTAGGTCGTACGTACGCATGAATGCTGTTTGTGTATCCTTATTGAATTGAATGAAATTAAGTAAATGAAATACATATATATAAATACATAAATATATTATCACTATTATTTCATATATTTCATTATTATTCATTATATATACTTTATTATCATTCATGAATGGTTTACATGGAGAATGAATCTCATCACGTCGTGGAGATGGTAGTCCGTACGTAAGCATGAGCGATGATATCATTCCCATGATCGTGGAATTGTATTGAAGTCTATGTATAATATTTCAGAATCAATATAACTTTACAATAATCATATATAGTTATTTATTTACACCTTTATACCCATCCAAGTAAGGTGGTGGTCAAAAACAGATTATACCACGACGTGGAGACGGTATTCCGTACGTACGCACGCGCGGTGATTTCGTTTTCTGTAGGATGGATAGAAGGTGAAATAAGGTTGTTTCATATTTTTAAAAACATATCAGTATATAATTAATACTGATGTTATTACTTTATAATGAGACAACTAAATAAGAATAAGTAGAAGAAGAAAGAAACTTGAGAGAATGAGAAGATGAGATTACCTCTTCTTCGACGCACCTCCTTTAAGCCTTCTCTTAAGGATGTAGAGTTAGTCTTTTGAGAAGACCAGAACCTCCAGAATGTATCTATGGAAGTGGATAAGAGAAATGGTCAGGTTTTGGCCGAGCTTCAAGGCTCAAAATGGTGTGAAGAGAAGAGGGAAGGGGTACCCTTTTTATAAGGGAGGAGAGGGGCACCTTTGGAAAAACTTAAAATATTATTTTATAATAAAGTCATATTCGGGTTTCAATAGCTCCAAAATGATTTATTTCGAAGCTAAGGTGGGTATGGGTCGAAATCCTCTCAACCAATAGATTTTAGACAGGTTTGGGTGATTATATTAACCTTATCTTTTAGATTTAACTCTTAGATAATTAGATTGACACTTACCATGTCACTTTGTATTTTTATATTATATAGTTAATAATCATACCATGTACATCCAATAGACCCCTAAGTGATCCATTAATGATAAAACTATTAGGATATAAGTATATTTTCTGAACCTTAGATTTTTAGGAATATAATAACAATTAATAATATAATATTTGTTTTAAAAACTATTTTATGTCAATTTAGACACTATTTGGTAATTGATTTTTATGAAAATCATAACAGCATGATTAGTTCTAAAAAATATAATTTCATCAATACTAACATGTCATTTTAACTTATAAAATTATTTGAATTCATAAAAAGCCTCAAATTGCATTTTTTTTGGGTATTTATAACATCAATTATGTTAATATTTCATTAATAAGATAATTACTGCATCATCATTGTATCATAAATAAATTAAAATATTTAATGTCCAAAAATTATAAATAAAATACCATTATGTAGGAAATAGTTTTATATTTCTAATTAATATTTATAGTCGAATTTATCTTATGTATAACCCTATATTAAAAATTCTTTAGTTATTAAACTTTGATTGTAACTATTTTAACCCTTCTTTAAATAAATTAATAATAAATGTCCTAATTTAATCCATGTGGACCCAAATGGTCATATTTTATTACTAAGGTTCTATATGGTCGAATAACGCTTATACAACAGAATTAGGACATGTGTTAGGGTAATAGTAATATCATTTTTTCCCTTAATTACCCTATTTAATTTTAACCATGGTAAATAAATGTAAAAAGTTACTATTCACAAAAAAAATTATTTTTATCTCATTGAACTACATTTTAGTCCTTTATATTAACCGTGTCTCTTGGATTTTCTAAATTTCACTCATAGAAGCAGTAAAATTATGTTTTATGTGAATTTCCAAATTCTCCTAGTAGGAGGGTAAAAGACGGTGAAAAGTTCAATAAAATTTTTATATATCTAAAATTATTATAAAATGACTCCAATGAATTACATTGAACATATATAGTGATTATGTATCAATTTTAACCTAAAATAAATTTAAATAAATAATTATTTAAATAAAAAGTCAGTTTTTAAATACTAACCCAGTGTTTCACTATTCATCAAAAATTGAATGTTTTCAGAAAAATATAAAAAATTCACCCTAGGATAATTTCGATATTCTAAATTCAAAAATGAAGTCCATTTTGAAAGATGAAATTTATAAAATTTCAGAAATTGGGTATTACTATTCATAACATCATGTTCATAATAATATTATAATAATATCTCATTTAGTGAAACTTAGTATTGCGTATAACACACACTATCGTGGAAGGTCGCAGTTGCGTGTAATGAAAGCCAAGTCAAGGTTGCGTGTAGTGAAAGATTCATTTTTTGTTGTGTATAATATAATCCAACCATATTTCATTTATAAATTGAATATATATATACATACTCAATGTTTCATAAAATAACTTCTATCAAACGAACTTGAAATAGTGTGTTACACGATCCAAGATTAGTGTTGTGTATATTGCAAGCTAATACGGTGTTGCGTATAGAACAAGCTAATTTTGGTGTCGCGTACAACACAAGACATAATTGAAATTAAAAATTAATAATATTTCTTATAAAATCTCGGGTTGTTACATTCTACCCCCCTTAAAATGAATTTCCCCCTCAAAATTCGTCGGGGTTATAAATCGTTTACTACTTGAAATTTTCTTTAATAAAATCCCACATCGTAAAAAGGAATACTAAAAATTCATTTTAAAAAGTAATGTTATAAACATAACGGTTACCCAGATTAACTCATCACTGGGTTTCCACAAAGGATAACATATGTGGAAATATGGATATGGAAGAAAAATCTAACCATCAAGTTCTGATGGAGAGTGGTAGAGGACATCGCTATAAAAAACAAAAAATCACAAAACCATAAATTTGTGATGATACAAGGTACCATCTGATTCATTGGATATAAGGGCAGTAGGACAACAATTTTTGTTTTCAAGATCATTTCCCTAAAGTTGAAAATTTTTAATTAGAAGAAATAATTTCTTTATTTTGGTATAATATCACTGTTGTTTGTTCCTTGAACAATTTCCACTTCATCTCTTAATTAAATGAAGTTGAAGTTTTCATTCGTGAAGTGTTAGAATATCATGTGATAGAATTATGGGTCATTCCATATGTCTCAAACAAAAGGTTAACGAAAATTATCAAATATACATAAGTCCATCTATGGTGAGGTTAATCTTATATGATTACAAAAATGGACTTATACTTTACATATCATACCGCTTAATAAAACTAGTTTCTACTAACCAGGGACTTCATGTAGGCTAGTGGTACGCGATAAAGGCATGTCATACATCGGTTGTGGGTTTGATTCGCACAACCTTGTTCGACGCGACGGGTTGTCTCTCATCCTATGAGTTGTCCTATTTCTAAAACTATACTATTATAACATAACAAAAGTTCTATCCTTAAACAATACTATCTGATATGTAACTTAATCTATTCCAATATTTATGTTTATCCAAAATACTTCTGTCCAATATCATATTATAAAGATAACGATTACTTGAAATGTCATCTACCGAGCATTTGAATACCATCATTTATCAAACTATATATCTTTTTTATCACATTCCAAACATTTGAATACCCTAATCATGTATTCTTGGGAAACATGAATTACCATAGAACCTTAGTGAAAACATGAGTGCTATCAAAAGTTAAATTTTCCACATACCAAAATCCCCAAAATTCTATATACTCATACCACGATATCACTTAGTCCTTATATCAATCATGAGTTCATGAATACTATCAAATATCTCATTATCTCCTTATCCCTTCATTATGCACATATCATCTACTTTCCAAAAATATCTGAATAACCTTCATGGTTACCGGTACCATTCAACATAGACTTTCAAATACTCTAGGAATAAAAATAGTGTAAAAATCCTTAGATGTGTCTTTATTCCATAGTACCATTACCTATACAACATAACTCTTGATAAACATAAATCATTCCACTGCATTCCTAAACCATTGACTGAGATTCAACAATTCTTTTATCTAACATATCATTTGTAGTCTCTTCATCATCATCAACATAAATCCTACCCATACGACCATGTTGATTCTCTTCATGGGACTTTCCCTTAAGGCATTGGTTTTCATAATGCTCGTACATCCCACATTGAAAACATTTAATCATTCTTGATGTCGTAGCAATACCATTATCCTTGTCCATGGTGTTAACTGAACCTTCTCCTATGCACTTATCGGATTTGTGTCCTTCTTTTCCACAACCAAAGCATCTTCCAGTTCCTTTGTGACAATCTCCCTAATGCCTATTCCCACATTATTTACATGAGGGAAATTGAACTTTCATTCCTCTATGATCATCATGAAACTCCATCTTTCTCTTATTATCTGAGTCGGGAAACGTACCAAAGTTGAGATTATTGATCATATTATGAGATTGTTGATTAGGAATAATAATGATATGCGGACTTCTAGATCTAATTTCATTTGGTTGCTCATGAAGAATATCATTCCATTGTCCATCATATCCTCCATTATTGTGAATCTTCCTGTTTCCAGCCATTTTATAAAACGAAAAAAGAATAGTGCACGAGGAAAAAATCATTCTAGGAAAACAACATAATAAAGGGGGGGGGGGGTAAATTTAATATATACCATCATAGGTTTAATTATAAGATTGTTATCTTAATTATAGTACTATAACCTATATGTATACTTATCCTTAGAGACGTCCCTAGACGTACCCTAGAATGTATTAGTTTAGTGTCTTTGGAAACTCAGAACGTAATCTTCTAATCATGGTTAATGATCTTCAACATCTCCCATAAAGATCTTCCCCTTTTTGGTTTTCTTACCTAAAACATTATTTTATATCCTGGGGAAAAGAAAACATAAAAAGGTGGAGCTCAAATGCTCAGTAAGGGTAAACATAGAGAACATAAAACAATCCAAAAATATTTGAATACAAAAAATTGAACATAAAATCTAAACAACAAAATCTTGAGCAAAGACATAAATCTTGGAATTATGTAAGACATATATCATAAAGGAACATAAATCATGATAAAATAGCATGGTTATAAAACATGTAATTGTGGAAAACCATTAAGCACGTGATATGATTTCTATAGTAGCCAAGGAATTGCTGCCAAGACCATCTTAGTGGACAAAGTCCCTTTCTGAATCGAGTTCACTCCTCGTTCCAGTCCTGTTTCACTGAACCAAATTAACTTACCATTCCAGCCATGTCTATCTCATGAGATATAAATCATTACCCAATGCATTGGAGGGTGATATAGGTCCCACCCATCTCATAATGAAATAATTCTTTTGTGTGCCACTAAATCATAAATCATACATCATAGCATAGCCCATGTAATAGAATGAGATTCTTAAACATCATTCCATCATAACATAATCTATATAAAAAATTGTATATCATTTCATCATAAGAAAAATCAAACCATGTAAATTGTGGAGACAGTATACTTGAAACATAAACATATTAAATAATTTCATTTTAGATGAAAAATAGTTTTGATAAAACACTTGAAATGAAGTCTTGAGGAAAATATCCTTTCTTTTTCGAAATCATTTTCTTTTCAAAAAATTCCATGAAATTTTAAAAGAAAAGGGTTTTTTTTAAAATAATCATGCAATCTTGTAGATGAATCATCATGAAAATGAGGCATTAGGAAACTGTAAAAATCTATTCACGATGTATAAGTTAAAAATAACATTATCCTCGTACTTTTTTCAGAAAAGTCAAAAAGTACCATTTATGGTAACCAAAGGAAAGATTCCCTCCATACAATGTGGTAAAAAGTCAATAAAGAGTAAAAATGAATTTAAACATTCATTGAATAGTAGTAAACATTTTATGAAAACATTTTTAGAAATCATGGTCATGGATGATAAATGTAACCCCAGTAAGTACTTACGTATAAGAAATCTCGGATAAAAATGAGATTGAAAATTTATCCCTTACCTTATGTCTGATATGCTTCGTATGAATATGAACCTCCTGTATAATGATTTAAATAATTTCATTAAATTATTACAGAATCATATCCACTGTTATGATATCATATATGGTGTACTTATGACTTTATATTACCCGTTTGTTTGTAAATTAGATGTAAAAGCATCGATTTGGGAAAATTGTTTCATTTATTGTACGTGTTTCGACTTGTTGTTCTTGACATTATTACTTATATCCTAATATACATAATTCCAGAATGTAAAACATGATTTATATATAATACATATTCATCATATACATATATATACGATAGATCGATAAATGGAATAAAATACACCGTTCATGGAGACGGTAGGCCGTACGTACGCATGAACGCTATTTTCGTTTACTTATTGAATTGAATGAAATTAAGTAATTGAAATACATATATATAAATACATAAATTCAGTATCAATATTATTTCATATATTTTATTATTATTCATTATATATACTTTATAATCATTCATGAATGGTTAACATGGAGAATGAATCTCATCGCGTCGTGGAGACGGTAGTCCGTACGTATACACGAGCGATGATATCCTTACCATGATCGTGGGATTTTATTTAAGTGTTTGTATAATATTTTATAATCAATATCAATTTACAATAATCATATATAGTTATTTATTTACACCTTTATACCCATCCAAGTATGGTGGTGGTCGAAAATAGATTATACCATAACGTGGAGACGGTATTCCGTACGTACACACGCACGGTGATTTCGTTATCCGTAGGATGGATAGAAGGTGAAATAAGGTTGATTAATATTTATAATAACATATCAGTATATAATTAATACTTATGTTATTACTTTATAATGATACAACTAAAGAAGAAGAAGTAGAAGAAGAATGAAACATGAGAGAATCAGAAGAAGATATTACCTCTTCTTCGACACACCTCCTTTAAGCCTTCTCTTAAGGAAGTAGAGTTGGTATTTTGAGAAGTCCAGAACCTCAAGAATGTTGATAAGGAAGTGGAGAAGAGAAATTTTCAGGGTTTTTCTGAGCTTCAAGGATCAAAAGGGTTTTAAGAGAATAGGGAAGGGGTGCCCTTTTATAATGGAGGAGAGGGGCACCTTTGGAAAAACTTAAAATATTATTTTTCAATAAAGTCATATTTTGTTTTTAATAGATCTGAATTGATTTATTTCGAATATAATGTTGGTATGGGTCGAAATCATCTCAACCAATAGATTTTAGACAGGTTTGGGTCATTATATTAACCTAATCTTTTAGTTTTAACTCTTAGTTATTTAGATTGAAATTTACCCTGTCACTTTGTATTTTTATATTATATAGTTACTAAACATACCATATACATCAAAGCGACGCCCAAGTGGTCCACTAATGATACACCAATAATGATATAACTATCATGACTTATCCTTGGATTTTTAGGAATATAATAACAATTAATAATATAATATTTGTTTTAAAAAGTATTTTATGTCAATTTAGGCACTATTTGGTAATTGATTTTTTTGAAACTCATAACAGCATGATTAGTTCAAAAAAAAGTAAATTAAATCAATAATAACATGTCATATTACCCTATAAAATTAGTTTAATTCATAAAAATCCTCAAATTACATTTATATGTGTATTTATAACATCAATTATGTTAATATTTCATTAATAAGATAATTACTACATCATCATTGTATCATAAATAAATTATATTATTTAAATTATAAAACTTATAAATAAAATAACACTATTTAGGAAATATTTTTATATTTCTAATGAATATTTATAGTTAAATTTATCTTATATGTTACCCTATATTTAAAATGATTTAGTTATTAAACTTTGATTTTAACTATTTTAACCCTTCTTTGAATAAATTAAAAATAAATGTCCTAATCTGAACCAAGTGGACCAAAATGGTCATATTTTATTCCTAAGGATGTTTTTGGTCGAATTACACTTATCCAATAGAATTATGACATGTTTTAGGGTAATAGTAATATCATTTTTACCCTTAATTACCCTATTCACATTTAACCGTGGTAAATAAAAGTAAAAAGTTACTATTCACCAAAAAATATTTTCATTTCATTGAACCACATTTTACTCCTTGATACTAACCATGTCTCTCAGATTTTTGAAATTTCACTCACAGAAGCGGTAAAATTATGTTTTATGTGAATTTCCAAATTCTCCTAAGAGGTGGGTAAAAGACTGTGAAAAGTTCAGTAAAATATTTATATATCTAAAATTATTATATAATGACTCCAATGAATTAAATTGAACTTATATAGGTATTATGTATCACTTTTAAACTAACATAAATTTAAATAAATTATTATTTAAATAAAAATTCAGTTTTTAAATAGTAACCTAGTGTTTTCACTATTCATCAAAAATTGAAAGTTTTCAGAAAATATCAAAAATTCACCCTAGGATAATTTCAATATTCTAAATTCAAAAATGAAGTCCATTTTGAATGATAAAATTTATAAAATTTCAAAAATTGGTTATTACTATTCATAATGGCTAGTTCATAATAATATTATAATAATATCTCGTTTAGGGAAACTTGGTATTGCGTATAACACACTCTATCGTGGAAGGTCGTGGTTGCGTGTAATGAATTCCAAATCTGGGTTGAATATAGTGCATGATTCATTTTTTGTTACATATAATATAATCCAACCATATTTCATTTATATATTTAATATATATATATACTCAATGTTGCATAAAATAACTTCTATCAAATGAACTTGAAATTGTGTGTAACACGATCCAAGATTAGTGTTGTGTATACTGCAAGCTAATACGGTGTTGTGTATAGAACGAGCTAATTTTTGTGTCTCGTACCACATAAGACAACAATGAAATTAAAAAATAATAATTCTCATAAAATCTCGGGTTGTTACATGAGTTCTCTCAGATACTGGAGTCAAAGGTGGAAAAAAGAAGCTCCCTACCTCCTTAAATATGCCTATCAATTCTAAATATAGGTTTACCCCTCTCTCTGATGATGATAGTGAATCTATCAAAGATATAGATGTCCCTAGTGAATCAATATATAAGGTTGGAGCAGATCCTAAATAATTCATAGCTGGAAGCTATACAGGACCCTACACAAGGCAGAGGTCTCTAATCAATGATGATAATGTTCTTGAACTGCCATGGTATTGGGAATTCTCCCACTGTCAGAGCCCTGAAGAATTTGATCATGACCAATAGACCCATGTTATTGGGAATTGCGGAACCAAGAATGAACTTTTCCTGATGTTCGGCCTTTAATTGGAATGCTATTGGGTATTCACATTTTGCTACCAACCAGACATATAATGGGAATGAATTCTTATGGGTCCTTAAACACAACAATATCATCATTGACTCTTATCAGATTTATCAATAGTCTATAACTATATCTTGTTGTCATCAGTCTTATGCCCTCTGTGTTACTTTTGGTTATGCCTTCAATCAATACATTATAAAAAGATCATTATGGAACACTTTACCTTTAATATATAATAATATGTCTAATAGATGGATCCTGGTTGGTTACATTAAAACTATTTTGAGGCCAGAGGAAAAGACTAGAAGTTACTTCGACAGGGCTTCAGCTATTGATTTTCATTACTGTATTGATCATTGTCGTTTGAGTGAAGTTCCCATCTCAGGTATAGATTTTACCTGGTGTAGATACACTATTAATGGGAGGTATGCTAGCAAGCTGAATAGATGTCTGTTGCAGATGAATGACAGAAGTGACATAATAGAGGTTTCTTTCATAACTCTTCCAAGATTACATTAAGACCACAATCCCATCGTTGCTGGTATATTTTTTAGCTCTTTGAAGTCATCCCATTTATACTTTAAATTCAAAAATTTGTGGATAGTTGTACAAGGATGCAGGGAAATAATAATGGATGAATGGAGAACTAATGTCATGGGAAGTTCCTCACACATTTTGATCTCTAAACTAATAAATTTCAAGGCCAGATGAAAATATTGAAGAAAAAATCCTTTTCCAACATTGTGAAAGATATCAATGTGGTGGAATCCAATCTATTAGCATGTCAAAAGGGAAATATGCAAAAGGATCGCCCATCCCAGGAAGAGATACAAGTTGCCTCTAAGAATGATATTCTTTTGCCTCGTAAGGAAAATTTGGACCAAAATCAGTTAAACATCAAATGGATGAAGGATGGAGATGGAAACACAAGATTCTTTCATTGCTTGCATAGGGAGAAAAGGATTAATAAAACTCTAAAGGCTCTTATGATTGATGGCACTTTTCTCACATCTGAAAATGACATTGTTAATGCTGTGACCTGCCACTTTGAGAAGTTATATTCTGATCCTGGGGTGAACAACTCTAACAATATAGTTAGATGTGTTGAATCAAGTCTGGATGACAATCAGAATAAAAAACTCACTGATATTCCCTTTTACTAAGAGATCCATAATTCTTTATTCTACTTGAATATGGATACTGTTGCTGGCCCATATGGCTTTACAAATAAATTTTTTATGTTCTATTGGGATATCATCCATGTTGAGGTAATTAATGTTTTTAGTGAATTCCTTTACATTCTTTTATGCCTTTTGGAATGAATTCCAACTTCATTGCCTCGATTCCAAAGAAAGAGAATTCATTGGATGTCTATTACTTTAGGCCTGTTGCTATTAGAAATTCTATTCCCAATGTTATTAGTTAGATCATGGCACTTCGATTAGGTGATGTTGGTTCGAATATTATTTCTGCAAATTTGTTCAGTTTTGTACCTTGTAGAAATATTCAAAATTGTCTCTTTAATGCATCAAAATGCATTAACATTATGAAAAATAAAGTTCAAAATGGGAACATGGCCATGAAGGTTGACATATCAAAGGCTTTTGACACTATATGGTGGGAAATCATCTTTACTATTATTAAGATGCATGGCTTCTCAAGGAAGTTTATTAACTTGGTATCCTCCATTCTGCAAAGTGCTAGCCTCTCCATTCTTGTCAATGGATCCCATAGGGACTTCTTTCAATGTACCAGAGGAGTCAGGCAAGGTGATCCCTTATCATGGCTCCTATTCTCTATGGATGAAGACTACCTCAATGTCTTTTTGAATGATCTTTTCAATATAGGTCATTATCAAATAATGAGAGCCGGTAGAACTTCCTTTTCCCACTGACACTTACTTTATGCTGATGACATACTTTTTTATGAAAGGCCAATAGGGGAACCATCTCCTGCATCAAGAGTATATTTTCATATTTTGAAGAGGTTGCAGGTCAGGTAATCAGATGGAGTAAATCCTTTATTGTTTTTTTAGAAGGGGTTCTAATTTTGAAACAGAACAGGATCGCTCATAAACTAGTGGTAAAAAGAGGGGATATTCCCTTTATTTATATAGGGATACCTCTTTTCTGGGGAAGAGTGAAACGTGTTCACCAGGAGGGAATTGCTCTAAAATTAGAAATCAGTTGGCACGTTGGAAAGGAAAGACTATGTCTCAGGATGGTAGAATTTTCCTTGTTAATTTGGTTATCACTTCTATATTTTTATATTCTTTTTCTTGTCTATAGGTGTCCAAGATCCCTTCTCAAGGAATTGAGTGGTTTGATTCAAAATTTTATCTGGACTGGGTCAACACAACAAAGGAAACTTGTTACTATATCATGGAAAGAATGTATAAAACCAGTTAACATGGGGGGAATGAGAGTTAAGAATATTAAATTATTCAATGACTCACTACTTAAAAACATCACCTAGAGGCTTTTGGCCAGGACAGATTATTCCATGGAATTTCTTGTTGGCAGATTTGTTGACAGATTGAAGAACAGGAAATGCATTCACCTAAAATCCTCAGTTTTCTCTTTAGTCAGAATCACATATGCTAAGATCATGGATCAATATGTATGGATGGTCTGCCCTAGCTCACATTTGAAATACTAGTCCACTCCATGACTATCCTCCACCATTAAGGATTCTTCCATTATTCCACCTGATCTCAAAAATATGGCCATTTATGATCTTCATGGAAATTCTGTTGATTATGAATTTATTCCAAATGATATATATTCTGAGATTATTAATTATGATTTTTTGACACTGATGTTCTAATTTGAAAACCATATCTTAATGGATTCTTCTCCAATAGGGACTGTTACAAGCTCATGTGTGGAAATCCAACTGGTATACCTTCATGGGTGGAGGTTGTCCACAAGCCATTTATTTTCCCGAATGATGCCATAGTCATATAGAGAATCTTGAAACATCAGTTTCCTACACAACCTGTATTGTAGCATGCATGTATCACTTCTGCTCTGGTCTGTTTCCTCTACATGATGGGTGATGAATCTCATATGCACTTGTTCATTCAATGTATGTTTGATTCTCTCTTATTGAGTTACCTGCAAGTAGCATTTCAATGTTGTATCAATTTCTCCTCAATTGAATCACTGTTCATATCTATACTTCAGTCTGCTTTTAGTGATCAGTTGAAATCATTTCAGCTTGCTACCACTATTTCAATTATTTCTTATATATGGAGGTCTTGGAATGGGTTTCTTTTCAATAATGGCATGTCCATTATTCGTGATGGGATCATGATGATTCATGAAAGCATTAAACTTTCTTCGATGAATCAAACAGGATCCATGAACAATGATATCTCTGAATTTCATCTCTTGAGTTCTCTTGGTGTTAGTGGCAAGGAATGGAAGCCAAGAAAATTGAAGTATATTCAGAGGATTCCTCCTATATTTGACTGGCTAAAGGTGAATGTTGATGGGCTGGATTTCGGTGCCCCGGGCCCTTTCGGGTGTGGTAGAGTCATCAAAACCCATTGGGGATTCGTTAAAGGTCAATTATATCTCTATGTTGGGCATGCTCATGAGATTGAGGTAGAACTGTGGTCGATGATTAAGGCCATATGGTATGCGGTTCATTATGGGTGGTGTAGATTATGGCTGGAATCAGATTCTTCAGTTTCTGTCGAGATTTTGAAGGATCAGTCCCAAAATGTTCCATGGAGGATGTTGTCTGCTTGGATCTCTTGTCTGAATCATGATGAAAGGTTATTCCATGATGTCTCTCATGCTAACCGTGAAGTAAACTAGGTTACTGATGCCCTCTCCAAAAGGGCTATCATGGAGGTCAGTTTCAGTTGGTCTTTTGTTCTACCCAAATACTGTGATAGTCAGCTTAGGAACGACGGTTATGGTGTTTTTCACACCAGGATTTGTAAGGATCCCCTCTATTGAGATGTTCTATACTGTTCAGCTTTTTTATATAATACTTTTTTAGGAGTAGGCTCATTCCTGTCTCTTTGACCTTCTGGCTATAATTTCATACATATCAATCTATTTGAAAATGATAATGGCGTTCAGGCGTAAGTGTGGACAACCACCTCCACAATGTGATGTGATTCATTTATAATAACCACGTCACATGTCTGATATATATAATTATATTTAAATAAATTAAACTTATTCATTATAGAATAATTATTCTATAATGATAAATTACATATTCCCTGTATCCATAATTATCATAGAAACACAAAAATATTACTTATGCCACTATAGGGCCTTCCATTTCTAGTAATATAATGTTGTTAAATTTTCATAAAACATGTTCATGATTTTCTTCAAAGGTATAATAGATGTATAAATATGTTAATTATCTCATAATTATTGTTCTGGAGATGAAAAAATAGAGACCTCATTATATATAGTCAACCTAGAGATGTTATTTTGGACATAAGAGAAAAATATGTTACAAATGTTCAAAGTGAAATGAATTTCATATTAAATGAAATATGATAGGGAAGAGGGAAAATAAAAAAAAATTATAAAATTATTTAATTCACATGATTTAATTATTTATAATGATTAAGAATCAATATGATGTGATAAACTAAATTAAGGGACACTTTAACCAAAAACCCTGTTTTGAAATGTTTTAAGGATTTATTTTATAAATATATTTATTCAATGAACTTATTGTGAAAATTTTTCTTCTATGTATTCATATTGAAATTATATATTTCTAACATGAATCCTATTTATTTTTTACTTTCATCATATGGATCTCTAACATACAAATTTTTCATATTTTATAATGAATATTTGGATATTCATTACAAATTAAAAAAATGGAATGATATATTGTAATTTATATAAGACCATAATTTGTTTTGACAACCATAAAATTTTTATAATATTTGGTTACTATTACAATACTTGTTTTTTTACACATGGACAAAATATTATTCCCTTTATTTTGGGTATTTTTAATAGAAAATAATTTTTTAAAAATTATTTGGTGTTCCAATATAGTAAAATTGAATTTAATATAGGTTCAAAATATATTTTGCACTATTTTTAATGAAATTGAAATTAAAAAAAATTCCTTCAGGTTATATTCCATGAGTATTAAAAATTATTTATGAGTTTTTTTGATATATATTATATGATTTATTAGTGGTAATGTATTTCTCCAATGCATTTTTTAATGATCATTTCATCAATGAAAATAAGGAAATGTTAACAAGGGTGTTTTATCATATAGATTCCACATAGAAAAAGTTACTTATAACATAATTTTGACACGTGTTATGAATATAATTCTATATGTTTCTTGAATTAGATTGTATTATATAGGTTTTTTAGTTTCCTTTGAGTATATTTTTTTTGTTTTTCATGTGGCTATGATTTATTTTGTATTCCTAAATAATTATGGGATAATGGTAAAATATTTATGCTTTTTCATGTTTTTCACTGGACAAATAGATTTATTCTTATTATTCCCCTTCCTAAAAATTTTCTTCTTGTCAATTATAATTATATTATTTTTTTATAGGATATATGTATGTGTATGAATAAATATAATGTCACATTGAATGTCATAATTATTATTCAAGAAAATAAAATGTGACTAATTTTAAATTTATAATATTACTCGAAAAGGGATACATTGAAGTTGTGTCTCCATTTTATTATATGGGATTATTAAGTATCATTAATGGTGTAATTCTCTATAACTATAAAATTTTAAGATCAAAAGTATTTATAAATTAGGATTCTTGACAAAACACTCATGAATATATAATCAGTGTAACGTCCCGACATGGGAACCACATAACGGTGTTCTGAGCCAATTGGATACATGACCTCAAGAGTGCCTACCCATACACTAGAGGCTACCGATTATCAGTGAGGATCTATTAATCATTCATGGGGATATGATAGAAAAATTTATTAGAGTAAAACACCAAAAGAAATAAATAAACTAACTCTTAAGCATATATATCTAGAACAATATGCATGTGAAAAGATAATAAAAAGGAAATACAATACTCAAATGTTAGGGAAAAAGTTTTATGACAATATAAGTTTCATGTTTCTATAATGAAACTTTAAAAATCTATGATTAATCAATAGGGTCATATCCATATCTATTCCCCTCATCAATTCTTCATCTGAAATCTGCAATCCATCCTATTGAATTTTTCTTTATCTTGTCCTGTAACAATATAATATACTAGGGTAATGATCCGGAAGCCTGATTAGGGTTTGATTAAAACACATTAGGACACCACAAACATTATATAAAATAACTCTAGTAAAAATATATTGTATTAATCTAAATAATAAATAATTACAATGCATAAAAAATAGGTATTACAATATCATTTATTCTTATCTAAATACATTAACTCCCAGGTTCTTGGGGATACCAATACATCAATACTAACTTCAAATCATACAAGATCCTAAAGCATTACCTTCATAATATATTTTCTTAATACCTACTCCTTCATGATCATGAATTATTCGAAGGTTCTATGAAATTTCAATACATAATTCAACTCATGATAGTGTTTGAAATATTCCCACATGAGGCCATAAATCAGACTGCCTTTATTTCCATTCATTAATATCACATTTATAAGACACATTACCAAAGATACTAATATCACAGACATAAGTAATATTACCATGTTACTATACTTTCTCATTTCCAGAATGATCATGTTCCCATTCTCTTACTCAATAGTATAAATACCATGTTACCATATATACATATCATTATAATAAAGATATTCCCAATATATTACTCATAAGTATAATGACCACGCTATCATGTATACTTCTCAATAGAATTAATATGTTCCCATTCAATGAAACATAATTTATTCGTAATTAAATATTCACAACAATCCCATTAATAAAAAAAATTATTTAAACACAAGAAATCCATTACTTAACTCAAAAAATAAGTAAACATTTCAGTAATCATTAATTAATTAAAATAATTAATTAATCAATTTAACCATAAATATCTGAAGAATTAATTTTTCCCAAAATTAATTATACCATTATAAATAACAACTCATCATAATTAATCTTGCAATTAATTATATGGACTATAATATCCAAGAAAATAATTAATACCCAATTAGTTATCTGAAATTATACAATTATATATTTTATAATTTGTACACTAATGAATTATCAAGATTACATTTCAAAAATCTCATTATCCATTTTTAAAATTAATTATCTAATAGAAAAGCCCTTTAGTCTCATTATTAATTCCACATCTAATAAATTAATTCAAAAATGTTTTGATTAATTAATCAGTCAACCTAGTAACCAAATTTATGAAAAACAATTGATAATAAATAATAGTAATTCAACAATTTTTTATATATGTATCAAATATACAACAATGGGAATTTTAGATAATCAAAATCAATTTATAGTTGGATGATTTCAAAATAAAAAACCCAAAAAGATAGTAGTACAATGATTTAGTTTTGAATTAGGTGTCAATATCCCTAAAAAAATTAATGATATCAATATCTTATCAATCAAGATAGAGACTTATAATCCTAGAACAAGATATCATAGATCATGTTTATATCTATTAAAATAGAGAAAAATCTATTCCAAATGATCAATTAAATAGGGAGTATATTTTTAGAGATGAGATCTATATACAAGGAGTAGATCAGATCTTATATTTGGGATTTGAATCATGAAGAAATGAGGCTAGATAGCCTTGTAATCCCTCTAGAAAGCTCTGGGATCACCCAAAATCATCATGTCCCAAGATAAGGATTAATTGTATGTTTTTAAATGGTTAGACTGATTTTAATACTAATTTTTATGGGAATGTAAGCAATGACCATAGTTTTGTGGGCATTGACGCATAATTTGAAAAATTTGTGCACCGTCTATTCAAAACTCATTGTCCGAGGATTAATGTTTTACTGGAATTGGGTTCACAGTTTTTCTAATAGTGAACCAACCATGTGAATTTATATGAGTGGGTTCAAACATTTATTTGGATTGGGTGAACAGTTTACCCTAACATTGTGCCAACCATGCATAGTCTCATTTTGTACAAAATTTCATAAACTCCACCGAAAATCACCCCATGTCATAACACCAATCCAAAGTACAGAAATATACACAGAAATTACCTAAAATAATGTTATATATTACTCTATTAATGTTTAGTATCTTACAATTTCCCAACCATATAACTACTCATCCTTGAGTTTCACTACTAACCCTTGGTATGAATAAAATCCAAAAAGATTGGGCAAATGATCCCCCATATCTATTTCTTTTTCCCATGTTTCCACTTTTACACATCCATGTTACCATGACCCATGAACTATCTATAAGTTATTTCCCACCAACATATTCTTTATGCGATCTAACACACATATTAGATGATCCTTAATGGATGAATCTATCTCTTGGCCATGCACATCCACATCGATCACATGAGAAGGTTATGGGTGATAATTCAGAACATGTGATACATGGAAAACATCCTGAATAGTAATATATATATGGAATATCCAATCAGTATTCTACCTGCCAAATTCTCTCCAATATCTCAAATGGTCCAAAAAACCCAGGTGCCAACATACCTTGTCTTTGTATCATGTTGGGACCCAACATAGGTGTCAACTGAAGGAACACACTATAACCCTATGTAAACTCTTGGGGTAATCTCCACCTATTAGAATACAACTCATACAATGAGGCATATCCATACTTGTCAAATAAACTGTACATGATCCTATGTCTGTTGTATGAGATTCAGTTCCAACAACTATGACTCTCTAACCTCAATCTAGCATAATGGTGATCAATATGGCATACCATAAAGATCCTCGTATAGTTCCATCTGTATAGTTTCTTAATAAAAATTCTTACAGGTGAACACCATTAATGAAAAGTTCTTTCCCAAATACAAAAAAAAATTCAAGCACACATATCTGTCTTATATCCTTGTGAACCTGTATAGTATGTTACGATAGACCATTTTTCATAAAGGTATTTCATAAAGAGCTTAGGACAAAGTTCTTATTGAGTATGTCCTTCCCCCATTAGAAAAATGGTCTATCGTAACATACTATACAGGTTCACAAGGATATAAGACAGATATGTGTGCTTGAATTTTTTTTTGTATTTGGGAAAGAACTTTTCATTAATGGTGTTCACCTGTAAGAATTTTTATTAAGAAACTATACAGATGGAACTATATGAGGATCTTTATGGTATGCCATGTTGATCACCATTATGCTAGATTGAGGTTAGAGAGTCATAGTTATTGGAACTGAATCTCATACAACAGACATAGGATCATGTACAGTTTATTTGACAAGTATGGATATGCCTCATTGTATGAGTTGTATTCTAATAGGTGGAGATTACCCCAAGAGTTTACATAGGGTTATAGTGTGTTCCTTCGGTTGACACCTATGTTGGGTCCCAACATGATACAAAGACAAGGTATGTTGGCACCTGTATAGTACGTTAAGTGATTTTGATCTCTTAAAATTCTCTCTCATGAGCCTCTAACCAATCATACGTTACTCCTATTTTTTCAAGCATGAAAGTTGTGCCTCCAAATAAATTTCTTGGATAAATCCCATGTAATATATTGCTAATCTCAAAATTTATTGGATATAAAAAAGATTATTGAGATTCTCCCAAGAAACCAACACATGAACCTTCTCTAGATCAATTGAAACACCATCCTCCAAGATCATGTTCTTTAAGAAGTATACTTGGTCGATCTAAAACTGACCGATAGATAGCTTGGTGTATAACCGATTCTCTCTTAGTGTACCTAGTATGATGTTAAGATGTCGGTAAATATTAACATGGGTCTTGGTGTACACCCCGATTTCATCCACAAACACCCGTAAGAAACTGATCCAGATATGGATGTAAGATCAAGTTCATTATCCATAATCACTATTAATGGAATTTTCAACACAAATATCATTACAAAAAACTCATTAAGTCTATACCTAATTATTAAAATTTTCCATGGTATATCAGAAGTTTGAAATATCAAATTATGATACCCCAATTGAATATATATATTTGAGAAAAAAATTATCCCTTAAATTGGTCAAAAATATCATCGATTAAGAGAAGAGGGTATCAATGATTCTCATTCTTTCTATTCCACATCTGTTAATTGACACACAAAACTAAACTTTCATCAGCCTTCCTTGGGAAAAAATAGGTGATACCCAAGAAGAAACACTTGGATGTATAATCCCCTTTATCCTATAACTCATCCAATTGAGTCATAATATAATGAAGCTCAGTAGGTGCCATTATTTAAAGTGGAATATATATTGTCTCATCCCCCAACACAATATCAATAGTGAATTCTACATATCGGTCACATGGTATACCTATGAAGTCTTCATTAATTACATTGTAAAACAATTCCACTACAGGTGGAAGAAATATTTCCTAACACCCCCTTCATCCAAAAATAATCTAGCAATATGGGCTCATAGCACTCATAGTTTCTAATTAATTAGCCCTTCTCAACTTCCCTAGATATCCCACTCTCCAGGATGAATAGATGGGTCATCGTTACGAAAAACAAAAGTAAATATCTTCTGATGACAGTCTCTGTGGGATAATTAGGGGACTATCTAGTACATCCCAAGAATCATGTCAAATCCCATCATATCAATAACATAGAGATCCCATAGAAAAAAATATTCCCTGATCTCTAGTGAAAATACCTTACATAGACAGATATCTCTAGACCACACTACCAATGGTGTATCTAATTTCCAAACCCCACTCATAAACTCCACCGTCAGACATAAAAGAATTTAAAAATTTTCAGATATAAATAGGGGTTATAAACCAGTATCAAACAAGGAACAAGATAATGTAGAATCAAATAATACAATACCTCTCACAGTTGATAGTCCAACCTCTCTATCCAAAAGTTTATATTATACAACATGTAACGTTTCATCTCCTCTACCCTATGATTCTATATGAGTCTAACGAGTAGCACCACTCTACTCATGTTGGTTCTGCTACCTATAATTACCCCATCCACTACCTATATCACCTCAACAAGTATGAATATAAATTATATCCCATTATAGTGTTGAAGACAGTCTTCCCAAACTCTAACTCATCCCAGCTACTCCTTCAGTACCAGTCGATCATTGAAACCTGCTAAACCACTATAGATGTCCCTTGTTTATGTAAGATCAACACACCACTAGTGTATGGGAATATTGAAGATTATATTGTACCAACCTACCTCACTAACGACAGATCACCCTAGTATGGGAATGTCCAGCTAACCCCATTGTTTGTGTAATCTGCATCCCACTACCTTAGCTAATGTTATCCTAATAACACTTCAAATATCAAAAGACTATCCTTCTGATCATCTAGTAAAAAATACCTTTTCCCACACTTTATTCCACTCTCATCCTCCCTTCAACTATGAGAACCTAACCAGCATCATAAAAAATATATTCATCCTGAATATATTCACCAGATAATTAATCTCACATTCAATTCCATCTTGAAAATGTTTTCTCATAGTTGCCCAATCTCCACTTTTCATTTTAGAATATCTTTAAATATCATTGTATCATAAATCATATTCCATCACCGACATGATCACATTGGTTAGATACATGAACTCAATAGCTTTCCCTTGTCTCAATGTATAGGGATAAAAGTTCAATAAGAACCTCTCCAATAATTCCTTCCATAACATATCGTTTGTCTATGCAGTTCATGCCTGAATGTCAAACCTGTTCTTTAGTGATCACAATAACATATAACTAGCCAACCCGAACCTCCTCTCAACTAGATTCTCTAATTGGTCATGTACAGTCTCTATGGACTCAACCCAAAATTGATCTCTCTCGGGCCCACTATTTCTAGTAAAATTCAAGTGTTTCTACAACAAAAACACCCTTCTCAAATCATACATACTTTTGACTTCTCTCCCTAGGTATCCATATATAAATTTTATGATGCGAGTGATGTTCTCTCAAAACTACTGCCTTTATTATTTATTTGGAACCATGGGTGCCTCATGTTATCTTATTGGAAAATCATTCTTAGTCATGATCCTCGATTTTCCTCTCAATAAGCGTTGTGAATTAATACTCTATGTAATGCCTAAATCATGTCTCATTTATCCAAACAGAACCTTATAAAAATTATGTAAGTGGGAAAAACATATCACTGTAGTTTACAAGAAGTCTTTTCCCCAAATCATGACACATGGTCAAACCGAGGTGCTATCACAACCCATAATCATCCTAAACCTTGGTTCTGGTAAACAAAATTAAACACACTTTCATAAAGAATTTTCTCATTTAGAATCCTATAAAATATTATTTTGCATTATTTTTATAACATTATTTATTTTAGGTATACGCATTTTTTCATTATAATTTCAAAACAAAGAAAAAAATTGATGGTTAAAAATTACCCATAGCCCATTTCCATATGTGTTCCAAAAATGATTCATGTTACAATAACCCTGTGTGATTATAATGTTACATGTAGAATCAACTCTCATTACAGTATAGCCCACAAATTAAGACTAAAAAATTCTCATCAAAAATCACATTACACTATAATTGTGTGGCCCAAGGTGAAATACTATTCAAATGTAATATAAACCAACATTAACAAAAATCCCACCTTGAGTATGTGTGTTTTCTCCCATAAAAGTGTTTGCAAATCACATGAATGAGCTCATTACCATGACCTGAATATTTCATGTCTCTTGTACCACTTCTAAAATAGTTAGACAGAATAAGATGAAATAAAACTAGTCCCCTAATACCACTTTGTAACATCCTGAACCAGAAACCACACAACAGTATCTCAAGATGGTTCTCTACATGACCTCAATCACACCTCCTCATATGCTATAGGATGATGACATATAGTGATGGTTTGGAAAGATATTAATTTGGAGACTATAACCTCATTTATTAGAGTGAAACACCATGTAAAAAATATATAAAAACTCAAAAGCATGTATAACAGGAACAACATCCATGTCACTGGATTACTAAATAGGAAATAAAATAACCAAATGAAAGGTAAAACATGTTATTCCAATATTAGTTTCATTTTTTTATAATTCATCTATAAATAAAGACATTACAACTCCCCAAGAGGGTACCGAACCATGTCCAGCCCCCTTATCTAATCTCGATTACAAATTTGCAATCCATCTCAGGTTAATTCCCCTAATTATGGACTCCAATAATATAATAAATTTGTGTACTGATTTGGTATCCAGAGTAGGGTATGAGAATAACTTATTAGACTACCACCAAATATGTTTATAACAATTCCAATCAAATTATAGTGTACTATGTTATATAAGAATGATGTAAAATTCCTAAATAACTAGTTATTACATTATCATTTATTATTATCCAATTACATTAAATCCCAGGTTCCTTGGGAAAACCATACCTTAATACTATCATCATCTCTCACCAGATCCTAAAGAGTTTCTGATGTAATATCATATATTAATACCTTCTTCTTGTATTTTCTTTATGAATTAAAGGGTTATATTTTGTCTTAGTATCTAATTCGACTAATTTTGTAATTTGAAATATTCTTATTTGAGGCCATAAAATGTACTAAATTTATTTTCATTCATTAATCTCACATTTATAAACCACATTTATAATTTTACCAATATCACAAATTAATATAAGATTACAATGTTACCATACTTTTTCCTCATTAGAATCACCATGTTCCCATTCTATTACTCATAATGATAATGACCATGTTACCAAGTATATATCTCATTATAATAACTATGATCCCATTCATTCACACATAATGAATTCATAATTAATTAACCACATCAATACTATTACTAATTTTAAAAATTAGATAAATACACAAAATACATTACATAACTAAACAAAAAACTAAGAATTTCAATCATCAATAATTAAAAAAATAAATTATTTAATCAATTTCACAATTCATATCCTTATAATTAATTTCCCATAATTTATTATCCCATTCTAAATCTCAAATCATCATAACTAATCCTATAATTATTTATGTAGATCATAATATCATAAAACATAATTAATTCAGAATAATTATCCAAAATTAACAAATTCAATATTTAATAATTAATCCATAGATTAAATATCTAGATTACAGACCCTAACCCTTGTAATGAATTCCCCAAATAAATAATTTCATAGGGTATAACCTTAGTTCTTTGATTAATTCTTCAATAATTCATTTAATTAAAAAATGCTTCAATAAATCATTTGGTTTAATTAATTAACCCTAATTAAGAAAATAAATTGCTTAAAGATCATATCAAATCTACAATTTTTAGATATATATCAAATCCCATACTATGGGAATTTCATTTTATACCACATACCTCATTTTTTCCATGGACATTTGCTCAACGGAAAAGCCCCAAAAATTTACCAGGATAATGATGCAGATATATGCTCCGAAAATAAATCCATAAATCAAGATTAAATATATCAAGATCATATCAATCTAGATATAAAACTATATTCATATTCCTAGATCACCTCGATTAGGATTACATCTAATGAAATATCAAATAAAATCCACTAAAAGATGGATGGAAGAGAGAGGATATGCATCAAGATAAGATCCACTTACTGGGTGAAGATAAGATCATCGATTTTGTATTTAATCTTGAAGAACATATGTCTGAAGACTTTGGAACCCTTCTAGAAATATTTTTGAACATTCATAATCATCATGTCCCAAGACATATTTGAATAGGTTGTATTTAAGAGGATCGGTTGATTTAAAAAATAATTTTTTACTGAAATAATTCCACATGAATATTTTCCTAGATGGGGGGCCCATGTGTAAAAAAAACCATGTGAAAACTATGAGGACCTCACATTCTAGAGTTTCATACTTTCCTAGGTTTGGGTGCATGGTTTGAAAAACCATGCACCAACCTTGTCAACTAGTACACCCGGGTTGACATTGTTAGCTGGGATGCGTGCAAAATTTACCCTAAATGTGTGACAACCGTGCATGTACCAATTCTCTAAAGATTTTCTTATACTCCACCCAAATACTCCCCCATTTAAAAATTCCCATTAATGTTACTAGTGTAAAACCCCCTGAAATCACGGCTTAGATCACTAAGAAAAGGCAGGGATCTTACATTGTTTCAAGTCTTAGTCCTTATAATTGCTTTCATATTAATGTCATACATATCATTAGAGGTTAGATGAAAATTTGAAATGTTGTAAAATTCTATAAGTAACCATAAGGGATAATATCTTATAGATAATTATTTGTAATATATTTGGGTTGGGTACAATATTAAATGAACTATGATATATAGGGTTTAAGGATTTCAGTAATATAAAATATCAATGGTATTTTCCTCACCCTAATGGATACTTTTCACATTAATAATAAATTTATGGTATATATGATTTCCATTTCAATTTGTTAGTGTCCATTTATCTAGATTTAAGAAATTGAATCTTTTACAAAAATATTATCCCTTCAAGATGATTTAATAATTATTATTATTTCAATAGAAAGTTGAAATAATTTTAAGTGTTTCTCCGTTATTCAAATTACAGTTATGAAATTTTTTTACATGTGAAAAACCATTTAATTTTTCTGAATGTTTTATTTTTAATCATAACTATAATATTTATAATCTAAATTTCAAATATTCATTCGCCGTCAAAAATTTGAATACCAAAAATTACGTGACGTTTTAATTTCTAGATATCAGGAACCTCGTATAAAGGTAAAATGGATATCATGAATATCATGATTTCTAGATTTATAGTATGAATTATTTTAATATGTATCTTTTTTTGAAAAATTATTGTGTTGTTATTTAGGATCTATAATGAAATATTTTATATCATCGATTTTTATTAATTATATAATATTTAATACGAAAAAATTAATATTTAATTGTGTAATAAGTGAGATTAATGTTGGGAATATTTATAGATATTTATGAATTATGATGTAGTTTAATATTATAAATGATATTATTAAATATTATAAGAATATGAAAACCCATATTAATTAAACTATTGTAAAATATTATTTTAAAAATGGAAACATATTAGATAGAATCAATAACATTGAAAAGTGTTGTAGTGAAATGAATATTTTTTGTAGACATTCAATTAATGATATATTAGAAACAAAAAAATAATCCATATTTATAATACATACCTGATTATATGGAAATAATTTTCAATTAAGATTATATAATTTTGTGAAAAAATGATCTTGATAAAAATTAATAGATTATAATATTTTTTTATGATTGATTAGATTTTTTGGATATAAATAATATGCTTGTAAATGTTATTGAAATTATATTAATATTGTTTTATTAAAATAAAAAAACACAGGGATGTGGAAAAATTATCACATTTTTTATGTCAAAAAAGATTGAAAAAAGAAATTGAAGGGTGATAAGGGTGGAATAAACACCGCTAGCATATAGTATTCCCTCAATATTATGACATGATAATATATAAAAAATAAACGATAAATATTATGATGCTTTTGGGAAAATATTTTTTATCATAAATATCCATGGGATTGGGTAGTAATTAGGTAATTTAAATATATATATTATTTTGGATGAATTTTACTATTACAGGGACCATACACGACAAAGTAATATTGAAATATTTCTGTATATGATGGGATTTTATTTGATGAATAAATGGTAATTTTTAATTCAGAATAATATGCCTTGAAATATTGTCATTTTTATACCATTTCACATTAGTTATTCTCATAAATTTAAAATATTTTAGTTATCTCCAAAATGGATTATGAGTCACATGTCCCATAATAGTATCTTTTTTTAGACCTATATGTAATAAATTTTGATAAAATAACATTAAACAATAGGGATAATAGTTTATGTTTTGAAAGATATATGGAATAAATCATGAACTAATCATGTGTAATATTTGTTATATGAGGGTATTTTGACTCATACTAATTATTGGACATAATAATATAAATTTTATCTATTTAATGAAGAAAGTAAATATATATAAATTTATGACATTAATAAATTCCATTTTTTCCCACCACAAGAATATAAAAAAAATCTACTCTAATTTTCATCACACTTAAAATTCAATTTTTTCATCCATTAAAAATGAAAATCCTATACATTCATTTAACCCACATCCTAGGGGAAAAATATATGTAAAAAATTAACTATACAAAGGATTTTAGTATAAGCCTTAAGGGGTTATCTGAAAATGTAGTATCATTATTATCTAATGGTTTTTGTTTTCATTCCTCATATAATCCCTCTAAATGACCAAAAATATAAAGAAATAGAAAAAATGTTATTTATAATATATTGATATATTTTTTGATAAATAATTAACATATATCAGTCTCCACTTTTCTTAAATGAGATATAAACCTAATGCTTGTCTTTACAGTGGATTAGCTCCTGTCGAATGGATGCAGTTCAGTTTCTATCAAAATATCTCATGTATAGATATAATGATGGATTTAGAATATATATATATATATATATATATATATTAATGAAATATTTAATTCTATATAATTATTTTATACAAAATAATTTCTTTATCCCCTACATTGGAAAACTAAAACATTATATTTCCATATGTGAGGAATATAACATCTATGTTGTGATGTGACTCATTTATTATATACCACATCAAATTACTAGTATATATTAATTTATTTAAATACATACATTTTTTAATGATATAAATATTATTCGATATTTATAAAATAATAGAATCCAAATTTCCATCATGAACATTGAAAAATGGAAACATTACTAAAGCATATGTACGACCGATAATTTCCATAATTATAATAAAATTCATTTTTATAATAATATTTCATGTATGGTTTGAAAAGTGTAATTGATGTTGAAATATGAGTATTATTTCAAGATTTATTTTCTATAGATGATGAGATAACAATATAATTGGACATAGTAAGTCCTCCGATGTAATTTTGGACATTGGACAAGAAAAATTTGAACATGTTAGATGTGAACTTAATTGATTATGTAATTAAAAATATATGTGTAACAAATAAAACAAAAATAATTTTAACTTTTAAAATATTTCATAAAAAAATTTACATTTAAAATAAATTAATTATTTCGGAAGATTATTGTTGTTCTTGATTTTATGGAATAATGGTAAAGGAAATCTTAACCTAAAAACACATTTTAAATTGTTTAAATTATTTTTCTTCTAAATGTCTATCTTCCATTCTCTTATTCATATAATTTTTATAAATGTATTCATATTGAATTATAATAATTATAAATTAATTTTTATGTTTATTTTGACATTATTTTTGTTTTTTAAAAAGAAACCTTTTTTATTTTTTATGAAATGTATTTACATTCATTAAAAAGGGGAAATGGAATGTATAATTTTATATTATATTCTTAAAAATGATTTTTGTTTCACCAAAATGATTTTTTAATATTTGGGTTCCATTGAAAGTATCTATATTTTATCAGTGAAATTTATTCTTCCATTATTCATTGTATTTTTTTTGTTTGAAATTTTTATTTTAAATTAATGTGTATTTTTTTAATTGAAAATGTTTTTTATGGGCCCAATAGAGTTTTTCAAGAGTTTATTGATGAAAATGTAAAAAATAATATTATATTAATTATATGGTCCTCAAGTATTACATATGACTAATGGGTGAGATTGATAAAAAATATATGCTTGGTAATACCCATAATAGATCTCTAGTTCAATAGGTAACGATCATTGTCTTAATTGGAAGGAAAGATGGAGGTGATCGTGTTGGGTTTTCCATTGTATTTAACTGGGCAGAAGAAATTTATAATATTAAACTAGATGGGTTTTTAAATTTAATATATAATTTCCCTAAATTAATTTATACTTGAAAACTATATGTTTCATATATTTAAATTGAATGAAAAGATTATATTATTAATTTGAGTATGATTTACTTCACACACTCAATGAATAATGTAATAAAGGTAAAAATTTGATGGATTTCATTATTTTCATTAGACTAATTTATTTCTATTTTATATAATTTATTGACATTTTTGTTTTCATCCATTTTTCAAGATATAATTCATAGGGTTTTAGAATGGGTATGAAAAAAAAGTTGATTTCATGTTCAATGTATTGAATATTTTTTTGAAAGTAAACATGTTAGATTTAGAAGATTAATATTGTGGTAATTGATGATAATAACAAGTTTTGTACTATTTTTAATATATTATTTTTTTTATTTAATATTTTATTCAAAAATATTTATAAATCTAAACCATAAAATTCATTTAAATGTAATAAGTTAAATTTTTTACTAAAAAATAAAAATTATGTAATGTTTTAAGGATGGGTAACTATAAAATTATACATATTATAAATTTTTTTCCAATTATTATAAACATCATAACCAATTTAATAATTTAATTTATATAAGTCACATAAAATAATTCTAATATAAATGAGTAATATGAAATAAAAATGTGTTTTTAGGGATATGTATTTTAAGCCATAACCATTGACATATATCAAAATCTAGTACAATATAGATTCAAAACTAATTAGTTGTATTATTATAAAATAAATGTATCATATTTTACCTTTATAAAAAATCAAAAAGGTATTGGGAAATATTTTTTTATTTAATTAAATGAAATTAGTGTATTTGAAAAATCAGTATTTCTAACTATTTAATGAAAAATCATTAATTTTAGAAAAATCTCAAAATATAAACCTATGATAATTTTAATATTTTTATTTCTAAAATGTGGTTATTCTAATAAAATTTTATTTATGAAAATTAAATATATCATTTAAAATTTTCATGAAAAAATTATATAAAATTGTCTTTTAATGAAAATTATTTTCTTACTATAAATTAACTTGAGTAAAGAAAATTATTACCTACAATGAATTAATCAAACATTTGTTTTGTGTAGGAAAATAAAAATTTCATTTCAATTTTATTAATCATATTAATACCTTCCCATTTCTTGGATATGATATACCTATCACATTTTTAATATAATATATTTATAACATATCTTAATTTTATTATATATGGGTGAATCTTTTTAATCATTATATAATGTTTCTTTAGATTTTGAACAAATATATTTGGGTGTAAAATATCCACCTTAAATTAATTTTACCTTAAAAATTTTATCATTGTATTCATTAGATTTTTTAAAATACCTTTGTTAAATAATAAAATTTTATAGAGGAATAAGAAGATGTTTTTTTTAAAAGGTGGTGTGATAAAAATAATGATTACCTACCATAAATCATAATTGGTTTCCATGATAAAGTGAAATTTTTTTAGAAATAAAAATATTTACATTGAGGATAAAACTATTATCTATTGATTAAAAGAGAGTTATAGAAAACATGTTCATGAGATTTTGAATGACAATAAAATGATATATCAGGGAGGGGTGAAGAGACTATTAATTAATAAACCATTCATATATAGGAATATTTTTATATGATAATTTTCCTTATGATAAAATATTAATTTACCAACATGATAGTTTACAAAAGAAAATATAATTAATTACATACTTTTTCAAATTACCCAAATATAATAAATTGGTTTTGATTTGATCCATTTTTTATTTATATCTTTATCCATGAAAATAACCTTTCATGATCAATTTTTAATTCCTAAGAAACTAAAATTACGATTAAATTTATCAAAAACGAATAAAAGAATTTATATTTTTTATATCTCGTTTTATGAAACCAATTTATTTACAATTAAAAAATATCAACATATACAACACATCAATCTCTAAAATCTCAATAATAATATTCAAATTTCCGGTTTTTCAATTCCAAATTTACATATCATTAAGGAGAAAAAATGTATTAAATAACACAGAACCAAATAATTTGAATGATTTTGTCACATATTATAACGATAATTCATGGTAAACATTACCATTTAACCCCATCCAATATGAAATATATCATAAAGTCACATACCAAATAGGTGAATATGTTGATCATATATTCAATTAAAATGAACCAGTAATATGAATCATCATAAAACATAAATTGAAACATATATTATATAAAAAATTATTGAAACTTTTATTCATCATAAAAATCATATTCTAAAACATTTATTACATAAACCTAAAAATGTATTCATATTCATCAAATAAGAAAGAAATCACTTTTCTATGAAATCACAAACCAATTACATGTTTTCCAATAATATCCATTTTACTTTATCAATTTCAATCATCTATTTACAAAAAAACGATCTATTTCGAAAAATTTATCATTTTTCCAAGATATTTAACTTATTCATGTGTTATCAAAATAACAGCCTTACTAATAATTCACATTTATTGATCATTTGTTCAATAAAGAAAAATTTAAAAATAAATATAACCATTTCGAAATAAATTAGATATGTTTCATCATTATTAAATGTATAATAACATCGGTATAAAACATAAAAAAATTATTATTTAATCCCAACAAAAATTCATTTAATTCCTTTCACATCAATGATTTGAATATCATATATTGTTTTTTAGTTTATAAACACTTTAATTTGGGAAAACAAATCAGACAATAACAATGTTTCCCATAAAATTTACCAGAAATATATATGGTATCTTGTGAAGAACATCAAATCTCTCCCTAAAAAGAAATAATTATTCATAGAAAATACATTCTCTATACCATTATATTAGAAAAAACATATATTAATTTATCAAAGACATTACCCTATGATTTAATTCCCAAATAATTTATATATAAGTAACTGAACGTTCTTCTCTCTATAAATATGATAAAACCCATTTCTCTTATTATTACGTGTTTTGGGATACTCATTATAATTGATATTTTTATTCATATCACATGATATATTATTTGGAACAGTATCATGGTTTCACCTTCAAACACCCATTTAATTTGAGTTTTTATGAGTAAATTAAATCCATTATGTATAACATTTATTTTTTAAAATGATTTCTCCTAGTTAAAGACATTTGGTAAGACTTAAAATAATAATGTCATAAAAAATAAGAAAAGATAAAAAATCATGAAATATTTTTTTTTGAGGATTTATAAATGATTATACCTTATTTTAAATATATCTAACCATTTTTTTGACATAGTTAATCCATGATAAATTTATTTTCAAATATTTCATAATAGTTCACATTAAAAAGATCATTTAGCTCAATAATAGCCATTGTGATTTAAAACAAGGTACTTTGTAAGGGAACAATAACAGGGAAACATATTTTTTGTCAATATAAGTTCATCACAAAAAATATAGAAACCTTACCCCTAGTTGAATTGGTAAAAACCAACATAAACATATAATTAAAAAAAATTATGTGTTTCCAGGGAAACAACAAAACCACTACCATATCATAACTAATAGATTTTATCATATATAGAAACATATCTTCATGTTTTATAAAAAAAATTCTAATACTTATCTATATATATTGAATAAACCAACCACATAAACCAAATATAATGACCCATATATTTCATAAAAATTCATTAACACATAAAATAATGATTTTAAATTTTTTTTATAAATACAATTGTGAGTACCATAAAATATAATTTTTTTTCAAAGTGTAGTCAAAATATAATTTTAATTAACAAAATATCTTCAAAATCTCTGTATATAATCTTCCTACATCGTAGTATTATAAGAAACACATTACATAAAATCATTAATTATAATACAATGAATGTAATTGTAGGAAATTGTGTGCTATGATTCTTTATAAGGGAATAAAATTGAGATGTAAATGATAATATGAGAATAACATGAATATATGTGTACCATAGTATGCCATTTACTTTTTATAATCCATATTAAGTATATCACATGTAAAAATTCAATAGTCATGGTACATTTCATTCTATATCAAAAGGTATAAATCTAAATGGAATCAACAAAAATGACCAATTAGAGATTATCAATAGAATAAGGTTTCATATTGTGGAATGCACAAAAAAATAGTAAATAATATCCACTGTCAAATTTTACCACCAATACTATCATATAGGAATATGATCAATCCCCTTTCCAGAATAACCTATGTCAAGGTTCGTTAAATACACCATCAGAGTGTACATGGTCCCTTAGTGAACTGGGTCGACTCAGTATTCCCATCTTTTTTAAAAAATATCTAATCTGTATTTACATAATTCATGAAGGGTCAACATAATTTCTAAAACCCTCACCAAATAATCCTAATTTATTCCAATGTTTTCCAAATTATTATTAAACAATCATCATATATCAAAACCAATGGAAAATATATGTGTTTTATATACATTTCATCATCTCATCATAGCATAACCCAAGAAATATATACATGTTTTCTTATAAATTATATAATAATAATAACACCCCATTCAACAAATGAATATGATTGTAACCTGGATCATATCCACAATAAATAATTATTGACTTTTGTGGATATTAACACAAATGGTAATACCATTAAAACATCACATACAACATAACATGATAAAAATAATCTTTTCATTTTATAATAACTTCATTAAAAAAATTCAAAATTATTATGGAAAAAATTATTTTTGGGATGAACCATTGAAACATGTATAGTAAACATAAATTATGTGAACTTTCATTATGTTTGGAAATTATATTCCTATTATTTTTATTAAAATAATTATTTTGTTCAAATTTTTAATAAAAACCAAGAACTACATCATTAGGAAAATGATAAGACACATTTTGTGAAACCATTCTTAAATAAGAGAAGCATGGGTAAATATGGATGACAAAATTATATGAGAATATTTTAAAAAAATAATGAAAATATTTTAATGAAAATAATGGCCAGGAATAAAAATATTCCTAACCAATGGAAAAATCACTCTTTTTTTCTTAGGATCATTTCCTTATCATTTTAGGAAAAAGAGATAAAAATGATATTATAACTTCTTAAATATATTATTTATTAGAATATTAGTTGATTTATGATATTCTTTTGAATTTGACCATCAAATTTTACCATAAGAAACTTAATAATATAGAATCCCCTTGAATAATTATATTGTAATATAAAACCCTTACAACTATTATTACTTTTGAATAATAATCCTTGTGAATGAATAATATGAAATTTAAAATTAAATTTTATTATAATCTATAATTTTTTATATAAAATATTAATAGGGATGTATATTCACCATATAAAACCCAATATTGTTCATAATAACATTTTTCCAAAAGAAGAAAATTATGAATGATGATCCCATTAAAATTGAGAATCATTGAATCAAAACCACATGAAAGAATGAAAACAATATATGGATTTTTAATTAAAATAATTTTAATCAAATTATTCTTAAAATAAAATCATGCATATTATATTCATCACCTAATTTATACATCTTATAAATATGTCATATACCTCATAGAATATAATGTCATATTTGAAATGAATATATTAAGTTCACCATTCTTTGAAAGCACTCCAGAATAATCTATAAGAAATTTAATGTTTTTATAATTATATCTCAAAATCATGAACATATTTATAATATATTATACCATTACATTAACTAATATACATTCCATTTCATTCTATATCTCTCTTTTATTTTTTCCTTTAACATAATTCGTTTAGATTTTTCCATATCATTTATCCTTTTTGGTTCAGTCTTATTTAGAAATAGAGGGACATTATTGGGGAATATTTACTATTATTCTTAGATGTATTTTTTTATTGAATTAATGGATTCTTAGTATTAATGTGTTTAATGGTATTATGAGGTTTTTCTTTGAAATTTGAAGTTTTAAGAGTTGTTTCATGATATTTTGTAGAATATGGACTAAGTGAAATCTTCTGGAAATTTACAAGATGTGTACATGTTAAATATGACATCTCGTGCTTGGTAGAACACACTGGTTCCTCGATCTAGTAAGTCAGATGACCTCAAGCATGCCTCCTCATATTCAATAGCCTACCGATTAGTATTTATGATCTAAAAACTATATCACGAGGATACAATAAAATATTTATCTAACTAGAAAAAAAATTAAATAAATTATGACTAACAAAATGAATGACAAACAATAACCAATATAATTCTCTATCCAAATGCATATTAGTATAAGATGATGAACCATATAAAAAAAATATAAATAATAGTTCAACTTCCAATACTTATATGTATCAATTTTCAAATTGAAAAAACATAAAATAGGACACACTAATAACTCCCCAAGTAGGTCTTGACTTCACAGATGGTTCCACCATCCATATTCTATACAAACTCACCAATAAAAAAATGTATCTCTCCCGTATCCAATTTAGAAAACTTTTTTTCTATTAAATTACTGATTTGGAAACCTACGTTGGATGAGAGTACAACTCATTATGCCACCACTAATACTATATGAAACAATATCTAATCCATAACTTTTTATGTAGTTGTATTATGAATAATATATAGTAAATAAATAAAAACTTTCACATTTCATATTCATTAATTAACCAAATCACTTCCTTGGGTTCATGATGACAATTGAACCATCAATACCTGCTTCATCCAATGTTATATTTTGAACCATATGTCATTGGGAATCATGATACATTATTTGATTATGAATTTAATCCCACTTACATAGAATGACCAAATTGAACAATAGTATAGTTATAATATAACCCATCATCGAATGTCATGTCTAGACCCCAAGGGTACTAAAAACCCTATTATATCATACACCACATGGTTATTTAGATAATCATTCCCAGTCCCATAAAATAATATTCGCATTCATGCAATTTTAGTACTAGAGAATCAGTCTGGAACCATGTGGGTATTTGGAACATCAATCCAATTCCATCACCTAATTTATCAATCAATCACATATAACAAATAAATCACATTTATTAGGGTAAATCATTATTAACTCTATTCTCAATTATTTACATCATGATGCACCATTTCAATCTACAAAATCATTCATGGTTAATTACTTTAATCACATGGAATAATGTAAATATTTCACCACAAATAAATTAGTCATCATTTAATCAATATATCTATTAAAACATCAATGTTAGCCTAACCAACTATTGAATTCCCATTTTTAATAATTTACATATCTCATAATTCAAAAAATTTCATAATCATGAATTAACTAATTTCATTAACCCATCAATCAATTAAAAAAAATAAATAATAAAGTAAAAAATCAATTTCAAAATATGGAAAATGAAATTCAACAGTTAAAAACATGAAATTATAATCCAAATGTTGTGAGGTAATAATTTAATCACAAAACTCATGGTTGTTGATGGAAATTTCCTAAACATAAAATCATCATATTGAATTCAAATGATCAAAATCACAACCACACTAAAGAAATTTGGACAATAACTATATTATGGGTCAAAAATATAAATATCTATATAACCCAAGATCTAACCCATATCCAATGAGGGAAAAATCATTTTTATTCTTATATAAAGGGAGTATATAGAGGGATATAAACAAATTGAGATAAAAATACATACCAATATAAATAATATACATTAAATGTATGTTGGATTCCTCAATAATGAAGTTCTAGGATCTTAATAATACCTACAAGAGCCTCCTAAATCATAATAAATTATTTTCGGATGAGTTAAGGAATATAGGGATAATAATTGGGGGTTTAAGAATTTAAAATAATGTTTTTTATAGAAATTAAACTAGTATGCATGATTTCCAAGGATGGTGTGAAAGGATTTTTAAATAGTACGACTTCACCATGAACCTATTTTGAGGGGATGAACATTAACAAATATAAATTGACATGGTTTAAAAATCTATGAAGTGACCATTAATATACATTTTATTTAGAAATGAAAAATCTTCTAAAGGTAGACACGTTTTTTTGGAAAACCATTCTCCAACCATGCATTGCACCTTTTCTTCCAAAATTATCTAATCGCTCAAAAAAACCCATTGTAAGAACCAAATGAAATTAAAATGAAAACCAAGAAAAAAAATTTCCTATAAATGAGAATGTGATATCTCCAAAAAAGTGTTGTATGTTCCAATCACTCCACCTTGTAACATAACATATTAGAGTTTTACACTCAAGAATATATATGATTCCATGGTAAAAAACATGGTCCCATCAACCCTGTAGAATGCTTCTTTCTCCCATGTTTCCCCCAGAACATTTATATTTTTTCATAATACTAAGACTATCGTCAAGGTTATTACCCAAAAAACATTATCACTGTGATCTACAACACGAAATAGATTCTACTAAAATTACATAGCAACCACAAGCTCATCATCATTATCATCAATCACATAATAAGTGTTAGGGTGATACTTATATATATGTGGCATATGAAAAACATTTTTCCATTTTAGTATATTGTGTATAAGATAGAATTAGTATGCTATTATGCTGACTCTCGTAAATATCTCACATTGCACAACAATTCATGGTGATAAATTTCCATGACATAGAAACCTATGGTGACCCAATAAATTTTTTCATAATGCTAAGAATATCGTCAAGTTCATTACCCAAAAAACATTCTCACTATGATCTACAACACAAACCAAATTCTACTAAAATTACATAGCAACCACAAGCTCATCATAATTAGCATAAATCACATAATAAGTGTTAGGGTGATACTTATATATATGTGGAATATGAAAAACATTTTTTCATTTTAGTATATTGTGTATAAGATCCAATTAGTATGCCATTATGCTGACTCTCGTAAATATATCACATTGCACAACAATCCATGGTGATAAATTTCCATGACATAGAAACCTATGGTGACCCAATAAATGTAACATTCAATGAAATATACGATCGCCTATTTTAATCTAAGGGTTTCATCAATTTCTAATTGCATATAAAGTACTATTAATTTAAATAATGGAAACATATTTCCAAAATAACTAAACATTATCTATTTTATATTGAAAAAGGAATGGGCCCAAAAACATTGACTCTCCAACCTATATATAACATAGAGGTTATATACATGGTATAAAATGAATATAATCTTATTGTTCAATATTAATAGTTTCATAATAGTAGTTTATATATGTAAATGATCAACTGCTATGTGCTTCTTGCTAGATCCACCAAAATTGTGAACATATGTCCACAAAATATCCACCAAAACCTAAATAATACTCTCTAACTACCCATTTTCCTTTGGGTGGAAATTAATACCCAATTATACATGCATACAATGAAACTTATACCAGACTTGAATAAAGCTAAATGTAAAATTTGTTTCATGGTAATAAATAATTATCTGTTTCATACTATAAAGTTAAACCATATACAAAAAATACAATTCAACTAACTGGTCCTTTGAGAATGTCCCTTAAATAGGGAATAAATTCAAAAAAGTTATCAATTCAACAATAATCACCCAACTATAATCATTTGTTAGAGGAATCATCAAGGGTACCACCAGAGAGCCCATTTTAATGTCCTCCAACTTCAATTCTGGAATCTAACACTACTATAGTAAACCATAATGATGTTGACGATAATCCATCACCTACTGAAATTGTTATCATCATTTCACAAACCCTACAATCTCCTTATTCATTATTTTTATTCCACACTATTAATGTAGGTCATAGTAAAATTTGGTCAATACTATTTTTACCACTCACTTCAAGGAATGAAAATAATGAATCATCTCCTCCCACATAATCATTGACACAACAACACAGTTACATACATAGGTGATATGATCTTTATCTATAGTCCAATTGGAAGTATACTCTACACCATTAAGGATTTACCTCAAGTATTGATACTCCATGAAATCATAATAAATGGCCTTGATTAATATTAAATGTGTTGATTCCACTAATATTGATATGAGTGTAATATGTTCACTTCCATCTTGAACCTTAGCATACCTCTTAACTAGAAAGTCATTATCTTCCACTCAGAACCTGACCGTTGAACTACCTATGTCTCAGGCTTCCTTCAGAGAGAGTCAACAACTTTGTTTACCATCCCTGTAGTATATGCTAGATAAAAATCAAATGAATGCATATAGTAAAAAATATTTATTTTCTAGAGATTCATTTACCATTGAGAAGATAAATAATGTATTCAATTGAGGTTTGAATATACATAATACTTTTTACCCAATAGATAATCCAGCTAACACATCAAGGAATAATCACTCATAGTTAACTCAAGATTTCATTTAGGGTGATTCCATTAATGTGACTTCATATTCTATAACATATATACCACAACTCGACCACACTGAATCCACACTATTCAATGTACTATCCCTTATGAAACGATAAAATATGGCATATATCTCACATAGCCTGGACATGATGAAGATTAGTGTGGTAATAAACCATTTCTTCAACTCCTCCAATGATTTACAACATGCTTCAAAACATTCATATTTAATTCCGTTCTTGATCAAGCATGATTATACTTCATCTAATCTAGAAAATTCCTAGATAAATGTTTTATAATAGCTCATTAAACCCATGAAAGGTACAGGTAAAGAGAAAATTAGTGGGTTTGTACTTTGATTCCACTAGATGAAAATTATATAGGACTACTAACCCACCTTCCTATGAGAGGATTAGAACCATTATGTTTACCAGATCAATACAAAAATTGACATTTATACTGCCTGGTGTATAGAGGATACACTATCACTGTACTGAATATTATGTCTATATTTTGGGCTTGATCTTCATGAGTCTTACAGTACGCCAATATTTCATCAACAAAATGAACCATGTATGAGTTGAATATTTATTTCATCAAGGATATAAACACCTCATGACACTTCATCATTCTAAATAGAATATTTACAAACACATAAAATAAATACATACTTATGAAGGCAGTATGTGGTATATCAAAATGTGGAGCTCTCAAATGATGATATTGTAGTCACATATCAATATCGTAAAACACACAGTAGCATCTCAACTAGTTAAATTAGTCATCAATACATGGAATACCATAATGGTTCTTCAGTCTCATCCTATTTAGTTTCTTTTAATCAACACATAATGACATGTTCCTATAATTTTTCTTCGAATACAAACTATATATTTCCATAGATATGTACAAAGATGGATATATAACTTATCCATCAACTATTTTAGTTGAGTTATAAGAACATGATTATTTATTGGTTGCATTTTATAAGTTGGAATATGAACTAGATCATCTCTAGGCATGATATCAAAGGTCATGTCAACATCCCTCTCAGGTATCAACCCTAAGAAGTCCCTATGAAAAAATATTGGATCCTATCATCTATAGGTGGAAAGACATCCATCTTCACACCCCCTTCATTTTGAAGTGATCTTTCAACCTTGGAGGTGATCAATTTATTTTGTTGATGAACTGTCCTCACATGGCCTTATTGGAAATCCCACAATCCATAGTGTATATAACTATCACTATCATGATACAAAAAATTTACTCTCCTTTAGTAACAATATATGTGGGGGTAAATATGATTCTAAAATGTTCGTAATTAAATCAAGTCTAATCCTAATGGGTTAAGGATGTAAATATTCAAATGAAAATGATACTCCCCCATATCAACAGAATATCACTTCCATAAAAAGATGTCTTTTTACCATACCCTAGATGGTGTATCAATCATTAAAATCCCACTCAAAATGCACTACTTTGAGACACAAACCATTCCAAATGTGTGAATATGTAAAATAATTTGAGTCCCTTATATAAAATAGAGAACTATATGACATAAAATCAAGATGAATAGTAACTATATTTATTGGTGATATAACCTCCTTATCCACAGCTACAGGCTAAATTGAATGAAATGGATCTAGCCTTCTTCAATGTTATATATTTTGAGTCTCATGAGCCACACTACTCTATTGATATGGTATTTATTTCCCTAATGTACCACAACCACTACCTCGACCACCACATCAGGTAGAACTAAAAATCTATGGATGTTTGGGTAAGAGATCCACTTATATAACTGTTATTCATACCTAGATTCCCATCATTACCAACATATTATGGGTTCTTGTAGACCCACTGTATATGTCCCACGTTATTGCACGCATGGAGCTGAACTGGTGTTCGGGGAACTATATACAGAAGAGAACCATCTTACCAAACTGGTGGGAGATAACTCAGGTAATGTCCTTGGTAACTGATCCTTCATCGTGGCCAATCATTATCCCACTACTCTGGTAAATATTCTCATTGTGATTTTTCATTCCCTTGAAAGACACACCACTTGGTTGTCTAGAAGAAAACCCCAGTTCTAAACTAGAATCTTTTTGGGTTCCCCACAGATATTATACCCTCATTAACCACCTCTTATAACTTCTTCTATAGAATGATATTGAAAATATACTAAAAATTAAAATTTAGACCATTTTAAATATGTTTCTCCTCATTAGCACCAAGTCCTACCTATACATGGACAAAGAGACTAAAATTAATTTACCTGACACATATTCCATCAGGGATATAGACCCCTAGTAAACCCTCATAAACTAGGCTTCATCCTCACTCCTAAGAATCATAGTCTAAAAGTGCTCCATGATCACCTTTTAAATGTCCTTTCAGACCTTTTTCTCTTTCCATCCATCCCGATCTCGGATTTCCCACTATTTCATGGTGAGATCATGTAACATATGAGAATTCAATTTGATTATCTTCTCTATTAGTGTCACAACATTTTCAAGGATAATCATAAAAAATACAATCCATAATTCACCTTCGCAGGTCCACCCTCTCCGATGAAATTTGAAGGGTGCTGAAATTGAAAGACTCATGTCAAATAATATATGTTATATATAACCCAACATGTGTCCCTATCCATAAATTATATTATGTGATAATGTTTGAAATAGAACATACCTAGATCCCCTATCCATAACTATTTGAGCCTCTGGTTCTAGTACTTGAAAAACATTTCATAAAATGTCCCCCTTCTATTCTATCCATAAGTGTTATCATGGAGGCATACCTTTAAAAATCCCAAAAAAAATTAGGTCCCTGAAAACAACATTAAAAAATATTAACATGAGTTTTTCACATAAATCAAAAATAATTCATACCTCATACCCCTCCACACTATAAAAAATACACTAATGGTACCCTCATCCATCCCTCCTTTATGTCATGGAAATCATATGGTAAAATTTAAACATTTCATTGTTATGATTAGATACTGATTGAATATTTTTAATTCTCCATATATATAATAATCTTAAATAATAAATTGAATACTAGTCACTATATTCATTTAAACATTATATGTAAAGAAATTCACTTTTATTTAAACAACATATCTGAAACCTCCCTTTATAAGATTTCAAAAAATGATACATCTGAAAATAATTTATCAGTGAATTAAATATTCCATGTATAAAACACTCTTATTACATATTTTGGAATGAATAAAATATCATAAATAATAAATTGACAAAAAAGGGCGATTAACCGAGGTGCAATAATATTAAACATTAATATTCAACATTAATAACAAAAATCCCATCAAAGGCACTTGGGTTTTCTCCCATATATATATATTAGATACTCCCATGTACGGGCTGATGACCAAGTCCCAAATCATACTAGTTCCATTTATACTTCAACAATCAAAGATTTCATTATACTTTTATTTTGAAATAAATTCAATAGCATTGATTGTAGGAAACACCGAGTTCGAGTGAACTATGATCAATTAATCTAGACATTTGAAAGTAATTATTAATAGTATTATACATATTATGAAATTTTTAAATTTTATTTTTAAAATAAAATTATTTTTGGAAATATTACTATCAAAATAAACTTGGGTAATTTTTTGTTCTAAAATGAATGAAATTTTTAGGAATAATAGAGAATACTGTAATATTTTTAATGAATTAATTTTTCGTATATATACTATTTTACATTAAATGGATTTTGTTATCAAAGTAGTTAATTAATATATATTTATCAAATTTAGTTTATATAAATAATTTTCATAATAAAAATAGATATTGAAATTTATTGAACTTTTGAACGCCACTTTTACCCACATTCTCACCTAATTTATGGGATTAACATTAAACTTATTTTTACAATTTTTGTGAGTTAAATGTAAAAACATTGACATAAATCATTTACTTTTTTATAAAATTTTTGTTCTACAGGGGTAAAAATAATTTTTGGATAATTTTATATTTGGTACTTTTTCATCCTTATATTTTTGAAAATTGGGTAATCAACGGTAATGAAAATATTTTTAGCATTAAAAAATATCCCTAACACTTATCATAAATTAGTTGGATGTGTGTGATTAAACCAAAATCATCCATGGGACTACTTTGGGACTGCATGGAGCCACATGGATGACATTAAAATTTGTTATACTATATTTAACAGAATCCTAGTTATTATATACTTTTTTAAACAGGTAAATTATATTTAATATGAGGATATATAAGTGATAGATTCATCTATCAATAGTAATTATAAATATAACATTTTTATCTACATTTCAATATTTGCTAGATAATATTATAAAATAAATTTTTAAATTAAATGGTTACACAATGATGATATAGTAATTGATTAATTAATTAAAGAATCAATTAAAAGAATTAATAATATTAAAAAAAATAGAAATATTTGAGGCCATATAAGAATTTTTTGTATTGCATTAACAATTTAGAGATTATATGATGTATTTTTTATGGAATCAAGTTGATTTGATTTTTTAAACACAATGGTACTAAATAGTTAAAAAATTGACATCAATTAGATTTTAAAATAAATAATATTTTATAAAATAATATAACATTATGAAATATTTATATTTTATACAACTAACTGGTATGATTTCATATGTGTCATAAATTATCCATTTGGAGTTCTTTTGAAATTTAAAATAACTATATTCAACATTTAGATTAAAATCCCATGTTATACCGGTAATAGATAAAATGGTCAAATAATTGTTAAAACAAAAAAGTTAAGCATTATAAAAAATTAAAACATGTAAAAAACATTGGATAAAGAATATTGTAACCTTTTCATATTATGATATATTTTTAATCATTTAATAGTCACATTCCAATTAAAATGAAATATATATTATTAAAAACAATGAATATAACATAATTCCATAATTTCATTTGTTATAATTATAATTGTTTTACTACGAGAAAAAATAGTAAATAACATCTCTCACAAATAGTACTTGAGATGATAAAATAATTTTTTACATCATAATAATTTATTTATTATCATTATATATTTATTAATTACCAAAAATAGTGACAAAATATTGAAGAAGTAATTATTTTATTAGTAGTGTATTGAATATTTATTTTGAATTTATCTTTCTATCTACATTTTATGTAAGGATAATGTATTGAATGGTGTCAAAATATACACTATTCAAAAATTACAGAAATAATATTATATTAATTAATTTAAAATCCATAAAAATATATTAAAATTACAAAATTATTATTATGTGGTATAAAATTTCATTAAATGTCCATTTTTGGGCTATTTACCCAATATAAGTAAGAATTTATAACCATTTATTATTTAAAATGTGATTACCATAATTAAAATTAAATAGATGAATTGGGGGTTACAAACAATATGTAAGGTTAACATTTTGAATTAAACATGTATAGAAACCATTATTTGATATTATTTAGAACCATACTCATCATATATTATAAATAACTCACTTTGGATCTTTTTAAATTATTAACTAAATTTATATTAAATTAATAGTTTTTGAGTTTCCAAAAAGTGTCCCTCCCCTCTCTTATAAAAGAGAACTTCTCATTCTCTTTTATTCACACCTCTAAATCCATTTGTCTTAGCCAAACCCATCCCATTTCTCAAACCAAATTTCCTAAATACATTATAGAGTCCACAAAGTGTAATAAATTTAATTTAAGGTGTCCATTTTTTGCAAATCAAAAATGGATTCTTGAATAAGTTGGAATTATTTTACGAATTAAATTAAATTTATATTCATATTATAAAATATATTTATATATTTTTTCATAATAAAGTAATAAATAATGTATCTTATATATGATGAGATGTTTTTATAATTATGGGACAACTATATTCTTCTTTTAACCCATCCTATGAACAATAATATAACCATGCATGTGTACGCACATCGTACCGTCTCCACACTATGGGGTAATTTTTTTCATCAGTATAGAATTTTAATGAGTGTAAATATGAATATAAAATATATAACTTATAAATTATAAATTATATAAAATTTTTATAATGAATATTCCTTTTCATTCTTTATCCCTTTACCATTATAGACCAATATCATCGCTCATGCATATGAATGACATATTATCTCCACGATGCGGTGATATTCAGTATCTATGTTAACCATTCATGAATGATTATAAAAATTATATATAATGAATACTTATGAAATATATTTCATAATAAGTCTACTATAATATAAATATATATAAATATCATTTAATTTCTTCTATTCAATGCAATAAGAAAACAGAAACATTGTTCATGGGTACATATAACCTACATTCTCTGTGAACAATGTTTTTCATTACACACACATAGATATATATATATAATGAATATATATGATATATTAACATTTTATTACATTTTAAATGTAATTAAATCATGATATTTGTAACAATTCAAGTCATAAAATTTTTAATTTACCAAACAGTTATAACCCATTATGTGGCTTCGCTGGGAATTGTTAATAAAATAGTAATAGGAAGTCATAAATTAATAATATATTATATCATAAATAATGGATGTGGTTATGGTGTGAATTTATTACATATTTTAATCCATTACAAATGGGGTTATATAACATCCAACTAAAATAAAATTATGAGGTATATGTTAAATTCACAATCTCATTATTATCTGAGATTTGTTATATGCAGGTGTTTACTAGGAAATATTTATCATCCATGTAAACGATTCATAAAAGTGTCTTCAAATAGAATATTTTTAACATTTTATGTTAGGTAATATTTGACTAAATCATTATTTTTAATTATTCTATGTTAGTCGGGTCCTAGTTTCCCAAATGGGTTTTATAGAAATATTTATAAGGATATAAATATTTCAAAATGTTAATTTTTTAGTTCCATATAAATGTTTCAAAGTGGTATGGGTTAATTTTTTTTTCAAAAATCAATATTTTGTTTAAATTTATTCTTTTATAGATTTTATTATTTTTAATAAATCATTTAAAATTAAAAAAGTGGTTTTCCTAATGAAATTTTAATTATTTTATTAGATTATTATCATACATGTAAAAATCCATTGATTGATTTTATGATTAATTGAGGTTGATTTATTGTGATAAAAATACAATATTATATTTAAGTGTTACTGATATGTTAGATTTTGGATGTTAAATTTTGAAACCATTAATGTGTATTAGTTAAAATACTAACATTTCTAATAATAGTTTAAATCAAATATTTATGTTGTTTTTGTCTTACCAAATTTATATATGGAATGATTTTGGCTTAGTAAGTGATTAATATGAAGGGTTAAGATAGAAGACTAATGGTGTTCTCAAAGAATTATCTATGTTGAATTTTTTGACATTAATTATAATGTATAATTCATGAATGTAATATAGATTTCAAAAACATATTAACTCTTTGAGTAATCATGGTTTTATTACTTGTAATCATTATAAAGTATTAAAATAATGCTCCGATACTGGGCATATGTGGTCGTGGAAGTATTGTTAGTATCAAAGGTTGTTTTAACAGCAACCTTGCAAACTAGATATAGAAATAAATTATTTAATAACATAACACTATGAAGGAATTTTAGGATAAGTCTACGTATAGGATTAAACAATTCTTACGATATGAAATGAATTCATGTAAGTTCTTATCTAAATAGTAAAATAATTCTTTAACTCTATGGAAATGATCTTGAAATAAAATAATATATAACCATGTACTTTTTATGATGAATCATATGGTCTATTAGATCCTCATAGATTTATAGCTTTGTTATAGTTAATATTCCCTTAACCATTATCTCTATCGCACTAGTTCAAAAGTTGAAGAATAAATTTTCATTTCATGTCAGTGTTATCCAACATGGTACCATAGTATGTGTTATCCCTAGTGACCTTCATACATCCAATTTTTTATTTTAATGTTGAAGTTTTATTGACCCCTATTATGAATTGGGATTGTAATAAATGGGATTTCAAAAATCAAACATTAGTTACAAAAAATTAATTAAAAATTTTTGAGGACACAATTTTTTATGATAAAAAGAATATAACACCCTAGGATTATACAGTATGTTTCTTTTTAATTAAATTAAATTGATTGTGATTTAAGAAACACCTAGTTTGAGCAAACCACGATTTATCAAGCATTCCATTTAAACATATAGTCATGAATATTTTTATCCAATATAAAAAAATTAAAAAGTTTATTTTTCAAAATATAATTCATTTTTTAATTGGGAATATCAAAATTATAGTATGGTGAATTTTTGTTATTTTTCTAAAAAGTATCAATTTTGGTGAATAGTGAAAAATACAACATTATTCTTAAGAATAGAATTTTCATTTTAATAATTAAATTCAATTTATTTCATTTTAAATTCATATTATATAACTAATACATATATTAATCCAACATGGGTAATTGAAATAATATTTATATTAGATTTATATATAAAATTTTATTTATCACTGGTACATCTATTTTACCTGCCTTCTCACCACATATGAAAGATTAACTGTAAAAATAATTTTATTATTTATATGAATTAAATTTTTTGAAAAGTAAATAAATGGTTTTAATTAGTATTATATTTTATATCATGTAAGGGAAACATAATTTTTAGTTTATAGTAACTTTAGTAAATATTTTTAACTTGTTTAAGTGTAAATCATGTAATTAAGTGTAAAAATAATATTATAAGCATTATAAAATTATACTAAAACTTATACTAATTTAATTTTATAAGTTAATTTTGAACAAAATCATCTTTGGTTCTTTGGGACCACATGGATTCACTTGAAAGACTTTAATATTTTAATTATTTTATATTTAATGAAAATTTAATTTTTGTTAAACTTTTATTTTTTAAGACTATTATTTTTTATTTTAGGATTTATAAGTGATATGTTTGACTATAAATATTATTTAAAAATATCTAAATTTTATATAAATGATTTTTATTTATTTATAATTCCACATAAATAATAATTAAATGAAATGGTGACACAATGATGATTTGATAATTGATTTATTAATGGTAAAATCAATTAAATGATATTATAAATATTAATATATATATATATATATTTTAAATATTCGATTCCATCCATGAATTTTTTGGATTATACTTACATAACAGGGATGTGATGATGTAGATTTTGTAAATTTAAGAACATTTTAATTATTTTTTGAAATGTTAAGTGACAAATAGTGTCAAAATTTACATAAATGTGATTTTAAAATAAATAATATTTTATTAAATAAATTAATTTCATAAAAATATATATATTTGTAATATAAATATTATATCTTTAATAATTCATTAAATGATAGAATTTGGATTTTTTCTCAATCTATATTAAATATATTAACCATATAGATTAAAAAGTCGAGATGTCATGATAAAAGTTAAATGGGTTAAATAGTAGTTAAAAAATGATAAGTGTAAAATAATAATAATAACTATTAAAAAATTAATTGATTATTAGTATTATACACTTATCATATTATGATAGATTTTTTATCATGTATGGAAACTTGACCATGAGTATGGATTATATATAATAATTATGAAAGAATGTGACAAAATTTCACACTCTCATTTCTTATGACTATAATAATTTTAAGTTAGGATAACTAGAAGAAACATTCGATATTAAATATTAATTAGAAAGATCAAAGAATTTTATAAATCATAGAAATATATTTATTATTTTTAGATATTGAATAATTACCCTAAATAGTGACACAATTGTTATAAAGTGAATTATTTATTAACATAAATATCAAATAAATGATTTTAAAAATATTAAAATAAATATAATTATACTTCATGGAGGTTCTCCACATTTTTGGGGTGATAATTACATATTATTAGTGTATTAAATGGTTGTATCTATGTTATCTTTATGTTTTTATTTAATTTAATGTCAAATTAATAAATACTGTCCAAATTGACAGTAATGATATTTTATAAAAAAATAATTTATTAACTTATTTAAAAATAATTAAAATCAATAAAAATACAAAATGATATGTATATTATCAAATATTTCATGAAATGACTATTTAAAAAAATTTACAACATTTATGTAAAACTTTATAAACATTTAAAAATTAAAATGTTATTATCACAATTAAAAATTAAACATATTAATTAATTTTAAAAGCTAAAATATGTGGTTAATATTTTGATAAAAACATTCACAAAAACCATTGGTTGAGATTATTTTTATCTATATTCATATTATCTTAGAAATGAATCACTTTAGAGCTATTTGAAATCTAATATCAATTTATATAAAACTAATAGTTTTAGAGTTTCCATAAGATTTCCTACACTCTCTTATAAAAGGGAAACGCGTCTCATTTATTCAAAACACTGAAATCCTTTGTATCAGCCAAAAAATTACCATTTCTCCTACAATAACCCTATATTCATTATAGAGGCCATATTATTTCATCAATCCATCCTAAGGAGTCAATTTATAGGAATTAAAATGATATGCATGAAGAAGATGTAATTGTTTTACCAATTCAATTCAATTTTATATCATCCTCTACTCTATATTCCTATTTGGTTTCAATTATATTGTAAAAATACATGTATCATCTGTATAATTATATTTAATTATAAATTTGTTAAAACTGTATTCTTTATTTTACTCATCCAATGAAAAACAGTATCACCATGTGTGCATACGTATGACTTATTATCTCTACATTGTGGTTCATTTTGTTTATCATCGCTACATTAATTGATTGGATATACCGATCAATATAATAGATATAAATAATAAATAACAAATGATATTTTTTTATAATTAATATTCCATCCAATTCCTCACCCCTTTACAATTATGGAATGATATCATAGCTCATGTGTACATATGGCCTACCATCTCTATAGAAAAATGAGATTCATCCTCCACATTAACCATTTTTGAATGATTATATATATATATAACAAATAAGTATGAAATATGTGACATAATTATTATACTAAAATAATATATATATATATATATATATATATTCCGTTTAAATTAATTAATTCAATACTATATGAAAATAGAAACATCGTTCATGCATATATACATCTTACCATCTCCATGAATGGTGTATTCAATTACATATTATATATGTAAAGAATATATAAAATATATCAATCATGTTTGGAATTTTGGAATTAATTAAAACAGGATCAATGTAATATAATATCTCAAAACATGTAATATTATCAAAGCTCTAATTATACAAAATTTTGCTTCAACATAGAATTTATAATAAATGGGTAATTTTATTTGATAAATAAATCATATATGACATCATAAATAATCTATTTTTTCAGGTATAAATTAATAAAATATATTAAACTATTATATATAAGGATAAATAACATCCCACTAATGGAAAGTATGAGGTAAGGATTAATTTCCAAATATCATTTTTTATATGAGATTATTTATATGAAAGTATTTACTGGGACATATTTTTCATCTATGTAATTTTTAAATTAAAATATTTTCAAAAGGAATATTTTTAATGTTTTATGTAAGGGAATATTTATCAATATCATCACATTGAAATAATTGTTCTCCTTCATCTCATTATTTTCAATATGGTTTTTATTGATTTAATTATAAGTACATGAATTTTTTAAAATGTTTATTTCTAAATTTATCATAAATATTCAAATATTGTATGTGAAACATTGATTCAAATATTTATATATTTTTAAATGTATTATTTCATAAATGTGCATATTTTGGGTAAATAATTTCAATGTAATTTTTATTTTTTTCTCATGAATGATTAATGATTTTATTAGATTATTTTCATATATGTAAATATCCTTTGTTGGATTTAATCCTTAATTAAGGTTGGAATATTATTTTTAAATCTACCATATTATATTGAATTTTTTATAATATTTTTTCCATTTAATGAAGTATTTGATTACAATTCATGTTTTATGGTTCATTTATTAACATTTTCTATGCTAGTTTTAAAACAAATATTTAGGTGGTTTAAGTTTTAACATATTCATATGAGGAATATAATGGAAATAAAAACTAATGGGGGGGGGGAATATAACACCTCGATGCATTTTTTGGGTCAGATGAGATAAAATAAGATGCTAAAAAACCCTTCATGTTTGTTTTTAAGCATTATAAAGTTGTTCGGAGGATAGATCTTAGCCCAAATCAGATGGGTTATACAAAAAAATTAAACTTTAATAGTGATAGTTTTTCATAGTTGTTATCATGATGATATATTTTTATTGTGATGCATGTGATATTATAAATCCCTCATTATGAGATTATTTATTGATATTCATTGTTATTATTATACATGTATAATATCAATTTGAATATATAAATGGAATTATTTGATTTATTCTTCCATATTTGATCAATATTATGTTCAAAATATTCGTTATTAGTTTTATACATTGTGTTAAAATTTAATTCTTATTTATAAATGTTTTACTATATTATTAACCAATGCTAAACATATGACCTCACCCCATTCATGTGTTTTATTTTCCCAGTATGACAATATGTGAATTATGATTGATATGCATAAGTTGGTAGAATAATGACATTGAAAACGCTTTATCTATGTTGATTTTTTTGTCCTGAATTTTAATATAAGGATAATATATTTAATATGGATGTCCAAAAATACTAATAACATTGACCCTTCTTGATTTGATTAATTTTAATCATTGAAATTTATTCATATAATGCACTGCCTTTGGTATTCTATGGTCAGGTTATTATACATGGTATCAAAGGATGTTTAAAAGCATCCTTAGAAAGTATATTTAGATATCAATAATTATAAAACATCACCATATAAATGAATATGTGGATAATTCTATGTATCTGATGAAATTATATAGATTTTATAATGTCTAAACTTGGTGAATCATATGGATATATGGATTGAGAATAATATTCCATCACTTAGAGGTCCTATAAATTATTCTTCAAGACTATATCACTATGATTAGTGTTTCTCACTTTGTGATTCATGTTTTTTTCAATTGTTATGAGAATAAAATTTATAAAATTAATATTTATAGTGAAAATTATGAAGAGACAACAAAAATAAATGAAATGATGTAGGAATTACAGAATAGGATGATGAACCATAGTAAATTATTTAAGAAATACGTAGAATGATTAAGGTTCATGTGTATTTGAATTCAATAATTATATAATCAATGGTTCTATGGTAATAATTTTCATGAGATATATATATATAAGTACTTTAATGAAATACATCATTATTAAATAATTGGAATCATAAATGTACTCATTAAGGTATTAAGTTGAGGAGGTTATTTATAAATTCTGTAAAATGATAATAACTTATGAATTATTCCATTTTGGGAAAATCTAATGTTATTTTGATTTTGAAAATTTAGTGAAATTCTATATAAATATTTGGGATGTGAATTTGGATTGATATATTTTGATGATTCATGACGTTGGAATTCTGTATGATGAATAATAGATATTATATTTTTAGCATAATGAATGATTTTGTGGATAATTTGTGCTATAATTTTTATTTCTAGGAAATATTAAAATGATGAAGAAATAACTCATTGATCTTATGATTTATAAAAGAACTCCATGCATGAAAAAATCATTTTGAAGCACTTATGTCCAGGTGTATGGGATGATTTGATAATAGATCAAAGTACATAAAAATTATTAGACAGTGAATATGATATGAAATGAAATCATATTATTGCTTATATGAATATCAAAATAATTCATCAACTCTAGGGAAATAATCCTGAAAAAAATGCTATCTTGGTATATTCTATGATTAACCCAATGGTCCCTTATATCATCATATATTTATAGCCATGTGATAATTAACATTCTGTAAACCATGTTCTCTATTACTCGCCATCAGAATAAGATGGTAACATTTTTCTTTTATTTCCCTATTTTTCTACATTAAACCCTAGTATCTGTTATATCTAGTGACCATCGTACATCCCTTTTTTGTTTTTAAGTTGATGTTTTATCATCCCATGTTCCAATGTAGGATTACAAAAAAGGAATTTTGAATAGTGAAACCTCATTTACTGAACCATAATCAAAAAATTATAAGGATGCAATTTTTTTAATGATGGGAGAATATAACACCCCATTATTTCTCGGTATGTTTCTTTTTAAATGAAATCAATAGCATGTGTTATACAAAACACAGATCTCGAGAGAATCATGATCTATCAAACTTGCAATTTGAAAAGAAGTTTTGAATAGTATTAACCAAATTATGAAATTTAAAAAAAGTTGAAATAGATATAATTTTTCAAATATGAATATCAAAATTATATAATGGAGAATTTCAGTTATTTTTATGAAAGGATTAAATTATTAATGAATTATAATTAATATTAAATTATTGTTAACAAACAAATTTTTAATTTAAATAATAATATTACGTCAAAAATATTTTAAATTCATAGTAGATAAGTAATACATATATTAATCCAATATAGGTCATTAAAATCATTTTTATAAAAACATTAGATATTCATATTTATTGAATGCTTGCATGTCTCTTTTAACCATATTCTCACCGCATCTACAAGGTTAAAATTAAACATTATTTTCACATTTCTGAGAATATAATATAAAAAATGGACATAAATGGTAACAATTATTATGATTTTTTGTCTAATAGGAACAACTTAATTTTTGTGTAATATTATCTTTAATACATCCTTTTATCATATTAAATGGTATATTTAGTAATTAAGGGAAAGAATAATATTTTAACCATAATAAAATTACAATAACAGTTGTCCTAATTTAACTTGATAAATGTCATTCAACCAGAAACATCATTGGTTCTATTTTGGGACCACATAGAGTCACTTGGATGACATTAATATTTTTATCTTATTATATTTTTAGGAAATGTTTTCTATTATACATATTTTTTTAACGAGTAAAATATTTTTAATGAGAGGTTATATAATAGATATGGATGACTATAAATATTTTATAAAATTTTAAAAAAATAACCTACATAATTGTAATTTATTTTTAATTTTATAAAATAAATAATGAAATTAAATGTTTCCCTGATAATGATGTAGTAGTTGATTTATTAAATTAATAATCAATTAAAGGATAATAATGATACTAAAATAAATACAATTTGAAATATTAGATCACACACATGATTTTTCTATGAGACTAACTTATTATTGTGATCTAATGATATTTTTTATGGAATAACATTGTAATAATTTTTTATAAAGTTGTGGAATAAATATTCTCAAAGTTGACAAAATTGTGATTTTAAAATAAATTATATGTTATTAAATTATATTAAATTTATAAAAATATATATGATGTATAGATAAATTGTATAATATTAAATATTTTATTATTGCTCCTAATATCATTCTTTTGGAATTTTATTATTAATATATTATACATATATATTAAAAATCTATGTTGTCGCAACAATAGTTATAAGGGTTAAATAATGGATAAAACAAAACTTTAAACATCAAAAAAATAAAAATAACTTATAAAAAATTATTTCATAAATATTATTCGACCCCAATAACATATTTATCTATTTTTAATTATTTAATAGAAACATGCACTTTAATATGACATCGATATTATAAAATTTTAAGAATGTGAAAAATGTCACACACTTATCTTTTATAAGTTTAATAAAATTTATATTGGAAGAAAAAATAGATAACATAGATCCTAAATAGTATTTAAAAAGATAAAATAATATTATACATAATATTAATTTATTTATTACTTTTACAATAAAATATTTACCATAAAGAAAGACACAATACTGAAGAAGTAATTATCTTATTTCTAGAAAAATCATATAAAATATTTTAAAAATAATAAATGAAATATAATTTTACATAATTTTGGTTGTCCATGAATTTCTTAGGTGAAAATGACGTGTTATAAGTGTATTAATTGGGTTGGTTAAATGTTATCTTTTTGTAACGTTTTAATTTAATGATAAAGTAATGCAGTCTATTAAAATTAATAGTTTAGGTATTTAATAAGAATAAAAACTTATTAAAGTATTCCAAAATAATAAAAATATTTTATAAATGAATCATAATTTTATATTTTCTAACATTTCATTAATTTTCCATTTTTTTCATATTTACACCATATATGTAAAAATTTATAATCTATTAATATCTAAAATGTTATTATCACAATTAAAATTAAATAGATTGATTAAGGGTTAAAGAAATAATATTTGGTTAATATTGTGACATAAACATGTCTAAAAAGCATTGGATGAGAGTATTTATACCCATACACATCTTATATTCTAAATAACTCACTTTGGAGGTATTATAAATTTAATATCAATATAAATTAAATTAATAGTTACTGGTTTTCCAAAATGACCCTCTCCTATTTTATAAAAGTGAATATCTTATTCTATTTAATTTATATCTATAAAAACATTTTAATAGTCAAAAATGTAACCATTTATCATCTTAACATACCTAAATTCATCCCAATGTTCATACTTTTGTCTGAAACCAACCTATGTAGTCATTTTGTGCAAATCAAAAGAAGATACCCGAATAAGTGGTAATGTTTTAAGAATTCAATTCAATTTCATTTTTCCTGTACTTAATCATCATATGTAGATTCAAAAATAAATTAATAAATCCAATTATATCTATATGATGGGATTCTATTATGTTTATGGTACAACTATATTCCTCTTTTAACCAATTATAGGAATAACAATTTCCACATGCGTGTGTATGTACGACTTATCATCTCCACATTGTGGTGAAACTTATTTTTCATCACTACATTATATGAATGGGTATAATGATGAATATAAAGGATATAAATAGTCAATAAATAATTATATTTATTTTTTATACTTATTATTCAATCAAATTCCTTACATCATTGCCATTATAGAATTATATCATCACTCATGTGAACGTTAGAACTACCATCCCCATGAAGTGATAAGGTTCATCCTCCATGTTGACCATAAATAATGGATTATAAAAATATATATAATGAATATGTATGAAATATATAAAGTAATAATGCTTCTCGATATATATATATATATATATCAGTTACTCTCTTCTATTCAAAACAATAAAAGATAGAAACAACGTTCAATTATACATATGTCCTAATGTATCCATGAATCGTATACTCCATTCCATATATTATATAAATATATATATATATATATATATTGAATTTATATGATATATAAATCATGTTTTGAATTCTATAAGTAATAAAATCAATATCTATATAATATAACACATTAAAAACGTAGTATTAACAAAGTGGTTATTACACAAAATGGTCTTTTAATTGGTAAAAGTTAATAAACAGGTAATATAATGTCAAAAATGAATCATATATGACATCATAAATAATATAAATAGTTTCAGTTTAAATTTTTAAAATATTTTAAACCATTATATAGGAGGTTAATGCACATCAATCTAAAGGAATGTATGGGATAAGGGTTAATTTTGTAATCTCTTTTTTATTTGATATTGATAACACCTCAGTATTTATTGGTACATATTTATATTCCTTGTATATATTTCATAAAAATGTTTTCAAAAAGAATATTTCTATGGTTTTAGTTATGGGAATATCTAAAAAAATCATTTTAAATGAATCTTTCTCAATCATGTCTGTATTTTCAAAATTGGTTTTATGGGTTTATTTAAAATTAGATGAATATTTTAAAATGATAATTTTCATATTTTTCTTAAATTTTTCAAAGTGTTATGGGACACATTTATTCAAAAATATATATTTTTTTAAATGAGTTATTTTATATATTAAAATATTTTTAATAAAAAATATTTAACGTAAAAAATGTATTTTTTCAATAAATATTAATGACTTAATTAGATTATTTTCATTTATGTCAACATCCTCAGAGAGATTTTTTTTCGTAATTGATTTTGATTTAGTCTAAAAAAATCAATCATATTATATTGTAAGGTTAATTATTTGTTAGATTTTTGATGTTCTATTTTCATATCCTTCATGGTTTATAGTTAATATATATACATTTATATGATATTTCATTGTACAAATGATTATGTTGTTTTGGTTTTTCCCATTCATATAAGGAAAAAACATTACATAGTAAGTGACGAGAAAGTCCCTATATAACCTCGTGATGTATTAGTATCTCTCATGAGATGGAATCAGATTGAAATAAATCAGTTCTATTTCTTTCTAATCAATTTAAAGCTATCAAGAGGATAAATCTTGACATAAATTAGATGGGTTTATACAAATAAAATTAAACTAACAAGAGGATATATCTTGATAGTATATATCATTATGATATATCAGGATACTCCTGACAAATAACATTATGCATTCCATCATTAAGAGATTATTTATTGATATTTCAAGTTATTATTAACTGGTTTATTATCAATCAGACTTTTTACATGAAAATATTTGATTTATTAATTCTATATTATGCTGGTGATTATGTTTTGAAGGAATTAGTTTCAGTTTTAAAATATTATTTAAAAGATTATTCTAATTTATTGAAGCATCATCTATATTAATTACCCACAATGTGAATCTAAGATAACTCTATTCTTATTTTTTTCCCATGATTACAAGATATGCATTATGATTGATATCCATGGTTAATCAATGAGAATAATGGAGTTTTCAAATAAATATCTATGTTTTATTTTTCATCACGAATTGAAATGTAAGGCTAATGTATCCAATATGGATTTCCCAAATTTCTAAACTCTTTTATCCTTATGGATTTTATTTCATGTAATATTTCCATTTCACCAAAATATTGAAATAACTCGTGGATTAGGGGGTCTGTTCCTTATATATAAATTAACCAAAAATTCTGATAAAAATAAAAGAAAATAACACTCATTTGATACCACTTTGTAAAATCCCAAAAAAATTTCCACACACCGATACCTCGAGCCGATCATCCACCTAGCCTCAGGCATACCTACCCATATGCCAGATTCAAGATACTATTAGAATGTTTGTATCCTAAATATCTGTGGTAGACTATAACTTATTTATCAAAGATTCAAAATAGTAAAAATAAATAAACAATAGCCATTATTATGTTAAATAATAACTGAAATATCATCATAACCAAATATAGACTAGAATCATATAGTGAACTTCAACATGAAAATAATTTAAAAAACAAAATAGTATATATGTATTTCTATATATGTGTCATGTTTTAATATGAAAAGAATAAAAAAATTAACACTAAAAACACCCCAAGTGGGTCCTGACCATATATATAGTTCCCTCAACCAAAATGCATACTAAATCATCCATCTACCATAGGGATATTTCCCTCATCCAATCATGAAAACATGAAGTATATTTGGGTACCAATTAGGAATCTCCTATAGGGAGTGAGTAAAAATCAATAGGCTACCTCCTACAATATGAAAAACCATATTCAGTCTATTATAGTGTATGCAGATGTATTAAGAAAAAATTACAATAAATAAAGTAAATAGTTTTTGCAATTTTATTATTCATTAATTAAACACAATATTTCCCCATGTTTATAATGAATCATGAACCTTCAATACAATCGTTTTCCAACGTTCGGGTCTTAACCCTGTATCATATGGAATGAAAATCCATTATGTCAATATTCATATAATTCCAAATTATACAATGACCAAATTAAAAAACAATCCATCGCTAATATCATTGGGTCGAGAACATCATGTTTGGAACCCCAGAGAAATTTTGATCATCATCCCTTATCCCACACATCATTTTTGTAATGAACATAATTCACTTCTGCACACAATAATATTCCCATGCATGCATTTTAGGGTCTACAGAATAACTTTGGAATCAAATGGGCGTGTGGAAGGCCCATCCATGTTTTACTCCCCATTTATTAATAATTCACATATATAACTGAAATAATATTAATCAAGGATAATCATCATTAACCCTCTTATATAATATTGACATTATAGTACACTATATCAATTTATCATAAATCCATGATTCATTATTATTATCACATGGAATATTATGACTATTCCATTATTAATCCTTTAATAAGAATTTAATAATAATATCCATTAACCAATCAATGTTAGGAAAATATACCATTTATTTCTCTTTTCAAACCAATTACATATATGATTAAGATTCCAATTTCAAAATCATTAATTTCACCAAATTCATAAAATCATTAATTTATTAAACAAATAATTAAATCAATGCAGGAAGAAATTTCCAATTATTGTTAATTGAAATTCCACATTTACATTAATGTAATCATAATATAGAATATGATAATTTAATATTATAATAATATCCTCATGGTCATTGATGGATGTTCACCAAATATAAATTCCTCAAATTGGAGAAAAATAGAAAATATCATAATGACGTGGAAGATCTAGGTCATTTATATTAGATATAGATTGAGAGGATTATGATATATCAAAACCTAGATCTAAGAAATTTTCAATGGAAGAAAAATCATTCATATTCATCTTGTAATAATGACATAAGAGATAGGAATCACTAAATGGGGAAGAAAATGCATACCAACAGAGGGACGACCGATTGACTATATCATTCTTTTGTCAATAATGGGGTTCTAAGAGGCATAGAATCCACCCAAGTGCCTCATAAATCATAAGAATTATTTTTTGAAAATATAGGACCATTTGTAATAATAACAGTTGGGATTGGGAATTTAAAAGATGATTTATAGTGAAATGAAACCAATGCACATAGTTTTTTGGTTTGGGGTGAATTGTTTGTCATGTCGTACACCTTTACTACACTCTCCTTCGGAGGTAGTACATGGTTAAAACTAATAGTGAAATAGTTTTACAATCCATTCAATAGTTTTTAATATACCCTCTCGCTAGGAATTCAAAAATATTGGGGAGTAGTTGCATGCTTTGGGAAAATCAGGTTCCAACCGTTGACTGGACCTTTTTCATCCAAAATTATCCAATCACTCCTAAAACAACCCATGGCTAACATCCATCAATATTATTAAAAAATCATTGGAAAAATTTTATCTAAAAATGGTCATGAGGAATATTTAAAAAAGGTTTGGATCTTACATTAAATGTTGTTTAAATATGGGATGACATATGTCGTGAATGGGTACATGATGTCACATGATTACATGTCATGAAACTATTTCATGACATGTAATGGTCAATGAATCTTATTATTTACAAAAGTGATTTTTTTTTTCTGTACCTCATTAATAAATAAATACACTAACTAATTGGATTACATGCCATTAAATTCTCAATACCAATGGTTTTATGTTGCATCAGGTTGAAATTTTTTGATTCCATCTATTTTAAAACACTTCTTATCAAGCTGGAAGAAATCTCCCATCAATTAAATTGTGATTCTATTAACTATAGACATCACGATTTGGGGTTTGATACGTAGTTGGTACTTTTTTTCATTAGTCATCAACTCCATTTCTATTTCATCCCATGGATCTATGTTTTATTTTATACTAAATGTTTTAGGTTGTTTGATATTTATATAATTTGATTTAGGTTATTCATTCAACCATTTTTCCTCTTTTATTATTTGTAAATTAATGTTAGAAGAGATTTAAAATCACCAAATAATGTTAGGGTGTCTAATACATAACAATATTCTATATTTAATTGTGAATTATATTCAATATTGTGATCACACCAACGTAATATTTTTAATAGCTGATTAATTTATTAAGAATGTCAAATAGTTATTTTATTATTAGTTGGGTGCCTTTGGTTTAAATTTATGTAGTGATATATCATTCAGATGCACAATATGTGATAGAACCGTACAAAAATAAATAACTGGGTAATGGATAAAATTGAGTATATAATAACATGATATTGATGGTGATTGATTGATTTAAAATCACTTGGGTAATATCTTATTATCTATGGATGTTATTGAATATAATTTAATAAATAAATGATTGTGAAATATAAAGAAAAATGGGGATCTCATAATAATTTCATATGGATTATGATATAATACTGTGATATCCTTTTAGTTAAAAAATTTTAAGTTTTATGTTTTCATTCTTATATTTATGGGTTTTATTGGTGATGCTAAAATTATTATTTACCATTCCATTCCTAGTGATACATCTATAATTTTTATATGTTGTGATATTTTCAGCGGTAATGGATAAAAAAATATATACAGGGTTATACCCATTAATCTATAATGAAATGGTTATATGGAGGTCTTATATTTGTTGATGTATAATTTTTAATATATAAGGATTTTACGATAGCATGAATTTAATATACAAAAAGATTTTCCCTATTGTATGATAATTTTTTGGATTAGATTAACGGTTTACATGGTTGTGTTATATGCTAAGAGTAATTCTAGTATTGTGAGAAAGTAGTTGTATTGGTGTATTTTATTAATTGAATAATTAATAAAAATGATTTTTACATTATTACATGAACTTATTATTATAGTTGTTTTTAGACATGGTTCTTTAAACCTAAATTTTTTTACTCACACCATATTCAGGACACAATTTTATTACTGAAAATATAAATGGATGTAGGATTGGACAAGGTAATAGAATGTGGTTTATAATTTATTTAATGCAAGATGTTCTTGAGATTGGATATGGGACCAACCTGTGTTTCAGACTAGTGTCTTAATCGAATATTTATTATTTTAATCTTTTCATTATATTTTTTTAATCATGAAATAATCATACATCTCTACCTATCATTACATAATTCATTATTATTGTTTTATTAGTTCATTCCTTTATATCATAGTTGTTTGACATATTATTTCCACTATTCTATTATACTATGATATTACTGTTATTTGATTTTTCTATAATGTGGTAACTCTATAATAGGTATAATAATATCACTACTATATTCATCACACAACTTATAATAGTCAACACCCTCTACCATGCAGGGATGTGTTCTTGTAGTCTCATAAACAACTGGTTTTGGCCACAACAGAATGTGAAATATCACAGTACCTAAATAAGTGATATCATTGGCGTTATGTGTATATTTTATTTTTATCTATTATTTTGGAATGGTATAATGTAGACTATGATGTTTCAGGAATTGGTAATGAGCTTGTTCATGGGGGAATATAACCCATGTACATAGTCAAATTTGAATTCCAATGGATATCATTGTTGTACATGATGTTCACTTATTATAGTCCATGTTATTTTATCCTGATTGATGGATATGGTGTTTGATGATATTTATTATTAATATTTATAATAATGTCATTTTATGGAAAAAAAATTCCTATACTTGCATCATGATATGAACATAGGTGTATATATTTACAATCATTTATCATGATGTAGACCTATTTTTTGAGATTTAAATGCATTCATAGATGAATAAAAATATGATATATCTTTTATATCTGATAACTGAAATTAAATGAACTGATATTTAATGATAAAATAGTTTCAATCCATGATTATAGATAGAACATGAGAATATTTGCTCTATTTCTTTATATATTAGTGATTTACATTATTTTAATATAGATTTAAATAAAATGGTTTTTTCTTGAAGATTAAATAAATCATCATCATCCTCGAGTTGAGAATTATGGGAGTGAAAACTAGCACACTTCATAAACTATTAATATGGAGATTCATGTAGATATCGATGATTAGATTGATTATCTACTTCACAATAGATTTTTGGGGCATGAAATCTGTGGACATGGATAAAATTTTCACCATTCTATTAATGTATATTCTCATGAGAGAGTTTTAGAAACACTGTAAATGGTTTATAATTTATATAGACCTATTTATTATTTTAACAGATCTAAGACTCAATATTTCTTTGTATTCTTGAGGGAATTCTGTGACCACATCTGGGTGAAATTAATTTTTAGAAATTTTGGATGAAAATGAGGAGAACCCCCTTGGTAACAAATATTTTTCTATATGTGTATTCCAATATTACATTGTAGTATCACTCCTATACTATGATTGGATTCCTTGGATTCACTCATTGGATTTAATAAGACATATATAGACATTAGGATCCTTGGATAGACATAAGGGCCTAGCACATACATATATATTCATACATTAGATGTTTTCCTTGGAATTGGTTTGATTAATTTATTTTGAATGCATCATTTGAGGTTCATTAGATAACAAAATTACCCCATATAGAGGATAGATCTACTATCAGATTTGGATCAATCAATGAGGGAAAGGTTTCCATAGTTGTTAACTTGGAACCTCTTAATTACTAACAAAAAATGTATTCCTAATGACATCATTGAACATTTATTAATACAATATTTTCAAAAGGTCAGTAATGGTTATAAATCATAAGAATTATTATATAAAATTGAAGACAATCAATTAATAAATGAACTACTTACATGTTTAGACACCAACAAAGGGATGAGATAGCTACCATTTTATTTTTATTATTTTAACAATTTACAGTTTTATATGAAATATTTAAAAAAAATTGAGTTCATATTTCATGGAATAAATGATATATAAAAATTTGAGGTGGGATAATTATATTTACCTCACGTTTTATTTGGGTATCCATTTAAACCCATGAATATTTCATGTATTCATGTGTTTAAAATAGGGAATGTATCATTTCATACACTTAATTAACTTCTTGCATATGATGGAGTTAGTTGTATTTGACTGAGATGGAGTCCATGATGTTGTGGTATAGTTTTTTGATACCTTTTTTATTCTTTTTTTTAACTTATACCTACTTCTTTTTATCAATTTTTCATATTTTATGGAGACAAGGCATATAAAATAATCGTATTTTAAATATGATTAACATTTGTTCAGTTATTTATTTCATAGTCCTCCTTCGGTGTCTCTTGCTTACTTATATTGTATCCTCTATTTACCTATGATTATATATCATCTAATCTACTACACTCTAGTAACTAGGGAATTATATCCCTACATACACACCCTAGGACCTCATATTTTTTCGGAATCCTATAGTGTTCATGTAGATGTGCATGATTTTGTGGGGTCAACTAGAATCAGGGAACCTCTGAGTGGATTCTAGTTTTAGGATTCCACAATCCATTTTTTAATCCAATGGTGAAAATTTATTAAGAAGTCATAATCCTTAATTTGTTCCAAATCTCATATTTGGTGTTTATTCAACACATTTTTTATTAATATATAAGGTAACCACTAATGAAGTATATATTTATTACATGATTATCTATAATGATAATTACTCTATATCAATAATTATAAATTTACTACAAATAAATATAAATAATGGCTTGTTTAATGTTTATTATAGACCATCAATTTTCTGGAGACATACTATATAATCATTTCATTAATCATTATAACACATATCAATACTTTTTTTCTATATCACTATATATTATAAACCCCTTTACACTATAATGTCAGATAATCACATATCCACAAACTAACCATATCATCAACACATTTTTTATTAATATATAAGGTAACCACTAATGAAGTATATATTTATTACATGATTATCTATAATGATAATTACTCTATATCAATAATTAAAAATTTACTATAAATAAATATAAATAATGGGTTGTTTAATGTTTATTATGGACCATCAATTTTCTGGAGACATACTATATAATCATTTCATTAATCATTATAACACATATCAATACTTTTTTTCTATATCACTATATATTATAAACCCCTTTACACTATAATGTCAGATAATCACATATCCACAAACTAACCATATCATTAATTCGTTAATATTTTCAATACATTCGAGTGACCAAAATTACCTAGGAATTTTATAGGATAACATGATCATTGGATTATATAGAGATAAAAAATCATCCAAAACCCATGGGAAATATTTCTCCAAACTAGGAAAAATCATAAATTTGTATTAGTGGTTGATCTGGGTCAATTTCAAATGACTGGCAACATTAATAAATCCACTTTTACAACCAAACATATGATAATATTCCACTAAAATTAAATCTTTCGTATTAAAATTTTTAATTTGGAAACTTTTATTTCAACTACTCCTTCATGGTCTTCAGTACAAGTATCGAGTGATCTTGATGCTTTACCTTCCACTTTTAATAGATAAGAATATCAGGTATAAAGACTACCAAAAAATTATTTATGTATTCTATGATGAAATTATTCATTATATACGTGAAGGTAGTGGAATAATTTTTATGAAAAATAAAATCACTATAAATTCACAGTTCTATATCTAGTAAAAAATGATATCATGGGTATATCCCCCTTCTCGACCCTCGATTTTTGACATCCATAAAGATGGGAAATAAAAGAAATTTATTATGATCCATATACTTGATTAAAAAAGTCATCAACATTGAGTAATAGAATCTATTAATAGATTTTGATCTTGTTCAGTTCCCAATGATCAATTTTATGTATCCTTAATTCATCATTTATCATAAAAAATAATGGATCCACCCCGTCTTGGCACCCCAGCATAAATTAATCACTTCTGAATAATATATTGGCATTGATTATACATTCCCAAAAACATAAGAGGTATATTCTATAAGGATCCTTTGAAATAGGTATATCCCTTGGTATGAGTTCTATTGAGATATCACCTTCAATTTTTGAAGGAATTATAGGAAATCATTTTGGAATGACATAAACAAAATTTCTGATAATTAAAATATCGTTGATGTTAATATTTTATTAAACCATATGGGATAAAAATTCATTTTAAAGAGATTCCAGATATATATAATGGATATGATTTTCTTCTAAAAAATGATGTAACACCACGAAATTCTAGTGTAAAAATATTATATTTAATAGAGTGCATGAAACGCGACACCAATCATATAAGGGGATATAATACCAGGATAATTTAAAATAAAATACCAATTTTAAATATATTTTAAATATTGATATTATTGAATTCATGATACACTATGTCATCTTGGATTTCATGTAAGAGAGACTTTATTTAAAATCTTACATAACACGCAAGACCGATTATTACCATACAATAACATATTATTAAAATATTATTATTTATTATCAAAAGATATTAAATTTATTTCAAATTAGTAGTTAAAATTTTATTAATGAACTAGTGAAAAACTATGGTTTACGAAAATATAAAATGAATAAATTGTTAACCATTTAATTTAACAAGTAAATATAAAACTAATTGAATATAAATGAAATATTACTATTTTTTAATCAAAACACATTTTATCATAATTAATTAAATTAATTAAAATTAGTGAATTAATTTAATGTAATATATATTTAATATATTAAATATAATATTTACAAAAATCATATAATGTTTTTGAAAGATATAATATAAAATAAAATCAGTAAGAAAGAAAATAATTCATTATTTTTATATATGTAGTTTTTTCCACCTATTGATAGATGACCCTATTTAAAAACAATTTTGGACCATTTTATAAATACAATATGTCAATATAAACTTATTATTAGGAATAGAAACCTAAAAATTTTTATAGGGTGATGATGTGGTATTTTTATATAAAGAATATTTTTTTAATGAATAATGAAAAATAAAAACAATTAATCCAAAAATTCTTTTTCGTTAAATTTATCTATAAGTATAAATTAATATAATTTTTTTAAATATTAATAAGATAATAATTTTATCATTTAATCTAATTAAGGTCATTGTAATCAATTTCACATAGAAATTGGCTATAAAACCATAGAGAAATTTATGACATTTATACTTTAAAAACTCGCATTTTCATCTTAGATGTGATATTAATTATAATTTAATTTCTATCAATTATATCATTGAAATTTGAGAATATTAATTCAATATTAAGAGTCATAATAATTTCTAAATTCTAATAAATTAATCATTTGTTTTTACCAAAAATATTTTTGAATGTAATTAAAATTAATTACAATGATGTTTTTAAAGTATAAGTAAAATTATGCTTAATAATGGACTAAACCCTAACCATAATGCCAAAAAAATATACATGTATAAAAAATAACAATTCAATCCATATTTAGACCCTATAAACCCTTGGATTTACTTTGGACCATTATTGATATATTATAAATAGAAATCATGTGTGGTTTCTTTTATTTTAAATTATTACAAGACTGGGATTATTCCTCTATTATAAAAGGCATCCACTACTCCCACATAATCATTCTTATAAAGTCACAAAAATTCAAGAATCCATTTACTCACTATCTCCCCAACTTCCCTACCTATATCTTTGAATCCTCTCTTTTTGCAGAATGATATTAAATGAAGCATTTTGGTTGAAACCAAAATGACTTACTCGGCTAGAAGCTAATAACTTTCATATATATATTTAGTTTTAGTTAAATTATTTACACAATAAAAATTCCATATTACTTAATGTTATAAAAAAATTTAAAATATAATAGTATGTTTTTATTTAAATAGTTTTACATTCACTTTCACAGACATAAATATAATGGGTAACAAACATATTGTTATGTGTACATCAGACTACCACCTCATGAAATGGTTATTGTTCACTTTTCCTTTTCCACCCACCATGGTGGACATTATGATGGAAAATATATGTATATATTTTATTTATTATATTTATTATGACTTTATATTTCTATAACTAATTTAAAACACATATCTATATACAATCTATTTCATATAAAAACGATAACACCCTTTGTTTATGTATGGACTACCACACCCTCAATACGATGTGATTCGTTCAAAAAATATATGGAGTGTATAAATGAATATTTTAATAAAAAATATTTTACATAATATAATATGATATTAATTATATAATTTTCTTTTTTGGAAATATAATATAATATTTTATTATTACATCTTCCTAAACATAAAAAGTAATTACATCGTTTTTTGGATGTGTGGACTACCACCTCATTGACACGATGTGATTCTTTTTACATTATATGAATTGTAAATTTACGTATATATGATTGAATGATATCGTATATATGATGTAATGATGACTCTATAAATATTTAATTTAATTTAAATTTTTATTAAAAGATCATTCAAAAATGGTACTGTTACACATGAATACGTACATCCTACCGTCTCCATGAGTGTATCATTGTTTAATGTTTCATAAATATATTTATTTATCATGTTTAAAAGATTATTTTATGTATAAATAGTATAATTATTTCATTTAAATTACTATGGAGACTTTATATAATTAACCCTTCTATAATAGTGGACCTACCTATGTTATTTTTAACAAATAAAATGAATTTGGAAAAAACACTCGTAGAAAACATAATTTTTTTTATTAATATAATAAAAATTATAATAAGTGAAATAAAAGTTATTATAAACATAAAAAATGTTCAAAATATATTTAATAAATAATATAAGTTGTTTATTTGGGATTATATTCCCAGACAAGACTTGTTGGACTCAAATTAAGGGACTCATATCTCACAATCCTTTTCTTGAGGCAAAAATTATTATTGTGCACCTAATTTATTATATATAGTGTGTATAAATTATCATTAAAATAAAATATCATGAATTATATTAACATCATTGTATTTAAATATTCAATTTAATTATTAATACATTTGGGGTTTCTAATTCATTTGTTACCACATTGGTAGGGAATTTCGTCTCTATTTTCCTTCCTTCCAAATATATTTTTTATACACTAATTCACATTTATTTCGTGTATATAATTCTCTTTGACATGTTATATCATTAATATAATAATTCTCCTATTATTTTGTTTTTATTTTAATTCATATTTTTTTATGAATTAAAATTTTCAATGTGGTTTGTGATGCATTTAAATGTTTAAATATTACTTTTCCATGAAAATGTTTTACTGTCGACTACCCTTGTTGTTACTTATCCCCCTATAAGGTATGACTCATAAATAAATATTCATTATGTATAATTGATTAGCCAAATTTTATTTTAGATATATGGTGAATTATTTGGACTAGTACAACATAATTGGGGCTTAGTTATTAATATCCCCTCAATGAATCTATAGTCTCATCAAATTATTTGAAAAATTAGATGGGTATTTACACTTTATGTTGTATACCATAATATTATAGGGCTTGAAGGAAAGGGTACCATGTACCTAAGAATAATTTCATCTAATAATTAATAATTCTTTCAAACTAGTTGTATTTATTATTCATCCATGATATTTTTCTTCGATATATCTATTGATATATTTCATTTTCTAGTAATTGATTAAATGAAACAGGTTTCAGTTTAATACATTTCTATATTGATTTTTCCATGTCAAGTTATTTCAATGTAATCAGTTATTAGTTATTCACCTATCAATTTTTATTTATTTCATTTTATTCACTATTACTTTAATTTTACTTATCCTTACTAAGGATTTTATCCCACCATTATTATGTTTCTTTCCCCCGATCATGAAGAATAAATCTTTGAGTAAGCCTTCACGGATGAAGTTTTTTTCAATTTAATGTTAGAATTTTTTTTTATTTTTTTTCCAATTTATTATGGGTATTATTCATGTAATATATCTTTCCAAGACTGATAAAATGATTCATCCTATAGTATATCATTTGTTGTAATAATGTCAATATAAAAAAATTAAGCACTGACTTCATGATATTGGGGTTAATGTGTTATTGTTGATATTAAAGGAAATTTAGTATCATCCTTGGGAACTATATTTAGAAAAATTAGATTACGGATCACAAAAATAAGGTATACATTAAAGATAAGTATACATGTACATCCAATAACATTGGTAAGTTAGATATTAGGTGGGTATTCCTATAAATATATCAGAGTCAAGATATTATAAGTGGATGTAGTTTTGAAATAAATGTACCAAGGAGGAAAAAATCTAACAACGTTTTTCGGGCCTAACTCAGGATAATTGGGTACATGACAACGGGCCTTTCTACACAATAGGTTTGACACTCTAGTGGTATTTGAATAAGCTAATCAATAATATCTATACTACACATTATAAATAATTTTAATGGATATTGAAAATGAAAGATAATGGTTAGAATTATGGTATTTTAGATTAAAAATATGGTTTCAATATTTAGATATCTTATAAATAATTATACTATTTCCTCACTATGGATATTGTTTTCACACTATTCAATTTGTTATTAGTAAATGATTGGAAACCGAAGTATTCATGTTACCACCGAATAGAAAATAAATTGTGGTGACAATGAGAAACCAAATGATTTCTTGAAATGAGTGAAGGATATCATGGCCATTCCAAATATTCTTTTCTCAAACATGATTACCAATATATGCCTTTAATTAATCAACGATACAACAATGTAGAAAAGGATAGAGTCTAATAAGATCTCGATTAGTGGATACCATAAAGGAAGAAATGATCAATTTTCATCATGTGAGATGTTTGGAAGGAGAAACCTTGTATAGTGTCTCAATAGAAGAAGGAAATTCCTTATGTGTGGTAAAGAATGGATTAAATAAAATTAATATTGAGGATAAATTTTGTGTAAGAGGAAATTAAGTGAAACTAATCAAAATAATTAATTTGTAGTTATATGACATAAATTTAGGAAACCTGGGTATTTCCCATGTCAATAAGCTATTCTATAGGTTATAATTTAGGCCTTGGAAGGGGCTACGTGGAAATAAATATATAAGGTATCTATGTATTTATTTTGTTTAAACACCTTAGTGAAAATGATTATATTATGTGTAACAACTGCATAGAGGTGGGATACTAAGAAAATGAATATTTTAAGCATCATAGGTAAATAACTCAAATTATTATATTGGATAATCATAAAGTAATGCTTCTATAGTATATGAAGTGGAATGAATAATATTTATATTCATTAATTATGTCATTTCAATATTTTATCAGCTACATACTAGTTATTGGAATTATGGAATATATTTGGATTGTACTATAATAAGTTTTCGTTGAGGATATATGATCATATGATAAATTGTACCAAAAACATATTATTTATTATAACGTAAATTTTTTCATAAAATACATGTTTTAGAATAATAAAACCCTTAATATGATACTCATGTTGATATATTAATAAAAAATTGATTGATTTTGATTAGTTCTTACTTCCTCAATATTTTTTTAAAAGGTAGTCTATCCTACCATTGATGGATTTTGCATCATTTTTCATTTAAGTAATATATACATTAATGTAATTTAAATTTAAGAAATAAGTAGCAAGCATGGAAATTCAAGTTATTATCATATTCACATGTGTGGTATGTGAAGATTAAAATCCACTTCATTTTATTTGATATGTTCATTTTGTAAATTTAGTAACATTTTTTATAATGGCTTGGATCATCATATTTTGAAAAACATTACCATTTATGAAATGGTTTATGTTGAAATTTGGATGTGGATTTTTATATATACATACTACTTCACATTTGGGAACATATTTTTCAAAGATATGTTGTAGAAATAATTAAAGGCATAATCTATGAAACTTGCTATTTTATAAAAAATTATATTTTACTAGAAATTTAGAATGTGAATGAATTTATAAACCCTAAGAAAAATTTATACTTAGAAAAAATATAAACATAGTATCATAATTTTTTATGATACAATTGATCTTTATTCTCACATATTGTTTATGGTTTTTGGGTCAACAAAATTCATCAAAAAAATGTTCTCTAGTACTCTCCATCTAAACTTTATTATAATATTTTTCTTCTTAATCCATAATTCCATTTCCCACCTATGTTATCCTACTAGGGAACCTAGTTATAAGGATATTTACTTTCATTTGTCTCTATTTATGAAAAGTTAATGTTACCACTTTAATGATTTGATTCTTTTAGAAATAGATTATTTTTTATCCCAATATCAATAATATCATGTCTGAATTTCATGGAAACAATTTATTTAAGTTGTGGATAATTTAACACCCCTAAATTCTAATGTAAGATCATTATATTCAATAGTGTGCATGACAAGTGACACCAATATTTAAAGGGAATATAATAGCATGATATTTTAAAATAAATTTACTATTTTAAATATATTTTTTATATTCAATATTTGGAAACTCACCCAACACCAAATTATCTTGCATTACATGAAACAACAAATTTATTATAAATCATTCATTACACGGATGACTGAGTTCTTCGTAGAATAATATATTGTTAAAATATTATTATTTAATATCAAAATATATAAACTAGCCATTAAATTAGTGGTGAAAAAAATAATTAAAATACTGATAAATGTTGTTTACACAAATATATAAAAAAATAACATTTTACCAATTAATTATAAATGAAAATATAAACCAATTAAATATAAAAGAAATATTATGAGTTTTATAATCACAAATGTATTTTTCCCTAATAAATTAAATTATTTACAGATCTTGAATGATATTAATGAATTATATATGTTATATATTCAATAAAATATTTATGATAATTATTTAATATATATTATAGACCTAATATAAGAATAAACCTAATAAAACACATTAAATGCAATATTTTTATACTTTTAGTTTTTCACATTTTGATAGAGAACCCTATTTATATTAAATTTTTTACCATTTTATAAATTATATATGAAAATATGAACAAAATATATGGAATTCAAATATTAAAATTATCTTATGGTGATATTATGATATATTTATGTAATGTTTCTTTTTCTATTAGATAATCAACAAAATTGAAATACAATCAAAAAAACATTTTTATTTAATTTATTTATAAGTCTAAATTATAATTCCAATTTGATTTTATGTTTAATCAATTCATATTTTTATATTATATTCTAATTATGTTCATTGTAATAAATTTCAATTTGAAAATTGACAAGAAAAACATAACAAACATTACAATATTTTTTCTTAGAAAACGTGCATGGTCATGTCGTTTGTGAGATAAGTTTTTATTTAATTTCTTCCACTTATGTGATTTGAATTTTCCAAAATGAATTTAACAATTTTAATAAGAATAATTTATAATTTCTAACATGTTTAAAATATTTGTGTTCCCAAAATACTAGTGAAGTTAATTAAAATTAATAACAACTATTAAGGATAAATTAAGTTTTAAAAGACACTAAAAAATAATCTTATGGCCCATAATGACCAATAATGAACTACAAAATAAGTTGAATTTCCATTTGATACCTTATCCTACCTTTTCTAGAAATTGAAAAATTATATATCCACTTTAAATAAAAAAAATGTGTTTGGGTTTCCATTCATTTTCAAATATTATAAGAGTTTCACTCCATTATAAATTGTGTCCCTTCCTCCCACATACCTGCACTTCTCAAGCTAGTTAATTTCCATCTAATTGAAATAAAATATCTCTCAAACACCCATTTCTTCATCCATTATTCTTATATTTTTTAGGAATGAAATATAGGTATTCCTTTTGTTGAAAACCCAAATGAGTAACTCAATTAAGAGTTAATACATTACCTAAATGTCATTAGTTTATTTTCCATTAATCGCTCACTAAATGTTTATTTATTCCATGATAATATAATATAATAAATATCTTAAATAAACTAGTATGATTTTTATGTTATGTTTTCTACCTGTATGTAACACCCTAAGCTTCTACAGTACGCTTCTCTTTGAATAATGCGATAGCGTGTGTTGTACACAACATCAAGTTCTAACACACCACAACCAATCAAACTAGCCGTTATGAATAGTAATACCTAATTTTTGAAATTTTATAAATTTTATATCTCAAAATGAACTTCGGTTTTGGATTTGGTATATCGAATTTATCCTAGGGTGAAATTTTGGAACTTTTCGGATAACATTTATATTTTGATGAATAATGAAAATTACTAAATTTTAATTAAGAAATTTTTTAATCAAAATGATTTATATTGATAAATTGTAAATTTGAGTGGTTTTAAATTATATTTAGAATATATTTTTTCAATTTAATCCAATGTTGGTCATTGGACATAATTCAACATTTAAACCTAACATAAACAAGTATCAATCTTTTGATAGTAATTATATCTTAAAAACACGCTTTTTATTTTGACAGTGGGAATTAATTTTAAATTAATTTCTGCCACTTATGTGTTTTGAATTTGGAAAAATTGATTCCATATTTGGAATAAGGATGTTCATATTGTGTAAATAGGTAACTTTTATTTTTAGACATTTTGAATAATTATTTCGGTAAATATTTTATTTACCATGGTTAAGGGTAAACCCGATAAATAAGGGTTAAAAATAATATTATAATAATACTAAATTACCCTAAAACGTGTCCTAAATTTATTGGTGGATACATGTCCGACCGTGGTCGTCTTTGGGTCGATTTGGGGACCCCATGGAGCCACTTGTAGGTGATAGGGACACTTTATTTTAATTAAGTTAAAATAAATACAAAAATGACATAAGCATATATGTTTTAGAAAAACAATTTTTACATAGGGTTATATATGTTGGATTTTAGATTATAAATATTAATTATAAATATAAACATATTTCCTCGATAATGATATTTTATTTATAATTTTTAGACATTAAATAATTTAATTTATTTATGACACAATGATGATGCAGTAATTAACAAAATAGTGAAAAATTAAAATAATTGATATTATAAATACCCAAATAAATATAATTTGAGACTTTTTATGAATTAAACTCATTTAATAGGTTAATATGACATGTTAGTATTGACGTAATTAAATTTTTTTAAGTAATCATTCTGTTATGTTTTTTACAAAAAATAACTATTGAATAGTGTCAAAATTGACATAAAATAGTTTTTAAAACAAATATTATATTATTAATTGACATTAAATTTCTAAGTATCTAAGGTTCGGCCAAGAGACTTATATCATGATATTTGTATCATTAATGGACCACTTGGGGGACTCTGGGATGTATATAGTAAGTTTATTAACTATATATAATAAAAATACAAAGTGACATGGTAAGGGTCAAACTAATTAACTAAGAGTTAAAACTTAAAGATAAGGTCAATATAGTAACCCAAACCTGTATAAATCCTATTGGTTGAGTGTTTTTCAACATATACCCACCTTAAACTGTAAATAATCCACTTTGGAGTCAATAGAAACCGAATATGAATTTATTATAAAATAATATTTCTAGATTTTCAAAATGTGCCCCTCACCCCTCTTACAAAAGGTCACTCTTCCTTCTCATTAATTCACACCTTCAATGAATTTTGGTTCAGAAAAACCCTGCCCAAATACTCTCTCAACTTCTCTCACTTCATCCTAGAGGCCCTCCTTTAGTTATAAATCCAACCTATGGAGCCCTTTTGATCAAATCAAGAGGAAGAACCCGAAGAAGAGGTAATGATTTCACCACCCCTTTCCAAGTTCCTTTCTACTTCCACATCTTCTTTCTTTGTTATTACCATTATAAAATAATAACTCAATTATATTATATATACTATGATGTTATTATAAATATGGTAAAACCATATTAAGTATTCTATCCACCCTTTGAATAACATGTCACCATACGTGCGTACGTACGGCTTACCGTCTCCACGTCGTGGTGTAATTGTTATTCAATATATTATTTTTTGGATGGGTATAATAATGATTTATAATTCATTTAAATAATAGATATAAAAAGATAATGATTCTGTATATATGATATACCATCCTATTATATATTATTTTAATATCAAAATAATGATATTGTCGCTCATGCGTACGTACGAACTACCGTTTCCACGAACGCGATGAGATTCATTCTACATCGTATCCATTCAAGTATAATAATCATTTTATGATTTAAAAATAATATTTAAGGACTTGATATCATTCTGTAAATGAATAATATACAACCTATCCATGACAAATATGTCTTACATAACAAAACATATAAAAGAAAACGATTAAGTTAACAACCGAAACAACGATAATTCTAAGATATTATTAACAAAGCAATGTTAAAAGGTCATATATGATATCATATTAATGTATATGATTCTTGAATAATTTAATAACAATTATTTTACCATTATATAAGAGGCTAACCTACCCCCAACCAAGGAAAAGTACAAGGTAAGGGTTTACTTCACAATCTCTTCATTATCCGAGGTTGTTTATACGTAATAATCTACTGGGACTTATTTATCATCCACATCCATGTTTCTTAAAAATGTATTTCAAAACATTTTTACTATTTACTGGAATATGGGTTAAAGTCATTTATACCCTTTTTGACATTTATAATTGGATTATAAAGGAATATTTCCTTCGTTTTCCAAACAAGGTTCTTTTTAACCTTTTCGATAGAATTAAGATAAGAATGTTTTTTAACTTATACGGCGGGTGCGGCTATTTTCCGCCGTTATAAAATCTTCGAAGCTTCCATTACAAGCTTATAAGAATATTTTCAATGAAAATGTTATATTTTATAAATATATGACTCTTAAATGATTTCAAAAATAAAAATAGATATTACTCTAAAAAGAGTTTTGATTTCATCTATGTCAACATCCTTTGATAGATTTTACGCTTATTTGAAGTTGATTTATTATGATACAAAAATTCTATTTTGTATTGAATGTTTTGTGATATTTTTGACTATGGATGTTCTATTTTTAAACCATTCATGGTTTATGGATAATGTATTTACATTCCGTAAGCTAGTTTTAATACGAATGTTTATGTTATGTTTAAACCTTTTCATATGGGAATGCATTGGACTTAATATGTGACGGGTGGAGCCCGCTATAGCTCCACGATGCATCAGTAGGTCTCATGAGACAAACTAGTGTCTTGGAACAAGGCCTTGACAAAATCTTATTTTTAGTCTTGGAACGAGGCCTTGTCTATGTGGTTATGATAGTCTGGCATTATGCATTCCATCATTATGAAAGTGGTTATTGATATTGCATGTGATTATTCGATTAGTAGAATATCCATGTGAATAAGTAAATGGCATTATTTCATTTTATCTTTTCCATACTATGTTGAAGTTTATGTTTAAAAGTCTTTTGGTTTATTTATACATTGCCTTAATGGTTTATTCTTATTTATTAAAGTTTTCTCTATATTGTTATCCTTACTGGGAATTTGAGCTCACCCATTTTCTATGTTTTATTTTTCCCAGGATGTGAAGAATTAATTTATGAATGACTTGCAGGGATAGTATGAGGGGATAATATTGTGGACTATGGAGACTATATTGTTGTAGTTTTCATTTTATGATGTAATGTAAACTTTATTAATGTATCTAGTTATTCCAAGGATACTAAACGAATCGGTCATTCGAGATTTGATCTTTCTTGTGATCATGGGAATGTTATGTCATAATGCACCGACCCTGGGTAACTGGGGTCAGGGCATTACAGTTGGTATCATAGGAAGTTTAGTACAAACTTTGGATGCCAGATTTAGATAAACTCTGATTAGATCACATAGATTTAAGATGGACTTTGAGGATTAGTATAGAAGAGCTTCCTAGAATTTTGGTATTGTAGAGATTTTGTGAGTTTTCCGAGAAATACATCCCTGTCTAGATATGAGCAGGTAGAGGCGGCTCTGGCACAGATGTACCTAGGTGTAAAACTCAAAAACATCGCTTTGAACTAGACTCGAATGGGAACTGGTGCACGACAACGGGCCTTGCTGCAGTCTTGGTTACGACACTCCTGGGGGATATAATTAGGATAACTCTCATTTTATTTAAAAATCATTATGAAGGGATTATGATTATATACTTCCTCAAAGAAACAATTCTTATGATTATGGATTATATCCATAAATAGTTCAATTTATGTTAAGTGTTTTATAAGTATAGAATTATGTATTTTGATTCATAAACTGATCTAGTTTATGTCATTGTTTAGAAATGGTGCCTAGTGGAAGAAATTGAAACTGTATCAATGAACACACTCCATGTAGGTATTTCCCTCCTGCTCAAGATAATTATAGTGGAGCTAGTGATGAAACCGGTACCGATCAGCTAATCACCATACTGGGACAACTCACTCAGGTTAAGAATAATAACCTTACTCGTATGGAGCTCCCTGATCCGCAGCGTGGAGGATCAATGTTAGATCTCTTAATGAGTCAACAACCACCAACGTTAAATGGGGGTACAAATCCCTTAGTAGCTGAGCAATGGATAAATTCCCTAGAGAAAATATTTCAGGCTTTGGGGAGAAGTGAATGGGAAAAAGTTATCATGGTAGTTTACCGCCTCACTGGAGATGCCGATCGATGGTGGTCATTAATTCAAAACATGAATTAAGATGAAAAAGTATCAAATATGGAATGGAGGGAGTTTAAAGATCTGTTTTTAGAAAAATACTTTCATCATGACCATCGAGCAGATATGGAAAGGCAATTTCTGAGTCTGAGACAAAAGGAGGATGAGAATGTCGCAAAGTATGAAGCTAACATTACAAGGTTATCAAGGTATACTGGATATTATATATGTAACCCAATAAGTAATATTGATCATTTATTTGATGGGTTAAAACCATTTCTCCGTCGAGCATTAGTCTCACAACCATTCTCATTATACGAAGACATTGTCTCATGTGCTATTAAGATAGAAAAGGAATTCTATAAGTCTTATGACTTTAAAGCAAAACAAGAGAAGAAGAGATCTACTAATCAATATGGGAATGGAAATAAGGGGAAGAAGGGAGAGGTAGAATATCCATCCTGTGGTAAATTTTGGAAGAAACACCCCGGCACTTGCTCGAAGGGAATGGGTGTCTATTACAAGTGTGGTGAAAAGGGCCACCAAGCTCGTGATTGCAAAGGGAAGAAGGAAGTTACAAATGTTCAGTGCTAATATTGCAGGGAGATGGGACATTATGAAAATGAATGTCCTAAGCGTCAGGGGAACTTACCTCAGAAAAGGCCAAGGGATCAAGGCCAAGCTTATGATATCACTACTACTGAGGTAGAAGCTCCGAAAGATGTGGTGGCAAGTAATATAATGGTTTCCTCAAGTTTAAAAAATGCATTATTTGATTCTGGATCATCGCATTGTTTCATATCTTCCCAGTTTGCTATGAAAATTAGATATTTCCAATTTGATTTAACAAGGGAGTTGTCAGTTAAAACTCCTAAGGGAAGTATCAATGCAACAAAGTTTTCTAAATCAGTCCCCATTAGAGCACATAAATGTTCTTTATCTGTTGACCTCATCGTTATCCCTATGATTGAGTTTGATATAATCCTCAGTATGGACTGGCTTTCGGACTGTGATGCGAAGATTTATTGTAAGAAGAAAGAGGTAACAATTCATGATGATGATGATAAGGAAGACCTTATCTTTAGACCATAATCATCACCACCTATTTCTTATCTAAATCCACCCCCAGCAGCTCAAAAAATTTTAATTATTGGGGAGGAAGATAATGAAATGACTATGGGTGAGGAAAGGAATGTTCAAATAGAGGGTGTATCTATTTTGAAAGAATATGTAGATGCATTTCTGGATGATTTACCTGGACATCCTCCAGAACGATAAGTTGATTTTTCCATTGATTTAATTCCTGGATCAAGGCCTATATCAAAGACCCCTTATAGAATGTATACTATATAATTAGTTGAACTAAATAAACAAATAGAGGAATTGATTAATAAGGTATTTATTCTCCTTAGTGTTTCTCCATGGGGAGCCCCTGTTCTTTTTGTTAAAAAGAAAGATGGATCTATGAGGTTATGTATTGACTACAGGGAGATCAATGCTATAAAAATAAAGAAAAAGTATCCCCTACCTTGCATTGATGATTTATTTGACCAACTGCATAGAGCTCAATAATTTTCAAAGATTGACCTTCGATCTGGATACCATAAGTTGTGTGTGAAAAAGGAAGACATTCTGAAGACAGCATTTCAAACTAGTTATGGGCATTACGAGTTTACTGTAATGACTTTTGGATTGACTAATGCACCCTCTGTATTCATGGATCTGATGTATAGAGCTTTCAAGGAATATCTTGATGATTTTTTGGTGGTATTTATTGATGATATCTTGGTATACTCAAAAAGATATGAAGATTATGAAAATCACTTGCGCATTATCCTGAAGACTCTGAGAAGACATGAATTATATGGGAAGTTTAGCAAGTGTGAGTTCTGGCTTCATGAGATTTATTTTCTTGGTCATATTGTCTCTAAAGATGGAATATCTGTTTACCCTTCTATGACCAAGGAAATCCAAGAATGTCCAGCACATATGAGTATAACTGAGGTACGCAGTTTTATTGGTTTGGCAGGTTATTATCGATGTTTTGTATAGAATTTTTCCCGGTTGTCTAACCCATTAACAAATATCACACATAACGGGGTTAAATTTGTTTGGACAAAAGAGTGTGAATAATGTTTCGAAGAACTGAAGAGAAGATTAGTCAATGCCCCTATATTGACTCTACCATCAGGGAATGATGGGTTCATTATTTATAGTGATGCATCGAAGAAAGGACTTGGTTGTGTCCTTATGCAGAATGATAGGGTTATTTCCTATGCATCACGACAGTTGAAAATTCATGAACAAAACTATCCTACACATGATCTCGAGCTAGCAGTTGTGATCATTTCTTTGAAGATATGGAGGCAATACCTCTATGGTGAAAAATGTGAGATTTATACTGATCATAAGAGTCTGAAGTATATTTTCTCACAAAAATAACTCAACATGAGGAAAAGGAGATGGCTTGAATTACTCAAGGATTATGATTGTACGATACACTACCACTCGGTGAAATCAAACAAGGCGGAAGAAGCTTTGAACAGAAAATATCATGGAGTTTTGAACAATATGAGAATTGAAAGGGATCCAATTTTCATGGATCTAGTGAAGATGGACATGGGAATAACCATGGAAGGTGAAACATCAATTATTTTTCAAATGGTTGGCAAACCATATTTACTAGAATGTATTAAGAGTTCTCATACCGATGATGAAGAATTTCAAAAGAAGATTAAAGCTGTAAATGATGGGAGACTGAGAGACTTTGTGTATGAAGATGGAATTTTGAAATTTGGGAAGAGACTTTGTGTTCCCGATATACCTGATCTAAAAAGGGAATTGCTGGATAATGCTCATAGTTCCAATTTCTCTATACACCCTGGGAGCACCAAAATGTTTAGAGATTTGAAGGAACATTTTTGGTGGGACAACATGAAGAGGGACATTTCTGATTTTGTGTCAAGATGTATGGTTTTTCAATAAGTGAAAGCTAGAAGGCAACAACCTGGTGGAGTATTGCAACCTCTTCCCATACCTGAGTGGAAATGGAATAATATCATGATGTACTTTGTCATGGGACTACCAAAGACTCCTAGAAGGAATAATGCAATATGGGTTATTATTGATCATCTTACCAAGTCAGCACATTTTCTTGCTATAAGGGAAGATTTACCACTTGAAATAATAGCAAGACTATATATTAATGATGTTGTGAGACTTCATGGAGTACCCCTAATGATTGTTTGTGATCGTGATCCCTGTTTTACTTCATGATTCTGGAAAAGTCTTCAGAAAGCCTTGGATACTGAACTTCATTTGAGCACTGCCTACCACCCTCAGATAGATAGAAAATCATAATGAACTATTCAAACCTTAGAAGACATTTTGAGATCCAGCTCACTTGACTTTCAGGGTATGTGGGATCAATATTTACCTCTGGTAGAATTTTCCTATAACAATAGCTTCCATTCGAGTATTCAGATGGCACCATAAGAAGCGTTATACGGAAAGAGATGTCGCACACCAATATGTTGGGATGACGTTTTTGAAAGAAAACTTGTTGGTCTAAAGCTGGTGGAGGAAATGATGGAAAAGCTGAAGGTAATCCAAAATCACATCAAAGCAGTTCGAAGTAGGCAGAAGAGCTATGTCGATAATCGAAGGAAGGATTTGGAATTTCAAGTCAGTGATCATGTTTTCCTGAAGGTATCTCAATGGAAGGGAGTCATACGTTTTGGTAAGAAAGGTAAATTGAGTCCCAGGTACATCAGACCTTTTGAAATTCTAGAACAAATTGGCGTTGTAGCTTACCGATTAGTCATGCCTCCAAGTCTCTCCAAAGTTCACGATGTGTTCCATGTATCTGTATTGGGGAAATACATGCCTGACCCAACGCATGTACTCACCTATGAGTAATTAGAACTAGAACCCGATCTGTCTTGTTGCGAAGAGCCCGTCAGGATTCTTGATATGAGAGAACATGTACTGAGAAACCGGACGATGCGTCTGGAAAAAGTTTTATGGAGAAACCATAAGAAGGAAGAGGCAATGTGGGAACCTGAGGAAGTTATGATGAAGAACCACCCGAGTCTTTTCATGCGGTAGTATTCTAGAAATTTCTAGGAAGAAATTATTTGAAGGAGGGGAGAATGTAACACCCCAAGCTTCTACGGTACGCTTCTCTTTGAATAATGTGATAGCGTGTGTTGTACGCAACATCGAGTTTTAACACACCACAACCAATCAAACTAGCCGTTATGAATAGTAATACCTACTTTTTAAAATTTTATAAATTTTATCTCTAAAAATGGGCTTAATTTTTGGATTTGGAATATTGAATTTAACCTAGGGTGAAATTTTGGAACTTTTCAGATAACATTTATATTTTGATGAATAGTGAAAATTACTAAATCTTAATTAAAAACAACTTTTTTTATCGAAATAATTTATATTGATAAATTATGAATTTTAGTGGTTTTAAATTATATTTAGAATATATTTTTACCATTTAACCCAATGTTGGTCATTGTACAGAATTTCACATTTAAACCGATCATAAACAAGTATCAATATTTTGATAGTTATTATATCTTAAAAACACGCTTTTTGTTCTGACAGCTGGAATTAATTTTAAATTAATTTCAGCCACTTCTGTGTTTTGAATTTGGAAAAATGGATTCCATATTTGGAATCAAGATGATCATATTTTGTAAATAGGAAACTTTTATTTTTAGACATTTTGAATAATTACTTCGGTAAATATTTTATTTACCATGGTTAAGGGTAAATCTAGTAAATAAGGGTTCACAAATAATATTATAATAATACTAAATTAACCTAAAATGTGTCCTAACATTATTGGAGGATACATGTCCGACCATGGGTATATATGGGTTGATTTTGTGACCCCATGGATCCACTTGTAGGTGATAGGGACACTTTAATTTAATTATGTTAAAATAAATACAAAAATGACAAAAGCATATATCTTTTAGAAAAATAATTTTTTCATAGGTTATATATGATGGATTTTTTATTATAATTATTAATTAGAAATATAAAAATATTTCCTACATAATTATATTTTATTTATATTTTTTAGAAATTAAATAATTTAATTTATTTATGACAGAATGATGATGCAGTAATTACCATAATAGTGAAAAATTAAAATAATTGATATTATAAATACCCAAATAAATATAATTTGAGACTTTTTATAAATTACAATAATTTTATAGGTTAATATGACATATTAGGATTGACTTAATTAACTTTGTTCGAATTAATCATTCTTTTATGATTTCTACAAATATCAACTATTGAATAGTGTCAAAATTGACATAAAAGAGTTTTTAAAACAAATATTATATTATTAATTGATATTAAATTCCTAAAAATCTATGGTTCATCCAAGAGACATATAGCTTGATAGGTGTATAATTAATGGACCACTAGGGGGTCGCATGGATGTATGTAGTAAGTTTATTAACTATATAATATAAAAATACAAAGTGACATGGTAAGTGTCAAACTAATTAACTAAGAGTTAAAACTTAAAGATAAGGTCAATATTGTAACCCAACCCTATTTAAATCCTATTGGTTGAGTGTTTTTCGACTTATACCCACCTTAACCTTTAAATAATCCACTTTGGAGCCATTAGAAACCGAATATTAATTTATTATAAAATAATATTTCTAGCTTTTCCAAAGGTGCCCCTCACCCCTCTTACAAAAGGGCACTTCTTCTCATTTATTCACACCTTCAAAGCCTTTTGGTTCGTCCAAAACCTACCCAAATACTCTCTCAACTTCCCTATATTCATCCTAGAGGCTCTCCTTTAGTCATAAAGCAAACCTAAGGAGCCCTTTTGATCAAATCAAAAGGAAGAACCTGAAGAAGAGGTAATGATTTCACCACCCCTTTTCAAGTTCCTTTCTTCTTCCACTTATTCTTTCATTGTTATTACCATTCTAAAATAATAACTCCTGTATCTTATATATACTGTGATTTTATAATAAATATGTTACAACCATATTAATTATTCTATCCACCCTTTGAATAACATGTCACCATACGTGCGTACGTACGGCTTACCGTCTCCACGTCGTGGTGTAATTGTTATTCAATATATTATTATTTGGATGGGTATAATAATGATTTATAATTCATGTAAATAATAAATATAACATGATAATGATTCATTATATATTATATAACATCCAATAATATATTATTTTAATGTCAAAATAATGATATTGTCGCTCGTGCGTACGTACGGAATACCGTCTCCACGAACGCGATGAGATTCATTCTCCATCGTATCCATTCAAGTATAATTATCATTTTATTATTTAAAAATAATGTTTAAGGAATTTATATCATTATGGATATGAATAAGATACAATCTATCCATGAAAAAAATGGATTATGTAACAAAACATATAAAAGAAAATGATTAAGTTAACACCCGAAACAATGATAATTCTAAGATATTATTAACAAAGAAATGTTAAAAGATCATATATGATATCATATTAATGTATATGATTCTTGAATAATTTAATAACAATTATTTAACCATTATACAGGAGGTTAAACTACCCCCAACCAAGTAAAAGTACAAGGTAAGGGTTTACTTCACAATCTCTTCATTATCTGAGATTCTTTATACGTAATAATCTACTGGGACTTCTTTATCATCCACATCCATGTTTCTTAAAAATGTATTTCAAAACATTTTTACTATTTACTAGAATATGGGTTAAAGTCATTTATACATTTTTTGACTTTTATAAGTTGTTTATAAAGGAAACTTTTCATCGTTTTCCAAACAAGGTGCTTTTTAACCTTTTCGACAGAATTAAGGTAATAATGTTTTTTTTAACTTATACGGCGGGTGCGCCTATTTTCCACCATTATAAAATCTTCAAAGCTTCACTTAAAAGAATATAAGAATATTTTCAAAGAAAATGTTATATTTTATAAATATATGACTCTTAAATGATTTCAAAATAAAAAGAGATGTTACTCTAAAAAGAGTTTTGATTTCATCTCTGTCAACATCCTTTGATTGATTTTATGATTATTTGAAGTTGATTTATTATGATAAAAAACTTATATATTGTATTGAAGGTTTTCTATATTTTTTACTCTGGATGTGCTATTTTTATACCATTAACGGTTTATGGATTATGTATTTACATTTCGTATGCCAGTTTTAATACGAATGTTTATGTTATGTTTAAACCTTTTCATATGGGAATGCATTGGACTTAATATGTGATGGGTGGAGCCCGCTATAGCTCCTCAATGCATCGGTAGGTCTCATGAGACAAACTAGTGTCTTGGCCCAAGGATGTGACAAAATCATATTTGTACTCTTGGCACGAGGCCTTGGCTATGTGGTTATGATAGTCTGACATTATGCATTCCATAATTATGAAAGTGGTTATTGATATTTCATGTGATTATTCGATTAGTAGAATATCCATGTGAGTAAGTAAATGGCATTATTTCATTTTATTTTTTCCATACAATGTTGATGTTCAAGTTTAAAAATCTTTTTTTAGTTATACATTCCCTTAAATGTTTATTATTATTTATGAACGTTTCCGCTATATTGTTATCCTTACTGGGCATTTGAGCTCACCCCATTTCTAAGTTTTATTTTTCCTAGGATGTGAAGAAGTAATTTATGAATGACTTGGAGGGATAGTATTAGGGGGTAAGTGTGTGGAATATGGAGACTGTATTGTTGTAGTTTTCATTTTATGATGTAATGTAAACTTTATTAATGTATCTATTTATTCCAAGGCTACTAAAAGAATCGGTCTTTCGAGATTTGATCTTTCTTGTGATCATGCCAATGTTATGTAATAATGCACCGACTCTGGGCGACTGGGGTCAGGGTATTACACAGTACAAACACATAAGTGTATCTAATGGGTAACAAACATACTATTTATGTGCATAGTGGACTACCACCTCACGACACAATGATTGTTCATTTCTCCATTACCACCTATCAGAATAAATTTATTATGGAAGATATTTTAATATATAGTGTATTTGATATTTTTTATTTCCTTAATATCTGTAATTATTTTAAAAAAAATGGATTAACAAATTCTATTTCATTTTAACATTATAACATCATTTATGGACGTGTGGACTACCACCCATTAAAAGTGGTGTGATTTGTTCACAAAATACATGGAATTTATATAATATTATATTAATTAAACACAAAAGAAATAAAAAATATTATATTCATTATATAATTACCTTTCTGTAAATATAATATATCATTTTCTTAATACCCCCCCCAGACACGTAAAAAGTGATAACGTAATTCGTATATATGTGGACTAATGCCTCCTCGACACAATGCGATTCATTTTACATCACAAGAATTATAAATATATATGGTTATGTAATATTGTTTAATGATATAAATATCATTATATAATGATTTAGATTACATACCATATTTCTTAAATGATTATTGAAAAATGGGAATTTTACTCACACGTACATACAACATAACATCTCCACAAGTGTAATAGTGGTTAATTTTTCATAACCATATTTGATAAATGGTATTAAAATTATATGATTTATATAAATATGATAATTATTTTATGTATATTATTATAGATATGTTGTTTAATGACCCTTTTTACTAACCTTGACATATCAATGTTATTTTTGAAACATAAACTGAATTTGGATAAAACACCTGATGTAGACATAATTGATTTAGAAGTTTAATAAAACGTGATAATAATGGGAATAAATGTAATGATAAACATGAATAAGGTTATCAAGATATTAAATAATTAAAATATGTTTTTTAGGAATATAAGTACCTACATTACATGTCAGACACAATTTAATGGATTCTTGGCTCACTTTTCTTTCTATGAGGCATTCATTATTGTTGTGAACATATTTATTCATATACGGTTTAAATAAAAAGTAAGTGACACATAATATCAATAATTCAAATATATTTATGGTATTTAAAAGTTTTATTAAATAATAATTACATTTTTGTTTTCTAGTCAAATTGTTTCCACATTAGTAATGTATTTCTTTTCAATTTACATTTCACAAACACTTATTTTTGTTATATACCAATTAAAATTTATTTTTTGTATGTACTACACTTAGAAATTTTATATAATGAATTATAATTGTACTATTTATATTCTAGGTTTCATTTAATTCCCTGGTAATTGATGTTTTTATGATTTGATGTATTATGAGACACTTTGGAATGTTTAAATATTATTTTCCATCAGGAAATTTTTAAGGTCAATAACCATTATTGTTAATTTTCATCATCTATCGTATTATTGATAAATCCATATTCATAGTGTATAGTTGATATGGAACGTTAAATTTTTTAAATAAGAGTAATTCAATGGCTGGTATGACACCGATGGGGCTTAGTTAATGATAACCCCCAGATGCATCGGTTGTCTCATGAGATGAATCATTTTTCCAAATTAGATAGGTATATAATCTATATATTGTAAAACATATGATAAAAGTTCTTGAGCTAATGTTTTCCATGTACCTAGGAATCATTGCAGAAAATTATTAAGCGTTTCACTAATTTAGTTACTGTTATTATTAATCCATAAGATTTGAATCTTAATATCAATAGACACATTTCATTTTATGTTCATTAATTAAATTAATTTTTATCAGTTTATAACTATTCCATATTGGTTTTTCTTTATTTTTGTATTTTAATAGAATTTTTTATCAGTAATTCACCTTTATAAGTTAATTAAATCGTATTGATCCATTATTTATACATTTTACTTAAACATATTAAGTATTTGAACTCACCCTTATTATGTTTCATACTAAGTTTATGAAGCATAAATCTTTGAATGAGAATTTGTGGATGTAGTTTATTTCAGTTTATTATGTTGAATGTATTATTGTTAATTCCCAATATATTATTAGAATCATTTATGTAATATGGATTTATAAAACTACTTAACTGGTCGATCCTTTGGGATTTGTTTCCTTATATTAATGACATTGTTATAAAATAATGTGTGAGCTCCAGGATTCTGGGATCGGGGAATTACAATTCATATTTATAATAACAATGATCTATGATCATTTGTATGTATGGAATATAATTCTTGGCTCCCCTCCATAGGTAATAGATGTGTTATTTGTTAATGAAAATTAAATACATTACTAAGATAACATGAAATTGCACTAGGGGTATAATAAAAAGTATCTTATGAAGAAAATTCCTATATAATTCAACTAGAGAAGAATCATAATTGGGATATGTAATCATCATAAAATTTGGTGTTTACTGTAGTAATTCAACACCTAATAATTAATGTGGTATTTAGTAAATCAATGAAAAAAAGACATCAAAATTAGTTGGTATATATGGAATCAAATACGAAATTACCTATTCCATAGTGGATGATAAGTTTTCCTTTCATAAAATTGTTGTCATACCCATCAATAGAAATAATTATCACATGATTATTGACTTTTCTTATATGCTTAAGAGGTTTTTTATGGTGTAAATTGCTATTAATTTTAATAAATTATTATTTTTATCATAATTCACATACATACCACATTTTTCTGACTAGAGTGTTGGAAGAGAATATTTTTGAGCTCAGTCTATTTATTAATATCATTTGGTATATACATCAAAATAACATAGGATTAAATGAACATATTAAGTTTCTTTCCAAAAATAATACATATTTTGGTCCACATTAGAAAACTTCAACAATTTTTCTTTCAAAAATTCGATCATCAAGTATATATCATATTCATGTCTTCGTTGTTTTTTATTTTCCATTAAACTATGTCATTATCTTCATATAAAAACTATTAGATTGATGTGAAGCAATAATCTCCATTTCCACTAATATAGAACATCAATATTTTTCATCATTAATTATATACCTTACTTATAATGCCTTTGTTATAAATTATTTTAAAATTATAATGAATAGGATAATCTTAAATTCAGGATGGATTATATCATGAGAATTGTACCTTGTTTGTAAGGTAAAAGATTCCTCGTAAGTACTAATAGATTCTACATCCATCTATGTTATCTCAACAAATTATTTAAAAATTTTAATATGAATAATATTAAAAAATCATATAAAAAATTAACTCTTATTGTCATCCCACACCATTTTGATAATTTCATTATCATGTCTTATATTCATGAAAATAATCTTCTATTGAACTACTTCTCCTAACAAATTATGGACATCCAAAATGATATTTTTAGGCCCCAATCTTTTGTGGGTAAAAAAAACTTTTCCATGGTACCAATCCAATTCATTATAGCTATTATATCACTAGAAAAACTAAATGAAGATGGAAATTTCCTCATGAAGGACTCAAGAAAATGTTGCCCCCCCCATTTTATTTTTCTATTTATAATGATTCATATATTTCAAAAAAAAAATTGATCATAGAAAAAAGAATTTTTTTTCCAATACCCATAAATGTTTTACCTTGGATTAAACAATATCACGACACCTTTAGTTCACATCATAAATATTAAATAGAAAATCATAGTGTTTCCAACATTGACCATTTTGGAGAACCAAAAAATAATGATAAATCATTTATAGGATATCATAATAATGACACATTATTTCGGCCTATGAAACCATAGATTAAACCAAGTTCGTTCATGTTAATCATATATTAAAATCCTTCATAAATGTTATTTAAGAATTTCTAAACTATAAGAACATATCGACATGGAGAGTTAAACTAGTTGTGCATCAAGGAACATTGGCATGCACCAAGTAATGATCAAGTAAAACCCTAATGATCAATTCATTAATTCATATCCCCTATGTAGAAATATTATAGATCCATATGTTCTTATTATATCTTCACGTAGATTTAATTATATGAAAACAAATTTCTCCATGAATCAAGAAAATTACTTTATATTTTAAAATACATTCCCATTCACATAGACTTGCACTTGTTCAAATAATTAGACCTTTCCATAGAGATATCACTATATATTTTACATCATTGTTTCCAAAGGTTATCTAAACATTTTATTACTACCAAAAATATTTACCAACAGATTTCATATATATATTTATATATAAAATCATAATATATTAATATATAGTATGTAACATAATTTTACATACCCTACATTTATAGGTATAATAACATTAGAATCCTATACACATAAAAAATGGTTCATTAGTGGACTACATCATCTTCCACTAAGTTCATCATAGGTGAATCCCACATTAGATATTTTATCATTGGTACATATCATCATAAATTGGGTTGATGAAATATAATAAAGGTTGATATTAGATACTGAATAGGGGTAAAAGTACATATAAACATAATAGGACAATAAGTATTTGATAATATGATAATATCATATGAATTTTAAACACAATATATCATATATAATTCAGTTGTGTCATTGAATAAGTCATTTAATAACATAATATATGAATCAAAATAGAATCATATAACTTGATATATGATAACATAAAATTGTATAAATATAAAGATTTCTCTAATAGAGATATGAAGAGAAAATATTATGTCAATTATATCCACCAATACATTTATAACATGATAGATTTGAGATAACCTCTTCTATAATAGTTTTATGCTTTTGATAGCATCCCATGTACCATATTTCTGACCTACAATAACCTCCCAAGTAATATCTCTTAGTTTTTTTATTACCACTATTGTGACCCCATTTCAGTTTTAAAATATTCCCATGTACAGTTTCATCTCATAGAAAATTAATCATTTCTTAATTTATTTGATGAAGATATAGGTATCACCCCCCCCCCCACCAAATGAAAATAACAAAGGCGATATCAAGAATAATATAACATATTTATTATATAAGAAACCCAAAAAATAATTTGGTTTAATATAAAATTAATCATAGTGTAAACCATAGTGATGAACATTTATTCATAGTGTAACACTTGAAATTGAATAATGTTTCATAAAATTATTATTAAAATAAAGATAAATAATATATATAATGATTAATGATGGTATCATTAGAAATTAAACAAAATAAGACTTATGTAAAATCATAGGATAACATATTTGATGGAAAATAATTTTGAATGTTCAAATTGAATATTTCATGGAGATAATATCCTTTCAATTTTTAAGTAAAATATTTAAAACCTAAAAGCTTCATAAATTTTGAATAAAAAACATTCCTTGAGAATATTATTGGAATTTTGTAATTAATTATTTAGATAATTTATCGATCATGACATTCTGAATTACTATATTTTCTGTAAATATTAAGACATAATTCATTACACATTATCAATAAAATGTAATATTTATCATGTTTGAAAGCTGACTAGAAGATTCAATTTAACAAATATTGTAAAAATGTACAATATTGGTACAAATATACATAATAAATAAGTAGAGTTTATTAAAAAATTAATAATTTTTTCGATACATTATCTTTTAAGTGAAAGAAATTTCCCTTGGATTGATAAATAATACCCATTTTCATAAATTTATTCTTTGGACTCTTTAAGTTATAAAGAAATAAAAATGAATAGAAAATATTTGTTTTATGAAGTAATCATAGGAGAATAAATTTAATTACTTTATTGAGTAGTATAAAATAATAATTTATCATTGGAAACATAATCATTTATAATACCAATAAATAATATTATTGTAAGGTATAACCCATACCAATTCTTTAAAATATGAAATATAAGAAACATGAAATAAATAAATTTAGATGGATACACATGATTAATAATTTTCATATGGAGAATCATAAAATTTATATTTGGGTAGTATATAAAAAACAAAAAAGGAATAAGTGGGGAATTTATAATGTGCCCCATAGAAATAAATGTGATATGAAAATCCATTACATCAAGTCTCAAATTTCATCATACATAATTAATTATTATATATAAAATATATTTTAAAAAAAAATTATATAACCATAATCATATATATATTGACCTATATTATTTATATATGACATTTTATTACGCTTTTATTATCAATTATGTTGTTTAAATAATGTTTCAGGTAAGAAATTGTATGTTTTTCATGTATGATTCTATTTTTTATTTTCATTAAATATAATGTTATCCTGGTTAAATAGTCTAAATATCATATACAATTATATAAATAACAAATATATTCTATATATATGAATTTTTAGTAATCTAAAAAAGTTAAATATTTAATTGTAATTACACAGTTCGCAGATCGGGAGAGTCGTATGTTTGAATGAATGATGTATACATTATATTGATGAAGGGATTGAAATAATGGTAGATAATATGTCACCTTTTAATATAAAATTTTAAGTCATATATATCATATATATTCTTTCCCTGGTTGCCCAAATCCGATGATTTCTCTTAGAGAAGCTTCCCAGTATCCCATGTTTACCAAAACAATTCTGGACAGCGATCAATAGGCTCTTCTGGAGTCCATTGAGTTTACCGGTGACCTAGAAACATGTGTTTTCACCCCGGCTGCTTTGGGGGTCTTTTCCTGCAGCGATTTCTATAGGCTGTTCTCTGGGTAGGTTCACCAGGAGGGGTGATCGGAGCCTTGTGGTGCCATAAGATCCCAGCGAAGTTTAACTTCCTCACTTGGCGCATAAGGAACTCTGCGTTGGCTACGGATGAGAACATCAGAAGGTTGGGTATCATCTCGGCCTCCAGGTTCCCTTACTGTGCCACCTGTCGGGAAGAGAGTACCAACCACTTATTTTTTGCGGGGGATTGGGCTACTGCTGTGTGGCACTGCTTCAGGGGTTTCACCTCTCTCTCCCCCCAAGAGCAGAATATCACATCCTTTGAGGAGAGATGGTTCCAAGGTTCGAATAGTAATGAGAAGGATAGAATGGCGCATTTGGTTATTTTCAGTGCAGGATGCTAGAGCTTATGGCAAGCCAGAAATCAAGCAAGGTATGATGGTTTTGTTCCCACTGTTAGGTCCATTATCGCGCAGACCTGTTTCCTTTGGCTGGACTTAGCTTCGCTCCTCAAGGACTAGCAGGAGGCCCCCTCTTCCAGATTTCTCCATGTCAGCGTCCCTTCCACTACCCCTCCCTGGTTCATCAGTGGAAGTGGGTGTGCTGGAAACCCCCCATCTCTGGTCTCAAGCTGAACATGGATAGGTAATGCATGTTGGGGGTGATGAGAGGATGGGGTGTGGTAAGAGGCTCTGCGGGGGAGGTTGTCATGGTGTTTTCTTCCTTCTTTGGCAACGGTACCCCCTCTTGGCTGAGGCCAAGGCAATGCACATGGGCCTTTCCTTATGCATGGAGGAGAATATTGATTTATCCCAGGAAAGGACTGATTCCATGATCCTTCATGATGCGTTGATAGGTAAAGGTTCCCCACCTTGGTCTATCTCTTATATTGTGAGGAAATGTCACGCTTTACTTGGAACCATCATCCAAGTGTCTCATACCTGGCACGAGGGTAATAAGGTTGCGGATCACATGGCTTCCTTGGAGGCCCATAGTTCCATATACACCAATCTTCTCCCTTTCAACAGTTTGAAACCAGAATGTGTTAATTTAATCATAGGGGATGCCCTCAGCATGCACTATTTTCGACCCCCCTAATTCACGAGTTCTCATGGTTGTTTTGGTGTCCTGGCTATTCCGTTTTGTTTTGTTTTCTCTTTCTTTGAATAAAAATTTGATTTGGATGGATGGATGTAGTAGTCTACATGTATGCATGAGTGATTCTATCGTTTTACAATGGATTGGAATGTAAGATGACATATATGATATTATATATAAAAATATATAAAAAATTCATTAATATTATATATATATATATATATATATATATATTTGTTAAATCCATCATTTTATATTTTCATAGAAGGCGGTGAAGGAAAATGATTTTCATTTCTTCATAAGAAAATAGTCTGCCACACATATGATCAACGGTTTCATTTTCAATATATTGGAAAAGTAGATAGATATAGGTTATTCCACTACGGAATATATTTAAATTGTAGTTATATATTTTATTATATTAGTATATTTTATGAATAATTTATGGATTTTCAATATGAAATAAAATTAAAATTATTTGACAAGAATGAGACATCATAATCTAACTAACACTATAGGTTAGTATATAATGATTCAACTCACATGTTCTAGGTGTAGTCGATCTATAATGTGATTTAGTGCTTCTTCATTAGTTTGAATCTAGGTTTGGGTATAAAATATTCTATATTGATGGTTTTTAACGAATAATATAATTCAAATTTATGACGGAAAGGGTTTTCAAATGTTTTTAAACCTAATATAGGAAAATATAGAAATTGATAATTTAATTTCTTTTATTTCGTATATTTATGTATTGGTATTTTTTACATGTAATCCAAAAAAATTATAAATTTAATTTTTTATTAATTTTTTCTAGATCGTGGATTTGGTATTAAAAATTGTAAAAATCCCCCTACTTCCCCCCTAAGAATGTAACAACCAATGCTTTTAGGAAATAATTTTTCATATAAATTAAAATTATTTGTCATTTTGTGTTTCTTGATACACCAAATTAATATTTCACTACAATCAACAATAAGCATATCATTAAGTTCATACAATAACAAGATCATTTTATATCTTGGGGAATATGCAATAATTAGATATCTTTAAATCTTTCATTGAAATAATGAGCAATATTTTCTAAACTATAATATACTATTTCTAAAATAATAAAATATTATTGTTCTTGTCTCCAATTAATTGTAATGATAACAATTAATAATATTAACTAAATTATGAAAACATGGACTTCACTTATATATAATATGAATTATTTTTTTACCAATTAAATAGAAATGAGAGTATAAACTATTTGAAAATAATGAAATTCAATTCTTTTAAATAGTCTTTTTCTACATATAAAAATGTTTTATCAAAATTAATATGAAAATGAATTTATGTTATTGATTTAAATTATATATTTATATTATATATTCAATATACTATTTAACAATCATCTTATGAATTTTATTTATAGGATATTTTTATATATCCAGTTTTATTCATAAAAATATAATTTTTTCTAAGAGGCATTTTTACCGCATTTTAATTGTGTTCTTATTTAAAAAAATTACACATTTATATATTTCATGAGAAAAAAATTAATTTTTTAAAACATAAAATAAAAATGATCTTAGGAAGAATTTTTGTTATTTTTATAACGGGTATTATTTTTTGCTGAATATTGAATAATACTGAATTATAATTAAAAAATTAAATTTCACATAAATAATACTTATGATATCTCATATTTTTAATCAATTTTCAAATATAATTAGTTCAATTTTAAATCCATTAATCCAATATAGTTTATTTTAATAATTTTTATGTTATATATATATATAGTATACTTTTGAAAATCATTACTTCAAAAACATGATTTCTCATTCAGTTTGCGGGATTAATTTTAAATTACATTATTCCAATTATGTGAATTTTATTCTGAAAAAAATTATTTCATATTGGGAATAATCAAAATTTATATTATCAAATAGTTTTAAATTATATTTTTATAATAATTTTTATTAAAATTAATAAAACATATTAAGTTGGTTATAATTAAAATATGGTTCTACACATTACATTAGTTTTTATAAAATGTAATCGAACACACACAATTATTTTATAAATTAATTTAATTTAATATTAATAATCATAGTGTCTAAATTCTATAATAAATTTATTCATGCCTTAGGGGAAACGTGGATTTTATAAGAATTTAATTCATTGACTCATTTCTCTTTTACCAAGAATATGCAGTAGTTAAAATTGGACTAATATACAGACTTCTATGTATGGTCCCATAGGGGATAATTTTTCTATTCTAGGTGATACATGAAATTCCATATGGTTTTCCAGGGATATAGTAAAAATAAATTTGATCATGTGACTCATGAGTGATTCTTGTAATCATATAATGGACTACCCGTGATAGACACAAATAGTACAGATGTTACACAACACCTAGAGCGATACCCGGGATTGTGAGAGGATCTCAATAATAAAATAATCTCGAGTGTTAGTTTATGTTATATATAGAGCGATACATTAATTCCAAGTTATGAATCCCATGGATGGGTTGAGTTTCATAAATTTGTAATGAATGAAATTATTTCAATGTTGCTTCTACCAAGAAAAATCAAAATATAAGAATTAGCCTTTGTTTATAAAATATGGATGGTTTGGTTATAAATCATTTGGACACATATTTCCAAGTGGAACAAAGAGATGTCGGTTGGGTCTTGATAAATATTAATTAAATGACATCAAATTGATAAATGAACATGTTTATAATTGAGAAAATAGACATTATAGGATGTTGACCTTCAGTAATTTCATTACATATTGTATTACCACCTCTATAGTGGGATTGTTATATACTCACTGAACAAAATAAAATATACCACAGGTGGTTTCCCATTGAGATTATACCTGACACATAGTTATGAATGTCTTAGAAACCTAAACAGATTATTAGATTACAAGTATGGATAATGGGAATCTTCCATAAAACAAGTTCTTGATTACTTTTTATGAGTATGGGAGAATTGGAATGGGATGCGACTCTTGATTCTGGTTTGGAGGTTTTTAGCCCTTTTCTCTTTTGTTACACTGATTATACACCTTTATTGTAAACCTATATGGGGTGTTAATTAGTGAAATATAGAATGTATAATTATCATTATATATGAGACTCCTTTGTGAAATGTCATCAATTCTTGTTGTGTAGATATTGACTTATTTTTATTGCTTCTTATGCTATATATATTTTGTTATATTTTTTATTTTATATGCTATGGTGATGAGTGAAAAGTCTCCCCACTAACACACCTAGGCCCTTGTTTCTAGTCAAAAGCCAATCACATTTGTATAGATGCACTTGAGGTCAGGTTACCAACTAGTCTCAGGGTACTGTTGGGTGGAATCTGTGTTCTAGATGTTAAGAAGTTGTATTAGAGGTTTCTATTATTCTCTTATTTAAATTTTCTGGACAACAAAATTAAATTAGAAGGAATAGGATTTTGGTAATGAGTTATGCCTAATAGAATCTACCCAATGTATAGAAAAAAAAATCCAAAATCACTAGAATTAATTTGTTATTGAATTTTGAAAATTAAATTTTACTTGAGTCTTGAGGTTTTTGATTTACTTGACTATTGATGTAATTATATATATGATTATGGGATCAGTTGTATTTTTACTAGATGAGATGAGGTAATTACATATCGTGAATCATATTAGGAAAATTCTATAATCATGATCCATTTATTATTTCATGCCATTTAGGATGAGTTACTTGGTTCTTGAAATTATGATAGTTTTTGTAATAGATATACCTACTAATGTGATATGTATTATTGGATGTGTTATAGTTTGGAATAGGTGGATTCCAAACATTCATACCAATGGATTACGATCCCACTTGGATTGCAATTTGGGTAACCATTGGTTCAATATTTCAATTAAGTGTCATATAAATGTAAAAGGTGTATGAATTTAAATGAAAAGGAATATATGAATTCATGAAAAAATAAAATGGTAGTTTATATTTTTTATAGAAGATTACATCACCCAGAACATACCATAGAAGTGGAATATATTTAGTATCTAGAGCTTATATAAGATTTGTACGCCACATAATCCTGGATCTAGAATTTGGAATAGTGGTGTGTTTTTATATATGATGTCTCAAACCAAACATATTGAAATATTTATTATTTTCAGCTACAAACATGTATAACAATCTTGTACTGAGGCGAGTGCAAGGAATTTGTACAGGAATTTCGTTGGAAAAGTCTACAATAATATTAAAAGAGGTTGGAAATGAACACAGGGTAAGAAAAATGAATCTTATAGTAGTTCCAGTTGTGAAACCAGTCATTATACAAGACATAGGTGGTGAGGAATGGTTCTGTGAGAGGTTTATGAAATTTTTGTAGACCGTTTTAGGAGCACAGAGACATTCCATTCCTAAGGAATAGTTGAAAATGAGTTCCAACTGCAGTGTCTTCTCATGTTTTTGGGGGATGGATAGTCACTAGATATAGAGTCATGGATAAAGGCCAAGCTATCTATCATCGGGCATCAAGAGATGCCTCATGAGAGGATAATAAATATCCCTACCAATAATAGATGTGATTTATTTCAGAGATGTTGTGATTTCATTACATAGATAGATCGTCATAAGTAAATGGATTGAATGGATTTTTCTATAAACATATTTTAATACATCTACCTTGGGAAACTTAAGTATGATGTATCCAATGATATCATCTACATGGATTAGGGCGTGTTAGCATTTTTGTAATATGTGACTTGTTTTTCAGGACTCCAGTGTTTCACAACTATTTTGATGGATAAATAATTTATCTAAATCTATGTGATTTATTGATAGGATCATGTATGACAACCGATTATAGGTTAATATATTTCGAATGACTACTATTTTATGAATTATGAATCAGGAAAATATCACAGAGTGTAACCTGAGATATGTTATATGTGAAATCTTGGAATATTCAACATATAGATCTAGTATTGCATCAACCGGTGGTCGGGAGTTTTGTATGGAGCTTCCATGTAGTGATACTTTTAGATAGAAAATATACTTTGGTTACCATGTGAGGTGATACCAGAGATGTTGACTAGGATATATAAGGCCACATTTTATGAAGGATATAAGAGAGTGTTGATCATATGGAAGGATAGTCCATTTACAGAACTTCTACAAAATGTCTCATATAACAACCCTTGACTTTTACATAAACATTACATGATTTTAAGCATAATTATACTTCAAAGTACAAGAAAAGGACCATGAAGTTTAGTATCTTTGAATACTAGGTTAACAAAACAAAAAACATGGTACAAACAAAAAATTCTTTATTTAATCATCAAATTGAGCTCTTAACTTCTATTGTGCTCAAAACCCTTCCTAGGGTACCCTAGGGAACACTTGAACAAAGGGATTATCTAGATAGCCCTGTAAGAGAATAACCATAAGATCCAAGCATCATCACAAGGAATGGATGGAATGTAATGATGGTACAAAAAATTTTAACATATAGAACCTTAACATATAAACAAATAATTATATAAACATGGAGTCAATGAAATTTTTCCATAAACCTAAAACAATATTTTAGTACTATTCAATGCTAACCTCCAAGACTATTTTACATTGTAGAAAAAGCCTAGGATAACCTCCATCACCGTCGAACATAACATCTCATGAGACTTAAATATACCCAATGGATTATAGTTTTATCTTGGTTCTCTGATATTTACTTTTCATTAATATATTTTTTGAATAATTAATTATACATTATCAGTCATACATTACATTAGGTTTTCCCAAGGATTGAATTGTGTACAATAATCCAGACACAAAGCATAACATAAGGGCATAATGAAAAAGTGTCCATGAAAGAATGGAAATAATTTATTCAAGGAAATTCATAATAAAAATTATATATGTATCATGGTGAGTGATTTCTAGTAGATGTGACAACATGTATGAAAATTATTCAATAAATTTTTGCACAAAAACATTTATGAGTGGTTTAGAAGAAATATTGAGGCTTTAAAATATAAAAGAGAATAGTCCTTTACAAAAAAAATAGAACTGATATAGGATGTTTTTCACAATAAGAAGGCTTATTTTATAAATACCATATTTAATTAAATTAGAAGATGTAGTGCAGTTGAAATCGGGTAAGAATTCTGGAAACTCCCTCAAAACAGGTTTGTTTATCCAAATGTATTGAGGAGGGAATCAATTAAAAACATCTATATCTCGTAAATATAATGATTAATGAGACATTTAACATGATTTTGGAACATTCAGATATCATTTATAAGACGAAAATAATAAGAATAGATACCCTCATTTATGTAACATGAATGATAATGAAACTCGAATGAATAAAGGAGGTTCGAGATGAATCCCTCACGGAAAATTAGCATTGTATCGTGTGCATTTAAGAGTGATTAATGAAATAAAAAGGTGTTTATCTTCATTTTAACATCTTGAGGAATGTATGGGGGTGCGATTAATCATAATCCATAACTACAAATTACACATAAAATGGCATAACATATAAGACAATCTTGAATAAATGTGAAGTAGAGAGGATCCCTTACCTTATGATTGATGGGGTTCTCCACTTGTAATTAATTACCTAAATAAAAAAATTAGGACTATTAGTTAATAATTCTAGAACCACTTATATATTTAAAATATTTATTAAAATCTTTTTATGTTCATATATAACCATTTAGATTGGTTATGAGGTTCAATTTCATTGTTTAGGTCTGTTCATTTTCTTCATTTTTACGATTGGTTTTCTTATGTTCATGAATGGAGAATCATGTAAAATGATAATGGATGTCCAAAATTGAAGTTATAGTTTCTTAGTAAATTCCATAAGATAACATTATTATAAAACTAATTTTTTAATTTGGAGTTATGGTGAATCATTCTATTAAACATTAATTATAAATTCTTGATTTAATTTTAGCGATATTTCTCACAATTAACATGTTTTGTATTATTATTTTACATTATGTGTGCCTAAGGATTAAATAAAATTAAATAAGTTAAAATACACATAAAATATATTCTTGAATCTATAAAATGGTTTTATTACAATAATTGAATATAGTAATTGAAATTTATAACCCATCGTCCTTGAATGTGCTCAATTAACACATTTCAGATGTTGTCTTTACTACTAAAATAAAATAAGAGTAAATGAGAGATGATAATAAATTATTATATTACCATAACTAACATCCACCCCATGTTAGATACTGGATTTTTTGTTACATTTTGATGAAGATTGGTAGGGATAGATTTGAATATAAATGAACATTAAAAGAAATAGAAAGAAAATAGAAGAGGAACTTACCTCTAGATTTAATCTTCATTGAGAGCCTCTTAAGGGGAGATGGTTTATTCTTTTGAGGAGACCAATGGATTTAGGACGTGTGGGAGGATATTGTGGTGATATTTGGGAAAAATATAGGTATGCCAGAAGTCTTGGTAGGAGTGAAGAAAGAGGTAATGAGGTGTTGTATTTATAGTTGATGAGAGGACGGTTTTCATAATATTATAATCATTTGTTTATTATTTTTCCATAAGACAAGAAACAGTGATGATTCAATGACCAATAATAGTAATAAGTTCATGTATGTTAATGATTTTGGGGTATAGATCACTTATGATGTCAGGAATAGTTTTTTTAATATATAATGTGTTTATATATTAAATTAATGTATTTTACAATTAATAAAAAATCAAGTATTTCAGAAAATCCCAAAAATATCACCCTAGCCAATTTTAGACTTGTTGAATCCACAAATGAAATCGATTTTTTAAAAATAAATTTTTAAATATGCTTAATTTAATATATAATCAAAATCGAAACATTTTCTAAAAAAACTACTTTTAAAACATTTATATTACTTATACCAAAATATAGGTACATCATGCATTCACATTAATATTATTTATATAATATCATAGGTAAGGTTACTATTCAATATGGTATATCAATATTAATTAGAGTACCATTACTATTCATAAGGGTTTGATATTATTCATAAAAAATTATGTTGGTATTATGAGACTCTAAACATCATACTGATCACAACCGTGAATGTCAAATTTTCATAATTCCAAACATATAAACAAAAAATTATTTTTAAAGGCCACATAGTACTTTGTAGTTCATTTTGTTTTTATTTCTTGTGATTATATTACATAATAATAAGAATAAAATTTACATTTAAAATCATTGGGTCCATAAAATCTTCCCCCCTTATGAAATTTATCCCTTGAAATTTTGTTTTACATTCTAGGAGATAAACAGGTGCATGTACTTTTCTTTCATTGCCTCCTCCAGTTCCCATAATGCATCTTCTTAATTATGGATCTTCCATAATACATTGACCAGGTTAGAAGTCTTGTTACATAGAACTCTATCTCTACAATCCTACATCTTCACTAGATACTCCTCATAAGAATGATCATCCTCCTACTGTAATGCCTATGAATAATGTACAAGTGAAGCGTATGGTATGCACATCTATAAAAGGGATACATGAAATACATCAGGTACTTTGGACATGGTAGGGGGAAGTGCTAGTTGAAAGGCCACAACCCTGATATGATCATGATCTCGAAGGGGTCGATGTACCTAGTACATAACATTCCATTCATCCCAAAACAACTGACCTTCTTACATGGAGATACGTATAGAAATATTATGTCTCCAACATTGAACTATATGTCTTGTCGAATTTTTTTGGATAACTCATTTATTTAATTTTGGATGCCTTGATATGCTGCTAAATAGTTTTTACCCTCTCCACCATTTCATTGACTATTTCACGTCCAGGCAGCTTATTCTCATCAACATTATCCCAAAATGTAATTTTTCTATACCTTTTCTCATAAAGGGATGTTTATGCTGCCATTCGAATGCTCAAGGGGAATGTGTTATTGTATGTGAATTCAACTAATAGAAGATGTCGGTCCCATCAACCTTTTAATTCCATAAAACATGCTCTCAACATATCTTATTGTGTCTGAATTTTTTGCTCAGATTGGCCATCAGTTTAAGGATGACAGATTTTATTAAAGTTCTGTTCAATGATTAGAGAATATTGGAGGATTTTCTAGAAAATCGAGTTAAATATTGAATCATGATCAGATATATTAGATAGTGGTCTTCCATTCATCATTACCACTTATCTGATGTAAATCCATGCATGTTGATCCAATGAAATAAACTCTCGAATCATGACAATGTGAGATGTCTTTGTAAGACAATCCACAATGACCCATATAGCATTATTTCGTATGGATGTCCTTGGAATCCCACTGAATAATTATATGGTGATGTTCTCCCACTTCAATGTTGGTATGGGTAGTGGTTTCATCATATCTTTAGAATTATGTATTTCTTCCTTCCCATTTTGACAAACCAAGAAACATTTATTTATACACAGAAATCTATGTCTTCATATTGTACAACCAAAAATATTCTCGAAGAAGAAGATACATTTTTGTGCTCCCTGGGTGAACTGAGAAGGTCGATATATGTGCTTCATTCAAAATATCATTTTTTATCTATATATCAGATGGTACAAATAATTGTGACTAAAAACGTATAACTCCATCCTTGTCAATTTTGATATCAGAGGATTTTACATTTCTGATAGCTTCCACCCTTTTCTGAATTTACACTTCTTTTAATTCAGTAAATTTTACTTTCACCCTGAGGGATGGTTGAGAAATCATTTGAGAAAGGATTTATGATTCTCTGACCATAATTAATCCCACATCCATCCTCTACAGATATATGAATATTGGATCATTTCAGTTCGTATCATTGATAATGGTACATGATCCTTTCTACTTATATCATCTACCACCTTTTTTTTCTTACTTGGATGGAAGTGCATTGAGCTGTCATAATTCTTGATTAAATCTATCCATCTTCATTGGTTCACATTAAGCTCTTTTTGTGTGATATATATTTAAGATTCTTTTGGTAGGTATATATCTCACACTTCCCCCTATAGAGATAATGCATCCAGATTATTAATGAAAATATCAGTGCCAATAACTCTAGATCATGTGTGGGATAGTTTTTCTTGTGGATTTTCAGCTTCCATGAGGTATAGGCTATCAATTTATCATTTTACATTATCACAAAACTTGATCCCTACATTGAAGCATAATTGTACACCATAGAGAGTTCTCCATTTTTTGCGATTGTGATTACTTGTACAGTGATAAGACACATTTTAAAAGTCCATGAAACAAAATTAAAATTCTTGATTCCAAAAAATCGTCACTACCTTTTATTTTATCTTTTTCATTGGGTTTTACAATAATGAAATGTTTTTTACAATTTATTGATAATACCCAGTAACCCCAAAAATCCACGGATCTCTGTTAAAGATGTTGTCTTGGGCCACTCTTCAATAAAATTTGTCTTGGTAGGGTCCACAGATATCCCATTAATGGTGATAACATTCACCAAGATTGTTACTTCCTTTATCCATAACTCAAATTTACTATACATTTCATACATCATCTCCATTTACAATCTCTTTAGAACAATATTCAAATGCTCCTCGTGTTCATCCTTTCTCATGGAGTATATCAGAATAATGTCAAAAAATACCACCTCAATTTTGGTGAGGTAGTATCTAAAGACTCTATACATTAAATCCACGAACATTTATAAAGAATTTGTGAGTCTGAAGGGAATCACTATGAACACATAGTGTCCATAACTCATTCAAAAGGAAGACAGGGGAATATCTTCCGTCATAACTATTAATTGGTGATATCCTGACTAAAGGCCCACCATAAGGAAATAACTGGCCCCACGAAGCTGATGGAACAAGTAATCTATCTAATGAAGTGGATACTTTTTCTTTATCGTGATTTTATTAATCTCATGATAATCAATGTAGAGGAGAATTGATCCATCCATATTCATGTCAATAAGGACTGACTCACCCCTTTATAAAGCCCACGTTCATATAAAACCCTTGTCCAGATACACATGTAACAACTTTTGCAGCTCATCCATCTCAATATTGGTAATTCAATAAGGAGTATTTGATATAGGCCAATATCTACGAATAAGTTCAATTGAGAACAGGAAAACTGGATCAAGAATAAGTCCATAAAATTATTTAGGGAATAAATTAATGTATTTCTTCACAATTGGAATGTCTTCTGAAGAATGGTTCTATCCACGGTCACAATAATTTTAGCTAGACATGATTTCAAATAAGGAATTAATATCCACACATGATACAATGATTCTAAAGGAGATTCAACATAATCCTTGCACATGTAAGGAATTAGAGGATGCATATAGATGTGAAGAGTGATCTCCCTTTCCCAATATTTGATGTTGGATTTGTATAAAGATAGTCAATCCACATCTAAATCCACTAAAAGAAGTATAACGAGATTTTTTAGGAGGTTCAGTCCCCAAAAATTAATCCGGGAGGAGTTATTAACAAGGGAAACAATAATTTCCCCATTCTCTATTCTCACAGATAACATATCCTCCCAATTTGGAGGTGGATTAAGAAAAGATCAACTAAACATGGAAGATATGAATGAATTCATAGATCAAGAACCAATTATTAAATTCACTATTCATGAATTAAACACAAGTTCACATGTTACCACATCATTGTATGGCTCCACCTCAACATTAGTGATGTCATAAACCCTTCCTTATTTCCATGAGGTTGTTGTTGATTTCCTCTGACAACCCTTGGCATATATATATTTTTCATTTAATGACCATGCTTTGTATTGTTGTCAAAATTCACTACATGTTGAAATTTGATCTTAACCTTACATTATTCTTCCTTATTAATATTATTCTTCATAACCCATCAAATATTTATATCCAGCTATCCCAAAATTCAAATTTTGAAGCAATTTTGGTTCCCTTTAGATAGCTCCCAAGATGCTTCTTCCAACAAATTTTACAAGAGGGTTATTAAGGATTCTTACAATGATTTGAATTGTTTTTTAATCACCCCATATTGTTCTCCATTTTCATCCTCTTTTCAATAGGACCACAAGACCACTGAAACTCCCTAATATCCATTTAAAAAGTTTCGGTACAACAGAAAATAACCTCATAACTTTCGATGTATAGAATTTCTGATGCTCTTTGTATAATCTCCATTAGTCTGCAAATGTTGTGATCCACCTTACATTTAGTGTTCTTAAAATCCTTGTAAAGTTTTATTCATAATTCCAGATGAACTCATCTTTCATTTTCTTCATTCGGATGAATTCTTTTTCAATCATGAGGTAGAGGGTTTGAGGAAATTATTTATTTAAAAACTTCTTATTGAATTCCTCCAAATACATGGAATAAATTTTCCCTTGGTACGTTTTATTCTTGATCAGTGTCCATCATTGATTAGCTTCCCCATAAAAATGATAGACTTCCAGTACAACATTCTCTACTTCTGAGCACTAAAGGATGGAGAATATCTATTCACTAGAGTTAATCAACTGTTCCATTTTTATGGGATTAGAATATCTTCTAAACATGTGAGGCCTTTTCCACGTAAAAGATTGTATGGAAACATGCTCTTTCCTCGGAGGAGGGAGTACCACACGATTCATGTAATTATTTATAAAATTAGCTTGGTGGGAAAGTATCATCATGATTTTTTGAGAACCCATTCCCATCATATCATGCATATCATTAGGGAAAAATTCTCATTTCCTATCACATTGGTTGTTGGAATGTGTTCTTCTATTTCATACCATTAACTAAGAAAAAGAACATACAATTATTGGGATTCAATAATTAGCTATTGAGCATAAAGAGGAAACTTTAAATGTGAATGGATAAACATATAAAAGGATAAGAATATCCTATCTTTTAATTCCTTAGGTCTAAATCTATGTTATCCATGATCTATTTTGGAACTTATATTCTAATGAGATTCTTAATTTTTTTCCTTCATAATGGTTTGTACAAAGCTCAATAATTTTCCAAAGCATAACCCCCATGAGTGTCAAACCAAGAGTGCAGCAATGCCCATATTAATGTACCAGGATACCTTAGGTCATGACTAAAAATAAGTGTCTATGTTTTCACTCATAGAATGATCTATTCTAGAGCCACCTCTAGCTTTTTTTATCTAGACAGGGATGTATTTTTTTGATAAACAACTTCCTCTATAATTTCCAAAATTGACAGATCTTTTATTATACTTTGTATGATCCTTAAGGTTATCACCAAGGTGCCCTATTCCTAATCACCAAATATAACTAGACCATCCTATGATACAAACTATATCAACTCTATCCATTTAAACAATATATTACCTAATTTTATGTGTAATTATACATTATTGTACAAACCAAGGATCATGAAGAATAGTGTCTTCGAAGAAAAGGTACATTAAATTAAAAACATGTTACCGAAAATAACTGTTCATTATTTAATCTTAAAGAAGATATCTTAACTTCAATTGTGCTAAAACCACTTCAGAGCGTACTATGGGGAACTCCTGAACAAAGGGATGAGATAAATAACACATTAAGGTAATAACCATAAGAACAAAGCATTTGTACGACTAATGGAAGGCATGTCTTGATGATATAAAAAGTCCTTTATCAAATAAAACCAAACCATATAAAAACGAATCATATAAACATGGAGTCATAGAATCGTGTAAGAAACATAAAAAAATACATTAGTACGGTTTAAGGCTAACCGCCAAGAGCGTTTCACATATTAGCACAAGCCTAGGCTAACAACCTAGATTGTCGCACATCACATATCATGAGACATAACATTACCCTAGGAATTGGAGCACTATCTGGGATCACCCATATTAATATTTCATGAATATTTTTTCCACATAAATAATCATATATAATTAATCTTAAAAAAAAGATTACACAAGTAAATAATTGGGTACTATAATCATGACACAAGGAATAACACAAAAGTGTCTATGAATGAAGGGAACTGAAGTATACATGTAATATTATGATGGAAAATATATATGTATCATGGTGAGTTCGGTCATGTATAATTAACAACATGTCACAAATTTATTTAATAAATGTTTCTGTAATTAAATTTTAAGTGGTTTTATGGAAAATACTATAGATCATTTATGATAGAAAAAAGAAAAATCCTGTATAAAAAATAAAAAGTGATATAATAATGTTCTAAAATAAATACTTATTTTATAAATATATTTTTTTCTTAAAACATAATATAAGGTTCACTTGAAATTGGGTTATAATTTGTGAAGCATCCCTAAAATAGGTTTTCTTATCGGGATATATTGAGGAGGGAATCAATTAAAAACATGTATATCACTGAAAAGGAATGAATAATGAAAATTTATTCATGAGTAAGGAACATTAAAAATTAATTTAGAATACAAAAATATGAATAATAGATAACCTAATTTAGGGAAAATGAAATATAATGAAACCCAAAAGAATAAAATAAGTTTTAGGTTGAATCCCTCACGGAATATCGACATGGTATAGTGTGTTTAGAAGTGGTCTTAATGAGAGAGAAAGGGGATTCTAATCATTTAAAAATTATTTGAAAATTATTTTGGAGGTTCTTAATCCTACCCCATCACTTTGAATTACACATAAAATGTCATAACGTAGACAAAAATCTTGAATAAATGTGAAATTGAGAGGATTCCACAATTTAAGTCTGATGGTGTTCTCCACTTGTTATTAATGACCTAAATAGACAAATTAGTTTTTTTTAATTAACAATTAATTAACCACTTAAATATTTAGTATATTTATTTTATCATTTTATGTTCATTTATAACAATTTTTATTGGTTATGAGGTTCAATTTCATTTTTTGGGTTGGTTTGTTTTCTATGTTTCCACGATCAGTTTGCTAATATACATTAACCGAGAATCATTTAAAATGAGAATTTTTTTCCAGAATTGTAGAAATAATGTGTTAGTGACATCCATAGGACTAAATTAATTTGGTTATTTTGAGAGAAGTTGAATCATTTTATAAAACATTAATGATGAACACATGAATTTATTTTATCGATATTGGTGATAATAAACTTGTTTTGTATGATTATTTTACTTCTTGAGTTTATAAGGATTATGAAAAATTTAATAATAAAACTATACATATAATAGTATAGTTCAACCATAAAAATTGTTTCATGGCCAGAATTTAATATAGTAATTGAAATTGGTAACCTGTTGCCTTTTAATGTGCAAAATTAACACAACTCGGATGGTGTCTTTACTACTAAAATTAAAGAATAATAAATGATAAATGAAATAAATTATTAAATAATCATAACAAAATTAATGTACATTTATGGTAATAGACATTTAATACATGTTTTATGAAAATAGTTATGTATATAAAAGAAAAAAAATTAACTTAAAATGAAAAATAAAGAAAAAAAGAGGAATTTATCTCTTGATTCAACATTCCTTGAAAGACTCATAAGGGGAGAGTATTTGGTAATTTGGGGAGACTATGGGAAGTTGGACATGGGGGAGGGTCTTGAGGAGTTATTTGGGAATAATACAGACAAGGAAAAAGGCTTCAGAGTAGTGAAGATAGGAGGTAAGGAGGAGTGGTATTTATAGTGGAGGAGAATATGGTTTTCATAATATTATAATTGGTAGTTCATTATTTTTCCATATGACAAGGAATAGTTATTCTTCCATGACCAATAATAGAAATAATTGATTTTAATTTCTATATTTTGGTAAATACATAATTTATGATGTTAGTAATAGTTTATTTAATTTATAATATATTGGTATGGTAAATTAATGTATATTACTATTTACAAAAAAATGAAGTATTTCAGAAAAATCCCAAAAATACACCCTAACCATTTTCAAATTTAGAGTCCAAAAATGAAATAATATTTTCAAAAATAATTTCCTATATATTTTTAATTTAATATTTAATAAAAATACTAACTTTTTCCAAAAAATAATTTTTAAAAAATTTATTTACTAATTCCAAAATATAGGTACATTATATATTAACCTGAATATTTTTTTATACTATCATAGGAGAGGGTACTTTTAATTAGGGTAAAGAAATATTCAAAAAGGTATCATTACTATTCATAAGGGTATGCTACTATTTTCTAAAAATAATGTTTGATTTATTAGATTCAAAAAATCTTACTGGTCGTAATCGTGAATGTCAGATTTACCGAATTCCAAACAATGAAGTGTCAAAATTATGGTGAAAGGTCACATAGTACTTAGTAGTTCATTATGTTGGGATTTTATCAGATTATATGAAAAATGAATAATACGGACATTTTCATTGAAACACATTGGGTTGTTATATCTCCTCTAGTACCCAAGGAGGGAGGCTATGCACCTTCTCCATTATCATGATCGGGGTCAGTGACTTCTCATCTGGCTGTGAGATAGTGAATAGCGGTCCAATCATGTTGAGGTGGTGGTTTTGGCTATAAGGCCTCGGCCTTAAACATTACTTAATCTTGAGTTATTTTAATAATACACGTTGAGGATTTTTTCAGGTTTAGAGTTTTAGAGAATTAGATCATAAATCATGCATTACACTCCACATTTAAACAATGTGGTTACATAAAAGATAATACTCATTTTTCTCATTATTGGAAATATATTTAAAATAAAACATATATTCCTTCTTGAAATTTCCTTGACACTATCATCACATCATGTACCATTCCCTTGACCTGTGAAAAATATTTCAAAAACATGGGATGAGCATAAAAAGCTCATAAAGGGATATAAAAGTATGAAATGAAAACATTATTCCATGTATAAAATCATACTTTACTCGTAAAACATAATTATTTTAACATAACTCATCAAATCATGAATAAATCATAGAAATCATAAGACATAAAGGTAACTTGAGGCATTCATAACATTCTTACGTAGGGATTAACCCTCATGGTTACGTTTGGAATACCCATCACAGTATATTCCCAGAATATCTTCGTAGAAACCTTAATGTTTTACCCCTTTGCGTTACCCAATACATTGGAGAGCTATATTGGGCTCACCCGCCCTTTGTTTATCACGGAACCACCCGTCTTCAAAATAATGCCCAAGAACCATAACATAATCGTATCACATAAAACATGCATAAAGAAAACATAGAATTTCCACATTTCAATCACAAGATATAAATAAAAAATCAATATAATAAAAACATTATCAAAACCATTTTCAATACCAAAATAAAAGAAAAGTGAATCATGGTATTTATTTTTCATTTAAAAAAATGTTATGGCTTGTAGAGGAAGTCTAAACTCAAATAATGGTCACGACGGCGGAGAAGTCGTTGTCGCCGCATATGTACAACAAAAAAAACTTTCCCTTTTGTAATTTAGAAAAATCTTCGTATAAAAAACATTCATTTTGAATAAAATTAAAATTCAAATGGGTTTATACAGTGTATAAAAGAAAGTTATGTATAAAACAAAATATACCTCAACGAAAGGAGATTGAGACGAAGTCCCTTACCTCGGGTCTGACTTGACTCGATCGTTCATTAACCATCGGAATAATAAACCTGAGTTAATTTCTAATCGCTTAAGAACATTTTTCAAGTTCATTATTCATTTTTATATCACTCATTACCATGTTATGAAAACTATGTAATTATTTAAGTTAATAATGGTCGTTTTGTTGATCATTGGTACTTGAGTAAAAAATAAACACTTTATAATTACAAGTTGTTCATGTATCCATTATATCCAGAGTTATATTCATGATGTAGATATAATATATATCATATATATCTAGTATATACATTCATTTATAATATTACATAACATTTAGAGGTAAGAAATGAAATGCACCATTCATGGAGACAGTAAGTCGTACGTACGCATGAACGTTACTTTCATTTCTATTTCATATTTTATTTAATGGAATCATAATGATATAAAGGTATATTATAATTCCAGTATAATATCATATATAATATCATTAACTCCATCCTTTATACGTCCCAGATATGGCATTAACTAATCAAATCACTTTGAGGGGGCGGTAGTCCGTACTTCCTAAAATGAAGATATCGCGTTTACCCATAATGAAAACCATAAAGGTATTCCATAAATGTAAAAATACAGAAGATTAAGGAAAACACAAACATATTATATATCATATATAAATATAGTGACATATTAATGGCCACCTTTGAAGGTGTTAGAAGAATATTGAACAATCATCGTTTCGTGAGGCATAAATTCGCCATCCACGGAAACAGTATGCTCTTTAACCATTAGATGTAGGTGTGTGTAACTGTATCTAGAATACATCTTATTACAAAATCCTAGTATATTGAAGATACTCTTTATGTTACAAAATAAATGAATAAAAATAGTTTAGGGGGTCGGAGAAGAAAAATAAAACAAAAGAACATTAGAGAAGTCTTTACCTTTAAATCGGGTAACTCCTCTTGGTTTGTAACAAAATTGTTTCTTGAAGTTCTTTCTTCCTAAGGTAAGGATTCTATGATTAATAGAGAGATGTGAAGAGATAAAATTAGAAGATCTTGGCTAAGAAAAAGGCTTGAGAAGTGTGGGTAAGGAGGTATAGGTGGGGATCTTTTATAAGAGGAGAGGAGGGGCACTCTTGGAAGGTTATAAAATGTTACTTTATATTAAAATGAGTTTCAGATTTCAAAGGTCCCAAGTTGATATATTTTGATGATAAGGTGATAAGGGTTCTATATATACTCATAAAATAGGTCTCTGAAAAGTGTATGTCTTATATTTCACATTATCTTTTCATTTTATTTAAATCGTTCATTAATGAGGTAATCTATGCATCATCATGATGTCATAAATAATTTAATTTATTTAACGTATAAAAATTATAAAAAAATTACTATGATGTAGGAAATACTTTTATCTTTAAAATGGATATTTATAGTCAAAGAGATAATTTATTTATTCAAAATTAATAATGTTTTACTCAGGTGATACATTCTTTAGTGATATTCTCCTTTCTTTAAAAATAAAAAGATAAAGTGTCACTTTCACCCAAAATTGATTCCATGGGGTCCCTAATTTTGGAAAAAGGCATCCCATGGTCATACATGAAAAAACCGGTATCATTAGGACAATTGTTGGGGTCATTTTTTATTATTATGATATTATTTTATTGTCCTTAACTACCTGATTACTAATTAATCAAGATAATTAAAGATAATTATCGTCGTTACTTTTCATAATGTCCAAAAACAAAAGAATCATAATTACATAATTTGGACCTTCTGATTCCAAAATATGGAATCCATTTTTAGAAATTCCAATCACAGAAATTTCAATAATGACTTTAAAAATAATTCCCGTTGTCAAAACAAATAGCGAGTTTTTTTGAAACAAAATCTATGAAAAGTTTGGCACATCTTTATGCCCAATTCCAAAGTGAAATTAATTATAATGACCACCATTGGATTCAATGGTAAATATATATTATAATTAAAATTTAAAACCAATTAAAAAGATAATCTAACAATATAATTAAATTAGATGAAAAAAGCAGTTTTGATGTAAAATGCAGTATTTTTCACTATTCATTAAAAAATGAACAAGTTAAGAAAAATACCAAAAATTAACCCAAGGTCAATTTCAATGTCCCAATAATAAAAAATAAGTTTATTTTGAAAAATATAGCTTATAATATTTTCAAAATATATATTTTAATATAGTTCTCCATCAAAAGGTGGAAAACATTCTTTTAAAAATATTAGTGTATTCTATGCTTAAGATTGGATTTATTCTCATTTTAAGCCTCTAAAACACTAAATAATTCATAAATATACATATATAAGAATATATATTATTCATTACTTACTTGGGATGTTACATCCTTCCCCCATTAGAAAATTGTGTCCCCACAATTTATTTACTTATCGAAAAAGTGGTGGTATTTATCCATCATTGCATTTTCAGATTCCCATGTTGCCTCTTCAATCATGTGGTTTTTCCACAAAACCATTAATTGATAAATCACCTTATTCCATAACACTTGATCCCTGTGGTCAAGAATCTGGACTGGTTTTTCCTCATAAGATATATTCTCTTCTAGCTGAACTACCTCTGACTCAAAACATGAGATGGATCTGGCATGTACTTCCTTAACATTGAAACATGAAAAACATTGTGTACATGAGATAAACTCAGAGGTAAAGACACTCGGTATGCAACTGATCCAACTCTCTCCAGAATTTCGTATGGTCCAATGAACCTTGGACTCATCTTTCCTTTCTTACCAAATCGCATCACACTTTTCCATGGTGATACTTTGAGAAAAACATGATCACCTACCTCAAAATAGAGATCCTTCCTCCTGTTGTCTGCATAACTCCTCTGCATACTCTGAGCTGTTCTCATGTGTCTCTGTATCAGTTGAACTTTTTCTGCCCACTCTTCTACCAATTCCGGTCCCATCAACTTCCTTTCACCCACTTCATCCCAGAAAGCTGGAGTTCGACACCGCTTCCCATATAATGCCTCAGATGGTGCCATCTGTATACTACAATGAAAACTGTTAATATAAGAAAACTCAACCAAAGAAATATGTCGGTCCCAAATTCCCTAATAATCCATCAAAAAATCACATAGAATATCCTCCAAAGTCTGATTCATTCATTCTGACTGCCCATCTTATTGAGAATGAAATGTTGTACTAAAATTTAATTTAGTACCCAATGACTTCTGAAGGCCTTTCCAAAAGTTATAAGTGATCCAGGGATCACGGTCAGATACAATGGAGTGAGGAACTCCATGTAACATGACTATCTCTTTAAGATACAAACAGGAAAGTAGGTCTAGGGAAAAAGTATCTCATATAGCAAGGAAGTGAGCATATTTAGTCAAGCGATCAACAATATCCTAGATTGCATTATTACCTCGAGGTGTCTTCAGCAATCCCACAACATATTCCATGAATATATTCTCCCATTTCCACTCTGGCACTTTTAAAGGCTGGAGCATCACTTTCGGTAACTTCCGCTCTTCTTTAAGCTGTTGTCAAGTCAAACACTTCATAGTAAAATCAGCAATATCTCTTTTCATTCCGTCCCACCAGTAATACTCCCGAAGATCTCTATACCTCTTAGTACTACCTGGATGAACTGAAGCGGAGAAATATGAGCTTCACATAACAACACTCTCTTCAACTGTGAATCACAAGGCACACATAATCTCTTCCCAAATCTCAAAACACAATCATTATCAATGTTGAATTCAGGCAACATACCCTTCTGAACCAGCTTTACCTTTTTCTGAAACTCACTATCTTTCTTCTGTGCTTGCTTAATTCTGTCTGATATAGAAGATTTCACTAATACATGAAAAAAAAATAGAAGGACATTCTACACCAACAACTTCTGTGCCAAAGTTCATCAAATCCTTAACCAAAGGATCACATTCTGAACGCAACATTGTTAATGAAGCATTACTTTTTCGACTCAAAGCATCAACCACTTTATTTTCTTTTCCCGGATGGTAATGAATTGTACAATCATAATACATGATTAATTCTAGCCATCTCCTCTGTCTCATTTTCAATTCATTATGAGTGAATATATACTTTAAACTTTTGTGATCAGTATATATTTCACACTTTACACCATACAAATGATGCCTCTAAATTTTTAAAGTGAAAACACCAGCAGCTAATTCCAAATATTGTGTAGGTTAATTTACCTAATGAGTTTTCAACTAACATGAAGCATAAGCAATTACCTGATTATTTTTCATTAGGATGCAACCAATTCCTTTCAATGAAGCATCATTGTAGATAACAATCTCCCCATTCCAGGAAGGTAGTGCCAAAACTGGAGCATTCACTAATATTCTTTTCAGTTCCTAAAAACAATAATCAAATTCTTTTATCCAGATAAACTTAACACCCTTTTGAGTTAGCTTAGTTATTGGACTAGATAACCGGGAAAAATTTCTAACAAACCTTCGGTAATAGCCTGCCAAACCAAGGAAGCTACGAATCTCAGTTACATTTGTGGGTCTTGTCCATTCTTCAAAAACCTTTGTTTTTTTAGGATCAATAGTTATTCCATCTGTAGAAAAAATATGACCAATGAAAGAAATTGGTTGCAAACAAAACTCACACTTTCTGAATTTCCCATACAATTTATTTTCTTTTAAGGTTTTAAAAATAACCCTTAAATGACTTTCATGTTCCTATTTACTTTTAGAAAACACCAAAATATCATCAATGAAAATAACCACAAACATATCCAAGAACTCATGAAAAATTCTACTCATAAGGTCCATGAATACAGTAGGTGCATTGGTTAGCCCAAAAGGCATAACTACAAATTTATAATGGCCATATCTTGTACGAAACATGGTCTTCGGAATATCTGCTTCCTTTACCTTCAACTGATGGTACCCCAATCTCAGGTCAATCTTTGAAAAATACTGAGCTCCCTAGTGCTGATTAAACAAATCATCAATATGAGGAAAAGGATATTTGTTCTTAACAGTGATGTTATTAAAGGATCTATAATCAATGCAAAGTCTCATTGAACCATCTTTCTTTTTAACAAATAAAACCGGAGCACCCCATGGTGATGTTCTAGGTCGAATGAAACCTTTCTCTAATAAATCTTGCAATTTCTCCTTCAACACTAAAAGTTCAATTTGAGCCATTTGATAAGGGGGTTTTGAAATTAGCTTAGCATCTGGAACAAAATCAATAGTAAATTCAACTTCTTGATCTGGTATTATTCTAGGAAACTCATCAGGGAAAACATCAGGATACTCATTTATAACTGGCACATCATTAATCTGAACAGTTCCTTTGTTTTCAACAATTTGTGCAAGGTAACATTCATTCCCATCTTTTACAAGTTTCTCATCCTCTTGATAAGCTATCAACAGTAAGGGTTCAATCTTACACGCAAACTGAAAGTATTTCTTGAAAGAAACTTCTTTAGCTCTACAATCAATATTAGCATGGTAAACAGAGAGCCAATCCATACCCAGGATAACATAAAACTCTACCAGATGTAAAACAATAAGGATTGAAAGTAGGTTCTTTCCACAGATAAGGATACAAAGATTATTATAAATTCTTTTTGCCTCAACATTTCCCCCAGGTGTTTTTACCACAAGTTCATGAGTCATTTCTTGATATGGTATTCCCATTTTACTAGAAACGTTTTCAGAGATGAAAGAATGTGTAGACCCTAAATCAAACAACACACATTCATAATCTGAAAAAAAAACAAAGCAGCTGATACCACTTCATTTGATGGCCCAACATCTTCTAAAGTAGTTGCAAAGTATTTCACTACACCTTTCTGCTTGTAGTCTAACTTCTTCCCATCACTCGAGATCTTTTTCGGACACTCGTTTTCATAGTGACCCATCTCATTGCACTTAAAACATTTCACTAACTATAAATAAAATTTGGTCTTACCATCACCCTGATCTTTTTCAGTGCAATCAAGAGCCTTATTTCCCATCTTACCACATCAGTAGCACTTTCCAGAATTCAGAAGACATTCCCCATCATTCCTTTTACCACGTTTATCACAAACTAGAAACTTAGTTTTCTTACCATCAGACCTTTTTGAATAATTCTTCCCTTTCTCCTGCCACCTCGGTCTCTTCTTCTGTTGGTTGTTATAGGACACTTGATCATTGGTAAACTCCATTTCCACCTTCTCAACAAATCAAAAAATATTTTAAAAACTTCTGAACTCATGAGAATCTAATCCCTATCGATATTTTGGCTTTAATCTTGAGTAAAAATGATTTATTTTACTATCAAGGTCTCGGATAAAATTTGAAGCATACCTTCCCAATCGAGTGAACCTCTCTTCAAAAGAATCCAGTGAGTTGTTCTCTTGCCTCAATTACAAGAATTGTTTTTCCATCGTAAGTCATACAGCCTTAGGAAAATACATCTCAAGAAACATTCCTTTGAATTCATCCCAGTCTAGAGCATCAATATCATCAGCGTCCCTGATATTTTTAACCATCGACCACCACTGATCCGCTTCACCCTCTAAACGGTAAATGGAAAGACTAACCTTTTGATTGTCTGAACATCCCATGACATCGAAAATCTTCTCTAGTGCTTTAACCCACCCTTCAGCAAGCACAGGTTCAGATGATCCTCTAAATGATGGTGGATGTTGCCTCATGGAATGTTCCACAACTGACATGTTCCTCTACGGTTGATCTGGCTGATCTCGTGCATGGATACCACCACCATTTATTGCTTGATTCAACTACGCCATTACTGCAACAAACTATTCATCTCTAATTCTGACCATCTCAGGATGTTGATTTGGAAGGTCATATCCTTCTGTATGCCTTCCTAGCACTGCTTTCCTATTTCCTCTGTGGAAAACAATTCTGAACAGACATGTCTTATATGAAGCAACATGGTAATCTTTAAATGCTATATCATTTCAATTTGACCATAAAAAAATATTTTTGGATAATCATTTAAAAGAATGATTACTCCTAATGTTATCTAAACCGACCTCTGATGCCAACTATAAGGCCCCGACCTTAAACATTACTTAATCATTAGTCATTTCAAGAATACATGTTGAGGATATTTTCATGTTTAGAGTTTTATAGAATTAGATCATAAATCATGCATTACACTCCACATTTAAACAAAATGGTTACATGAAAGATAATACTCACTTTTTCCATCTTCAGAAACATATTTAAAATAAAACATAGATTCTTTCTTGACACTTCCTTGACACTATCATCTCATCATATACCTTTCCTGTGACCTATGAAAAACATTTCAAAAAATGGGATGAGTATAAAAAGCTTATCAAGAGATATAAAAGTATGAAATGAAAACATTAATCCATGTATGAAATCATAAATTACTTTTAAAACATAAACATTTCAACATACCTCATCAAATCACGAATAAATCATAGAAATCTTAAGACTTAAAGGTAACTTGAGGCATTCATAACATTCTTACGTAGGGAGTTACCCTCATGGTTACGTTTGGAATACCCATCACCGTATATTCCCTAAATCTCTTCGGAGAAACCTTAACGTTTAACCCCTTCATGTTACCCAATGCATTGGAGAGCTATATCGGGCTCACCCGCACTTAGTTTATCATGGAACCACCTTCCTTCATAACAATTCCCAAAAACCATAACATAATCGTATCACATAAAACATGCATAAAGGAAACATAACATTTCCACATTTCAATAACAAGATATCAATAACACATCGATATAATAAAAACATTATCAAAACCATTTTCAATACCAAAATAAAAGAAAAGTAAAACATGGTATTTATTTTTCTTTTAAAAAAAAGGTATGTCTTGTAGAGGAAGCTGAAACTCAAATAATGGTCACGACGGTGGAGAAGTCGTTGTCGCCGCATACATATGACAAAAAAAACATTCCCTTTTGTCGTTTAGTAAACACTTCATATAAAAAATATTCATTTTTAATAAACGTAAAAGTCGAAGGGGTTTATACACCGTATAAAAGAATGTTTTTTATAAAACAAAATATGCCTCAATGAAAGGAGATCGAGACGATGTCCCTTACCTCAGGCCCGAATTGACTCGAGAGTTCTTTAACCTCATGAATAATAAAAATGAGTTAATTTCTATTTGATTAAGAACATTTTCCAAGTTCATTATTCCTTTTTATGTCACTTATTACCTTGTTATGAACACTATGTAATTATTTAAGTTAATAATGGTCTTTTTGTCAATCATTGGTACTTGAGTCAAAAATAAACTCTTTATAATTACAAGTTGTTCAGGTCTCCATTATATCTAGAGTTATATAAATTATGTAGATATCATATATATCATATATATCCAGTATATACATGCATTTATAATATTACATAACATTTAGAGGTAAGAATTGAAATACACCATTCATGGAGACGGTAAGCCATACGTTCGCATGAACGCTACTTTCATTTCTATTTATTATTTTATGGAATGTAATCATAATGATATAAAGGTATATTATAATTCTAGTATAATATCATATATAATATTATTAACTCCATCCTTTATACGTCCCACATATGGCATTAACGAATCGAATCACTTTGAGGGGGCGGTAGTCCGCACTTCTTAAAACAAAGATATCGTGTTTACCCATAATGGAAACCATAAAGGTATGACATAAATGTAAAAATACAGAAGATTAAGGAAAACATAAACATATTATATATCATATATAAATATATTGACATCTTAATGTCCACCTTTGAAGGTGTTAAAAGAATATTGAACAATCAACATTTCGTGAGGTAGAAATTCGCCATCCACGGAAACAGTATGCTCTTTATCCATTAAATGTGGGTGTGTGTAACTGTAGCTCGAATATTTCATATAAAAACATCCTAGAATATTAAATATACTTTTTTTGTTATAAAATAAATAAATAAAAAGAGTTTAGAGGGTTGGAGAAGCAAAATAAAACAAAAAAACATTAGAGAAGTCTTTACCTTTAAATCGGGTAACTCCTCTTGGTTTGTACCAAAAGGGTTTTTTGAAGAGCTTTCTGCCTAAGGTAAGGTTTCTAGGATGAATAGAGGGATGTGGAGAGATAAAATGAGCAGAACTTGGCAGAGACAAAGGCTTGAGAAGTGTGGATACGGAGGTTGTGGTGGGATCCTTTTATAAGAGGAGAGGAGGGGCACTCTTGGAATGTTATAAAATGTTACGTTATATTAAAATGCATTTCGGATTTTAAAGGTACCACATTAATATAAATCGAGTATTAGGTGATACTGTTCGAAATATACTCATCCAATAGGTCTCTGACAAGTGTAAGTCTTAGATTTTACATTATCTTTTCATTTTATTTAAATCGTTCATTAATGAGGTAATCGCTACATCATCATGATGTCATAAATAATTAAATTTATTTAATGTATAAAAATTATAAAAAAAAACTATGATGTAGGAAATATTTTTATCTTTTCAATTACAATTTATAGTCCACGATATAATTTATTCAGAAAAAATTAAAAAAAATTACTCAGGTGATACATTCTTTAGTGATATCCTCCTTTCATTAAAAATAAAAAGATAAAGTATCACTTTCACCCAGAAGTGATTCCATGGGTCCCTATGCTTTGCAGAAGGCATACCATGGTCTTCCATGACATAATAAGTAGCATTAAAAAACACTTAGGGGTAATTTGTTATTATTATGATATTATTTTATTGTCCTTAACTACCCGATTACTAATTAATCAAGATAATTAAAGATAATTACCGTCGTTACTATTCATAATGTCCAAAAACAAAAGGAGTCTAAATTACATAATTTGGACCTTATGATTACAAATATGGAATCCATTTTACCAAATTCCAAACATAGAAATTGAAATAATGAATTTAAAAATAATTCTTTTTTGTCAAAACAAATAGCGGGTTTTTTTGAAACAATATCTATGAAAAATTTGGCACTTGTTTATGCCCAATTCCAAATTGAAATTAATTATAATGACCACCATTGGATTAAATGGTAAAAATATATTCTAATTACACTTTAAAACCAATTAAAAAGGTAATATAACCATATAATTAAATTAGAGGAGAAAAGAAGTTTTGATGTAAAATGCAGTATTTTCACTATTCATTAAAAAATGAACATGGTCAGAAAAAAACCAAAAATTAACCCAACGTAAATTTCAATATCCGAATCATAAAGAATACGTTTATTTTGAAAAATAGAGCTTATAAAATTTTCAAAAGATATATTTAAAAATGGTTAGCCATCAAAAGGTGGCAAAATAATCATTTAAAAATATTAGTGTATTTCATCCTTAAGATTGGATTTATTCTCATTTTAAGCCTCTAAAACACTATATAATTCATAAATAGACATAGATAAGAATATATATTATTCATTACTTACTTGGGATGTTACATTGGCCTTCATATTTATACCCCTGACTTATAGTGACAGTAGATTAAATCTATTCAGGGTAGCCATGCAGTGTCACATGGTTGTTATTCAGTCCATATATACGTAGTGAAAATATAATTGATAATAAGGATACTGAAAATTATTATATCAGAATTAAAATTAATGTATTCTATAATTTAGATTTTATAATTTTTCATATGGGGGCATCACATATCATTATATCAGTGGCCATTTAGGGATACATTTTCTTAGTTATTATAATTTTGATGGATAAAAGACTCTTGAAACTCCAATATGAATTAGAATTGAGGATGTACCTATATTTATTGAGTTTCCCATTAAAATATATAGTTTTCACATGTTATGGGGCCTCTTTCTCCAAAATACTTCAGGTTTGGACATCATTCATGGGATTGACCATTTGGACTCCTTAAATGATTTTTTTGATTAATATCACCAAATGGTGACCTTCATATCACTATAGGGTGAATCTTTTATTAAAAATGTCAATGGTATGTCCATGTTATATGTTCTGGGCCCATGTTTTTTGGTATATACTTTATGATAGCTATGATTGTGAGATTATATATGGGTGATTAGGAACCTTATTAATAATATTTCCCTCGAGTAGTCGATAATTTTAGTGTAATTTTCCTAGAGTATATTTTATGATTTCTTATGATGTGGGAGGTAGAAGTATATATAAATCTTGTACCGTGAGTTAAATCGATATCAATTCCTCCATACATGATGTCTACTACTGAGATGAAGGAGATTAACGGGAAGCTAGAGAATTAAGAGGCTAAAGATTTTATCTGAAGCTATACCTCTCTGGGGGGATAAAAGTTTTTTTGTGATAAATTTGTATGATAATATAGGATATTATTGGATTTCAAGAATGTAAACCAAATTAATTTTTGGAATCAGTATCCTATGTCATGGATAAATGGCCTCTTCAAACATCTCCAAGGCGATCATTCTATCTCCCTAATTTTATTGAGAATCAATTATTATTAGGAGTGTGTTATCCCATTAATAATAAATAATAAAAAATGTAATATATGGTATGGTCAATATGAATATTTAGTAATACCGTTTGGTCTCATGAATTTTTCGACATTCATAATGGCATGGATGAACCATTTCTTCCATCCTTATATGAATTTTTTCTCATAGTATTCGTGAATTATATCATGGTGTATTCTAACAATTGACTTTCCATGAAAAAAATATTAGGATCACTTTTAATACAATGATAGAGATTTTATTATTTGATAAAATCACAAATTTACACCTCTTGATGGATTAGATTCACTTCATTGGTCAAATTTTCTTAGATAAATGATTATCAGTTGACCTAGAGAAGGTGAGAGCTATGGATTCCATAGAGAATCCCATGAATGAAATTGATGTATGATATTCCATGGGGATATCTAGTTAGTAATTATGTGTAATATAGAAATTATCAATATTAGAATAACCGAATACATTCAATACAATAGAGGGAGAGAATTTTATATTTTCATATTCTAGTGAGATGGCCTTTTAGGATCTAAAATGGTTATTGAATTCAACATTGATACTGATTATTCTAGACATAGGTATGTGTTTCAAAATTTACTATAATGAATTATGGAATATACTATGATACATTCTTATGCAAGGAGATATAGTCATCATGTACACTTATTGATAGTTGAGGCCACATAAGAGGAACTACCCAATGTACGATCTCAAGATATATGTAGTTATTCACTCATTTCAATATTGGATATAGTAATTACATTGATATCATATTTTTTTTTCTTCACATACCAATAAATCCTTAGGTACATATTTAAATAGTGTGATATGAATTTCAGACAACTAATTTGGGTTGAATTACAACAGACTTTTTATATTATTCCTTCCCTCATACTTGGTAAATGCAATTCAGTGGCTAATGAACATAGTAGGATGACTTAGATACTTGTATTTCAGAAAGGTAGTAGCGATTGAAATCTCATGGCCTTGATATATAATATGTACTTGGTAATTCACAATAGTCGGGGGGTCTAATTTTCTATCATCCATTGATGTTACCTCAACCCTCTTAAATAGAGTTATGATGATACTATTATCTAACTCCGAATTCCAAGTCCTATAGGATCGTATGTCTAAGAAGGACCCTCCTCCTAGTAGGACCATAATAAAGGACTATGTTTTGAATGTTCATGGTCTCTTATGGGATTATTCATACATGTTCTAGGTTAGAATTTAGTATTTTCCTGATTTATTATGAACAATACACCAAGTAGTCACCGATATGTAACATGATTTACATTTAAGGATTTTAGGTTTGGAATGACACAATATGTGGTTGGATTTTCCCTGAGGTGTTACACCAATCAATAAGGAAGGTAGAACACCAGCAACCAGCTATGATTTTGTAACCATTACCCATCACAGAGTGGAAGGTGATGATTTGTGGTGGATTTTGTATGCGTTTTTTTTGTGTTTTTTCTGAGGTAATGATTCTGTATGGGTTATTATTGATACGATCTCAAAGGTCAAAAACATTACCCCAATTAGGGGGAAATTTTTAGTAGATGATATTTAGTGGATGTATATTCTTGAGAAAATATAAATTCATAGGGACCCAAACACTTACATTTTAGATTTGGATTCCGAGTAACGCTCACTATTCTGGAAAGGGTTACTGAGCATATTGGGTTAATAGGTTCTTCTGAGTACATCATACCACTAGCATCTAGTTGGATAGTCATATCACATGATTTAGTTGATTAAGGAAATATTGTGAGCATGGGTCCTATATTTTTGTCTCCCTTGGGAGAATAATATAACATGAGTTAATTCAAATATATATTATACATTCAGTCTTGTATTTAGATGGAAATTATGAGGCATCATATTGTAGAACATTTTAATCACATCGGTGTTTTTTACTTATTGAAGAGGTCAATATTCTCGAACCTGGTCTTGTTCATGAGATCATATAGTAGGTTATGTGATTTATAAAAGGATGACTTCTTAGAAATTTTGATTCAAATCATATAAAAAATCACCGAAGATGGCCTATAGGGTATAAAGTAAGATATCATGTCATTTAACCAATTTCACCGAGGATGGGTCACAAGATAATTAGGATAATGATTAATTTTTCACCATGGTGTGTCTCAATTGAGATTTAGGATATATTTGATCTAGTAGCCAATTCGTTTTAGTTACCTCATAGGTAACGATCAAAGAATGACTTATTCCACAAATATGTGATATTCCAACACTATTTAGACACATCTCATGCCTTTTAACCCAAGGATATTGACTTATAGGTAGATGCATCCTTTGAGGAGAATCAAATTCAAATTATAGATCGTGAAATGATGCTTTCTTAAGTCAAGTCAGTTACTTTGTTATTGGTGTTATAGAAGTAAGGTCAAGTATTGGATGATATCTTAGAGTGGGTGGCCGATGTAAAATCTATGTGACAAAATTAATTCATAGATTCTGTTTCACCACTCATAGAAATAAATTTTGGGGTGAATATGTTTAAGGGGAATGTTTTTAATAACTCAGCTCTTCCTTTAGGTATATATAGTATTCTTACCATTATTGTTTAGTTTAAATTTTTAAATATGGCATAATATTTATTCACATTGAAGATATACATGTATCAAAGGTGTCTGGGGATTCATCAGAGATGAGAACCCATATATTGGATGACATAAGCTCGGTCCACAGTTTTTGAAAACCTTATGGGGAAACCTACATAGTTCAATAAAACCATTTCAGTCTAGAAAATGTGTATGTACTTGTTGAATGATTGGGTAAAACCATGGGATTTGGGGTGCATGATTGTTCTAACATGATTGTTTTTTTGAAAGAGTAGTTTTACATAATTCTTTGATGATTCTTCAAACCATGAGATCAAACCACTTGTGATTACCCACCATAAGTCCAATCATCCATGATTGGTTTCATTTTTCTACACCCCAACCATTTGTCCCATTTTTTTGGGCAGCTAACCAGGAATCATCCCTGCACTTTACATACATGTCCTACCAAGTGTGTACCTCTTGCAATGTGTCTCTTTCCAAGCGTAACCTCGTCAAGCCTTTAGGTCATTGTCATTTATGTAGACCCTGATTTCATGCCATATCCTAAACTATGTGGACATTTATTACCTACCATGGGGAATATGTAATAATTCTCCATGAGGATCAATCCCATCATCATGTCTCATCTTTGCCTCTCCCCAAATCCATTTTTTCAGGAAGACTATTCCCTAACCCGAATGTTATACTTACATTGGGTCCCCATCCATGAACTCTATTCTCATGTGTAACCCCAATAAATTTCACATTGACCCATTAAAATACATGGACATTAATTCCCATCCAAGGGGATTCATAGGAATCCTCCTTGAGGTTCATTCCCATCATCATCGTCATATTCATGGTGTCTCACTCCCATTCATTTCATCCACTTTATTAAATCATCCATTATCCATCCTGATTCTTACCTAGACCACCACATCATAGTGAGATCATGTGATTTACCATTTCCTATTCTTAGTGGAACTGGAGTCAATAATAATGTGAATGACATATTCATCCCATTGCACTTTATAGCACCTAGAAAGATACCCCTATGTAAGACCCAAACCAACCCTTTGAACTATATGGGTTTTTATGATAGTATTTTTTAATGGGTACATAGGAAAACATCCTGAGGTTTAATCCCAACCAATGGTAATCCTTGGTGTTCCCATTTCTAAGGTGCACATTCCATAATCTAGCCCTACTAGTGTCTAGATCATCCTCTATGATGTGACATCATAACATTATGGGACACAAAACCCTGGGTATCCACTAATTGAGGGTTCTTGTCCATAAATTTTTCATCCCCCAATTGGGGTGGGGGGGTCTCCCCATGTTTCCCCTTCAGTGGTGTCCAAATCTGTTTTCATGGTGTGAAATATTCCCTATATGGGACAAACCACACTGGGTATTCTCTCATTGGGTGTTCTAACCCATCAATCGGGTGTCCCCCTTTCTGTGGTACACTCTCCCCAATCCTCCCTAATTGGTTTCCCAATCAGCCATCACTAGGTTGTATCTTCCCTTTATGGGACACACCACCCTTGGAAATATTTTATTGGGAGTTATAATATATTCATCAGGTAAACCATCTAGGTACACCCTCCTAGAGATGTATCGATCTGATCTGCCTCTACAGGGCATTATGATCACTCAAAATTCAACTTTTTATGATGTTAAACTCATGGTCTACCTCATTTTATTCCTGAAATGACTATGTAATGCTTCGAATGACACAACATTAGCGTAACTATATTCATTAGATGTTAAATTTCATCAACCCACATGTTAAACATGGTATGATGAGGAAAACCCTAGAAACATTCCTACTCCATTTGATACCCCTCAATAGACATGGTATGCCTTAGGTTCCACACCCTTGAGATTCCCTCTTATGAGGAGGAATACAATTTACCATTATCCACTCATAAAAATATGCCCCTCACATGCCTGATGTTACCATCTACTCTGACTAAATGATGTTTACAGGTCAATGCCCCTTGGAATTTCAAGATAGAAGTAGTGTAATTAATAGGATCCCAAAATGATATGTCACCATGAATGACATTCATGAACCATGACTCAAATATATGAGGATGGATTGTTATAGGTGATGAGTTCATTGGATGAATCCATGGAAGGAGATAATAACATCACATTATCTCATTCCGATCAAGGTGCATAAATCTCTGAAGATGTGATGGATTCTAGCAGGATTTGGAATGAGGAAATGTGTGGAAACAATCAGCATGTCCCCAACACTAGTTTATTCCTAGACAGAAAGCATCGGAAATTGATGTTAAATGATTGAAAAACCATTTCATTTAATCAATAATATGTCTATAATTTTTATATAAGTTATATTCCATATTAAAATGAAAATAAATGAAATACGTGAAATTTAATCATCAAGTTAAGTACAAGATGAATCTTTGTAATATATATATGTAATGATATTAACGATAATAAATAATAAATTATCGACGAATGAAATGAATAATATTAGATGATATGATGCCAAACATTATGATATTTTTACCATCTTTACTTTATTTCAAAACAATTTAGAATAATTGGTAACATTCATTTAGTTTTTCTAAAAACATTCATTAGAGAGATTTATTCATCATGGTTATATATAAATTTGGGACCCACCCATAACTACATTACCAACACATTTTTTATATATTTAGTGGTCAATTTATTTATGAACAATACAACTTATCAAAAAATAAATATATTGATTAATGAATACAAATTTATCAATACTTCACAACTCAATCAAATGACATTAAATATAAAAATATATGTAATATATTTATATAGTTAATTCAAAAAACATATCCATGATATAAAGTATGTGGATAATTAGAATAAATTTCATGTACACTGATCACCAGAAAGTTTATGTTTTAAATGAACTATAATGAGTCCAAAAAATAAACATGATTATGAATTTCAATACATTCTTTAGTCAAATTGACCAATTACCATATTGATAATTAATTTTGATTGTATCAGTACAACATATCCCATGTTTGGTTTAGGTAAAATAAAAGGATTTTCACATTGATGAATATAAATAAAGTAAAAATATCATTAAATAAATTAAACATGAAAATACCATTTCCACATTGAAACTGTTATTCAAAAATAATATCTTTCCAAAATATTATGAACAAATTTTTTGATCTAATTAATAATTTAAAATTCGGAAGAAATATTCAATGGAATGAGTGGTTATTGTGGAGGATTGTTTCTTTTCAGGCTTATATTTTTAAACTAAATATTACATTCACATTTCAATTTAAATATATATTGTACCTTTCCTAGAAATTTGTAGGGGGATTCCTTTAAAAATTTAGATAAAAACTATTCATTATATTTATTTTAAGAAGAGATGTGATAATATTGAAAACAATATTGAATATATTTCATTAAAAATGGATTTGGAAGGAAAATTGCTTTCAATATAATATATAAATAAAGATTAATTTTCCTAAAAACATATTCTCAGTAATTTTAAGTTCAAAAGAGAGAATGTTGGTATTATTTCTTTAAAAAATCATTAATAACATTTGAATAAGAAATTTATGGGGGTAAATTATTCAATTTTCAAATAATCATCTTTAATTGATATTAATGTATAAAAATTATTCATATATTGATATTGTAAAACAATCACCAAAAATGATAATTAAATTTGAGTATAAATAAATATATTTATTATGTGTATAAAATATAAATAAAAAACATGTAGAAATAAAATATAAACTACTCAAAATATAGTACTCCAAAACAACATAAAATATCAAAGTCATTGAAGAAGTAACATATAATAATAAAAATAAATTTTTCTATAGTAATCTATTCCAATTATCCGGTAAATTACCCATGGAGAAAATAATGAAACCTAAATTGTACAATTCCATGAAACATGAATGTTTTATGACATAATGTGAAAAAGGCTTCTATACAGGTCATACAAAATACTAATTAGATTATGTCATATCCATTTTTATTTAAAAGAAAAGAAAAAATATAAAGATAATGAATGGGGTAATACAATCATGCATCACCTCATGATAAGATAAAAAAATATCAACGATCATAGTCATATTAGGATGTATTATAATCAACACCCCAATCAGATTCATATTCTAAAGTGCCATTGGACAATGTAACGATTTTTTTCTTCAGATATGAGTTGTCTTTCCTCAATCATGCAATCCTAGAGGAAGAATATTGGAAACCTTCATCATCCACAACAAAATCATTACCTTTGTATAAGGACTAACAATAATTTAGTTTTTTGGGGAATCATCCTATACATCATCTCACCTTCTATGGATGCCTTTTGTGTCCATTAATGTTGATATTTCCTCTCAAATCGTTGAAGGCTTTTTACAATCCCTTATTTTTTGTTTCCCCTCAGATTCATGATCTACATCATGTTCCTCTATTCCCAAATTCATGTCACACAGAACATGGGAATTCACTCCCTGATTAATAACCAAAATCATGGCCATGCATGGCAGAAATCTGGTCAAGTCTACCTGAAATTCTTATGTTTCATGATCAAGAACACATAGTTCAATCAGTGGAGCCATGTGAGTCTCTTTAACTATTTCATGAAGTTTTTATTCCACCTCTTATTGAATAACAACATTCATAAAGATTTTTTTCCTTTTTCATTAGTGTAGTTCCTTCCATAAAAAAATCCTTTATTCTATGTTGCCAGATGCTTCAAATTATTCTTACAAGAGGCCTCATAATGCCATTTTAATGAAAAGAAGAACATTAAATGTTTTTGATGAATTTTTATTTGACATGTCCAAGAACATGAAATTATGTAAGGAAAGTAGGTAATATTTCATATTCAGCTTTTAAAGAGATGTCATCATCCAATGAAGAGAATAAATTATTATGAATCTAGCATGAACATAGATCTTATTCCATAAGGACCCTATCTTTATAACTATGTTTCACATTCTCAGTGGTCCTATCTATTTTTATTATAATTACAACAGTAGAAAAATTTCAAAATGAATCATAGGATTCCAAATGATTCAATGAAGACCAAAAATTTTATTCCAAACATGAACCTTGGTTTTTTTAATGAGAAAGTATCAAACAAAGATTCCATTACTGAAAGAAAACCATACCTATCATTTGAACAATCGATCCAATACCCCATGCTCTTCATTTAAGATACTCTGATAAGAAAATAATAAGGCTAAAACCTCAACCCGTTAGTACACATCACTAATCAGAAATCCCAAAAAAAAAATATTACCTACCGACCACTTCATCAATATTCCAATGTTTTCCTCCATCAAGTATAACAATTCTAGAATTAATTAAATTCTCACAAATTTTAAATCTATCAACAATATCCTATCTACTGGAAACCATAGTGGATGTATTATTCTATTCACAATTTTTTCAAAATCACCATCACGCACAAAAATAAAATTCCATCGACTAGAATAACATTTAATACCTATAGAATAGTGGCTATGATTTCTTGTATATTTCAACCGATATGAAGAACAACCAACTGATGCACCATAATTCTTCAAAACATCTTGATTTATGGAATTAGAGATCATCATAAACACATTCATCCTGACATCTATCCCATGATGAATTTTATCCTTAACTATCCTAGAATTCTTTGTAGGCCATCGGGTGGACAAAGGCACTAGAAGAGCTTCACAGTCCACTATTTTATCAGATCTCATCGAATTTATGTAATATCCAAAAAATCATCCGGATAAGTCATTGTCATCTTCCACCTGCACTTTTCGGTTCTCAACCTCAGTATGCATCACTTGATTTGTGATGACAACATATCTCCCAACCACCATCTTTAGACCATCTGCCATAATATACCGATCACTATTCCCAGCTACCACCAACATGTTAAACCAAGAGCCAATGACCTCATCTGACATGGTTATTAACCCCCACCCTATTAATGATTTTCCTTTTTGGATCAGTTTTCCTCTTCCCCCATGTCTACATATCTAGAACTGTGAGATCTATATCCTATCCTGACCATCGCAATAGGTCAGTTTTCCTCTTCACGACACACAACACTAGCCAAATTACCCCCAATGATTGTGTGATATCCCCATGAATAGGAAAGAAAATATTTTTAAAATGTAGGATACACCATCATATTGTATCTTAAAAACCAATTCTATCAAAATTGTAGTACATAATAAATAATTTAGGTGCACAATAGTTTAATATTCCTCAATGAATTGAAATTGAGACGAAGTCCCTTATATTGATAATAATGTTAATATTGGTATTTAATAAATAAATTCTGATATCTACAAAATAGAAATAATAATAAAATATTATGAAATAAAATATAAAAAAAATTATTACACACATATTAATAGAATATCAATGAAAATGAATAATTAATAAAACCCAATTAAATGAAAATGTGTTTTGAAATTATTTACTACATAGTAAAATTCAGGATAGATATCACGGGAATATGTAATTAGCATGAATGATAAAATACCAAAATTTATGAGTTATCCATGGTATTATATGTTAACAGGGTATTATATACACCATATTAATCAAATTATGTGATGAACTTTAAAATACACCTCTACAAAGGGGAATGTATATGAATTCCCTTATATACTGATTCCAATTAGTTAAACATGGATTGATATAATATATATTTATTTACTAATGTTATTAATTTTAAAAATGTTATAATCCATTTAATAATGTAAAATATTAACATCATATAACGTATTATCACATGAATATTAATATTATTAGATTATTACAATTTTTTGGGTGTTAATAAATTTTTTATCTTCTATTTTTGGTCACAAAAGATATGGGTTTTGAAAAAAGAATGTATTTACATAATCTGTAGATTTATATTAATTCTATATATTATATATTTATTAATTATATAAATTTTTTGAATCATTCATAAATATTGGACACAAAAAATGATACAAATCTCTTCATTTCAATAGTAAGTTGTATGTACAAATGAGTGACGATATCATTCCCTTAATGGGTGAAATTCTATGAATACAGATGGTTTATAAATCTTAAAAAATTTATATCATTTCCAACCAATCATATATATTAATTATATAATGAATTATGAAAATCGTTGGGAATCAGTGATGAAAAAAATTACAATGATTCACGAGAGGGTAGTCCACTTTACACATTTGTGATGGATTTATTTCCCATTTAATGGAGGTGTATGTCGGATCATATTATTCCATAAACATAATAACATAAAATTATGTTATTTATAATTATAATATTTTATTGGATGTGTTAATACACAAACAAAGGTGGTGAAATATGTAAATATAAATATCTAAGAGAGGACAATTACAATCGTTAAGAAGATCCTCCTTTGGATAACTTATTAAAAAACATAGGGTTAATATTTAAGGAAAGGAATAATCTATAGGTTATGTGTAATGATTTTGTGGATATATATTTTAGGGTTTTACATGAGATAAATATATTCATGTGTTATTTTGTGGTGGTTGGAGCATCTCATTTATATGCGAGGATGAGGACCTTCCTAGAAACCATGTGGAAATTTCCCCACAACAATACAAAATTATATATTCTGGTGAATGAAGAATTATTATAAATGAACCTATATTCATATTTTTATATAAAAACATTGAAATATTTTTATTAAATAGAAATTTTTAATTTTTAATTGTAAATCATAAGCTTATATTTTGGATTAGAGCATGAAAAATCTGTTATAACTTTAATCATAATAATTAATATTTTACTATTTCCTATATTATTTATGACCAAAAATTAATTAAGATGTGTTAAAAAAAATTTATAATTTTTTCACTAATATGGTTTTCATTTTACCAAAATTATTTCATATAATTTTATAAATTTATTTACACAATGAAACTATAAATTGTGTCGAAACAAAGTTTTCAAGAAATTCAAATTTTAGGAATACGATAATTATATATTAAATATATAATTATTAATCACTACACAATGGATTATATTTTATGATGGTATATATAATATTTGAATTTAATCTAAATCACTTTTCATAATTTATTATATTAATTAATTTAGAGATACGAACTTTTTGTACTTAACATGTTTTGGAAGAAAATATTTAATGACTAAAAATAAAATTAGATCCAAATAATGTATATATATGAATAAACTGCTATTAATTAAATTAAATAAAACTAAATAATACAAATGTTACTTATGTGAAAAATTAAAATAATATTAAGACACATAAATTATTTAAATTGTCGTAAATAACTGATAGTTTATCAAAAAGTGATATTTATCACTATTCACTGAATAATCCCCCATTTTGATAAAATCCCTAAATTTCACTATAACAATATATTATGTGATTATTTAACAATATAATTTTATAATATCAAAAGAATAATATAATGGAATAAATTAATTATTCTTTTTTAGTCACAAAGAATATAGAAATATATTTATAAAAATAAATTATTTAAGAATAAATTTACATTGATAAAAATAATGTGATTATTTAATAAATTTTATTATTAATATGTAGAATTAATAAATTTCATATTTCTATTACTCACATTCCTACCTTCCAATGCCACAGCAATATTATAAAGGTTATATTTGAATAAAAAATTTGTGGGTGATTTAGTCCTTGTGTTGGGGGTCGTATATACTATAGAACATTTTTTTAAAATATCAATGTTTTAAATTATACAAACCTTCAACCGATTTCATCCTCATAGTCTTATCATACACTCAAGAAAAATTCTTTCCTATATAAAAATTTATTTACGCAAAAATGATATTGACAAAAATGTTTTAAAAAACATCAGTATAATTAATGGAATCATAAATATGAAGGGAATCATGGATAATAAAATATTATATTTAAAGGTTGAATTCAATTTAAGGGATGTCAAAATACGAGTATAAAATAATAATGTAAATTATTATAGGGAATTCAAGATATTGGTAATCATAAGAAACTGAATTATCCTAAGAGAGTTAATTAGAAAAAAATATAAATCAATGAAGGGTTTAATGGTCATTAATTCATTATACATGAATCTAAAAGGATAATATATTTTTTTCAATATCCTTTTTCTAATTTTGGGTACAATTTTCCCAATCTAAAAAAAATTGACATTACACAAACATTATATCATTGGATTTAATGTGAAATATTTTATCCTTTAGCGTATTTGATCAACATATACATTAACAAATTTTCCAATGATTGAATATCTGGTGTTTTTTTAATATCTGATACACTTGAATTAAAATTGCATATATCAAAAGATCAATAAAAGAGTTACGACTCATTAAATATGTTTCAACATATTTTCGGAAACCAAAATTGTCAGAATGATATTTTGAAAATAATAAATTAGCATTTAAGCCTAAATAGTAATAAATATAGCTCAACATATAATTTTTATATCAAATAATTTGTGTCATAATAATTTCATAATTACCATAACATCACATTTAAAAAAAAAATTAAACCCTTCTCATCCATCAGTATTATGGTCATGCCCTATTATCTTTATATATGAAACGGTTTATCATATTTCTTGTAGGGTTTACTTTTTAAAAACTATATTAATATAATTCAAAGAATATTACAAAAAAAAATTTGATGAACATCCTCAATAATAACATAATTCCATAATTCAAATTTTAGGCACTATTGTTTCTTATATGATTCTACAATGAATGGGAAATAAATTTAATTATATATTTTTACCCTATCATCAATAATCATATTAACTATAAAATTTATCAATATCATTATTTTAATGAAGAGAAAATTCATCAATGAAATTTACTTTATTTGGAACCATTTGTTTATATATAATTAAACCAAGTGGATCCTCTCCGAAAATTTCATCAATCACATGATAATACCTTCACATAAAACCTCAATAGAGATGTATAAGTATTATAAAATTGAATTAAACATATATTCAAAAATCTACTTGGTTATGCCTATTTTTGAAAGAAAATTATATAATGTCATGTGTGGTTCAAAAAAATAAATAGAATTATTTTATGTTTCATTATTCATATAACCAAAATGTCATTAATAAAAATTATCGTACAATATAATTCATGTATTTAAGTATATAATTAAATAAATCTTTTTATTTTATCATGGTACCTTCTTGGGCCTATGAGATAATCTTTAAAATAGGGTATTGACACATTTATTTCATAGCTTCACCACATTCATGAAAATTTCTAAAAATGAATCTCTAAGATGAAATAAATTTATATCCATTGAATAAATAAAATTTCCTTAGTAAATAATTGACTAATTTACATATTTTCCACACATAAAACATTATAATATTCTTTTGAGAAATTACAATGTGTTTTTATTACATTAGTTCTAACATGAAGGAAATTGATCAACCATTTCTATATGGTCTTCACATATTGAGATCAAAAAATACACTATATTTTTTTATATGGTGATTATATGAGTTAGTTAATGAATAGGCTGTTAATAATATGTTGGGATAATTTATAGAAATATTCATTATAGCTTTCACTCTACCTATCAACTCTTTTGGTTTCACATAAAAATAATTTTATCTATCATGTTCAATATTAACCTTATTCATTCAAATTCAATCCCATCACGTAATACCAAAGAGCATTAATTGAAGAAAAAATATAAATTACAAAAACCATATAATCATTAATTTTATTTCTATATAATATAACATTATTTTCCATCTAAGAAACATTTTCATTAACATTGGTGTTAAAATTTCATCATCTATTAGAATCCTTTATAATAGTTTCTAATGACAATGTGTATTATCCAAATAATAATCACAAGTATTTTCATATGAGATGCATAGTAAGGCCCATTGTCACTCATTATGTGATTATTAATTCAAATCATATTTCACCCTTTTCGTTTTTATTTCCCATAGGTACAACTATTCCAGACCTACTACAAATTGTATTATCAACACATTGATTTATTTATTAGAAAACTACATAATATATTTTACACTAAAACATTAGGATGTTTATCATTATATTAATACAATTTTAACTTGATATATATGTTTTATATTATATATTTCTCAAAAAAATATTAACCAATTTTTCTAAAAAAATAAATATGATACCATTTTTGATGTACTCAAATCAATTTTCCAAGAAAAGTTTATTTATTTATTACATTGGACTAACATACAAGATATCACATTCCAAATGACCATATATATTTTTATTTTTGGTAAATAAGATACATACATGAATATCATATTACATATGAAGAAAAAAAAATTAATATTTTGTTAATATAAATATTCTATATCTATGGACTCAGGTAATGAATTATTCATCATATGAAATGGAGGAGAAATAAATATGGGCGAACTCAAGTACTTTGTAAGGGTTACTTATAGTAGAATATATCAGGAATAATAATTTTATAATAATTTTGGATATTTTAATAACTAAAAAATTACAATTTTATTAATACAATGACTATTAAACTTATATATTTCATAATAAACACTAAATGTTAAATAAATAAAAAATCATTTTTAATGAATAATTTCCCAAGAAAATTAATCCATTTATATTATAAATGATATAATACAATATATAAGAATAAATAAAGTGTATATATTTCATGTTAATAATTTTATATATTGTTATCTCAAATATCATAATATCTATACCATCTATAAAATGATCCAAGTCATATTTAATCAATCATAGATTAAATTTGGCCATTTGATTTCTATCCGATGAACAATAAATGAATAAAATGGATCTATAATATTTGGCACATGCATCACTGTATTTCCAATTCAATTATCATATTAAAAAATGGAATATAGTTTAGGCAATAATCATATCCATTATATATAGAATATGTATATTTCATAGTAATGTAATGACCAATGATTAAAAGAATGTTATTGTTTTATGGGAAAGATAATGACTACACAAATAATTAATAAATTTAATATAAATATTTTTATCCACTAAATTGATAACAATATGACCATTGAAAAAATAGAGATGTTAACATTACAACATATCCCAATAACAGTTTCTATAAAATGACATTTCTATATCATTGATGAATATAAATAACATATAATGTTAATTGAAAAATACTTAAGGAAAATACCCATTTCACATTGAATATATCTTTTAAAAATTAACATGTAAAGAATATTATGATAAAAAAAATTTATGAAAATAATCAAGGAATATTGTAAATTAATATTCAAATAAATTATTTTTCCTGATCAATTAATAGTTCTATTCATACAATGAAGGATAAAATTATTATCACATTCCCTTTTGGGTTAGAAAATAAAAATACCTTATTTGGAAAATGAAAGGAATATTCAATTGAATAAATTTTGATAAAATAAAATCTTCCATATAAATTACAATAATAAATCATATGATAATATAAACAAATATTTAATACATATAGGGAAATCATGAATTTGGTGTAAATGGGAATCTCGTCCGAAGAGGGAAATAAATTTGAATTCTTTTAAATACAATTTGATATTATTTTGAGTACCATGGAGAGTAAAATTTTAATTTTATGTGCATAAATCATGAATAAATAAAGGATAATAAAATATATGGGGTTTATTACATATTGATCAAATAATTTCCATCATTAGAAATTCGATTATAAACTATAATTATTAAATTGAGATTTTATAATAAACTGTTATAAATATAACAATGATGTAGTAAGTATTCATCAATGGATTAATTATTTTCATAAAATAAATATCCACATAAAAAATGTGTAAATAAAATACTAAATAATAAAAAATGTTTAAAAATATTATACTAGTATATAAAAACCAATATACAATGAATATTAGCTATTAAAAAACAATTGGGTATTGAAATTCATTACAACATTTAAAATTCGTGTAAAATACCCTTGAATAAAATAATTTATATTGAAATCTAATATTCATTTAAATATTATTAATTCGTTATATTACATGTAATTGGGGCTCTATATACTCCATATAAATGAAACTTGTATCGCAATAATAAAATTGGCCTTAGTGAAGGTAAATATAGGTAATGCCCCATAAAAATATAAATAAAACTAAATTCTAATAATATTTTTTAAATTTTTTTACTACTTCAATATAGTTTATATTAAATTTTAACAAATAGTTTATCAAGTTCTAATTTAAACACTTAGTTTGTTATGTCTTACATGTGTAACATTGTTTTAAAAATATGGTTGGATATTAATAATATAACAAATTAATCATTACCATTTTTTACAATTAAAAATAGTTTTATGCATAAAACTAGTTTTTCTTAATATTAAGAACAATATTTTTCTATAAAAAAATTTGATCATAAAATACTTATTTTTGGATAAATACATTATATGTTTTGAATATACTACTTCATGAAAAAAATGTTTTTATTTTTTTGACCAATATTAAAAATAATTTTTACAAATTTATACTATTAATTATATATATATAATTTTATTTTTGAAGTCAACTTTTCTCAATTAACTTATGGTGAAACATTTGTATTTTTATAAAAATTTACATTATTTATGACAATAAAAAATAATGATTCTTAATTGAAAACTGCTTTTTTGTTTAAATTTAATATAATGATAGATTATGTTATCAATTTATTTTAAATATCTATTATCTCAAATATATATTTATTATCAATATTTATAATAATTTACTAAATTTGATATATAATTTTGAAATATAAACATTCTTATCATTTACACTTTTTAACTTTATAAACCAACATTCTCATTATATCAGAGAGACAAACTATAAATCTAAATACAACACTTCTGAGAATGATAATTGAATCAATGGATTTCAAATATATAATTAGAATTATATATATTATGTAATAAATTTGACTAATTATTTTTACTATAATTAATACTAAAAGTAGACAAAATCATTGATTGATTTTAAGGTAAAAATGTTTTACATGGGGTTAATAAAAAATTATAACATCTAAAATGAGCTATACACCTTTATAAAATCAATTAAATGGCCATATTTTGACATAAAAATTTCTTTGTATTAAGAATATTCTATTTTTAATCCTTATATATTGTGAAAAATATGATCATACAATTTTCATTCAAAAAATTACATGTGTGCCAATCACCTCAAATATGAACAGCCACCCCTCTCCTCTATAATTCACATCATAATATAATTTTGTATCAACCAATGAATTCATATAAAATATAAAAAATAACCTAAATTCTTTTTAAAAGACCTAATTCTTGAATAATCTATAGTATGAAAAATTTTAGTCGAACTTAAAAAGGTTACCAAAATGAAAGCTACTATTCATCAATTAGTGTTTAATTTTATTTCATTCTCTATATCCACTAATATTTATAAAAACATGATGATATTATAAAATAAATTTAATCCATATAAATAGATTTTTTAATGCTGATTTAATAGCATGAAAACATTTTTTATTCCATCAAATCAGAAATGAAATCATTATTCATGTACACAACGGACTATAGTCTCGTAATTTGATATCATTTATTTCCCTATTGCCTCCTATGAAGGATGGTTATGATGATGGATATAATGTGTAAATATGATATTAATAAAATTAATAAACCTTTGGACTCATTATAGTATATACATATACCTTTTTTACAACCTGTGGGAATTCAATTACATCGCTCGTGTGTATAGAAGATTGTCGGCTTGCGATGGAATGTGATTAATTCCATATTTACATGGAATTTACTAAGGATAGGTTTACAAAAAAATTTGATATGTATGGTGAAAATAACTCTATAATGGTAAAATATATTCTACCTTTATTTATTTAAATCCATCCAGAAAACAAGAACATCACTCATGAAAACGTATGACATACCATCTCCATGAAAAGGGTAATTCATTTTCTATCTATAACCTTTATAAAATTATATAAATATATGTATAATGAATATATAATATATTTATATAATATAACGAATTATAGTGAAAATTGATTCATTATATCATAAAAAATAAAAAAATAATATATTCAATAAAAAATGACTTGTTTTCCGAAACATAACATTAAAAATTACTATTAAAAATGTGTAATAAAATGTCATAATTACTCATATATTTGAGGCATATGAAACATAATAAAAAAATTATTTTTGTGGGGTATATACTTCAACACTGACATTCTATATCTAATATATCCATCTTTTCATGATATTATAATGTATAATTTTATTCTATTCATTAATTGGTTTTATGATTAAAATAATTACTAAAGTGGTAAGGGATTTCCATCTCACTTTTTACATCAATGAGAATCATTTCATATTCAACACATATTTATTATATGTGTTGTATATACTACCCATGAATTTATTTTAGGATTATATTTATAAATATTTATGGGATTTCAATATCCATTTTAGGATATCTCTTTCATAGGGATTGCGTTGAAAATATTCCAAATCGTTAAGTGTTATTTGTTAAACTTTTATTTTTTTACATATGTTATTTTTTGAATGTATATTATCTTATAGGGTGTAAAAAAATACCCTTTTCATATAATATAATGAATATATTTATCCTAGTGATTTTTTATGTTTCATTTAATGATATTTCTTAGTAGGGAGAATGCTTCAAAGTTACCAATGTTGTATAGATTTTAAGTTACAATACCATTTCTTTGAGATAGTTTATGATTCTATTTTCGATGAAAAAATAATATTATACATATATCAACAAAATAATATAAATTTTTCTCATATGGTTATTCATTGTTTTAATTATACCATATTCTACTCATTGGTATAAATAATAATTAGGAAAATGTTTTCAAGAAAATCCAACAATAGTTATCTCTTATGTTGGATATCTGTTTTCATCCGAATCAATATTAAAAAAAATATATTATTTAAACAATTACATATTATTCTCCTATTATTTATAAAAATAATTTTTACCCATATATTATTTTTTGCATTAATGAATTAATATTAGTCTTCATGTGTTTTCAATCAATTAACATTTATATTCTATCAAAAATGAGAAAGGAGTATTTTTTTAATAGTGTGTGACATGAAAGATTCAATAATTAGTCATTTGCATTGTTTTATTTTATGATTACTTTATTATTTTGAAATTTATTATGAAATTAATGGATTTTAAAAAAATTATTTTTAAAAAAGTAATTTTTTTAAATGTGGAAATATATATTACTTATGAAATGTTATAAATGATATTTGAAAATAATTTTCAATATATGATTACATGCCTTGAGATTACTTAAGGTTTAGATATGGTATGAAACAAGGATACAAGTATTATTATTTCTCTTAGTGGTTTAATACAAAAAAATATATATGAATCCAATTTCAATGTATTGATTTATAAAATGAAAATAATCATTTGAAACTTGTTTCCTTATCCAAGGGTTATTCTATGAGGAAATAATGAAATGAATATGCTAACCATCAATTTTCCATAGGTATGCTTTGAGGAAATATTTATGAAAAAAAATATATTTAATGGTTTATGATAATATGAGGGATTTGTTTTTTAAAAAACATATAAATATTATTTCTCTCCCTAATATAGAATGGGACTATATCTAATTCTATTAAATTGGGTAAAAAATAATATCTAATGAGATATATTGAAATAGAATATGGATTATAACTACTATATTATTATCTTTTTTTTAATGGTGGTCTTCAGAATAATCATTGACTACAATGAATTTTTGGGGAGTGAAACCCTTCCATAATGATAGTGTTCTCAGTGATCCTTCTCTACTATAGTAATGATTTTATATTTTTATGTGTATTCCGTCAATCCTTATGATATGTAATTTTTTTGATCTAATTGATAATTTTATTTGATTATTATATGATTCATTTATTATGAACTTCCAATACTCTTTCCTTGACTCTTGATATTTTTTATATGATGAGTAATGTTTTTTAATGTTATTCTCATCTTCTCAGAGACTTATTTTTAATTATTCTTATATATTCCACATTTTACCATTATTTTAAAATTTATATAACCATTTTTTATGTTTCTTGAAAAAGATATATGAATAAATATATTATGTATGAAATTTCTAAGAAGGGTGATATATATGAAGGACCTAGTGGGAGATGACATAGTTCATATATAAACAAGATATTTATGTTTCCATGTTTTGAATGGAACTATACCCATACAATCCTAAGGTATGTGATTATGTAATGTAATAAATACTCATAAAATATAAATTAATAACTAAGAAATAACTATCAAGGGATACTATAATTTCTTTTTTCAATACATTCATTCAAATATCATTTATATCACTATTGTTTATGTTTAAATTTATTTCGTATTTTACTCTGTATTTCATATCCACTAATCTCAAATATTATATTTCATTTGATAATTATATTTTTTTTTCATATTTTAGATTTTAAATTCCTCTTATTGGTACTTAAGAAAAAATCTTTGAAAAACCCTAATATATCAAAAACATCTTTGAAAAACCCTAATATATCAATTTTATTAGGTTGGGAATATTTTTATTTAATTTCAATATTCATTAGAAAAACAAATTATATTTGTTTTTATGTGGTTAAAAATGTTTCTAAAATTTATTTTAATCATCATTAGATAGTTTTTACAAATTCTTAAGAATGATATTTTAAATTTTCATTAATTATCTCACATTTGAATTTGTAAAATGCTTTGAATTTTTTATTGTATATGAAATAAAAATATTTTAAAACAATCATGTATTTTCCATTAAATTAAAACTCCATCAACATTTTTGATTTATTGGCCATGAAAATCTTATATGTATATTTCAACAAACATTTATTTCTAAATAATTAGTAAAAGGAAAGTTTATTTTTCGTTAATTTTTTAGATCATTTTATAATAATATTATATATATAAATGACCATTAATTATTTTTATACATCACTAGGTATGTGATCTAACATTACCAACCAAAAACAATCACGTGATAGAATGTCATGAAGTATTATGAATATTTTAATTAATCTTATTATCATCAATTGGTTAATTATTTAATGATGGAATCATGAATTTTTTGTTATTGAGGCATATATATGTTTGGATGATCACTTTTTTGAAAATTTATCCAATTAAATAATTAAATTTCATAATTTAATGGTATTATATATCATGATATAACAACAGGATTATGAAAATTAAAACTGATTCAATATATAATGGTATACATTTAAAAATTCCTAATTATATATACTATGGGACATAAGAAATAATACCTAATCTATTGTACTAATGTATTTTTATAATACAAATATATCCATTATGGTATGGACTACTTGTTATTATTCTTTATCAATTATGTTATGGAATTCAGGTAATGATACCTTACCTATATAGTTTTGTCTTCATACACGTATATTTTACCCACATTCATAGGTATTTACACATTATTATGTAATTATTTACATAGACAATGAAACTATGTTTATTTCACAACCCTTTCCTCATGTAATGAATAAGATTATTCCATAACACTAAATCTTTTATTTATGTTCTCAAAGGTATTAATATTTTTTTATATAATCAATTTTATTATCACACCATAAATCTCATCTTAATCACTCTTGTGAAATTTTATTAATTTGAACCATGTATACCATGAATCTCTACCTGCAATTTCATATGATTCCAGTTCATTAAATTATGAATAATGGATTTACCAAAGAAAATGACTAAGATGGGTAATTTTTAATAATTTTTTTTGTTATTTTGATGATCCTTCCTAAAATATTTTGAATATGAATTTACAACCAATAGACTCTAATACATTATAACTTATAGGAAATTTTATTTTCATGGTAAAATTAATATTTGTATATAATGAAATAATATATATTTCTATAATGCTCAGGTCCTCTAAAAATGGTAAATTCTAGTAAATGAATTCAATTTCATGTAGTAAATATACACCAACATATTATATTAAACCCTAAGTTAAACATTTTTAAGATATTCATTATTTGAAAATATATGGTAACTCATTGTACGAATAACATTGATACATATAACCAATCGTACTAATAAATAAGAAAAATAATTACATTAGCCATTAGGGATTTCACTTCCCTTCTACAAATATCTAATATTTTTAGGATAAATATTCATTGAAAATGACTTGGGGGATTAGAATTAAAATTGCACAAAAAATATTTAAATGATAACTGAAATACTAATTTTAGTTAAATTAACTCAATTCAATTATAATCATATCATTTATGTTAACGTAGTCAATTTTTAGTATTTTCTTCTATAATTTTGGCATTATTTTGTAGTGAATACAATGAATTTATGATTCCCATCAATAAAAATATATCATAGAATTTTAAATAATGGGTTTGGGACTAATATATGGTTTATTTTCATTAAATAATTAATTTTTATGTTATTCTAAAAATTTAATTAATTCTTTAACAAAATTCAAAATTATTGTGATTACAGATACATTTTTTGGTACTATGTTCTTAAAATCCTTTCTTATTGGATGAGTTTTCTTTATGAAATTATCCGTTTTAATAAACATTGATGATATTAGATATCAAAACTTAATTATTCATTTTTTTAGAATATAATAATTATTTTTCAATGATAATCTCATATATTTCATTAAAAACCATTTCTGAAAAAAAAAACATGTATAAAATAAAATAAAAATTATGATGTTATTATCACTATAGCTGTGGAAATTTTAGAAGGCTCAATAAAATCATTAATGATATTACTAATCACATTTTTACATTTTTTAAAATATAATATAGATTCATAATATTATATATTATCAACAATTTAACATCAGTTTTATGAAACATTTATATTATCTGCAATTTCCTAAGAAATAGAATCATTATTAAATTATACATCCCATACATTAATTTCACTCTTTTATAGATTATGTTCAACATCAAATACATTTTTATATTTAGGATTCTAAACTATATATTCTATAACTTAATATGATAAAATAGCTTAGTATAGATCTATCTAATAACTATATAATGAAAGGAAAAATTATTTTCCAATGGTTATATTGTTGAAAATAGAACATTAATATGAAAAAAAATATAATATAAATTTATTTTTATATTTTTTCTAGAAGCTAAATTATTTCAATATTTATATTTAGAATATCTATTTAAACAATAAGTGGTTCATTTTTAAATAAAAATATCAATTTACATGTATAAGGAAAATAATTTGTATAGAAATTCATGCCTTTTTTGAACCAAAACATCTAAAACAACGAAATATATCTTTCGTTTACTTTAATAAAAATTTTAATGAAAATAAAATAATTTTTTATCTGACCAAAAAATAAATTCTAAAAAAAATTCTGGGAAATTAATTTTGTAAAATAATATTAACCCATATTGAAATCATTGAATTCACACTCCCATATCGTATAGGGAAAGACTCTTGTTTTTTAGCCATTATATTTGACGTGTAAATCATATTTGATGGTAGTTGAAGTATTCATCATTATATATTAATTCAAAAATACATAAACGTACATTTTACGAGATTTAGTTTCATTAAAAATGTCACAAACCAACAATGGTTAACCCTAAAATGATCACTCAAGTTATCCCCTAACAATGTTTGAGATGCGTTCATGATCTTATCAGGCTATAAAATAGTTTAATTCATCCTGAAATACTCAATAAATGACTTTTAATCCCATAAACAACAAATAAATAATTAATGAAAAAAATAAAACATTAACATGATGTGGAAAAAAATACTAGGCATACAACCATGTGACTTTTTGAGTCAACATAAAAAATAAAATGAAACTCACTCAATTATGGAGAATAAGAGGGGTAGAACCTGATCAAAAAAATCAAAAAGAATATATGAATTAGTATTAAAATCCCCATTAGAAATTCCAAAATGGACAATTACTTGTTAAAGTCCTTTAAAATTATATACAATAATGATAGTTTGAACATACTATATGTATATATATAATGTAGTTTTTTCTAGTTATTTTTATAAAAAGGTAGTACACTTCCATTTTTTATAACTATATTTCAACAAATTATTCAAAACAGATCTAAAACATTAAAATATTTTTATTAAATACTTTGTAAACATAAACCAGTGGTAAAACATGTTTCCCAGTGTGAAAACCAAAACTAAAATATCACTTTAACAATAATCTATGTATAATTGAAAAAAAATATATCAAAAACGAGTTTATTTAGATGTATAAATTTTTTAGGATATTATAAAAATAACTATATTAACATATAATAAAAAAATGTATTCTAGTAATTGTTATCCTCAACTTCTTAATAAGAAATAAAAAAACCCTCACATGATCCAATGAGTGGAACATCACATGGTAGTCATGGTACATTCATAGGGCTACTATCCAGGGTGTTAAATCAACTAGTGCAGGATGGGTACCTAGGATCCTACATAATTACCCAAATCCTTACATGAATATAAATGGAGGATCATTTTTTTAGCTGTTTTATACAGATATATAACCTTTATTAGAAAAAACTCTATCCACCAACCCCCATCTGGAATCCCTCCAAGACATCAATCCCTTTTCAAGTCACACATAAACAAATCACTAGCTCATCACATGACACGTTTTAAACACCATCAATTTGAGACAAAAATGTTACAGTTTTATATTGGTAATTCTGTAAGGGGGTTTTCTATTTGAAAAATCAATATAATAAGCAAACCAAGACATACCAAATTTAATGAAGATTCATTTGAGAAACCAATTTAATATATAAAATAACAAATAGTTTCCAAAATGGTGTTTAAGTTATATTTTTCATGAAAACCCCACATTGGAAGCCAATGTCAATTATGTAAAATATATGAAAATACCATTTCATAGAGAAACAACCATTTTTTAATATACATATTATTTAATATAAAACAATACCATTAATAAATAAATCAATTACGGAATTTAAATTAATGGACGATACATATAGGAACCATATTAAAAAAATGCTTCATTTGAAAATAAAAAACCAAAACCCAGTCACACTTAGAAGCATATAAACATTTACAAAAATATATTTTCATTGTCAGAATTTACAAATTACAAACATTGTGAGGGAATATTTACTAAGAGGATACATACATCTACATATATATACATATATATATATATATATATATATATTTACCCTTGCATTTAGGTGAATGATTCATTTAATAGTGGTGATCTAAATCAATCACTAGTAGGTCCAATGTATACATGAATGTTATTAGAAACCTGAAAAATAACAAAAAAAATTAATTCAAATTTCCCAATGAATAAAATATGATGAAACATAACCCTAAATAAGTGGATCATATGCATCATCGACAACCAAGTCTTGAACTAGCTTTAATAGGGTATTTTGAATTATAGACATAAAAAATGTCAAAATGGAAACCACAATACTAGTTTGGGTTTGCCTTTGGGTCATGGACCATATAGGGAATAATGGTAATCAAGAATAAATGGTGAAATAATGAAAATGATATGCAGCGAAGACAACAAGGTATGATAACACCACATATCTATAGAAAAATCCCTAAAACTAGATGGAATAATAGAGGGACTTGCCTAGTAAGTAGTCCCATATTGTCATCAAAAGTGAGATGGGAGGGGGTGTAGGATCACATGAAAGGAAAACTTACTTTAGAGACAAAAAAATAACATTATTGCTATAAATAATAATACTGATATTTTATTTATTAATTTTTTTCCTTTTTTATTGTTCGAAATTATGCCTTGGTTGGCTACATTGTAGTAAAAACAATGTGTTTACCATGCATCCCAACCTGGGCCATTCGATAAAACATATGCGAAAGGTGAATGGTTAATAAAACCTTTCTTCAGCCATGAAATCAGATTTATAAAAAATATTATATGACTTTCTCAGGTAGCTCATGGTTTTTAATAACACTGTAGAAATAGAAAAAACCGAAATTTTAAAATTTTAACCAGGTATGACATGAATTCCAGAGTAGGGGTTGAAATTAAATTAATATAAAAAGTAATTGTTTTTCTAGGGTCAGTGTTTGACCATTGTCCTCAACATAAAACCTTCATTCCCTAGAATGTACCTATAATTTAGTTATTCCTAGAATTAGATGACGTAAAACCACTAAATGAGAAGAGGATCATCATGTGAAGTCCCATCACGATTTGCACTCAATTGCGCCCTGATATGATGACCACAAGACCTCATCCATCCATCCCCAATCACTAGGGGCTTCTAACTTCCCATGAGGGCCTAAAGTGTGTATGTAGAGAGACTATACCCACACAGGTCAAAGAGAGCATAGTAGTATATGATAGATAATAAATATCAAAATCATAAATAATAAATTGACAATGGTAGAAATTAAAAAATTAACTAAGTAAGTTAAATAGAGAAATGGTGAAAATTTGTTTAACCGTAATAGATACAATGATGTTAATTATTCTATACCAAATATAATTTAGAGGTGGTTAGTGGATACTTCAATATGCTGACTGATATATTAAAATACCAAAAAGCACCAAAACTTCTACAAAAATTATCTTGACCATAAAAATGATACTCTACAATAAAACTATTTCATAAATCTATTAATCAATCATGTATTAAGAAGTCCCATACATCCATTTCTCTATAATTATGATAATAAAATATTCGTCGGTAACAAGGGTGGCCTATTAAGGTTGTGTGAAAAAATCATAGTAGGCTACAAAATACTTTTTCTAGGCCAATTCGGTTCATGAAACAGATAAATAAAAATTTTCCCGAATATTAAATGATGAGAAATCAGAAGATGAATGAAAACCCACAAGGTCGATGTATCGGATTGTTCATCCAACCAATATCACATGCTTCAGCCTATGATGGTTGTCTAAAACATGGTACATGTGCCAAACAAAATTTCTATACATGGTCTATCGTGAAAAACAAAATTAAATTAAGAATAACTCAAGATTATAATTTGTGTTTCAGTCACATTTTAGTTTCATTACCGATGAATTTTACTAGTGTTACAATGAATATCACATAAGTAGCATGTGATATATCCATCAAATGAAATGTTGTATTCCATAGCTCATTCAATGTGAACTATAAATAATCCCTTTTATCACACATTTCTTAGTGACTCATAGTTCATACCAAGTGTATCACATAGGGGAATGTGTATCAGCTGTGACATAGAGTAGTCATCTTTCCAAAATATCATTCATCAATTTATCCCCTAGGAAGTCAGTATCACTCACGATTATATGTAATATATTTGGAGAGATCGTACCTAAAAATAAAATTAATCAATCAAAATATGTCACTGGTATCCAACCAAACATGGTGTGTCCATCCATGATGTCCTTGAATCATTACTCTTGTTCTCACCCGGCATGTAGCAGGTGAGGCATATCAATCCAAGCCTATATAATACGAATTATGATATATGTATCCAAAATATATAAAAGTAATTGAAGTACCACAAGCTAACACTTATCCAAATCATATAATTACATCTATTAAATCATCGTATAAGGGATTTAAGAAAATACACCATGTTTAAGCCTAATAAATGGCATGATCCAGAGAGAACATGTTAGTGTATATTGAAAAGGTATTGTTAATACAATAATATAGGAAATTACATATGTTTCCCAGCATTGGTAAATATTATTTATTGCATTAAATTATAATAAACATAAATATATAAGTACAAATCATGTGACCATCCCATAAGAATTAACAAATGAGATACAATGCATGTGGTATATAACACATATCATAATTTTCAAAGTTATAAGTCAAATTTCTTCATTAGTCGTAGTTCATTTTGAAAATCTAAAACATTAAACCATACTGAAATACTCACACCAAAACATATTTTCTATATAAATCATGGAAAAAGGCCAATCAAGGTGGGATCACCAAAAGATTTCATCCAAGATGAGATGAAAACACAAATAATGGGTTCTCATGGATGACACAGCCACCCAAAAAATGGGGAGGAAAAATTATTAATTTTAGAAACAAAATTTAAGCATCATTGGAAGGATTTGGTGAGAGTCACAATTAATAATCATTCTAAAAGAAATGGAATTAAGGATAAATAAATATACCACCTACATCGATGTAGTATCACTTCCCTCATCTGTTTTTTGGGGTTTTACTCAGCCTAGAACACGATAAAATAAATAAATCACAAAAATTAATCAAAATGTGTAGAATTTGGTCACACATAAATAGCACAACAGATGATTGAATAACATTTAAAAAGAGAGGAGAAGATCACAGATCTTACTAAGGTCCTTCCATTTATGTTGATTGAGAGAGATTTACTGAATGAATAAAGGAAATAATGATAACCCTATTAAGAAAGAAGGAGAATACCCACATGTTGGAGAGAAGGGAGAATCTATATGAGAAGATGGAGGGAAAAAATAAAATCGTGTTTAAATTATTAAAGGGTGGTATTTTGATAATTTCACAAACAACACAAGGGAAAATGATTTGGACACAAGACTATGGAAACTATGCACAAACCATCTACTAGCTAGTAATCTAAAGGTTCACCTCACAAGGTTATGTGAACTCTTTACATAACCATGAACAAACTATGAAAACCTAATAATCAAAAAAATTTAAGAGGGGTCACAAGAGCATTAACCTTAGGTCACACTATAATAGAAAAACGGTGTGGTCCATGAGTACCCACTATCTACAGCCATAAGGATTAGAGAAATCATTCTTCCTGGGGAACAAAGTTTCTCATAATACTGTGACCTAGTCTTTTCTTTCCATTTATGTGTTTCAGGCCAAATAATGATCTTCAGAGACAACTGATACCTATTTAATTTTATTTAGAATCAAAACTAAGGTCAGTTAAATGAATGTAAATGAATAAATTGTTAAATACATTTAATAAAAGTCTGGATGTTACAACCTCCACTCTTTAAGAAAACATGTACCAATATTTCACTTACAAGGGTGTAAAAATTAATTTTGAGAAGTGTTCTGGATTCTATGCACATAAATCATATTCCCAATCATATGTATCATCCAATTAAGGTTGTTGCTGCCATAGAACTTTGACAAAAGGAACTGGCCTTCCTCAAAGAGACTCCATGCTCTTATCAATGATACATATCATATGATTCTCAAATGATGCATATTGTTCTATCTTAATAACATCACTGTTGAATATGTTAGATTGGTTAGAATTATGTATCAAAGATGAGATACATGGAATATTCCATACATGGAATATTACATATGATCTAATAATATCTAATAAGTAACTTAATTGAATCTATTAACTATATTGAAAGTCCAGACATATGGAGGTGATACCATTACATGTCTAAAGATTTGTTTGTGACCTAATCTAGGAAATACATGAAGAAATATCTGATGTCCCTAATCAAACTCCATAGGAATATGATGATTATTGATATATTAATTCTTCCTAGACTGTGCTATATCCATACACTTATAAATATAATAGATTGTCTATGAGGTCTCCTAAATGCAACAAGGACATAGTTGACCTTCCTCAAATTCCACTAGAAAACATAGAGGTCAATGATTTTTTCTATCGTATATTTCCTCATATGGATCTATTAGAATCATTACTAATTTTTTTTGTTTTAAAACTAAAATGAAGGAATATTTATTTCCCATGAATCTCTAAATTCATGGATAAATGCCCCTCCCAAATCCTATAATATTTCTATAATTCCCTCATATTATACATCTTTCTACGGGAGATATGTTATACTCCAGGGAACCTTTGAACCTAGTGGATTATATGATCCTTTCTAGAACCACAATATGAAACATGTGTCTTGATCAAAATCATTAGAAAATTGAACATCATAATTTCACAATATCTCCCAGATGTGAAGCCTCTTTATCTCATCAATAAATAATTAGTCCCTTATTAGTAGGAAGTGTGTGACATTGGTTAACTTATCGAAGACCACACCTATAGTGTATCTACCTCAAGAGATCATGGAATGCATGTCACATAGTACATGGTGATGTCATTTAATTTACACTTAAAAGTTGTGATATTTTGTAGAAATATAGCATTTATCTATTGCTCTACATTCACCCACTCATAGGTGGATCACCTAGTGATGAACTTAGTTATCCACCACTTCATACCTGACTATAAATAGTAGTGATATATATATATATATATCTAAAAATCATGTTATTCCCAATATGAATGTCCCAAATAGATACATGTGATTCCATCAAAACTCTTCCCATATATCCAAATAGAACCATACATACCATAAAATGATCATGGTCTCGTCCACATCAATGACTTAACCAAGGAGAGGGTTCAACCCAATGATGCTCTACCTGAAGTTGAGGCCCTCCGAATCAGATAGGTGACTCATCCAGACCCACTCTAGAAGTGATAATTCCATTTCAAAAGCTTCCAAGAAAAGTTTCCAATGTTTTTCTTGAATCTCTATGTGGAACTCATAATATAAATCCATCATCTTCCACTCACTACTATCATCCTTTACATCTTATGTTTTAATATTATCTATCAATGAATAATCTAAGCCATTACCCTTTCTATTAGTGTGTGTAAGGTCAATGTTCAATAAATGCAGGTATTCCCCCATCCCGATATGCCTCAGATACAAGTATAGTTGCATGGATATATATTTAATATTTTTTTGACCTGTGTAAATGAACAACCACTCTCCCAAAAGAGAATTTCTTCTAAAAGTGTAGACAATGATGTAAACCATTAATCTTGAGTTCATACATTGGATAGTTCTTCTCTTGTGGCCTCAGCTAGTGGGACCCATATTCCACAACATGATCACCTTCCCTTAGAACCTCTGCTAGCTTGATCCCTGAAGGATCACAATAGATAATATATGCTCTTACTGGTTCAGTAAAAATCGGGATCGAATCTGATGTTATTGATCAATTTAACTTCGTAAATGATTTCTCACATGATTCAAAATATACGAACTATTATCAATTACTAGTAAAGGTCATACGAGTATCTTCTAAGAGGAATAATTCTTGGATAAATCCCATGTAATATACATCCATATATAATAATTCGTGTATATCAAAAACATTTTGTGTTTTCTATTAGGAAACCATGATTTTTCCAAATAAGGTCAATAGTTATGCATTTTTCAAGTATGATATGAACCATTAACTAAAATATTCTGATCTAAAAGTTGAATTTTATTAACATAATATATATATAGTTCACTCTCAATGTATTCAACATGATCTCTGGATAATTTTTTGGTTATTTCCTTTTTTAAATATTCACAATGATGTCATCTACTAAGACTACCACTATGGAATTATGGTAGGTGTTGAAACATTATTCCCCAAATCCTTACGAAATGTCATCACATTCATAAGAATGAATGGCATGACCCAATAATCATAATTTCATTACCATCTGTAAAATTATTTATGTGGTATGTTTTATGATAACACTCATAACTGATTGTAATCCAAACTCAAATAACACTTATGTAATACATTTTATTCCAGAAGTTGGTTGATGATTTCATTGTTATGAGACAATAGACAATAGTACTTCACATTAAGTATGTTTAACTATATCTAATCAATGCACAATCTAACGGTACCATCATCCTTCTTGTCGAAAAGGATATCTGAACGCCATGTTGATGTGCTAGTTATCATAGATAAAGTCATCAATATCATCAATCTACTAGTTTATTTCCTATAACTCTGTTAGATCCATCATATGATAAGGAATATAAAATTGACATCACACATAGAAGAATCTCAATGGTGAACTCCGCCTCTCTATCAAGAGGTAAGATAGGGAAATATTAAGGGACTTCATCCCTAAAATGATCTAAAAAAATAAGAAACTCTACTAAATTCATTCACTTTTCACTCATAAGTAGACTTAGAAACCAATCTATCACTCCACATAGCCATATACTCTTAGGTCTAGATCGTCATTCATGGATATTCCATTCACCCTTATAAAAAAGTGTACTAACCTTAGGTAATGATAATCTTACATATTGTCAATATAAATCCAATATGGATTAAAAGGGAACAACATAGTTCATATTAAGAATGATGTGGAAGTTGTACACCTCGAAGATCAATAAAACCCTAAATAAAATATACCCACATATTTCAAGGTGTCAATAATAACATTGAGAATATTCCCTCTCTTGTAACTCATTAGAGAATATCAAGAGACATGATTCCAAAAATGTAAATGATTAAAAACCCCATACATTATACAACCATTGTAGATATAAAGTATTTCGATGGGCTCGTATCAAAAATAGAAGGCATAAAAAAAAGAGGATATTATAATAGTAACAATAATTGTAGAGATGAGCTAGACTATACTCCTCAATAGTGTGTTTAAATTCATATATATGACCTGAATTGTAGCCCATATATGCGGCCTGACATGCTAGAGTAGATCTACTCTACTATCACTGATGTACTTGGGACTAACTGCCTTAGTCACTACCACTGCCACATCCACATGACTGGCTAGTAAAATACCATCTCTTGGCTTGACCTGGAGTCATAGTTCCAATGCCCAATAGAGTTGGAGGAAAAAATCTCCCTCCCCCACCAATAGATGTTTTAGTAAAAGATAGAAAGATGTGGTGTACGTGACCAATCATGCCACAATATCATCACTTAATCAAGTTCTATGTACACTAAGAATTCTTATAGAATATCAAGTCACACTTGTGATACACTATAGAGTCTATGTGTGTTTCCTTTCTAAAACGTATCCTATGTGAGCCTTCATAACAGTGTTTCCTTCTAAAAGAATAATGATCTCCCTACATCAAAACTAAATCATCATGGATCACATTGATAACTTCAATCTTTTTTTGGTCATTAATAAGTTCCTAGTTCATTATCAATGTAATTTTAGTCAACATAAAGATGTATCATACAATTATCAAATTAACCCAATCCCATTATCAAAACACCTAACTGTGATGAACTCATCCCCAGTCAGATCTGAAGAGAAACCCTCAATCTCGGTAAAGTGATTAGAATACTCAAGCATAATAATTATTACCTGATGAAGATGTATAAAATATTTGACATGAATAGAAATTGGTTTTTATTGGATTTGGGGATCATAGAATTTTATATGGATTTCTTCCAATTCCATTACCTGTTGATTCTCATCCTAAGATTTTATGACCCACCAATGCATGTAAGAATCCCAAAAAAGAAGGTACAGAACATGACCCCTTATCTAAAGGCATCTCATGATGGTCGTATATTGAAACCATAGCTTCTAAATATGACTATACAGTCTTTGGTCCACCATCTACAGACAAAGTGGGGGTATTATGCTACTAAAATTCTCAATCCAACTTTTCCATAGTTGGGGGTGGATGAGGAGCACTTTGAACAGAAAAAAAAATAGAACTAAAGCCAACTAACATGGAAATTAACATCTGTTCCCAATAGAAGATGAAGAAGAGGTACCTATTGCAGAACTACAGGAGGGTAATAATTGTCATAGGTCCCACCATACTCAATGAATTCTCATTTAAACATTCCTTATATTCCAAACAAGGATTCCATGGGGGCATAAATCTATAATTTGGAAACACACCCCTCTTAAAATATTTTTAATCGGTATAAAATCCTATATGTAAAGAGATAATGAATAAAAAGGTTTAAATCCAATTTACAAGAATGTTATAACCCATATCCTACATTAGGAACTTGGCTTAATAGATAAGATATGGTCATAGATGGGTACCAGAGTTATGGCATGTATCCCACTACTCTGGTCAAGTTAGGTTGAAGGTCTAACATTTCACTTATATGTTACCATTTCATTTTAAATGTGATAATTTTTAATTCATTTTTGTTTTTAATTAATCCATTTATATAAATCATGAATTATGGGGATCATAATTTCAATTTAAATGTGCATATATACCATATAAATTGAAATTTGGAACCCACATTATCCAAATCAGAACACGTTCCTACAAGTGGAATTATTAATTTTCTATACCTATAAAAAATCAAGAACCCCAAGGATCCACATATCAAGGAAAAACAAAAATTAAATTAAAAATACGAAATGCATGTTGATAAGTAAATATGGAATGTTATAATTCCTAGGAATTTATTCATATTATTCCTAGTATGATGCATACTATTATATACCCTCATATGGTTATGATGTGGTAAAATAAGACTCATAATGTAAATAGATTTACCAATAATAAAATCATCCCAATGTTAGTGCCTCTCCCAATATATAAATTCATGATACTATAACAAAAAAAACATAATTTCATTTACTCATACCATGGAATTTTTGTTTCCCTTATATGTAGGTTACCTAATAGTAGGAACAAGTTCATTTCGAAATTCATATATCAAAGTCTCTTAATTGAACCCAATCATTATAAAAAAGGAATATTCTCTAATACCAATTTATAGGGTCACACGTTGAGGGCCACACTACTGTTCCCTATTATTGTGGCTGGAATACCTAAAGCATGCCTTCCCCAATGCTAGAGGCTCCGAATAACAGTGATGGACTAGGATGTGTATGTGGGTAGACCATTTAATCGTATATTACAATTATCAAAATTTTAAAATATAAAGAATAAATTACAAAAAAAATTAATAATAAATATATAGTCTAAAAAATAAGAAATAATCCATTCAAGATAAATAAATTATTGGAGAAATCTAAACAAACAATAATAGATACAATGTTGTCCATGATTCTATACAAAATGTGAGTAAATGGTGATCAGGGGATATAGTCATATATTGCATGGTATAAAAAATATCAAAAGTACCAAAGTTTATTACAACAATAATCTTGAGCATTGGCTTGGTTCTCTACTACCAAACTCTATCCTAAATCTGTAAATAAATTGGAAATTAAAATCCTCATTCTTCCCTTTAACCATTCCTGTGATCATAAAATCATTTGGGATGACATGGGGGGTCAAAAAAGGGGTGATATAAAATCTAACAAGGCCACCTCCTAGAATGTCTAGGCTAATCCATTTCAAGGAATTGTTAAATGACTGTGTTCTAGAATAGTATATATAGGGAAATCGAAAGAAAAATGAAAAATCTCATGGTATAGGTTGCAAATTATTCATATAACAGATACCACTTACTTTGTCATAATCTATATGTCTAGAACAATGTATTTTTGAAATTCATAATATCGATAAATGATCAATCATGATCAATGAAACTACTCAAGGAATACACCAAGTTTATGCTTTGGCATTGGAAGTGAAATTTCCATTTCATCACATAAGAATTTTCTTAGTATATTATTTAACATTACATGAGGATCATTTCTTAAATCCATCAAATCCAATGTTGGATTTCAGACCCCATCATAAGTGATCTATAAAGAACCCCATATGAATCTATTGTTTTATCTAATTGAACCAATTCCATTGAGTCCATCCAAGGGAATCTATATAGGAGTCCCCTGTATAACTCATGGCATAGTGACTCTGATTCCATACCAAGTAACTCATATAGGGGATAAGGTATCACCAAGTGTATGGTGTAACTATCTTACCAATAGGATCATACTTGGTTTCTCCCCTAGGTAAATGATATCACTCATGAGTATATATAACCATCCCAAATCACATATTCATGTGAAGCTAATTTGTCACTCTCACCGCATTATGTGAATCCAATCTAATATTTTGTGTTCCCATACATTAGATCCTTAAAATGGGACTTTTGTTCACTCTCCATGAATGTAGCCACATGTCATAAAATTCCTAGTAACATCACAAGATAACCCCTAGAAAATTCAATGAATTCAATACATAATATATGGAATATGAAATTTATCACAAGAAACCATTCATAAGATTATGAAATGGTATTAGGAATAGATCACATAGAATAGAATAAATAATAAGCCATGATAATGAAATGGTTATGTAATGACATAAGTTACCCACCATATAATAATTTTATTTAGCATCTAACTTGTCAGAAATGAACTTATTTATGCATAAATCATGTGACTAACAAATAATTATTTTTTAATTAGATACAAATCATGTAGTATATAATGAAAACAATCATGTTTGGGGTCATATATCATGGATCACCTTAAACATAGTTCACTTATAAATATTATACTTCAACCCATGGGGAACAAATCGCACCCAATATGATTATCATATTAAAGAATGGTAAACAGGCCAGTCATGATGAGAACAACTAATTGGGTGTCCCAAGCTGAGACAAACACCCCCTGGATGGGTTTTACTTTGAGATAAGGTCACACATTACACTAAAAACCATTTTAATTAATTTATTAATCAACATGAATCATCGCCAGAAGGGTTTGATGAGTGGAACCATGATACATCAGTCAAAAGGAGATGATTCAATTATAAAAGACATAGACCTCCAACCATGATGTATTAGCGCAAGACTCATCCTTTTTTAATAATTATTATTTATTGAATGAGAGAAATAAAAAAATATATAATTGAATCCCATAAAATTAATGAGAACGTGATCACCCCAAAATAATGAAAAGGGGGATGTAATGACCTTGAATATGAGGCATAAAATCATAGATATTTCTGGGGAATTTTCATTGATTCTAATAGTGATAGATTTGGTGAAATAATGGAATAAATAACAAAAAAAATTATGAAAAGGGGATAAGAATCTCTATATGTGGGAAATGATGATGATGTTGTTGGACAAAAATAATGAAAAAACAAAAGATATTTAAAATCCTTAAATATGTGCACATTTTGACTTTCACCCACAAATCAAGGGTACATTGTTTGGCTATACAATTGTCCAAATAGTGTGCAACTATTCTCCCGTGACTAATTTAATGGTATACCAAGTACGGTTAGGAACACGATTTATTTAACATTGTGAAAACTGTAAAAAAACCTTATGTGGAAACAAATTTAGATGGGTTAAATAGCAGTGTTCTTTGGGTCACAATGTTGAAATCAAACTATGTGGCCCTTAGGTCCCCACATTCTGAAACCACACAATTCAGGTAAAACATTCGTGTTGGCTAGCATGATTTCTCTTTAATGTGTTCCAAAATGTTTTCTTACTATATCGGGGCTCCATGTTCCCAATGATCCCCAAACAAACCTGATACCACATTGATATGATTAGAAATCAACGGTATGTTTGTTTAATATAATTTAATCCAAAAATAAATGATTTTTACCATTGATAAGCAATTAGGATGTTACACTGGAAACCTGAAGACGAAGTCTTAATACTCACCCTTCATGTGAATTTTTAGCCTCAAAGGTGACTAAAGAGTTTAAAAATCACAGAAAATAACATAAAATAAAGGGGAATACAATAAGTAAAAAATTAAATTTATCCATATATAAAGGGACCCAATATATGAGAATCAAGCCTCCAAACACACTTACATAACCTGTAACACCATGATCCACTAAAAAAATACCGATGAAAACCACCATGGTATTTTTAGGATCTCTATTTAAATCCTCCTCGTTACCCATTCTCCAATCCAAGAGGTATTTTATTTTTGGGTTTGGGAATTTTTTAATCAATGATACACACATTAAAATGGATTTAGAAGTTCCCAATAAGAAGAGAAAAAATAATATAGAGTTATGTTCACTTAAACCTCAGCGTGTAAAGTCCCGTAAATTTCAAGGGAATTTTTTTTTCTTAATTTTCTTTGGAATTTTACAAGAATGCAATTTCTGACGGAACCTGATTCTGAGGCCCGGTGTGCCCAAAATCATTTTTAGAAGTTTGGCTCGGGTACGTTAAGTGAATGAACGAGTGGGTTTTTCTAACTTTTGAACTGATGCTCGGAAACGAATTCTGAGGGCACCGATGGAATTGCAGTGCCGATATTTTATTAGAAACACCTCTTTCGGAGTTGTGTTTGCTCGGGTGTGGTTTTTAATTTTTGGGCTTTAAGTTAAGAAATTAAATAATGTGGTATGACAAACATTATTTTATTTCACTTAAATCCGCTTAAATCCACTTAAAGCTGCTTAACCTGAGTTAAAGCGGACAGGGTACAATTCAAAATATCCTATCCTCTTGGTAGGATATTTGTGAGGTGGGGCCCACACGAGCCCCACCGTTTCTTTCCCACTAAGTAATGCACCCGCGAAAACCCTTTTTAATGAAGGTAAATTGGGGCGTTTTCCAAAACAATTAAATGCTCCTATTAATTGGGCGGTTAATCTGTTGAAATTAATTCTATGAATTAATTTGTTCGTTTCATAACCTTTTTTCAAACTGTTGGCATGTTAATAAAATAAGACCAACACTTGTCTTCTTGTGGATTGTTCATTGGAGGATTTGACAGAAACTTAAGATCTTCATCCTCCTTCGCGAAGAACACAAAGAATGTGAAAAACGCGAAGAATGCCGGATTCCGACAAAGGGAGACGAAGAACGCCAAACCCCCGGAGATCGACGACGTGACGCCGACGATTCTCCCTCCGCAACGCTTCTTCAACGACGAACCATCCCCGCGACAATCTTTGATCGGCATCTTGAGGTAGGGGATTGCGGACCTTTTAAATCTTTTTGGTTTATAACAACAACATGGATTTAATTGTTATAATTAAATCTGTATGTTCTTGATCCTCGGAGTTCGTCGACGCAACGCCGTATACCGCGACGACGCGAAGCCCTTCCGCGATGCGACGATCCTCTTCTTCTGAGACGATCAATTCCACATAGAACACTCGTTCGATGACTTCGACGAGGTAGGAGTTTGATTCTTTAAATCTTTGTAATTTGTTTTCTTGGTTGTTTAATGATTGATTGGGAGCGCGTCCGGTGGCTGCGGAAGCTCTCGTCGGCGCGCCGCCGGCAAAACCCGCCACAGTTGATGCCGCAGCGGCGAGAAGGTTCCACGGGACAGGGATCAATCCGCGTCCGGGAACCACAAAGCGGCCCCCGCGCGGGGGTCGCGGTTCCTTCGCTCGGCCGCTCGGCCGAGCCGAGCCGAGGCGACCCGCCGGGTCGGGTCGCGCCCAACCAGGTCGGTCCGGGCCCAGGCCCCCCGTTTTCGGACCATTTTCGGTCTTTTTCCCATATCTTGGGATACAGACCTCCGATTGATGCGCCGTCAGCAGAAATGCGATCCTTGGATCGAGACGGTCGTTTTGGTATATTATACTAAAGGTGTCAGAATACTTTGGGTTCGGCTGGGTTGGTTCGTACACGAAACCAATCGGGCCCTCGGAGCGAAAACGCTCATATCTTGAGCTTCCAACGTCTGTTTGACGTGTCGTCGACTTTGTTGGATACCTCTAAGTGAGACGGATCTTTTGGCTTACTTCTCCCGAGGTTTGGATGCAAGTGGAGTACGGTCGGGTTGGTTTTTCCTTAAAAACCAACCGGGCCCCTGGGACGAAAAGGCCAATATCTCTCAGACCGGGCATCCGATTGACGCGTCGTCTGTTGTGTTGAGTTCCTGTTGACGATACTGAACTTTTGGATACATCAACTCTGGACTAGGTTTCAGTTGATGTATCAGCCTCTAGGCTCATGGAGCGGACCCTCCTGAATGAGCTTGCTGTGTGCGGGAACCCTAGAGCTGGCTACGACTGCTACTGTGACGGTGATGACTGTACAGAGATCCTCAGTGGATTCGACGGCGACGACTACATCACTCAGCGATCCTACGTGGATCAGTGCTACAGATCATGTGTAGATCCGATCCTGTGTGGGTCAGCGCTCAGCAGTTCTGTGTGAGCCAGCGCCTATAGATCCTGTGTGGGTCTGATCCTGTGTGGGTCTTTGCAGTGGTTAGTTACCTATCGATCCAGTGTGGGTCCGATCCTGTGTGGGTCATTGTGGGGGTTAGTACCTTTTGATCCTTTGTGGGTCCGACGACTTAGATGGATCAATGATCATCTCTATCGTCATTCGAAGAAGTATACCCATGTGAGCGGAATCTTGTTTACTCTCCTTTGTGGATTGTGTTGTGCTATCCTGTGTGGGTTTACGTTTTTCTTTCCTATATGGACTGGGTTGTGCTTGGGCTCGGATGCTGGAGCCAAACGGGAATTGATGACTTAGGTATATGTATGGGCATATACCTAAGTATTGTCGGATGTTACTTCGTGATTGTATCTTTCCTTTTTGTTTTATCCTTTGTGGATTTTAGGAGACCTTCGGGGGTCTCGGGGTCCCTACTTTGTAGCTTATACTCACCCCTGCACGGGCTATGCCCGCACTACGTTGTGTTGGTTGCAGACGACGGACAGCGCTGATCGTGGTCGAGGTTAGCGGAGCAGGATAGTACCTGGAGGTGAACCACTGGGAGGGGTGTACTCGGAGCGGACGGCTGGACTGAGGAGCTGTGGAGGCTCTCTGTACTCACCCTTCAGGTGGGACTTCCAGAGGATGGCTCGATGCTGCGGATTTTTCTTTCAGTTGCTGTTTTTTCCCTTAAAGTTGGGCTTGTATTTCCGGCCCCCTTTACTTTCAGCACAAATTGTTTCAGTTTTTACCTAGTGTTTTACTTCTGCTTGTACTATGTGGTGTATGTTTATGTTTATAAAGGCAATTCCTTCCCTGTTACTTGGATTTACGCCTTTGGCGCTAGTCGCCAACCCCTGGCCTATGGAAGGCGGGCTTGGGGTAGTCACGACACGGGCCCCGAGGACGGGTTGTGAAAAATTGGTATCTAAGCAGTTTGGTTCTACCGTAGACTCTGATATTTATTCTATGTAAAGCAATAGTGTTAAGGGTATTGAGTGTGTTTAACAGTCCAGGAAGACCAGTGTTGGTGCGGCGGCCGACGTATCCGTACACCAGGACCCTGACTTCTGATTTCCGACTTAATACACGAAAACATTGATTGCATGTGTATTTCAAGTTTTCATTGTGATTACTTTGTATCAGCTCACCAGGTATACTGTTCTGACCGTGGTGCACCTGTTTCCTTTTCAGGATGGCCCCACGACGGCAGCCAGCTAGGGTTCCGAGAGTTGTACGTGACGACATCCCACCGAGCGACGAGGCCTCGGTATAGGGCCCTTTGACAGCAGAGGCACTGGCGGTACCTCTACCCACCGAGCCACCGATGCTTCCAGCCCCAGCCACTGATGATGCACGTCGCCTTAGTGCACTGCATGAGTTCCAGCGCCAACGACCGCCCAGGTTCCGCAGGGAGACGGACCCCTAGGCAGTCGAGGACTGGCTGGAGGCAGTTGTACGAGTTTTTAGGCTAGTGAGGACACCAGCAGACCTCATGGTGATCCTCGCAGCGAGCCTACTGCACGCAACAGCGGGCCGATGGTGGAGCTTGATGCTACATGTGCACGATGAGGCATCTCTCATCTAGACAGACTTTGAGGGCCTCATCCTCTCAGAGTTTGTCTCGGCCACCCTCCGTGCGGTGCACATCCAGGAGCTTCTTCAGCTGCGGCAGGGCAGCTTGACGGTCACCCAGTACTCGGCGAGATTTACTGATCTATCGCGCTACTCGACAGACATGGTACGGGACCCATTATTCCGGGCCCGGACCTTTGAGAAAGGATTGAGACATGAGATCAGGGCATCGCTGATCTCACTCAGCATTCTGACTCAGGAAGGAGTACTGGAGTGAGCCCTTTTGATCGAGAGCTTTCGTGCTGAGCCTTCTTTAGTAGCGAGACATACCGCAGGGCGGCAGGTAGCAGAGTCTTCCGCAGCAGGCAGCCGACAGATGACTCATGGGTCCAGGCAGACCAGACCCTCCGGCAGATGACCCCAGGACACTGGCTCATCTGTGCGGGGCACACAACGCGGAGCCAGTCTTTCGAGAGGCAGGCAGTGCTACGCATGTGGCGAGCAGGGCCACCTGGCTCGTGACTGCCCGACCCACCGTGCCAATGAGCATCAAACAGTGGAGGGGCCACCTAGGTAGAGGCAGAGGGTCGACCGTGGCAGTCCACTGGGAGCAGGCGGACGAGGCAGAGGAGCTGGCCGAGCAGCAGGTGGTGGGCGATGCTTTGAGGCCCTACCACCACCACCACCAGGAGGCCCACCTCGACCTCAGAGAGTTGGAGGGCAGAGACAGGCACAGCTCCAGGCAGCAGAGGCCTACGACCACGTCGTGCCCAAGATGATTCGAGGTACGATCTGTGTCTATTCCACCCTTTCTGTAGTTCTTATAGACAGAGGAGCGAGTCACTCTTTCATAGCCTCTACCCTTGTTCGGAGCTCGGAGGTTCCGATAGAGCCGTTGGCTCGATCCTTACGGCTAGAGACTCCTACAGGAGCATACTCGACGATTACGCACTGGTGCCGGTAGTGTGACCTTACTCTAGGAGGCGAGAGCTTCGGCTAGGATCTTCTTGTAGCGGTGTCGAGGCCTTACGACGTCATCTTGGGCATGGATTGGTTATCTACAGTTCATGCTCAGATTGACTGTATTAGGCGCACGGTGCGATGTGCACGCACCGACGGGAGTAGTTTCACCTTCACTGGCGAGAATGGAGCCTTCGCAGCATTGGATGGACTTCCGTAGAGGAGAGGACATCCCATCACTCATTAGTTGGCTAGCCTCATCCTTGGAGCAGTTGACGTGCGGAGTCCTAGTTTTCCTGCAGTGGTGGATCAGTACGCGGACGTCTTTCCCGACGACGTTACAGGGCTACCTCCTCGCAGAGAGGTAGACATTCATATTGAACTATACCCCGGGGCATCCCAGATATCGATTCTAGCATATCGGATGGACCTCGCTGAGCTTAGTGGGCTACGGGTATAGTTGGAGGACTTGCAGGGAAAGGGTTTCATCCGACCCAGTGTTTCACCCTGGGCTTCTCCGATATTGTTCGCCATGAAGGCAGACAGGAGCTTGCGACTGTGTGTCGACTATCGTCGCCTGAACTAGGTGACAGTGAGGAACAAGTATCCGCTACCGAGGATTGATGACCTCTTCGATCAGCTCAAGGGGCACGGTGGTTCTCGAATATAGACCTCGGGTCAGGCTATCATCATCTCAGAGTTCGGGACGAGGACGTGTAGAAGACGGCCTTCAGATGTCGATATGGACACTACGAGTTCATGGTTATGCCATTTGGCATAACCAATGCTCAAGCAGTGTTCATGGGCCTCATGAACAGGATATTTCATCCATACCTCGATCGATTTTTCGTAGTCTTCATCGACGACATTTTGATATACTCGAAGACTAGGGAGGAGCATGCCTACCACTTACGGGTTGTACTAGACACACTACGAGAGCACCAGCTTTATGGAAAACTCTCGCAGTGTCAGTTCTAGATACGTGAGGTCCACTTCTTGGGACACGTCATTTTTGAGGCGGGATTTGCAGTGGATCCCGCGAAGATCGAGGCAGTGCTAGCTTGGGAGCCACCCAAGAGCGTGATAGAGGTGCAGAGTTTCTTGGGACTAGCTGGATAATATCGGAGATTTGTTCCAGACTTCTCCAGAGTTGCGGCACCACTCTCACCTCTTATGAAGAAGGGGAAACCCTTTGTGTGGTCATACAGATGTCAGTAGAGCTTCCAGGAGCTGAGACAGAGATTGACCAGCGCACCTATCTTGAGGTTTCCTGAGGAGGGAGTGGGGTATGTAGTCTATTGCGATGCATCAGGGACCAGACTCGGATGTGTACTGATGTAGGAGCAGGTAGTGATCACCTATGGATCATGTTAGTTGAGGCCGCATGAGCAGAACTACGCTACCCATGACCTGGAGTTTGCAACAGTGGTCTTCGCTCTGAAGACATGGCGACACTATCTGATGGGCGAGCACTTTACAGTCTTTTTTGACAATTAGAGTCTCGGGTACATCTTCTCTCAGAAGGAACTGAACCTGAGACAGCGGTGATGGCTCGAGTTCCTCCAGGACTATGACTTTGAGATAGTCTATACTCCAGGGAAGGGGAACGTGGTAGCCGATGCTCTCAACAGGAGGACAGGCATTCAGCTACATGAGGAGGCGGCAGAGCAGTTAGCCGCTTTGTAGATATCCTTTGTGGATAGTGATGGAGCAGCTTTCCTATAGTCTCTCACAGTCAACCCTCCACTACTGCAGCGTGTCAGAGAGGCACAGTGTGGGGATGCTGACTGTGAGATGCGGCGTGCACTGATATCCTCAGGACAGGCACCTGATGGTTTCTCCTTTGGAGTAGAGCACGACATCCTTTTCAGAGGACGTACCTTAATACCAGTCACTTTATGAGAGGAGGTGCTAAGAGAGTTTCACAATTCTCCTTTGGTGGTACATCCTGGAGTGGCGAAGATGTACCAGGACCTCAGATGACAGCACTGGTGGCCGGGCATGAAGAAGGTTGTGGCAGAGTTTGTTTCTCGATGCCTCACCTGCCAACAAGTGAAGGCAGAGCACCAGGTACCAGTAGGCTTGGTACATCCCTTAGAGGTCCCGGAGTGGAAGTGGGATGGGATATCTATGGACCTCGTGACTGGACTTCCACGCACTTCCAGAGGTCACGACTCCATTTGGGTGATTGGCGACCGAATCACCAAGTCGGCTCACTTCTTACCCATCAGAGAGCAGGGCTCAATGGAAAGCTTCGAGCATCTCTACGTTCAGGAGATTGTACGGCTTCACGGTGTTCCATCATCTATCGTCTTCAATCGAGATGTTTGCTTTACTTCCCGGCTTTGGAAGTGGTTGCAGGAGGCGTTCGGGACGCAGCTACGTCTGAGCACCGCCTTTCACCCTCAGACGGATGGTCAGACGGAGAGGACCATTCAGACTCTCAAGGACATTCTTCGTGCATGTGTCCTCGACTTTGGTCGTAGTTGGGAGGACCACATACCCTTGGTGGAGTTCACGTACAACAACAGCTACCACTCCACCATCGGGATGGCACCATACGAGGCGTTGTACGGCAGACCTGGTAGATCTTCTTTGTGCTGGACAGACCCTGGGGAGTCAGAACTTGTGGGACCAGAGATGGCCCGGGCCACGACAGAGAAGGTCCAGGTCATCCAGGAGTGGATGAGGACAGCTCAGATCCGGCATAAGTCTTATGCTGACAGGAGGCGGAGGCCACTAGAGTTCGAGGATGGAGACCACGTAATCTTGCGTGTCTTACCTCGACGTGGATTACGGATATTTAGACGAGGGGGCATGTTGTCTCCATGCTTCATCGGACCATTCCAGGTCCTCAGCAGGATTGGCGAGGTGGCTTATCGCCTGGCTCTACCACCTCAGTTTCACCGAGTGCACGACGTCTTCCACGTATCTCTGCTGAGGAGATACGTGCACGACCCGATGCACATCATTCACCATGGGGAGCTAGACGTTGGTGATGGGGAGACTTTTGCAGAGGTCCCGGTGGAGATTGAGGATCGATAGGAGCGGGTCCTATGTGGACGATCGATTCCTCTAGTGCACATTAGATGGCAGCACAGGAACCTCCAGGAGAGCACTTGGGAGTGGGAGGCTTAGATGTGTTCTCAGTACCCGCATTTGTTTCCCTAGCTTATGATGTATCTTTACGGGAATTTAAAGCCCTGAGGTGGGAGTGATGTAAAGACCCGTAAATTTCAAGGATATTTTTTTTCATAATTTTCTTTGGAATTTTACAAGAACGCTTTTGTTGACGGAACCTGATTCTGAGGCCCGGTGTGCCCGGAATCATTTTTCGAAGTTTGGCTCGGGTACGTTCAGTGAACAAACGAGCTGGTTTTTCTAACTTTTGAACCGGTGCTCGGAATCAAATTCTGAGGGCACCGATGGAATTGCAGCGCCGGTATTTCTTAGAAACGCCTCTTCCAGAGTTGCGTTAGGTTGGGTTTGGTTTTTAATTTTTGGACTTTAAGTTAAGAAATAAAATAACGTGGTACGAAAAACGTTACTTTATTTCACTTAAAGCCTTTTAAATCCACTTAAAGATGCTTATGCTAAGGTAAAGCGGATAGGGTACAATTCAAAATATCCTACCCTCTTGGTAGGATATTTGTGAGGTGAGGCCCGCACAAGCCCCATCGTTTCTTTTCCTCTAAGTAACGCACCTGTGAAAACCCTTTTTAATGAAGGTCAACTGGGGCATTTTTTTAATCAATTAAACACTCCTATTAATTGGGTGGTTAATTCGTTGAAATTAATTCTATGAATTAATTTTTTTGTTTCTTAACCTATTTTCAAACTGTAGGAATGTTAATAAAATAAGACCAACACTTGTCTTCTTGTAGATTGTTCGTTGAGAGGATTTGACAGAAACATAAGATCTTCATCCTCCTTCGTGAAGAACACGAAGAACGTGAAGAATGCGAAGAACGCGAAGAACGCAGGCTTCCGACAAAGGGAGATGAAGAACGCCAAACCCCCGGTGATCAACGACGTGATGCTGATGATTCTCCCTCCGCAATGCTTCTTCCACGACGAACCATCCCCGCGACAATCTTTGATCGGCATCTTGTGGTATGGGATTGCAGACCTTTTAAATCTTTGTGGTTTATAACAACAACATGGATTTAATTGATATAATTAAATCTGTATGTTCTTGATCCTCAGAGTTCGTCGACGCAATGCCGTATACTGCGACGACGCGACGCCCTTCCACGACGCGATGATCCTCTTCTTCTGCGACGATCAATTCCGCGTAGAACACTCGTTCGACGACTTCGACGAGGTAGGGGTTTTATTCTTTAAATCTTTGTAATTTGTTTTCCTGGTTGTTTAATGATTGATTGGGAGACTTTTAAAACTGCTAATACGGCAGGTGCAGACCAACAAATAAGTCCGAACCCACTGCCCTTTTTTCGTTCTTGTTGTGCGGAACGGCGGACGACGGCAAACGGGGCCACAAGGGCGATTTGTGGGCCTTGCAGTGAAGATCGGATCTCGGGAGGACGACTGGAGAAGACCGCACGCAAAACGGACCACCGGAGCGCGTCCGGTGGCCCGCGGAAGCTCCCACCGGCGCGTCGCCGGCAAAACCCGCCGCGGATAAAGCCACGGCGGCGAGACGGTTCCGCGGGACGCGGCTCAAGCCGCGTCCGGGAACCGCGGAGCGGCCCCCGCGTGGGGGCCGCGGTTCCTTCGCTCGGCTGAGCCGAGCCGAGGCGACACGCCCGGCCGGGCCGGGTTGCACCCAATCGGGTCGCACCCAGACTAGGGTCGGGTTGACCCGGTTTGGGCCGACCCATGAGGGGTTGGGTCGGGTCGGTCTGGGCCCAGACCCCCCGTTTTCGGACCGTTTTCGGTCTTTTTCCCATATCTTGGGCTACGGACCACCGATTGACGCGCCGTCAGCGGCAATGCGATCCTTGGATCAAGACGGTAGTTTTGGTTTATTATACTAAAGGTTTCGGAATATTTTGGATTCGGTCGGGTTGGTTCATTCACGAAACCAACTGGGCCATCGGAGCGGAAACACTCATATCTTGAGCTTCGGACGTCTGTTTGACGTGTCGTTGACTTTGTTAGATACCTCTAAGTGAGACGGATCTTTTGGCTTACTCCGCCCGAGGTTTAGACGCAGGTGGAGTACGGACGGGTTGGTTTTTCCTTAAAAACCAACCGGGCCCCTGGGACAAAAAAGACAATATCTCTCAGACCGGGCGTCTGATTGACGTTCCGTCTGTTGTGTTGAGTTCCTGTTGACGATATGGAACTTTTGCATACATAAACTCTGGACTAGGTGTCAGTTAATGTATCATCCTCTCGGCTCGTTGAGCGGACCCTCCTGAATGAGCTTGCTGTGTGCGGGAATCCTAGAGCTGGCTGCGACTGCTACTGTGACGGCGACGACTGTACAGAGATCCTCAGTGGATTCGACGGCGACGACTACAGCACTCAACGATCCTACTTGGATCATTTCTACAGATCCTATGTGGATCTGATCCGGTGTGGGTCAGCGCTCAGCGGTTCTGTGTGAGCCAGTGCCTACATATCCTGTGTGGGTCTTTGCGGGGGTTAGTTACCTATCGATCAGGTGTGGGTCCGATCCTGTGTGGGTCATTGCGGGGGTTAGTACCTTTTGATCCTTTGTGGGTCCGATGACTTAGATGGATCAGTGATCATCTCTATCGTCATTCGAAGAAGTATACATGTGTGAGTTGAATCCTGTTTACTCTCCTTTGTGGATTGTGTTGTGCTATCCTGTGTGGGTTTACGTTTTTCTTTCCTGTGTGGACTGGGTTGTACTTGGGCTCGGATGCTGGAGCCAAACGAGAATTGATGACTTAGGTATATGTATGAGAATATACCTAAGTAGTGTCGGATGTTACTTCGTGATTTTATCTTTCCTTTGTGGTTTATCCTTTGTGGATTTTAGGAGACCTTCGGGGGTCTCGGGGTCCCTACTGAGTAGCTTATACTCACCCCTTCATGGGATATGCCTGCACTACGTTGTGTTGGTTACAGACGACGGACAGTGCTGATCGTGGTCGAGGTTGGCGGAGCAGGATGGTACCTGGAGGTGGACCACTGGGCGGGGTGTACTTGGAGCGGACGGCTGGACCGAGGAGCTGTGGAGGCTATCTGTACTCACCCTTCAGGTGGGACTTCCAGAGGACGGCTTGATGCTGCGGCTTTTTCTTTCAGTTGCTGTTTTTTCACTTTCAGTTGTACTTTACAGTTGGGCTTGTATTTCCGGCCCCCTTTACTTTCAGCATAGCTTGTTTCAGTTTTTACTTAGTGTTTTACTTCTGCATGTACTCTGTGGTGTATGTTTACTTTTATAAAGTCAATGCCTTCCCAATTATCGGGATTTACGCCTTTGGCGCTAGTCGCCAACCCTGGCCTATGGAAGGCGGCCTTGGGGTAGTCACGGCACGGGCCCCGAGGACGAGTTGTGACAGAGCGAGTGTGGTCTATGAATCATTTTAAATCCCTATTAAATTTTGGTTCCTAAAACTCGAATAATCTCACAAATTTCAACAAAAATAAAACACACAAGAGATGAGACACAAAAAAAATTAATCATTATTCCATAACCAAAGATTTAAAATTTTCGTCAAAACACCCACATTAGGGACAATAAATTCCCAATGATATACAACATCTTCACTCGTTACCTAAAGAATAACAACCCATTCACAATCAAAATCCCAAAAAATGAATATATGTACCAAAAGGTAAAATGTAGAAAAGGCTGAATAAGCATAATTATTCTTGAAACATACTAGAGTTCCTTCAATGGGATGAATTTGTCTCTACGTCACATAATAGAACAAACCATAAAAATAGTACATTAAAAAATAATCCATAAATATTGATATTATTTGGTTATTCTATACATGGATGAATATTATGACCCTTAATTTAATAATGATTATACACTTCGAACATTCTCATAGATGATTTTGATGAGATGTATCATGATGGAAGCTTCATACCACTTTGAAATAGGATAGAAAAAGCTCCATTACTTATCACATTATAGGATACCCACACAGACTCCAAGGATATGTAATACATCAACCATATTATGATCTTTGGCTGAATCACCACAAGTCTAAACAACATCCCTCACTACTTCTTCATAAGTGTCAGGAAATGAATACAGAACATTAAGGATCTATAAATTATGGAACAAATAAAATAATTACTACTTAAAGGTTTCATATTATGTATGTTTTATTTTATATATATCTTTCTAAAAAACTTCGAACGTGGTCAAAAACATCAAATATCTTTTACTGAGAAGCAATAACTCTATTTAAATCATTACCTTAATGTATTTAAATATGTATAACTGGTTGAACAAGGCCATAATGATTTAAAACTGATGGACCTTTTGGATTTAGACTGGTAAATAGAAATAAACCATGTACATCCTACAAATTACATCAAAAATTTAGTGAACATGAGTTTAAGAGTCTTAGGGAGGTCAAGATGAATGAAAAAACTGAAATATTCCAAACTGTTCCTCATAGTTCATAGAATATGACTTTTAAATGGGATGATGGGGTTCATCTTATGGAACATCAGAAAAATTTCAGATACCAAGGACCACTGTGTTTCATATCTAGAATGTGACAAAAAATAGAGGCAAGACAAGATCTACCACATAAATGTGGTGGGATATCAATCCATAGACAATTTTTTATATCATCATATCTTGGTGGGGGAAAATTCTATAAAAAAGAAAAAAACCAAAATAATTGGATATCCATCAAATAAAAATGATACATAAAAAATAAAGAAAAAACTTATTCTCCAAGCACTAATACAAAAATAATTTAAAAAAAGATATAATTCCAAAAATGTAATGTAAAAGATAAAAATAAAATCCAAATGAACCTCACCCATCTAGATATGAAATCCATATTTTTAAAACTCCCTTTGAAAATAATAATAATCTAGATTGGGTGGGCACTTAAAATTGGTATGCTATGAATCCTCATATATATATACCCATATATCAATCTACATACGATTATTCACTCAAAAAAGGATACTAATGGCCATATACTCATACATTCATATTTGTGGGTGTTCATAAGGAGTAACAATAGTTAAATAACTATCAAAATAATTCTTTATATTATCCAATCCAATTTTATCCCAAAATGTTTCATCAATGAAATGTATTTGAAAATTCAAAACACTCTTTTTGATTAAAATTTTTTGAAAAAATTCAAACACAAAAAAAAATTTATCATCAATATTCAATGACAATTCCAACATTAGTTTCAAAGAAAGTTACAAATTTATTATATAAATTCGGTTTATTAAAAATAAAAAATAATTTCAAACTAATTTTAAAACCTAAAAAAATATGATCATACTCACACCATGATTTAATTAAAGCAACTAAATACTCAATAGTCAATATACTGAAAAATGAAAAGCCTCACCTACAAAAGATTTTGTGGACATTTGGGAGGATTATGCAAAATTTGTGTATTCCCACTTGTGGACAAAAAATGTAGTTTTGTGTTCTACACATGGTTTTACATATTATTTCAAAAAAAAATGATTCATCAATATAAATCCAATAAGCTACTCCACTATTATTATTTATTAAAAACAAACCCATAAACCCCAAAACCAATATAAATTTCCAAATAAAAACTGAAGACCAAAAGAACATCTGATGGAAAAGCTAAAATTTCATTGAAACCACATCATATTCTTCCTTGGTAAATTTTGTGTCCTTTTTTATTGGCTTTGATCAATAACCTAACAAGGACCGACAACATAATATTTGGAATTCCAATCACCAAAATACCAGATATCCAAAAATAAATATGGGTAACATTCAGTGGAGAATTTTGTCAAGAAAAAATATAGGTTTAACATATTTTGACACCCATGCTATCATACAAAAAGGAATGATAGGAGTCACAGATCATTCTCATTCAGAAAATAGCGTTGGACATAATGAAAAACTAAATTAATAATGATTTACACCGTAAAAATTTTAAATAAATAAATAAAAAAAAATAAAACTATACATTTAATCATAAATGAAAAAAATATATTTCCCTCTATTTGACCTCACAGGTCACCATCAACCGTATAACAACACGTAGTCCATGAGTGAGCCAGAGATGGGAATAACATGATCTAAAAAATGACAATAAATTTAGGAATTAGAATTAAAATAACAAGTAGGAATGGAAAAAATAGTGAAATCACTATCGATGATCTTTAAAAAGAATCCAACTATAACATATTGAAAATAAAAAATTTATAAAATATAATTTTTTTATTTCATTAAAAATAATTTAAATCTTACATTTTTATAAAAAACCCATTCAATATAATTTTCAAATAGATCAAAAATATGGAAAACATTTTAGTATGTTATTTTTTAAACATAACTAGTGGTCAAATATGTGTACTACTACATAAAAAAATCCACCTTGTAATGAGTATAGTTATAAACCGATAAGTTTTTTTCTAAAACTAGAGCTAAGAGATCTAGTATTTTTGTTGATATAGACAATGAATGAGCTATAATACTCACCCATAATAAATATATAATGATATTTTTTTTATCCATAATAACTTCCCAAACACACGGATACAACCACACTACTTTGAATGATGGAACATTTCAATCTATTCGGGTTTCCTACTCAAGTCCACTATCCAATGTATAATCTAAAATATTGAAAAATGAGTGTTGAGGCACACACCTAACTACCCAAGGATTCCAGGAACAATGAATAGAGATGAAATTATCAAGATATCATATACATATGTATAAACATCTTTACACGAAATCATATCCACATTATCACTAATGTTTATTATCTTTTTTTAATACCCTTTACATGTCACACATGAAAAAATAACTATACCTTCATTGAGAATATTTTCCACATCAAAAATTCAACACACATAGGTCACATTTTTATTCCAAGGTTATTTCCTTCACGATTATTTCCATTTACACAAAACAGTTGAATGTTACTACCTTGAATTAACACGTTTAATTAATTATCTTTTAGGGGGTGAATTAAATATTGATAATAATTCACACTTTCCAAAATTAGATTGAAGTTAAATTTTAACATGAAAACATGCATGATATGGTTATAAAATTATGTAAAATATATTTAAATATCATTTTTATAAATGGTAACCATTTTTTATAGCTTATAAGTACTTAAAAATATCACATAATACTTCTATAAAAATAAAACCATTATGGAATTCAATCCATATGATCATACATAAGGAACCTTATACAAAAAATGATTCTTTTGAGGTTGAAAACCTAAAAGTACTTAACAGACACATGAATATATACATGAATATATATATATATCATTGGATACAACGTAAATATTAACCACATCATAATTAAATATAAAAAATGAATATATATATATATATATATATATAATCAGCACATACACATGCAGGTCACCTTTAACAATGATTGTATGAAGCTCTCCAAAAGAAGACCAAGGTATACATGAAAAATATTACAAAATTAAAAACTAAAAGATAGTTATATAAAATTGTCATATGAATTAAATAATAATAAAACATACCCAAAATCGATGAAGCACTCAATTACTATAACCCCATATTCTAGAATAGGCCTTAATCTAGAATCACGAAACCTAGAAATAAAAAACATACAAATATAAAACCACAAGAAGAGATATGGTTCAACCATTTGTCACAAACCATGTTAGAGAAAATGAATCCAAAAATAATTTTAAAATAAAGAGGAGGATATGAGGATAATAATACATGGGATGATCACACAAAAATGGAAGGAAGTGTGCCCCAAAATATGATCGATGAATGGATGGATCTGTGTAGTCGGGAGTCCCCTATGGGTATCAAACAAGATAGAGGATGGGTGAGGGAGTTAGTGAGAGGATGTACACCAATTTTTTGGAATAAACTAAAATAATTATAATCATCATCATCATTGTCATTAAAATAAAAAAATTATTAATATTATTTAAAATAGTTTTCCCTAATTTTGTAACATCTAGACACTCGCACTTTATTTGGCCACACGACTGGCCAAACTGTGTAGTAACTGTGTTCAATTATGTGAAAATTTGGACATCTCGTCCATAATGGTCACAAGGTTATGAATCCATATTGCATTAATTCGATAATTTATGTTTAAATCTTTAGATAAAACACATGACTTTGAAATGATTTCTACTAGTGGGGTGGTAATACTAATTTCCAAAAAAATGAAAATTCAAATATATTCTTTATTTAAACTCAAAATAATGGCTAATAAAAATGAAATAAATAAAAATTATAATATTATAGTGTTGGTGTGTTATATGGAATATCATATAAATTTTTTTATAAAATCCCATGATAGAATATTAACATATAATTTCCTAGAAGTCTCATAAAAATAGTATATAAATTTATTTCCATCATTTTCATCATTGGGGGGTTTCTCCCTAGATTCTATAGTGTTTATCTTAAATTTTCTTGAACATTATAAAATATATTTTTGGAATCATATAATATTAAAATATAATAAAAATTATTTATTTTTCTTTTATAAAATTATAATTTTTATAGAAATTATTTATATTTCAAGGTTATTTGTAAATTTTATATTTGTTAAATAAACAATATATTTTCATCATCAATGAATAAAATAGTTTAAAAATATTATTAATCATATTATGCATGTTTCTATTTGGTATTGGGTTTCGTATTTTTATTTGAAAAGATTTATAGCATTTTAAATCCCCTTTATTCTATAGAAAATGTATTTTAATTTCATTTTTTGTGTTGGGATTCAATGTAGGTTTTAAAGTTTCACCACCAAAAATTTGATTTATTATGATTCTAAAAATTCTATTATTGTCCCATCTCTTTCATCAATGTATTCATCAGGATTTTGTTTTCCCAATACATCTCTCAAAATAATAAAATAGTATTTTATGTGGATATAAAGGATTTCTATTTTTTCTGTATAAATTTTTTGTTGCCCAATTCTATATCTTGAATAGTAAATAAATGATTGGTTATAAAATATATATGTATATATTAATGTTATCATTAACTATCATTGGAATGATTATTATAAAATTTGAAAAAAATATCTTTTTTAGATTGATTTGTAGGGACTTTTATAATAAATAATATTGAAATTCTCACAAACAAAATTCATTGGTGAAAATAATCACTAAATGGTATGTTGAAGAAAAAAATATATATTTAAAATTTAATTGAGAAATAATTTGTTGCATTAATGTTTTAGAGTGTTGGATTACATAATTAATCATATAGCAATACAAATATCACTTTATGGACCTACAATCATATAATTTTAAATATATAATGTTGGGATTAGCTTATAATATTTAACATGTTAATGTATGTTACTTCTAAAATGTTGATAATTTGGGAAATAATTAAAATTAGATTCAATTCATTAATTGATTCTATAATAAATTATGATCCACATATAGAAGCATATATCTTACTCTAACTAGTTTATAAATGTCCAACATATATATATCTATTCATATTCAATTCAATGATTCCATGGTCTACGTAACTAAAAGAAGTTCTCATGAATCTATCCTAATATATATAAAAAAATATATTGAGTTTCCATAATAGTAAAACATTCATTATTTATTTTGAATGTTCTTGAATATGAGATAATTTTCATGATATATCATTTTCAATTAATTTTAATATCTAATAAATATATTTTTTTAACTGATAAAATATTTTTAGAAAAAATGATCCAATTAAAAAAAGAAAATTTATACGTTTTATTTGATCTTCATTGACTTATTTTGGATTAATATTAACAAAAACGAAACTAATGTCATGATGATATTTTTATGGATACTCACAAATTAGTCCAAATAATTATGGATTTTGGTGTATGAAACCATATTTTTTCTCACGACTAGATTTTGTATAAGGATATTCTACGAGATTATATTAATGGACATCATAAGATGAATATATTGACTTAGTTGTTCTATTATTAAATATGTTTATTTCATTTCTAAATGTTTTCCAACATTTGGTGTTAGTGATTGATTCAAAATAAGAAGGTGTTATTCTATAAAACATTATATGGAATTATACATTCCAAAATTTTATTGGTCTAAAGGTAAAACATTTGGTACACAATTTGATGAGATATAAAATATGTATTAAATCCACTTTAAAAACCCCACATCAATAGTGATAATTTAATGAGATATATGTTTTGTTAACCCCTTTTCAATATATTACCCTATATGAAAAATATTACATTATTATATCGATTTTATCTCAATAATGATATATGATATGTCTATAATATATCACATTTTCTATATTTTTTAATAAATAATAAATGATTTTTGGATTAACCTAATAAAATATAGAAAAAATTGAAACAAAATAATAATTTTTTGGAATGAAAATATAAATTAAATTAGAGTGTGGAAAATGTTTCAAAATCATTAATTATTGTAATGTGTATCAATTCACATGCTCTCTCATATTCGGTCTATAAGAATTTTTTATTTAATTTAAAAAACATCTTCTAAAATCATTTTTAGGCACAACCATATAAAAAACATTATAAAAATACCTCAGTATTATTTTTGTTTTCCCTATAACTTTATTTAATATATTCAATACCTCAAAACTATTAACCCTTATTATAATTCACAATGATCAATAAAATTACCTCCCCTAGATAATTTAAACAGAGAAACCAATCATTATATTTTATAAGATGGAACACCAATCAAAAAATATTACATAAAAGTGAATTTGAGTATTGATGTGACCCTTTACTTTCATAATTTTATTGAGAGACAAATATAAATAAATAACCTCAATAATAAAAATTAAAGTATATTCTGGTCCCCACTACTAGAGTTTCATAGGATTTTATCATTTTATGGGTATAATAGATGTCATTGTTCAACTTCTAATTGTCCTTCCTGACTTTCCAAATATTTATTGCAATTTGATAACTCCTATCTTAGAACATATATATTTTGTATAATTCTATTCGTTATTATAGATTGGTTAATCCTCATTATAAATATATGAAATTTATAGAAAATTATTTGAATAATTTTTATCATTTAATGATACCTCGACATTCGATGAAGGCATTTAAATTTGAAGGATTATGTCTAGGTTGTAGTTACCATGATACATTATTATTATCTAAGAGTATGCTATATTTTATATATATTGACACTATACATAAAAATTACCATTGATTCAATAAATGAACATTGACTATCCCCATACTTCAAAAAATGGTATCATGTGCACCGATCGAGATTTAATATCATTTGTTAATCATGAAATAATCACAAAATAAAAAACATAAGACTTCAAATTATTTATTGATTAATTTTTAAAAATATATTATTAAAAAAATTATTGAAATTTATCTAGGTAATGGGTTTTCAAATCATACTGACAAAAAGTTATATTTATTATTAAGTTATATGATGGAAATTTTTAATTATAAAATACCGATACAAATTTTAAAGTCAATTGAAACAAATGGAAAAGTCATATGACATCGCAATGTTATAAAGAATAGAATTTATATTATTTGGAATTATATTACATAATAGGATGAAACCATGAAATATATATACAAATTATAATATATTCACAAAGGATAATAATTATCGAATTTATGTTATACCGAATAAAAGTGAATGTCATATAGTACAGAAATAGTGCATATACCAAGTTATCCTAAGGTCTGAGAAAACATTGACATAGCCAAAACAAAATTTAGGATCCATATGGGTTGCTGATTATATCATGGAATCATAAAATAATAAGGGGGAATGTTTTCTACAAAAAAAAGAAATATAATATTTTACAAGGTAATATGGTATAGACTCCAAAGGGGGAAAGCACTAGAAACCAAAGGAGTATAATAAATCCCAAAATAGTAAATCAAATATATACTATGATGAAAATCCAAACATCCCTATATAATAAAAACAAACCATGTTCAGAGAGATCATTAACATACACAACCTACAAGTGGTGCTTCCCATTTTTACATACTTCACATAAAAATTATATAATTTCATATTAAAATGGGTTTTTTGTGAGGTATTAAACCAACTAGGGTCTCACCAAGTGTTCCATAAAATGTTCTGTAATGACAAAAATTATAGGTTCAATTAAAATAAAATATAGCATGTCATACTACCTCATTTTCATATTCAAAATAAAAAAAATTAAATGGATTAAAATCATTAAAAAAATATATCAAATATACATTTTATATAGAATATTATATTTAAATCAACAAGAATGACGAAAATAATTCTATAATAAATGGAATATGTACAAAACATTGAGAACAGGAACAATGTTCATTTTCAATATAGTATATTAGTTTATGGATAATATATTATCACAATTCTCATATTTCTGATTAGGGATAAATATGTGTACACACATCACTTAAGCTTAGGAATAATAGGAGTCATCAACAACCCATCTGGGATAAGATCATTGAAACTAGTTTTTTTAATGATTTCAAAACCAATCAATTTTTAGGGAATCATCATTGATGCATCGTTGTCCCAAAATAAATCAATAACCTCACATTCTCACCGGTTCCAAATCAATAAATGGGAAATCATATCATATAAAATAAAATAATATTATTTTATTAAATTTCCAAAATTTTAGTTTCAATATTATAATTAAGTATAATAAAAATAATTATTTTTTTAATAATTATATCCTTTAAAATAAAAGATAATTTATATGTATTTTTCATTTCAATTTTATCAATTTATTCAAAAATCAATTCGAAAAAATTTACATAAATTATATCATTTTTTAAATTACACCAAAATTTCTAATTACATTGGAATTTGTGTTTTTTAAAAAATACTTATCACTAGAAATAGAAATTCCAAAATAGAATTTTTTTTGTATTTATAAATCAATTGAATTATATTTAAAAAAATATAGTAAATAAAGATTGAAAATATATGGAAAACAACTATCAGAACCACCATGCATTAATAAAATACGAAGAATCCAGGCAAGATATGGGATTTCTAATGAATAATGAAAGAATCAGAAGTTAGGAAGTCGAATAATTTATCAATATTACCAAATTTTTGGTTTCGAACCATCCAATATGTGATGATCTATCTAAAACTACATACTAAGTAATGATATATCAGAAGAAAAAAATTGATAGAACAACCACTTACTATAACAGATTAAATGTAATCAACCATAATTCGATCATCAATGAGATAGGGATTTATGATTCAAAACTATATCATGATAGAATCTCAAGATATGGAATTTGGGATAGTGAATGTGAGAGTTGGATAGGATTTATACATGAGGATTCAGGATTATTCAATTAAAATTTATAATAAAATATTTTTGCGCTCAGAGTTTATTGGATGGGGCCCCATGTTCAGGAAAATTGTCTGGATTAATTGTGATCCCACTATAAACACACTATCCAAAGATCATAATTTCCCTTTGGTGGGAACATGTTTGTTCAATCTAAGTTCTATATATGAAAAACATCACTCTCTAGGGTTGTACAATTTTTATTGGAGGGGAAATATATTCTGGAAAACCATGATCCTACCATTAAAAACAAAAAATCATACAAAATTGAAAAAAACCACGATAAACAATCTATGAAAAACTAGAAGATATGCCCAATCAAAAAAAATTGTGAAGAAGTACCTGAAAGCATGTAATGATCTTTTATAAACATCACACCATATACAATAGTTTTCCTAAAAAAAGATGTCAAGTAGTATCCATACCAAAGAGATGAGGCCACTAAAAAATGATCAGTGAACCACACTCTTCTGTCACATAAGAATAATAACCATGATTCTATAGTATAAGGAACAACGACAACATCCTCCCATGAAGTAAATTTTTCTAAGAATAAAATATCTTTACCAGATTCTTAGTAAAAAACAAGTCAGGCTTAAAACCAAGATCACTCTCACTCAAAACATAAGATATATTAGAATGATACAACTGGATATATGATACATGGAAAAAAATATGTATTGACAAAACCATGATGGAAGTGAGAAATAGAAGACACTTTACCCACCTACTGAACAACCTCAAAAATTACCAGAAAATTAAGATAAATAATCCCATGAATCACAATCCACTAACGACACAAAATTAGTGATACTATCAATTTAAATTGGTCAACAATATAGTAACATCAATGATATATGATGATGATAAAAATTGGATTTAAACCTTCTCTGTGCTATCAAAATTCTCAACGAATCATCTAAATCTCATTCATTATCTCTTGGGCCATCCTCAGCCAAACTAAAGATATTTTCGCAATCTATAATATTGTTTTAATTTAACACAACCAATCCCAAATGGTCATCTCAAGCTACACCAAAATTTCCGACACATTAATGAAGCATGTCCATACTAATTTATACAAATATTTCTATTTATTCCATCAATATACATATATAATTTCTAATTTAAATGAACCTGTGATAGGATTACATCATTAAGGCCTCTAATAAAGTGATAGGAAAATCATTGATCTCTATAAGAGATTATATCTGATGAAACTCCATGAAAATGAAAAATATCATACACATTGATATCTATCATCTCCTTAAAATCTATTTTTAAAAAATATGGGTATAAATCAAGTTGATTTGGATAGAAATATAATAAAAACACTTATTTATTTATTAATTTTATTGTTACATTTAAAAATAACAACATTGTCAATATAAATATCATCTCACTTCAATATTGGTACTAGAAATGGATGAAGATATCCTAAAGTTATCTAGTTCTCTACATTGGCCTATTTGAATATATAAAAATGAGATACAAAATTATAAATTTTCTCGAATCATACATGGACACTATAATCAAGGTTGTATGTCATAAAACATTTTTTCACTCCTTGTTTCACATCCCATTAAGAATTATACAAATACCACATATTAGATTTACTTATTGGGAAACGTAAAATGTAAATGTTCTGGATATATAAGATAATATCTATAGAAAAATAATTTCAATAGTACATTCCCCACTATATATATAGTTCCAAATTTCACCAAATTAATCATCCAAACAATGCATTTGTGGAATAAACATTAAAAGATTATGGGTTAACAGAACATATTTAAAGAAAATATTATAACCAATTTTTCATACACCCAAATGAAACTATGGAAGAAATCCATCAAGTTCCACTCTTATGATGATTCCATCATAACCTAGTTCATCTGTTTTCTTAAAAATATATTTGAAATTATTTTCACTTTCCTTGTGGTAAGGAAATGTTGAAATAAAAACAATTTAGGTACTATATTGAATACCTCTAGTAGGGGTTCATATAATTCAATGGGAAGATATAACTCAAAATAATATAGTCAGAATACATCATAAAACCTTCTCCAAAAAGATAACACATCCAACTATTACGATAATACTTCATGATGTTATGCTAAAGGTCTCTGTTTGGATTTTTTTATGAGGACTACTATATCGATATCCACATGCTACCATGTAATCACATTTTTAATAATATAACCCAAACATGAACCTAATGTTTCACAAAAGACCACATAGAATAGAACAACCTTTAGAAGAGTCAACATCATCACATAACTGAAATTATATATTATATAAATAAAGGAATTGTTAAATTTATTATCCCATGATATAATTATTCCATTCCAAGTGAGAGAAGTCATCAAAGAAGCCGAAATTTATTAATTAGAAGTGACCATGAGATAATACAATGAATAATATATAAAGAAACATATCATTAAAAAATTTTATGAGAAATCCCATGACATAATAGAATTAATATTTTAATGTTAAAATGAGGTACTATTATCCAAGACTACATGTCCACATAAATTCACCCAATGAATCTATAAGTAACATTATTATATGTTTTCATAGATTCAGTGATTTCCCAACAATTCTCAAACATCTATCAGATGATGCACATGGTCCTCCTTCAACATAGAGTAAAACATGATTTCTTTAAAAAATAACACCATGAAAGAATCAACATTATATTATAAGATAATGATAATTAATTAAAGAAATCATTTTGGAGCACTTTTTAGAATAAATATCATTAAACATACTCATATTGGATAAAACTTCTCTATAAGGGGTTTTTTTAAATGTTAGATTACATTATTTTCAACTAGTGGTAACCATATTAAAGAGAATTGTTTGAGTAACCAGTTATCCCCTTTTATATAGTTATACGAATGATCTATATATGAAAAGTGGTTTATTTTAATTAATGTAACTCATTTGAGATTCTAGTAATTAACATAAAGCTAAACTATTACACTATATTTCTCACTAATGTGAATCAACAAAGCCAATGGTGCAACACTTGAGCATAAAAATCCATTTATTAAAACAATCATCCATTTAAATATGGGAATATTTAATTTAATCTAGTTTCATTTTTTAAGTTATATATACTTGTTTTATACAATAAATTAATTAATAAAAAAATTATTATACTGATAGAAAACCAAGAAGTCGTTAGAAAAAACATTAGGATACACTATGACATCTGAAAGAAGATAAATACCCTAATATTATTGATCTACAAAAAATGAAATTACTAATATTACTTTTCCCAACATTAAACAAGAAGTATCATCTATATTCAACTTCTAGTGGCATTCTCCCTAAGTGATGTACCATAACCCATTATGTATTTTAAACAAGGCATGTTGAATATCATAGTCAATTTGATCCTTATTATAAATGATAAAATCCATACTAAAAAAATAAATTTTTATATTTTTTGTCGATAAATTTAAAATACCATTTAATATCAATATTTTATAAATAGAAGACATGTGTAGGACAATAAATACCATTATCCCTCTACATTTAAAGGGGTGTATTAATATTCATCACTAAAGCAAAATATTCATATTAAAATAAAGAATTTTTACTATAAATGTTGATATAAATGAGTGATATAGAGTACTATGAAATAATGTAGTCATTAAATTAGAATATATAGAGATGGTACCTATTAAATTCACTGGACCTATATTAGCGTCTATATGATACTCTTACATAATGTTACAAATCATTCTTACAAATACATTTGTCTAAAAACCATTTTTTCATGAAGAATCTGATTTCACCATAGTAATTTTATGTGATAATGAACCTACAGAACTATGTGGTGTATAAAAATATTTAATAGTCATTAAAAGTATCTAGAGTTTCCATATGAATTAAATATCTAGGGTTACATGGTGAAAACCTTTTTTTAATGACCATTCCTAAAAAATTTCAAGCAAGGTAAAGGGAAATAATGAGGAACTCTAAGAGGTTTAGAAAACCCCTTATCTAAAAAACGACTATAAGACTCACCTTTTTTTCTTCATTCCTTTAACAGAACTAAAATATATCCACTATAGGGAATGTAAACTCCCCTAAACTGAGAATTACTATCTAATTCATGTGAAAAAAATAGATTCATATCCACCAAATTCATATATAAAGATATATTAAGTAAGAAAACGCGATAATAAATATCATGATAACAAACCATATTCTACTATAAATTATTCATATTCATATTCAACATAAACCTATGTATAAAAATAATTTGTAGGAAAAGTGGTATGTGTACTTCATCACAATCCTATCATCCGATTTGAATGAGAAAAAAATTCATAGCATTAGCCAGCACCACAAACTCTGGGTAGAATTGATCAAAAAATAACTCTTATGTCTTTCCAATATAACCCTCCATATTTCATGTCCATAAAAATAAAATCACACAGTTTCTTAGTAGGTACCACTATTATAAATGTGTCACATTTCCCCTATATCAAATCATGTGTTTATATAAAATGAAATAGAATATGTATATTTCACAACCAATAAACATCATATTGGTGGTTTTTGGAGACTTGAAACACTTGTCACTTCTAGAAAAGAAACTCAAGACCATGATTATCCGATTCATCCCACTAAGGTTACATTAATTTTTTATAAATGGGAATGGTAGTTGGTACCTATCCTAGAGCTTGAATAAGGTAATCTATAATCCTAACAATGTTATGGTCCATCGGGGGGGGTCTACACACTATGGTTTACCATCTAAGTCCAATTATGGCCTATTTATATGTCTTATTAAAATAATGATGCTACATAACACCAAAAAAAATAATGTATCAGAATATTATTCATTTAAACACCTCAAACTAGTGATATGGGAAAAAATTTCCCTTCAGATAGGATTTGATTACTTTTATTTCAACCTATCTGAATAATAATAAGTCAAAATAGTATAATTAGATCAAATTTTTTCACAATACACATTTCCAAAATAAACCATGCTGAAATAAGTATTTTTATTAGGATATATTTTCCAAAAGTCACTTGAAACAACCATTTATGTCCCAACAAGACATCTTATACTGTATACTAATATTAATGAATTATTCTAAACCTACACCTCAATTGTATTTTCACAAAATAGTTTGGATACCTTGGTATGTTGATACACGAGCTGATCACCACATAACTCAATTTACATTCCTAATACCCCCAGATTGACAAATATCTCTTGTAATCATACAATAATAAGAGAGAAGAAATTTTCTACACAAAAGATGGTGGATAAATTATTTCATGTATGCATGCTCAAAACCTCCAATCGAGAATTAATCGAAATCCAAGGGGGTAAAAAAACCAAATCATTACATCAAAAATGTACTAAGAAGAAGTCAAAATATCCCAAAATGAAATCAAAAAACAAAAATAAAAAAGAAAAAGAAAATTCACCACCACTATGTGGAACATTCCCTCTTCGTACGAATGGAATATAAAAATAAAAACACATGATTGGAAAGTTTGGTCGAGATACAAATCCTTTTAGGATCTCACAATGTGTTATAGGATAGATTATAAAATAGAAATCCAACCCATACATTAAATATGAATAAAAAATTCATGCCATAATATCAAATTTTTATATTTAACACAAAACATTCTTTTCATAAAAGAATGTAAAACATTTATAACATGTATTAAAAAATTATTTTATATGAAAAATTTATATAAATCAATTATCATTGTGAAATTGTTCTATAATTGAAAACATATATACAATAAATTAACAAAAACTACCACATTAATATTCCATGTAGTGAATTATTATTTCCTATAAGATTATAAAACATACCATATTCGTGATCATAGGTTAATATGTTTATAAAAATCCATTATCCTCCTGATGAATTGGACTTATTAGCAAGCAATCTGGGATAAAATAATCCAAACTAGTTTCTTGTTATAATGTTCATCATTAATACATTTCTGGGGTATAAACATACTAACATTCTTATTCCTATTAATATAATAACCATCCTGGATTAGTTTATCTCAATCAATCAAAAAAATCATATCATTACAAATAAAATCATTATTTAGAATTATATTGCCTAATTATTATTTTAAATATTACAATTCTATTTAAAAAATAGGGTTTCTATCAATATTTTCATTTTAAATTCAAAATTTATCGTAGGTTATCATCATTTTAATTTGAACCATTTTTTATCGATTCACTTCTTCAAGAAATATCATAAATTCAATCAGATTATAAAAAAAATCAATTCCATTAGAATGGGTAATATTCAAAAATACATTCCACCATTAATTCCAATACAAAATTATATCAACATTGTTGTTCATAAATAAATTTAAAGAAAATTTAATCAAACTGTAATAATAATGTTTTTATTATTTAGAAAATTTAGAATAGAACAATATTACTTTAATAAAAGACAAAAAATTGACACTTGTATTATGATTAAACAACAAATAATAAATGCTTCAATGGCCTTGAAAAATCACTTAGAATCAAGATCTCATTAAAAATAATTTATATATGTATAATACATGGTGATCTATGAAAATATAAGGATGAATGAATTAATTATTTCATAAAGTAAATATCGATTAGTACCGCATACTAGAAGATATTAATCACGATTATCCTCGCTTTAATCTACCAAGATAATGGGTTTTGGGAAAAAATTACTTATTGTGATCCTCATAGTTTGTGATGTTTTTGGTAGTTCATGTCTGTGTTTAATATGGGTTAAAAATGGTGGTTCAATATTATAAAATTAAAATTAAAAATTAAAACGTATGTCCAAACAGATTCACAGAGAGTACCACTTGGTTAGGCAACCCTTGGGCACTAACCATTCTCCCCCTATAGAATCACTCTCCATTGTACAGAATTTTTCCAAGGTGAGGGATCAATTTTGCGAAGCACACACTAGAATTGAAAATTATCACTATCTCGCATTCCATGTCTTTCACTTGAGGGGTGCACAGTTTGGGAACACCATGATATGAAATTGCAGCACCTTCAAAACTTGAAAAATTATCTAATTTTCACCCCAAACAAGTTGAGACAACTACTACCCATGGAATTATAAAAATAAGAGTCTATTATTAACTAAAACAAGTGACATGATGTTAATAATAAGTTGAATAATTAATTAAAATTATTTATAGATAGGTTTAAAAAATATATATTTCACACCAATACATATCATTACATGGATTGTTAAATTAATTCAATAAAAGATTAAATTTTCAACAAAAACATGAATAAAGAAATTATCACTATAATTGAAGAAATATTTATTGCAAAGAATAAAACATCAATTATATATTAACTGAAAAATTATTGAGTATTTTAAAAATAATAAAAAACCATCCAACCGCACATAAGAAGTTACACTAGTGCAAAAACACATTTTAACGTCGGTTTTTTTATTTTTTTACATTGGTTTTTAACAGATGTCTATAAAGGAGACATAAAAAATAGTGCATTTGACATCATTTTTCCAAAAACCAACTCCTAAAATAATTTTCATTCAGGGTTTTGACGTTGGTTTAATTAAGAAACTGACGCTGATAAACTATTTTTGACATCAGTTGTAGGTAAAACCGATGTCGAACGTCAAATAATATCTGGTATTAGGATTTCGTTTTGAGTAAAACTGATGCCAAAAAGTCTTTTTTCAAAATATCAGTGTTGGTTTTTGAAATAAACAACACCGTAAGATAAATAAAATTAAAAATATATCAAAACATACCATTCCAATAAAATAAAAACCCCTATAAAAAACCATATACAAAAATCAAACATTATTTAACTTTCAATTCATTTGATTCAATGAAAAATTTAATGATCAATGCATCAATAAATCTTATAAAAAAATATACAAATATATTGGAAAAGAAAGTTAGAGAACTCAATGAATTCTAGTTAATGATCAATAAATCAATATATCTCATTATGGAATGTATTATGCTTCTTTTAATGATATTTTTTATTGAATGTATTACCACACCTAATGAAGAAATATTTTGTAGTCGGAACAAGTGGACCTTCATGATATGATTATACTAGTGTGGTTGACCTGACACGAAAAAATGACTTTGATGTAGGTATGAAAGGCCTATGGCTAGACATAAAATCTAATTCATTATGTAAACCATGTTCCATGCAAGAAATTAATGTCATGTAGATATCAACTACATGTTCACTCGTTATTATTTTGGTTTGAATCAATACACAATGTGTTAATGATACCATGTAATATGTTTAATGTACTTTTGGATGGTTCTTGGTCATTTAGAATGTCTTTCTTATCCTTTTGGAATGGATTTGTAGCATGTGTGACATGGGATCATCTTAGCATGGACAGTACATATCCTCTCATCACATGGTTGATTGATTGTTTCTTCTTTCATATTTCAAGATTAAATAAAAAACCTTCGTGGAATGTTACAAAAAATTTTAAAAACTCCAAATAATAAACTTTCAAAAGAAATTAGAATTAAAATACTCATACATGATGTTTATGGCATGCTCAATGTTGGATATTATTGAAGCATTCATTTTATTATAAGTAGGTTCAAAAACCTAATATATCAAAAGAGTTAGTTTTTTGAAACCAAATGTAATATTATTTATAAATATTAGAATATACATACCTCAAATCCTTATCAGACACAACAAATAGATATTAAAAATTTATTGAATATGAGTAATATATGATTAGGAATAAGATTGTGAATCATTGAATGCATATACTAAAATTGAATGATATGAGATAAAAAATAGAATAATACGGAAAGAAATATAAAAAATTAATACAACTATCCTTATTAAATTTTGTAGTTTACACAGTTGTGATTTTCTTATACATGAATCGTCGAATATAATAACCACATTAAACATATCCATTTTTATGATGGAACTATATTTATAAAAAATTAAACTGCTAATAAAAATTAATATATAAAAAAAATACAAACAAATGCTAATATAGAAACTAATTACCTGTACTCCCACATATTTGATTTTATTTAGTGTCTTTATCGATTTGTATTCCATGTTAAATTTATTCAATGATATACATTTTCGTATATATGAACTAATAATACATATATAAACAGTGTGAATAAAACATAATGTGCCTATACAAAAACACACCCTTCTAATAAGGTGGAATTTTTTTTTACGAACATTCCCTGATAAAGTGAAAAACCAATATATGGTGCATTCACTTGGGTATAATACACGCAACATCCAATGCCCCCTACAATATAAAAATTCACAATTAATGGCATTATAATGATCATTAGGTCATAATTTCTATTCTTACTTATCACGAAATGAAATAAACCATCAATTAATCTTTTTATGTGAAAATATCTGACGCGTAGATGCAACTCTTTAAGGATTCTTCAAATGTTTCACTTCTATGTAAATGAATTTTAGATCTATAAAACCATAAATGTTTGTGCATTAATTTTTTAGAGGAAGCGTGTGTAGATACCTAATTTAAAACGAATATATAGTTAGTCAAATTAAAATCGTCTTTTATTAAATATATATAATTTCAAATGTCAATTTACATACATGGTAAACAACTACACAACATTTAGGATGAAAACATCAAAATCTACTAGATGCCTGCTATCTTCTTTGTTTAATCTCAATGGATATTCTCTTCGGTATATATAGTTTGTCATCTGATACTCGTAGATGTAATTCAATGAAGAAGATTCCTGAGATAAGATTTATATCCGATGATAAATATATGAAGTTTCTACAGTTGATTGTTCCTGAACATTTTGTTTTAGTGGTGCAGCTTCTTTTGCTTTCAGATAACCCTATATAAGTTAAATTTCATAAAACATTATAATTAATATTGAATAAATCATATTAAATAATTAAATAAACACATACATCATATTAAATATAACAATGAAAACCGGTTGTCAAATGTAAAAAATGACCCACACAATCCCTAACTCAAGTGATCTCCACAGTGGAAAATGGTAGTAGAACAGTAGGATATACAATTTCGAGTACTGATACTCTAACCTGAACCATCTGTATAGGATTATGATATATAAAATCCTCCAAAAAAAATACACGATTGTTAACGCAATAATATGTATATGCAGATCTCTAGCAAACAACACACAATATATGTTTTGGTCTGAAGGAGGTGGTGGAGAATCAATGTAAGTAGATGGGGCATGGTAGTCCGGGTGAGATGGTTGGGAAAGCTGACAAATGAAAATTTTATGATAGTGTTAATAATCTATAAAATAGAAACATTGATAAAAAATAAATAATATACATGGAAAGGCATCTCATATGGGTCGATGTAGGCAGATGGGGCAGGGCAGTCTAGATTATATGGTTAGGAGGTCTTAAAAATTAAAATGTTATATTAGTGTTTATAATTTATAAAATATAAAAATTGATGAAAAATAAATAATATACATGGGAAGGATAATCATATGGTGAATATAGGAATATGGTCTAGGGTAGTCCGGGTCAGCAGGTTGGTATGGATAAAAAATGAAAAATTTATATAATGGTTTATAATTTATAAAATAAAAAAAATTATGACAAATAAATTATATAAATGGGAAGGATTCGCATATGGGGTGAGGTAGGTAAATGGGGAAGGGTTGTCTAGGTGAATAGGCATGAATGAATAAAAAATGAAAAAGTTATATTTGTGTTTATAATTTATATAATAGAAAAATAGATGAAAAATAAATAATATACCTGGGAAGAAAGATCATATTAGGTAGGGTAGCCAAATAGGGCAGGTTAGTCTGGGTGAGTAGGCTTGGAAGTCTAGATAATGAAAATTTTATTATAATTATTTATAATTTATAAAATAGAAAAATTTATGAAAAATAAATAATATACCTGGGAAGGCTGGGCAGACTGTGACTATCTTTCCATGTGTTATAACAAGGTCTTCTCCACTACTACTTGAATTTTATCACACATAGAGTGTTTCATATATTTCATCTCTGCTTTTAAGGATTCTATTTCCAGGACTCTGGATTTCTTACTCTTACTAAAAACCGTCTGAATACTAACACCTTCCTGATATCCTCTAACACAACTCGGGTGTTATGCCTTTCCTAAAGCATTGGCTAGGATGTACATCCTACCCTCAGGGATAAAAGAGCCCTATGTATCCTGCTCTTGATTTTCATCCTGAAATGAAAAATAAAAGCATCATATAAGCATTTATAATTTAAAAAACAATAAAATTGATAACTAATAAACAATATTTACTTACAATTTTATTAGAGTCATCCATAAGATACTATTCAATTCCCTTTATTCTTTCTCATTTCTATTATTGATGGTGAGTGGGAGGATACAGAGGACCAAATTGGACCTCTTCTAAACCACAACTAAATCAATCTCTTAATGTTTCAATTTTTTATTTAGTCATTTTTTCTCTAAATACAAGTACCCTCCTTATGATAAAGTATAAGGGTATACATTTATCAATAGTATCTCTTGATGAGATCTCATTGAGACATATTATATAAACGTAAAATACTAAGAAATAAGAAAAATATATAATAAAATTTACAATATAAAAAAATTATCATACATGAAATGGTCTTTTATTACGACTATCAACAAACCAATTTCATGTATCTATATATATATATGGTTACTTGAGGGATGGGTTTTCAAAAATTATCTTTCCAAAAACATAATTTTTTCAGTTTTATTTTAAAATCTCTCCATAGAACCTCTGCCAAGGAGGCATGTCTGTTAAGTATTTATTTGATTTCCTCAAAATTAAATGTCATCTGTAATTGAATAAATTGAACATGTCATCAAAAATATAAAATATTAAAAAATTGAGATAATATAAATCAATTAATATGTTTTACAATCCTAGCCTCCCAAATTTGTCGCATCACCATCCTTTCCAGTTACTTCCAATTTAGATGTAAAATACTAATACTGTAATGGATCTTCATTTCTATATAATAGGAAAACTGTACTGAATTATGGACAATTGAATTATTGTCATCATCAAAATGGGTGTGTACTCTATCATCTCCATTATCAAGTGATAGTTTTGGTAAATGTGTAATACTATGTTTACTATATTGAGAATGTTATTTTGAAGAAGAAACATGATATGTCTACTCTACCAAAGATGCATCGGTATTCTTGAAAAAAATTGTAAAGTAATAGTTTTATTTCATTAGATAATTATATTTCTGAATATTTAATAATATGTAAAAATAGATGTACATCGGTAACTAATCCTCTCTTTTTGTATTTAAATTTTCTACTAGAAAGTGTAATGAAATTTTTTGTACATGCATATCATTAGAAAATTTAATATTTAGAAACAAGGAAGACAAACAATAAGTTAGAATAAAAATATTCAATCATTTGTAAGTTTCAAAAAATATATATATACATATTTACCATAATAATTAGGAGAATAATTTAGTGTTTTCCTACATTCCTTCATCATGATCATTACGTACTGGATGCACTGTGTCTGTCTTATACTCACTGTAATAATGTGGAAATTGTGTAATAGATGAATAAGGCTTATGTAAATCACTAACATCATCATCATCCTCCTCACCACCAAAATTGTATCCTTTTCCATGAAAAAAAACTGACCACTAATAATTTGATGGATCAATGACATAAAATACTTTCTTATCATGTGTCTCCATGATAAATAGTTCCTTATTATAATAATATTTTTTCTAATCAACTAGTTTAAAAGAATATTCATCAAGTTTTACACCACTATAATTGTCAACCCAATTACACTTAAAAATAGTGACTCGAAAATTAAAAAAATAAATATTTCATATGTCTTCTAGAACTCCAAAATATGGCATTAATGCTAAAATTGTGTTTTCATGTTTCGCACTCAAAAAATGCACTACTTCAGCAAAAACCAACACACCTCTATTTTGAACAGTACTCCATCCATCCATGTTTTTTTGTTTAAAATGTGTACCCATTGAAATCATAACCATCCCATTTGATCACATTAAGAGATGGTCCCCCTGAAACTCACTCCAATGTTTCTAATGCAGCTATATTTGGGGTGACTTTCCAATTAAACCATGAAACAAATGTCTTCCTATGCTCAACCATCATCCAATTTTTGTTTCTTTTGTGATATTGTAACATTAATTCAAAAATATGTGAGGATATTTATGATTGAACCTCATATGTGTTGTCTGAAATTTATAAATGTACAAGCATCACTTCATCATGTGGAATGAAATTTACCTTTAAACCTCGAACCCCTCTACCATCACTATCAATTACCAGATGTCGAGATATAAGAAGACCAATATGCTCAAACTCATACAAATAATCAGTACAGAACTCAATAACCTATTATGATACATATTTCTGAACAATATAGGCCTCCAGTTGATAAGGATTTTTAACATATCCCTTAAAATTTTTCATATATCTTTAAAAAGGATACATCCATCTTATATAAATAGGCCCACATATTCTTATCGCATGCCCTAAATGATTCTGCAAATAAACCATTATATAAAAACATGTGGGTGGGAAATACTTTTCTTGACGTCAATGAATAAGTGTTTCTTCATTAACTAACACATCTAAAAAATTTGGTCAACGACTTGTATACTAATAGATTTAAAAAAATTAAATAACCTGATGATAGTCTTTCTGATAGCTATCAATAATATTTCACACAATACTACTAGTAGAATTTATTGTATCAACACACAGAAATCATGAAATTTCATACCTATTAATTTACAATCCTTAAATGACACCAAATTATTCAAATTTTAAGAAAAACCCCTAGGTAATTTAATACCATGAAGACACTGAAAGAAACTCATATTTTCAATCTTGCTTAATGTGTGATAAGGAAGAGGTAAATATGTTCTGTTTCCTTTCACAGTATGTGCTAACTCCAAATGTATTCTCATTAGTTTCAAGTCCAATCTAGATTTCAATACAAATATTTTCATTCCTTTTATGTCTATCAAAGTTCCAATCAAACTGCCCCATATGTTTTTCTCAAGATGCATAATATCGGTGTTATGTTTTATCTCTAAAAAAATATAATATGGTAGTTCCAAAAAAATAAACTGCTTCTTCCAGATATTTATTTGAAGACTTGAACTTCATTTCATTCAAAATGTTAAATCAATAAATTTATCCATGTCATAACATTCTTCAGCTAATAATTAATGAGGGGGAAGGATGTATTCTTGTAATCCGTTAAATACTTTTTTCAATCTATGAGAAGGATGATCAATTCAAAACCATCATCGATGTCCCATGTACACTATCATTCTTCCATTATGCAATTGATAATATGAAGTATGTTCTTCACAAATAAGACATGCTTTATGTCCCTTAACACTATATCCATATATGTTTTCATATGCAGGAATTTCATTTATATTGAACATTATCATAGCATGGAAAAAATACTCTTTCTTGTATACATCAAAAAATTTAAAACCCGCCTCCCATAGCAATTTCAAATAATCAATCAATACTAAAAGACACACAACAATATCATTTCCCAATTGTTTTGGTCCAAAAATCATCAATCTCATCATAACATATTTATTTATGATACGTAGATGTGGGGACATGTTGTAAACTACATGAAAAATTGACCATTAACTGTGTTGGCTACTTAGACTCCTATATGGACTCATTCCATCAATACACAATCAAATTCTCATATTTTAAACTTCACTTATAAAATCATGAAATGTCTTATCAAAACTCTTCCACGGTGGTTAATCAGAAGGTGATGTAAGTTACCATCAAATATGCGCTCGTCTAAATTCCTTTTTAACCTTTTTGCATCAATTGATTTTTCAAATACATGCTTCAAACGAGGAATTATTGGAAGGTACTAAATTGTTGTAGCAGGATTTGGGATTGCGGTTCCTAAAAATGAATCATAATTGAAATATTATAATTGAATGAAAAAAATATTGGATGATATCATTGGAATGTACAAAATTGATTATTCCTGACATTAGATGACATCACCTAAGAATGAATTTCAGTTGACATTCCCATCTATCTTATAGTGTGATGTCCCATTTGTAGCACAACTTGATAAATTTTCATTTTTTTCCTATACAATACACAATCATTGGGGTATGCATGTATCTTTTAATACCCCAATCCCATTAGGCATAATATTTTATTCACCTCATAATTGGAATTTGGAATCCTGTTTCATTCTAGAAGTATATCTTTTAATAGCTCATGTAAGTCGGAGACACTTTTAACACTCCACCCTTTTTTTAAGTTAACTAATCAAAAAACTTCTAATAACACTGTATATTTACTGCTAACTGGGAATAATGGTTTCCCAGAATCTCTATACAATCGATCAATAATTACTGTTATTTCGATTGTTTCACCACCTAAATCATGAATTAATTATTAAATATGATCATCTACCAAGTTATGAATAATTTCATCAACAGTGGATATGAATTTTTTGTTATTTAACCATTCCAAGTCCAATGTGTATAATTAAGGCTAAAACCATGAAAAATGAGATGGTCCTTGATTTATCTATTGTTTAACTTTCTCATATTTTAATACATCACACATGGACAGAAAATCAAAAAAATTCTTTGAAGATATATTTTAGAAAATTATAAGAATTCATCAACTCCTTTTTCATTTTCACTTGTGGTTCATCTAAAATGTATCCAATTACGATCCATTCAATATTTTTTATCACAAAATAATTGTTGAATATATTAAAACATATATACAAATATAGTTAAAGATAAATTGTGAACAAAAACACATTCCATAAAAAATATGGATAATCAGAAATAATACGTGAGATATGAAACACATTTAAAAACTGTAAACATTTTATTTTAATATTATATACATGTGTTATATTGATATTACAATTAAATTATAATATAAAACATCTAAAATTTATCAGTTCATTTTACATTGTCATTGCATTATTTTGATGTTCCTTATGTCAAAAGTATTGAATATTGCATTATTATAAAGGGAAAAATTACTTATTATTAGTAATATAAAATAATAATTTGAAAAATGTTCATATTATAAGTGAAATCATTCTTAATACTCTCAAAATTATGACAGATGAAATTAAATATGTAACTAAATTGATATATATTACAACACATTTAGGTGAGAGAATAATAGAATCATTTTAAGTATAATAAGTGGTTCTGGAGGTGGGCTTTGGGGGTTACCCACATCATCACTGTAGACCCATGAGGGGTTACTAGTGGGGGAGAGATGTGACAATGTGGCATCAGAGATTTCATATAAGAGTTATAGCAGCAGATGGATCTAGAAACTTGTAATGATTGCATGGGTAGGTTGAGAAATGACACTAGTAGATCCGGGTGCATGATATAGGCTATGGATACGAGTTAGGATATATGATTTTATGTCCCTACATGATTCGATGAATGGATGTTTACTTAACCAAATGTCCCATTGAAATGGTGCTACTTTTAGGGTAAATACATAGTAAAGGTACACACATCATGATTGTTTAAATTTTTTTTAATAAGGGATTATTTTTGGAAATTAAATGATCTAAATTAAATTAATTTTATTAAATAAATTATGTGCTACAAATATTTCATAAGTTTGTGGGTATGTGTGAATAAAAACATATTAATTTTTCTAACACCTCTTTTAAACATGTTTTGGTAAAACGTGGGAAAATACAATAGCCACGTTTTTAAATGAAACTAAAGTACTATAAAGACATTGATAAATAATTTTGTATAGTGACATTAACTAATCTAGGAATAATTAATTTCAATTCAAGCAAGTAATAAGAGGTGACATATCATAACCAATCTATATCAAAAAGATTGACTAATCACTCTTAGGGATGACTATTAACTATGTTCCAACACATTTTAAATAAAATATAAAATAATATTTGATAAAAATTTTAAAAAATAATGTATAAATGATTTATCTTCAAAAAAATGTAAAAAATTCAGAGTTCAATACGAAAATAAATCCCCAATCTAAACAATGATCCATATAATGTTTTGGAAAATTAAACTCTTCAAGATCTAGACAAAAAATTTATTTTAACAACAAAAAATAAAAATAAACAATTACCTAAAATCAATACATGGTTTATAGTCTCTCAAAATATCATTCAGAAGAACAAATGATCTATAAAAGATTAAAGAAGAGAATATAATGAATAGAGCAGACCACAGATCCTGAAAATAGAAGAAAATTGTAAACAATAGGGTTGGAGTTCAAAAATAAAGCTTCGAAGTTATCGTGAGTAGAGAGTCACCACCGTGGGATTATGTTTCGAAGAATGAAGAAGATGAATTTTTCCTAATCCCATCAATTTTTAATTGTATTTCTGAATCTATTTTTCTCAAACCTGACGTCGAAAAAAAAAATTACTTTTCACGTCGTTTTTTACCAAAACTGATGCGAAACGTAATTGGTATTTTTATTTTCTGGGTCGGTTTTCCCAAAAACCAACACCAAATTGAAACTATTGAATAAATTTTCATTAAAACCGATGTCAAAATCATATTTTATTTTATTTTTGGATTCATATTTAACATAAACATACACCAAAAATTGTTAATTTATGGTTTTTAGAGACATTTTTACAAAACACGATGCCCAAAACCACTCATAAAAATTATTGGGGTCGTTTTTTGAAAAATTGACAGCAAACATTTATTGCAGTAACCATCAATGCCGGTTTATAGAAAACCGATTTTATTAATTCGACATTAAATCCCATATTTCTACCATTGTTATTATTAAATGAGATGCATTTTCTAGACATATCAAGGGGGTTTAATGTAATATACATGTTTTAAACTACTCTAATAATATCAAACAAAAGTGTGTAATGGATCCAAGGAATATACATGAATTAATGGTATCATATGTAGGGAATTATTAATAGTTTATGTTAATAAAATTATATCCTTAACAATGTTTGTGTAGAAATTACATCTGATATTTAATATGGTTATAGAACTACGAAAAAAACTAATAGAAAGAAATGTCTAAATCCCATTTAACATGGATCGATACTGCATCATGATAGATTAACCATGACCATGAATAGTGATGAAATCACTGATAACTAATCCCCTGGGTCTCTAGCATTACCCCCTCGTGAATCCAAAGATATCCGACCAATCAATAATTATCTTTTATCCTCTATTTGGGGTTACAACATATCTAGTAGACTTAATAAAATGATATATATGTAAATAGTTATGTGCATCATCAATCTATTAAAAAACTCAATGTGGGAGAGTTCCCTCAGAGTTTATAGAGCGTATCCAGACTAACCACCAGGATTCTATTCCTGATCTGTAGAGTATTCCTCGTGTCATTATTTCCATAAATGTGTTAATTTCCCTCATATTTCAATTCTATAATATGTGGCTAAATAGATATTTGACCCCAATTTCCAATCAATGTTTTTTACCCCCACCATAGAAAAAGAGTTAATGAAATTATCCATTTTTAATATATTGTGATGTAACCTCAATGAAATAATTATTGATGAGAAGCTATGATTACTCCCATTATCCACCAATGAATAGAAGGGAAAATGTTTCTTTGCATGGATATAAAAAATAAGGAAAATTAGAATTCAGATTTACCCCCTTTTACAAGAAATTATTGTCTATAGAAGTAAAATGGATCCAAATAATTCATACATTGAAATTTTAAATTAAATAGATATTTTAGAACATGATAATATAACCACATTCTTCTATATTTTGGTTTTCCAATGTTACATGTCGATGCACCTTTTGATAAGGGTTCCATGATGATAAGCCTTTGATAATTCATTTTTCTTTTACATATGACATCCAAATATAGTTGAATATGTCAAGTTTATACAAATCCAATATATCATACATTAAATAAATATTATATCCATTTTATATTAATTTTATATTTGGAGTAGGGAACCATGGAAAGATATTTTTTTCCAACCCATTTCTATATCCTTATGTACAATTATTCACTATATACAATCAAAATTTTGTGAAGATGGATGTCAGAGATATTCCATTGGATTGAAATCTAGAAAATAATATAAATATCCCCTTTATTAAATTCATGTACATCAAGCATATCCCCATGAGAAACATTGAATTATGGGACGGACCATTCAAAACCACCCACACCATCTTATATTATAGGTGATGACAAATTATTTAGACTCACATTTAATTAATGCATTGTTTTAAAATTATAAATTAAAATTTATTAATTATTTTTTCTATAAAATTATTTCAATAAATGGTGGTATTTAATGACTATTCAAGTGGTAAGTCCTTTCGAATTAAATTATAACTTTTCTGTTATAGGTAACTACTCAAGTAGCTCATTTAATTGATTAACATAGATAAGTTTATTGTCTATATATCAATATTATACACAATGAATATTTTTCATTATAATATATATAGATATAATGTTCCATATATTTAACCCCTAGATTTAAATTCAAACAATATCCACTTTTATAGTGATAAATCAACATTCATATTGTTCTATTGAGAAATTCGATGATACTTTTTGAGAGTATTGATATTATCATTGAAATTTAAATATAATATATTACTAATAATGTTATGTAATTACATGTTCATAATTGAAAAATATTATTGAGAAAAATCAATAATTATTTTTAGTGGAGGATCTATATTCATATAGAATTAAAAGATGACCAAAACTGTTATAAACAGATCACATTAAAGAATTAAGAAGCATAAATCAATTCTTGGATTTTATCTTCATATTGTTGAATTGGACTATAGAATGATGTGATTCTAATATTCATTCTATTTCATGTTCATGAATATATATATATATATATATATATATATATATATATATTTGCTGATTTTTTTGATGGATGAGGTCTAAAAAGCCTATACTCCATGGATAGACTTATATGGGACAAGGAATCGTTAAATTCAATTTAAGGGAGATAAATTTTATGGATATTGTCATCCCATGATGTCTTCTTCGAGAAAAGTGTAACATTACAAAATAAAACAATATAACATCAATTAATTTTAGAGAGAAATGATTTTTAAAGGTGATATTTGAGCTATGGGACATCCCACCCCAACATAAAAGGTTGGATCAATAGAGATTTCATACCACCACTACACTGTTGATGATACTAAGGATCCTCTAAAATGAGTTAGAATATATCATAGTATAGTGAAACTATGAAATTTATTTAAGATCAATGGATTCAAAATCATGTTTTTGATGTGATAACTCAAATTCCATAAGTCATATATGAAGAAGAATAATTATATAAAATGGTATCATGTTATTAATTCTGAAATGTCTTCATATGTTTGTTTAGTGTTGTTAAATTTTACAGTTAATTTTATTTTCTAATACTATAAATTTTAATTTAAATTTATTATTCCTAATAATATTAAAATTATAAACGTCCTATTAAATAATTATACACATTTATAGAAAATATCATGTAAGGAGATGATGAAAAATGAAATACACTATTCTAGAAAGTGGAAGACTTTTCATAATAAGAGAAACATTTTTATTATTCCTATTGATGGATTAAATATTGATTATTTTTTTATACTGGTCTAATAGAATTTTATTAATATATTTATGTTGATGTCATTGTATTAGTATTTCTACAATTAATTTAGTGTAATAGGAAGGATAAATAAACATGAAATAACATAGTTATTATAGATACCTTTTCTTTAGATATCATGTCACAAACCCCTCCCCACAATGTGTACACCTCTAGGGCCATAAATGGGAGGAGAGAGTTAGAGACCCCCCAAGACTCACCTCTAGTAGGCCCCGAGATAGTGACTAGAACAGAGGGTATGTTAAACACACATATGGGTGGCTTACCCAATAAAAGAAAACATGAAAATGAGAGAGATAAGATATACAGAAACCAATTCCTTCCCAGAACACAATGTATATGAATCCCAAGTACATATATGTAATTTCATGAAAAAACTACTAAAACTCCAAAGTGGAAACTGAAATTACCAAATGAAAGTAAAATAGCAGTGACCGTGAATCCCAAAAAGATTGTCCAACCCCAAGATAGTTGTATCCAGCCTGACCTATAACCTATTCCAAGATACTTAAAAACTATTTATATAATGTGGTTGAATATAATAGTATAATTACTAGGATCTTCATCATATCCTCTTTTGAAAATATAAAGAATCTAACTAAAGCACTGTGAACCAAAAGTAAAACTGACTCAACACCTAAATAGGTATACTCTGTTTTCGTCCTAACTATGGAAACTCTTTATAATTATCTCATAAAATATTATATAATATATAAAATAATATCAAGGGTACACCAATACCACTTCCCCACTGGGTTGCTGTTTTTCCACAATGTCGCGCATCCGGAAGATTCTCTCTACAAATGGGCTTGCCCGAAGACACTAGGGAATAGAACCACATCACTGACCCCATACAACTCACCACCAGAAACACACAACCAAAATTAATTAAGTACTTTGTAGGAACCACCAAATCATTCATAGAGTGCATCATATATTGGTTATCATACCTCAATCCATTACAAACCATACATCAAGTAGGAATCTGTAAGCCATCATATCCTACACCCATCACACCTATAGTAGTCCATAGGAAACTATATCCAGAATATATGTTTGTAATATAACCGCAATACATTGTAGACTTTTATACACATATACAATGATAATTGAAAATCATTTATACAAGTACTAGTAAATACCAAGAGATGAGATCAGGGCCTAAGTGTGTAGTAAACCATCCATCCTCCCATCGAGATGTTTAGGAAAACACCCCCATCACATAAAATCCACAGGGTGTCAATATCCCTAACTGAAATGGTTGATTATATTATATAAACACAACAATTACATGGTATAATATTTCCCAGAACCAAAATATGGGAAACACCTATTCATAGACTCAACTACAACTAACGCTTCTCCAAATCCTGACCGTCACTACCAATACTAGATATAATATAAGCACAAAACCTTTAAAAGAGATATATTATGTTACTTATCCATTTTAATCTTTTGAACATTACATTAATCCATTATTTATACATTAGATAACCATTTTCTGAACCCATATTATAGTTTATTACCATTCCAACAATGATCCATTCTCTCTAGGCATAACCCAAATGAGTCCACAACTTTTAGAAATTATAACCTCGATATTAAATACCAGCTAGATCCAACCCCATGGGTTAACATAATTAATTAATTAATTCATTAAAAACATTATTAAATCTCCATAATTCCATATATTCTTGAAAAAAATTCTATGATACCAAACACATGGGGATAAAAATGGTGAGTAGATGAACTAAAAGTAGATTCATTTCCAATAATATCATGAGTGTATACCCATCTATCCTTGATAAGTAAAACGGGGAATAAATATGGAATACACCCTGAATATTAACTTATTTTAGAAGAAGGGAAAGAAATACCAGCTACCTCATGTAGTGGGTAATGTAAATAAGATAATAAAACATCAGGTTCAATAAGAATGAAATATTCATATCAACAGATAATCCTATACTCGACAACTTCCTTCATCTTTGGTGTCCTCCCTAACACCCACATGTGTAAGACAATGCATCTCACCAGTCTAGGTGTTAGCTTCTACTGCAACTACTAGGCCTCCCTACCCTCACAAACCAAAATATCCCTCCAAGATTAGTTATCCAAGGCCCACACCACAACAGATGTATCTAGAAACATACAATATATCAACTCGGTTCTTGGCCCAAAATAAGGAATTTATCATTCACACACAACGACCACTCGAAGCTCAAATGAATAAGGTGATTGGTATATACAAGAAAGTGGGTACCTTTGTCACAACCCGTCCTCGGGGCCCATGCCGTGACTACCCCAAGCCCGCCTTCCATAGGCCAGGGGCTGGCGACTAGCACCAAGGCGTAAATCCCAGTAAAAAGGGAAGGCATTGCCTTTGTAAAGTAAAAAAGCACCTCAGAGTAAGCAAGCGGAAAAAGTAAACACTAAGTAAAAACTGGTACAATAGTAAGTACGGAAAAGTAAATGGGCCAGTATAGAAACCCAAACGGAAAGTAAAGTACAACTCGAAAGAAAAACAGCAACTGAAAAGTAAAAGCCGCTATGCCGAGCTGTCCACTGGAAATCCCACCTGAAGGGTGGGTACATATAGCTCCACTGCTCCTCGGGTCCCCCCGTCCGCTCCGAGTATGTCCCGCCCAGTGGTCAACCTCCAGGTACCATCCTGCTCCACAATCCCCCACCACGATCAGCGTTGTCCGTCGTCTGCAACCAACACAACGTAGTGCGGGCATAGCCCATGCAGGGGTGAGTATAAGCTACTCAGTAGGGACCCCGATACCCCCGAAAGTCTCCCAAAATCCACAAAGGATAAATAAAAAAGGAAAGATACAATCACAAAGTAACAACCGACACTGCTTAGGTATATGCCCATACATATACCTAAGTCATCAATTCCAGTACGCTCCAACCTCTGAGCCCAAGTACAACCCAGCCCACACAGGGAAGCATACGTATTCCACACAGGAAAGCAAAACGTAATCCACACAGGAAAGCAAAACGTAATCCAAACAGGATAGCACAACACAATCCACACAGAAAAGCAAAAAGGTTTCAGCTCACACAGGTATACTTCTTCGTAGACGATAGAGATGATCACTGATCCATCTAAGTTGTCAGACCCACAAAGGATCTATAGGTACTAACCCCCGCAAAGACCCACACAGGATCGGACCCGCACAGGATCTGTAGGCGTTGGCTCACATAGAACCGCTGAGCGCTGACCCACATAGGATCGGACCCACACGGGATCGGTAGCACTGATCCACACAAGATCGCTGGGTGCCGTAGTCGTCGTCGTCGAATCCACTGAGGATCTCTGCACAGTCATCGTCTCAGTCACAGTAGCAGTCGCAGCCAGCACTAGGGTTCCCGCACACAGCAAGCTCGTTCGGGAGGGTCCGCTCCACGAGCCGAGAGGCTGATACATCAACTGACACATAGTCCAGAGTTGATGCATCCAAAAGTTCCATATCATCAACAGGAACTCAACGTCATAGACGGCGCGTCAATCGGACGCCCGGTCTGAGAGTTATTGACTTTTTCATCCCAGGGGCCCGGTTGGTTTTTAAGGCAAAACCAACCCGACCTTACTCCACCTACGTCCAAACCTCGGGCGGAGTAAGACAAAAGTTTTGTCTCACTAAGAGAAACTCAACAAAGTCGACGGCACGTCAATCGGACGTCTGGAGCTCAAGATATGAGTGTTTCCGCTCCGAGGGCCCGGTTGGTTTCGTGTACGAACCAACCCGGACGACCTCAAAGTATTTCAAAATCTTGAGTGCGATATAACGAAACGACCATCTCGTTCCAAGGATCGCTACGCAACTGACAGTGTGTCGATCGGAGGTCGGTAGCCCAAGATATGGGGATTTGACCGAAAGTAGTCCGAAAATAGGGGGTCTGGGCCCGGCCCGGCCCGACCCAGTACCCCCTGGGTCGGCCGAACCAGGTCGACCCGGCCCGGGTGGAAACCCGGCTCGACAACCCGACCCATCCCAGAAGCTCGGCACGGCCGGCGGCGCGGCGGCGCGGCCAGCGCGCCGCGTGAGTGCGCCCAAGGGAGGGGCTACACCCCTCCTTTAATTTAAAACGGCGGCCCCCTTTAAGGTGTTGCGCCATGTGTGAAAACCGGGGGGTGTAACCCCCCCCCCCCCCCCACGGCTTTTCCCCTGTAAGGGCCGGTCGGTTTCTCGCCGCGGGACCCCGCGGTCCCGCGCCTTCCGGCGCCGGCGGGCGGAGTTCCGGCCTCCTTCTTCGAATTCTCCGGTGGGTGGTTTTTCCGGCCACTACATCCAGAATGGCTGCAAATTCGTCCGGCGTGGTGTGACGATGCCGCGTCCTTCTGCCACGGCCCGACTCCGGTCACGGCCTCGTTCATACCCTCGACGCAGCGCGACGGCGTCGCGTTTCTTCGTCGTGGCCCGCATCGTTCACGTCTCCTTTCGCTCAAGCGCGGTGAAATGATGCATTACCGTCTTCACTAATCAAAACGAAGAATAGCAAAGGGGTGAGGGGTGTCGGCCGTGTTTGTGCGGACCGATCCCCTCCCGTTATATCGATAGCAGTTGGCCGAAACATAAAATGTTTAACCTTCACAATTTTTAATTTAAATAAAAATTGGAACATGGCCGTCGGATTTATCTTTCATATTCGAAGGAAAGAATCACCAACTTAAAAAAAAAGGTCGAACCCCTACCTCGGTTTAAGGAACGGTGCACGTCAACAAGCCGCGGAAGACGAGCATCGTGGAGGTCGGGTGTTGCGGAAAACGAACGTCGATTCTGTTGACGTCGAGGTGCGTCCGAAGAGGAAACGTCGTTGGAGAAGACGTCGCGTTCTTCGGCGGAGATGTTCTTCGCTAAGGACGGTGTTCTTCGTCGGAGTCCGAGATATTCTTCACGTTCTTCGTCGAAGTTGAAGAAGAAGAAGACTTCCTTGATCATTCTCTCCAAAAGCTCTCAAACAACCCAAAACTAACCTAAATAAAATAAGTTCCCAACTTATTTTATTATCACAAAAAGGCTTTTGAAATTTTAAGAGTTTGAGAATCAAAACCCACACTTAACTCACTTAAGTCATTAACATGAGTTGTATAAATTAATGAGGAGTTAAGTTGGCAAGACTTAAATGGAGGGTTAAGGAGTTTAAAGGGGGAAGGTGAAAGGTTGGGGCTTGTGTGGGCCCCACCCTTTCAATTATCCTCACATGGGATGTTGGGTGGATGTGGACCCCACCACCAACTTCCCATGGGAGAAAATAACCACCTTGATATGAAATAAAATTGATCCAACAATTTTATTTACTTATTAATTAAACCCCATTAATTAACTTCTTCTCCCGCACAAACGCAACTACAGTAAAGGTTCCCTTAAGCGATTACCGGCATTGCGAGTTCATCGGTTCCATAGGATTTCAATTCCGAGCACCGGTTCAAAAGATAGGAAATCTCGCTCGTTCGTTCACTGAATGTACCCGAGCCAATCTTCGGAAATTGATTCCAGGCACTCCGGGACTCGGAATCAAGTGTCGTCAGAAACCGCGTTCTTGTAAAATTCCAAAGAAAATTAAAAAAAATTCCCTTGAATTTTACGGGTCTTTACATTACTCCCACCTCAGGGCTTTACGTCCCCATAAAGATAAATCAAAACTAGGGAAACATATGAGGGTACTGAGCACGCATCTGAGCCTCCCGCTCCCAAGTGCTCTCCTGGAGGTTCCCGTGCTGCCATCTGATGCGCACTAGATGAATCGACCGTCCACGTAGGACCCGCTCCTGTCGATCCTCGATCTCAACTGGAACCTCCGTAAAAGTCGCAACATCGTCAACGTCAAGCTCCCCATGGTCAATGATGTGAGTCGGGTCGTGCACGTATCTCCTCAGCTGAGATATGTAGAAGTCGTCGTGCACTCGGTGCAACTGAGGTGGTAGAGCCAGGTGATAAGAAACCTCTCCAATCCTACAGAGGGCCTAGAACGGTCCGATGAAGCGTGGAGACAACTTGCTGCCTCGGCCAAATCTCTGTAATCCACGTCAGGGTGAGACACGCAAAAAGACGTGGTCGCCATCCTCAAACTCTAGTGGCCTCCGCCTCCTGTCAGCATAAGACTTCTGCCGGCTCTGAGCTGTCCTCATCCACTCCTGGATGACCTGGACCTTCTCTGTCGTGGCCTGGACCATCTCTGGCCCCACAAGTGTTGACTCCCTAGGGTCTGTCCAGCACAAAGGAGATCTACAAGGTCGTTCGTACAACGCCTCGTATGGTGCCATCCTGATGGTGGAGTGGTAGCTGTTGTTGTACGCAAACTCCACCAAGGGTAGGTGGTCCTCCCAAATACGACCAAAGTCGAGAACTCATGTGTGGAGCATATCCTCGAGAGTCTAAATGGTCCTCTCCGTCTGACCATCCGTCTGATGTTGAAAGGTTGTGCTCAAACGTAGCTGCATCCCGATCACCTCCTGCAATCTCTTCCATAGCTGGGAAGTAAAGAGATCATCTCGATCGGAGATGATAGATGATGGCACACCGTGAAGCCGCACAATCTCCTGAACGTAAATTCATCCCAAGCTCTCCACTAATCCATGCTCTCTGATGGGTAAGAAGTGAGCCGACTTGGTGAGTTGGTCGACAATCACCCAAATGGAGTCGTGAACTCTGGAAGTGCGTGGAAATCCAGTCACGAAGTCCATAGATATTCCGTCCCACTTCCACTCCAGAACCTACAAGGGCTGTACCAAGCCTTCTGTTACTTGGTGCTCAGCCTTCACCTGCTGGAAGGTGAGGCATCGAGAAATGAACTCTGCCACATCCTTCTTTATGCCCGGCCACCAGTGCTGTCGTCTGAGATCCTGGTACATCTTCGCCACTCCAGGATGTACCTCCAAAGGAGAAGTGTGAAACTCTCTTAGCACCTCCTCCCGTAAAGCAACCGGTACCAAGGTACGTCCTCTGAAAATAAAGTCGTGCTCTACTCCAAAGGAGAATCCATCCGGTTCCTGTCCTGAGGATATCTGTGCACGCCGCGTCTCACATTCGACGTCCCCACACTGTGCCTCTCTAACCCGCTGTAGTAGTGGAGGGGTGACTGTGACAGACTAAAGGAAGGCTACTCCATCTCTATCCACGAAGGATATTTGCAAAGAGGCTAGTTGCTATGTCGCCTCCTCAAGTAGCTGAATACCCTTCCTCCTGCTGAGGGCATCGGCTACCACATTCCCCTTCCCAAGAGTATAGAATATCTCAAAGTCATAGTCCTGGAGAAACTCGAGTCATCGTCGCTGTCTCAGATTCATATCCTTCTGAGATAAGATGTATCTGAGACTCTGATGGTCAGAAAAGACTGTAAAGCACTCGCCCATCAGATAGTGTCGCCATGTCTTCAGAGCGAAGACCACTGCTGCTAACTCCATGTCATGGGTAGCGTAGTTCTGCTCATGCAGCCTCAACTAACGTGATCCATAGGTGATCATTTCCTACTCCTGCATCAGGACACAACCGAGTCCAGTCCCTGATGCATCGTAGTAGACTACGTACCCTACTCCCTCTTCAGGAAACCACAAGATAGGGGCGCTGGTCAATCTTTTTCTCAGCTCCTGGAAGCTCTGCTGACATCTGTCTGACCACACGAAGGGTTTCCCCTTCCTCCTTAACGTTCTGCAAAGTTGCAAAGATTTATCGTTTTTCGAAAAGTGAAATCTAGTCTCATCCCCTGGATAAACCATGTTCCTTTCCTAATACAGTCAATCCCGTCATGATTAGTTAATTCATGGCATGGATAACGTCATAAGGCCTCGACGCTGCTACCAAGAGATCCAACCGTTACTCTCACCTCCAAGGGTTGAGTCACACTGTCGGCATCAGTGTGGGGTCACTGGGTCTCCTCCAGTAAGAATCTCACAAGTAAGGGTCAAGTCAACAGTTTTTTTTACTGGCACCTCTTATTATTAACAAACAAAAGACAAGAAAGAAAACGACACTATTTCAAGCGTCTTTTATTACTTCAACTCAATGTACAAGGACACAAGGGAACAAAAACAAATAAGCTAGAGGTATTATGGTCAAGGGCCTCTATGCCTGGAGCTAGTCCCGCACTTGTCCACCCGCTTCCGGAGCTCCATGATCGTAGGCTTCAGCTGCCTGAAGTTGTGCTCTCCCCTGAGGTCGGGGTGGACCTCCTGGTGGTCGTGGTGGTAGAGCCTCAAAGCATCACCCACCACCTACTGCTCGGCCAACTCCTCTACCTCGTCTGCCTGCTCCCTGCGGACCGCCACGGTCGAACCTCTGCCTCTGCCTAGGTGGTTCCTCAACCGTCTGCTGCTCCTCTGCATGGCGGGTCGGGCAGTCACGAGCCATGTGGCCCTGCCCGCCACATGCATAGCACTGTCTTCCACTCGAAAGACTGGCTCCACGCTGTGTGTCCCGCACTAGTGAGCCAGTGTCCTGAGGACGTCTGCCTGAGGGTCTGGTCCGCTTGGACCTCTGCGACATCTGTCTACTGCCGGCTGCAAGAAGACTCCAGCACGTGTCGCCCTGCGGTAGGTCTCTCCACTAGTGTAGACTCAGCAAGAAAACTCTCGATGAGAAGATCTCTCTCCAGTACTCCTGCCAGATTCAGAATGCTGAGGGAGATCAGCGATGCCCTGATCTCATGCTTCAATCCCTGCTCAAAGGTCCGGGCCCGGAAGAATGGGTCCCGTACCATGTCGGTCGAGTAGCAAGAGAGATCGGTAAATCTCGCTGAGTACTGGGCAACCGTCATGCTGCCCTGCCGCAGCTAATGAATCTCCTGAATGCGCACAGCACGGAGGGTGGCTGGGACGAACTCCGAGCAGAAGAGGCTCTCAAAGTCCATCCAAAGTAGAGATGCCTCATCGTGAACCTGGAGAATCAAGTTCCACCATCGGCCCGCTGCCGCGTGCAGTAGGCTCACTGCGAGGATCACCATGAGGTCTACTGGTGTCCTCACTAACTAAAAAACTCTCACTACTACCTCCAGCCAGTCCTCGGCTGCCTGGGGGTCCGTCTCCCCACGGAACCTGGGCGGTCGCTGGCGCTGGAACTCATGCAGTGCACTGAGCCGACGTGCATCGTTAGCGGCTAGTGCTAGAAGCATCGGTGGCTCGGCGGGTTGAGCTACCGCCGGTGCCACTGCTGACAAAGGGCCCTGCACCGAGACCTCATCGCTCGGTGGGATGTCGTCACTCTCGACTCTTGGAACCCTAGCTGGTTGCCATCGTGGGGCCATCCTGAAAAGGAACAGGTGCGCCACGGTCAAACAGTATACCTGGTGAGCTGACACAAAGTAATAACAAAGAAAACTTGAAACACACATGCAATCAATGTTTTCATGTATTATGTCGGAAATCAGAAGTCAGGGTCCTGGTGTACGGATACGTTGGCTGCCGCACCAACACTGGACTCCCTGGACTGATAACCACACTCAATACGCTAAATGCTATTGTTTCACATAGAAAAGATCAGAGTTCGTGGTAGAACCGAACTCCTCTGATACCAATTTGTCACGACCCGTCCTCGGGGCCCGTGTCGTGACTACCCCAAGCCTGCCTTCCATAGGCCAGGGGCTGGCGACTAGCACCAAGGCATAAATCCCGGTAAAAAGGGAAGGCATTGCCTTTGTAAAGTAAACAATCACCTCAGAGTAAGCAAGCGGAAAAAGTAAACACTAAGTAAAAACGGGTACAACAGTAAGTACGGAAAAGTAAATGGGCCAGTATACAAACCCAAACTGAAATTAAAGTACAACTTGAAAGGAAAAACGTCAACTGAAAAGTAAAAGCATCTACGCCGAGCTATCCACTAGAAATCCCTCCTGAAGGGTCGGTACATATAGCTCCACTTCTCCTCGGGTCCCGCTGTCCGCTCCGAGTATGTCCCGCCCAGTGGTCCACCTCTAGGTACCATCCTGCTCTACAATCCCCCACCACGATCAGCGTTGTCCGTCGTCTGCAACCAACACAATGTAGTGCGGGCATATCCCGTGCAGGGGTGAGTATAATATACTCAGTAGGGACCCCGAGACCCCCGAAAGTCTCCCAAAATCCACAAAGGATAAACCACATAATAAAGATACAATCACGAAGTAACAACCAACACTGCTTAGGTATATGCCCATACATATACCTAAGTCATCAATTCTAGTACGCTCCAACCTCCGAGCCCAAGTACAACCCAGTCCACACAGGAAAGCATACGTATTCTACATAGGAAAGAAAAACGTAATCCACACAGGAAAGCAAAATGTAATCCACATAGGATAGAACGACACAATCCACACAGGAAAGCAAACAGGTTTCAGCTCACACAGGTATACTTCTTCGTAGACGATAGAGATGATCACTGATCCATCTAAGTCATCGGACCCACAAAGGATCGATAGGTACTAACCACCGCAAAGACCCACACAGGATCGGTAGGAAACTAACCCCCGCAAAGACCCACACAGGATCGGACCCACACAGGATCTGTAGGCGCTGGCTCACATAGAACCACTGAGCGCTAACCCACATAGGATCGGACCCACACAGGATCGGTAGCACTGATCCAAACAGGATCGCTGAGTGCTGTAGTCGTCGTCGTCGAATCCACTGAGGATCTCTGTACAGTCGTCATCGCAGTCACAGTAGCAGTCGCAGCCAGCACTAGGATTCCCGCACACAGAAAGCTCGTTCGGGAGGGTCCGCTCCACGAGACGAGAGGCTGATACATCAACTGACACATAGTTCAGATTTGATGTATCCAAAAGTTCCGTATCGTCAACAGGAACTCAACGTCGCAGATGGCGCGTCAATCGGACGCCCGGTCTGAGAGTTATTGGCTTTTTCGTCCCATGGGCCTGGTTGGTTTTTAAGAAAAAACCAACCCAACCGTACTCCACCTGCATCCAAACCTCGGGCGGAGTAAGCCAAAAGATCTGTCTCACTAAGAGGAAATCAACAAATTCGACGGCACGTCAATCGGACGTCCGGAGCTCAAGATATGAGTGTTTCCGCTCTGAGGGCCCTGTTGGTTTCGTGTATGAACCAACCCGGACGAACTCAAAGTATTTAGAAACCTTTAGTGCGATATACTGAAACGACCGTCTCATTCAAAGGATCTCTACGCAACTGACAGTGCATCGATCGGAGCTCCGTAGCCCAAGATATGGGCATTTGACCGAAAGTAGTCCGAAAATAGGGGGTCTGGGCCCGGCCCGGCCCGACACAGTACCCCCTGGGTCAGCCGAACCGGGTCGACCCGGCCCGGGCAGCGACCCACCCCGATGACCCGGCCTGGCCCGGAAGCCCGGCCCAGCCGGCGGCACGGCGGCTTGACCGGCGCGCCGCGTGAGCGCGCCCAAGGGAGGGGCTACGTCCCTCCTTTAATTTAAAACGACGGCCCCCTTTAAGGTTCCGCGACATGTGTGCAACCCTGGGGGTGTAACGCCCCCCCCCCCCCCCCCGGCATTTCCCCTGTAACGGCCGGCCAGCGCAGGGCCGGCAGGTTTCTCGCCGCGGGACCCCGCGGTCCCGCGCCTTCCGGCCGCCTTCTTCGAATTCTCAGGTGGGTGGTTTTTCCGGCCGCTACTTCTAGGATGGCTGCAAATTCGTCTGGCGTGGTGTGACGACACCACGTCCTTCCACCGCAGCCCAACTCCGGCCACGACCTCATTCGTACCCTCGACGCAGCGCGACGGCGTCGCGTTTCTTCGTCGTGGCCCGCATCGTTCACGTCTCCTTTCTCTCAAGCGCGGTGCAACGATTTATTACCGTCTTCGCTAATCAAAATGAAGAATAGAAAGGGGGAGGGGTGTCGACCGTGTTTGTGCGGACCGATCCCCTCCCGTTATATCGATAGAAGTTGGCCGAAACGTAAAACGTTTAACCTTCACAATTTTTAATTTAAATAAAAATTTGAACATGGCCGTCGGATTTATCTTTCACATTTGAAGGAAAGAATCACCAACTTAAAAAAAAGGTCGAACCCCTACCTCGGTTTAAGGAACAGTGCACGTCAACGAGCCGCGGAAGACGAGCGTCGTGGAGGTCGGGTGTTACGGAAAATGAACGTCGATTCCGTTGACGTCAAGGTGCGTCCGAAGAGGAAACTTCGTTGGAGAAGACGTCGTGTTCTTCGGTGGAGATGTTCTTCGCTAAGGACGGTGTTCTTCGTCGGAGTCCGAGATGTTCTTCACGTTCTTCGTCGAAGTTGAAGAAGAAGAAGACTTCCTTTAGCTTTCTCTCCAAAAGCTCTCAAACTACCCAAAACTAACCCAAATAAAATAAGTTCCCAACTTATTTTATTATCACAAAAAGGCTTTTGAAATTTTAAGAGTTTGAAAATCAAAACCCACACTTAACTCACTTAAGTCATTAACATGAGTTGTATAAATTAATGAGGAGTTGGCAAGAATTAAATGGGGGGTTAAGGAGTTTAAAGGGGGAAGGTTAAAGGTTGGGGCTCGTGTGGGTCCCACCCTTTCAATTATCCACACATGGGAAGTTGGGTGGATGTGGGCCCCACCACCAACTTCCCATGGGAGAAAATAACCACCTTGATATGAAATAAATTTGATCCAATAATTTTATTTTCTTCTTAATTAAACCCCATTAATTATCTTCTTCTCCCTCACAAATGCAACTACAGTAAAGGTTCCCTTAAGCGATTACCGGCGTTGCGAGTTCATCGGTGCCATCAGATTTCAATTCCAAGCACCGGTTCAAAATATAGGAAATCCCGCTCGTTCGTTCACAAAACGTACCTGAGCCACTCTTCAGAAATTGATTCCGGGCACTCCGGGCCTCGGAATCAAGTGCCATCAGAAACCGCATTCTTGTAAAATTCCAAATAAAATTAAGAAAAAATTTTCCTTGAATTTTACAGGTCTTTTCAACCTTATAAACATACAAAGAATTATATTTCTCAAACAACTTATTTTTTATTCCTTAATATATTAACAAGTTAAATTAAACATGCATAACAACATCCATTTGATTATAATCAAATAAAAAAACAAGTAGATTCATTAACCATGTCCATTTATCTTTATCCAATTAATTTAAAATTAATTATATATTGTGTTTTTTAATAATTTCCATCAATTATGGAATTTTCAACAAGAAAATAATAGATATCACACTATCTAGAAAATTAATAGGTTATAACATTACAAGTCAATTGATACCAATTCCTTAATCCAGCTCAAATATTTATTATTTCAATTTAATTCCGATCCAATGGGATAAATCTTAACAAATCTATGAACTAACCTAAATAAAATAGAGAATCCATGAATCCCCTGAACAAAAAATTTTCTACTATTTATTGTACGAGAATAAAACAACGCATCGGATCATGATCTCCTCTCCCATAATGATTTCATCCACCTGAGGATGCCACAACAGAACTAAATAAACCAACACTAATGAAAGCTCCATTAGAACCAAAAAGAGAACATTTCATTACCAGGCATGGAGAAATTGGAGGAAACATATTTAGGAACCTAGGAGAAAATAGGCATAACATACCTTATATTGAAGATAGATCGACACTTCGATGTTGTGCTAAAAAAGGGGGTGTGTATGGAGAAGGAACAACTCCAAGTGGAAATGATACAAGGATTTAACAATCACATAATTTGATGGGAACAAAGGTTCAGGGTTACTCAAACTAAGATAAAGGATAAAGAAGAATATATGAGGAAGCTATCTCGGTTGTTTTGAAAATCTAAACAGAGAAGCAGTTTAGATACGATTTAGATTTTCTATTAAAGGTAGATCTGATAAACACTACATGGAATGACCATGTAAAGGCATCCAGACCTTTAAAAAATTTAAAAATGTAGGTATTGGATTTAAATTACAATTGGATTCCTTAAAACAAGTCATTTAATGCATTTTACATGAATTATAACATCACAGGGGAATAACTATAGGTTGTCGGAGTTGTTATTTACTGACAACTCACTAATGCTAGTCAATGATACAAGTCCCCAATGCGAGTCACCAATGTGAGGCACCAATTCGATACATTAAGGTGAGTCACATACATGACTCACTATTTTGGAAACATTGTACACCTTCTGAATGATTACTCACTAATTTGGAAACACAGTACAACAACTGATCTGGAAACACTATACAACTACAGATAGATGACTCACCGATCTGGAAGCAATGTGCACCTACAGATCTAGAAACTGTATACAGCTAACGATATATGACCAATTGACCTAGAAACACTGTTCAACCAACGAATAGATGACCTAAAATAGATTAAATTCCATCATGGAGACACAATTCAACCAACAAATAGTTGAACAACCATTTTGAAAACACTATTAACAGAACAGGAAATTTGGAAAAGTGTTATAAATAAGTCCCCATGACATCCCAAAACACCTCAAACACTATATTTTCAAAAAATATTGGATTGGAGAAGTCAAATCCATTATAATTGATACATCTCAAAACATCATCATCATCTACAATCCAAATCCAACCTAGGGAGGATATGGGAAAGGGGTCATGAGAACATCCACCCCTAGAGATAACCCTCAGGGCTATCACTATTATGGGAGCTCAACCACGTCATAAATAGAATAAACCAATACCATGAGACAATAACAACTAGATATTATAAACTCGATCAAGTTCATTACATCTCAAAAGATAGGAAGACACTAAAGAAACAAGAGAAATCTGTCTCATTAATGGAAAAGGTTTACAACCAAAAAATGAACAAAATTATGAGTGAAAATCTAAACAAAAAATATCATGATGTATAGAGTACATATCTACAATCCATGTTTACAAATACTATCCTACACACCACCAAATCTAAGTCCTCAAATTTCAGTACATATTTTTCATGAAAGGATGTAATGATAAGGTAAAATATGGATCTCTATTTGAACCGTCTCATGCATCTACAATGGAATGAAAAGCCTCAAGGAAATGACACCCAATATTGTTTATACTCAAACCACCCATAATGGGCCTCACTACAAATAACTCGGTCTCTCCAGACAATTAGCTAAAGATCCCCCAAATAGGATTCTTCTACCTTCTTCTCTAGAGATGAATGCTCTATCATCTGAAAAACACAACCTCTAACCCATCATTCTCTATATGTAGATGTGATGCTGAGAGTTCTTCCATCACCCTCCAAGAATCACCAGATGAACGCACTTCATAACTACATTACTACTTACTAATATCAATAGCTACAACATTCCCCCTAAGAGGTTTATATGAAATTTTAAATTTCTAATACTAGTAGAACTCAATCCACCATTATAGTTTCATGTTCAAGTCATGCACGGAGTAAAAGAACCTCAATCTATTATGATCAATGAAGACCAAAAAACACTCAACAATGAGTTAATGTCTCAAAAACACCTAAAAACACTCCCACCACCAATTGAAGATCATGGGTGGAATATTTTCCCTAATAGGAACATAACTACCAAGAACCATAAGTAAAAACAGATCTATATACATTTGAACACATCCTATCCCAAGACGCCAATATTCACAAAAAACACAAAACTATACTCTTTATACTAGTTGAAAATGAATAGGATCGCTAACCAACTTCTGCACCATATAATTGAAAGCTTCCTAACACTGATAAATCCACATGAATGACCGATCCATTCTTTTAAACACTACCATAAGAGTTTCAAAATTTGATAAATTGGCTATGAACCTCCAGTAATATCCTGTAATACCAAAGAAAAATCACACCTATGCCACTATCTTGGGTGTTTCCCAAGACAAAACTACTTCCATCATTTACGGATCCATAGCTAATCCCTGCTAGGACACAACATGCTTAAAGAAGTGGTCTTCATGATCCCAAAACACACACATTGAAAACAACCCAATCAACTAATAATGTTGAAGAATTCCAAAATTGGCATGCAATTTTTATCCATTTTTTTCCATAGATGTGGAGTACACAAGGATTTCTTTAAGTAAACCCACCACAAACTTATCTAGGAACTCACGAAACACAATGTTCATCAAACCCATGAACATATCAAGAGCATTAAACACACCTAATGACATCACATAAAACTCAGAATTCCCATGAATACAATGGAAATAAATCTTTATAATGTCCCCATTTCTCAAACACATCTTATGATTTCATGAAAGCAACTCGATCTATGAGAAACAACTTGAACACATTAGTTGATCAAATAAATCATCAATACATGGAAGAAAATAGTGGTTATTTACTGTAATTTTTTTCAAGATATGCTAATAGATAGAAAACAACAACTTCTATCATCTATATTCACAAAAAAACTACTGTATCCCAAGTTGACACACACAGCTGAACAAAACCCCACTGAAATAGTTCATAAATCTATATATGATTCTATCACAACTCAGAAGGAGACATCCTATATGGAGACATATATATAGGAGGAATTCCAAGATATAGATCAATTCAGAAAGTGATATCTCATTGAGGGGGTAATAATAATACCTATGTTGCAAATGCATCAGGATACTCTTCTAGGACCCTAGGAAATGCAAACTAATGAAATTTAGATGAACTCCACATCAGATCATCAATAAATGATGACATGTACAAAACACACCTCTGACCCATTTGAGTTTCTATCTTTCCAAAAAAAAATCGGCTCTCTATCTTCATCAATGACCTCCGCATTCTTTCTAAATGAGTCCACAATAGTTCACAAAGAATATTACCAATCCTGTTTTTGGACGACACCAAATGGTTGTATCGACAAATATAGAAAATATTTAAAATTTTGGTGCTTCCCCCAAACTAGAACCTAGTCTCTACATACATCAAAAAAGTCTGATCGGCCACCAACTAGCGTTGTCAATTAAAAGGGATATGGAAACCTCTCTACCTCAAGCCCCAAAGAATGGACAATGACATATGATATGATGGAGTGGATCACTCCTAAATCAAAATAGGCATGAACCCAAGATGAAAACTTGAAATGGTTACCCAGAAAAAATTTTATCTCATCTAGTGCTAGAAATTCTAATTCATAAAGATAAGAATAACCTTATCTATGGCCGCATTGACCCTAATGAAGAAAACCTCCATTGTATCACTTTCCTATCTGAGGAAGAGGAGCATCCTAGGGATATTACATTCATGCACCATCTTCTCTCTACTAATCTAAAAATGGAGCTACCAAATGCTAATACCATAAATGGAACTACCTGAACAATAGATCCTAAAGTAGAACACATGACACATGATAACTACATAGAGCGGTTGGGATCTCTTGTTGCTACTGACTGCACCCTTCACATAAAAAATAATCTCATGATGCCTTAGCCTAGGTCTGAGAGTTGGTTCACTAGGAGAAACATGATACTAGGGAATGGGACCATCCCTTGTCTGGTTATAAATATTTCTTCCCAAAATAGAGGGAACCTCAAACTGTATTTCTACTTTATTCTGAATCCGGAAAACTCCCCTCTCATGACGATTTGATTTTGGTTATTGTTTCTTTGTGACTGCATCCCTCGGCAGAACCTCAAGATATGTCTTTAGTATAAATGGGGTGATTAGGCACTAGATCTATAGATTTAAATCCTCCTCAAAATGCCTCACCATGGCCTCCTCATATAGACACAGATCCAAAGAATATCACATAAGGTTCTTAAAATAGATTCCAAACACTCACACACTGGATATCCCCTGTCAAAGGGTAAGTAGCTCCTACAAATTGGGCACATTCACTGTCAATGAATGAAACTAGACTTTGGACTTGTCTTGGAACTCATCCCATGAGACTAAAAACTCCATGAAATGTTTGAGGGACACGAAACACCACAACCTTACTAGTCCACATAGCATTGTCACCTCCAATGATATATAGTGATCCTTCTAAAAATAGATCAAATTAAAGGCTATCTAAACCTCCTACAACCATTATTCTATAACTGTATCTGAAATATAAACCTCAATCTTCTATAAACAATTTATCAAACACTATCAAAGTGTCCTACTCCATCAGTCATCATCGTCTACCTCTATTCTGTGACGATCTACTAGAAAAAAATTCTGAACATAATCAATGGGAAGCTAATGAGGATGTTGGCCAAGAGACATACCTGCAAAATAAAAAATATTTTGATCTCCTAAACCTAGAATATGGAAGAATTTGACATTAATTAAGTGTTTTCTACGTTAATTTTATGTTATCCAACCCAAATTCCTGCCTATTCAAACACATCCAAAATGAATAATGTTGAATGATCCTTTCCTAGATCAATACCCTGAAACATATATCACCTTGTTTAGTGCCCATTATAAGCTTAATGGTCTATCCATTAGACTGTAGGGGGACCTAAGTACTCATGTGTCAACTGGTCATTCTTGTTTACAACTCTTTATAAACTTATCTTACACGACTTCCCTGCTATCCCATGAAACCTATCATATGAAAAACTCAAAACTCCATCATATCCCATAAAAAGATTTCTAATACCAATCTTTCAAGACCCCATCCCCAAAAAGTGTACCCCTCCTAGGCCAGTAATGGGAGAAGAGAGATAGTGATCCACAGAGTCTCACCTATAATAAGCACTAGGTTGGCTACTAGAACTAAGGTTATAGTAAACACATAGATGAGAGGCATTACCCTTGTTAGCCCCAAAATTTGGGAAGAGGTAGAACAAAAGGAAAGCCTTTGGGTGGGCTTACGAAGCTTCATCGTGGATCCCCGCTACACCACACCTGGCATGATTCTACCCCCTCCGCAAACCAGATTTTCATTTTCGAGGCCACCACATAGCAAGGATGCGGTAGGTGGGAGGCACTGTTAACCCGATTGATGTTGGTGAGGCTACTACAGAGGATGGAGGCGGGAGGCTCTGTGAACCATATAGATGTTCGTGAGGCCGCCACATAATAAGGAGATGGGATGCTCCGCAGTTACGACACAATGCCACATGTCTTCAAGCCAAGTGAGCTCTGCTTCGCGGCACCTATTGCCTATAAATAATTAGTTCCCCTCAAGTCCAATAGATGAATCCTCCAACCATTCTCTTTCATAGCTCTCGAATCGCGAATCAATTTCGGCTCTGTGAACCATGAGCTCTTCAAAGTACATTAGCATCACCATGTGCCTTTCCCATTTCTTAAATTCAACCCCTCTTTAAAGGGGGACTCCCTTTGCGGAGCCCGGGCGACTTTATGAATGAAGTGGATCTGAAATGGTTCTTGGGTCTTTGAAGCACACTTATTCTTCACGATGTACCTTCCGTGAACATGTATCCCACATAATAAGGTGGGGTCACTATGCTTTGCGAATTAAATTACTTCTAAATGCAACACTTCACAGGGGACCTTTGCTTCGCGAAGTACTATTTTATGAAAGAAATTTCACCTCGTAAAGCACCACCCCTATGAATTTATGCCATATGCCTATGCTAGGCCAATTCACTTTGTAAATAATAGCCCTTCATGAAGCCTCACAACTACAAGGAGCACAAGATTTTCACAATGCTTCTTCCTGTGAAACCATTTTCTCTACAACTCCTTTTCCCATGCGACCCTCCAAGTTTGCATGAAGTGATTTCAATGTCCCTTAGGCGGTGCTTTCCATTGAGTTTCTTTGCCTTAGGATTCTTCACATAGGCACACTAACAGTTATTTATTATTTACATATCCTTGGTAACATGGGCCCGTCATTGGATCCCTCCACGATACCCCCCTTCCACAACATTGTGGATTCCTTCCCTTCCTCTAGGGTGGGTGGGTATCAGTTATTTATGTCCTAGGAGGTGCCGAGTGAACTCGCCTCATCTGAGGCATAGGATGTTAAACTTTGAAGTGCCATCATCCTTAGTACAAGATGTTAAATTGTGACCCCACCCCGTACATCATATGTGTGGTTCCCCGTCTAGGACATTCTCTACACCTGATTTTCTCCACGAGTGTGAGGTATTACTTACATGGAATGGTATCCTCTTTGCTGGAGCATCATTTTTCGATTGGGATAGGACAACCACCTCAATATAAGAACCTAACAATTCTTGCAGGATGCATCATTCAGGTTCCTCCTTTCTTCATCCATGCCAAATCCCTCTCCCAGTAGGATTTTTCGCTATAAGGGCCTCCATCCCAAAGTAAGTCCCAATATCCATATCCCTGGGCTGTGTACCACGTGTAAGCCCTCGCCCATGTTTTCTCTTTGGGATGTGAACCACGCGTAAGCCCCTATTTCTTTTTTGGGCCGCTATCCACGTGTATGCACCACTCCACATCCCACGGACACACCTTTTGTGACATGATCACCAGGTCTTTGCTACCTCCTATTTCTCACACCGAGCATGACTCACATGGCCTTATTGTATGTATCGACCATGACATACTCTTTGGAAGTCTAGAGTGTATGTTCCCAAACACCATCCTAATCTATGTGGAAATTGATCCTTGACATGTCAAGGTATGTAGGAATCCTCAAAGAGGTTCAAGTCCAATAAAAATTTGTCCCACACCCCTTCACATCATTTCACAAAAAACCATACTGAACTACATGAAAATTGATCCTTTCCAAGGAAAGGTACATGAGAGGCCTACCAAAGGTTCAATCCCCACAACCATCGGTCCCGACCCCCTTCACGTCGGTTCATCGAACCCCATCATGAACTAAATATACGTTGATCATTTCCAAGGCAAGGTATGTAGGAAGCCCCCATGAGGATCAAGCCCAACTCCCATAAATCCCGACCAATCCATCTTGGTCCACCCCCTTCATGCATGACATTAAATTGTATGCCCTATTTTGTCTCCCATGACACTAAATTGTCCCCTATTCAGTGGTAAGCCATTATGGTACCCATCCAGCAGTAGGTCACTATTTTGTACCTCAACCAGTGGTAAGCCGTCATGAACCCAATTCACTGGTAAGTTGTGGTCTAACCCCTTCAGTTGTAAGCTATTAATTTTTACCTCAACCAATGGTAATTTGTTGTACTCATCAATCAATGGTAAGTCGTCATAGTCCCCTTTGATGGGACATGCATCTCTGGTCCTCCACTGTGGCCTCAGACCAACTCCGGCTACTAACCAAACATATGCCCCAGTATATCATTCGGTCATTTTCCTTTGTGTACACCCTGATTCTATGCCCCCATCCGGAACTACGTGGACTTTGATATTTTCAAAGGAAAGGTACGTATGAAATATTTATAAGGCTCAATCCCATCACCCATGTCTCTTCTTGGTCTTTCCCATGAGCCTATCTGATTCAGGACGGTCATTCCCAAACCCTGAGGTTTCACTTCCTCCGTGTCCTATCCATGCATTCATATTCATGGGCCACCACCTCAGGTGTCCCATCACCCCGCCGAACTAGACGGACTTTGATTCCCTACAACGGGGATATGTAGGAAGTCACTTTGAGGCTCAAGAACAACCTCACCATCTCCCCCACATTGGTTTCATCTCATTCCACCACCGCTTAATTCAACCCTCCATTTCCATCCTGGTTCTCAGCCATCCTGCCACATCTTGGTGAAATCATGCCACCCACATTTTCAAATCTCCCAATGTTAGTGTCCTCTAGGGGTTTAACCCATCCGATCCTCTCTAGTAAGTGTTTCGATATGTATGATCCATCGTCGCTAGACGTTAAACTTGTTCCATACCATGTGTTAACCATGGGAAGCTGAGTAAAAATATAGAGACATTCCCATGGAATATAATTATATGCATTCGGAATGGGATGCCTCAGGATTCTGTGGCCTTGAGAAGCCCAATTATAAGGGGAAGAAACCTAGATGCACCAGTGTTCCAACATCCAGACATGTCAGTGATATGCAACGTGACTACTCCCCTGACCGAATGTTGTTTCCTTGACTAGACCCCATGGAATGTCCTTACAGAAATAGTGTAATTAACCAGTGTCCATGAAGACATGGCACTAGGAAAAGATTCATGAACATTGTCTTAAGTCTAAAAGGGAGACCCAGACTAGGTGATGAGTTCCGAGGAGGAATCCACATAAGGAGAAACCGACATCCAATCATCCTGTTTTGATCAATGAGAAAACATCATTAAATAAGCGACAGATTTTACCCACCATTGGAAAGCGGGAATTCTGAGCAACAATCAGTGCCTCCTCCTCGAGAGATGGATGGATGTGCCCTGAAAGAAGAATTAGAAACATAAATGGTGAACCTGATGTGAAGTTATTCTCCTTAAATTAGAGATTATTAGCGTTCGAGATATCAGTGGACTATCTTTTCATCAAATACAGTTATTTGGAACTGGGTAATGCTATGAAAATAGAGAGCCTGGCGTGAAACTCACTAGAAGTCAAGGAAGTTAAAACATTAGACATCTTGATATGTGATGTTGTCAGCATAGATTCTTTTTACCCGCCATGGAAGATGGAATGATATTGGAGAAATGGATGTCGATTTCCTTTTTACAGCACTAATGGTCTTATCTCCCTGCTTTGTAGGACCTATGTTTCCACCATAGGAAACCAATTAATTCCCATCCATCGATGCAGGGGAAGGGGAAATGTCAACGCCCCAACCCCATAGGGCTCCACCACTTCTGTGACAACTTCCACGTCCACACCTATTGGGTGCCCACGCCCCATCTCTCATTATGAATTCATTCAATAAAGGGTGATAAACGACCTCATCTATACATATGAGGAGGAGGGGATTATGCCAACTTGGGATGTGGCTCGCAAGTATTTTGAGGCGTTTGTTCTTGGTCTCCACCGCATCCCCCAACGGTCATGAAAGAACCCACTCCTCCTGACACTTACATAAAATCGTTTTGGGAGCCTCTCCCCATAATGATTTTATGACTCCCTCTCTTACGCCAATGAGGTATGGGATGTTTGGGCCAACCTAGCTGGGATCCCATTTCAGGGGTTCCCAATGAGGGCCCCCAATACGCCATGATAGTGTCTCCACCCAGCCCCATGAGTCGAGGAGCAAGTATGCTACATGCCTACACTGTTGGCCCTAGTTCGGCTGACCCTTCACCAGCATCAGGCATAGTCCAAAGAGGATGCCCGCCATGGGGCATCAATGTGTGAAACTATCGTGGCGCGATCCACCACTGACATATATCATCAGCCCCCTGTGTATGTTGAGCAGGGGCCCTCATACAACTAGAACATATCAAGGTCCCAACCGACCCACAGGCTGGCTGGGTCGATTCTCACAATCATTGTCACTGACCGACTCGCAACAACGACATCCACTACAGAGCTCTTCACCGTACCACCACCATTGAGAACGTAGGTCCTCCATGCTTCCAATATCAGCATAGAGGTATGCCTTGTTCCACCTTTAATCTGAATGAGGGTCCTTCCCATGGTAGCGAAACTCAGAATGGAAGCCTCTTTTTCTCTCATGACATCGGTTATGGTGTCATTACTCTTATCGTAGACCTTTTATGTGGAGATGTTACACATCCAGTAAATCTTCAACATGGGGGGCCTCCCCCATATCCTTACAGCGGCCTTCAAATGTCCTCCTCACCTCAGAAATAATAGGTCTGAAGGTTTCCCTTGCTTCATTGGAACCAAGCATGGAGGTCCTACACGTGTTCGGCTTAACCACTATAAGGACCCTCCTCGAGTTGATGCTGCTAGGGGAAACATGCATGGAGGTCCTACCCATTATCCTACCAGCTCCAGTGGCAGTCCTACCCACTCTCGTACTTTTTTCAGAGATTTCATCTGCACATCAGTTAGTGTACATGGAGGTATACCCCATGTTCCCTTTGATATCATTCTAGGTGCTCCTCACACCCTAGCCTACTCAGGTTTCTGATCTCTCCACCCCAGCACTAGTACAGATAAAGGTCCTCCTCGCACTGGCAATCTACCATGTCTCGAAGAACCATCCCGTGGAATAAAGGTGGGTTGTCGCCACCATAAAATGAATGTCGGGAAGATTCAAACCGAGATTATACCTGCCTACTTCTCAGATTCTGAGGCATAATGTGATTCATCAATGGGACCCTTACCATGATCCTTTGTGTTAAGGGTCGAGGTAGGAATAAGGCATATCAGCCTCATCCTTTCAGAATGTGAGGTCCATCAAATTCATGCCAGCCTCTGCAGATACATCTAGGAAGACGAAAAATTGGTGTCTCCCTAAGGTCCAATAATGAAATCACCACCATCATCACCAGAAGCACTATCTACCTCAACTAGTGTTCACAATGAGCTATTTTGGGGACCAATAGCGGACGAGAAACCACATGGTCCACTGCCTGCAGTAGCAATCCCTACTCCAAAACCTGTAGTAGTCATCCTATCCTATCATGATGTGGAGGCCAATTCACTACACTCTTCAGAGGATAGCATGAGATGATGCGGATTTTTATCCCGCACGTCGTATTCTCCCCCATCTAGCCTACCATATTAGTGGTCTTCTTTAGTACCGTTACCTGTTCCACTGCCTCCTCCAGTTGAAGAGAGGGGAAATGAAGTGTCGGACCCTGAGCCTGTACAAAGGATCTTGTGTGATATTCTCACAGTAGACCATTTCCTAGATATGTTTTGGCCAGTTGTAGTACTGAATTACAGTGCGCTAGAAGCACTCACCTAGGAGGAGGTTGGATGATTTCACCAAAACCTCTGGGTGAATCATTTACATAATCTTCATCGATGAGTGCCCTAATCCAAGTTTCATGTGGACTTCAGAGATATCATCCATCAAAGTCGTTTGGTTGATTTGGCAGCACTCCTCGTGGCCCATCGCCCAGTGTCACCAGGTCTCCATAGGACCCTCCACAAGGATGAATTCAAAGATTTATTGTGCTCTTTTGGATAATTATGGAGGCTTCTCCCCAAATTCAAATCAGTGGTTGGGGGAATTATGTGGCCCTCTATTTTAGTTCTATCTGGTGGAAGCCTGATTTTCTGGGTGACATAGATGATATGACTCTGGGAAGGGTCGTGGATAACACAGTCAACCTACCGGGGTGATAATGATATATATCTTCATAAATAGGACCTATCCTCCCACCCTCAGGGAGTATCACACAAATTGGATCTGTTGGGAAGGATTAATCATTAATAGAGATAACTATTGGGTCTTCCCATTCCGACCTAGGCATTGGTCTTTAGCTAAAATCCCAGCAAGGTAAGGAGCACCTTAGAGCCATCAATCCCTTAGACGTGTTTGGATCAGTTTAAAAGGAGGAAGATGATCCTGAAGAATTCATGTTGTGTCAGCAAATCCTTGAACACAAGAATATGGTCAAAGACCTCCGTGATAAACATGCTATGGAGTGACAATCAGACAATGGTGATCCTCGACCGGGGCAGCAAGGGTAGACACAACATCCCTTAGTGAATTGTATCCAGGTGACCCTGACCATATTGACTACAGAAACAAGGTTGAGGCTGGAACGTATGGTAATAGAGGATGATATGTGTCACTAAATTTACACGAGTAGTGTGACAATCCTCAGGACCCATTTCAGGTTCCACCAGCTGCTCTGTGGGTCATTCCCCCAACCGATCAATGAGTTCCTAGGCCTGCTTATCATGTCAAAGAACCTTCCAACGCACTAGTCGTCAGTGATCCCCATCAATGTAGTAATTCTCACCTACATGATCCCATGACGACGCTAATTTCCCACCTCGAAGAATTGGAAATGCGACATGTGGAAGTCCCTGATAATGGAAAGCCATATCTGGTGTGGATGGATGATATGACGGCACCCCTGATTTTCAGATATCCAACATTTTCCCCATTCAATGGGACAAGGGACTCACTACAGAATCTGTCCCACTTCATCTCATGGTGTGGACCCATTTTGGGATCTTCAGTGTAGAAGGAGGCCTCCAAACTCAGATGTTTTTTGTAGACATTTTAAGGTCAAGCTTTTGTCTGGTATAGACTACTACCAATGGGATCAGTAGCTGGATGAGAAGAACACCATAAGAAATTTCATTACCATTACATTTCAACCATTCAGAATATGAGTATTGAGTACCTCTTCATGTGGAAGCAATGGCCTGATGATCATGCCATGTGCTTTTTTTTCTCGGTGGAAAGGGCATACATATTCCCTGGACATGCCATTGGATTAGGATCAATTGATGGCGATGTGTGTGGGGAATGTCCAAATAGAACTGGACCCCTCCCTTATTACTCAAAATTACCCTAAATGATTCTATGACTTCTCTAATAAAGACTGGTGCCAAGAAACAGTCATGCAATAGGCCTACCATGCATTCTCGTTGCCTCCTGGAATCCCCATAAGAAGGGCCACTAGGGCCGAGCCTACCACAGTGTCCCAAATATACGCTCATAGACAACTGGAATTATATAAGATGGAGTCGTCTACTTAGCCTCGAAGGAACCCTCAAACTCAGGCACAGCCCCCGGCCCCACAATGCCCACCTCAAAAACAGGAGGCGCCCCCGCCGAACGTGCCACCACCACCCAGGTGAGACTACCCGGATCCACCTCCTCAGCAGGCTCCTCTAGCCCCTCATCAGGGTTAGGCTCCCTGGGACGCCTTATTAGATAGGAGGAACTAGTCCTACTCATTCAATAAGGCTTAGGTCCTTGGTTATTTTCAATGTTCTTTGGAACATGGGATTGTATGTTTTCCTGAATGCAAGAGGCCAGAAGAGGCGAACCTCGCTGATCTCCCTAATTACATCCCCTATCACTGGATCCTAGGGAACAATTTCAAATAGTTCTATGTGATCAAAGACTGGCTTTAATACCATGTGGATAACAACATAGTCGGGTTAGTCCCAGCTCTCTCACAGGTGGCATGTGCTTCCGCAAAACCAGACAGCTGCAGTGACATCGAGGGTGAGTGGCATCAGGTTTCTAACCATGTTTCACAAAATTATGACAACTGGATGGACTGAAAGGCCATTTCCCATGCTCATGGATTCATCTATGAATTCATGAATAGGCATGAACCTGAAAAATCAGATGTGTCCACTACTACTACTTATGTATCGTCATCTCAGTCGTCCTCTTCCAAGAAGTGAAAGCAATGACAGTGCAAGTGAAAACAAGGTACCCTTACAATGCCATCGTAATCTCATACACATACTGTTTTATGCCCCCGGAGATTAATATTCCTCCCAAAATCATTCTAGTACTGGATGACTCTTTAATTGATTGTCTACGGTACACCTCGGTTAATACCGTAGAGCTGATAAACTCCTACATGATTCCATATGATGAGGATGGCCAGGAGGATCCCCCCAACATCCCCAACCATCGCATGCATCTACATAGCCACGACTATATGGGTCATCAGAGTGCCTCGATTAGTAATTCCATTCAGGCTGTTCATGATACTGAAACTAGATAGTAGGCCCAGTGTGGAGATTAGTACAAATAGACTTCTCATCTGGTGTCATCATGTCTGCATTTACCACCATTCACATTATTGGATTAGGCAGAACTATCTCAAATGTGTCATGATTAGCTGTCTATCCTTCATCTAGTAGTCACCCCACAAGATTCTACCAGTGAGAAGCTGGATATTTATAGCACCAGTCATCTGCCAGTCTAGCCAGCAGGGCCCGACTTACATCTCATCATAGAGTGAATACTTGTAAGCAAAATTTCATGTCTGATACTGATTTATGATTTCCTCAAAAATTGATATAGAATTCCCACAAGTCTATCCATACTTGTGGCCCTTCATCTATCGGTATATAAGAATGAAGCCCTCGACGACGCTTAAAGAAGACACATCCAGTTTGAGATGGAAGAAGTAGCTACAGAGGCCTTCCATTTTAAGGTGGTCGTGCATTCTGAATTCCAATCCATCATCTCATTATCTAGAGAAAATTTAGTCTCCACCATATATGATAGAATTCACCCACTATACATCATCGACCGGTTTAATGTAGTGGAGGTTCGATAATGTCTGGTCGACACAGGCTCTAGGATCGACCTAATCCCGACTCAGACACTGAAAATACTAGGGTTGTCAAAAGATTTTTTGAGTCTTTCCAACCTGAAAATCCATGGTTATGGTAATAAAGAACAGACACAAGTCAGAAATGTCTTCCTAATGACCCAGTATTGTGCCATAGTTTCTAGCACTGAGTACACGGTTGTCTCCAAGGACATCACCTGCAATGTGTTGATGGGTAGGACATGGTTCCACCTATAAGTGGTGGTTCCTTCATCATTCCATCTGTGCCTATTGTAATCCATTAATGTTTGAGTGGGCGTACTTCAAGGTGACACATCTCCCTTTTCCTCTCATGAAGCCCGCTATCTAAATTTCGAATATTCCAAGAGCAAGGAATATTAGATTCAGGCTAATGAGGTTGGTCATGCCACATCTATGACCAACCTGTGGATAGACCTAGATGATGAGTAACTCATTCCAATCTACTGACTAGACGCTACAACCACAAACATGGGATAATACTTTTTTTATGGAATGATGGGGGAGCACATTCCCAAGTCTAGGCAATGTTGGAATATCACCTCGTACTCCTATATGAATTAGGCTTGGGTGATCCCAGTGTCACATAAAACAATATGTTATCGGAATTTCGGCCACATGGTAACAAAAATACGTCATATTTCTTGGTTCATCAGGCTGGTATAAACAGTCTCAAGCTGACACACCACTATTGCTTCGATATTTTCATGCATGACCCTATGGGATGGAGACCAGATGTGGTCAGATCGACATGATTCATCGTTACAGTTTCGGCAGTATAGGAGTACCCCGATGTAGTGTCCACCACCGCTAAGGTTTTTATATGTCTCCCATTAGTATATGTTGACTCATAGGAAACTCCTCCCACCGATGATCCCTCATCTATATGTGAACAAGAAGATATAGTGGATGATCCCCCCGTCATTGAAGAGGGCATCTCCACCACAGTCAATTAATAGGTACAGGTGTACCACGTTAGTGAGGTTTTCCTAAAACCCACATTGATCATTACCACTATACCTCTCGAGGAGAATCAATAGTATGTGGGATTCCTAAAACATCGCCATGATGTATTTTTGTGGAGATATGATGAAATTCTAGGACTAGATCTTCAGGTATCTATCAGCCCCCTCAGTCTCCCAGCAAATCATCGTGGGTTTAAGAAGCCTCCCTGAAAGATGCACCCTTCTCACTCTACCTTGTCAAGGAAGAAGTTGAAAATATCATCAGAGCCAATTTCATTAAGGAGGTCCAATACGCCAAATGGCTAGATAACATTGTGCTAGTGTGGAAGAAGAATGGAAAGATTAGAGGCTACATCGACTTCCGAGATCTCCACCGTCACTGTCTGAAGGATTATTTTTCCCATACTTTGACCGAATTGTTCAGAGATTCTATAGTTGGGTTCCATGCACTCTCATTCATGGAGTGTTACTCCAGGTATAACTAGATTTGAATGGATCCTGAGGATGAGGATTCTATGGCCATGAGGGCACCACAAGTTACTTTTTGTTACCAAGTCATGCCCTTCAGTTTAAATAATGAAGGTGAAATTAACCTACTGGCTATGAATCACATATTAAATCTGATCCTCGAGAAATTGGTGAAATTTTATGTGGACGATCCGGTAGTCTTTTCTTAGTAGTGTTAGTACCATTTCAAAGACCATGAGAAAATGTTTGGATTTTCCATTCATTCCACCTGATGTTGACCCCATTGAAGTGTGCATTCAGGGCCATCTCTAGAAAGTTCCATGGTTTCCTTGTCAAATATAGGGGAATCGAAATCGACCCTGGGAAGATCAAGGCCATCAGTCAGATGTTTCCTCCGAGAAACCTCCATGTGCTTTGAGGTTTCCAAGGCCACTTGTCCTACATATGGTGATTCGTCGCTAATTTGGTTAGAAATTGTAAGACCTTTTCTAGGCACACTAAGAAGGGATTTGTCTATGAGTGGGATGAAAAATTTCATATAGTTTTCGAGGAAATTGAGTAGTGTCTGTTCTAGAATCCGTTCATAATTCCACCAATCTCTAGAAATCCACTAGTCCTTTATGTGACCATCGTGGAATGATCTCTCAGCTCCCTCATTGTCAAGAATAATAATGAGGGAGTAGAGAATTTTCTCCACTACCTCATCCATATGCTTCTCGATACGAATACTAGATACTCCCCTATCGAGAAGAGTTTCCTCACACTGGTATTCACAATATAGAAATTGTGACATTAGTTTCATCACAATGAGGTATAGCTTCTGTCCCAAGTGGATCATTTGAAGTACGTACTGAACTGCCCCATGTTGACTGGATGTATAGCTCAGTGGGTAGTAATACTTCAGTAGTTTGACCTCATATTTGTCCCTTAGAATGGTATTAAAGGTAAAGCATTGGAAAATTTTTTCCACCCATCCAGCTCATGCAGACCAATCCGTAGACCTAGATTTTCCTGATGAAGATATTCTCCTATTAGAGATTTCCATTCCATGAAGGAAAATGAACTTCAATGTTTATTACCATATCCCCATTGTATGAAAGTTCAATGACCCCGGGCTCAACAAAGTTTGTCTATTTATTGTATTCATTACCCTAGTACAATCCATTATGTCGTATTCATTCTTGTTGTCAGAAGGTTACACCAATAATGAAGCATAGTATCAGGCTCTCATTATTGGCTGTGAATATCCCTTGAGATTGATGTTCCCCACTTTCATGTGAAAGGGGACTACAGACTATTCATCAAGTAGATATACGGTGACTATGTCTTTAGAAATCCAGAGATCATTCCATTTTTGGAATGCACTCTCCAGCAAATGGCCTAGTTCCCATATGGCAAGAAAGATAATCAAGTCCCTCGATCTCAGAACGGTCGAGCTGATGCCTCGTCAAGCCGAGCTGCATAACTTTTGGAGACTAAACATGATTATTTGATAATCCATGTTTAACATAGGAGAGTCATCGATCCTTTCACTTATGATAATGATAAAACCCATAGTTATGCCACCTTACTGCCGGCACCTCCATGTCAGGACCTCCAGGTCCCCTGGATTCCATGATTGAGGTGACTCTTGATTAGAGAACCTTATTTGTTGAGTATCTCTAAAACAATAATCTCCTGGAGGATCGAGCCGAGCGTGGGAAAATCTGATGTCGCACATTATAGTTTACCCACCATGATGGTTTTGGTAATGGGAAGATACTCTACAAGTGTGGTTTTGATGGGGTTATACTCTATTGCATTCAAGGAGTAGATATTTCTCAAGCCATGTTGGAGGTTCATGTCGGTTCCTGCAGGGCACATCTAACTAGGCCAAAACTATCTCACCAGATTCGGAGACTGGGGTATTTTTTTCCCTCCATGATCCATGACTCCTTCGAATTCGCAAAAAATTTCCATGCGTGCCAAATTCATGCCAACTTTATGCATTGGCCACCAAAACCTCTCCGAACTAACAAGTGCTCTTTGCCCTTGGTGGTTTGGGGACCTAATTTCATGGGACCATATCCACCAGTGACAGCTCGCCAGTATAGGTAAATCTTGACCTCTATGTATTTTTTCTCCCAGTGGGAAGAGGATGTCCCACTCAAGGAGGTCAGGGACCGTTCCATCATTGACGTTGTGAGCACCATCATCATCTACTGATTTGGAGTACCTCACACCATTCTCAATGATAATGGCACAAACATCTAGGAAGCTGAGCTGAAGAAATTTTACACTAAGTAAAACATCTATTATTATCATACCTCATGTTATAATTCACAAGAAAATGGATAGATCTTGTCATTCAAAAAACCCTTTCTAACATTCTATAGAAAATGGTTGGATAGAAAAAGAAGAGTTGGTTGTACAAGATCCCCAACGCCCTTTGGGATTATTGGACGATGACTCGTAATTCCACAAAAGTGACCCCATATTCCCTAGTGTACAGAATAGAGGCCACCCTGCCAATAAATATTCAATTTTCCTCATTGCATAAATCTTTCTATGTTCATCCAGTTTCAGATATTGTAGATGAAATCCATCTGGGTGAGTTAGAAGCGCTGAACGAGAAAAGTCTTTGTGCACTGCCCAATCTGGAAGGGCATCACAACAATATATCTAGATATTTCAAAAATAAGGTTCACCTCTGCTCATTCTTTCAAGGGGACATGTTGTTGGCCCTACGGCCACAAGTGATACCTAGTAATAAAACACCCAAGTTATAGCCCAAATTGGAAGGACCATACATCGCTAACAAGGTTTACTCCAATGGCGCATACTCCCTGGTTACCATGGATGGTAACCATATAACCCCTCCCACCAATGCCAAGTTTCACAAGAAATACATTGCCTGAGAATATTTTCCATGCATGACCTAAAACTGTAGGGTCCCACATGACCTTAAACTATACGGACCTGCATAACCCTAAAACTGCATTATGATCTAGCACGACTCTAAATTGTCGGGTCCTATATGCCCTTAAACTGTAGGGTCCTACATGACCTTAAATTGTATGGTCCTACAAGATTATAAACTACATCTCAAGAACAAGTTAAGGCTTGATTCCTATCCATATGGGATAATTAGGAATGCTCGAACATCTAGCCTTCGGGTCTAGACCCATCTTATAGGATCCTCCTTATCATTCTACCCTCTTCTCCTGAGTCCTTCTTGGGGAGGGGTAAGCGGTGCAGTATGGGCTTAGGTCCCCATTCACATCAGGTTTGCAACAACCACACCAAATACCTCTCTAATTAAGTGATTATAACTCCATTTCCCATCATTCATATTTTCCATTTGGATGCTCTTAAGATGGGTACTTCAACCCTCTTTGTTGATTCACCAATGTTCCCAAGTGTACTCAGATTCAGAACCTTGAGTGTCAGATTCTACCAGGACATTCTCTTATCCATTTTTCAGGCCTCATTTTCCCTTTAATTTGGGATTTTATTATCTTCCATGTCTGAAGGGACCCCCAAATTGCATGGATTTTCATACCAAGGGATATTTTACCATTACAGAAAAACGTCCTCGAGGGTTTGAATCAAAAAAATGATACAAGTCCCGCGTAATGAAAATGGACAGTGGTTGGCATTTATTTATTGTTCCTATTTTTTTCACACGATGTGGATACTATGTTTCGAATATGGTATAAAATTGTCTTCTATCATCATGCCAACCCCATCAAGATTTATATGTCAGTTACCCGATTCACACCATTTCCACCCCATCATGTCCAAGTGGAATTTTGGCACTCTCGGTACTATCCTGAAGTGGACATTTGCACGGTAGGTGGAAAATGCCAGGGTAAGGAGTCATTCAGGGCTCCACAATGACTTTACCTTTATGTGTCATCCATATGGTGAAGCCTATGATTCTTTGGCCCCACTCGCGGTAAGATAATGAAGGTTGTGCCTTGTTCCCCTCCTCATTCATCTATCTTCCCACATCTTTACCACATGATGTAAAACTACATGGACCTTTCCGAATTATGTGTGGCTTGATTATCATCCTCATGGGATATGTAGGACAACACAGATATTTTTTCTGTAGTCCCAGCCCAAACTCTAAGGTCCCACCTTGAGTCTCATCCAGTATGATGTTAAAATTCACATTCATATTCATGCTTTGATCATCCCCTCCATTTAGGGTATCCATCATCCCTCACATCCGAAAGGACCTTTTAAAGGCATGGATTTTTGGCCCATGGTATATCTTACCATTTCAGGCCCACATCCACAAATATTTCGGATGAAAAATTGATTCAAGTCCCACATTGTGACCTTGGTCAGCGGTCAGCACTCATTTTTCATTCCCATTTCAGGTCACACGATATGGATTGCATGTTCTGAATACGATCAACATCCATCCTCCATCATTGTCGCCTCCCCTGTATGTCCCGAAAGATGTGTGCAGTTATTTAATTTTTCCCAGCTTCCTCTTCAAATATCCATCCACCTTGGACATGAGTATTGATTTGGTCAGAATAGACTTTTATGGATCTTCGTTCATCATATCCATACTCTTATATGTTAGGGAGATCCTATTCATAGTCCTTTTTTCTCACATCATGTATTGCTCATGTAGGATTAGGAGCTTTGGTATGGAATTACCCACATAAAGGGTCATGTGCCTATTTGTGGCTGTGTTACCCTTGTCCTGGGTTCCTCAACCCTTTTCAGAACCTTTGGCTGAAGTGCTCATCTTGGATTGTGTGGTGTGGTATGAACTGATGTCTTCATTCATGTGAGGTTTTCAAGAGATACCCCATGTACGTCACTTCTGGAAGCTATTCTCTCTTGACCCATATTCTCAAGACTTTTCTTCACCCTTGGCCTGAGGTTTCATTCAATGAATCACGCATAGTGTGATGTGGACCTCATCCTCATTCACATTGGGTATGCTTTATCACACCGTACACATCCCCACTTGAACCTTCTTTCTCCTGTATATTTCTGAGCCATATGACTTATAACTATACATCCTAGTCTCACATGACTTTATACTGTTGTGTCTATACTACGATACGTTAAAGTGTAGGGGATGGTCCTAGAACAAGACCCAAAATTGTGACATTTTCATCCTGGCTGTATGACAAAAAAAATACGGATCCACGTTGTGATTTCCTCACACGATGGGACATCATGTTTGGTATCATAAACCCACCTTAACATTCTTCAATTCCTGCATATAGATTGATTCTTGTGGTGACACCTATACATTCCATCGTAGGTCCATCGCTTCACAAAAAAATACATTCATCTGAAAGGACATAAAATATGTATTAAATGATTCTTCTTTTGGTACAAAGGTCAAACTCGCATGACCTTATTATCCCTGAAACTAGTTCCATATCATGCGACTTTTAGATCTATGTATGGATTGATTCCCATTCCCATGGGATACATAAGAATTCCTAGTCATCTTGTCTTTGGGTCCAGCCCTAGGAATCTAAAATCATTCCCCCTCTATTTATCCCCAAGGCCCAAACTATTTTAGGAACATGTGGTGGGTTGAGTATCTCTTGGGTTATCATTCACATTGGGTTTTGAAATAGTTGCACCATGTACCTCACTTTTCTTTTCCCAATTTGGCTTGAGTTCTATGAACCTAAACAAAGATCTCCCTATGGGAACTAATCAATGGGTTTGTGTACTTTTATGCCCTGATCACAGTCTATTAAATCAACCCCCCCCCCCATCGGCCATCCGGTGACCTTAAGATGGAAGCGTGCAACCCCATGAACGTTTTCCTTAGAAAGGGACTCAACTCCCTCTCTCTGATATGAATTATTGTCATACTCACTCAATTTTGTTGTGAGAAAGAGGCCGAAGTGTGGAATTTTTATAGGGACATTCCCTCTTTTCATTTCATATCTTCATGGGTCTTTTGTTTTGATCCTCATTATCTTACAATTTCCCTAAGTACCGTGAATGAAAAATTGATACAAGTCTTGTGTTTTGAAAATAGTTATTTGTCGACCTCCATTTGTATGTCCCCATTTCTGGATAACACGATATGGATTTTGTGTTCTGAACATGCTCATCAGTTATCCCCTATCGGCATGCTACCTTCATTATGGTCCAAATCTCAAGCATCATGATTCCCATTTTTCCACTTCCTTATGTTCAAGTGGAAGTCCAATATATCAGCTTTACCCCTTCTCACTTCAAGGTGTGTTAAGTAGGTGGGTCCGTGTTATGGGAACATCATTAACCTATTTTCCCATTTCCCCTAATGTGTGCCTCCTAGTACTAGAAGATTCCCATCACTAATCCTTGTTTCCCCCATTGAGCATGACTCACGTGGGCTTAGTAGTATTGGTATTATGTGTACTGGAGCAACCATGCCACACATGCCTTTCAACATCCCCCATGACGTTTAAATCTGCTCTGGAAACTATGTGTGGCTTGATTCCCATCTTCATGGGGTACGTGGGAACACCTTACTACCTTGCTTCGGGCCCAGCCTAACTTTCAATTTCTGTCCCTTTTCCTAAAGAACTTCCTCTGAGGATACATGGTGTGGTGCTGACTCCTTATGTCCTCATTCACATTGGGTTTATAGCTACATCTTCACATTCCACCTTCTTGGAATATCCCATTTTACTCCTCCTCCTATCATATAATATTAAACTTTACTAGCCCATATGTCCTTGACACATGAAATTAATCTGCAATTCTACCCTGAACTAGTTTAGAATACCCCTTGATAAATACGGGTTGTGTCGGCTTCCTCGCAAGAGAAGACCTTTCCTATCAACATTGGCCTCCAATCACACTGCTCTCCAGATATATTCTTGGATTTATTCTAATTTGCATAGTATACATAAGGACTCCCAATAAATTGACATTGGGCCAAGCCCCTGGGTCATTAACCATTCAGGCCTCTCAGCCCCGATCTTGGTCCTGGAAGAATGACCATTAAACAATGTGTATCGTCATCACCGTACGAAGATTAAACTACTTTTTGATTGTCTTTATTGGTGTGACATAAAACTATATGGAATTCCATGCCCTTATAAGAGAGGTTCCATTCAAGAGTATGTATCATCCTAGATCATACCGATGTGCCCACCTAATATGTCTTCACCACGGTTGTATAATTTTAGGAGGGTTGGAATCCATTTGAACAATCCATCACTCCACCCTCCAAATTTTTCATGCCCTTTATTTAAACCCTCATCCTATTTCATGTATAAAAGAACCCCCTATCATTATGGATGTTCGGCCTATGGCCTGACTACTTTTTCGAGCTAATGTTTTGGAAGACTAATGGATGACATTTCAAATTAGGCCTCGTGTTTCAAACATGGTCAGCCGTCGACCCTCATTTTTTATCCCCATTTCTGGCTACGGTAATAAGGATATTGTGTTTCGAACACTGTCAACATTTATCCTTCATTGTCATGCCATCCCTATAATGTTCCAAATCATGGGTATCACGATTCACACTTTCCATTCCTCTATGTTCGGATTAATTCCAACTCCACTGTCATTAACCTAGTCATCCACTAGAGCACAGTGGGAAGATAACACTTCATTTTTTATAAGACTTATTTCTCTAGTCAGGCCTCTCCTTTTCTTCTTAGAAATCCAGATTGGTTATTCAAACCCCAGATGCCTGAATCATTGTTTTCACTCTTATATACAGATGGAATAATAAGGTGTGCATCCCTAGTTTCTCACATCAGGTCTGACCCACGTGAGATTGTGGATTGATCGATGGATTTATCATGAATATAATGAGAATTCAAAAAACCAAAATGAAAAACAGAACTGATGTAGGAATCCATCATAGATATTAAAAGCATGAAAGTAAATTCAAAAGTGGCACGCATTACCGCACCTGAAGATCAACCCCTCCCATGGATGGATTGACCCCATAAAAAGAGGATTGCAGCTCACCCACCCTTTGGTTTGTGGATTCTAGGATTCACTATTTCCTATTCAATTCTCGCTCCCCCTCTACAACGATGGGGCGCAGTTCTTCAGCCACAATTTGGACCCGCTGCTTGTTGGATCGAATGACGGTCATCTCCTCAGAGGATAGCCTAATGTGCTCTTCGTCCTCTGCCAACTGGGCCTTCAGACATGATATGATCTTTGATTGAGTAGTGAGTAATGAGTAATTATCATCTTCTAAGACCTGTAGTTATTGAATCACATTTTTAGGCTCCTAGAGCCTCTTTATATTAACCTCTTTTCCCTGAAGCTATCCCACACTAATGTCGTAGTCATATTGCCGAATATTCCCCGCCATGAGATCATGGATGAGCATGTGAGGACACTGGGCAACCACTCTCACAGTGCATAGTTTATGTAGCCAGGACTGAAGCCTCTCTGTCTGGTCTACCATTCTACTTGAGTAGTGTCAACGATGAAGCACTTAATCATATTCCATGACCGGTAATGGTAGATTTTTTTATCCTCTTCATAGGAGGTTGTATTGTCCTGATTTGTTGGGTTAAGAGGTTAATATGTGCGAAACTCCCCCAAGAACTTGTTAATAGGGTCTGCATCTAGTGTCTGATCAGGTATGGCTGGACCCATGTTGTCCGATCGATCTTCATCTTCAGATCCCAGCTTAATGATCTCAGGCTCTTTCCTGCTAACAGTCTTACAACTGATCAGAGGTGTATAAATTTGGTCTGTTTGGGTGTCTGATTCCATGAACACTGGAATTCTCATGGGAAAGGCACCTCCAAGAATACCTACCAACCATTCCAAGGAAACCCACATCATTTGATGAATTGTTCATGCTAATAAGTTCCCAGACGTCAGTTAACATAATCAATGGGTGGCAGACATGTATTTCTTAAAGAAGAATTACATAGAACAAATTTTCTGTCTCTCTATTGGGTGGTTGTCATTGGAACCCCTAGCCATCGTCCTCCATATATTTTTGGGAAGTTTAAAAACATTGTATGAACTATAAGGGGTGTCTTAGCCTCGCATAATGTGGTAATAACCATAGTTGCGGGTGTAGATCCTGAAGGCCCAGCAGGTGTAATTGATGTATGGTGGGAACAGGTTCGGAATATGAGGCCCTCCTGCACAATTCATATATTAGTGAGAATTCCAATGTAACATCAAAGCAGACCCAGGGTAAGGGGATTATAGTTTTAACTCGAGAGCCTCTACAAACCCTTCAAGTTCTGGGTCTGAATCACCAACTTCACCCACCTCTAGAGGACTCCCTCTACAAATCTCTCCCCATGAGGATTCATCTGATTATTCTAACACAGGGAAGCGCTCCCTCAATTCCTCATCCGATAATTATGAGAAGCCTTCCAATCCAAAAATACTTTTACCCGATCCGTCATTAGACACAGGGCACTGCATGAGTGCACGAAGTCCTCAAACTCATCCAAGTATTGCTCGGCCTCCTCCTAGGATACTGTAAATTAAGCCCTGATAGGGATGATTCTAGGAAAATCCATCTTGAGATGGTTCAAGTGTTTCAACATCTCATACAGGTTGAGGAATTCCCAGTTGAAATCCCAGATGTGAAAAGCATCTTGGAAGACAACGTTCTCTGGTATGTGTATCTGGCACAACCGCTTCCCCAAAGCCCAGTTGGATATAATGCAGAATACTCTTTGTGGCCACCCCTCCAGAAAACTCTGCTCCTCTAGGATCACCAGTTCCTATGCCGACACTGGATCCGCTACTACCTACCCTTCAACTGATGCAGACCTCACCGCCATTGCAGCCCCACCACCACGAGATGACCTCGCAGCCTTCCAGTCCCAACCTCGAGTTTGGGGAGGTACCCCATCGCAGACCTGAACAGTTGGCAGCTTGGGCATCTCTATAGGGTTGTCCACCTCCCAACTCTTGGCATACTCCATCACTAGGCCAATGCAATTCATGGGACGAGGTAGCTTGTTCCATATCTTCACATATTCTCATGTGAATATAATCCACATCCACCTCATCAATCATGGGCGGTCCTCGTAGTGCACCCCCAAATAGACATGTGGGGTCAATTTCTGCATGTACTGAAATTGGATTGAAAATTGGTGCGGGGTGTGTGACTCACAGAGGGACTCGCGGTCCACCCGTTCCACCAGTACTCCACCTCGAAAGGCCTAGAGGTTGAACCGATGCTCTTCCATTCCCTGAGCATTTTTTTGTGAACACACCCATTGGAAATGGGAACAGGTGAAAATTGAACTCGTCTGCCTTCCAGTCCCAGTTTAGTCCCACATATATAGTCATTTTAGTCAAAAATCTCCCTACCACATTCAGAATGGCTGGGAAAAAATTTGATCCTCAAGGGGAGATGTGGTTTGGGTACTCATAGATAACCAGGATATGCGCCACAATCCACCTATATAGGTGGTGGAATGGCCTGCATATCCTATGTGGCTTCTTCCCCTCGCTGATATGCCACAAAATCTTGTATAGCATGGTGATAATCAGGATCCCAAGGTTGACAAGTCCCCTTGTCGCCAACATGGACACCATTATAAATGTGCTTGATCGCAATCCCATGATCATATCTCTCTCTGGTAGGATCCAACCACAAATGACCACTGTAATGAAGGCATCCAACCTGAAAACTACCTGCTACTCAGTATTGATGATGAATCCCCACATCTTCCAATGGTTATCTTCCATGAGCCGCTATTACAAGTGCTCCTTGCTGCGTTGAGTCCCCTTTGGACATGTCTGAGGCCTCACAAGAAACTTCCTACTTTCTAGGAAGTTCAAGAACTGCTTGTACTAATGTTTGAAATTGATATCTCTCACCGACCACTTTACCTCACCTAGTACTAGTCACATCAATGCCATTTCTAGTGGTGGAATCTGCTCCGGATCCACCCATGCACCCATAATGTGGAGGAAATCCTCATACATCGACCGCAGTATTGGGACCCCCGAGATATGATGTTGGTCCCATAATCTGATGAAAACCTCTCCATGAAGCAAATGGAAGGTTTTGGTCCTTGATGACCATCCTCTCAACAACTCCGACATCAATTTCTTCGGCTGATAAATATGAAATTGGGAGGCCCAAGACACCTCATACAAGGCCACTATCATCATCTCAACCCCAAATTCTTCACAATAGGAACCTACCCAGTAGGCCCAGGCCCAGTAATCTGTGAATTTTCTGCCCCGGCGTAGATCCCACTTGTCGGACTACCCCTTATTCAGGTACCTCAGGGCTGCCTTCAAGATAGTATGGTGCAGTGGGAGAGATTTCTCTCATTGCATCTCCTTCCCACCAATGTTATTCACATGACTGTACAGACAGTATGCATTGATGGGCATGAAGTCCTCCCAAGTATGGTCGTCAGCCACCCTAACCCACATGCACTGACACAGTGTGCTTATTAACCAGTAAGTTGGCTTATCCCTACTAGAATTAGGGATGAAGAATTCATCACATAGGCTAAATACGCATAGAGGGAGACTCCTACATAGTATATATTCTTTCTGAATCTCTAACAGTAGCTCCACCAATAAATTATGTTTATAATGTCTTCATACGAAATCCTTGCTACCCGTGATATCTGCCATTTCCTCCCTCTAGGTAGTATCTGCATGGAACCCCCAGGTATCCTCTTGGTGAGCCATTCAATTTTTGAAATATGTATGTTTTATATTATGGTTTGCGAAGCTATTTTGTGGAGCTCATTCATGATTACTATCCACGGAGCTTGGTAAAGAGAATGTGGAGCCCTACACTAACCATCAGATGTCAGTTGTGGAGTACAATGTGGTGCAGTCGAAGACCTGTTGTGTGCCGTGAAGAAGAAAACCCAATTCGCAGAGGGAAATCACAAAATACGCGGAGAATGGTGAATCGAGATCACTATATTCCAAAACATGGAGGTAAGAGAGGAAAAAGAGAGGGGCATGGAGGTGGGAGCCTCCATGGAGCATGGATGTGGGAGGCTCCGCGAACCATATTGACGATTGCAAGGCTGCCACCAAGAAAGGTGTGGGGGATCGGTGAAGAAGATTGATGTTCGCGAGGCCAATGCTGAGCAAGGAGGTGGGAGTATCCACAGATACGACACAATGCCATGTCTCGTCATGCCAAAAAAGCTCTACTTTGAGGCGCCTCTTTCCTTAAAATATCAGGTTCCCCTTGAGCCCAAAGGATGGATCCTCTGACCATTCACCTTCTTAGCTCTCAAATGACAATTCAATTTCTTCTCTGTGATCTATGAGCTCATCAAAGTACATTAGAATCGCGATTTTCCTATCTCACTGGATAAATTCAACCGCCCTTCAAAGGGGGATGCTGTTCATGGAGCCCATGGGCCTTCTCAAAGGTAGTGTATCCCAAAGGGGACTCGGGTCTTCACGATGCACATATGCTTCGCGAAGTACCCTCCATGCACATGTAACCCATATGCTAAGTTAGGGTCACTATACTTCGTGAAGCATATTGCTTCGTAATGTTACGCTTCCCAGGGCCCTCTTTCTTCATGAAGCATTACTTCATGAAAGCCTTTCCACCTCAAAAATAACATCCCATATAAAACTATTCTTTATGACTAGGCTGGGCCACTTCACTTCGTGATTCAAACCACTTCATGAAGCCCCTCCCTTATATAGAGCACCGTATTTTCACAATGATTTTTCCTATGATCCCCTTTTCTCTGTAACTCCTTTTCTCATGCTACCATCCAGTTTTATACATAGTGATTTCATTGTCCTCAAGGCTGTGCTTCCCATTGCATTTCTTTGCCTCAGGAATCTTCGCATAGCCATGCTAACAGCTAATTATTTTTCTCATAGACATGGTAATTTGGGCCCTATATTGGATCACTCCATGACACCCCCGGGCCACGAAATTGATAATTCCTTCCATTCATCAAGGGTAGGAAGGTATCAGTTATGTATGTCATATGGGGTGCTAAGTGAACATGCCTTGTTCGAGCTGCAAGACGTTAAACTGCTAAGTGCCATCATACTCAAAAAATGATGTTAAACTGTGACCCCGCCCCACGCAACATACGTGGCGCGCCCTATCTCAGAAATTCTATGCGCTCGATCATCTCTACGGGATTGAAATATTCTTTACATAGAATGAGATCATATTGGATGTAGTGACATATATTTGTGGGAAAAGGGCAACCCCCTCATTGTAAGACTATAGACATTCTTGTGGGAGCCAACAACCATACTCCTCTTATCTTCTTCTGTACCAACTGCCTCTCACACTAGGATTTATTGCTACTCAGTCATCCATCCTGAAAAAAGTCCAAATATCCATATCTTAATCCTATGAACCACACTTAATCCACAACCCCTATTTACTCTTTGGGATGTGAACCATGTGTATGCCACTATTTTTTTTTGCCGCTAACCATGTGTAAGCCCAGCTCCACTTCCCACAAATGCACCTTTTACAATGTGATCGTCATGTCTTTGCTGCCTCTTGTTTCTCACACCAATCATGACTCAAATGGTAATAGAGTAAGCATCTCCCATGGAATCCTCTCTAGGAAACATATAGTGTAAGCCCCCATACACAATCTTGAACTACGTGGACATTGATCCATGAAAAGGAAAGGTACATAGGAAGCCTCCCAGAGGTTCGAGCCCTATAACCATTGGTCCCGACCCCATTCAAGTCAGTTCACCAAACACCATCCTTAACTACATGGACATTGATTATTTCCAAGGCAAGGTACATAGGAAGCCTCCCAAAGTTTCAAGACCAACAACCATTGGTCCCGACCCCCTTCACATTGGTTCACCAAACACCATCCTGAACTATGTGAACTTTGATCCTTGGTACGACAAGGTACATAGGAAGCCTCTCGGAGGTTCAAGACACAGTCCCATCAATCCCAACCACTCCACCTAAGTCCACCCTAGCCCTGCATGATGTAAAACTATATGCTCTTTTTTTCCCTCATGACACTAAACTATCCCATATTCAGTGGTAATCCATTGTGATCCCCATCCATCAGTAAGCCATTTATTTGTACCTCAACCAGCGGTAAGCCACCGTGACCCCCCATTCAGTGGTAGGATGTCGTCAACCCCATTCAGTGGTAGGCCATTATTTTGTATCTCAACTTGCGTTAATCCATTGTAGTTAGAAATCGATGGTATGTCGTCATAGTCCCCATTGTTAGGACCCACATCTCTAGTCCGCACTACTGGCGTAAGGCCATCTTGTGATGATAAGGACATGTATTCCCCAATATATCATCAGGTCACAGTCCTCTACTAACCTCCTAATTCAATGACCCCAATCTTGGACTATGTGGACTTTGATCCTTGGCAAGGAAAGGTATGTAAGAAACCTTCTTGAGGCTCCATATCATAACCCATGTGTCTTCCTAGTCTTTTCCTCAAGACCATGTGTCTTGGGAATGTCATGCTCCAACCTAGAGGTTCAACTTCCTCTAGGACCTATCCATGCCTCCATTCTCATTGACTGCCTCCTCAGGTGCCCCATCGCCCCGACAAACTATGAATTCATTAATTTCTTTACACGGTGATACGTAGGAAGTATCTTAGAGGATCTATACTATCTTCATAGTCACCCTCATGATAGTTCCATCTAATTACCCCACCACTTCATTCAACCCTCCATGTCTATCATGATTCTCACTCGGGCCACCGCATCTCAGTGGAATCCTGTCACCCACTTTCTCGAATCTCCTAGAATCAGTGTTCCCACCTGGGGTTGCACCCATCTAATTCACTCCAGTTAGTGTTCCAATCTGTCTGATCATTCTCTTCTAGACATTAAACTTGTGGCATACCCTGTGTTAAATATGGGAAGTTGAGGAAAACCTTAGAGACTTTCCCATGGAATATAATTCCTTGCATTCAACGTGGGATGCCTCGGGCTTCCGTGCCCTTGAGAAGCCCCATAACAAGGGAAGAAACCCAAACATGCCAGTGTTCCAGTGTCCATACACCCCAGTGATGTCCAACATGACTACTCCACTGACTAAAGGTTGTTACCCTAACCGAACCTCTTGGAATGTCCTGACAGAAGTAGTGTAATGAATCAGCATCCATGAATACATGACACATTGAAGAGTTTCAGGAACAATGTTTTAAATATATAAGGGAGACCAGAACTAGGTGATGAGTTTTGAGGAGTAATCTACATAATAAGGAACCAGTAACCCATCATCCCATTTTGATCATGGATAAAATGTCCCTGAATAAGTGATATATTCCTCCCACCATTGGAAAGAGGGAATGTAGGGAAAAAATCAGTGTCCCTCCTCGATAGACGGATGTGTGTGCCCCGACAAAAGTGTCGTAAACAAACCTCTAATAGAACACATTATAAAAAGGGTGATAAGATTGAAACTATATAATTCTTGCTCATAAAACAAAGTAAATAAAAACGAAGTACATATATGTAATGTAATGAGAAAAAATACTACAACATTAAAGGGAAAACCGAATGTAGCAAAAGAAAGTTATATGGAAGAGACCATAATTACTAAATAGATCCTACAACCCCAAGCATGATGTAACAATCTTGACCTCCAACCTACTCCATGTGACCTGAAAAAAATTTATATGACGTGTGGTGAGTATAAAAATATACTCAGTAGGATCCTCCTCATAGCCTCTCGTGCAAATATATATAAGCATGCTATAGAATAGTGAACAACACGTCAAACTAACTCATCACCTAAACAGATATACTATCTTCATAGTCACCAAATGGAAAGTCTCACCATGTATCACATACAATATTATACAATATAATAAAGAATATCATGGGTATCCTAATACCACTTCCCCACTAGTTTTCGACATTACCACAATGTCGCATGTCTTAAGCATCTCTCTATAAATGGTTTTCCCAAAGTGACATGGGTGTAGCCCCACAACATTCACCTCATGCAACTCACCACCACAATCACTCAACATAAAGTTACCATCTGGTTTCTAGGAGCCACCATAACTGATATAACATTTATCACATAACAGGTATTATACCTCAAGTCATTATAGGTCATAGGCCGAGTTATGATCCTGAATCCATCACAACCTATAGACATTATACCTATAGTATTTTATAAGGAACTATATCCAGAATATATTTGTTGGAAATAACCAATATCCATTTAAACCCTCTATACACATATATTGTAAAAAATAACTGTCATGCATACAAGGACTAGTAACTAACAAGATTAGAGAGTGTGTCAAATTATGGTAATAAGCCATATATCCTCCCACTGATATGTTGTAGAAAACACTCATAGGGCTCAGACTCCATGAAGTGTCAATTTCCCTAGCCAAATTGTGGAATTGTAAATAGAAACCCAAAAAGTACACTACATAATATAGCTCACAACCATACTATGGAAAAATCCAAGAATTAGATTAACTACAGTTAGCATCTCTCGAACTCCCATTTTCCACTATTAACAATAGATATCCAATAAGAGAATAAATATTTAAAGATATATATTAAGTTACATATACATTTTTATCAGTTTCATATTTCATTAATTAATTTTATAACCATTAATTAACCATTATAAAATCCTATAATAAATTTTATTACCATTCCAACACATATCTATTCCCTCCAAGAATAACCAATCCTTCCCCATAGCTTCTTAGAATTAAAACCTCATAATTTTATCCCATTAGTCTCCAAACCAACGGGTTAACATCATTTATTTGTTAATTCATTGAAAACATTATCACTTTTTGATAATTCCATGTATTATAAGAAAACATTCTACGATACAAAACTCAAGGGGTTAACATATTGAGTAGATGAACTACATGTCATGTAATTTCCACCTATAGTAGGAGAATAGTCTCATCCATACTTTAAAAGGAAAATGTAAAAAGCACGTGGAATTACTCACATGTTTTGCCTTTTTGGAAAAAGGGTTAGCAATAAAAAATTTCTTAATAAGTGGATAAATTAAAGAATGTAATAAAAAAATAGATTTAACAATCATCCAACATTCATATGAACAATTAATCCCTACATCATCTTATTCCATTATATCTTGTTTCCTCCCTAAAAACCTCATGAATAAACCAATGCATCTCACAACTCTATGTGTCAACTACTACCACAACCACTCAGCCTCCCTGCCCCTACATAACACAAAAGTTCTTCTGGATTAACCATTCTTGGATCCAACCAAAACATAAGCCTTAGGAAACAAACAACATAGCAAATTTTCTCTTGTTACTAAACAAGGAATCCATCCTTCACCCTCAACAAGCACTTGAAGCTCCAAAGCATCAAGCTCTTTGTATTTACAAGAATGGTGGTAACTCAGAACCATACAAGGAATAATATTTATCCCAAAAATTATTCTTTATTCCATATTGAATTAACTAATTCAATTAAACATTCTTAACTTCATCCATTCTATTATCTTAAAATCACAACAAAAACAACAATTTGATTCAATAACTCTGCCTATTTATCTTTAACAAATTATTTTACAATTAATACTAGATTGATATTATTTAAAAATATCCAACAAGAATGAAATACCAAACATTAAAATCATAGAAATCACACTATCTAGAAAAAAAGAGGTAATAACATCGCTTGGAAATTGATACCAATTCATTAATCCGGTTAAAATATATATTATTCCAATTTCATTATGATCTGGCACACTAGATCATGCTTACTATTAAACTGTATGTAATTAAAAGAGAGGATCCATGAATCCTCTACCCTGTAATGTTTCCAATGTTATTTTCATGATAATGGGCCAATACAACCGATCATGATCACCTCTCCTACAATGACTGGAGACACATGAGGACGCCACGACAGAACCGCATCAACCAACACATAAGAATTATCCATTAGAAAAATGGTTATCACATTCCATCTCATGGAAATGAGAAACAATATGAAACATATCAATGAACCTAGAAGAATGGATGTAGAACATACCTTATATCTTGGTTGGATCAACACATCCTGGTTACAACAAAACATGTATTGTCCATGCTTTAAGAAAATCTCCAAGGGGAAACAATCCAAGGATATAACAATAACACAACTACTTCTAAACCATTATTTGGGGTACCTTATATAAAGTGTAATGAGAACGAAAAAACAGGGTGAAAGGTATATCGACAATTTATAAAATCTAAATAGAGCAGCAGTTTGATAAAGGGTTTATATTTCCCATTAAGGATGTTTCTGGTCAAGACTACATGGAATTACTGAGTAAAAACACCTAATACTCTATGAATATTAATATAGAATTATTGGATTTGAATCAGCTATTGATCCCTCAAAATAGTGCATCAAATTTTTTTAAGTCAATAAAAATGTCAAAGGGGAAAAAATATAGGATGTTGGAAGATCTATTCATCGATGACTCACTGACGCCACACACCGATGCAACTCACTAATGCACATCATTGATACGAGTCACTAATGCGAGTCTTCGGTGAGTATTAAACATGAATAATCAAGAAAACTCATTGATACAATCCACCTATGCAAGTCACCGACGTGACTCGCCATTCTGGAAACACTGTACACCTACAAATAAATGACTCACCCATCTAGAAAAGTTATACACCTACTGATATGAAAACATTGTACATAAATTGATAGATATAATTATGTTGAGATTCGGATAATTCCATGTAATTTTTTTTAAAATTTTTGGGATTACTAAGAGTCTATGAAAAATGATGGCGCAATATTCTGAGGTCTGATGTGCTCAGAATGATTTTTTGAACATTTTTTAATGGTACGTTCAGTAAACCCACAAGCAAAATTTTCTATATTTTGAACCTGTTCTCAGATTAAAAATTAAAGGGAACTGTTTAATCCACAGTTCCATGATTCACTTAAGGATAACTTTACTTCAACCAAAGTAGGTCGGGAGAAAAATTTGATTTTTTGACTTTTTAATGAAATGTAAAAATAACTTGTAGTTGTTATTTTTTAGTTTTTGTCCAACGGATAAGCGATTGTGGTGTGATTAGTGAATTGTCAATATATTTTATGTCTTTAATCATAATCTACGTAAATCCACCACTGGGAATTAAAAGAGGATAGTTAATTAATTTAATGAGCCTGATTAATTAATCAATGTGATACTCCCATTTCCCCCTCTTATTTAAATGGAGTTTAAGATGGGGTAATAGAATGACTTCAATGAATGAGGAAACTCAGTAAAAATACCGCAGCAACATCGACCGATAGAGTTCGGAAGCTCAAGCGACAATGATTCGGGATCGACGAATATCGACGTCTCCATATAATGTGGATGCTCCACCCGCTGCAACTGCAACACCTCCAGTGGATCTCGAGGTGTGGGTTTTGTCTCTTAATTCATGTGCAATTTTTCTTCTCACATTCTTTAAAAGGTTGATAAATCATGGATGAAATATAAAATGTTATTGATGAATTAATTATCCCCTTTTGATATAATGCTAACACAAAGGGCACGAGAAAAACAAAAAAGTCCTGAACACTCCTCCACTTCATTTATTATTGTTCTCTTTAGGGACAGTTTTTCCAGTTTGACAGCAACACAAGATAGAGGTTCATATTGTGACGGTGGACATTTGGGAGGCCTGTAGGTGCATACAGAAGTGGAAACGAAACTCTAGAGCATCGCTGGAGCCTCGCGATAGATTTGTAGGCTACAAAAAGCAACGGTGGTTTCCGACAACGGGAAGCCGTAGTGGCAGTTGATAGTGCGACATCGTGTTCCACTGAGGGGACCCACAACATCACATCACGGCAGCTGGCCCTCAGTTGTCTGTGAAGGAGGAGGCGGTGTGTCTCTCGCGCGCCGATTTGAAAGAAGTTGAGGCTCGAATCCATGGAGAAGGAAGGGTAACCATTATCTCACAGTTCCAAAAACCCACGTGGCACAGCTGATTTAAGTTGGTCGAATGGCTCTTTTGGGTCGTTCAATAGATGGACTACTTACTCGGTACGGGGCACGCCCGTAGGCCGGGCCGCATCGGCCGGTGGGCCGGTCCGAAGCCCAAGAAACCAGCACCATCACGACCTAGCAGGATGAGCCTACCGTGGCCCAGTTAAACAAGGCTGGGTAGGACCCAGACCAAGGAGGGTCAGCCCAAACTAGGTCGGACTAGACTCCAACCTCTCGGTGGCCCAGAAACACATAAAAGTCTATAACATGCGAACCCGACATTCGTTTGATGAACCTTATATGGAGCTGGAATACTTGGAACGAGAAGGTCCTTTTGACATACACCATGATATTTTTGGAGAATGATAGAGAATGGTGGGGTTGGGTCGACTCTGAATCCAACCGGGCCCCCGATACTAAAATCCCAATAACATATAGACCGTGCATCAGTATGACGCGCTATCTGTTGCATTGGAACACTTATGAAGTGAAGAATCGTAGTTTTACTACGTCATGGGACTTAGTGCTAGTAGAAATATGAACGATTGGTTGAGGATCAGTTATCCCATAATCAATAGTACTATGAGGTGGAATCTAGTGGCTCACAGTGAGGCAGAGGTTGGAGATAGATAATATAGAGGTTAGTACCGAGCGATCCTCTATGGTTCAGATCTTTTGTGTGTCAGCCCTCAGCGATCCTGTGTAGGTCAGTGCATATTGACCCTATGTGGGCATGATCCTGTGTGGGTCAGCACCTATTAATCCTATGTGGGTCTGCGCATACTGATCTTATGTTTGTCAGATCCTATGTGGGTCTTGCATGGGTTAGTTCCTATTGATCGTGGGTGGATCAGATCATGTGTTTGCTTGCGAGGGTTAGAACCTGTTGATCATGGGTGGATCAGATCCTATGGGGATTATCAGGGTTTAGTACCTATCGATCATGTGTGGGTTAGAATCGGTAAGGTCAGCTATGCTGCCTCTTGAAAGAATATGATGATATATCTTCTCGACTAATCATTTGTACTTTTGTGTGATACTTATACCTAGTTTGAGGTACTTTTATTGCTTTGTGCATTTTGATTGAGATCATGGTTAGTTGTTTTCCTTTGGGGAATTATGAGAGGCCTTTAGGGATATCAGGGTCCCTACTGTTTATTGTTATATGCACTCTTGCACATGCTTCACCTGCACCTCGTTGTGTCTTGGGCAGATGATGAGTGGGTCGGCTAAGACACGAGGGAGCTAGAACCAGAAGATACACATAGGAGATTGGTTGACATGGAAAGCCGAGAAGACGAGCTATACCATCCTTTTAGGTAGGTTCCTTGGTGAAAGATCACATGATCTATTTTCTGTTTTCTATGGTAGTCATATCTTTTTAGTTATGCTTGTATTACGGCCCCTTTTACATTCATTTCATACTATTACACATAGTTGTGGTTACTGTTTGGTGTTTTACATTAATCCTCCAATGTGTTTTACTTTTGCATAGTGTACTCTACATGTGTGTGTATAGGTATTGAGGCAATACCTTCCCATTTTTGGAATATTATTTTCTAGTGCTAGTCTCCAACCCCTGGCATTTGGAAGGTAGGCTTTGGGGGTAGTCATGGCATTGGCCCCGTGGGATGGGTTGTGAAAAAGTGGTATCAAAGAAGCCTATTCAACAAAAGAACTAGGACACTGATCTTTTAAAGTCGAAATATTGATCAGTTTGTTGAGTGTGGTATTCAGTTTGGGGAGTCTAATGTTGGTTCAACAACTGACCTATCTATACACAAGGACCCTTAATTCGGATTTCTGACTCACTGCACAAAAGAACCGATTGCTTGTGTTTTGGAAATGATTTTACTTTGATCTCATATGAGTCAGCTGAAGAGGTACATATTTTTAACCATGTCTCACCTATATATTTTCAGAATGTCACCTCATAGACAGCTAGCCTAGATTCTTGAAGAGTATACGATGACGGTCTAACGAGCAATGAGGCTTTGGTGCAGGGCCCTCTATCTGTGGTAGCACCTTTGGGTGTTGCACCAGCAGCACAGCCACCTGTTGGGAATTAGATGCCACATACCCCACCAACAGAATGTGCATGCCAACTGATCACTTTTTACATGTTCTAGAGACATAAGCCTTTGTGGTTTCGAGGCAAGATAGACTCTCAAGTAGCTGAGGGCTGGGTGAAGGGTGTGGCTTGAGTTTTTATCTTGGTTGAGACACCAGCAGATCAGATAGTTATCGTAGCTACTATCCTTTTCCATGGAATAGTAGGGAGATGGTGGAGCATGATTCTCTATAAACATGATGAGGCCACCCTAACCTGGATATAATTTGAGAGCCTATTTAGGGAAGAGATAGTTCTTAAGACACTACAATCTGTGCGTATTTAGGAGCTCCTGCACATACTATAGGGCAGCCTGGTAGTGGCCCATTTCTCTGTGAGATTCACTAACCTATCACGCTACTCCACCAACATGGTACAAGATCCATTATTCAGGTCCCCGATATTTGATAAGGACCTTTAGGGGGAGATCAGTGTGTGGATGATATTGTTGAATATTCTGACGAAGGATGGAGTGCTCAAGAGATCATTATTGGTGGAGATGTTCATAGCTAATCAGGCACCGATGGTGAGGGAAACCACCAGAAGACAGGTAGTCAAGTCATATGTAAGAGGTATTATATAGAAGACACAGAGGTCCAAGCTTGTCAGACCCCCCTGTGGAAGACCCCATGATGCATATTTGGAGGTGCAGAGCTTTCAACACAGAGAAGGTCATCTATGAGGAAAACTGTGTGTCACGTGCAGTGGGTAGATCCACATAGCTCGTGACAACCTGACCTATCGTACCCATGATCAGTGGACGGTTGAGATACCACTGAGGCAGGGGAAGAGATTCAAGTTAAGAGGTTTGTAGGGTGGAAAAAAGGTAGATGAGCTAGCGGTGTAGCAAGTGGTGGGTGGTAGTTTGAGGTTCTACAACCACCACCACCAAGTGGTCCACCCGGACCTCATGGAGCATGTATACAGGGGTGAGAAAAGATACAGGCATTAGGGGCCTATTACCATGATGCTTTAGAGAGAATTAGAGGTATGATCTATGTCTATTCCACCCTATCTTCAGTATATATAGACACACATTCCAGTCACTCTTTCAATGCCATAGAACGCGTCCAGATCTCGGGGATTCTGATGGAGTTGTTGTCTTGATCCATGTGATTAGATACTACAATAGTAGAGGATTTGATGATTATAAACTATTACCGACTGTGTGAGATTACTCTAGGATGTGAGAGATTCAGGTGGGAACTCTTGGTAGAAACATTGAGTCCTTACAATTTCATCTTGGGAGAGGATTGGCTATCTGGAGTCCATGAACATAACAACTGTTTTAGGCACCAAGTGCATTGTGTTGGTGGGTATGGGTTCAGTTTTACCTTCACCGGTGAGAAGGAAACCATTGCATCATAGGATAGACTATCTTGGAGGAGATTGCAAGTGATTACTCATCAATTGTCAAGCCTCACCCTTAGAGCAGTTGACCTATGGAGTCTGAGTTACCTTTTAGTGGTTCACTAGTATGTTGATGTATTCCCGAATGATGTTTTGGGACTACCTACTCACATAGAGGTAGAATTTCACATCAACATATAGCACTTTTTGACACCAATATCCACCCCAGCATATCAGATGGCTCCTGTGGAGCTTCGTGAGATGAGGTAATAGTTGGAGGACTTTTAGAGAAATGGGTTAATAAATCCCAACCTTTGTGCATGGTCATCCACAATATTATTCACTAAGAAGGTGTATGGGAGCATAAGGCATTGTGTGGACTAACGATTCCATAACTAGGTGACCAAGTTGAAAAAGTATCCACTCCCAAGGATCGATGATCTCTTCGACCAGCTAAAGGGATCTCATTGGTTTTTCAAGAGTTTCTTCATATATGGCTTTCACCAGCTCAGGGTATGGGACATGGACGTATCGAGGAAGACGTTTAGAGGTTGGTATGACCATTATGGGTTCTTACTGATTCCCTTCAGCATGAAAAACACTTCAGAAATGTTAATGGGGATCATTAACATGATCTTTCATCTATGCCTCGATGACTTTATGAAGGTATTCATTGATGGAATCTTCATATAAATAGTGTTGGATGAGGATCTCACCATGCACCAACAGTTAGTCCATGATATACTTTGAGAGAACCATCTTTATGGATTTCTCTTGAAGATCCATTTCATAATATGAGATGTCCACTTGTCGGGGAACTTTATCTTAGATGATAGAGTCATAGTGGATTTGAAAAATATAGAGGCAATTCTTGCTTGGGAGCCACCCAGGAGTGTAACTGAGGTGATGAGTTTTCTGGGATTGGCTGGATACTACCATAGATTTGTACATAGTTTCTCTAGGGTAGCAACACACTTGGCATCACTGATGAAGAAGGGGCATCTTTTCTTATGTACAAAGAAGTGCCACCAAGGTTTCAATGAGCAGAGGCAGAGACTGATGAATCCCCCCATTTTGAGGCTACCAGAAGAGGGTGTTGGGTACTTGTTTTACTATGATGGATCTGGGACTGGAGTGGGTTGTTTCCTAATGCCAAGGTGAGTAGTGATCGCCTACGACTCATGGGAGTTGAGACAATGTGAGTAGAAGTACTCTACCCAATACATAGAGTTAATAGTAGTGGAATTTTCACTGAAGAGGTGGAAGTACTACTTGATGGGTGAACAGTTTACTATTTACTATGTACATAAGTGTCTCAATTATATCTTTTCATAGAAGGACTAAAACCTGAAAAAATGATGATGTCTAGAGTTCATCCAAGACTATGACATTGAGATAGTTTGCACACCTGGGAAGGGAAATGTAGTATCAGATGCACTCAGCAAGTGGTCTGGTCTATAACTGCTAAGTGATGAGATAGAGATACTAGCCGCGTGGAGGATAACCTTCGTGGTTAGAGATGGATAATATTACCTATAGTCTAGGATTATCACTCCTCCACTTCTTCAGCAAGTTCGGGAGGCACATCTTGGGGACGTTGACTGTAAGGGCTTACGTGCTTAGATATCCTCGGGACAGGATCCTAGGTTTTTTTGAAGGTGGGGAGCATGTCGTCCTCTTCATAGAATTCACTATGGTACCAGTGAACCTTTGGTGATGAGGTGTCGATGCCTCACTTGTCAACAAGTGAATGCTGAGCATCAGGTACTAGTAGGCATAGCTAAGCCACATGAGGTACCAGAGTGGAAGTGGGATGGTATATCCATGTATTTTCTGACAGGGCTACCACGTATGTCTAGATGCCACAATTCTATCTGGGTGATCATTGACTGAATCAACAAGTTAGCCCACTTCCTACCCATCCGAGAGAAGGGATCAGTTGAGAGCTTGGGATGCTTATACTTGAAGGAGATATTGAAAATTAATTAGGTGTTGTTGACCATCATCTCATATCATGACCCACATTTTATATATCTCTTGTGGTAGGTATTATAGGTTGTGTTCGGGACTCACCTACGCTTGAACACCAACTTTCACCCTCAGACAGATGGTTAGACAGAGCGGACCATACTGACAGTTGGGGACATGCTTCGTTATAGTCTCCTCGATTTCATCTGCAGTTGGTAGGGCCACCTTTATCTAGTGTTTTTCTCATAAAACAGTAGTTATCACTCCACCATCAACATAGACCAATTTGAGGCTTTATACGAGCGACCAGGAAGACCACCTCTTTGCTCGACAAACCGAGCGGAGTCAGCACTTATGGATCCAGAGTTGGTACAAGCTACCACCGAATTGTTGCAGATCATCCAAGAGTGGATGATGACTGCATAGAGTTGGAACAAGTCTTATTCTGATAGTATACTGAGACCCATGGAGATCAAGGAGGGATACCCTGTCTTCTTATGGGTCTCAACCCGATAAGGATTATGGAGGTTTGGACGAGACAGCAAGCTATTTCTGAGGTTCATCAGAACATTTCGGATCCTTCGCTGAGTAGGCGAGGTGGTGTACTGTCTAGATCTTCTCCCAATTATGCACAGGGTGCGATATTTTTTCAACATGTCACAGCTAAAATGATAGGTTCATGATTCATCGCATGTTATCTACTTGGGTGAGCAAGACATCGACGATGGGGTGACAATTGCAGATTTTCTTATGGAGATAGATGATTGACCAATTTAGGTCCTTCTTGGGTGGTCAATTCCTCTGGTGAAAGTTTATTGGCAGCATCAGAACCTCTAATAGAGAACATAAGTGTGAGAGACTCAGATGTATGCTCAGTACTCCCATTTATTCCCTGAGTTTTTTTTGTAGCTTTTGAGGATGAAAATCCTAAAGGTGGGTAGAATTTAGAGGCCTTAAATATTCCATGAATATTTTTTTTAAATTATTATGGATTATTACGAGTTTTTGAAAATTTATGTCGTGTGATTTCAGGGGCCAGTGTGCCCAGAATAAATTTTTGAACATTTTCTAAAGGTGCGTTCAGTAAACTCATGGGTGGAATTTTCTATCATTTGAACCGGTGCTCAGATTAAATATTTAAGGACACCGTTGAATCAAAAATACTGAGATTCGCTTAATAGAAGTATCACATAGACTGTAGTAGTTCAGGATAAAAATATACATTTTGGAATTTTAAAAAAATTGTACAAATATAATGTAATTGTTATTTTTTTCTATTTCTCAAATGGATGAGAGGAGGTGGAGGGAATGCTGACTTGTCAATCCATTTAATGGCTAGACTAATCAACTGCATAACTCCACTCTTGTGAATTAAAATAGTTTCATTAATTCATTTAATGAACCTCCTTAATTCGTCAATCCGTTACTCATCTTTACCCCTACTATTTAAATAGAGCTCGGGATGGGGATTTGGAATGGATTCATCAAACAACGAATCTCAAGAAAATTTATGCGGAAACATCCAATGACGAAGGATGGATGCTTGGGAGGAAACGATCCGGGATCAATAAACGTTGATGACTCCATCCATCACAAACGCTCTTCCCACCACAACCGCGACACCTCCAATAAATCTCGATGTAGGGGTTTTTTCTTTTAATTCTTGTAAACTGATTATTTCCTCATTCATGAAAAGGGTGATAAATCATGGAATAAATACTAATATTTATTGAAGAAGTAATTATATCCTTTTTATATAATAATAATGTTGAGGGAACATGCCAAAAAAACAAGGCCCTGACCCTCCACCGCTTCATTTATCATTGTGTTCTTTGGTGACAATTTTCCAAATTTGACGACAACATGATATAGAGGGTCACGATGTGATTCCGTTGGTCTGGGGGGGGTGGTGCATATGGGAGTGGAAAAGGAACTCTAAAGCATCACCGGATCCCCACAAAAGATCCTTCGGTGATGGTGAGCGATGGTGGTGGCCGACATCGGTTGGCCATGGTGGCAGCAGGTGGCATGCTATCGAGCGCCGCGGAGGGGAGCCGCGCCATCATGCCCTGGAGGTTGCAGAAGGCGGTGCTCCATCATGCGCCTATTTGAAAGATGACTTAGATCGAATCCATGTGAAATGCACATCCGATTGTCACCTATCCTGGTCAAGGTTCTGGTGCTCTTCTAATCTGTATAGCAGCACTCAGGTCGAATCCTCGGCAATGATACTTTGTAATAGTCGTTTGTTTTTAGTTGATTATTTTTTTTATTGGGGGGTTTGTTTGCAACTCTTATGAAATAATTTATGGATGATTTTTGATTTAACAAATTTATAATCATTGGTGTGATTTCATCATTAGAGAGTTAACCTTCTGATATCGTTGAGATTTTCTTTATATTTCATTTAAATTAACACCCACTTCATAAGAGAACATTGATTGGAATTCCTAAGTGTTAAGGCTTTAATCCAAGCCTAAACATAACTAAGAGTTCTAATAATTACCATTAATTGTTTATGGTAGTGTATTTATGGTTCCAATAATCCATGGAAACCACATGTTAAAAAAATTATGTCATTAATCCATGACATGTTAAATACAACATACACAATGTTAAATTAACAAATACTCATCGAGGAAATACTCTCAATCACTTAACATCCATAAATTTTGACTCACTCCAATGAGAGATTTTCTCATCCATTTGAGTGTTTAATAATATGATTGTAATGATTATTATGATAAATTAATAATATAATAAAAAGAAATGGATAAGAAAAGAGTGGTTCGTCAAACACATACACACGAACAATGTTGAGAATTAAAAAAAATGGACTTTCGATTGAATGAAGAAGAAAAAGAAGGGTTGGGGATTCAACTGTATTTAAACTATTTGAAGAACATTAATATTAAAATACATATGTTGGATGAGAATTAGATATATTTAATAAAAACATTCATTAAAACAGAATTATAAAACACAAACTTTCAAGATTACAAATGAAGAACAACACAAAAGTGAATGGAAACAAAGAGAGGAGGAAGGGTATCTCAAGTGAAAACATGAGTATGGAAGGTCCTCCCAATCTCTTTTCAAGGCTTTGGTCGTGGAAATATGTGCTTTTATCTTCTGAAATGCCAACCCCTTTGAAGGAGAGGAGGGGGATGCATTTATAGCCCAAAGAAGTGGCATGTTTTCATTCCCAATATGTCCATCCACTTGCATTTCCATTGTGTCTATTCATAAAGCCGAATATCAAGATATCTCATTATTCAATGTTTTATATAATAACGTTGTCCGACCTCTATCAATGTTTTGAGTCATTTGGACCTATGGATCCAATGTTATGGCCGATTGATTAAACAAATTTAATCTGTCCATTTCAATCCAATCTTTTGGATGTCTAAAATGTAAATGGTTTAGTGAATAATAATATGCCTTCAAAGCCAAATAATTTCTTCAAAAAAGTTGGTCTATTATATCTTCTTTTTCACACTACAAAATTTTAGCTATATTTTATGATTACATCATGAGATATGTCACTAATAGTGTCATTATTTTAATTACCAACCGGAATGGTGGGCTAGATATCAAAGCTTTATTTGGGCCCCTTTTTCTTAGAGTTGGGCCATGAAATTTTTATTCATGATTCTCTTGGATAATAAAGATCATATGGTAGAGTTTAACAAAAATTGGGTTTCGAGATTTAGACCAGAAACTCAATCATCATGGATGGTCCAGTTTCATCACAAATTCTTTGGTTCATTTTATGTGGTCTTTGTGATCCTATATATGGCAGAATTGGACCATGATCCCTTCTAATGAAATGTTTTATATTGAATTAGTAATAATAAAAAACAAGAACCACAAAATTTGGATCATTATAGTTAGAGTTATAAATAAAATATTAAACTGACTCAATTGGACTACTTCTATAAATGCTCAAAAATTATACTTAGTATTAAAACAGTAATATTTCACACAAATTATGCACATTTCATATAAAATTAGTAAAGGGTGTATTTAATAAGTAATTATAATATTAATAACATCGACCAGACTGACATAGTTCTGTGCATGTCCTCATGTGTAACAAATATAAAAACATAACAAAATCATTTTCACTCACCAACACATATTAAAATTTTGTTTTCTCCAATCAGGGGAGGTTTAGACTATTTCACTCATCCATTTTGAATTCCCCCACAATTTGTTATAGAAAAAAAGTTCCAAAACAATTAATTTTGACATACTCAAATTTAGAAATGGAAAATGTGGACACTCAAAACTCACACCTCTCAAGATGATAAAATTCATTTGTGGAGATTCACTCTATCACCAAACAAAAGTGAAAATATTAGAGTTTTAAAGAGCTCTCAGCTTCCAATCCCTATCAAAAGAGCACAATAATAAAGAGTCCTTTTAAGGGGGTTTGTTGGATATAGGATGGAGGAAATATAATGTCCAATAGAGAGAAGAATATGGGTAAAACACAAACATAGAAAAAGTAATGCACATTTTTTTTGAAATAAAACATGGAAGGAAATGAAAAAACATATTTTACAAGGGAATGATTGTGTGAATAATGAAACAATAGAGGAAGAAAATTTAAAGTGGATGAGAAGATGAAAGATTTACAAACCACAAAACTTCTCCTAATGACATAAGAATATAATGAAAGTGTTCTTTTTTTTCTTTTTTTTTCTTTTTTCGAAAGTTTAAATTGGAAAAGATCTCACACTCATATCTCAACCAATGATTGATCCCCTCACGACATAAATTCTAATAGTTATAACAAGTTCAAAGGTTGAGAAATAGTGATTTTGGACCTACCAAAGAATCATTCCAATTTTTTTTATTGTTTTTTTTTTGATTAATTTGATTTATTTTTTAACTCTTTTAAATAACATTTACAAAATTACATAAATTAAAGTACATTACATTCCCCAAAACACACTGAATGACCACCTCTCCCCCACATTGAAATTGATTCTTGCCCTCAAGCATATGATAACATGGTGAAATAAATAAAGGGTACCCATATTGAAATCCATCCCCCCCACACTTTAATTTCAAAAAAAAATATGCAATGAAAAGCCATGTTAATATTTGGTGGGAAAAGGTATTGGTCTTGTAATGTGTTTATCAAATAAAAGTTTTTCATAGGCTCAAAGGGGATTTCAAAAGGAGGATTAATGTAAGGTAAATGGGAGGCTATTTGTCTATTGTGATTCTAATATGGTTCATAAAATTCCTCTATCATATTAATGCACAATAAAGTAGAAAATTCAGCTTGATAGTCCACAAACTAAAGACTTACAAATGGGTGTGAAAACACACATTTAGAAAATATGGACATAGGTGGCCTTGGCATGAAATAAAATTTTGTTCCTCATAGTTTAGGAAAAGCATTTTCCAAAAGAAAAATTGATCATTCAAAATATATTATTCTTGACGAAAAACTCTTTATAAAAATATATGATAAAAACAAATAAAATTGAGATGAAGCCCTGTGTTTTGACTCCTTAAAATGGTGCGACAAAATATTAAATTTATGGTCAGTAAGTATGAATCTTTTGGTTTTTTTTAAATTTTTTTTTATTATTATTCTTAGTGTTCTTTAAATACACACCCACCCAAAAGAAAAAGGGAAAAATAAAGGGTTTGAAAAATAATGTGGTAAAAAATGAAAGATAGAAGAAGAAGAAGAAAGAGGTAGAGAGAGGAAGAGATAGAGAAAGAGTTAAAGGGAAAGACATGCCCCTGGTTTGAATTTGGCGGGTTTCCATCTCCATCTAGTGGTAGAACAACTGGAGAAGTTGGGGATTCAGTGGAAGTCGATTTTGATCAATGATTGTGCCTCCTCTCATGGTGATGCTTTAACCGATGTCCATTAACCGTGAATCTCGTTTTGGAAGAGGGGTCTTGGAATTGCACTGCACCAAACCGGTAAACATTAATAATAATAAAAGGACTTTCCCAATGAGAATTAATATTACCTGGGTGAACCAAAAATCGAAAATTAAAGAGCATTACCTTATCACCTTCATAGAATACCTTTCTTCGGATGTGTTTGTCATGGAGTGACTTGGATTTTTCTTTTTAGAGATTAGTATTCTTATAAGAATCATGTATAAGATCCTCTAGTTAAGCCAATTGTAAAAATATTTCTTCACCGGATGTTTCAAGATCAAAATTACATGTTTTCAGAGGTAGAAATGACTTATGTTGGATTTCAACATGAAAATGACATGCTTTACAAAGAAACTAGCCTATAAGGAGACATCCCATTGGTTTTTTTATTGGCAGTTCATTAAACCCAAAGTGCTTCACCATGTATTTCAAGCCAGTCATTTCTGGTGGGTTTTACCATTCTCTCAAGCATTATTTTCACTTCTCTATTAGAATTTTCATCCATTCCATTTGTTTGGGGATGATATATAGTTGAAGTTTTATGTATAACCCCATTATTTTTCAAAATAGATTCCATGGTTTTATTACCAAAATGGGTTCCTAAGTCACTTATCAAGGCACGAGGTGTGCCAAATTGGTGGAAGATGTGTGTCTTTAAAAACTCACTAACAATATGTGAATCATCCTTTCTAGTGGGTTTGGCCTCGACCCACTTAGAATCATAATCAGCCGCAAGAAAATGTATGAGAATCCATTGGAAGGGGGAAATGTTCCCATGAAATCGATTCCCCAAACATCGAAGATCTCACAGAAAATTTATTATTTTTGGGGAATTTCATTTCTCTTTGAATTGTGCCAAACTTTTGGCAAGTGGGACATGATTGAAAGAACTCATGTGAGTCCTTGATGAGTGAAGGACAGAAGAATCTAGAGTCTATGACATTTTGGGAGGTCATTTGTGGTCCAATTTGGCCACCACCAGGCATTGAGTGACAGAATAATAATATGGAAGAATGTTCATTTTCACCGAAACATCTCTTTATTACCATGTCAGACCCAATTTTCCAAATTTTATTTTCCTCCCAAAAACAGTATTTTGATTCTCTTTTCTGCTTCATTTTTTGTTCTTTTGAAAAAATATCAGAAAAAACACAAGAAACCAAGTAATTTACAATTGGGGCATACCATTGTATTTTTTGAGTGAGTGATGAAAGGTTCTCAATGGGGAATTCAGGATCAATAATTTCAGAATGAGAAGAATTATAAATTCTACTCAAGTGATTAGGAACATGGTTTTATTTTACTGGTATATCTTTGATTTCAAGGTTAAACTCTTAGAGAATTAGGATCCATCTTATTAGCCTTGGTTTGGAATCACTTTTATTGAGTAAGAACTTTATAGCAGAATGGTCTATGAATATGATGATTTTGGAACCTAAGAGATAGGGCTGGAATTTATCTAAGGAAAAAACCACTTCTAAAAGTTCTTTTTTAGTGACAGTATAGTGAGAATGAGTTTCATCCAATGTTTTTGAGGCATAATAGATGACATGATGAATCTTTTCTCTTCTTTGACCAAGAACTGCCACAACTGCTCTATCAGAAGCATCAGACGTCAGCTCAAAGGGTAAGGACCAATCTGGGGGTTGGAATATTGGGGCAAATGTTAGAGCATTTTTGAGTTCAAGAAAGGCTCTCTTGAAAACCTCATCAAAATTGAATGTGACATCATTTTGGAGAAACCGAGTGAGTTGGAGGGAAATCTTGATAAAGTTATGGATGAATCTCCAATAGAAACTGGCATGACCAAGAAATGAATGGATCTCTCGAATAAAAGTGGGATGGGGAAGTGATTGGATCACTTCAGTTTTGGAAAGATCGACTTCAATACCATCTTTTGAAACTATTTACCCTAGAACAATCCCATTTGTAACCATGAATTCACATTTTTCAAAATTTAACACAAGGTTGCACTTGACACACTTTTGGAGGACTAGAGAGAGTGAATTCAAACAAGATTCAAATGACTCACCATAAATGGTGAAGTCATCCATGAAGACTTCCATGTAGTGTTCAATGAATTCGGAAAAGATACTCATCATACACCTATGGAATGTTTTAGGATAATTACAAAGGCTAAAAGGCATTCTTCTATATTCATATGTTTCAAATGGTCATGTGACAGTAGTCATTTCTTGGTCCCGAGGTGCGATTGGTAATTGGAAGTAGTTGGTGTATCCATCAAGAATGCAATAGTGTGACATTCTGGTTAATCATTCCAGAATTTGATCAAGGAATGGAAGAGGTCAGTGATCTTTTCATGATTCAACATTCAATTTCCTATAGTCGATGTGCACACGCCATTTTTTCTTCACTCAAGTTGTGACTACCTCCCCATGTTCATTTGTGAAAATAGTTATCCCACCCTTCATAGGTAAAACTTGAATTGGAATAACACATTCAATATCAGAAATTTGATAGATAATACCAGCATGAAGAAGCTTGGTGATCTCTCCCCTGACTAACCCATGTATGAGTGGATTGAGTCTTTTTTGAGGTTGTCTAATTAGTTTGAATGATTCCTCAAGATGGATGTGATGCATGAAAAGAGCAGGGTTTATTCCTGGTATGTCATCTAGGGTCTACCCTAAGGCTTTTTTGTTTTCCTCTAACACTTGAACAAGTTTGGACTCCTTAGTTTTGGTAAGCGAAGAAGAGATAATGACAGGATAAGAGTGATTATGGAAAAGGAATGCATATTTCAGGTGTTCTAGAAGAGGTTTTAGATCAGTATCATCTCTCATTTGTGGGTTAGACATCTCCGGAATGGATGAAGGGACTTCAGTTGCATCAGATTCATTTTACTTAATATTTTCCAAGGTGGATCAATAGAGATCAGATTTGATGTGGGATTTAAGAGATTTTTCATGTTCCTCTAGATTGATAGAGTCTATGAATGAGAGGTCCACATCAACTTCACCATTTAAGACTTGGTTAATCAAGGTGATGATTTCACAAGATCCTTTATCATCAAAATATGACGAACATGATGGAATGAGGTTCAATTGACTCATAGAAGTGTCCTTGGAAGCATGGATTGTGAATGCAGAGTGATCCTCAGATGGGTATCGCATGCCTTGGAAAATGTTGAACTTGACCAGTTTCTCATTGAATTCCATACATAAGATGCCAGAATGGACATAAATCTTAGTTCTCATGGTCATGAGGAATGTTCTTCCAAAAATTAGGGAAGATCGAGAATAGTTTGTGTCACCTTCCATGTGAAGGACATAGAAATCAGTAATGAAGATAAGATCATTGAATCGGACAAGGACATCTTCAATTATTCCCTCAGGATTGGTTGTGCTTAGATTGGCTAATTGAATGAAAAAACCCATTCTATGTAAGGGACCAAACAAAGGTTTGAGAATATGGATTTGGGCATGCCATTAATTGAGGCTCCTTGGTCTATGAGTGCATCATCAATGTTGGAACTTCCAATTATGCATGAAACCATAAATGTCCCTAGATCTTTGCACTTTATTGGAATAGACTGCTGGGTGGAAACATTTTTGAAGGTCCTAAGTTTCATCTTGAGGGTTAAAGATTCCTTGGGAAACATGGCATACTTATGAATTTTCTTTATGGAATCTAAGAGAGGAATGTTGACTTCAATACGTCTAAACATGTCAAGCATTTCAAGATCATGTTCAAAGGACTTATTTTTCCTATAAACAGCTTGAGGAAAAGGAATTGGGTTCCTAAGTGGAATTGAAGGAGGTGAGTGAATGGTTTCAGGTTCCTTTTCAAGCTACTTTTTCTTTTCATTTTTTGTTCAACATTCAAAGGAGGGTTGGAAGACTTATCTTGAGGCATACCAATTTTCTTTTCTGATCTAAGTGAAATTTCACTTACATTACCCTTGGAGTTGGGTAATTGTTTGGCTATAAGTTGGGAAGAATTTGATGGATGATGCTGACTAAGGTGGGATGCAAGTTGACGGATTTGGGTTTCAATGTCCTTGAGGCTAGAACGGGTGAAGGGGGAAAGATCATCCACTACACGTTCCCGTGGTTTCTTGGAAGAAGAGGCTTGTCCTGGATTAGGATTACCTAGATTTTGATTCTTGGGAAATCGATTTTCATGGTTTTGGAATTTGGAAGGCTCACTAGGATAATGGAATCCAGGAGGAGGATTTTTACATTTAGGTTGAGGAATAAAAGGATAAGGTTGTTGGAAATTACCAACACATTGACTATATTGAAACTGGTTTGGGATTTGAGGAGGGAATTGAGGGGGATGATAGATGGGATTACCATAACTCATGTTAGGGTTATATGAAGAAGAGAAAGGCTCAGAGTGAGTTTGGTTGATGTTTCTAACAAACTGACATGATAGTTGAGGGTTGGTGTTCCGCTGAGCATATGCGGCATTGAGCTCCATTGGTCTAGATGAATCAGATTGATCCTCTTGAAGTAGTGGACATGTATCAGTTGGATGAGATGGAGAGTTGTAGATTCCACAGTTTTTGACAGGTCCAGGAAACATTGTTTACAGAGAAGATGAGGTTGGGGATTTGGTAGCCACATAAAGTTATCGCACAAGACCTGTAAGTTAACTCATCCAATCGGTCATCTTGTTCGGCTCAATTGATTGATTATATTGGGATTGTTTGAATTGAGCATGTTCTCGAGTATGGAATTGTTGTGTGTTTGCAGCCATATCACAAATGTGATCTCTTACAGCAGTTAGAGTTTTATCAACAATAGCACCACCACTTGCAGCATTAAGGAGAGTTCTCTCCATAGCCAATAACCCCCCATATAAGTATTGGATCAAGAGTTGGTCAGGTATTTGGTGGTGTGGGAAGGTTGAAACAAGCTTTTTAAACCTCTTCTAGTATTCATGGAGTGATTCACTTGAGAACTGACAGATACCACTTATTTTTTTTTCAGATAGAAGCAGTACGAGAAGCAGGAAATAATTTCTCTAATAAGAGTTGCTTCATGTCATTCCATGTGGTTATAGAACCAGAAGGAAGGTGGTAGTGCCATGACATAGCAGTCTCATCTAGGGAGAACGAGAATTCTTGAATTTTTATTTTTTCCTCAAAAAACCCTTGAGGATTCACGGTAGAGCACACCACATGAAACTCATTAAGTTGAAGATGGGGATTCTCACCGGCTAGCCCGTGGAAATGAGGAAGAAGATAAATCAAATCTGATTTGAGTTTGAATTAAGATTCTATGTTTAGATATTGAATACCAATAGGTTGGTTTTTCAAATCAAGGGTAGTATGTTCATTTAGTGATTGTTCCCTGGGATTTGCCATATCTAATTCAATTGGTTGTCCAAGGACTGGTTCTTGAATGTTTTGATTATCTCTTATGTTCCTCCTCAGTTGGCGAAGTGTTCGCTCAATTTTAGGGTCAAAAAAATTTGAGGGATTGTTTGGGAGGCTATGGGGGATTCAGATAGTTGTTTGAAGGAAAAGTTAGACTGGTTTTTCTTTATAGTTTTTTTTCAGTTTATGAATTTTATGAGAAGATGGGTTTTTCTTTGTGTGTTTTCGGGTTTTTTTTAAATTTTGTTCGTTTTTTGTTTTTTTTTACAATAACCAGAAACTAATGACTACATAAAGCACCATCCCTGGAAATGGCACCATTTGAAATGCCCAGCTGATTGGTGTCTATCGACTGGTCAAGGTTTTGGTGTTCTGCAAATGTGTATAGAAGCACTCGGGTCGAATCCTCGGCGATGATACATTTTAATAGTCGTTTGTTTTTAGTTGATTGTTTTTTTGATTGGGGGGTTTGTTTGTAGAGAATATTAAATAATTTATGGATGATGTTTTATTTAACAAATTGATAATGATTTGGGTGAGTTCATTATTAGGGAGTAAAGCCTGTGATATCCTTGAGCTTTGCTTTATATGTCATTTAAATTAACTCCCACTTCACAAGATAACGTTGATTGAAATTACTAATTGTTAAGGCTTTAATACAAGCCTTAAATTAACTAAGGGTTATATTAATTACCATTACTTCTCTGTGGTAGTATATTTATGGTTCCAATAATCACTGGAAACCACAGGTTATACAAAATATGTCATTAATCCATGACATGTTAATTCAAACATACACAATGTTAAATTAACGAATACTCATCGAGAAAAAACTCACAATCACTTAACATACCTAAATTTTGACTCACCAAAATGAGATATTTAATCATCCATTTGGGTGTTTAATTATATGGTTATAATTATTTTGATGATAAATTAATAATGGAATAAAAAGAAAGGGATAAGAAAAAAGTGATACGTCGAACACACACACACGAACAATGATGAGAAATAAAAAAATAGACTTTCAATTGAATGAGGTAGCAAAAGAATGGAATGGGATTCAACTGTATTTAAACAATTTTATGAACATTAATATTAAACTACTGATGTTGTATGAGAATAATATATATTTAAGAAGAAACTTTCATTAAAACAGAATTACAAAACACAAACTTACAAGATTACAAACGAAGAACAACACAAAAGTGAAAGGAAACAAAGAGAGGAAAAAGGGTATCTCAAGTAAAAAATTTATTATGTAAGGTCCTAAAAAGCCCTTTTAATTCCTTTGGTCAATCCAATATGCACTCATATATTCTTAAATGCCAACCCCATTGAAGGAGAGGAGGGGGGGTGCATTTATTGCCCAATGAAGTGGACTGTTTTCATTCCCAATCTGTCCCTCCAGTTGCATAGCCAATTTGGCTATGCAGAAAGCTGAATCATGAGATATCTCCTTCTTCAAAGATGTATATAATAAAGTTTTTCGACATATATAAAAATATGGAGTCATTTTGACCAATGGAGCCATGGTTATGGCCGGTTTATTAGAAAAATTTAATCTGTACATTTCAATCCAATCTTTTTGAAGTCAAATATGTGAAAGGTATTTTAAATTGGAAGATGGCTTGAATACCGAATAATTTCTTCAAAAAATAGTCTTTATATATCTCCTATTTCACACTACAAAATACTAGATCTATTTGATGATTACATCATGAGTTGTGTCATGAATAGCGTTCGGATTTTATTTCCCGGCCAGAATGGTGGGCTAGAATTAAAATCTTTATTTGGGAACATATTTATTAGATTTGGGCCCTGAAATTTTTATCCATGATTATTTTGGATAATAATGAACATATGGAAGACTTTAATAAAATTTGGGATCCGGTATTTAGACCAGTAACTCAATCATCATGGCTGGTCTAGTGTTTTCACAAATTTTGTGGGTCATTTTTTGTGGTCCATGTGATCCTTCAAATGGAAGAATTGTCCCATGATACCTTCTAATGAAATGTTTTATATTTAATTATGAATCCTAAAAAACATAAACCACATAATTTAGATCAATATAGGGAATGTTATAAATAAAATATTAAAATGACACAATTGGACTACTTCTAAAAATGCACAAAATTTATACATAGTATTAAAACATTAATATTTCATACAAATTATGAACATTACATATAAAATATGTAAAGGGGGTATATAATAAGTCATGAAAATATTAATAACATCACCATGGTGATGGTTATGGGGAACCACACCCCACGGACCATGTGGCGGAGGCATGTGGTGACGTTGTTTGAAGGTTGTTGAACGGCTCCTTTGAGGCATTTGGCAGGCGGACCGCGCGCCCTGCGCGGGCTACGCTGGGCCAGTCTGTGGCCCAGTGGGCCGAGAATACCATAGGCTAGCCCAAATTGGCCAGCCTAGGTCAGTTCAAGACAAGCTGGGTCAGGCCAGGCTGAGGTCGGACCCAAACTAGGTCAGTTAAGTCTGAATGGGTCGAACCAGACCCGGACCACTCTTCGGCCGAGAAACGCATAAAAGGATGTAACTTACGAACCATATATCCCTTTGATAAACCATCAGTGGAAATAGGGATATTGGAGATAGATAGTCTTTTTGACATAATCTGTGACTGTTTTGATGAAATTTGGAGTACGGCCGGGTTGGATCGACTACGAATCCATCCAGCCCCTTGGTACTAAAATGCCAATAACTTATAGATCGAGCGTCTGGTTGAAGCGTCTTCACTTGAATTGGAAACCTTATAATTTGAAAAATCACCGGGTTACTTCTTTTGGGAAATTAATTATGTTTTAAATACAACGAATTTATTGAGGATAAGTTCTCCCAGAATCAAGTATACTATGAGCGGGAATACAGTGGTTGGCAGTGAGGTGGAGGTCGGAGGCAGATCATATGGAATTTAGTACTGAGAGATCGTATGGAGGTCAGAGACAAACCGGTACTGTGTGGGTCAAATCCTGTGTAGGTCATCACTCAAAGTTCCCACGTGGGTCTGCTCATACTGATCATGTGTGGGTCAGATTCTATATGGGTCAGTTCTCGGAGATCCAATGTGGGTCAGCGCAAACTGATCCTATGTGGATCAGATGATGTGTTGGTATTACATAGGTTAGTAACAATCATTCCAGGGTGGATCATATCCAATGTGGGTTTGTGGGGGTATGTACCTATCGATCATGGGCGTATCAGACTCCATATGGTCATTAGTAGTGCCTCTCAAAAGAATAAGATGATCTAGCTTCTCGACTAATCATTTGTACATCTGTGACTTACTTATACCTGGTTTGATCGGTGTCTATTTATTTGTGATTTTTGATTGATATCATGCTTTGTGGTTTTACTTTTTTGAATTATGAAAGACCTCCTGGGGTCTCAGGGTCCAGACTAGATATTTTTATTCTCACCCTTGCACAGGATTCGCCCGTGCCATGTTGTGTTTTGTGCCGATGACGAGTGGCTTGGTTGAGACTTGAGGGAGCCATGACCAGGTGGTTCAAGGAGGACATTGGAAGACATAGAAATATGAGAAGACTACCTTTACCTACCCTTCTCGTAGGATCCTTGGAGGAAAATCATAGGAGCTATTTTCTATTTTGAGTTTTAGTCATATGTTGTCAGTTGGGCTTGTATTTCAGAACCTTTTACTTTCAGCACTTACTATTACACTTTGTTGTGGTTACTGGTTCTGATTGTACCTTACTCTTTTATTGTGCTTTAAATTTTTGCAGTCTTCTCTGCTTGTGTGTGTATAGTTCTTGAGGTAATGCCTTCCAATTTTCGTGAAATTCCTTTCCGGTTCTAGTTGCCAACCTCTGACCTATGGAAGGAAAGCTAGGGGTAGTCACAGCTCGAGCCCCAAGGGATGGGTCGTGACACCTACTGATCGATGACTTTCTGATAGATGACCTAAAAATTGATGACCTACAATCCTGGAAACACTGTTCAACATAATGATACATGACCTACTGATAGATGACCTAAGAATAGTGTTTCTCTATTTTAATTAATTACAATAAACCTCAATTAAGAATGATATAAATGATATATATAGATTGTATATCTCGATATATTAATTTAAATTCATATATTCAATATTACTAGTCTTAAATTTTTATAATATCATCTTATTATTTAATAGTATATTTCGTGAAAAAAACACATTTTTTTTGCATCAAAAGGTTTTATTTTATATTAAATTCGAACTTCTTTGTGAATTAAAATCGATAAAATGTATTCCAAATTTGTAATAAGGATAATATATAATATATAATAATTTCACCTAAATTATTATTCATAATGAATATTGTATATAGTAAAGAACATATATCATTGTTATTGTGAAAACAGTTTTAACATGGGTTATACCAAAAATATTAGTGTTGAAATTACATAAATAATGCCATAAATTATCTTTTATGGATATATTTTTATAAAATATAACATAATCATTGATATTGGTCCATTATGGAGCCTGTTTCGTGTGGAATATTTGTTTATAACTTTTTTTTTAACAATTCTTTGCATTTACTCACCCATACATAATAATTTCCACCAACTATCATCTAAACATTAAAAATATAGATACTTTTGGTTTGACCAATCCCTAGAAAAATAAAAAACTTACTTCCTTAAACCTGAACTCGAAGCCCTGTTATTTTTATAAACACAATATATTATGTTTTTGGGTATAATATTAAATATGAGGTCTGATAAAGTTGTATTGTTCTTAACTGAAGAGGTTTTTTTTGTTTATTCATCACACTACATATATTAATCATCAACCATGAGTACTGTCTAACTTAATTATATCTTTTTTCTATGTTTTCGTTATGTTAATGGGACAAACAATTTTTTTTTCATTTTCTGTGTAATAGGATACAATACATGCATTCATGTTCATGGTAGATATCCACCTCATAAACCAATGCAAAAAAATTACATAATTTTCTCTCAAATATGTTTATAATGACAGAATTAACATGTATTTATGATATTTATTCAATATTAAACATTATTAAATTTTAATATATATTTTAATATTTACCTTTCTATTCACCCATAAATGATAACAACATTCATGAAAACGTGTGGACTACCACCTATAGAAATTTATGTGATTATTTTTTCTCTAGTACATCACATGTATTATATATAAATGTATATTAAATGAATATATTAATATTATTATATAATTTTTATACAATAAATATTTCCTTTGAATTATTTTAATTGAAAAATAGAAACGTTTCACTTTTGTACATATGGACTACCATTTCTAGGATTGTAATGTAGTTAATTTTTCATTTCCATATCATCTGATTGGTTTTAAAATTATAATTGATCTATAAATATTATAAATATTCAATCATTGTTTTTTGGAAATTTTTTTAATAATAACATATACCATAGAAAACCTACCAATTATAATTATGATATATAAGATTAATATTTTAAAAATTTTAAATGTGAAGGTAAATGATAAAAAAATTCGTATATCATGAATAGAGATAAAATAAAAGAAATAATGAAAATGAAAATGTTACTTAATCACTTAAAATATTTACACATGATCATGCTTATGGAGTAAAAATATGGTGTAAGAATATTAGGGATAATGTTATGGGGATTTCTTAAAAAAACACTTTTAATAATTTTTTTAAAAATTATTTTTCCTCCATGAAATTATTTTTTAATAATTATATTAAAAAATATTTTTATATAAATTTTCCTTATTTATAAATGACGTTTTTATATTTTCCCTTTATGACAATGGTTTTAAAATCGTATTTTTTTAGAGATATACTGACTTTATTTAAAAATATCAAAGGGATTATTATATTTTAATATATAAAGTTAAAACATATGTCCACCACTATAACCATACTATTATGTTGGTATTTCAATACAAAATTTTTTTTTATTCAAATAAAAAATTCTAATTTTCGAGGTAATTTATTATTGAAAATTGGGATTTAGAAAAGGAGCCATTTTGTTATTTGATGGATATTTTCATATAGGTTTAAATAAATTATTCAATGGTTTTATTATTTAAATATGAATGATTAAAAAAATTATACAAGATATGGTACTTATAAATAGTTTTTATGATGGTTTGATACCCATTATAGCTCATTGTTGTGCTTGATATATCTTATAATATGTATGCACCTATATAACACTGTAATGAATTGGATAATGATTATGTTCTCTAAAGAATCAATTTAGAATATGGTCATATAGTTATTATTATTTTTAGGGGTTCAATAAGGATTATATAAAGATGATATACCAAGGACCCTACGTTAATTTATTATGTTTCCTAAGGATTTTCAAGGAAATAATTTTTTTCAAATGAAATGATAAATTATATTTTTAAAATAGAGATCAAGAAGATTTTTGGTAAAAATTTATTATTAAGAGAATGATTTTAATGGGATTTCATGTTTTACACTAGAATTATTATGTTCATTAATTTTATTTTCCTTAGTGAGATTCTTTCCTCATCCAACAAATTATTGATTTTTTTCTAATGGGCTTAGGGATACTTAAAATAACATAATTAGTCATTTAAATAGTCTTGAATATTTATCAAGAAAATAAATCGTGTTTTGTTTTAAATATATGGGATTTTGGAATAAATTGATACTACGTATAATTTTTCATGTTTTAATATATGTTTTTATGTATGATTAATGAAATACTTTTATAAATAATTAACCCTAATAATTTAATCAATTGTAAGATAATTAATTAGTTCCCTACAAAAAAAAATTATATAATCTTTATGGTTGGGTCCTTGTTGATGGTATGAAATTAATGTTTCAGATAACAACATAATTTATTATAAAATTAACAACATTCCCTTGAAGGACTTTTAGAAAAATTAATTTAAAATAGTATAACATTGGATTCTTAGCATGTTTCATCTCTTAAAATATATTAGATCAAAAAAATCCATAGAGGAAATATGGATACTACAATATGAATTAAATTTGAGGAAAAAATATTTTGAATAAAGAACCGATGATGGATTGAACATGATATGAGTAGGTTTTTTCTATTATGACTTAGTTGATTCAAGATATAAGTTTTGGTGGTATCCATGCTTGAGATATGATAGATCTTCTACTAGGGAAATTCAAAATTTTAGAGATTTTTATAGGAAAAAAACTTCTTGAATTTAGTGGATCTTTATATCTAGTGGTTGTAAAATGATGGATCAATGCACAAAAAAAAATATTTGATTTCATTGGATGTTTAAATATCCAAATGTTAACTATTAATATTTATTATGTTGAACATGAAGATGATTGGTAACAGAAATTTGTAAAAAAAGAGAAATATCATCTTTATAACATTGAATATGAACAATTTATAGACGTTTTCAAATAATAATTTATCCCATTTCATTATTAATTCATCATAGACATATAATACTTAGAATTAAATAAATAAATGAATATGTAGTATCTATGTTGGAAAAAAGGTTAAAATATTTGTATGGTGGGTGCAAAATATTATTAGATATATTAGTAGTAAAATTAATATATTTTATTTTTATTAGAAACCGTAATTATAATGTTATTTTTATACCTAAAAATTTAAAATGTATGACAAATTATTTCTTTTTTGAGATTGTTTTGATGTACATTGTTGATACATATATTCTTACATATTTAACTACTGAATAAAATAAATATGGAATTTTTTTAAAAAGGGGTAAAAGAAAGTATGAATTAATTAAATGCTAAAATAAATCATTTTCATGTTAATTAATAAATATCAATCAGATAGATATATTCCTGATATAAATACTATGTATCTTTTAAATGACAAATGAAATTAATTTAATTAAACTCTAATAATGTTTTTATCAAAATGTTTAATTTTAAGAATTTGGAATGATAATATAAAATAATTAATATTATATTTCTCATAATATGATCTAAATTAAAATAGTGTGAAATATTTTTAATTTATAAGAAATATTACGCGTTAAGGGAATATTGAAAATATCATCTTTCATTAAAGTGTCATTTTTTCAAAAAATTACGAAATATATAATTCACATTACCATTTTATTTTAAATTTAAATTAATATAAGTATTATTAATTTTAAATTAATTAATTTTTAATATTATTTATAATGTATTCATTATAGAATTATTTTTAGGATTAAATTTTTATTAGAAAAATATTTTAAAGTGTGTAATGTTTCCACATTTTAAATTATTAAAATAAACCATCATGAGTAATTTTTTAAATTTATTGAATTTTGTATATAGATATAAATATGAATTCTAATTTATATAATTATGATTACTTATCATATAGTTAATATAATATCATCTTATTTTTTAAGAATAAATTTCTTGCAAAATCATATTTTCATTGAATATATGGCATTATTTTAAATTAAATTACACATAACAATTGATTTTAAAATTAAAAAATGGATTCCATATTTGTAATTATTATAATATATATTATATAATAATATGAGCTTAATTATTTTTTATAATTCATAGTGAAAACTGTAAAATTATTTTTATGTGGTGAAGGTGAAAATTAATTTGCTGGTCGTTAATCTAAATAGATTAGATGTACAATGGCCTAAAAACATTTCAGAATTAAATTTTAAAGATATATTTCGACCATATATAATCCATTTTTTATAAAGTTTTTTGTAGTATTTTCTCATATAATAAAATTGTGTATGATGTTTTCTTTACAAATGTTTCATGTCTGTCCTCTCCACATATAAAAGGCAACCCCCTCTCTAATACTATTCAGACATCCAAAGATCTTTGGTTCCTCCTAGACCTACCCAAATACATTGTTTAAATCCATAACACCATATAGATTTCTTTTCATAATCATATATCCAATCATTATAGGTTATATGAATAATCCTAAAGATCAGGTCTGAATAAGTCATATCGATCAAAGTTATACTTTTTTTAACAATTTCATTCAAACCTTAAAATATTATTCAATTAGTATGGAAAAATAACATTAGTGTATCCAATTTAATAAGGTGTTAATATGTCAATATAATAATATAAATATCTCTTATATTTATTAAAATTGAAAACTAAACCATCTTTTATATTCATAGAGGACTACAATATACATAAATGATGTAATTCATTTTCCACGATCACCAATCACAAATATGTATATTAATAAATATAATTTTTATATATTATATTATTGAAATATTTAACATTATGAAAAAATGAAATATTATTTAATTTTTACATATCCTTTCACTACAAAACGGTAACGTCATTCTTGGGTTCATGTGGTCTTCTACCTCAATGAAGTGATGTGATTCATTTTTCATCACCACAAGAAACAAGTGATATATATAAGTATAAATATAAGACACTATGTATTTAGGATATTATGATAAATATGGAATGTTAAAATAATTTGAAACATCATTACATAAATATCAATGAAAAATAGAAATGTTACACATGTGTACATATGACATATGGTGTTTCCATGATTCCAAGGTAGTTAATTTTTTATAATAACCAATAATGATTAGTCATAGATTAATAATTTATATAATAAAATTATTACTATCTATTAAATATCCACCTAGATATGATAGAAATATTTAGACATTGACCATAGCGAACCTATCATTGTCATATTTTTATATATCAGACAAATACCATCAAAACCTCTATTGAGAATTTAAATAGTTAACATATTGTGTATATCACAATATGAGATAAAATAAATCGAATAATGATCCAAAAAATGTTTCTTAATAATGTAATTAATTATAATATTTTTATTATTCAGGATTATAAAAAATGTATATGATGATTTAGACTCATGGAAATTTTATTAATTTTAAAAAATCATATTTTAATGATTTATTTATCAACTATTTTTCATACTTGTACATGTTTTCTCAAAAAATCAATATTTATATCTACAAATAAAATATTTATAAATTATCTTTTATGTAAATTTTTACATTATTTCAATATTTTTTCAAACGTAATATTTTATTAAATTGTTTTATATTCATTTTAAATTAAAACCCCATGTTTAGTTTTAAAATATTTAGCTACACTAGATTTTACAGCCTTTATAACGATAATTTTATATTAGGATTCCATTACACCATTCCATGTTTTATTCAAATAAAACCCCCCATTATCATTTCATGGAAATTTTTTATTGATTTTTTTTAAATGAAAGGGGTATATTTGTATGTGGGAGTGTTTTTCATGTGGAATTAAAGTAGTTTTTAAAGAATTTATGATATAATGTTTCTTGATTAAAATTTTTTATTCTTAAAATGATCCTTGTAAATTGGTTTTATAACTCTTTTATCCCTATTATAGCTCATAGTTGATACTGATATAGCTTATACGGCGGTTTCACCCTAATATATCGTCAATGAATTTGGAAATGATTATTCTCTCTATTTAATTTTATTTGTAGTCATTTTTATGGTTATTCCAATTTTTAAAGACCCTATTATTCTTTAGAGAATATGATTTATCAGAGAACCTGGATGAATCTTCTATGTTTGTTAATTAGTTTTCTTGGAAATATTTTTCCTAAATGGTAGGAAGAATAATATTTTAAAATTAATATTAGTTCCCTTTCAAGGAAATAAGGTATTTTTTTATGAAAATGGTTTTCATAGGTTTCTTTTTTTCACATGACTAAAAAATTGAACTATAAATTATTTCCCTTACTAAAACATTTGTGAAAATTGTTTATTTTAAAAGTAATTACTATGTTTATACATTGGTAAGGGAAATGAAGAAGTCCTGTTTAAATTTGTGAATATTTTCTTTAAAAATATAACAATTTTTTTAATGTATTATATTATGTGCAAATTGTTAATGATAAAAATTTTATGCTTTGGAATTTTGTATTGTTTATGTATGAGTTTTTTTCTAATTTTAGAAATATCAAAATCTAAAATGATCATAAAATGTAATATAATAAATTTACTACTAAAAACTAAAAATTAAATAACTTTTAATGTTAGTTATATTTATTGTAATGTTATAGATAATTAATGATCATATTTAATTATAATATTGTATATCATGAATAATTTTAGTTCGCTGTGGAAGGTGATATAAACTATTAAAAAAATACATAAAAACAAGAAAACCCATATTGAAATTTTGGGGTGTTAGATAATACATAAATATATTTCACCATCAAATTTTTAAATTATATAAATGTAGAGATTATATCAGGGTGTTCAAAACATATTCATGAATTATTATATAATTTATAGTGATTTTTCTATATAACAATCTTTTTTATGACTCAAATATAACCTCATATATTCCATATATTAAAATTATAATTGTATTGAACTATTTGTGGAATATTTACATCTTTAGTATTATTACTAAGTGTATTCTAGAAAAATAACAATCATAGAATCATTATCAATATCCTATCAATGAAATACTAAAAACATTTGTTGTGATAAATATCAATATATAAGTTTAAATCAGCCCTAAATGCTTAATATTATTCGACCATTATTTAATCAAAATATCCATTTGGATGGATTATTTATTCAAAATATGTCTCATTTAGATTAACATATATTGTTTTAGGTTTAATTTATAACAAGCAACTAACCCCATGAAATTAATACTCCAATATTTTATATGATCTTATTTATTATATTTAAAACAAAGAAAATCATTAAACTGTATACTATTACTCATCAAGATAACCTTAATCTAATTAAATTTTATTTATATACCAATAAATATAAACTTTAATAATAATAGTACAAATATTATATTATTTACTTCTAAAAATTTCCACAACATCCTTTTAACCAAGATACTTTTTAAACCACATGGTGATCAGCTATATGTAACTTGTATTCCAAAAACTAATTAAACCATTTCCCAATGTAATTTTATTTTCCACATCATAAAATAACATATCACTTAAATGGGGTATGTTTACCTTAATAACACATTAGTCTGAAAGAATATATCATAAATTGTAATTAAGAACCTCAAACTACAAATAAAAAATTTCTGAACATGCTATTTATGTCATGCAACTATTTATTATAAAATATATTAACACTTTAGGATTTCCAAATATATTTCCATATCATCTTCTGAAAAAAATCTTAACCTCTAAAATTAACTAAAATATGATTATTTATTCAATGAGAAACCCCTGACCCATACACTTGTATCATGTTCTATAAAAATACTCTATACATAATAAATTTGATATAAAATCATTAGAATCAAATTATGTCAGCCATAAATAAATTAAAATAACCAATAATGAAAAACATACATGACTATTAAAATTTTGGATTATAGTTCTAGAATATTAGTGATGTCTATAAAGTAGAAAAATTTAAATAATTATTACTAATAGAAATTTTATTCTACTATAGAAACTACATATTATTTCACAATATGTAAAAAACACCTCTAAAAAAAGTATTTATACAAGATATATATATGAACATATTTGTCATAATACTTATCTTTTTTTACTTAAGGAAATTGAAACTTGAGAAGAGTGATCTCAAACAGTCAGTAAAGTTATACATTGACTTTCAAAATTGAATATCATATTTTATAATCAGAAAAACTTTTGTGTATGAAGACATAATCATGGTGTATGAGAAATTAATAATCTATTCATAGACATTAATTATTTTATCAAAAAATTAATCATGGAATAAATCATATTAATGTACATGTTACATTAGTAATAAGTGTGATGTAAAATATCTTAATAATCATGATCTATAAAAATATTACGTTGGAATCACAGTGAGGAATATATATATAATTAAGAAATTATTCTATATGTCTAGGTACAAAACAATAAAAATCATCACCTGGTATAAAGACTCCCATAATGTATTTCATTTTTCACAAATACATGTAATATCAGTTAATGGGATATTAGTATTTATCAAATGCATTTTAGGGCCATAAAATTCAAGATCGATCATTCGCTAGGAAGAGTCCCTTTATGTTTTTTTCGGTCACCATTCACAATTACTGACTCAAATAATCATTCTCATGAACTGAACCTAGTTGAACTGAACCATAAACAATTATGGAACATGACCAGGCCTCAAACATGACACCCCACACGCTCTATGCTACAAACTAATAGTAGAGGCCATAAAAATCATAGTGGGTTGATAATTCTCTAAAATTGTAGTCCTAAAAATCAAATACAGATTGATTAATATTAGAGTACACATAATTAATTCACTAGAACATAACCACTATATAATAACATAAATTATGAATACAATACATGGTCATTTTATACAAAGCAACTGAACTCTACCTAGGCCTATCAATTATGTAGAATAATTTAGAAGAAATTACATGATAAAATGTTCTACTAAAAACTTTTATAAAAATATCCTATGAATTCAATAATAAATGATGACTAATTCAACCCAAATCATATTCTACTTAAGAGAATCATCTCTTGATCAAGAATTATTAGTTCTCAACCTCATCCACTATTAATAGTATTCTATATCTGGAAGAAAAAATTTATTCTATATGGACACAAAAGATCCAATGTGGGGGGTAATAACTGAATCATAGAAGGACATTAATAAGTGAAACAAAAAATAAACATTTATATATAAGTGTATTCACATTTTTTATCCATAGACTAAATGAATAAATACTTTTTGAATAATCTAAATAATGATGCAATTAAAAAGTGAATGACAATAGTATTTACATGGAAAAAAATATCCTTGGTATTTATTATAAAACCTGTGAAATGTATACCCACATTAAGAAAAAATATATAAGAAATAGAGTATGTGGATGAGAAACCAAAATTACATCAGGAATATATCAGTAATTAAAAATGATCTCAAGACATATAATATTTAAATATGTATAAATGTAAGAAAATTTTATCTCTCACTTGGAATCCAAATTAATAACAATCATCAATTTAGAAATATTACTCTAGCGCCATGATATAATGTTACAACTGATACATATATGAAAATATAACTGTAAAATAATAAAATCTTGTGATGGAATTAAAATTCATGTTCCATGGTAATAGTGGATGAGGCATTTCTAGTTCATTGAAAAACGGATCCCAAACAGCCACAAAAACCTTATAAGGGGTCTCCTTCACAAATATTTCATCCTTTAAAGAAAATATAGAGTTCATGAATTCCATTTGATAGGATGTTCCTTGTCTAGTGTGTGTCAGAATGATAGTGGTCCTTTTTATTAACATTTGGATTCATGGATCACTTCACAGCCACTTGAAGGGATGTCGATTTCATTACCAAAACCACAAATATGTTCGTGTACCAAACACCATTGTGAATATAATACCTATTCATGAATGGATCCAATATTCATGAAACCCATTACCTATAAATATTCCTATTAGTCTAAAATTTTAAGGATGATGTGAGACTTTTTGATATAATAAATTTGTCTCATTTTCTAAAACCCTATAGCATAGTCAAACAAATAAAAAATAAATCACTCACGTTATCAATGCTTCAAAAAACCTCCTCTCTTATATTAGTGTGATCCTCTATCCCATATGGAGATGACTTTACCAATGACCGGTGCACTTATCAGAGGAATAATACCCTATTTGGAACATAAAGATTCACAAATTAATAAGCATTCATGAATAAATCCTCTTTTAAAGAAGGACTTCACACTAAAGAAGGTCCACTTTGTTTCCCAATGAATAATCATTCAAACATCCAGTGGAATTTTTTAAGACCCCAATTTTCAACGTTTCAACCTTTCAAACAACCAATAATCACAAATAATCTCTCCCCGGTCCTCCCCATGGTGATATCCATTTACTGAAATCCATTCTCCAAGGTCGAGTGCCAATGCCCCACATCAATCTTGGACAAGTTCATTTGCACCTAAAGTCCTCATGTTTTGAGTTTCACCAATTCATATGTTTCCCCACATCATTCCATGTGTGGATCTGCAGTCATACATGTCTTATTTTTCCAATAATATGTATTTTAAATTTATGTTTTTCTATGTATAGAGATTGTAATGTGCAGATGATGATTTGAAACTCCTTTATAGCTATGTAAAAAACATGACGCAACTAAACATGCCGGAGCAGTGGTCACATAAGCTTAATGGGTTGTGATTTAGTCCCCCACATCATAGTTTAATGGAATAAAAATACATAGACCCACATACAACTATTGTTAATTTAATCATCATGATAAAATCCTCAAAACATGATATAATACATTTTCATTAATATATACTATAAATGAATTACATCCCATGTACAATCATCATGGGATTTCACCCTCTCCAAATGTGGCACACATATCTTCTCTCTCTATTGATATATATTTCATTTTGGGTAGATTAAATGTGTATACCCTACACAATACCTTGTTGGTTCTCCTTTCATGATACAAGCTTACTTACCACAAGATGTTTAACTAAAATAATCAATCCTTCCACATTACCCAAAAATGTTGAATCGAAATACTTTGGTTTTGATCCATGACACTATAAATGGTATATAGTATTCCTCTTCGAAGATCAATCGTGATATTTTTAAACTCATGGTGTTCCCTATTTGAGACACACATCCCATATCCAAATTTATAAGTATTTATGATCTAAAACATTGTATCTACATCTACCCTATGTTTTAATCCATTGTAAAACCATTCATGCATGGTGCCATCTCTCTTAGAGAAAATATCCTTGATCTACTCTCCAAGAAGTTCACATCAACCAATCTCATCTCCATAATATGGTAAACATGTTCCCTGAACTATCTCTAAATAATGTTGTGGCTCTAATACATAGGATATATAACTTATGACCTAACTGAAACACATATACCAAGTAGCAAAAAAAGGATTCTTGAGTTTAGAATCCTTTGAATACGTATGCCCTTGTGGACAATTTAGTCATTATTTATACAATATTCTTTGTGTTCAATGCATAATATGACTCATATGAGATTCCCTACAAAGATGAAAAATTATAGGTGACCAATAAACCTAATTTTCATAAATTCAATGTGATTCCCAACATGACTCCTATCCAGACCAAAGGATTCTTCCCTATCAAGAAACAATTAGTGTAATTAACTGATATCTAAAAAGTAAACCATAAAATGAGGTACCAACAACCCATCATCCCATTTCTAAAAAAAAGAATAAACAACAGTAATGGATGTGATGAAATTAATTTACCAATATATATGTGGAATGTACGGTAATAAAAATATTTTGAAATCATTTATTTTTCAATCCATAAGAAAACCCCTATAAATGTTCTGAAATTAGAAATGGCAGACATAATTTTAATCTATTCTCCATAGCATTGGGGATTTTATCATTAATGCATGAAAATATTTGCAAGTCACTAGATTCAAATATTAATCACCCAATCACACTATGAAAACTATGGTTATAACATTAAACTCACATGAAATCGGAGAAGATAGAAATTGGTAATCCTCCGTATGTGACATTATCAGATTGAATCCCTCCCAACCTTTAAAATAGTTGATGACATTGGTGAATTGGAAGTCAAATCCATATACCTATACTGATTGAAGAATCAAAATTCCTTATAAGAATCACAAAATAGTGAATCAGTAACCAAACATTCTCAAGTATTGGTGTAGGATAAATATGGATGCTAGAGTCCAACATTAATCAAACCCCACTAAGACTTTTGTAGTGAGTTCAGCTACCATGCATTGATTTCCCATAACACCATCTGATATCATCTATAAGAGTCTGATCAATATCTTCATAATTTATAATGAGAATGAGGGGTTATGACCACACTTGGAATGACCTACTGGGACTGGAGGCATCAAAGCCTCTATGATACTACCGTCCCTGAGGACCACATAGGGGGAAATACAACCCCATTCTAATGGAAAATTGCATATAGAGTCCCTCACTAGAGTTATATTATGACTCAATTCACAACAACAATGATATGGTGTAAACTCTAGTATCAAAATATGTGAATAAAACCCAAAATTCTCTACTAATGGATCACTTGATGCCTCATTAAAGCTAAAATTGATCATTCCTCGTGAAAAATAATAGGTGGACTTCCCCCATGCTCTATTGGTCCAAGTCTAAACAACCTAAAACCAATGTCATGGTAACATTTAAGACTCTATATGACAAGGGGAATCTTAAATGGCTCAAATTTTCCCTTTTAACAAAAGTGAATCCCCCAAAATCCCTAAAATGGACACATTTTTGGATATTGTTTCTCCCATTTGGATCGATGCCCTATCTGCCTTATAGGACGGGTGGGATGAATCTTTCAATCTCCTGAACCACTGATATCTATTATGAGTCAACCCATGATGTAGATGCCTAGTTAACGGTCATCACTGGTCCTTTAGTAGAATTAAATTATTTCATACCATGTCCAACATCGAATCAGGTGGAGGTCATCCCCATTTCAATAATAGATCAAGAGGATATCCTCCCCTCTATCAGTATGGAGGTTGTACCAATTTTACTAAAAGCCAAAGAGGAGATACTACCCACTCTCTTGGAAAACAGTACACAGGTCCTCCCCATACTCTAGATTCATGCCACTGATGTCTTGTACATGTTCCTACCATCCAATATAGAGGTACTCCCCATTTTCCTTCTAACCATACCAGAGGACCTCCCCACACATTCACCAATCAAATAAAAGGTCCTCCCTACTCCGACAATGGTAGATATAGAGTCCCTTACCATATCCCAGAAAACCAATGTTTAGGCACTCTGTACAATTCCATCCAACAAAAAAATTCCATCTTAATGACATTGATGAACCCTACCTTGAATAACTACCTTAGGAAATAATGTATTACAGTTTCCTACAAAATATAATTTCTAGGAAACTCTAATTAATTATAAACATTATTGATATCTTGAAATCATGTTGGATAAACTACATAATGATTAAACCATCTACCTTGTCATTGTAATCTAGGGATGGAACCCAAATGATAATTTTTTCCATTAAAAAATTTGATATCCAAAGTTTCTCATGAACATTCAAGTTGTTTTATTTCATTCCCACTTTAGTAGCTCATGGTTTATCCATCCCCTTAAACTCTTTTTCTGATCTTCCATAGGTCTAAAAAATACATTATAATGAATTTTCTTTGGGGAAATACACATTAGAGTTAAATAAATTTGTTTAGTCACTAATGAGAAACACTATCCTTATATACGAGTCTTTAGTGAATACCCCAAACAATAAGGACATAACGATGCAGTTGGTACCAAACACGAGAAAATAGAGAAGAATGTATTGATCATATGACTTACATAGTGAAACCTTTATTGGTCAACCATCAGCAGAACCAATCTATATTGGTGAAACCAATTATCACCCAAACATCTCTGAATGAAGCTTTTTCTAACCAAGAGCATGTCCTTTATTCTGTAAAAGAGGGAATATGGGAGCTTCGAGATACTGACAAGCTATCTGTGTAACATCCCCGGTGAATAAAGAATATTAATTTTTCATATTTATTAATATTTTTGAATAAAATATTAATATTACTTTAAAGGGAACTCTATGCTCGATGGCGTACCCAATACGCAACAACGAGTTCATTTGAAATCTTACGTTGCACTCCTATAATAAAATAATATTATTTTAAATGGTAGTTAATGCCTAGCCATTTTATTGGTGGGAATGAATAGAAATAACTGAAATATGATTATATATGTTTGTTAAATGTTTTTACATTTATCAAATAAAATATAAAGGCTTAAAATATGAAAAGAATTCAATTTTAAGCATAAATACTCTAAAATTCACTAAAAGGTCGATTTATCGCCTTTTGATGGTGAACCCTCTTTAATATATTTTTGGTCACTCTTATAAATTCTATTTTACCAAATAAAATTTTTCTTTATAATCGGGAAATTATAATTTACTTTGTGTAAATTTTTGGCATTTTTCCGATAAAGTTCTTTTTTTAATGAATAGTGAACAATGTTGTATTTTAATTCAAAACCTCTTTTTAATATAATTTATTTATATGATTATATTATCTTTTAAATTGGTTTTAAAGTCCAATTATAATATATTTTTACCATTTAATCCAATAGTGGTCATTGGAATTAATTTCACTTTCAAATTGGACTTAAATTAGTGTCAATCTTTTGATATATATTGTTTCATAAAAACACGTTATTTGTTCTGACGAAGGGGAATTAATTATTAAATTAATTAATGCTACTTATATGTTTGGAATTTGGTAAAATAGACATCATTTTTGAATTCGGAATATCAAATATAGCTTATTATGAATTTTTGGTATTTTTTTGAAAAACATCAATTTTTGATGAATAGTGAAACCACTATGTGGTAGTTAAAAAACTGATTTTTCGTTTAAATAAAACTTTACCACATCTGTGATTTGAATTTCAAAAATATTACATACATGGTTTTCATTAGGATGTTATATGTGGTTCAATGGGATTAAAATAATTTTTTGGTGAATAGTAACTGTTAAGTTTTATTAATCGCGGTTAAAAGTAATTAGTGTAATTTAAGGTAAAGATAATGTTATAATAATATGAAATGACCTTGAAACATGTCCTACCCTTATTGGATGAGTCATGGCCAACCGAGAAAATCCATGGGTCAACTTGGGGATCCCATGGAGTCACTTTGGTAGGAAAATGACATTAATAACTTTTTATTTAAAGTTAAAAATAAAATGTCACAAACATGCATTGTTTTACTAAAACAATTTTTACATGGGGTTATAGAAGTAATATTTTTGACTATAAATATTCATTATAAATATAAAAATATTTCCTAAATTATGGTATTTGTTTTATAATTTTTATACATTATATAAATTTATTTATTGATGACACCGTGATGATGCAGTGATTACCTCATAAATGAACGATTTAAATAAAATGAGAATATAGGGTAAAATATAAGTCTTAAACTTGTCACCAACATATTTTATGGGTGGATTTAGAAACATTATCACCTTATCCCCGAAATATATCCTTCTGGGAACTTTAAAATCCGAAAATAATTTTATAATAAAGTAATCGTTTATAATGTTCCAAGAGTGCCCCTCCTCTTCTCTTATAAAAGGCCCCCACCTCTACCACCTTACCCACAGCTCTCAAACCTTTGTCTCGGCCAACCAGTGCCCATTTTATCTCTCCAAATCCCTCTATTCATCATTGAAGCCTCTCCTTAGGCAGAAATCTCTTCAAGAAACCCTTTTGGTTCAAACCAAGGGGAGCTACCCGATTTTAAGGTAAAGTCTTCCCTAATGTTCTTTTGTTTTATTTTGCTTCTACAACTCCCTAAACTCATTTTATTAATTTCTTTTGTAACAACACCAGTATCTTCAATATACTATAATGTTTTTATAAAAGGGATTCTAGATACACTTACACACACATCCATCTAATGGTTAAAGAACATACTGTTTCTATGGATGATGAATTACTGCCTCACAAAATGATGATTGTTAAATATTCTTTTAACACCTTTAAAGGTACCCATTATGATATCACTGTATTTTATATATTATATATATGGTATTTATGTTTTTTATATGCTTCTGTATTTTATATTTAAAACATACCTTTAATCTTTTCATTTTGTGCAAATGCGATAATTTCATATGAGGAAGTGTAGACTACCGCCCCCTCAAGTGATGTGACTCGTTCATGTAATACATGGAATGTATAAAGAATGAAATTAATGAAATTATGTGACCTATATAACATATATAGTATACTGGAATTATAATATATATATATCTCTAAATTATTTTTAATTCCATTAATATGACAAAGAAATGAAAGTAGCGTTCATGCATACGTACGACTTACTATCTCCATGAACTGTGCATTTCATTTATTTTTATCTTCAAATGTTATGGAATAGTATAAAATGAATATGTAATGGATATATATGATATTTAAATCATTAATACTATTCTTTATATGATTTACATATAACTACATGGACAATCATTTTCAAACAAATTCATTTTTGACTCATGTACCAAACATCGAAAAAAAACGTCTGATATGAACTCAAATTATTAACCAATTATTATCACATTATAATATGTGATATGAACTGAATAATAATATTTAAAGGAGGTACTTATGAAATTATAAATTTACCAAAGTTTATTATTCAGTAATATAAATAAACAAACAAGACAAGTCGGACTTTAGGTAAGGTATCATACCATTCTCTATCTTTTTAAGTACTAAATTTTATGTCATTTCTTTTAAGATCCTTTTTCTTATGTTGGGGGGATGTTATTTTATATTCCTATTACTATAATTTATATTTTAATATAATGATAGACCCTATTTGATCTCCTCAATCCATTTTTCAAAGTTTTAAGTGGCGTCGTTAAGCTGCCGAAATTTCGTAAAGGACTTTTTTATCTCACTTCTTGTTTCCGTGGGATTCATGCTACATTTTCCACTATTACCTTTTGTGTGGTGTATGTACTGCCCATTATTGTATTATTTTCTTAATATAATTTAATTTATGTGTATTTACATCTTCATTGTATGATCCTTCTTTCATGGGGTGTACGTTTCAAAAGTTACCCAAGTAGGTAAGGGAACCTTTCACCCTCCTAATTTTAAAAGACTGGTTTTTGCATTGTCTTTTAAATTACATCTTATGTTGTTGGGATATGTTATTATATATCCTTATTGATGTAAATTTTATGTCCAAGTTATGAGATACACTTTATCCCTCTCGTCAACTCTTTTTCTAAAATTTTATGTGACGTCGTTTGGCTATCGAATTTTTACATGGAAACTTCTTAACCCAATTTCAATTCTTTGGGTTAAACCTCTACTTCTTGATTTTGTCGTGTTATGAATATATGTGTATTACAATTGATTTTTTACACTGAGTATCCCCTTATATTTGGTGTATTTATATTTTTCAAACATAGTTATGTCATTTATTTATCCTTGCTCTAATAGCATGATCCTTGATTGTGATTACATCTCAATTTCTTCTCATTGTGACATTTCTTAATGAGATGCACTTTTATTTTTTTATAAAGTATATATACAGCCCCTTTGACTTTCCTTATCGATATTATGTCTATAATAAATTCATTTAAATGTTTTGAAAATGGTCAACTTTCTTGTGGCTTATAATTTAAATGTTCAAAATGGAAAATGACTCTTTTATTAAAACATTGTTTTAAATGTTTTTAAAGATTTATTCTTTTAAACATTTATTATCCATGTCCATGTTTTAAAAATGGTTTTGAGGATTTATTTATAGGTTCATGAATGTTTTAAAACCCTTTCAAAAGTTTTGAAGTGGTATGGGACACTTTGATTCTAAAATCTCTTTTAAATGTCTTCTTTTAATATTTTCAAATTATAAAGGTATTTTTCTCTCATAGAGTTTTAATGATTTTATTAGATGTTTTTATTTATGATAATATCAAGATGTGATCTCTTGTGATTGAAATGTATAAATTTTATGTTTCTTTTATGCATGTTTTAAGTGTTATGATTATGTTATGGTTCTTGGGCAATGTTTATGAAAACGGGTGGTTCTGTGATAAACTAAGGGCAGGTGAGCCCGATATAGCTCTCTAATGCATTGGGTAATGTGAAGGGGTTAAATGTTAAGGTTTATCAGAATAGATTTTGGGAATATACTGTGATGGGTATTCCAAACGTAACCATGAGGGTTACTCCCTGCGTAAGAATGTTATGAATGCCTCAAATTACCTTTATGTCTTAAGATTTCTATGAGTTATTAATAAATCTTATGATTTCATGAGGTATGTTAATGTGCATATGTTTTATGAGAAAAGTAATATTTCATTGATTCTTATGTATACATGGACTGATGTTTTATTTATATTTTGTGATAACCCTTACTGAGCTTTTTATGCTCATCCCAAGTTTTTCTGAAATGTTTTCCACATGACTTAAAATGGAATACAGTCAAGGATGGGATCATGGAAATGTCATGATGTCTAAAACATGGAACTAGACATGACTCTTTTTTTCAAGAGTTTATATTTTGTGAAAAAAATGAAAACTGAGTAGATGTGTCTACCTTGTAATCTTTGAGATGTAATAGTTATGTCCTAATTCTCTAAAACTCTAAACCTGAAAAGATCCTTAAGGTGAATTATTCAATGTAATTCAATATTAAGTAACGTTATAAGGTCGGGTCCTTGTAGTTGGTTTTAGAGGACGATTTAGATAACTTTAGTGGTTAGACTGTTGTTTAAGAGTAAGTGACAAGTTGTGTATAACCACAATGGATATTATATTAGATAGAGTTATTGTTATTTATAAAAGTTGGAATGAATTTGAGATAACATGGATAATTATATCTTAGTGTTTATCTTTTTCATTAGTACATTATGATTTTATTGATATAATCACACTAACATATTTGGTTTTAGTAAATGGATGGATCTAGAAGGTACCAATGTGACAATGGCTTTGAAGGAAACTGTCATGGTTCTCTAATTAAGAGACTGGATGAAATGGGGGATTCAATGAGGAATCTCGTGGATATTCTAAACCAACTATCAAGGAGTCATGATCAACCACATGAGCCTTCGTGAGTTCTCTAATGCATCATGTATGAGAGAACCAACTCGATGTGTAAGTTCATGTAATAATTATAAAGGCAACAATTAGGGTTTATATGATCCTTACATTTGAGGTAATTATGGGTTACTATGTGCTATGATGTAATATGAACGACATGAGATAAACTTGAGGTTAAATTATGTTATGGTTATTTTTGAAGATTTTATCTCCTTTGGGATGTGTTTTAAGAATTATATAGTTTTGGAAAAAGGGACAACACGCAGACCGTGTGACAACCCGTCGCGTCGGACCAAGCCGTGGGAATTGAACCCACAACCGAAGTGTGACTAGTATTTATCTCCTACCACTGGACTACGTGAATTCCCTGGTTGGTATGACAAATTATTTTTTTAGATGAACTTATGAATCATGAGTAAGTTTATTTTGGGTTATCTATGGAAATTATTATCCTATCATGGAGAATATGGGATTAGGTTGATTACTTTTCAATACGAGACTTTCAGAGAAACTGATGTTATTTAGAGATAAATGTTAATTTTACCTTGGAGGAATATGTGATTAAATCCTTCAAATATTTGGGTTTCAATCTTAGTTTGGTTTACATCGATCAATTTTATGGACAAATTGTTTATTGAATGGTCTTCATTGTACTTTGGGTTTTGTTGGACAAATTTTGGAGATTAATAATAGATTTTCTTTTTATAAAGGATTATTCTTTTTGGGTATTATTTGATCTCGTACTAACAATTTTGGATTTGGTTTTTGTCTAAAGATCTGGGAAATATATAGTTCTCTTTTGTGGATTAACTGATTCTCTAGATTTTGATTATAGCGCTCTTAATTTGAACAAGTCATCCTAAATACTCATCATTTGGAGAATTTATGAGTTTGTGATAGAAATCTAGTAAAAGATGAAAGTCTACATGACAAGTAAGTATGTTCCCTTATGATTTATTTAAGCTCATAAATAAATTACTCAATGAAAAGTAACTTAAAACGTAAATATTATCTGGTAACTTTTCCTACTGGGGAATCAAATACCGTTTAACCCATCACAAGTTTATGATTTTCTTGTTGTTAACTTTCTCATAATCATGTTTTCTATCACTCTCCATCAGAACATGACCCTTTGTTTTCTCTTCCATGTCCATGTTTTCCTACATGGAATCCTAGTATGGGTTAACTCGGGTGACCTTTTTACTTCCCTTTCTTTATTTTAAAGTGACAGTTTAATTTACTCTTTTTCCGATGTGGTGCTTTCAATGAAGTTTCCAAGCCCAATTTTAAAATTGCGAGGATGCAATTCCCAAAAGGGGGGAAGGATGTAACATTCCTAGTGAAAAAATAATATTACTTTTTCATATTTATTAAAAATTTTGAATAAAATATTAATATTACATTAATGGGAACTCTATTCTCGATGGCATACCCAATACACAACAACGAGTTTCTTTGAAATCTTACGTTGCACTCTAATAATAAAATAATATTAGTTTAAATGGTAGTTAATTCCTAGCCGTTGTATTGGCGGGAATGAATATAAATAACTAAAATATGATTATATATGTTTGTTAAATTTTTTACATTTATCCAATAAAATATAAAGGTATAAAATAAGAAAAGAATTCAATTTTAAGCATAAATACTGTAAAATTCACTAAAAGGTCGATTTATCACCTTTTAATGGTGAACCCTCTTTAATATAGTTTTGGTCACTATTATACATTCTATTGGACAAAATAAAATTCTTCTTTAGAATTGGGACATTAAAATTTACTTTGTGTAAATTATTGTCATTTTTCCGATAAAGTTCTTTTTTTAATGAATAGTGAAAAATGTTGTATTTTAATTCAAAACCTCTTTTTAATCTAATTTATTTATATGATTATATTATATTTTTAATTGGTTTTAAATTAAAATTATAATATATTTTCACCATTTAATCCAATAATGGTCATTGGAATTAATTTCACTTTGAAATTGTACTTAAACCAGTGTCAATCTTTTGATATATATTGTTTCATAAAAACGCGCTATTTGTTCTGACGATGGGAATTAATTATTAAATGAATTAATGCAACATATATTTTTTTAATTTTTTAAAATATTCATCATTTTTGAATTTGGAAGATCAAATATAGCTTAGGGTGAATTTTTTCTATTTTTCTGAAAAACTTCAATTTTTGATGAATAGTGAAACCACTAAGTGGCAATTGAAAAACAGATTTTTCGTTTAAATGAAACTTTACCAATTATGTTATTTGAATTTAAAAAATCCTACATACATGGTTTTAATTAGGATTTAAAATTTGGATCAATTGGATTAAAATAATTTTTTGGTGAATAGTATCTTTTAAATTTTATTAATCGCGATTAAAAGTAATTAGTGTAATTTAAGGTAAAGATAATGTTATAATAATATGAAATTACATTGACACATGTCCTAGCCTTATTATATGAGTAATGGAAGACCAATAAAATCCATGGGTCAACTTGGGGACCCCATGGAGTCACTTTGGTAGGAAAATGACATTAATAATTTTTTTTAAAGTTAAAATTAAAATGTCACAAACATGTATTGTTATACTAAGACAATTTTTACATGGGGTTATACATGTCATATTTTTTACTATAAATATTCATTAGAAATATAAAAATATTTCCTACATCATGATATTTGTTTTATAATTTTTAGACATTAAATAAATTAATTTATTTATGACACCGTGATGATGCAGTGATAACCTCATAAATGAACGATTTATATAAAATGAGAAGATAGGGTAAAATATAAGTCTTACACTTGTCACCAACCATTTTATGGGTGGATTTAGAAACCTTATCACCGTATCCTCAAAATATATCCTTTTGGGACCTTTAAATTTTGAAAATAAATTTATAATAAAGTAATATTTTATAGCTTTCCAAGAGTGCCCATCCTCTTCTCTTATAAAAGGCACCCACCTCTACCACCTTACCCACACCTCCCAAGCCTTTGGCTCGGCCAAACCCTGACCATTTAATCTCTAAAAATACCTCTCTTCATCATTACAGCCTCACCTTAGGCAGAAAGATCTTCAAGAAACCCTTTTGGTTCAAACTAAGGGGAGTTACCCGATTTAAAGATAAAGTCTTCCCTAATGTTCTTTTGTTTTATTTTGCTTCTCCAACCCCAAAAAGTTTTTTTATTACTTTATTTTGTAACAAAAACATTATCTTCAATATACCAGGATGTTTTTATAATAAGGATTCGAGCTAAACTTACACACACATCCGTCTAATGGTTAAAGAACATACTATTTCTGTGGATGGCGAATTACTGCCTCACGAAATGATGATTGTTCAATATTATTTTAACACCTTTAAAGGTGGCCATTATGATGTCATTGTATTTTATATATGATATATATGTTATTTTTGTTTTATATATTCTTCTATATTTTATATTTAAAACATACCTTTATTCTTTGCATGTTGTGAAAATGCGATAATTTCATATGAGGAAGTGTGGACTACCGCCCCCAAAAGTGATGTGACTCATTCATGCAATACATGGAATGTATAAAGAATAAAATTAATGAACTTATGTGACCTATATAACATATATATTATACTGTAATTATAATATATATATCTCTCAATTATTTTTAATTCCACTAATATGACAAAGAAATGAAAGTAGCGTTCATGCGTACGTACGACTTACAGTCTCCATGAACAGTGCATTTCATTTATTTTTATCTCCAAATGTTATGGAATAGTATAAAATGAATATTTACTTGATATATATGATATTTAAATCATTAATACTATTCTAGAGATTATTTACATATAACTACATGGACAATCATTTTCAAACAAGTTCATTTTTGACTCATGTACCAAACATCGACAAAAACGTCTGATATGAACTCACATTATTAACCAATTATTATAAAATTATAATATATGATATGAACTGAATAATAATATTTAAAGGATTTACTTATGAAATTATAAATTTACCAAAGTTTATTATTGAGGAATATAAATAAACGAACAAGACAAGTCGGACTTGAGGTAAGGGATCCTACCATTCTCTATATTTTTAAGTACTCTATTTTTGGACATTTCTTTTAAGCTCTTTTTTAAAATGTTGGGGAATGTTATTTTATATTCCACTTCCTATAAATTTTATTTTAATATGGTGAAATACCCTATTTGATCTCATCAATCCATTTTTTATAGTTTTAAGTGGCGTCGTTAGGCTGCCGAAATTTCGTAAGGGACTTTTTATCTCACTTTGTGTTTCCGTGAGATTCATGCTACATTTGGCACTATTTCATTTTGTGTTGTTTTTTTACTAACCATGATTGTATTCTTGGTGTAATCTAATTTAATTTATGTGTATTTACATATTTATTTTATGATCCTTATTTCATGGGGTGTACGTTTCGGAAGTTACCCAAGTCGGTAAGGGAACCTTTCACCATCCTAATTTTAAAAGACTTGTTTTTGCTTTGTCTTTTAAATTACATCTTATTATGTTGGGATATGTTCTTATATATCCTTATTGATGTAAATTTTATTTCCAAGTGATGAGATACCCGTTATCCCTCTCATAAACTCTTTTTCTAAAATTTTATGTGACGTCGTTAGGCTATCGAATTTTTACAAGGGAACTTCTTAACTCAATTTCAATTCTTTGGGTTAAACCTCTACTTCTTGACTTTGTCGTGCTATGAATATGTGTGGATTACATCTGATTATTTTACACTGATTATCCACTTATATTTGGGGTGTTTATATTTTTCACACATAATTATTTCATTTCATTATCCTTTCTCTAATTGCATGATCCTTGATTGGGATTACATCTCAATTTCTTCTCATTGAGACTTTTTTAAATGATATGCACTTTTATTCTTTTATATTGTGTATATACAGCCCCTTTGACATTCCTTATCTATATTATGTCCATAATAAAGTAATTTAAATGTTTTAAAAATGGTCTACTTTCTTGTGGCTTATAATTTAAATGTTCAAAATGGAAAAGGAATCCTTTATTAAAACATTGTTTTAAATGGTTTTAAAGATTTATTCTTTAAAACATTTATCATCAATGTACATGTTTTAAAAATTGTTTTAAGGATTTATTTATAGGGAAAGGAATGTTTTAAAACCCTTTCAAAATTTTCGAATTGGTTTGGGACACTTTGATTCTAAAATCTTTTTTAAATGTCTTCTATTAATATATTCAAAGTATAATGGGATTTTTCTCTCATAGAGTTTTAATGATTTTATTAGATGTTTTTATTTATGATTATATCATGATGTGATCTATTGTGATTAAAATGTGGATATTTTATGTTTACTTTATGCATGTTTTAAGTGTTATGATTATGTTATGGTTCTTGTGCAATGTTTATGAAATCAGGTGGTTCTGTGATAAACTAAGGGTGGGTGAGCCCGATATAGCTCTCCAATGCATTGGGTAATGCGAAGGGGTTAAACGTTAAGGTTTCTACGAAGAGATTTAGGGAATATACTATGATGGTTATTCCAAATGTAACCATGAGGGTTACTCCCTGCGTAAGAATGTCATGAATACCTCAAGTTACCTTTTTGTCTTATGATTTCTATTAGTTATTCGTAAATCTTATGATTTAATGAGGTATGTTAAAGTGCTTATGTTTTATGAGAAAAGTATGATTTCATTGATTCTTATGTATATATGGACTGATGTTTTCTTTCCATTTTGCGATAACCCTTACTGAGATTTTTATGCTCATCCCAAGTTTTTTTGAAATGTTTTCCACATGACTTAAAATAGAATACAGTCAAGGATGGGATCAAGGAAATGTCAAGATGTCAAAAACGTGGAACTAGACATGACTCTTTTGTTCAATAGTTTATATTTTTTGAAAAAATGGAAATTGAGTAGATGTGTCTACCTTGTAATATTTGAGAGGTAATAGTTATGTCCTAATTCTCTAAAACTCTAAACTGAAAAAGATCCTCAATGTGAATTATTCAATGTAATTCAATATTTAGTAACGTTATAAGGTCGGGTCCTTATAATCTCTTCTTTTCAGAACATGATTATCTCCCAACATTGATATTTATAATTCTTTTACTAAGGGCCAAGCCATGTGTTTATACCAGATAATATGGGTGACACTTCACTGCTTTCATGATCATATGTTGGCCTACATATGAATCTAGGGGATCCTCCAAGACATCAATAAATAGTTTTTATTGGTTGAGTTAGTAGCCATTCAAGTTGTTGAGCACACTATGTAACTTGATTATCAGAATACCTGAAAATAGAGATGGGTAAAGTGCCTCATAGTGATCCAAAATATATATATATATGAGTCATCTCTACCTATGCAGATCAGAGGTCGGTGATAGTATGCTTCACTCCACTTCATCTCTATCATGCAACAACATAAACTACCTACCAATGATAATAATTTATTTATAGTTAATTTTATTGTAAATAGTATAATCCCCAACCTTCCCCAAGGTTTGTGGGATATGGGCATCAATTTTGGAATTTCCATGGAAGTTCAACCTCAATATGAAGGCAAGTACAACACAAACCCTTACGCATGTGCCCATACTCACATGGCCTTGGGTATCCATCCAATGAAACATTACCTCTAGAATGGAATCATATAAAGGTTAAATTGTAAGTTGGTCCCTCTGATCCATTATATTATTCGAAAAGTTTGAGGTAGATCCCACTGTGGCCTTCCTAGTTAATCATCCTAAAAAACCAAAGAGGATCATCAATGAACATATTGTTGATCAAAACCTGAATTATTGAACATCCTAACTTGAACCTATTTCTCTTCAAGTAAGGAAATAAGTCCTCCTTTTCTATATTCCTCTAGTTGATCCTTGAAACCCCATTAATCAAGAAGGAGATGAAGTAGTAGTAAATAGAATGATACTGAGGTGTCTGTAACCATTACCGTCGAAGGAGTGTAATTACAATAGTAAGGATCCAAACTATTTTCCTCTATATTATCATAATCCATATAATCAGGTTGATGAGAATGTAAACACATTTGTGGTAATTAATACTCATTGGTATAGTGATCCTCTCTAGAACAACTTATTATCTACTCTCACTACTCACCACAAGTCCTTAGAGACTTGCAAATTGGTGATCCCTCAGGATGGGAGACAGTATGTGCCATTGGTGGAAAACATTCGATCACCCTTGATGTTCTTAAATCATAGGTTCACCACATTAAATGGTATGGGTGACCTTCTAAATCATATTCCCCACCTCATCTCATGATTTGGAACGATTTTTGGAACTACTATAGTGATGCAGGCCCCCAGGATTCATTGTTTTTTAGATGCTGGAGGAACCTATATTTCATAATTACAACCACCATCCCATAGGATACATCATTGGATGGGAAGACCCTATCATATATTTCCATTACTAGTTTATCTATAACATGAGAAATATAACTATTATTTTTAGCTTCATTCGTATGAAAATTCATATTGAGTCTTCCATAGAATTTTTGTTCTAGCGAAAGACTCACATACTCACTCATCATTCCACGGACTCTAGATTAGCTACTCAAGATGAGTGTGGGGAATATAAATGATGATCTAGTCCCTAAAATCATCACCTAGAACATTACATGTAATTATTTGGAGTTTCTTTTGAAAATTATCATCATCTTGAGGAACCCTTATAGTAGGGTAAATTGTCCCTCTCATTTACCATTCAGATCATATGAGGATGTTTTCTAATGTATATATTTTCACTGTTGTACATGAAGATTCCCCCGAGTATTTAGAGATATTGGACGACATGACAAAGGATCCAAATCAAGTTTATCATTATAAAATTTATCCTCGCCTATCATAGAACCTTTAGGAACTGACTCACATAATACAATAACCTATATGAGAAAATGTGTCTATATTCCCTTTTCATGGTCTAGCTCCCAAATAAACAATAATATAATGGAGAAAACAAACCTATTTATTCAAGGATGAATTTTTATCTAGATATTTAATATAATTGATTTTGAGAATGACATTCTAAAGTTCATAATGTGTACGAGGAACTTGGAACCAGGTTTCACTGAACACCCTGACCACTAACAATACCCCAGTATCCTCAAACATTCCATTTATGTATAATTAGTTTCCAGTGATTGGATAAATTACAATGTGGAATTATGTTTGATAATGTTGAGATACATCCAAACATAGTTGAAGCATACCTCCTCCAATCATCGATAGCGATAATGTGGTTTTAGGTGGATAGAAGACGAATTCTAACACTAGAACCCAGAAGTAAAATTACCAGTTGGCCCAAAGGGAAGTTTTTCATCCCCACAATGTAATTTGTTAAATCCTATGTATTCTAAATCCTATTGAGGTCAATAATCATTACTTGGATTATTTTTTTCATCCACATCATTCCCTTAAAAATATAAAAAGTGTCTAACGCAATAGAAAAAGGGAAAATAAATCCCCCCACCAGTGCTTAAGACAACCCTCACTCTCAATTTTTTAATGGATCTGTGGTTAGTAATAACATCCATGGTCTTCCAAGAATCCTAATACTACTCTGATAATGATCCTGAGTATTCCTCTATAAATTATATTTTCTTGGTGGATCGTTCACAGTCCCTGATAGTTTGTAATATCACAAAACCCCCCTAAGTTCCTCTATATACTTCCACTAAAGAGATTTCATGGTGAAAAAACAAACAAAATTATTATACTATAATATCAATCCTACCAATTCATGGTAGTAATTCTAGGTTGTTAGTTCTACATAGAGATAATTATACATAGTCCCCTTATCATGCTCTATCAAGTATGATACCATAGTAGATATTGTTAACTGACAAAGTTGATCATCCATGACTGCACATTGATCGGACACATCTATCCAGAGTTAGGCATCCCATAAATAATATTTAGAAGAAATTGGTTCAAATTAGGTAAATTAATATGCATCAAGATATTTCCAGAACTATCCCATAATAGGTAGTATATACATCTTCACTCGTTGTCCCCCAATAAAAGAGCACCCATATTGTAGAAAACAAGCCTCTTGAATGGAAATATTATGTATTGAAGCACCTCTTGACCCTCAAGGTTCTCGATACTAGAGTCTGTACTCCTATTTATTGAAATTCACGTGGAACATATAGAGGAATTGAAAATTACCCCTATATCAAAGTTGTTTTATCTTCCTCATAGGTCTACTATGAGGAAGTTCCTGATAAAGGGGAACTCAAATAAAAAAATACATTCAATGGGGAAGATGATGGTATAGATGTGCATTTAAATATATTAATGATGCATATTAGAATCATATTAATTCATGTGATATTTTACCACATCCTTTTGGACCCTTGTTTAGGGATCAATATAATCCAAACAACGACACTTCATTGGCTGGGATAAATAGAATCATATCTAACTCCCTCCCACCTAAAAATTAGAGGTTTTGATTGGAAAAAGAAGAAACCGTGTGGAAAGATCCTACTAATTACCTAGTTCATTGAATTGATATAGAGCACTGAGTATATAGAATTCTCATGAGATACATCCTATAATGCACTACTATTTTTTCCTAGATTTAACTAAATTAGATTGTCCCCTCCATATAATTGTAGTTCTTTACGTACTCCCTCGATGGAAAGGTAGGGGTACTCTAGGGTGATGCATACCCCATTGACTCTTGGGAATCCATCTATATAGATTTAATAGAAATAAGAGAGAGGAGAATTAGGTTCAAACCAATGAGGATGAGTATACCCATGATCAGAAAACCACAACAATAAATTAAAGGGAACACATGAAATATTCTATCATTCTCTTGATTCATTAGATGTATTCCATAATGATATCCTTAAAAAATATTAGTACCATTAAATGGAGTTTTGATATACCGATAATGATGAAATAGCATTATAATACCTCATAATTATACAAAGAACATTCCCAAATTATATAATAATACCTTACCAATGTGAATTATCTATAGGTTCTACATATGGACATCATTTCAGGATATTCTAGCATGTTTCACATGGCAGGGTTTAATCTCCAAAAGATAACATTCCACCATTTCATTGAATTCTATCATGGACCCCATGGTCGAAGGCCGGAAGGAATTTGTTCAATTTCTATTATTTTCTGGTCTCAGTAGATCCAAAACCACTAATAAAGTATTATGTGTCCACCAACGAAATCACCAATTCTCTCCTTTAAAAATCAATCCTAGAAAATACTCATCATACTAATTATTCTATCTTAGGTGATAAAGATGATTTGGAAGACCATCCTCCAACATTATACAATGGTTTCTTCACCACCATATATTATTTGATTTTGGTGAGCATTAGTACAGAGGAAGATTCAACGCCAACACTGATCAATGAAACCATCACTCTAGAGTAGCATACAAAGTATTTATAATTCTGAAAGTATCTTTACTATGTATTATAAAATATCTATTAAAATATTATAGGACCAATCTATCATGAATCAATCCACTACCATAGTCTCATAGGGAGTTTTTGTGGGTTAAATATAAATTCCTAGAAAATTCATTCTTCATAAGGTATTAAGACTGAGGTCATGGATGATAATATTATTAAAGCGTAAATATCTGGGGATGTCCAATTCGACAGATGTCTAGATAACATAATCCTACTCTAGAAGAAGAAGAAGTTCCTTAGATTATACTTCAAATTTTTGGATCTCTACTAGCATTGACCAAATGATTATTTTACCCTTCCATTTAGAGAGTTTTTGATTAATTCTATTACTGTGTTATAGACCATCTACATCATGGATGGATACTCTTGGTACAATCAAATCTATATAGAATCTGGGGATGAGGTTTAAAATGCATTTATGTCACCTCAAGTTAATTTATACTAGTCCTAATGGACCTTAGGACATAATAACGTTGACACAACCTATTAGAAGTCCATTTACTAAATCGCCAAACTGATTCTGGAGACATTGTTAGGATTCTATGCAGAAGACATGTTGGTAAAATACCACCTGTGTTACAACATATATTAAATTCATTGAGAAATTTTTACTGTCCTTTAATCCAAGAATATGATGATGAACATATTTAATGATGCATTCGTTGTTTTATCTGGGCTATTTCTTTGCATCATCATCAAGTATAGTGGCATTAAGATTGAATTGGAGAATAAAATTCCAATCATACAAATTCAACTCTCAAGCATCCTCAGGGAACTACAAGGCTTCCCATGAAACTTATCCTACATACGCCTATTCACCAAATTTCTGGATGAAATCTATAATCCAATTTAGTGGTTCATTATGAAAGAAACATTCTACCTATAGGATGTTGAATACCAAGAAAAAATTTAGGAAATCAACAATTATTTCCTACATCCTTTAGTTTTTATTCCACTAGTTTCTAGGAATCCCCTAGAGACCTATGTGACTGCCTTATAATAGTCTCTCTACACACTTCTATCCCATAGAAACAATGAGGAAATATAAAACCAAATAAAACATCTTAGTCGCATTCCCCTATACGTAGTAATATATGATCCTCTATTGAGAAAAGATTCATAGAACTGGATTATATAGTGAAATTTTTTTTGAATTAATTGCATCATAAACAGATATATATGGTGTCCCTTGTGGAACAAATAAATTATATCCTGAATGCACTCATATTGATAGTATGGTTGGAATTCTATAATGAAATCCTTCAGTAGTTTTTCAATCAGTTAATTCTAAAAAAATCCATTATGTTCAAGTAATATGAAGGCACTTTTCATGAATCCTCATGTCCCTATTGAAGTAACCCAATATTTCAATGTCCTGTATGTTGATATCCTCTCAGTTATCCAATCCTTGCAGTGCATTAATAATCATTTTGATGGTTCCTCCTAGATCCCAATTGGTTAAAATGTAAACAATCCCAAATCAATAATCTAGTGTTGGAGATCATCTTCATCATAAAGAGATAGTTTTTGCATTCATACATTATCTTTTTATCATAAGAATTAACTATATAATGAGAATAATACCATTAAAACATTAATAGTATCATTCTTGAACATGATATTTATTTCTCTAGATTACATGTGAAGGAATACATCAAGTTAGTCATTAAAAAGAATTATTGGTCACTATATCATTAGAAAGGCATGTCACTCGCCCCTATTAGTATGACCCTTCAATCATTGGACTAATTCCCTTATCAAATAGAAGTGAATTATGTCCCTTGATCACAGAATGGTTTATATGATTTCATAGCCATTTTATCCACGTCACATTTGGCGTTTGATAAGAATAATCTTTTTATTCATATAGCGCTTCAGAGGGTCTTCATTTCTGTCATTTCAAATGATTATGATTATGGGAAATTTTAAAAATAGGTGACTATCAGTACCTCTACATTATGACTCATGGGTTCACCCACAAAATAGTAATAACCCAATTGGACAACTCTATTCATTTATTAAATCTAGTGCTCTATTATATCACCATATCATGTTGGACATCTGATAATCCATCAGTGCATAGTATAGTTAACTAAATATATTGTTCCTAACCTTGAATCAAATATATAAATATATATATGAGGGTTTGGTAGAAATATCCTTTGGTTAATTCATGTAGAAGATATTCTTTTGGTTATATTATATGTTCATGGTTGGTATTATGGTTCCAATTAGGATGGATTGAAGTTATCCCACCAATTATAGTGGTTGGGCAACAACTATCCTACCATTGAGCATAAATGTATTGAGTATTCCAAGAGTTTTCATTTGTTTCATATTAATGATAACTTTTTCCATTGACCACCAAAAATCTCCCAAACCACCAAGTATTCTTTTCCACGTGATGTATGGGGAATCGATGTTCTGGTACCCAAACTGCCAAAGACATCTCATCAGTGCATGTTCATTTGGATTATGAATGATTTTTCTTAAAATTGGTTGACAAGATTCCCCTCTTGGATGTTAAGGATTGATCAATGATTGAATTCATGGTCTCCCACTTAATCTATTGATTTATAGTCCCTCAATCCATTAACACCACCAATGGTACCCACATCAGGGCTAGAAAGTTGAAAAAATTATATAATATCTAGGAAAAACATACTTCCAACTAACATTCATTAGAAAATGAACATATCAATGAATGAAAAAAATACCATATCAGCCATTCTATAGAATAAGGTGGGGTAAAATATTTTCAGTTAATATCAACACCTTCATCTGGTAAAATTATAAAATAACTCATAATTTTTCCTAGGTAACTCCATACTCTATGTTTTACAAAATAGAGGCAGTCATGTCCTTCGATGATTAGTCTCCATCACTCTAAATAACAGTCCACAACTATAAGATGCCAGACCAAATGGAATAATTCTCTCAAGATGAGTTCAAATCCCTCAATAAGAATAGTATTCAGGTATTACACAATATATAGTGGCACAAGAACTATATATATAGAGATACCAATGAGAATATTCACCTTTAATCCTCCCTCTAGGGTGGCACACTATTGGATCTCAAAACACACATTATAACCAGAATGAATCATAAAAATATAGATCCCAATTGGGAAAGACATTATATTGTTCAATAGTTCTATTCTAATTGTGTATAAACTACAATAACTATAGAATAAGTGTGTAACACACCTCCCACCAACACCATGTTTCTCAAACAATACATTTCAGGAGAAGTATCAAGGGTCTGAGCACTATGACCTTAAAAAAGGAACCCAAGTCCTACCACAAGGATGTTTAACTATGTGTGAGACTTATTTGGAATATACAGTGTGGAGATGTTTTAAATTGGTCTTATTCATATTGGGTTTGTCAGTCTTCCATTCTGTATATATCATTTTGGGAATCCCCTCTCCATGCTGTGAAATCTATGACCTTAAACTAAGAAAAAATACTGTGTTCAAGTGTCACGCCTATAAACTATGTGAGAGTAATATCACGAATGTCATGTGTGGTGTTGGGATTTATTTTTCATATTTACATTGTGTTTTTTATACCATATATTTATAAATATTTATTTGAGACTCCCCTTCATGTTCCACACACTCTTTCAATAATCTATTAGCCAAAGGTCCAAGCAGATGGCCTTAAACTCTTTGAAAAATATCCAACCATTACGACCAAAAGATATTTATTTCCCCGATAGTTCATGTTATATGACATTAACATAAAATTTTAGGATTCTAAATTTCATGAATTTAATCAAAAATCCTACCACACATAAAATAAATATTCATATTAAATTTTTTATTAGAGATTATGATTACTCTTCTTGAAATGTGATGCTCTATAAGAAAAGTATGGTATGACAAAGAAACATTTCCCCATTCCCCAAACTTATGATTCCCCATGATAATTGTGGGATTCCTTAAGTTCCCCCATGAGATAAGGTATCCCTCTGCTAGCGATGTTCTCATAGTATGTCTTGTTCTACAACAATGTGTGGATTGATTCACATTATCATGGGAGATGTAGTGACTATATAATATTTTAGTATTAGGCCCGGATGTAATGTCATCAAACCATTGATGCTGTTACTACATTTATGAACCAATCCATCATGAAAATTTGCAAATGTTTCCTAAGAATTTACATTTTTTACACAAGCCTCCTTCATTACTATTCAAATCAGGTATTCCCTTCATTCGTGCAACAAGGATACCCATGATAAAATCATAATTTGTCTAAGAATCCTAATGAAAAAAAATTCTAACCTTTTAATAATTCCAATAATTAAGACAATAATTATGTACCATTCTTTTTATCATTATTTTTTATTAGAGTGGCTTCTTTTGGAACCATTCACATCATGTCTTACATCTTTAATTCAACACAATTACCCCTAAAATTATAACTTCTATATTCATCATATCACGTATTTATACTGATTTAACATAGTCCAAGAAACAAAATTATGTACTATTTCCCATGGACTAGACAAGATATCCTAAAACTATTTGTAACACCTCAGGAATTATGTGTCATGATTCCCATACTCATAGGATATATAATGATGAAATGAATTTCTACATATATGACATGATTTATATTCACCAAAAAAAACTATATATTTTGTGTTGTGTAATCATAAAAACATGTCCCACGATCCTCCATATTGGAAGAAGACCTATTAAATTACCTTAATCCACTACAGGGCCAAGACACCCTCATATCATGTAATTATGAAGGAAAGGATAAAAATCACGATGTAAAAGCCTATCGACATCATCTACGCATGACATTCAACTGAAAACCTACCCATATAAAATTGGGAATCCATTGAATAAGATGTGATCTTACCCTGTATCAAACAAAGATACCCTATATAATAAATACTGGATAAAAAATAAATAATTTCCTAAGAACCTGACATTAAAATGTATCATTACCCCATTAAAATTTTGGGTTCTCATATCAATTTTTGGGAGGAATCAATACAATCATTTGAGAGGGTAACCCCTATTATCATTAGTATTATACCGTGTCATGTTTTGGAACTATGTGTGTCTTGATTACCATTCACATGTGATACATAGTTACACTACATAATTTTATCAGGGGTCCAGCCCCTCCATTGATTGATCATAGGGACGTTTTCTTCCCCAATTTTATCACCCTAAAATTATGTCCTTAAAATAAATGACATGGTCGAAGTAACTTATCCTTAAACGACTTTCAACCAGACTTTTAAATTTACTATGAAACTCATGACTCCTAGGACCCCCATTCACATCATTATAATACCATTTCATGGAACAAAAAAAACACATTAATGTTCACCATCATCAGAACTCTATTAACATAGACTATTTGTTTATCCCAAGAAGATAACTCATGAGTTTTTAAAATTTAAACTGAAATCCATGGTCTATACAATATGAAAATAAAATCTATTTGTTTTTTACTATGGTGTTTCATGAAGCATAATGTGGCCTCATAGGACCTACATTCATGTTCTCTAACATTCATTTTCTATTATGTGCATTAAATCCAGACACCCTGCAAATGTTCTATGCAACACAACCATAAACCATTTTAAAAAGGTCCTGTATTTTTTACCATAAACTGAAATCCATGGTCTATAGAACTTGAAATTAATCAATTTAAAATAGTGGTGTTTTGTGGCATCACGTGGTCTCCTAGGACACATAAACTTGTTGGGTAACATTTTTTGATGTCATGTACATTAATTCTAGGAACACTACCAATTGTACCTTTCACCATGAACATAAAAATTGTGCATACAATGTGATTCCAGGATATCCAGTGTGGAAGGTACTCCTAGCCTTCCCATTCACATTTTTCCCCATCACCTTTTTAAATGAAGCTAAACTAAAAACATACCATATTCAATGAACACATGATTCCATCTTGGATAGACATGAAGAATAAATGTTTTTTGAAAAAATGTATAATCCCCACACACTCAACATCCCAATCACTTGACATTAAACTATGATATTCCTCTAGATCACATGATGTTAAAACTATAAAATGTATCATTCTTATAATATGACATTAATATACATGTACAACATCGTCATGTGATGTGGAACTACATGTTTAACAACCTCATTTCTTTGAGTATAACTATGTGGAATATTATTCTCTATCATAATAATCCATTTCCTTTGGAGTTAGTCATTCATCATATAGTTCATTTTTTTTACTATCATTTGGAATTTGAGAAGATTATCTCATTATAAGATGAGTATGAATTTCATTTCAATTGATAATCCTACCCAATGTACATCATCTAATAATAGATAAATTCCTTGAGTGTTTGAATTAATTAGAAAATTCCCTCAATTCTTTTTATCACTTCATGATCCCCTTATTTGGATATGCATCCACATCGACGTTTGAATCCCCCCCAAAGGGAAATTTCTCCTTCTCAAAATGTCTAACCTACTGTCCAATGACAACATCTTGAATAACATTGGATGAAATTTTGAGTTAGGTTCAATGTTTTTGAATGAGGTATGTGGTAGAACCTTATTTTTTTAGTTCTCATTCCTAATTTACCAATATGGATTTGGTTTTTTGAACCTTGAAAGTATTCATCCGATATCATCACACCACTACCATTGTTTTAAAAATTCTGTCTATCATGACTCACTTTATTCATTCTCTTATTTCTTGTAGAATTAAATTTCCCTTGTGTTGTCCCATTCATCCACTAACATGTGTTTGAAATGAAATTTATAATTTTATAGATTCCCATTTTAGATCGAAAAACACTCTCAAATGAATGTTTCAATAGTTAATTAATAATAACTGACTCTCGTATTAATTGTTTTTCGAAAACTCTAATATTAAAGATGAATCACATAGTCATCCATTGTTTCCCACATAGATCATAATCATGTGATATTATAAATTTTTCATTGGATATAACATTAAATATGATTGTACTACAATTATATAAAAATAAAAAAACTTTTTTGGGAATGATGGAGTTAAAAATATATCATTTTTGAATAGTTTCCTACACATATCATACCCTCTCATTTTCATTGAATTCATTAGATATCGATCATAGATATCGAGTGCTTGAGATTAGATAACATTTTATGAGTGGACTCTAAGGTATGATACCACTACTCTAGGTATTCCTTATCTTCATTGGCATGAAGATGAGCCTAATTGAATTTGAACTACTATGAGATCTTCCCCATCCTATAGTGAACCACCTAGTATGTTGCCTCAACCTCCTTATACTTTTATTCCACTATAAGGGCCATTAGTTTTTTAAACATCTCAGTTTGACATGTAAAAACCTTCGTATACTCCTACTCCAAATCTTTTAGGAGAGTATGTTCCTACATATCCACTTGAAGTAACATGGTATAGTCTTTTTTGTTCCCCTTTCAGTAATGGTCAACCATCATCCATTCTGTATATTCCTTCTCGAATATAATATAGTAGGGTAGAACCAAAAAGATTATAGATTCAACCCCAGTAGTACATAGGATATGTATATTGTGGAAGAGAGATCCCATCCATTTTAATAGGATAATAAATCTGGTTCATGTGATGATGTTCCATACATACCTATAAAACATAGTATAGAAAACTTGGTTCTCCTAAGTAAAATTTGAGATTGAATTGTAAAAATATTTAGGAGGAACATTATCAATGAAAATTAAGATGGATAACAAATTGTTATTTTAATTATCTAGGTGCATGTATTCATGACTTACTGGTTGGATGTATATTCCTAAAAATAGATCCTCATCAGTCCATACATCTGTTCAAGAGGCCTCCACTGTCCCTTTTGATCATTTGAGGTAGATTCTGGGATCCTAAACTCGACTCATGCGACCACATCAAGTTAAAAATATGTTATAGGTACAATTTATTTATATTTAAATTTTTATTTAATATGTAGTGGTTTCCTCATTTGGCTTTGCTATAATTGGAATCTCCACATCAACCACTTTGGCCATCCCTTTTCAAATCACCATCTCGATGTCCTCCATCACTGGAAGAGTCTCAGAAACCCCTTCCAAAGTAACTTACCTAATCGGCTCAACATGTACAGTCTCGTAGGCTGATTGGACAATTTTGATAGCACTCTATGTTGATACCTCAGTCTTTAACACATCTTCCTCGGTCATGGATGATGGATATTGTCCTTATAAATTTTTTTGATCTATTGATTCAAAATGTCTTAGTCAAACATAAAGACGCATATAAGAAGAAAAATATATTATGGTATAAGTGTCTATAATGATTACTAAAATATAGTGAGGAGATCTTGGAGGTTTATAGTTAATTCTGTATACATGTTTTCTTCTGTATGATCTTCACCAATTTGAGGATTCATTTTGAAAAATGGATAACTGTTGATAGTTTTCGTTTCAACTGATGGTTATCCACCCATGGTCGTACCATCGATTAGGTCCCCCATAATCTATAATTTAATGGTTAAGGATCACTAACCCTCCACAAGAGCCTTTTCATGAACCTCTCCCAATTCAGTTATAAATATTTCATACATGATTGAATGGAGGGAAGATGCAATGTGTTAATGGTGGGGTGATCCCATAAAAAACCCCAATATCAAAGGATTTAAATTTTGGGAACTAGTATATCTATATCTATTTGAGATATTAAAGAATCACTTCCAATATTGTAATTATATCCTTTACACTCATCCAGAATATAAGCTTCATGACCAACAAGGGAGACTAAGGGGATGAGATGATAAGCAATGTCCTCACCTGACCCGTCAACATATTCACGTTACTCTAGGAGTAGACCATATCTTCCATACCTGACATATAATTTATTTTTTATGTGTGAGAATAATAAACACCATCCTTTATTTGTCCTAGATAGATGAGGTATATCCTATTAATAAGGAGATATTATCACACCCTCAAGGGGTGGTGAGCTTCATGTGGAGTCCCCAAGCCTCCCAGGAACCATGAAATACATTTTCTCTGGGAATGATTTATCAACATACCCGATTCCATGGTCCATGAATAAAATACATCAAGAATTCCTTAGGGAGTTAATCTTTATCTTGTGACCAAGAGTCTTGGCCCTAATGTTTCTATACCTCTCCCATTGACCTCTGCCTATGCTGATACATTTAAATGGCTACATCACTACTATCATTCCCATCATTCCAAATCTTCCCTCACAAAGCACTATAACAACCAATCAATCTCAACGATGTTGTTGTGGGAAATATATTTCATTGTATTAGGTAGTAAATTATTTAGAATCTCCTCAAGATATTATATTTCCCAAATACAAAAAAAATAATCTATGATCCCATATGCAGTGGTATGTGCCTATAGTTTATTCTTCATCATTCTTTCCTCATGTGTAATCTAGTGACAGTTCCCTCTAAGAACTGACGAATGGAACTCATTGCACACATTATGGTATACCGTAGGAATCAACCTATGTATGAATTTTAATTTTCATCAAAAATAGTGTATATTATATAGTTTTCCAATTAGATATTAGACTAACCTCTCCATCTTTAGTACTTCTCAAATTGATATGAGGTATGATCACTTTTTAATGGTCCCCATATAATCATAAGTTACCATCCACATTTGGTGGGGGTATTAGGTGGAAATTAAAGTTCTCTAAACTCCTGAACTTTTGTATTATGCTCTCCAAGCCCAACATGAGAGGAAAACGATTAGAAGAAATCAATATTTTTGGGAAATGTTTATGATGGGAGGATTAATGGTATTCATATCATCATATCGCACAGGTATTTGTCCGATCATATATAAATGTTGTTTTGGGGCCCACACATAAAGATTTTATTCATTCATTCAATGATTTGGACAAGAAACTAGTAAAACATCACTAATAATGGGACAACCACTTTTACAATATTCCCCATTACTACCATCAAAGAAATAATGTTGTTGCTCATCTGCACCACTAATTTTTCATTTCTTACAGTAGACATCTAGTTGAAGATGAATCCATCAATTAAAACTTTCAACCTAACCCCAGGAGTGTGAGACTAGATGTTGCATCTCTATAGCTTCTACTATGTCTCCTTTAATATTTTATATTATGTGTCCCCTTACCCTACTAGAATCTTCCATTCCATGTACGTAACCTAGTCAATAGCTTAATTGTTGGATCTTCCCACATAAGATCATTTTCCACATGTTTTAGTTCATTTATAAAACACATAAACCATTTGTTGAATGATATATCTCTCAACTTGGACTTCTCTTCATGGTTTTCCAAAACCATATCGAGAAGTGTCTTTTCTAGGGCCAAAAGTTTCTCTTAATCATCCATCATGTTCTCTACCTGGAGGAAAAAATCATAAATTAGCGTCATTAATTAGATAATGGTGATTTTTTTAATGGCACATGGGCTAATTCCAACTGTACCATGTTGTAGATGTATGGGGTTGATCCACATTGACCATATTATTAGTTTATTGGGAATGATGTATTCATGGTGGTAGGCATGAAACTTTGAGACACATTTTTCCTTATAGATTCCCACTCACAGCAGTTCTTCATCATATTCACAACATGATGTGAACACCCAATAGTCACTGAAACATTCATTTGTTTTATTTCCTCCCTAGAGTAATTCCCAATTGATGTTCCATCCCTTGAACATATCCCACAAACCTACCATAAGGGTAGCCTCCTAATGTAGGATAGATGACCCATCATCAGAATTATTCTCAATTTGTATAGTTTATGTGGTCCTAAGGTATTTTTTCTATTATTAGAGAGTATTCCGTCTAGTTATGGCCAGATAAATCACTGTGAAAATGGTAGTATCTAGGTATTCTCTTGAACTAGTAGTTTGGATCTTCAATACTCCCAACAAGGATGACATATCACCACTCTTCATGAAACTTTAAGTGTAAGCCACCTACATAGCAGGTTTTCATTTTGTTCCTATGTTAATAGATTTGTGACTGTGTCAGGTTCTGATGAGATTTAAAAAATCTCCAAGATTTTGATATATCATTTCATTTCTACCTGATGAGCGAAAACAACAATATCTCCATGATCATGATTTTTTCTAAATCTAGAGCAGTTATTAGTTCTAGTTTGTGATGATTATTTGTGGTGATTCTTTTAGAAGGTCTATAATTAAGATATAGTTGAAAGAGGATTATTTCATCAAGAAATATAATGATGTACTAATTGTATAGGAATTGAGATGCATGAGCAATAATGATCATAATCCCATATCAATCACAAATGGATTGATATTTTCAAAAATAGAGAATATTATTTTATCCTTGTGAAACTTTTTTGGTCCTACCAAGGAGACCCTACTCTATTAATATGTATTTGTATATGATCAGATTTTATATTTCCATCATAAAGGATACATCACTAATAAAATTCTTCACTAATATTTCTAATAACGCTTCACAATCAAGCTACATGATACATGAGTTGATCAGAAATTTTCCGTAATTTTCCATAGAATACTACCATTCAATCCCCATTGGCTCAAATTATGATGAGTTGGTGGGATTTTCGTTACTAAAATATGTTTTCCATTATAATTATTAAGGATATAATTACAAGATCATAGAAAATCCAAGCCAAATGGCCCCAAAAATCCCATTATGGGTACTTTTTGGTGAAGATATATTTTTTCAAGAATGAAATGAGCTAAGAAAAACAAATGTAAAATAATCTCTTTTGTGAGTACACAATTGAATTTGGGTGTTCTTACCACAATGAAATTTAATGTTTGATATCACTACATTACCACATGAAAAGTTGAAAATTTATTTACGAGAATGATATCTAAAATCGTGATGTCATGAAAATTCAAGAATATTTATCTTCTTTTTAAACTCCTACGATATTTATGAAAACCATGATCATTAAATTATAATAATGTTTGGAATATTTATTTACAACCCGAGACCTTTCTGCTTATGAAATTGATATATTTTTGTGAACCACCTGAGCATCATGAACTAAAGACAAAAGGGGAATCTGAAGGTATCAAGGATTCACGAAAAGACCATGGTTGTGTTTTGATATCCTAAACCACCTGGTTAGATTCCTCTCACAATGTATTATTCCTTTCATGGAATAAGAAGGCACTTTTTAGAACATGATTCATCACAAATCATTCAGCATTCATGGAAAACAACTTCTCAAAATCAGGACAACCCTCTGAGACAAGGCCACCCTATTTTGTAAAGCATACTCCTTCAAAATGATATTTATCATCTAAAGGTCTTCAATCCTCACAATTTCATCCATCAAAAAACCTCTAATATTTATGAAGAATATATCTAGGGCCTCTCTATGGTGTCTCCCAAAATCTCACAACATTAATGAATGTTGACTTCTAATTGAACTCCAATCAAGGGAAAGTTTAGTTCCACCTTGAGTCCCAAAGTTACCAGTGGACCCCATTCCAATGTCCACCCACATTACCCAAAATGCGGCTTCAACCTCCCACATTCCTATTTCCTTTTGGAATAAGTACCATAACCCCATTTTTTCTATGATTTTGGACCACAATGTGTACCTTGTGATTGAATACTCTTTCAATACTATTCCATCTATGTGGCCCACCCAAATACACATTACCAGTTTTCACATATGGCCATGGGTTAATGAGTTTTTTCCCCTACATCAGATCTTCATGAAATAAAATTTTCTAGTTCGATGTCCTTGACATATGAAATTAAATTGAATGAAAATATTGTCATCAAATGAAGTAAAATAGTATACATACACTATGGGAAATTTATATGATTCCTTATTTTTGATAATCATGGTATGCCACCATCTCCCACTGTGGTCTACAATGATTCGCTCTATGGCAACCAAGATTCTCTCCTGCAAAGCTTCGATGTGTAATCCAAACACCATAGATCTTCGATGATCCTTTTGTTAAACGAGCATCCATGCTTCAGGAAATTAAACTAAATTGATCAATCCAATCACTATAACCTACAATGAAACAAAGATCTACATGGGTTATAATCCCCATCTATATGAAGGGTATATAAAAGGCCTTCTTGAACTCCAATACTGAAATTATAATGCTCATGGTGTTTCCTACCATGTATTCACTTACCACATCTACCTCTATATGGAGTTCTGATCCACAAATCTAAATCCACCTCTATAGAGCATTATTATCCAATGGTAAAACATATTATTCTGTAATCCTCCCCCTTAAGGATGAGCATCCTTTATATTCCACCATGTAGGGTTATGATCAACCAACCCCATATCCACAAGAAGATAAAATCCTTCCATAATCCGCCTCTGTGGGGAATTCCAATTTGTCTCCAAATGATGTAGAATTTATTAAATTACCCAAACACATCCTAATGAAATATACTTAGGATTCATAATGTAAAAATATATTTTTTAGAAATGCACCCATTAAATAAATTACATTTTGATCTTCATGGAATTCCTTGGATTCCATGCCAAGATGACTCCGATGAGATGCCCACCCTGGAAGAAGAATTACTAGTGAAAAATGCACCCAATGCCTATAAATGAATAGTGGTTCCTAATATGACTACTATTCTGATCTAATGATATTTCCTTATCAATTAAAATTTTGTGTAATTAACCAATGCCCATAAAATGTTGACACCAGTAATGAGTTCCCTGAACATGATTCAAATATATCATTGGGTAATCCCATTACATCGTATTAAATTTGGAGGGTAGATAGATTTAACTAATCTAATTACATATTTAATAATGGGGAGACCAATATATATATGGGTGATCCCATTATAGATTTCATGATAGGTGATCCATTAAATTATTCTAATTAATTTGGTAAGGATAAATTATTAATATGTTTATAGGGTACATGGGTGGTCAGCCCAATCTTATAAAGGTGGGAACATTGGTGGTATGAGGAAGTAGGTAATGTATGATACGTTGGAGGTCAGACTAATCCCAAAGTAGTTACACTATTGGTCAGCCCAATCCAATCATGTTAGGAATGCATTTATGGATATCCTTAACATAATAATTTCTATACATTTTTGTATAATTCAATTCAATGTTTTATACAGATTCTATTCTCTGACAAAAAAATTATATTTTAATATCTTATGATTTAGGTATTGTTAAATTCTAATCTTTCTTCTATGATCATTTTTTGTGATCATTTTTGTATAGGGTATGATTTTATACATTATGCTCATGTTACCATACCATTTTCCTCAAGATATTTTTTTATCTTCATTTGTTACCCTTACTGATACTTTGATCTCACACTCCCTTATATATCATTCACCCTGGATATGAGGAATGTTTTTAAGTATTCTATTATTGTGAAAATTACTAAATGGGGAGATCATTATGGGATATGTTAAACATCAATCACCACATTAGAATTTTTTGTACCTAGTCTCCAAAGACACTAAACTATTTTGGCCTTTTAGAATTTACTTTGGTATTGTTTTTAATATTAATTTAAAAATATGAAATATTCATGTATAAGAAGATTGGGTCTTTATATTTGGTTTCACATGGAAATTTATTCATCTATTAAAAACTAGGATTAGTAAACTTTAGTGATCTAAATTGGGATATTTATAAGGATATGCACAGGGCTATATCTAAGGACAATTATAAGACTGATTCAATGTATATAAAATTATCATATAATTATGGTAAAATTTATATAATGTGGATTCCAATAAATTATAACCCTTACTAGATACAACTATTGGATGTGGTTCTGTCACATATGTATATTGGTGTAACTGTAATATCATAGGTAATGATAGATTATTTATTTTTCATATGTATTAAAATTAATGAATTAGATAAAAAATTCATTAAAAGGGATGTTATGTCTGATATCTTACCAAATATGTTACAATGATATTCTCTTAAATCTAGTGTTATATGGAAGAATATGTTATACGATACAATAATATACATTTCAAAATATTATTTTAAGTAGTCTTTATAGATTTTTTTTTTATTAGTTTCTTTGAATGGAATGAAATAAATTATTTTTACACCTTTTTATAATTTTCTTAAATTCATCTAAAAAATTATATATGTAGAATATAAGAACAAATCCAATTTTACCCTCAAAATGGAATTATTATAAAAATATATTTTACCACATTTTAATGATGAACCTATTTCATATATAATTTTTTATAAATTAATAATATTTTTATGGGAAATTTAAATTTATTTTTGAAATTTATATATCAAAATATAATTTGGGTAACTTTTTGTTCTTTTTTCCTAATAGCTTTCATATTGGGATGAAAAATTAATAATACTAAATTTTTGTTCAAAACTGCATTTTTGTCCAATTTATATTTAAAGTAAAACTATGTTCTCAATTGGTTTTAAAATTACAAAATAATAATTTTACATCAATTAAATTAATTTAGTTTTTTTTAAAATCTTTAAAATAAAAAATATATATATATATATAAAAACATTTAAAAATGTTTACATAAAAAACTAGATTTTTTGTCCCATATACAAAACAGATTTCAAATTAATTTATTCCATTTTTATGATTGAATTTTAAAAATATGTATTCTATATTTTTATTAATCATAATTGACAATTTATAATAATTTCACCCAATTTTTTGACAAAATATATTAGTGAATGTGATTGAATATAATTACTAAGATTATTGTACACTTGTGTTTACTTTGGGGTTTGACATTAATCATAATAGTCTAAATGACCCAAAAACAAGTATAAAATTCATTTTAGAGAAATTATTCAAACGTATTCCCTATTATATCTAATTGGGAGAATTATTTTAGTTATATAATTTTTTTATACCACTAAATATTGTTTCCCTTTATATTTTTAAAAGAATGAAACTCCCCTTGCACTATAAAAAGACTGTCACATTTCTTATTTAATCATACCTCTCATGACCATTTGGATCATCCCAAACATTCTTAAATGAGATCCAGAAATCCATACATTCACCATGGTGTCATAATTTTTTTATATACCCAACCAAGGATATATTTTGGTGTAACACAAATAAATTTTCCCTAAAAAATGGTAACATTTTTCAACATGAATTTATGTTCTATATCATTCACCAAACCTTCATTTCATTTTATAAAAATCTTATATAATTACATAAGTATATTAAAAATATTTATATTTTTTAGAATTATGGTTTGAACATATACCTATACAAAATTCTATAAATGGGTTAAAAAATTAAAATTCATATACAACGAACTACCACTTCCTGAATCAATATCGTTTTTCCATTTACAACCTCTCATGGTTGGGAATTGTGTTGGAAATAATATTTTTATATTAAATATATGATATTTATATTAAATTAATAATTATTTAAATCTAAATAACAGAACCCTTCATTCTTTTCAAATTTGGTAAATAAGATTACATTGTTTTTGGATGTGTTTAGTAATGCATCCTCACACAGTTGTGATACGTTTACAAATAACATGGAATTTATTATGGATGAGTTAAATTAAAAATATATAAAATTAGTAACATATATATGGAATTAATAGAATAATTACATTTCTAAAAAACAGAAATAATAACTTTCTTTAATACCATTTGACACATTGAAAATTTCATAATGTCATTTGATGATGTCTGGACTAGCGCCTCCTCGACGTGATGTTATTACTTTTAAATAAAAATAATTATATATGATTAAGTAATATTCTATATATTATATGATTATAACTCATGAAAGATAAATTTCACTTACATTATTTCCATAATGATCTTTGAAAAATGGGAGCACTACTCATTCATATATACGAACTACTATTTTAATTATTGTAACATTGGATCATTTTTCAAATCCTTATTTCTTGAATGTTTTGAAAGGTATAATGGATGTATAAATATGATAATTATTTTAATTATTATTAGTATGTATTTATTTATATAATTAATTCTTCAACTATAGTTCCCCTACTATAGACATTTTTGACACATAAATCGAATACATTCAAAACACCCGACAAAAGCATATTTGTTGGAGTGGTTTAAAAAATTGTTATAAGAGAAATAAATTTAATTAAAAAAAACTCTTTAAAAATATATATATTATAAATATTAAGTATTTAGTATTTATGATAACGTCATACATGTCATGTCAGCATCAAGGTATGTGATTTTGTCTGAATCTCCATTCATTATGGCATTTTTTGATGATGATCACTTTTATTATTTTATAAAGTGTATTAAATTAAATTTTGAAATTATATATCCATATTGAATCAAATATCATTTTATTTAATTTTTCTAAAAAAATTATTCATTATTGATAGTTAAGATTTAATTTTTCAAAGTAGTATTGGACACTTTTATTGTTTCTAGAAATAATTTCAAAATATTTTCAACATGTCAATATTCCTGATATTATTTTAAATATTTATGTTAATGGATATAAATTTTTTATAAAGGAAAATATAAATATAAATTTATATTAATTAAAATGCTTTCAAAAATTAATATTTTTATGTATTTTATATGATATATTTTGATAAATAAAAATGGAATGTTTTATTCTTAATGAACACGGTGATAAGAATTTTTTGGTGTCGTGGTCATTAATATTTTTTGGTTTACTCTAAAATACTTCTTATTTTAATATATAAAGACATTATTTCCTTTTTTGGGGAATTTTGGTAGTGAATAGGTTAATTAAAAATAATGTTTTAGTCAGTATTGAAAATTTTTTCTGAAAGATAGTTGTATTTTATTATTTGAAAATGATTTTCAACTATGTGTAATATTTTTTGTTCAAATGATGAAATATTTTATATAATTTTGTGGTTCATAGAAAGTATAAATTATGGATGCCCCCAAATAGAATTGGTTGTGAATGTTATAGTCTAAATTATGGGTGTGTCAAAATAGAACTCAAATGCATTTGGAAATAATTATTTTTTTATATACTTAAATTGGAAGTTATATGTATAGTCTTTTAATATATAAGGGTTCAATAAGGGTTCAATAAGGGTTCTATGTAATGAAGTACAATTGTACCTATATGAATTTTATATGTTTTTAAATAAATTTTCATATAAATAATTTTTTAAATGTAATATAAATTATATTTATTAAATAATGATATTTCTATTTTGGGAAAAAAATTTATTTATTCATGTAAGTTGTTTTTCATGAATTTCAATATTTATTAATGGACTAATAGTTTTATTCTTTTTATACCCCATACTGAGATTCTTATTATCATCCCATGTTTTTAATATTTCTCACAGGACCTAAGCGTGACTAAGGTATTAGATGAATTCATGATGAAATTTGTAAAGTGATTTCATAAAAGATATCATTATTTATTTTATTTTTATTAGATTTTGGGGAAATGGGTACTCATTAGAAGATTTCAATTATTATTTTATTATTATGTTATGTATGATTTGTGTCCTAATTATCTTAAACTATAAGCCTTAAAAGACACTAAATATGAGGGATAATAAAATTCATGACATAACTCATGATTTTGTAATATTTAAGGCTGAGTCCTTATAGTTTTTTAAAAGGAAAATATAGATACATCAGATGTTAGGGTAATAATAATAACTTTACCTTGAAAATCTTTAACCAATTGTCAAGCTAATGTAATTTAGAATTTCAATATTACCATTTTTATTCATCTAAAATTGTCTCTCCAAATGGTTTTCTATATAGGAACAAGGGAAATAGTAATGGGAAGTAACTGAGTGGAAGATATACTTCAAATTCATAATCTCTATATGTTTTGAATTATAATAGAACAATTTCATGTTGTAATAGATCTGTTGACTTATTTAAAAATAATTAGCGGTATCTATGATGGATAGAATCCTAATATTCCAAAATAAACTATGGCTTTTATAGAGCATTCCATGAGAAAACAACCAAAATTATGTAGTGGATCATCTGAACTGGTGGTAGCCTAAGGACAGATTAATTCTCATTGGGTATATTTGATGTCATGGGATGTTCATAACATCAATGTGTAAACCTTATAGTTTATTATTTTAAAGATAATTTCACATATTAAAGTACTTGGAAATTAATACTAGACAAAAATATGAAACTTATTCCATAGAATGCGGAATATTGAAGTAATATTTCATTGAGAAATATTTCCTAAAATTTTATTGAATATGATTGAAAATAAAATTACAAAAATTTATGAAAAATAGATGAATATCTATTTGATCAGATGATGCATATTCTACAAGATTGGTCACATATATTCCATATATTATTTTAGACACTAAGATAAATATTAATTAGTATAACCCAATATTGAAACAAAATTTAACAATATTTTTGGTTGTGTGAAAATTTAATATCAATGAAAAAAAAAACATTATGATGAAAAGGTTGAAATGGAGTATTCTATCTCTTATGTTCCTTATAGTGATAAATGTATGAAGTGGTAGGGATGGAAGGTAATGGGGAAAGTTGAAACAATGAAACAATCTTTACAAAAGAGATGTTGAAATGTGGTAGTAATTCTTGTTAAATGAACAATGGTTAAAAATTAAGGAAGACATGGAAGAGTTACTAATGTGGAAGGATTGGATAAATATACCAATAATACAACTAAAATAATTTTGAGGTATCAATGAATGTAGTAAAAGATATCAATCTAATTGTGAGTTATTTTATCCAAAATGAGAAGTGTCGTTTTTTTAATTCTAATCAAAATAGAATTGAACCTGACAGAAATAATCATGATTGAAATTAGAAAGGTGTAGATAAGAAAATTTATACTAATAAATTTTATGTTATGACATCCAATGAAGTTGTGATTGGTATTTTACTTGTTTATTTTAATTATTCCAATACTCTATTTGAATCTAGATCATCAAATTCATTTCATTATAAAAACAATTTATATAAATTGGGAATATCAAATAATGAAATTATGATATAACGTTTGTTAATAACTATTGATTTAAGTATTAAATAAAACAAGATTTATATTAATCTTCATATTGCCATTAGTGGGATGGGATTTCCTAAAAATATTGTGAACTAGCTGTAATAGAGTTTGATATAATTCGTGATTTGGATTGGATTTCACTTTTTCATGATAAGATATACTGTAGTGTTATGAAGGTTATGTTCAATGATATCATTTGATTGATAATATTCCTGGAATCTAAGAATTTTTATAGAGATGAAAATAAATGTTACCTTGCACATATTGTAGTTAAAAAAATAACTATTCAAAAGATTGATGTGCATGTAGTATATGCATACATTGATGTTTCTCTTGATAGATTTCCTTGTGTGATTCATCATTGAGAAATCTAACTTCATGTTGAATTAATATACCATACAAATACTATTTCTAAACCCCTATATCGAATGTCTCAGGTGAATCATTTAGTGTTGAGAAATAAATTACACGAGTTATTAGATAATGGTTTTGTCTAACCTAGAACATCACCTTTGGATGCTCTTATAATGCTTGTCAAAACAAATGATGGATAAATGAGACATTGAATTTATTATAAATCCCTGAATAACATCATTAATAAGAACAAGTATCCATTTATCCATATCAATGATTTTTCTAACAGCTTCTAGGATAAAAATATTTACCACAGGTTGTCCTCAGATCGGGTTCCATTAGATGAAATTGAATTAAGATGACATTATGAATACAGTCTATTGAACACAAAATAGCATATATTAATTTGTTTTTATTCCATATTTATAATCTAACAGACCATTTATATTAATGGATCTTAGGAATAGAATTTTTAACGAGTTCTTGGATATGTTTTTGGTTGATTATATTGATGTGATTTTAGTATTTTTCAAAATCCTATGGGGAATATAAATGGAATATAACATTTGTTTTGAAAGCCATAAAAGAAAATAAATTGTATGGGAAATTAATTAAGGTTGAATTTTAGTTAAAACAATTTTCATTCCTTGATCATATTGATTCGAAAGATGGTATAACTATTGATACTACTAAAAAAGGCATTGAGTTGTGTCGAAGAGCCAAATAATATCACTTATATTCGTAGTCATGTTGGATTAGTGGGTGACTAATAGTGGTTTTTTGAAATCAGTCCTTGGTTTCCAATACCATAAACTATGTAAACACTAAATGGAGTTATGTTCTTCTAGGAAAAAGAATTTGATTATTCTTTGTGGAACTAAAAATAGTTTAGGTGAATTCTCTTATTTCAAAATTCCTTTTAGATATGGATAATTAATCACCTATAGTGATGCATCATAGAAATTAATTGGGATTTTTTTAATTCATAATGACCATATAATTTATTATTCTTCATTTTATATGAATCCCTATGATTTAAATTTACACACACTTGATTCGAATGTAGATGAAATTGTTTTTGAATTAATAATTTGGATGCATGATTTTTATGGAGTGATGTGTGAAATATATAATGTCAAATTTGTTTTAAGTACATATTAAATCTTAAATAGTTGAATAATTGATAGAGAAGATTTATATAACTAATATATTATTATGATAGCGCGATTCATTTTCATATATGAAATGAAAATAAAGGGGACGATGATTTGAGTAGAAAATGTAATTCTAAATTAACCATGATACGTTTGGAAAGCGATCCTTCAAATAATGATTTAATGTTATTTTTATTAGATTTTTTAGATGTATGGACATACATTTTTTTTAGGTTTTATTACTATTAAATTTTTCAAAAAAGTATTAAGAATGATGAGAATGTGGACCAATATTTTCATAAAAATGTTGAATCCATTAATAAAGGAAATATTCCTAATATTAATATTAATGAAGAATGTGTTTAACAATTTGTGAAATTATTATTTTTTCCTTTTAATTCAAAATTATGGATATTGTTGCTCATTTAATATCATAGTTAACCCTTTCCATTCATCTAAGATTCACTAATATGTAGAAAGTCCTTTGATATTATTACTGGTGGGATGGAATGAAAATAGATTTTTTTTGAATTTTCCATGATGTGTTTTACATTTGAATCATTTAATAATGATTGATAGTTACCTAAGGAGATTCTCCAATATTTTCTCATACCAAAGTTGAAATGTGACAATATATCAACAGATTTTATAGAGGCATTTCTGAATATGTTTCAATGTAATAATTTGATTTTTGTTATTGTTGATTGATTAACGAAATCTGCATATTTTCATCACATTCATGATATGATGTCTTTGGAGATGAAATCTAAACAATATCTATAAGATGTTATTTGGTAACATGGAGTTAATCTATCCATTGAATTAAACTATCATCTTAGGATCCCATAGAATTTTTTGAAAGGACTTTAGAAGTCGTTTATTACAAAATTATTTTATATTACATCATTTCATCTTCAATCGGATGGACGGTCTAAGTGGATAGTTTATACCACAGATGATCTACATATTTATTTTCCAATTGATTAATGGGGAAATTGGGATTGAAATATTTCTTTGGATTTTTTTTTCTGGCTATAATAGTTTTCATTCTAGTATATAGAGGGACCCATTAGAGTTATTATATGCCATGTGATTTTGGACACCATCTTTTTGGGATAATTTAAGATAAATGATCTTAATGGGAACATAGATGGTAGTGGAAAAGGAAGAGAAATATCTCTTGATTTAGAAATACATGAGAAAAACATATAGTACAAAGTAAACTTATGTGTTTATCCTAAGAAATGATCATTCACTCTAGGTTAATAATCTTATTTTTAATGGGTTCTCCATGGAAAATTGTGTTGTGTTTTGGTAATAAGAGGATATTGGGTTCTAGATTCAATGGGCTGTACAAAATATTGAACAATGATGGATCAGTTTGAAACAATGTGGGTTTACCTAAAATTTATTCCTATGTATATAACATGTTACATGTTTCAATGTTAGTTATGTATATTCTAGATTCATCTCATGTTTTCAGCAGATATGTAGTTAAAATAGAATAGAATCATTATTATGAGGGACTACCAGTTTAGTATCTTGAATGTATAGAGAAATCATAACAGAATAACGAGATTCAATAGGCTTATTTTAATGAACAAATTTTATTATTGAAGGGGAAAATTAGGAATTTGAAAATTATATGAGGAAAAAATATCCCAACATATATAATAGGTGAATAAAATTGTGAGGGAAAAATTTTCATAAAGGGGATGTATGTAACAATATTTTTAATAATAGAATAATTATTTTTCATATTTATTAATTTTAATGAAATAGATTTTAATTTTACATTAAAATAGATTCTATGTAGGATATCATACCAAACACAAAATAATGAGTTTCTCAAAAATATTATTTTTTATGTAAGACTGAGTTATTCCAAACAACAATATATAGTAAATATTATTATTTTATATGAAATATATCACCGAGATGTTTGATTGGAAGTTCTAAATAGAAAAAAATATATTATTTTTAATCAATTTTATCAATATTTTTGAAATTGACCTGCTAATATTTTATATGAAAAATCAAATAATGAATCGAATTTTACAGAAAACTTTCGTATTTTCCTAAAAGATATTTTTTTCAACTTTTAATAGAGAACCAATTTTAAATATATTTTTTACACATTTATAATTATTATAAAAAATAATATCATTTTTATTTTAACGATAAATATAAAAAAAATTAGGGTGAATATTTTGGTATTTTTCTATGAACATTTATATTTTGATGAGTAGTGAATAATACTAAATTTTAGGTCATTTTTATTCTTAGATTATATTTATATACGTAAAAAATGTTTAAATTTGGTATAAAATTTAAATTATTATAATTTTTATTTCATTTAATTAAACTTTTTTCGTTGGAACAAAATCACATTGTATTTAGATATAAAATCCCAGAAAATTATTGAATAGGTTTACCTTAAAATAGTATATTATTTTCCCACCAATAAGATTAATTTTAAATAACATTATTCTTGTTATATGATTGGAATTAGTAAGAATGGATTATATATTAGGAATTAGAATAATTTATAATGTCTAATAAGATCAATTTTTTTTTGTATAAAAAACCATTACTGACGGTGATTAATATCAATTATAGTGATTACGATAAAACATTGTTTACATAGTGTTTAAACATTAAACATAAGAATCAAAATTTACTGTTTTTTTAAAACCCATTTTATAGATATTTGTTGAATTTATAACTTAATGGATCTTATTTATTACATTATTTGTGTCACATGATGTACGATACACCTCAATATATTGTTTATATTTTTATATTCACAAGAATGTCACTCCCCCTTAACTATAAAAATCCACTTACACATCCCATCTGTTCACACCTATAAATCCCCAGTGGATCATCCAAACACTGATAAAATAATCTCCCAATACCATTCTCTTCCCCATAGAGTACCCAATTAGCGAATACAACCATCCATGGAAGCTATTTTTTCAAACCAATTAGAGTAAACCAAAAACGAGTTAACAATCTTCAATGTGCATTTATGTTTTATTTAATTCTGCACCACATAATTTAATATTATTAAAATATTATATAATAAATAAATATATTTAATATAATAATTTTTTTTATATTATGGTTTTGACATAATACTAAAGATCCTTCCATCAAATTGGTAATGAAATTAATGTTTCTGTATGATGATCTACTTCCTTGAGAAATGATTTCATAATGTTTTTTACATTACCAAAAATTAGGGATGGGAATTATGGTAGAACTTTTTTGTATGATATATATGATATTTATTATGTATTAATAATTCTAGTATTTTTATATAATAAATACCTTCATTTTTTTAATTTTTTGTAAATATGATAACATCATTTTGGGACGTCTAGACTACTGCCTCCTCAAAGTGATCTGATACATGCACATATTACATGGAATGTGTTAAGGATGTGTTTAATTAAAAATATTTGACAGGAATAAAATATATTTGATATTAATTAATTAACTAATGTGTTAGAAATGTAATACATCATTACACATAACACCTTTTGTAACACCCCGAGATTTTATGAGATATATTCTTTTTAATTTTTCTATTGTATACCAAGATTAGTTTGTACTATACACAACACCCTATTAGCTTGCAGTATACAAAACACTGTTCTTGGAAACTGTTACACAAAATTTCAAGTTTGTTTTGTAGAAATTATTCTACGCAACATTAAGTATAGATTTTGTTTAATGCATAAATGAAATAAGTTTTGATTATGTTATATGCAACACCAAACGGAGGTTTCACTACATGTAGCCCTGACTTGGCTTTCATAATACGCAACCAGGACCTTCTTCGATAGCATGTGTAGTACGCAATACCGAGTTTCACTAAACGAGATATTATTATAATATTAGTATGAACTAGCCGTTATGAATAGTAATACCCACTTTTTGGAATTTTATAAATTTTATCTTTCAAAATTTACTTCATTTTTGGATTCAGAATATCGAAATTAGCTTGGGGTGAATTTTTGTTATTTTTCTAAAAACTTTCAATTTTTGATGAATAGTGAAAACACTGGGTTACTATTTAAAAACCGACTTTTTATTTTAATTATTATTTATTTTATTTAAATTTATTTTAGGTAAAAATTGATACATAATACCTATATAAGTTCAATGTAATTCATTGGAGTCATTTTATAATAATTTTAGATATATAAAAATTTTATTGAACTTTTCATCGTCTTTTACCCACATCCTTGGAGAATTTTGAAATTCACATAAAACATAATTTTACCACTTCTGTGAGTGGAATTTAGAAAATCTGAGAGACATGATTAATATCAAGGAATAAAATGTGGTTCAATGAGATGAAAATAATTTTTGGTGAATAGTAACTTTTTACTTTTATTTACCACGGTTAAAAGTAAATAGGGTAATTAAGGGTAAAAATGATATTATTATTACCCTAACAAATGTCTTAATTTTATTGGATAAGTGTAATTCGACAAAAAACAACCTTAGGAATAAAATAATACCATTTAGGCCTACTTGGATTAAATTAGGACATTTATTATTATTTTATTTAAAGAATAGTTAAAATAGTTAAAATCAAAGTTTAATAACTAAAACATTTTTAATATAGGGTTATACATAATATAAATTCGACTATAAATATTCATTAGAAATATAAAAATATTTCATACATAATGGTATTTTATTTATAATTTTTATACATTAAATAAGGTAATTTATTTATGACACAATGATGATGCAGTAATTATCTTTTTAATGAAGTATTAACATAATTGATGTTATAAATACTCAAATAAATTAAATTTGAGACTTTTTATGAATTCCACTAATTTTATTTGTTAATATGACATGTTGGTATTGATTTAATTAACTTTTTTCGAACTAATCATTTGATTATTATTTTCAAAAAAATCAATTACTAAATAGTGTCAAAATTGACATAAAATAGTTTTAAAAACAAATATTATATTATTAATTGTTATTTTATTCCTAAAAATCTAAGGTTAGGCCACATGACTTATATAATGTTATATATATTAATAATAAACAACCTGGGGTTCATTTATCTTGTTATAGTATGTTTATTAAACTTATAGTGTAAGAAAACATGAAGACACAGTAAAAGTAATATTATTTAACTTAAAGTTAAATCTAAATGATATGGTTAAAATAGAAACCTAAACTTGTCTAAATTATATTGGATGAGAGGATTTCGACCCATACCAACCTTATATTCGAAATTAATCAATTTGGAGCTATTAAAAACTGAATATTACTTTATTATAAAATAATATTTTAAGCTTTTACAAAGGTGCCCCTCTCCTCCCTTATAAAAAGGGAACCCATTCCCTCTTCTCTTCACACCATTTTGATCCTTGAAGCTCGGAAAACCCCTACCCATTTCCCTTCTCCACTTCCCTAGAAACATTCGGGAGGTTCTGTTCTTCTCAAAAGACCAACTCTACTTCCTTAAGAGAAGGCCTAAAGGAGGTCCGTCGAAGAAGATGTAATCTCTTCTTTCGATTCTCTCAAGTTTCATTCTTATTCAACATCTTCTTATTTGGTTGTTTCATTATAAAGTAATAACATCACTATCACTAATATAATTATATGTTATTATTAATATTAAACAACACTATTTCACCTTCTATCCATCCTACGGAAAATGAAATCACCGCACGAGCGTACGTACGGAATACCGTCTCCACGCCGTGGTGTAATCTGTTTTCCACCACCACCTTACTTGGATGGGTATAATGGTGTTGAGAATAAATATATATGATTATTGTAAATTTATATTGATTCTGAAATAGTATACATACACTTTAATACAATTCCATGATCATGGGAATGATATCATCACTCGTGCGTACGTATGGACTACCGTCTTCATGACGCGATAAGATTCATTCTCCATGTTAACCATTCATGAATGATTATAAAGTATATATAATGAATAATAATAAAATATATGAAATAATAATGATACTAGATTTATGTATATATATATATATATATATGTATTTCATCTACCTAATTCCATTCAATTCAATAAAGAAGCCAAAACAACGTTCATGCGTACATGCGGCCTACCATCTCCATGAACGGTGTATTTCATTCAATTTATTGATCTATCTTATATATATGTATATGATGAATTTATATTATATATAAATCATTTTTTACATTCTGTAATTAATTAAATCAGGATATAAGTAATAATATCAATAACAACAAGTCGAAACACGTACAATAAATGAAACGATTTTACCCAAATCGCTCCTTGTACATCAAATTTACAAAAGAATGGGTAATATAAAGTCATAACTAAACGATATATGATATCATAACAAAGAATATGATTCTTTAATAATTCAATGACATTATTTAAATCATTATACAAGAGTTTCGGATACATGTGAATCATATCATACATAAGGTAAGGGATAATTATTCCAATCTCATTCTTATCCGAGATTGTTTATTCGTAAGTATTTACTGGGGTTATGTTTATTATCCATGTCCATATGTTCTAAAAATGTTTTCATAAAATGTTTAATTTTCATCCAGGTATGTTTAAAGTCATTCTTACCTTTTTTTTAAATTTGCCACATCGTTTGGAAGGAATCTTTCTTTTTTTTTACCATACGAGGTACTTTTTGACTTTTCTGACAAAAGTACGAGAAGAATGTTATTTTTAACTTATATGGCATGAATGGATTTTTACGGTTTCATAACGACTCATTTTCACAAAGCTTAATATACAATATTTTATGACTATTTTCAACAAAATACTTTTCTATTAAAATTTCATGGAATTTTGTGAAAAGAAAATGATTTTGAAGAAGAAAGGATATTTTCCTCAAGAATTCATTTCAAGTGTTTTATCAAAACCATTTTCCATCTAAGATGACATTATTTTATATGTTCATGTTTCAGGTATAATATCTATGTGATTTTCAAGGTTTCACTTTTCTTATAATGAAATATCCATTTGTTTTATATGGATTATGTGATGATGGGACGATGTTTATGAAACCCATTTTATTTTTTCGATTATGATGAATGTTTTAAGATTATTTTGTGGCACAAGTAAGAATGATTTCATTATGATATGGTTGGGAGCTATATATCCCTCCAATGAATTTTATAAATATTTATATCTAATGAGATAGACATGGCTGGAACGGTAAGTTAATACGGTTCAGTGTTATAGGACTGGAACGAGGAGTGAACTCGATTCAGAATGGGACTTTGTCTACTAAGATTGTCCTGGCAGCAATGCCTTGGCTACTATGGAAATCATAACATGTGCTTAATGGATGCCACAATTACATGTTTTATTACCTTGATAGTTTATCATGAATAATGTTTCTTTATGATCTATGCCTTGTGAACATCCAAGATTTATGTCGTTGCTCGTGATTTTGAGTTTTAGATTTTATGTTCATATTTTTTCAAATGTTTATGGATTGTTTTATGTTCTCTATACTTACCTTTACTGAGAATTTGAGCTCACACCTTATATGTTTTCTTTTCCCTATGATTTAAAGAAAGGTTTTAGGTAAGAAAAAAAGGGGGAATATTTTTATAGATGATGTTGAAGATCATTCACCATGATTAGAAGATTGTTTTTCTGAGTTTCCAAAGACACTAAACTATTACGGTCCTTGTGTGTCTATTTTTGTCATGTATTAAGTATTCTGTAAAAGTAATTTAATGTCCATGTACATCAAGCTTTGGGTCTCTACAGTTGGTATCAGAGGTAAAGGAGGTAGGAAAGAATTCGATCCTTGGGTACTCTCACATGTGAGCGTTGGACGAAGCATGGATCTCCGCCCAAGGGCTTCATGAGGAAATGGCTGCCACTGGGGATGGTGTTGTGTCCCTCCCAGGTGGTGTAGCCTCCCATGGAGTGACCTAATAGGTATCAATTATATTCCACTGGAAGTAATTTTAGACCGTTACACCTTTCCACACATTTCAATAGTTATAATGTCATTTGTGGACTAGTAGACGACCACATTCTCGACGCAATGTGATTTCCTTTACATCAGAGGAATTATATATATATGTATATATTTTTATATACCTTTTAATATATATGATATAAATTTCATTAGAGAAATGTAGATGTTTCTTAATTTCCTTGAAAAATGATCATTAAATAATTAGAATGTTACTCATGCATACTTATGAACATGTTATCTCTATGATTGTAATGTTGCTTTATTTTTCATAATCATATTTCTTGATTGGTTTTAAAAGAAATATATTTGTGTAAATATTATTTTAATTTCGTTATTATTAAAATATATTTATTCATATAATTACTCATTTGACCACAGTTGATATACCAAAGTAGTTTCTAACACATTAACTAAATATTGTCAAAACACCATTGAAAATAAAATTGTTTATAAAGTTGATTTAAAACTCTAATAAGTGAAATTAAAGTAATTATAAAATTGAAAATGGTTTGAAAATTTAATTAATTAAAGTTTGTTCATTATTTTTGATGATAAAGGTGGGCATTGTAGTTTAGACTCAAGGAAACAGATTTTGTCTCAATCTCCTTGAAATGATGAATTTCAAGATTATATTGACCATTTTTCTTTTTAAGGTGTATATACTCCATTTTTACTTTATATATCTATACTTTATCTATTATTATGTAATTTTATTTTTTTTAAATTATATTCTTTCATGGATCTTATTATTACAATGTTCAACTAGTATGTGAGTCATGTAATGTTTAATGATTTAATTTTAAAAAAAATATTCTTAAAAATAATCTTGATATTAAGTTTCATATTTATTTGTATGGAAATTTAATTATTATAAAAAACATTATCATTATTTTCAATTTCAATCATATGTTTCAAAATAGTAATCATCTTACAGGTTTTTTAAAAAAAATTAAAATATGAAAAATGTAATAATCTATTCTTAAGTTACATGATAGAAACTAATTTTCCTACATTATGGCCCTTATTTAATATATGAATTTCATTGAAAGATTAATTTTTTCTTAAAAGAATAACCTTATTTATATTTATTGGGTAACTTTTATTGAAAATAAGGTTTCAAATGAATGGTATTTTTTACTAAAAATTGTATTTCTGAAATAAAATGCTATTTTAATATCTTAATGTGAGTTTTAAATATGTTTAAAAGTGTTTACCAAAATATGAAATGTTTAATTTTTAGATTTTGGTTCATGGAAATTAAAAATTGTGGGTCTAAAGAAATAGAATTGGGGGATACTTTTATAGATTATATGGTGGGTTCACCCAGATAGTACTCTAATGTTGTGGAAAATAATTATATTCTCTATTGAATTATATTGAATGGTTTTTTATGGCTATTCAAAATTTTAATGGTTATATAAGGTCTCTATATGGTATCAATGTGATGATGTCATAAGGTACATACATAAATTTTCTAGGTTTTATAATATGTTTTCAGGGAAATAAATTAATTTCCAAAGGTAAAATAAAAGATATTTATTAAGGAATGATTTTTCACTTTCTGGATGAAAAGGTTATGTCTCCATGTACAGGGTTTTCATATGTTTTAGTGATTATAAATGGAAAAATGGTTTCATTATATTTATATCCCATTCTGGGATTTTCATTCTTATCTCATGTTTATTAAATGTTTTCCTTAGTTCCTAAGGAAGATTATGGGATTAGAATAATTTATATGGATATTCATGAGGACTATTCATTAAAGCGATCATTATTTTATTTTTATCTTATAAATTATTGGAAAATGGATACTATTTAAGAGTTTCTACATTGTAGTTAGTGTGTTGTTTATTTTGATTCAAGGACTATTTCATTATAACACAAAAATAAATGTATCTTGAATTTGAGAGAAATTAAAATTAATCACTTAACTCATGATTATGTAATGTTTATGTATGATACCTTATCGTAATAACCCTGATAAAATTATATTGAGCTATAATAGATTGTGAATAGGAGGATGACAATGAGTCGTTCTATACATATGGTTCTACACTACAGTGGTATATAGTTTGGAAAATCAAAAACTCATTACAAACAATCTGGAAAGATTTAATTATAATAAGAAAATTAATGAACTAGTATAAAATAACTATTTCATGGATTAAATAATTTTCTATAAATTGGAATCCAAATAAGTCATGTTTCATGATATGGTGTTCAAAAATATTATTATTATTTCTTACATTTTTTTGGGTTTTAAACAATGGTTGGAACCCAAAAGGAACCATGATTATGCATAATTCTATGTAAAATAAATGGATTTTCAAACTATGAATTTAAATTTTAATAGTTCTATAATGTAATTCAATGTTGTTATTTTACGAAAAGATTATCATGTTATGAGTCATTATGATCAGTTAAAAAATTAATGTAAACATCAACATTATATTTATTTCTTCACGTTGAAACATGCAACTTATTTCAATGTTTCTTTTGATTCACTAGTTTTTGAATAATGGATTGGAACCACTAAAATGACATTCAATACACTCCATTGTTCAAAACATGAAAAAAATAATTTTTTTCAATTTATAATTTGTAATGTGAAGAAGGCTAGTGTTGGAATCAAGTTAATAACATTGGGGAACTATATGAAACTAAATCTATGTATTGAAAATAGTTTAAGTGGATATTTTTCATTAATTTCTTACCTCATATTCTATAAACTTTGATTGAGAATGAATTTATCACACATAATTAAAATGATGATGAATGTATTGGTACCTATGAATCTAATTTTACAATGCATGAAAGGTATGTTTCAAGTTTTATCATAATCCTTGAATGAAAAATCGATTGATTCATTGTTGGCCAAAAACTATGTTTTTGAATAGTCATTGATATAAGACACATTAGTAGCTATGAATATGTTTTTTGTTGTGAAATCTAAGTTGAAATGAGGGTTTTAGCTATGTATCAATAACATGGGTTTTAAAAATAATAGTTATATGTACTTGAATGATAAAATAATTGAACCATGGATAAAATAAAATGACCCATCCTTTTTTTACATTGATTGGGAAGACCAAAAGAATGAATTTTCATAAGGTGACTTCTAAATTCAATATGTGGTGAAGTTATGGTCATATAGCACATGAATAACTTATTTAGGGAATGAATTTAGATAATAATGTGAATAATTAGAATGACACATAGAATGTACCTCCCACACATTATTTTTCCAATTGCAATGATTTTGGGAATTTTTCAAACAACGTCTCCAATTATTGTTGTAATGTTGATGATAATCCACCAATTCCTATTGAAAAAAAGGAATAAGGGAAATATTTTTCTATCATAATGGATGAAGTTAAACATAACAATTATGGAATACATATCCTCCTCTCAATAGATGAGAATTTATTGATTAGTTTTGTATGAATGATAACTATTAAAATCTTATTGTTCATCCTTTAGTGAAATATCATGTAATTATATACATTTATTCTGAAATAATAAAAACACATATTCTATCAACAAAAGGATTAACCAATTCTTCAAATGGATTTTTTCATAAGATAATATCATATATAGGGAATTGATAAGCATGTATGATTTCAATATAGTTTATTTTTACACTAATTTAATTTTGTGTTCTAAGAGAATAAATGTTGAATATATTAACATATTATTTATTTTATAATAATAAACTAAAAAATGATATATGGGGGATCAGTAGAAAAACAATTTTTGTAAATATATTCAACTTAATTCCCATGTTTTTTATTTTCAATCTTTTTAAATTATAATAACGATTATCAATTATGAAAATATTTATGTTGAACAATGATTTTAGATTTAGATATTATTTTATTATTTATCAATATAAGTATTTACTAATATATGATAACATATTCTAACAATTTTCTATTGATGATAACAAAGGATATATGGAATAATATATAATTATACCTATGGATATTATGAATCATTAAATATTTAGTAATAATGAACAATACTTCATTTTTAGAGTAAGAGATTGTCTGTAAATTTTTCAAGGATTAATCAAAGGGTGAAATTGTGCATATGAAATGTAATAGAATAAAGTATGCATATCTCCATATAAAAATTTATCATCTTTTAGAACTAAATCTTGAAAATTCTTTCATCCTAGTACCTTCATTTTCGATGATTTACGTTTCCCTATATATCATCATAGATTTATTTTTTTCATGCTAATTATCCTTCTCTATATCACCAGCCATCTATTGATGAGTGATTTATATTAATCTATAAATCTATTTGCACTTGTCATTCATGACCAAATCTCCACCTCACTTATATGTTCTCCAATGTGGAAAACGTATTATTAGTTACATTGGGTTACAAATATGTTTCCTAATTTCAATATTTAATTTATGTTTTATTATTAATTTATATTATGTTTATTTTCTATAAATGAAACATTGAATTACTAAAACTTCGATAACCATGATTAATTTTGGAGGAGAAGCTAATTTTAAGAGGTGTAGAAAGTATACACTAAAATTTCATTATTGTTTTCAAATAAATTTAAATTATTTTATGGTTAAAATTGAACACCACACCAAATTAGTTTTTTTATGTAACATTTAGTTTATATTGTGGTACACATAATACAGATTTCCTTTTATAGTATCCATTACACACATGACAGAGTTTTTCTTAACTAATATATACTATTAATAATATAATAAAAATTGTACTATTGTTATCACCTAGCCATTTGTATTCATGTTAAGAATATTATTATCTCAATTATAGGAATGGGGTTTACTAGTGTATGTTAAATTAATTGTATCATAACTAATTAATTAAATCTGAGAGTCCGAACTATTTCAAAATAAATAAAATATATTTTAGAAAAACTATAATATTTACAAAAAAACATTTTATTTAATAAAAAACAATAGATGAATTATATTAATAAAATATATATTTTTCATAATTGAAATTTTTTTCACATTAATCCTATTCGTTATCAATAAATAAGATAAAAATAAATACTATTTTCCGCAAAAAAATATTAATTTTTATTAACAGTTATTTTTTAGAATTTTATGGTAGAGCATATATTAAAACTCTGTTTTGAAATGTTTATATAATCTGTTTGAATAAATAAATATCCTTTTTAAGGTAGGTATGTGAAAAATATATTTTGATGAATTTTTCATATTTTTCTTAGTTGCATAATTTTTTATGAATACTGAATATTATTGAATTTTAATTGAAAAGTAATTTCATCTAAATAATTGATAATGCCAAATAATATTTTCAAATAGTACAATTAGTTCAAATTTACATATATTTGTTAAATTTATTTCATTTTATACATTATTATATTAACTTTATATTAAAAACCTAGTAGAATTTTGAACTTTTTAACATTAAAAAACTACATTCCTATTCCATATATGATGTTAATTTGAAAATAATTTTTTCCACTTATTTGAAAATATGTTGTACCATGTATATTAATATTTATGTTACCATCTCATCGGTAAATTCATCAATCTTATACAATCAGTGCATTTCTTAAAGAAATCCTTTGATGTAATTTGTTTTATGGGTTTCCATATTAGCTTATTTAACTCTACCATTTTCGTTTTCCCTCTCTTATAGAAATTTGTAATATATTCTTTGGGAATAATGATCATTGTATTTAGGAGGTTCATATATAAAATAAATCTACTTGAACCCATATTTTGATCCCTAAATCTAATATTTTATTGTTTTAGTCAAGCTTGTTTTCCATGGAAAACAGTTCACTTCTTCAATCAAGCTACACTAATTTTGATTTATAATATTATTGTAAATTCATTAAAGTTAGAATTTGTGTTGAGGAAACATTCAGGAACCTTGATTTATATCTTCTTTTGTGATATTGATGTATCATAAGAAATGAAAACTCATATCTACACTCAAAATATAAATTATGAATTATTTCTATATGTAGCATATTAAAACCTCCATGATAATTTTAGTGATTACAATAATATTGGACAAACAACAATGTAATGTTGAAATAGATAATTATTCTATATAGATAGTAAAGTGACATGGTATGAAAAAGAGAGAGAAAATGTCTCAAATAGTTCTTAGTTAGTTATACATTTATTTCTAGCCCATTTGGGGTTGACGATCCTATTCGATGAAAAACCAAAGTAAATGTGAAGTCTGATGAGGTTAAGAACAAAGATTTCAAATATAAACAGATTTAGAAATTTGACATAAATTAGGATAATGATCTATCAGGTTTATTTAATATTTTTAATAATTATCAAGGTTTCAACAATTCATCCCCCAACTTGGTCGGGTATGAGGTGGAACCGAGTGGTTATCATGAAGCCTTTCAAGAGAAGGACAAATGTGTTCACTTGGTCTCTAGTGAGTCATTACATGATTCATCTTATGAATATTTTAAATGGTAGAACCCCAATAATTGAGTCATATGGATTGATCGCCAGGAATCTTAGGATGATTCAAAACGTAGGGTTAAATCTAAAATAGATAGAATAATTATCACTATATACATATGTGATGCAAGGTCATAAATAATTGGTTCACCACCCACACAATATTGATATAAAATATTATTTATCACATATTTGGGAATATTATTTTAAAGGTATCATGTTTAATGAGGTTGTTAATCATTACTTGATATATTCATATAATATTGAAAGAGACCCGTTGGATGAACTGCTATATTTTTTTACTTAAAAAAGATGATGTAATTTAGGAACCTAAAAAAATGGTGAATTTACTATGGAAACATAGATTCAAATTATAAAGTCAAATAAATGAAAAATGTGTGAATAATTCAAAATAAATCCTAAATTTATGAACATTGACCTTAAATGTTTATGACACTGCTCTTGTTTCTCCTATATGTCTGTGATTATGCGTTTTGGAACTTATCTTCAACCAGATCAATTAGGGAATTTAATTATCAATTATTTCTTTTGATTCTAATTATTATGGGATCATTTATGTTTTTATGTTTTTATTTGTTTCATTTATGTTGTACAATAGAATATTATTATTTTTGGATGGAAATGGAATTTCCTTTAATGATGTAATAATTCATTATATAGAAGACATTATTACTAAGTTACTATTAATAGACTATGGATTAGACTTTTATGTTTATAGAAGTGATCAATTTATGATCCATTAACATTGTTCTATATTTAATTTGAAATCACAGTGGAAAAAATCAAATTTCACATTGATCCTGAGATTATTTCCTTTGATATTTTTATTGTATTTAATCTTGTATAGTGAAGTGAATATGGTGGAATTCACCCAATTTAGGTTCCCTAATTGTACAGTTTATTTAGGCATTTTATTTATCTATTCAATGGATAATGGGGGAACTCAAATTTCCTTCTCGTTCTAAAAAGTAACATAGAATAATGGAATGATATTGCAGGAAGGAAAAAATATCATTCACTGTTTTTTGAAATTTATTGGCTCAAGGCGTGATAAAATTCATCATTTGTTGTATAAACCTGTTTGTAGTGGATATATTCAATGATGTTGATAAAATGATATATTAGTAATATTTTGTTAGATTTTTGTGTAAAGGAATAAAAATTCTCTCGTAGATTTTCATGCAATTCAGATTTTTATCCTGATCACATTTGTTGTTTTCTCCTTAAGGATAATCCATTCATGATTATGACGTATGATGAACTTTATTTGGTTCAGTATGATGTATTTTTTCTTTTATATGTTTTTTAAATATGTCTCCCTTAATTACCTATATTTTACTCTCATTAAAACATATTCTTTTATTTTAACCAAGATTTTATTTATTAATTTCATTGGAGGATGGGTTTAGTGACCAACTCATGTATTTTAATATGAAAATTAAAATTACAAGTCATATAAAGGCATAAGTTTTTTATTTATTGAATTTATCATTATTTTTATGATAATAGGTTCTAAAATATCTAATTAATCAATTTTTAATTAATCATAATGGATTAATTACCTTGGTAAATAAAAATATAAAAGGTTCTATTATTGATTTACCATATAGATAAAACTGGGTTACCATAAATGATATTGAATAATAAGATTAAAATGTATTAATATTGGTTGGTGGAGGTAATTATTGAACAATTTACCCCTACCTTCTATTATTGTTTTATTTTTTTGGATGTTGATGTATTTGATACCTCATAATAGAAAATATTTTGTACATTTAAAATAATTATACTCCTACTTTATTGAAAAATGGAAATCACTACCCCCACTTCCTAATATCTATGAATACATTTGGATAAATAATATCATGAAAATAAAGACTTAACAATTTTTTACCCTCATCCAAGAATTTTTATATTGATTAAAGATCAAAAAAAATTATTTCTTTTTGGTAAAATCTAATTGACACACCTGAAGAAGATGTAATGTTCATTAATAAATGATTTGGTTTTATATATTCCTCTAACCACATATTCTTATTTTATATGTTTATTATGTAATAACTAAAGTTAATTATGTATAGTAATATGTTTTATTTATTTTATGACAAAAAATCACACACACTTCCATCAAAATTTATATGAAATCATTTTTCATTTTTATAGTGGACTATCTTCTTGCAAAAAAATGCCCTTCATTTTTCAATAAGAACCTCTTATGGTCTAGAATAATTATGGAAATTATGTTTATATATAAAATATATGATATATATTGCGTCTTAATTATTTTGGAATTATAACATAACACAAAAAATCATGATTTCTGCTTTTTTAGAATATGATAACATCGTTTGTGTGTATAGTGAACTACCGCATCACAAAGTGATGTGATATTTTCATGAATTATATGGAATGTATTATGGATGGTGGAAATATAAATTTGTGATATATATTTTTCAATATTTATATTATAATTATAATTTATTTATTTATTTATTTATATATTTATATTTACATTTATTTATCTCAATACAATCTGAATATGGAAAAAACATTCATTCGTGCATAGATCCTAGAGTCTCAATGAATGATATAATTCATTTCATCTTTCTATAATTTATGGATTTTTATAAAAATATATATACATAATATATATTATATTTATTTCATGGTTTAAATTCTATAAATTATTAAATCATGATCAAAGTAAGAGGAATGAAAATTAAAATTTAAAGCAATTTGTAAAAAATGGATCTCTTATTACCTAAAATATTACAATAACATAGAACATTTAATAAAAACGATATAAATTCATACTAATAATATATATGGTGTAATATAAATTAATATGGTTATTTTTTTTATTTATAATAAATACATATGTATTATTTGTGATGTTCGATCATGTGTGAGGGAATTGATGACTTTAGTTAAGGGATTTCTGTCTCACTTTTTTACTTCCATGAGACTCAATTAATATTTACCACCTATTTTATTTATGTAGTGTATATATTTACAGAAAATGTATTTTATGATTATATTATTAATGTTAATTTAATTTATATATACTTTTTAGTATCTTTCATTCATGGGGTTTTTGGTTCATTAGTTACCAATACAGATTTGTTTTTCCAATTTATCTTTTTTGAAACTTCTGTTATAATATGCCACATATTTATTGATCAGCTTTATTTAAAACCTATTTGAATTTTAATATCATGAATTTATATATCCTCATTATATTTTACATTTAATTTTATTTTATCCTATAATTGGTCTTATGAATATAGTTTATTATTGTGGTTACACTTATTGTTACAGTGTCATCTATTATCGAGATTATTTTTATTATGCTTCAAATTTGGAAATCATAGGATCTACCTAGAAAAATTATAGTGAATTTTCTTATCCTATAGTTATCAATGATATATTCATGAAATGGCCTTATTTTTCAATACTTCTTTTATATATGATACTAAATAATGTATTTTATTATAATCATAAATTATTTCCCTCTTCGGTTAGAAATATGTTCTCTTTCAAAATAGTAATATTGTGGAATTTTATTAAAAAAAATTAGAATTGAGATTTTTCTAATATTGTAATGGAAATTTATTATTAAAATATTTTATGAGTTTAAAATTTTTATCAAATATTCAGTTATTATTCTTCATTGATTTGTCCAATTTTTTCAAAATGTTTTATATTTGAAAAATATTATTTTAAATAGTAAAGGATATTTTCTCAATAAAATTTCATAAATAATATTTTTAAAATATTATCCATATAAAATTTCATTCATTGATGTTATCTATGACTTATTGGAGACAATATCCAATGATAGTGGCCTTATTCTATTTTCATCTAGTATATGTTTATTATAAAACGTTTTTTATAAAACCTACTTATTTTCAAAGTGTTTATCATGATTATAAAAGCTTGAAATGAACCCCATTTCATTTACATGGCTTAATCAAGTTATAAATCACATATTTATTGATTATGATGATATGAAAGATATTTTTTCATTATTTAAGTTGTGGATCTTTAATATATCTTATACAACGGGGTAACCCAAATAATGCTACGTAAACCCATTATAGCGTATATAATGGGAGGTTCCATATAGCACATGGTTTTCCTGTTATAGATTTTAAGATGTGATAAGAAATATAGTTATATTTAATTTATTATATCATTAACTACGGGGAATCCTAAATAGTTTTGGGTGTTGCCTTTATATTTTTCATTATGGTTATACCCTGGTAACACTCTAATGACTTGGGTAAAAATAAATATTCTACAATCCCAGTGGGTACATGGGTAGTCAGCCTAAGAAATAATGGAGGGTATATGTGTGTTTCTCCCTAGAATATAAATATTTTTACTCAAGTGGTCATCCCTATACCATATTAGCTACCTGGGTGGTAAGGCCAATCTTTACATGTTGTGATGGTAATTGGGGCTATGCTGGAAATAAAATTTTCAATGCTTTTGTTTATACTACAAATCATTATCTTGGCCATATGTTATTCTATAATGGAACATGTTCTTGGATTATATAATTACTTATGACATAATATGTGACTATATTTATTCCACAATTCATGTTTTTGATATTTGATATATTGGGTGTGGTTTTCAAATGGAATGTTCACTTTTTCATACACATATAATTATTTTATGTTTATTTATCTTCCTTGTTTACCATTATTGTGAATTTGATCTCACACTTTCATATGAATCCTTCTAACATTTTATGCTGTATAGTTTTTTTGTAGGGTATATTTTTGAAGTTTACTAAATAGGATGATATTTATTGGATATTTTGATGATTTTTCAATAGCTAATATAATTGTGTTTCTTGTATCCAAATACACTAATCTATTATAGTCATCACACATTTACATTGGTGATGTGTTGGATATTTATATAAATATATGAAATTTTGATGTATTAGAACCTTGGTCCATTCTATACTAGAGTGATTTTATTATATATCATAATGGAATTAAAAATATAAAAAAAAACAAAGACTTCCCTGAATATCACAGTACAAATAAATAAAAAACAGAAACATAATATTTCTATGATAGATGAATAATTTCGTATAGAATCATTTCCATGATATAAAAAATGATCACTATAAAAAGGATGATCCCATAAAAATAAAAAAATACAACAAATTAAAGTACATATGGTTTTACTACCTTACTTATGTTATACCTCATACATGGTATCCAACATTTTTTGAGATACCCCATAACTAAGCTCTAAATCGACATGATTCATCCTTATGGATCAAGAAACATTGTTATACATCTATATTATTTTCAACATGTTCTCTATATAGATTATGATTTATTAGTATATACGTACATTGATATTCATAAACATGGTTTAAGAAATAAATCTATATGGGGTGCCCACAGTACTGAAACTAGAAAATTGTTTCATATAAACATGCCTCCAGTTGAACAACCTCAACCCCAGTAAGAAAAATTCAATGTATTGCATTATTATATTTGTATAGGATACATGGAATCACATATGAATGAAATTTATAGTTTATTATTCATAGTAAATGAGATACATATATATTTCCAATATTATATTTGAAAGAACAATTTTTTTTAAATTAACACAATTCCCTCTATGATATCATATTATATCAATCATAGTACACAACAAGTATTCCTAAGAAAGGAAAAATACGGGTGAGCTAAAATACTTAGTACGGGTTCAGTATAATAGAATACATCATGAATCAATATAAATTATCATGGAAAAGAATTAAATTGAACACACATCCCATTAATGTTACTTACCATCATTATAAGATATGACATAATCATTATCGATTTGTTAATAAAATTAAACACAATCCATTTAATCAATTGACTAATAAATTTATTAAATGATTATATAATTTTGAAAACCACATCGATAAAAAAATTCATTATGATGGAAAAACATAATTACTATATTTTAGGATCTCGGGAATCATGATACCTCTTCCATCCTAATCATTCCACAAGATAGTTTAAAACTAATTGCTAAAAACTCATCTGGGTTGTCTCTAGATACCTATATATGCATCAGAAAGCTATATTATTCTGATACCGACCCACAACTGCATGTCCCAATCAATCCTAATATATTTTTTAATCAATTTAATTCTATAAAAATGTTCTCTGTCATCACGTATCTAAATTGATTAAAGAATATTCCTTTTTAGATCTCTTCACAAATAAACATATAACATTCATCATTGAACACCATATTTAGAAATGATATATGTTTTATGAAATTAATATATATATCAAACATAATATGGATATTCATTCTAAATATATGTTCTAATGATCATGATAATGTTAATAATTCATGGTAATTTTAATGATTACTAAAATTAATCAAGAATATTTATATCAATGATATCACTGGTCAAATTAATCAAAAACCATTTTGAAGAAGAATAATTATGGTGAAATAGAACATGTCTCTAAAATAATACATGAAAAATATGGGGTTGTTATCATTGATGAATAAAAGTACCATAAAATATTATTAAATACGTTCTTGAGGAAAATTCCGATTTCATTTTAAAAATAATATTTTTAAACAAAACATTCACATTAAATATTAAAAAAATATTCATTGAAAAAAACATATAAATTTAAAATTTATTTTTTAAAACAATTTATTTGACATGGAAACTATAAATTCTCATCATTTTATACACATAAAAACAATGATTCTTTTCATTATTTTTATAAAATGCTAATGGTCATTGTTGTTGAAAATGGTTTAAATATTCCATTCAAAACTGAGTTGAAAAAGTAAAAAAAATTATTAAAATGTCATTTATAAATAATTTTGATACATTTAAAATAATTTTTTATAATACATTTACAAATCATGGGTTTTAATGAAAAATGATTTCTGACCGAATAGTCAAATGAATTCGGATTTACATAAAATAATTTCTCATTCAATTTAAGTGTCAATGAGTGTAAAATTGGTAGTATTACATTAAAATTTTCATGAATTACTTGATGATAATGAACTTAAAGGGTGTAAAAAATAATTAACAAATAATTTCCTGGAATTCATATCCAAGTATAAAAAATCATGATTAAAATGAGATTGTTAAATATACAAATTTAAAGCACATATCATTAATCTGAGAACAAATAAATGAATTGTTTTTTTGTATCAAATGAAAATTAACATGTATGAAGTGAAAATAAAACATAATATTTTTATAATTAATTAAAAATATAATCATATAATATCAATGACATTAAATAATTAATATTAACCAATGAAAAGAAATTTATTTATGAAATTATGTTCCACTGGTTAAATTTTAATTAAAATTCATTCTACAAAATAATTTGAATTGAAACATAAAATAAAATGAATTTTTGAGGTCAAATTATGTTACATGTCAATGGGATAGTTTCCAAACCATATAAAATAGATTATTTTTATAACATTACAATACACATCAATTAAGGGAAATTGTGACGAAGTAACTAACCTCGTACATCATTTTTTATAAAAATTATTAATCCTAACGTATATATTTTATAAAAATTTTACAATGTCATCAAATAATTAAAATATTATTATAATATCATATATAATAATTTCAAAATAACATATCACCCATTTTTTAACACTATTTCTTTCTTTTTTTATTATGGGTGTAAATTTCCTTCTTTTCTCATTACTGCGTTGTTATGAATGTAATAGTTCATGTACATAAAATATAATTCCATAATATCCAAAATTATAATAATGAATCAATAATATTTTTTAATTTTTAATTTTTCTTTTATTCCCAATCATGATATGCGGTCTTTAGAAATGTTATGTGTTATGATCGGAGATATAGTACATCATATGTATGCATGAGTAATGTTTTAATTATTGAATAATCATTATAAAAAAGTAAATTATATTTTTATAAAAATAAATTATAATAATATCATAAATAATATATTATCTATTTAAATATATATATCATTCATCTAGTGTGGTGATTAAAAGATACTCATATTTCATTATAAATGTAGTAGTCTACATGAATATGAATAACATTATCATCTATATCTGAGTAAAAATATAAGAAATAATATTATGTATATATTTTTTCATCTTCATAAATATATAATCACTATAATTATAGTTTTATTTATGTCACCTATATTAATTAAATTTTTCATTATAATCATTCATATAATTTGTCAGTGAAAAATGATTAACATCGCTTCGTGTGGATTTTGTTTATCGTACACATAAGAGACATTATTATATCCCCTTTGGAATAGAAATTTTAAAAAGATATATATGATATAGTAAATAAGAATGTAGAATAACGTAATAAATTTTATAAATAAAATTCATATAAATCATCATACCCAACTAATATTTGTTGTAATCGAAAAACAAATTATATCAGTTCGTGAATCGGTAGTCCTGTATAAACATGATTTATAACCATTTGATTGAATTGGGTGTGGGATTAGGTTATTAAAAAATAAGAAAATATCTTATTATATAGAGGATACATTTTTTTAATATCATAATGGTTTAAGAAAAAAAATCGGTAGAGAAAGAAAAAAAATTAGAAACCATATTAAAGAATTTTATATCTTCTTCATGTAACCTCTTTATGTATGAACCAAAATTTATCCGTGGTTGGAAATAAACCTAAATTAATGATTCTATAATGATTTTATGTATTTTTATCTATGTTAGGACATTAATATCTATACCTTTTTTGGTGTGTAAGAGAGAAGATAGTGGGTAGCCAACAAAAATTCATGTTACTGTCACACTAGTAAATTTGAAAAAGAAAAAAATATACCGAATATTTTCAATTTCTAAAATTTTCCATAATTAATTACTAGATATCCTTAGAAATTATAGGGTATTAATATATCCAGAAAATATATTTAGATAGGTTTTGGGGTCATTGTTACCCTTATTCATTTAGTAGGACTCCCAAATAAATCCATTTTACCTTAATCGTTGTTAATACTATTTATTTTTATTACTATTAATTGTGGTAAAAAATTAAGTTAAATTTTTTAGTTAATATATTTTATTATTCTACCAAATATAGAATCCATTTTTCGAAATTCCAATCATAGAATTGATATAAAATATTATTTAATATAAATCCCACATACGCGATAAGAAAGAATGCATCAAAGAGAGAATGTAAAAAAGTTTACATTGTTTTAATATAAAAATTAAATATATAAATAATTCCGATGAAATATATTATTTTAATTTTATAATATTTAAAATAATTTTACATTAAAATAAATTCAAACTATAATTTAATGTTTTCAATAATTTAATGGAAAATGATTTTTTAAATTTAAATTAAAAATTGTTCAATATTCATCATGAAATTAACCATTCTAGAAGAATACAAAAAATTCATTCTATGATAATATTAATATGGTTATTTAAATAATTAATCTCATTTAAAAATATAATTTTTATAATTTTTTTTAAATTTGTTTTTTATTTTGTCTAAAAAGTGAAACTAAACCACCTTTAAAAATTAATCATTATTTCAGATAACATTTTTTTTGCAAAATGATTATTATTCTAATTTATAATTAAAAAAACATAAATGTATTAAAAATATATAATTTTCAAAAATTTGATGGTTCTATTCATACACACAAATTTACTTCCATGGTTATAATTGTATATAGTATTAATGTTAATTTAGACAATTGGATGTGTGTTACAGAAGCTATCATATATATTTGAATTATATAAATATATATAATGAATCTATTATGATTAGTGTTGTTTATTTCCAAAAATATACAATATAATGATCCTATCTGATAATATTTATATATAATATTCTAGACACCTTAAATAAATTTCATCCTCACAATTTGATTTTTCACATAAAAATCAATGGTTCTCAATTTGATAATTCCATTGTATAAAAAGCATATTTTAAAAAGGGATAATAGAATATATACATAATCTGAGCTAAAGAAATTTCAAAGTTCATCCAGGAACCATCATTACTTTGATTTCCCATAGGATCTCATTGTTAGGAAATGATAACATGGATATAAGATAGATTACTAACACCTAAGGATTAATATAGAGTTTTATTGATTATTGTTCAAAATAATGTTGGTGAAATAAAGAAGGATAATGATCACAAAATAATAAACCATTAGTATGTTATGAGACCATTTGATTAATTGGATATTGTAAAGACTAATATTTTATTAATGAAAAATCCTATTGATTTAATTATATGTATTATTATGTAAAATGGTTATATTACAAATTCAATTATTCATTTTATGTTTTGGATTTCAAAATACCATTAAGAATTATTACCTATTCTAATATAGCCGTTGAACAGTAATCACATGATTAGTATAAAAATAGGGCTTTGACAAATACAGTTTACTATGACAAAAGAATTGATGGACTCATCCTGTAGAATTTCCTCGTAAGAAGCCCATTTGTCAGTACTGGGAATGGAGGTGGCATCACTGGTATTCTCTCTTGACCCATCCAAAGACGAGATTCTACACGTTAAGCTCGGACAAAATTGCCTATGGGAGAAGTGGAAGTTAATATAGATTACCACTCGAGCGATGTTATCTGAGCCACCCTAATAGTTTTTCACCTTCGCACACCTTACCCTTCGACCATATACTGGTTTATAAGGGGTTATGTAAAAGGCATTAACACCATAATTATAAGGAATATTTTTTTATATAATAAATAATATATATATTTAATTTTCTGTTTTAACTTTGTAAATGATTTTTAATGTACAAAGAGTATTTTTAGGTAATATTCAGTAATTGAATCTATTTTGTAGAATAAATATATTTTTTAGTTAAATAATATTTTAATAAAACATTATCAATAAATTAATTTTTATCATATATAAATGAATTTTTAATTTAGGTGAATATAATTGTAAATTTTCTCATGGTTTGAAAGTAATTTTTGTCAAAACACTTGAATTTTCGATAAATTTCAATTTATTTAAAAGTAAAAATTCACATATTTAGAAAATTATTTATATAAAATGAATATTATTTTTGGAATCCAGACATTGAAAACATTGAAAATTTATTTTTTCATAATTTTCTTAGATAGTCAAATTTTTGGGTAAAAATTAAATATCGATTAAATATATAGTGTGTTTTATGACATCATAATGAAACAATAATGATGTAATAAAACACTATAAATGAAATTTCATTCAGATATATTCTTTATCATTAAAATAATTTAATTTTAGTTTAGTTTTATTTTTTTACAATGCTTTAGTGGACCCTCCAAGACCTAGATAATATTTTAAATTTTTAAATTGATTTTTTTGAGAGTGTGACTCACCACCACATAAGAAACCCTAATATTATAAGACATTCATCCATTAGACTTATAAAATATTGTTTTCCACTACCATTTGAAAAAACCATGGGAAAACCCCATGGAATGTTTTGTGGTTTTTATTAGATTAATGTGTAGTGTCTAGAACATAAACAATAAAGAATTCCCTCACTTTACCTATATAATCCAACCATAGATCCCAATTCCTCATCACTCAATTCCTTTTAATCTCGACCAACCACTTCCCTCCCCTCTCTATAATCCTTCCAAGGTGCCCAAGCTCCCAAGAAGCCTCTCTCAATCCCTCCTAGGACATTGGGATCACACTTCCAAGTAAGGTATTTTCATCCTTTCTCATTTTTGTTCAAATTACTTTATTTAGTTGTGACCTTTTATATTAAATTACAAATGTTGGGGTATTATTTAGAACCTCCACATTACTTCCCTCCATATGTTTTAATTATGATATACCCATTTCTCTCTCATTAATTCCTTCCACGTACAATTGTCACCATACAAAAATTCTGAATGGGATTTCTCTTTCCTCATTTAAATACTAGAAAATATTTTTTTTATGAATATACGATCTATAACATATTTTGAACCATGTATCTATATGAACCTGAAGTTCCAAGGATCAAATAAAAACTGAGAGGGGGGTGTTGAATCAGTTGTTAAACTTTTTATAAGTTTCAAAACATTATGAAACATAACCCTTGAAACCTATTAAGATTTATTTCCTTATCAAAATTTAGCAAGAAACTCAAGCATGCAGAAAGGTAATGAAATAAACACAATATTTAAAATGTTCAGCCTCAATAAGAGAACCTATGTCCTTTCCATATCCACTATTGCGGGTCTATAGAAATCCAGTATAATAAATAAGAGAATACAACTTGTACCAACTCATGTTAAACAACTTCTATCTCCTGGTATGAAAGATTATTCTAACTCACATCAGTTTACAAAGTTTACATAGTGAAAAAATGATCCAAACACAAGAATAAGAACTTTTTTGAAGATGTTCAACAAATGTTGACTCCGAATCCATAGTGCAATTTTCTTGAATCCAATTTTATGAAACCGGTCTTCTCAGCATGGTAATGATGATTCAGATTTCGTTCTGCAAAAAAAGAACTCAAGGAAAACATCTTCAAGTTAATTCTGATCATTATATAAAGGTAAGATGATTATGATTCTATTAATCTCAAACACCCAAGAAATTTTTTTCAAGATGGTGGAAAATATTCACGTCGAATTATCCAGTGCTCTGCATTTTACACGTGTGTAAAAGTATCAAATGAGCGAATGATCTGAGCACATATTTATAGGAAACTCAGAGAACAAAGGAGTGAAACATGTAGAATAGTCTCGCTTCCTCAAATTTCAAAAACTCCACAAATCTATCACATTTATTCGACAATCTTTGACTTAATAAAATCTCCTTGAATTTCTCTAAGATTTATGCAAAGATGAAATTTGGGTTTTCTTATAATCATCATATATTTCTCAGAATGATAAAGCTGGATTTTGGTTTTGATTTTTACAAAAACTTGCTCAGAACTCTGGTTCCGAATTATAAACAAATCAGGTTCTATTTTTCTCAAAATATTTCAAAGAATCTTATATAAAAATGTTTGTTGTAGGAATCATTTACTTGAGCTCAACAACATCTTTAGGTTGTAGGATCCGAGTTTCCTAGCAACATGCTCAGAAGTATGATCCAGATAACATGTTCAGAAGTAGAATCTAGGTTTTCTCATAAGGTTTCTCAACATTCAGGTTCCAAAATTAGGTTCAGGAAATAGGTTCTGGATTTCTGGTTCAGGAAACAAGTTCCCAATTTATGGTTCAATAAATAGTTTCAAAATTTATGGTTCAGGAAATAGGTTCTGGATATTCAGGTTAAAGAAACAAGTTCTAGATATCTGGTTCAGCAAACAGGTTCCGAATTTCTAGTTTATGAAACAGGTTCCGAATTTCTGGATCAAGAAACAGGTTTTGGATTTTAGGTTTAGGAAACAGGTTCCGAATTTTTGGTTCTGGAAACTGGTTCTGAATTTCTAGATCATGAAACAGGTTCTCGATTTCAGGTTCAGGAAATAGGTTTTGAATATCTGGTTTCGGAAACAGGTTTTGAATTTCTTCTTTAGGAAACAGGTTCTGAATTTTCTCAGAATTTTCCCTATTGAAAATCATCAATCCTCTTATCTATTTCTTCAACAGATATTATCATGAACCTTTTCATGATATTTGAGAACTTTAAGATCAGTAAAGCATCATCTGATTTTTTTTATAATGTTTGAGACAATTTCCTAACTTCTGACTTCTTATTTTTCAACATCATCCTCTTTAAAAAAATCATCAGCAACCAGCAACTTCAACTTTCTATAACTTAAAAAATATTCTTCAACAAAAAGATTAGTTTCCAATAAATACAAAACTTTTTCAAAACAAAACACCACATAATTTCTTCAATATCCCCCTTTGGATTTGTTGGAAACCATTGTTTACAAATTTTCACCTCAAATTTATTTTCATATCTCATGTTATTGATCATTACCAAAACATAGATTTTACCATAAAGAGAGTGTCTTGACACCACACTACTAGATAAATTAATTTTTTTGAATGATTTACATCCCTCAGTGACAAGAAAATTTTGCGGCCATGTAAGGATAAACTTCACCTTACTCAAAATCCCCCCCTCACATTTTATCTTTCTCTTTCTCACTTTTCTTTTCCTCTCTCATTTTTATTTCTCTCTCCCCCTTTATATGAATACCATAGCTTCATATTCACAAATTAATGCCATGTAAACATTGTTACTTACTCTCCCCATTTTTCAACATAATCCAAATCACGGTGGGGGAGACCTCTTTATAATTTTTTAAGAAGTCCTGGGAGGAGGATGAACATGGAGTTTCAACCTCTGTTCAACAAACCTTTCCTTTGAAATTGATTTTGTAAAAATATCAGCAATCTAATACATTGTTGAAATATATTTTATCAAGACATCTCATACAGTATCTCTTTCTTTCAAGAAGTGATACTTTATATTAATGTGTTTTGATCATGAATGTTGAACATGATTCTTAGAAAGATCAATGGAACATTGATTATCACAAAGTATCTTCAATGGTTTAGAATCTTTTACTTTCAAATCTTCCATCTGAATGTTCATCCACATAATTTGAGTACAATCCTGAGTAGTTGCAAAATATTTGAATTTACTTGTTTTTAATGTTACTAAACATTGTTTCTTACTATTCCAACTCACACAGCATTCCCCTAAGAAAATTTTTCCTCCTGATGTAGATTTTATATCATTACAATCACCGGCCCATCAGCATCGGTATATCCATGAAACATTGTCTCGTTATTTCTCTTGTATAATAACCCATGTAAAGTCATTCCTTTAACATATCTCAGAATCCTTTTAACTTCTAACATGTGTGATTCTTTTGGATTACTTTGTTATCGGGAACACAAAGTTACAACCTAAGAAATATCAGGCCTTGAAGCTGTATAATAAAGAAGGATTGCTATCAACTTTTGAAAGACATTCGGATTCACATTGTTTCCTCATTCATCTTTACTCAAATTTGTGCCCACTGAGATAGGAATTGAAACATCCTTTGATTCTTCCATGCAAAGAAACTTGAAAAATTACTTGGTATACTTTTCTTGGGATAAGAAAATGTACATTTCTTGTTGTTGAACTTGTAAGACAAGGAAAAATATTAATTCTCCCAACATTGAAATTGTAAAATATTTCTTCATCTCTTCAGTGAACTCTCCACAATCCTTTTCTTCATCTCCAGAAAAAATTATATCATCCACATAAATGATTACAATTAATGTTTTGGAGTCCACATATTTAACATACATTTTGCTATCAACCTTTCATTTAGAAAATTTCATCTTTCTCAAAGAATATTCAAGCATCGAATACCATGTTCGTGGAGCTTGTTTCCGCCAATATAAGGCTTTCTTAAATTTGAAAACATTTTTTTCATCCTAATCAAGTAAAAACCCACAAGGTTGTTCAATGTAAACTTCTTCCTCAATCTCACAATTTAAGAAACATGACTTTACATACATAGGATAAAACTTTTAATTATGATGATCAGCCACTGCAAGAAACATTCGAATAGTTTACAACCTTACAACAGGGGAAAAGGTTTCATCAAAATCCACACCTTACACATGTGCATTTCCTTTAAAAACAAGCATTGCATTGTTTCTTGTATCTTCTACATGATCATTCAATTTATTTCTATAAACCTACTTGGTTCTGATAACATTCTTATTTTCTGGCCATGGAACAAGTTCCCATGTTTCACTCTTCTCAATCTGATCTAGTTCTTCATTCATAAAATCCACCCATTCATTATGTTGAATATCTTCTGAAACTGATTCTGCTTCATCTTTTGAGATAAGGGAAGTCTGATTTTCTAATATTAACTTACTTCTTGTCTAAATTTGTGCCTTCAGATCCCCAATAATATTTTTAGTTTCAATATCTTTTTATAAGGTCAGGAAACTGACATTTCATTTCCCAGCATCGCTTTCTTCCCTATGTGACTCATCTGAGTCACTTTCACTCTGGTGGAGATTCTCTGATTTATCTTCCTCAGTATTCATAATAGATGTTTTTAAGGAACTTTTATTTTCAGTTACCTTCACATCATAATGCTCTATTAACTTCTGTAAATGTTTGTTCCATCATTTTTAACTTCTTCCATTCGGTGAATAACCCATAAATATTCCTTCTTAACATTTCCCATCAAACTTTACTATGTCCAGATTTCTGATTTTGAGCCAGCATGGACTTCCAAAAAGATCAAAGTATTTAAAATAAGGTTTTTTATTGCACCACATCTTGTAAAGAGTCCTGTTGGTTTCTGGACTCAACAAGCATCTATTTTGAACAAGCACAATAGTGCTACCAGCTTCTCCCCAAAAGAATTTTGAATGTTTGGATTCTGATAACATTGTTTTTCCCATATCCACCAAGATTCTATTTTTCCTTTCTGCTACTCCATTTTGTTGTGGAGTATAGGGAGCACTATAATGATTTTTGATACCATGCTTCCTTAGATACATTTCAAAATAATTTCTTGTGAATTTTGTACCATTCTTTTTTATCATCTTATTTATGGAAGCTCCCAATTCTTTCTCAACATCTCTTCTGAAAAATTTAAACATTTCAATAGCCTTTAATTTATACTTCATGAACATGTTTTTTTTCATCCTAGTTAAATCATCAATAAAAGTGATAAAGTATAAATCTTCTTTAGTTGATTGATGTCTCATCATCCCACATAGATCTAAATGAATAAGCTCTAGGGGTTTGTAATATTGAATCTCAACTCTTTTATAACTTTTGTTAGTCATCTTTCCTTTATAGAAAATAATACAAACATCTTCATCTCTTCTTTTTAGTTCTTGAAAATTTTGAACAACATCAACTTTAGAAAGCTTAGTCATGTTATTCTGCCCAAGGTGGCCAAGTCCTCAGTGCCCCAACTTTTTGTCATCTTCAACACTTAAATAACAACAGTTATTGGATTCTCAAATTTGAATGTGATTCCCATTGGTTCTTTCTCCTTTTGTAATCACTTTTCCATTTTCAAACATTTGATGATACAAGAATCCTTTCTGAATATATATTCTTTTCCATGATCACAAAGTTTACTTACACTAAGTAAGATATGTTTTAGCCCATAAACAAGAAATAATTCCTTAGATTTTAGTTTCTCTACTTCAATCTCTACTATTTTGATTCCCTTAATTTTTGAGGAATTGTCATTGTCAAAAGTATCTTCTCCTCCATCATGACATTCAACATGTTCCATGATTTTTATATCACCTATCATGTGTAAAGAACATCCACTATCAAGAAACCATGTTCTGTTCATCTTAATTTCTTTCAAATATGTCTCAACAACAAAATTTATGCCATCAACCTTCTTATTTTTAGCATTCTATTCTTTCATATCATAAGAAACTTGTTATTGAAGGAAAGTCATACATTATTCGGCATGATGTTCAGACTAATCACATCTTCCACAAACTTCTTTCAATCATTCAAATTGATTCTTTGTTGGAATGTTTCTGACATATTGAGAATTCATCTTTTCAACATTTTGTGAGAATAGAAAGTTACTCATTCTTATTTCACTATATCTTCCACTTATCTGAAACCTTATTCTGAGTAGATATAAATTGTGCCTAAAATTATAAGATCTATGCCCATATATTCCACAGCACAAGAAATATCCCTCAAATCATGGTTTTCTATTCTAGAATGATCTTTCTCTATGAAAGCTTTGTTGAGGTTCATAACATCTTTTAGCTCTAGAAAACTTAGGATGTAGGTCATCTCTTCTTTTGAGGGAGTTTTCTACTATTGTAGGATTGATAGGTTTCTCACATCCTTTCTCCACCCAATATTTATTAATAATTTTTTCATAAACTAAAATGTTAGAATAATCAGATAAAACAGTATTCTTGATAGGAGAAAATTTCACCTGATTCTCATGGTAAGCCTTCTCAACTATCTTGGAAGTCTCAAATTTTACTTCAGTGGCTTTTTGGAAGTTTTAATTCATCTTCCATTGGGTATTTTTGGATTCAATAACTTTTTATTGCATATTTTTTAACTATTCTTCTTTAGTTTCTAGCTTATTGTTAAGATCTTCAATCATAATTCCTTGATCAGAAATTCTATGTTTGTAACATAAAAATTATTGAAGGTATCCATCTTACTTCTTGGTAACATATTTACTTCCATCATGAACTTATTCATGATTTTATTCATCACATTAATTTCTATCTTGAGATATTTTTTTTTCTCAAGACATGCAAGAATTTCAAGTCTTAGTTGATATTCTCTATAAGATTCTTCACCACCTTCTTCACTCTCTGAGGAAACATTTGTTTTCTCAACTTTTGCAATGAAGGTTATGAATCACTCTTTACATTTATCTTCTGAGGAATCATTGTCAGATGAATTTTATTCAACCTTATTTCTCAAAATTCTTCTTTTCCTTCTAGAAAACTACTTATTGAATTCATTATAATTCTTATCATCTTTTTCATTCTTTCTATACTTATTCCATCGATTATTCTCATTAGAAACATCTTGATATTCTCCAACTTTCTTATTAGGGAAATTCATAGAAAAGTGTCCAATTCCACCACACTCAAAAAAATTGAGAGAAAGTTTCCCTCAATACTTTCCTCTTCCTATTTGATAGTTCTTGGATATGAGAGACTTTATTTTTTCATTAAACTCTTCATCGTCCTTATCAATAGACTCACAATGATCAGCTTCATCATAATCTTGGATTTTCATCTTTCTCATAGATTCAAAGGACTTCTCATCTTTTATCTTCTTCATAAATATTGGAGCTTTCCTCATTTCATAAGTAATAATAATTTTATGAAGCTAATCAAGAGATAAATCATCTTTATCTTCTAAAGACGAAATTTTAGAATCAAACCTGTCTAGAAAGTTTATGATAAGTTTCATTACAATTTTAGAATATTCCAAGTCTTTTCCAAATCCCCTGATGTTGCATAAAATTTCATTAACTCTGGTGAAGTATTCATCAATTGTTTCTTCATATCTCATCCTAATGTCTTCAAACTTACTATGCTAGATTTGTAGCTTGCCCTCCTTGACTTTAGTATTTCATTCGAAAACACTTTCCAGCTTGTCCCATATTCCTTTTGTTGTTGTGAAACCCATCATCTTTTGATAAAAAAAAATTTGATAAGGACATGAGAATAACATTTCTATCATTTCCATCAATTTCTATGTTTCTCTTATCATCAAACATCATAGGATCATTTTTTTCAATAGGTGGAAAGTCAATAGTAGCAGCATCAACAACATTAGGGCCAAGAGATAGGAAATAAGGAATCATCCTATTTTCCATCCATAATAATTATTACTTTCCAATGTAGGAATTCCTCTACTATTGAGAGAGTTGGTATTCTCTATAATAAGGATAAAATAAGGGAACCTCCCTCTGATACCACTTGATGTTCCAAGGATCGAATAACAACTGAGAAAGGGGGTTGAATCAGTTGTTAAACTTTTTATAAGATTCAAAACATTATGAAACTTAACACTTGAAACCTATTAATATTTATTTCATTATCAAACATTAACAAGAAACTCAAGAATTCATGAAAGGTAAATAAAGAAAGGAATAGAATATTTACAAGGTTCATCCTCAATAAGATAACCTACGTCATTTCCATAGCCACTCCCATGGGTCTATATAAATCCATTATAATAAATAAGTGAATACAACATTGTCCAACTCCTGTTAAGAACCTTCTATCTCCTAATAGGAAAGATTATACTGACTCCTATCAGTTTACAATATTTCTATAAAGAATAAATAATCAAAACAAAAGAATAAGAACTTTGTTGAAGCTCCTCCACAAATGCTGACTCTAAATCATCAGTCTGGTTTTCTTGAATCTAATTTTCTAAAAACGGTCTTCTCAGCAAGTTAATGAGGATTCTGATTTCCTTCTACTAAAAAACCTCAATAAAAACTTCTTCTAGATAATTCTGATCATCTTATCAAGGTAAGATTATTCTGATTCGCTTCTTCTCTAACACTCAATAAAACCATTTCAAGATGGGAGAAATATTTCACGTAGAATTATCCAGTGCTCTACCTTTTCTGCATGTGTAAAAGCTTCAAATAAGCAAATGATCTAAGAACATATTTATAGGAAACTTAGAAAACAAAGGCGTGAAATTTGATAAACGTTCCCGCTTCCTCAAATTTTAAAAACTCCACAAATATCTCGCATTTAATCTTCAATCTTTGACTTCTTCAAATCTCATTATATTTCTCTGCGATTTTTGAAAAGTTGAAAATCTAGTTTTCTTGAACTCTTAATATCTTTCTCAGAATAATAAAACTGGATCTTGGTTCTATTTTCTTAGAAACTTTCTCAAAACTTAGGTTCCGAATTTTGCACAAATCTGGTTCCGGTTTTCAGAACATGTTTCTCAGAATTGTCATTTTTGTTTTCTCAATATGTCACTCAGGATTGTCATTCTAGGTTTCTCAAAATGCTACTCAGAATTTTTATAAGGTTATGAATTTAGGTTTCATACTTTTCTTGATCTTCCTTTTACTTCTTTAATTCTTAAATCTTCTTGACATATCTTTTATATGGGAAAATATTCTTTATCTATAGAGAATTTCCTTATCTAAGGATGTTTGTTGTAGGAAACATTTCCTTGATCTCAAAAACAACTTTATGTTGTAGGATCTAAGTTTCCCAGAAAAATGCTCAAATGTAGGATCCAGATAACATGTTCAAAAGTAGGTTCCAGGTTTCCTCATAAGGATTATCAAAATTTAGCTTCTAAAATCAGGTTCAGGAAATAGGTTTTGGATGTTCGGTTCAGGATACAGGTTTTGGATTTCAGGTTCAAGAAACAAGTTCTGAATTTCTGGTTCAGGAAACAGGTTACGGATATCTGGTTTAAGAAAGAGTTTCTGAATTTCTTATTCAAGAAACAGGTTCCAAATTTCTAGTTCAGTAAACATGTTATGGAATTCATGTTTAGGAAACAGGTTCTGGATTTATATTTTAGGAAACAGGTTCCAAATTTCTGGTTCAAGAAACTGGTTCTGAATTTCTAGATCAGGAAATAGGTTATGGATTTCAGGTTCAGAAAATAGGTTCTGAGTTTCTGGTTTAGGAAACAAGTTCCGAATTTTTTTATCAGAAAATAGGTTTTGGATTTCAGGTTCAAGAAACATGTTTCGAATTTTTGGTTCAAGAAACAAGTTCTGAATTTCTGGTTCAAGAAACAGGGTCTAAATTTTCTCCGAATTTTGTTCGGTGAATATCATCAATCCTCTTCAGCATTTCATCAACAGCTTTTTTCATGATAGTTTTCATGATATGTGATAACATTAAGATCCTAAAATCATCATCTAATTTTGTATAAGAATTTCGAGTGCCTTTATTAAGTTCTGACTTCTTATTTTTCAACGTCATCCTATTTATGAAAATATCTATCAACCAGCAACTTCAACATTTTGTAACTAAAAAAACATTCTTCAACAAAAATATTAGTTTTCAACAAATAAAAAACTTCTTCAAAACAAAATAACACATATGTTCTTCAGACACAATTATTATCCATTCCATGCATATATGATGACACAACCTTTCAACTCACATCAAGCATTTTTTATGAATTTTTATGTCACGTCGTTACGCATCTGAAATTGTACCGTGATTTTTCAATCCAAAGTCATTGTTTAGTTAACACCATGCCCATTTCGTTATAATGTATATCCACCTTTATGTACATTTACTTATTTATTAGACAGTTTCATTTATTAATTCACATTCATTTAGCATATACTAAATGATGGGTTTTAATGAATCCATGTTATATGATCCATGTGGCACAATTATTCATGAAATGAAGTGATTAAGAAGGGTACACCCTAATAGTGCTCCAATGTATTGGTTAAAAATTAGAATCATGATATGTCAAGTGAAATTATGGTTTACAAATGTTAATTTATGTTCAATGAGGGTTTACTCATTCCACGCATGCAATGATCCTTGGATCATGCTAATATAATGTTAAATGTTGTTTCCACATTCTTAGTTAATGATAATCATGCTACGTCATGCATTTATGTAAATGTTTCTCATATTTTCCATTGATATGCCTATTTCATAACATGTACTATATAATTCATGTTATTCCTTTTTCACACCATTATTAGGCTTTATAGATCACGCTTTTCTTTTTCATGTCCTCAGGTTATCCCATGCATTTCTTTGTACGAATGATTATGTGTGGTCATGTAAAATATGTTTTCAATAATGATGTTGTGTTTATGTTATAAGTTGATATGTATTGTTCCTTAGCCCCAAATACACTATAAGACTTGATCTTCTATGTTTTATCAAGTCAAAAAAATTATGTAATAAATTATTTTTATGTGTGAAATAAAGAAGGGTTGTTATAGTTGGTATCAGAGGAGATATTTTTTTTATATTTGGGATTAAGATTAGAAAACCCGAGTGAAATACATGGAATAAGACTTTGTATAAAAATAATATCCCTAAATTTGGGTGAGTATTGATTATGTGGTTTATCAAGAAAATACATTTCAATATGGATATGAGCAGGTAGAGGTGGCTCTAGCACAAATGCATCTTGGGGTAAATCCCAAAAACACTACTTTGAGATAGACTCGAATGGAAACTGGTGCACTACAACATTACATGTTTCACTTTAATTTATGACACACCTAGGGGATATGCTTGGTAATACTCATAATCATAGTACGAACCATTGTTAGGGGAAAAAATATTCCCCTAATAATATATATTGAGGCGTAGATCATGGATAACCTAGATTGAAGCCTATAAATTAATTTTTTTTGGAAAAAAAGTTATTTATATGTTATACCCTTTTATAATTGGAATAACCTTTATGTGTTACCAATAAAATTCCTTTTATTCCAGGAAATGGTTGGTAATAGGAGGTCTTAGGCTAATAATCAATGTGAAAATCAATGTGACGACTATTCTAATGAGGTGCCCAATCCGATGGGAGCAAGAATCACTAACTTTGTCACGATTCTCACTCGGTATACTCATGTTTTGAATAGAAGTGTGGGTCAACAGAAACATTAAATACCCCAAAAAAAGGAAAACTCTTAATCGAGATCTTTATGAGACGAAGGCCTCCTACTTTTAATGGATCAACTGATCCATCAATCACAGAACAATTGATCAACACAATTGAAAAGATCTTATTCACCCTTCATTATTCTGAACAAGAGAAGATTATTCTAGCTGCTTATCATATAGAGGGTGAAGAAGGTAAATGGTGGACATAGAAAAAAACTATGAACCCTGAAGAGAATATTGAGGCATAACATTAGAAGGATTTCCTAAAAAAATTGACAAATATTTTCCTCGCACCCTCTAACATAATATAGAAAGGGACTTTCTTTCCATATAGAAAAAAGATGACGAATCAATCGGAGCGTATGAGGAAAACATTAGAAATATTTCATGATGCAACTCTAACTTTTTCATTACACCCAAATGCAAGTTTGACCACTTCTTTATTGGGATAAAACCAATAGTATAGATATCCTTAGAAATCTAGGACATCGTGAGCTATAAAGAAATTGTCTAATGTGACCTAAAAGATGAAATGGAGATCATAAAATCTCTGGGGTATCATGGGGATAACAAGTGTAATGTGGACTTCAATTCTGATGGTCTGATGGATAAATCCATCAGTTATAAGAAAATCCATCACCCCACTTGTCAAAGGTAAGGAAAGAATTATGAAAGAAATTTTCTAGAGGGGATGAGGAAATGATTTATGTGTGGAAGAGAAGGGAAATTGTCTATTTAATGATGAAAAGAAAACCTTTCGGCTGCAACAGAGGAGAAAAACACTATGTCTGACACTCAACCTATTGTTCTTTACTTCAACTAAAAATAACCAGGGTACTTTGGAAACTAGTGTCCTACGCCAAGGGATTTTGGTGGAAACCAACAACCTCCAAGGTAGTAAGGGTGAGATTTTTGTATCACTACCGTCGAAGTGAACCTTGGAAAAGAAGTTGTGACATATACGCTAGCTATTCATTCATGAATAGAGAACATAAATTTTTATTATGGTTCTATGCATTCTTATATATCCCCAATTTTTAGTAGAACAATCCCAAAACCACCACAAATCATGGTATTAAAGATGTCGGTGAGAATAAAAAATAGGGAAATCATTGTATCCCATAAATATAACTCCTCCCCTGTCATAACTTTTGGTTCAAAATTCCCAGTGAACCAATTCATTCTCCATTTGGTGGAATTCTATTCAATTCTTGTCATGGATTGGTATTACTTATATAGAGCCAGCATAAATTTCCATGGGAGGGAAATCTCTCCTTATATGGTAAATCGACCCCAGATTTGGTAACTGTGCAAGGAGAGGGATGAATATTCTTTAAAACCATCATCACAAGAGTGAGTATTACTGCCCTATGAGCATATGTCTCTTGATCAGATGATTGAGTCTAAGGAATCAACCATCTTTAAAGACTTTCCTATTGTGAGGAAATTTTCTGAAGTGTTTCCTGAGGAATTTATTAGTCTTCCATTTAGAAGAGATGTTGAATTCTCAATTGATCTCATACCTGGGGTGTTTCCAATATCAAAGAATCTTTATAGAATGGTTTTAATGGATCATGAGGACATTAAGAAACAACTGAAGGAGAATCTGGATAAATGGTTTTTATATCCAAGTGCTTCACCATGGGGTGAATATGTCCTATTCGTCCGAAAGAAGGATGGGTCAATGCCCAATTTCATTGATTATAATGAGTAAAACAAAATCAAAATAATGAACAAGTATCCTCATCAATGATATAATGACTTATTCAATCATAAATGTGGAGAACAATAATTCTACATGGTGTATCTACAATCGGGATATTATCAAGTAAATGTGTAGATGGATGATATCTGCAAGACTTTTTTCGTAAAAGATATGAGCACTATGAATTCATAGTAATTCCATTCAGAATAACAAATTATCTAGAAGTATTCATGGGCATGATGAATAGAGTCTTTAGAGAGAACCTAGATAAATTTTTGGTAGTCTTTATTAATGATATTCTTATATACTCCAAAACCAAGGGGGAGCTTATAGAGCATTTAAGCACTGTAATAGAGACCTTGGGAAAGAATATTCTATATGAAAAGTATAGAAAGTGTGAGTTTAGGTTGAAGGAGGTATCATTCTTTGTTCATATCATCACAAGAAATGGGATATATATGGATCCCTCCAAGACAAAAACAATTTAGGGATGGCTGAGGCCAACATCGGTAACAGTTATACTTATCTTCTTATGGTTACAAAGATATTATCGCCTATTTGTGAAACATTTCTCACGTTTTTAAAACCCCCGTAACATACTAACTTAGAAGATAATAATGTTTTCATGGAGTGATGAATGTGATTAGATCTTCAATTATTTAAAAATGAGGATTATCACTGTGAATGTGCTCATAATACCCACAAGTGGATAACTCTTTCTGTTATTTATTGGTGCTTCAAATAAGGTCATAGGTTGTGTGTTGATGAAAAATGAAAAATTTATTGTCTGTGATTCAAGGAAATTGAATTCTCATGAGGAAAAATATCCAAAAAATGATCTAGAGTGGGATAAATTAAACATAACATTGATTATTTGGTGACATTACCTCTTTGGGGAGATGTATAAAATATACGTGGATCAAAAAATCCTCATGTATATGAAAATAGTTGAATATGCACCAAAAAAGATGGCAATAGATGATCAATGACTATTAATGATCAATCCATTACCACCATGGGAAAGTGAACAAGGTGGCATATTCTCTAATTAAAAAGAAACAAACAATTATATCATTAATTATAGTTGAAATGGATTTAATCTTATTAGATTTGATGAATATGGACATGGGAATAAAAAATAATGAAAAAAAATCATGTAACAACTGATTGCTCAACCTTCTCTTTTGGAAAGGTAAAAGGTTTTTTAAAAGGATGATGTCGGAATTTAGAAGAAAGTGGAAACTATCAGAAAAGGGAAATCCATGGAGTTCAATGTTAATGAAGAAGGAACTATGAGATTTGGGTTAAGACAATATGTTCCATCAAATTCAAAGTTAATGAAAAAGATTTTGGTTGATGCACATAGTCTGAATTTATCCATTCACCCAGGAAACACAAATATGTATCGATATCTCTGAGAGAATTATTTATGGGATTACACGAAGAAGGATATCACTGAGTTTACATCAAAGTTCCTGGCATGTCTACATGTTAAAGATAAGATGAAGAAGTCTAATGGGATGATGAAACCATTACCTATACCAGTATGGAAATTAGAAAACATCACCATGGAATTTTTCACATGACATACAAAGAAATCCAAGGGAAACAATGGTATCTGGGTTTTTGTGGATCATCATACAAAGACTGCATACTTCATTGTAATTCAAGAGGATTTCTCATGGGATCAACTGGAACAGATATACATATGAGATGTAGTAAGTCCTCATGGAGTACCATAATCGATTTTATCCAATCATGATCAATGATTCACCTCTATGTTTTAGAAGAGTCATTAACATGCTCTAAATACTGAGATGAACTACAGTATGACATATCATCCACAAATAGATAGCCAATCTGAGCAGACTATCCAAACACATGAGGACATGTTGAGAGAATTCTCAATGGACATAAAAGGAGGATGGGATCAACATATTCCTCATGTTATGTTCTCTTACCACAAATGTTTCCACTCAAGAATCCCACTGGATTCTTAGGATGCTGGTATAGGAAAATACAAAGAACATCCACATGTTGGGATGAAGCTAGGAATCAAATACTCATAGTTCCAAAAATGGTCAAAGAAATGGTAGAGAATGTTAGAACCATCCAGCATCACATTAAATATTATTAGAATCAACAAAAGAGCTATGTAGATAATCGTCAATGAGACCTATAATTTTAGGTCAGAGACATGGTATTCCTCCACATATCATGGAGGAAGATAGTTATGTGATTTAGGAAGAAGGGAAGGATTAGTGAAAGGTATATTAGACGTTTTTAGATCCTTTTTAGCATTGAAGGAGTGAGCTATCGACTAGAACTCCCATAGAAAAAAAATCAAGTTCATAATTAATTCCATGTATCACTCTTGAGCATGTACATACAAGACCCATCACATGTACTCAATCCAGGGGTGGTACAATTATAGAATGACCTCTCCTATGAAGAGAATCCTGTGAAGATCATAGATCATAGGGAAAAAAATCTATGAAATAAGACAATTCCCCTCATCAAGGTGTTGTTGAGAAACCACATATTTGAAGAAGAAATGTGGGAATTAGAGGAAGTGATGAATCGTAGTTACCCACATCTATTAAAGCGTTGGAAAATAAAATTTTGAGGGTGAAATTTCTTATGGGGGGAAGATTGTAATGACCCAAACAACTATTAATTAAAATTAATCTAGATATAATTGAATGTCTTATTTTGTTAAATGGTATAATAAAATATTAACTTCTTCTGTTTTATGTTTTTTGATTTCATAATACCGTTAGAAATTGTTTCTATTTCTAATATATCCATTGAATAATGATCAAATGATTATTATAAATATAGGGATTTTACAAATCCAATTTACTCAGACAAAGGAAATGTTATCCTCGTCCAGTAGAATTGCTCCATATGAAGCTCATTTGTCGGATTTGAAAAAAGAGGTGGAGTAACTGGACTTCACTCTTGGCCAAGACCAATCCGAGCTTCCACGCATTAAGCTCAAACATAACCACCAATGATTGAAGTGGAAGTTAATAGATATTACCACCCGAGCGATGTTATCTGAGCCACCCCAATAGTATGTCACCATTTCACACTATATCATTCTGTCTTATGTAGGTGTTATAAGGGGTTATACAACCTTCCCTTAGCACTATGAAGATGTGCATTATTTTTTTTTATAATAAACAATATACATTCATTTTTATATTGTTACTTTGTAAATGGGTTTTAAAGTACATATAATATTTTCAAAAAATATCAAATAAAGAATATATTTTGATGAAATAATGAATTTTTTAATTAAATAATATTATATGAAAATATTGTTAATAAAATTAATTTTTATTAAAAATAAATTATTGTGGAATTTAGGTGAATAAAATTGTAATTTTTATTTGGGTTTGAAAGCCGTTTTTGACAAAACCCTTGAATTTTAGATAAATTTTAGTTTTTATTTATAAATAAAAAATTCAATTATTTATAAAATTATTTATCTAAAATTAATACTTTTTTTTAAATTTGTATGTCTAAATTATACAATGGTGTATTTTTTTTAATTTTCGGAGACAATCAAATTTTTAGGTAGAAATTATACACTGATTAAATATATTTGGTGTTTTATGACATAATAATGACCCAATAGTGATGTAATAAAATAATATAAATGATATTTTAGGACAATATTTGTTTTATCATTAATATAATGTAATTTTAGTTATGTTTTATTTATTTTAAAAATCATTAGTGGACCCTCGAGGACATATAAAGCATTTTAACTTTTCAAACTGATTTATAGGAGAGTGTGACTCACCACCACATAAGAAAGCCTAATATTTTAAGATGTCATTCCATTGGCCTTATAAATATTTTTTTTCCAATTCCTTTAGGTAAATATAATAGGAAAAAACCATTGGATGATTTGTGGTTTTGATTATTTTAATGTTTAATGTCCAAAACCTAAATAATAAAGACTTCCCTCTCTTTTCCTATATAAACCACGCCTATCCCCAACATTATCTTCACTAAAAGACTTTAGAGATCTACCAAACTCTTACGTATAATATCTATAATCCTCCCAAGAATCCTAAATCTCCCATGAATCATCTCTCAATCCTTCCCAAGCATTTGGGATCACACTTCCTAGAAAAGGATTTTCTTTCTTTCTCATTTTTGTCCAAATTTATTTATGTTGTTGTGCCATTTTATTTTCATTTAAAAATGTTGGAGTATGATTTCAAACCTCCCCCATATATCATTATTTATTTTTTAATGATGATATATTATTTATCTATCATTAATACCTTATATGTACACTCGTTACCCTATCAAAATTCTATAAGGGTTATCTCTCTTTTCATTATATCCAAGAAATTATTTTATTTTATGGATCTAACCTTCATCAAATATGTCAGGACATGTATCCATATTACCCCTTACTGTTAATTTCATTTAAATATGATGATAAACCCTTTATAATATCATCAACCATTTTCTATGAAATCTTATGTGACATTGTTATGCTTCTGAAATTACACCGGGATTTTCCAAGCCAAAGTCACTATGTAGTGAATACCATGCCCATTTCTTTATCTACAGTATTAACATTTATTCAAATTTACTTATTGATTATATAGTTTCATGTATTAATTAATCATTCCTTTATCATGGCATAAATGATTATTTGTAATGAATCCATGTTATATGATCTATGTGGAAAAAATTTTCATAAAATGAAACGATTAAGAAGGGTGCGACCTGATCGCGCTCCAATGAATTGGGTAATGATTAGTACCATGATACGTCAAGTTAAATGGGTACTACCCAAGATAATTAAATTGTGATCAGAATTTACTCATTCCCCATGTGCAATGATCCTTGGATCATTCTAATATCTTGTAATATTTTGTTGCCACTTTTCCATGTTATGATAATCATGTGATATCATGACTTTACGGTCATGTTTTTGTTATACTACATTGATATTCCTATTACCTAACATGTATTGTATTCTTTATTTATAAATTTTTCACTACCTTACTGGTATTTATAGCTCACACTTTTCTTATGCATGTCCCCAGGTTATCCCATACAATGCTAACTATGAAAGAATGCATGTGGTCATGTAAAAAAACTTTTCAATAAAGATATTAAGTTTTATTTTCTAAGTTGTTATGTAATGATCCAAATCCCAAAATACATTGTAACTATAAATCTTATATGTTGTATCATGTAATGATTCATATATAATAAATTTTTTTTAGGTGTGAAATAATGTGTAGGATTTTTATAAATATATAGGTTATATGAGACATTTTTTGGTTCAATATAATTATTCTATGATTATAACTTTTGTCACTATATAAGAATATATGTTTATTTATATACAAAACAAATTTCTATTTAATAAAACACAATTTCACCCATTTTTTATCCTTTTATCAACATCAAATTTATCTGTCACTCCATGAAAAGAATGTTCAAAAGTAATTTTTTATTCTCGAAGCACAATATTATCTTTTAAAGGATAATATGATCCAAAATAGAAATATATGTGATTACTCTAATATATAATTATTATTATAAAAGAAAATTTGGTATAGTTCATCCAATATGAATGATTATCTATATAGTGAAATAATAAATTAATATTGAAAAACTCATCAAATGTTCGACAAAAAAATTTCCCAAATGGTAAAATATATACCCATTACAAAATATTTGGATCCAAACCATTAGAAATAGTGTCAATAAATATACCAATAGAACCTATCAATAATATTACAAATAATATTATGTATCTTTTAATAATTATATATCATACATGTGAAGAACATATTCATTTATTCTCATAAATCATGTCAAAAAACTGGATTAACATAGAACATTATTGAAAACATTAATTCTTCAATATTAAATAAATAAAACATATATTATAATATATATTAATTAAAAAAATTACTATATAAATGTTATCATATACCACTCTTCAGAAAAATAATTTATCGGTTCCATGGTAATCAATACTAAGAAAATTACTTTTTCTATATCAATCATCTATTTATCCCTATATCATTATCTAATCATAAAAAAGTAAATAAAGGTTATTTTTTCCAAATCGTGATTATTGAGAGAATATCAAATATCCAATGAATAATTTTTTTCATCAGTGTCGTTCGAAAAATTCTTTAAAATCTGTAACGAAAACATTATAGGATTTTTTCCACATACATTACATAATTCATACAATAATGATATCATTGAAAAAAAATAAAAACACATAATTAATTAATATAAGAAAAAAATGCTAATCATTACACTTAATAATTAGTAAATATATATGATTGACAATGATCCATTAGCTTCTTTTGGGGTATATTCTATTGATGCTTTGGGAATCTGTTTTCATAGACTCAAATATCAATAATGATGAAAATTCGATCATAGTAATCCCTATTATACACATTTAAATAATGAATATATTTTCATTTCTCTCCAATGAAATAGAAAGCTCCAAATTAAATTTAACAAATTAGCATGGAGGGTTTGTTAAAAAATATCTCTTTTGGGAAAAGAAATATTTAACAAATTTCTTTTATCCATCATAATCTATAAAATATTATTCCTCTCTTGATTTATTATAATCTATAACGGTTGAAGGAATTTTTATCATTATTTTCATAAAATGATTCAATATCCTTGTATAATGGAAAATTTTGGGGGACTATTTCCCTTTAAAATATTAGCTCATGAAGATTATGAAAATTATCATTTTTTCACTTTTTATTATGTGAATGGGTAAAATTTCAATTACCTCCTCTATGATCCATTTAAAAATAATAGAATACACTAGATTTGATCATAATATTATAAATCAAATATTTCCAACAAAATGGAAACATTTTATAAAAAAATTAAACTTTTTTTTATGTAACCACATAATCATAAAAATGGATTCTTTGGATATATAATTTTTTTCAAATCCATCATAATGGTTATTAATGAAAATTTTATTTATCATAAGAATATCCTCCGGGAGTGTCAAACTTGTTTCATATTAAGACCTATTTTCATGCATCAGGTGATTATCGAGTCATGTCCAATATGCCCTTTTGGATATTTTAGACCTTGGTACATTTATTCATGATCCACAACTTCTTGTAGAATCTAGATTTGGATGCATTTTAATGAAAAACCACATAAAATCATTTCCACCAAACCATTACGAACTTCTTCTATATTTACACTGAATTTGTATCATAGGTTTATGATCTATAATCTATATTTACCATAATCTACTTATTTGGTTTCAACTGACCATCCATTAATACCAATTGTAATGACCACAATCCAAGTAATTTAGAGCTGGTAGATTACATTATTTAATTTATACAAGATACATGGAATTATATACATATAAAAATAATATTTTACTAGTATTACCAAACTAGATACATTCCTAATTTCCAAATTACATTTTAATACATAATTTACAATATAATTTTTTTAAATGTAATTGTATTTCCTCTACAATGTCCTTTCATATAAATCATATTACTCATTATGGATTCATAGGAAATGAAATGAAATATTGGTCATATCAAATTATTAATAAGTGAAATGAAAATTGGAATATATCGTGACTAAAAAAAATAATGGAATAGTAAATTGTTGAACAAAAGTATTGTTAAAATATCATTAAAATCATTATATGATATGGAATAATCAATATAGAATGGTGAATAACTAAGGAGACATTCCATTTAATTAATAAAGTGAAAATGAATGATAACTAGAGATAATAGCTTTGTTAATGTATTAAGGATAATAAAAAATTAATTATTAATGATGGAAATTCTTATTTATTGGGTGTCATAATCTTAGTAATCATGATAAATATACTATTATGATCATTCAAAAGGTAAATTTAAAACTACATGGTTAAAAATTATCTGCTTTTTCTAGCTGGTTTACCTCACCAAGCATATAGGTTCTTTGAGGGGGTTATATAATCCCCCCAATTGTTTCTTTTCCGATGAATTACTCATATATCGAATTATTTATTCAATTCATGAAACATGTTCTTATCATCAAATAACTGAATATGTGTAAATAATAAGAATTTATAAATATATCCTGTGACTCTTTGATAAAAAAATTCTAGAGATGGTGTCTTGAGTTTTCACATAGGAACGAGTAAAATGAATCAAATCCCAAAATACCAAATGATTATGAAATATTAGAAAATGAGATTATATACATTATATCCATTTTAATTGAAAATTTAAAATAAAATATTGTAAAAAAATATTATAGACTGAATTCTTCAATCACATTTTACAAATTTTTCTTCATATCATAGTGAAAAAACATAATATGTTAGATCTCAAATGCTCTGTAATGGTTATTTACATTGGAATAAATAATCAATCAATGATATTGATCAATATTGAATGGTAAATATCTAATGACACATTCCATTAAAAAACATGATATAGAATAATGAATATGAAAATATTAATATATGATCAATTAATTATATAGATAATATATCAAGTCAAATAATCACATAAATAATAATGATGATGAAATTCATAATGTCGGATTCCAGATCTATCATGATCTATCCCAAAGTTACTTATAGTAAATATCTATCCTGATTATAGTTTACTTATATCTTTAGAATTTCATCTGAACAATCAAGATCAATCATCAAGATAGTTTCTATTATGTCTTATCCTCCATATAGATTTAAATTACATGGAAAGAAATGTGGACGGTTTTTCTCTAGTTGAATTTCTCCTATGACACTACTGATGCATCGATAGGATTTTATTAAACATCCGAAAAGACATTTATTTCTTGTAAAAAATAATCCATATACATTGAATACATTATTAGGATCATAAAAAATATATTTTATTAAATATCTATATTCAGTAAAAGTTACAGATATGTCAATATTTCTCTATTAATAAGATAATAATCAATGTAGACAAAATATATAAAAATGATATATAGTTTTGGACATAATTATAACCAAAACATAAAAGTGTGGATATTTAAAAATAATTTTATTTCCAATGGAAAATGGTCCTAAGTATGTGATTGGTTCAAAATAACATCATAAATCAAAGAAGAAAGTGAGATCGGAAAGGTAAAATTTACCACATTTTAAATTTCATGTAAACCCCTTGTATTAGATAATTGATAGTAAAACATAAAATACAATTATTGATATGTGAATAATTAAATTATATTAAAATGGAGGTGAAACATCATTAGTTTTTTAAAACAAAAAATTTTGTTTTATAGTATAGTCTATAGACACCACTGAGCTTAAACGAACATGAAAATATTTTAATTTAAATTTATAGTAATCATATAGAACCTAAAAAGATGGGAATAAAAACGATTAATTAAATTAAGAAAATATGGTTTAAAATGTTTGTATAATTAATTTTGTGTGGAAAATTAATTATATAGAAACATAACAGCATTTTTAATTAAAGTTTATTTTAGAAACTGTTTTAATATTTAAAAGATTGTATTATATTATTAAATAATAAAATCAGTATTTATGGATTATTAAAATGAAATTTTAATATATTATAATCCTTAAAATATTTAACATTTATCTTATTTGTTTTCAATATAATATAAGATAACAAATTTCATTTCAAAAATAAAAAAAATGTATTTTTCAAAAAAAAGATTTCTAATCACCATATAGTTCCATGATTATTTTAAATATTATTTTAGAACATTAAAAAAATTCAATTATAAAAAAATTTCCTTTGAATGTGTTATATCAAATTTTAAGTTTTTTAAAATTTTTGTGTTTTTCTTAAAATATTGGTTTTTTGATAAATAGTGAAAAATAGTGTATTTTATTTAAAAAGTATTTTTTGTATGATGTGTTTATATTTTATGAGTATATTATTTACTGGTTTTAAATTTTATTTAGATGAAAATTTTATCAATAAATCCAATTACATTTATTGTTATCAATTTCGAATTGTATTTCAACTTAAAATCAATTCAATCATTTGAATGTTATTACTTTAAAATAATTTATCTCGATAATTCAATGAGATTAATTTCAAAAAAAATTAGACATTTATGTTTTTTGAATCATGAAAAATGGATATCCATATTTCGAATCAGAGTGTAAAAATTTAATAAATAGATACATTTTATTTTTGGACAAAATATGAATAGAAAATTGGGTAATTGTTTTCCGCAATTAATGGTAAATAATGTAATAAATGGTATAAATACCATTTTAAATAATACAAATTCCACTAAATTTTTTTATAATTTTATTTGATGAGTTATTTTATACTAAAATAACCATTTTTCGATTTGATGAGCTATTGGACCCACTTGTATGACTTTAATCCATTTATAGTATTATATTAAAAGAACAGTGAATTTGATCTTACTTTTTCAATTAAGAAGTGAAAAAAATTTAATATGGGTTTATATAAGAGGTATAATCCGATATAAATTTTATTTTTTGTTTCAAAATTTTCATCATTATAAGGATAATTTTATATAATTTTTTATAGAAGAAATACATCTAAAGTATAAAATAAGGATAATGAAATAATGGCTTAATTAAGGAGAATATACAATAAATAAAAATAAAAATATTTTAATAAATATAATATGATATAATTAATTTCATCCATAAATTATATGGAATAATTAAACAAGATATTAAGTATATAGAGTTTTTATAATATATCATTTAGTTATGATATTATTAAAAAATGAAGTGGTTAATTGTTTCCAAATTGACATTAAAGATAATTGCAAATAAATAATATTTTATTAAAAGATATATAATTCACTGAAATCTTAATTTTTTCTAAATTATTTATATTATTCATTAATTTTCATAATTCACTCATTTATTATTATTATTTTCATTTTATAATAACTATATTTAACCTCAAAATATTAATTACATGATTACAATATATTACTGAAAATGAATAAATAAGGGATTAAAAAAAGATAAGGATTATGTAAATAATAATAAATGTATAATACTATTTGGATGAATTAATTTAGACCCATAATACAAATATATTGTGAATAAATTAGTTTGGATCTATTCAGAAGTGGAAATTAATATATAGTAATTTAATATTTTGATGAATTCCAAGTGTTCCACTCCCCTATCTTAAAAAAGGGAACCTATTATTGAAATTTTTTCACATATAAAAAATTATTTTTTTCATTCAATATCATAAAAAACGCCTTATAATAATATCTCCATAACTTATATTGTATTTATTTTAGGCATTAAGAACCTCCATATAGGTTTTATGGTGTTCATCGAAGAATATCAGCCGATAAAGAGGTATCGTTTTTAATATGTTATGTCAATTTTATTTTTACTTCCACATTTTTAAAATATTCATAAACCATAATGAAATAAGAAATCCTGTAACATAAATATAATTATATTTTAGAATTTTAATAACATACCCTAGTTCATTCTTCACTTCCACCAAATGGGAAAAGAATTATCGTTTGTGTGTATGGTGAACTATCCCGCCCATAAACCAATATAATTCATTTTACATCACTTTATCTCAAGAGTAGTAATAATGATATAATTATAATTAATATACTATATTAATGAAATTTTTATCATTATTAAATGTTAATATATCTTTTATGTTCTTAATTTTAAAATCGTATAAATTTGACACTATTTTTCATGTGTTTGTCTGAACTATAACCTCCACGAAGTGATACGATTCATTTTTTCATCATCACATCACATTGATGATATGTATATAATTATATTTATATAATAAATATGATATTAATAATATTATTATAATTATATAAATATAACATGATACTTACCTTCCTTTGATAATGATTATTTAAAAATGGAAATTTTTCTCTTGGTTACATAAGAATTATCGTCTCCATGATTATACCATAGTTCATTTTTCATATCCAAATTTAGTGGATTTATTTGGAAGTATAATTGATTTATAAATTATATTATTATGTCATAAATATTATTTTGGATATGATGGACTAATGATGAATTTTTTACTAATATGGATCATACTAGTGTCATTTTGGACCCATGTGCCGAATATCATCAAGATTTCCAATGTGAACATAAATAATTATTAAATAGTTATTACATGATAATATGTGATATTAATGTAATAATAAACACTAAAAATGATATCAATAATGTATATAATTACCCAAAATTTAATATTCATGTATATAAAGATTTTATGTGATGAGTCAAACCTAAGGTTAAGGACATCGTCTCAATCACTTTTCATTAAGTCATATTTTGATGTTATATGATCACCTTATTTTTATTAATGTTTTTACATCCACATTAATATATAACATGTTTAATATATTTGTTATATAGTTATATAATGATTTACAAATTTCATTATTTCATGGAGATTATGATTTAAATGTTCAATGTGGTATGGGACACATTGAATGTTTAATGACTTCATTATAAAATATTTTTCTCTATATTAATATTCATTATATTATTTTACATATATGTATTTAAAATATTTCTAAAAGACATTTTCTATCTATTATGAATTTAATTCAATTTTTTTTAATAGAAATATTTTTATGTGTTTTGTATGGAACATTTTTACAATCCAAAAAAGAAAATTGATATTCTTAATGTAAATGTTGACAATGAATTTTCTTGTACTAAAGCAATTATTTTTTGGATTTATTTTAAAATTTTATTATTATAAAAAATAATAAACCCAAATTATTTTTTCATTTTTTATTGATAATTATTTTTCAAATGAAATGTTATTATTGGATGAAAATTGGATTTTCTTTGGTAGTGGTATTTTAATATCTTAAATTTATTTCTAAATGAGATTAACATAGATTCTAAAAGGATGAAATTTTTTATTTCAAATTATTTTTTTTGGAAATTATTTAAATTGTCTACACATTGATAGTATAGGATGAGCCAACTATATAATAAATGGTGGGGTCTAAAATATTGATATTGATTACATTAGGTTTTCTAGAAATGGAATTCTACCACATGGTTATTACATGCATAAAGGTTTAGTAAGTGTTCAGTAAGGTTTCTATGAGATTATGTACCAAGGTACCTACATGAGTTTTCTATTGTTTGAAATGAGTTTTTATTGTAATAATTTGTTTTAAAAAAGAAAAATAGGTGGTCATTCTATATTGATGATATTTACATTTATGTGTAAAATGACAGTTAATTATGGAAGGGGGTTTTCAATGGTTTTAATGTGTTTATTTAACTAATTGTTCTAATTTTTTTTATATCCAATAATAATCATTTTAGGCTAATACCATGTTTGAATTTTCATTCATAGGTAATAAGGATGGGTAAGAAAAAGGATTATGTCATCTTAATAGAAATGAATATATTTCTTGAAAAATAAATAATGTTTTATTTTAAAATATAATTATTATGCATGAAATTGAAAATATTTTGATAGTATCTACGAGGATCTTGGTAGCGGCGATTTCACGAAGCCTTCCCCCCTTCAGAGACAGTGGTGGATCCCACCCTGGTCCATCCTCCCCCGCTGGGGGAGGGATCTCCGGCTTCCGTCACAAGAATGGCTCCATCCTTTTCTCCCTTCTCGAACCCCGAATTTCTTCCCTTATTCTCTCATATTTTTCTTTTCCCTAAAGTTCCGGATTTGATAAATGGTCTTCTGAATCTTTAGATCTCAACCTCGGAGTTCAACGAGGCTTCGGATCTACTGAATCTCTCTCTGATTGCGCACTTCAAGAAGCGGCATCCCTCGGTGGATTCATTTGACTTGTATATTTTTGGGTTGTTGGATTTACTGGATAGAGCAAAAGTGGGTCTGCTCAATTCCAAGCATATTTTGATTTGATTCGCCACTGAGGATGATCTGATAAAAGCCTGGTCCAGTTCCCCGTGAAGCTGCAATGGTCTCCATTTTTACCTGTTTTTTGGCTGTATGATTTCCACATGCATTGTGACTCCCCTTCAGCAACGGTATAGGTTAGTTTTCCGCACGTCCCACTACCATTTCAAAACCCCGCAATTTTGAGAATGCTAGGTAACCTAGTGGGTAGATTTTTGTGTGCTGATTCAAGAACAAGGACGCTCTACCACCTGGTCTGTCCCCATATTTGTGTTGAACATGATGTCTCAATGATTCCAACTGAGTTTGTGTGGATTATAGTGGAGGGAGTGTTTTGAGACAAACAACCTATAATATATGGAAATTGTCATGACTTATGTAATTCTTGTAAGATGTTGGGCCATCCTGGGGTATTCTTCAGACATGGGAGGATGGATCCTAGGCAGGTTGTGGATGCAAGCGACGACGACAAGGGATTTTGTATGGGTGAAGGTAGTAGAAAATCTTTGGATGTTAGACCAGTATGGGCTAACAGTGGTTCCAATCATGGAATTCAATAGGAGATGGAGGCGCCAGGGCTCAGTTATGGTCCTACAGCAAAGGATTCTATGAGGAGACTAATGGCCCCCTCTCCAAACCCGAATGTGGCTATGGTTTTTGACATATTAAATAGTGACTTGGGTGTGTGTATTTCAGGGGCAATGGTGAGAAAAGGAAATTCATCCGACGTGAGTGCTAAAGAGGTGGTACCCCTGGATAAAGAAGTTTCAGGTTATATTAACAAGGTAGGAAAAGACTTGCACTTGCTTTTGGAAGGTGACACAACTGGAGGTAACAATGACGGAGTGAAGGAGGCCCACCTGGAGGTATGAACAATTCAGATGGTTCCAATTAATGCAGCCAAGGATAAAGTGGTGATTGAGGGACCAGGTGATTACCAAGAATCCTATGGGCACTCCTAGTGTCTGGCTCTTAAGGACCCCTCAAATCAACTTCAATATATGGGAAGAGGCTATCAACCGGAAGGAGCCTATGAGTTGCCAAGGCAGGCCATGCAGGCCACCCTTTCTTATGTAGAGATAGTTACAGCTGGGAGTTCAAACATGGACCTTCAAAATCGGTCTGCAGTGTTGGGTGATGATGACTGCCAAGCTAATGGGGATCTAAACATGAATTAGGCTTCACAAGAAGAGGACACCTTGGTAGATGTGGGTGCATCCCAAGAGGAGATGGATGATGTTATGGATGTCACCACGAAGCCCAAGGAAGTGACAATTATAGAAGAATATCTATGATCATCCTCACTGAAGCGAAAGTTCATTACTACAGATTCTGATGGCTTTATCATGAATAACCTGAGGGGGCGACGTAGGAAGGAGTATTCTAACCTACCTAGTCCTCCAATCACGTGGTATGCAAGTAAGAGCAAGCAACTTCCAAAGTATCCTATTACTGTGAGCAATTCAGATGCAGTGGTCAACCCATATAGAAACCCGGTGTCTGTAGGTGGTGAGGCTGGAGTCCCTACTATTCCCTCAGAGAAGACAAGGGATTCTAGACAGCAACGTGAGACAAGATCCACCAGAGATCCTCAGCAACAGATATCATCGATGTTGGAACACATGAATCTAATTTTTCACTCAGATGAAGAAATGGGAGAGGATGATATGGATATGAAAGCAATGAAGAATACAGGAAGACCAATTTGCGTGATCACTGCTAAGGAACAAGGCGAGTGGATTGATAAGTACGCTTGAATTTTGCTCAGAGGCCTCAATATGGGAAATATTGACATGGAGGAATTCACGAAAGCTTGGGACAACATGGCACTTCAGTATGAAGGAATTTTGAAGGACTAACCTGGCCCCATGGTAAATTCTATTACTTGGATATTTTTAGGGAAATTGATTCCAATTGGCTCAAATTGTTCTTCAACAAAGCTATTTTTCTTTTGGTGTTTAATGTTGTGAGGATTCTCACTATCCCCTTAAAAGTGTTTTTTTAAAATAAAAAAGTAATGTTGGATGCATGATAGTATCTACTTTTTTTGAGTGTGGGTTGTTAAGTATGAATTATGAAATAATTCTCAAAAAATATAACACTAAAAATATCATCAATGTGATAGAAAGTAAAATCCTTACAAAAACTCATGATTTTGTAATGTTTATGGCTGGGTCCTTATAGTTGGTATCAAAAGATGGGTTATACAATACTGGAAATTTGGATGTATTCTAAAAATTTTTGGATATCATCATGGATCAATAATTTTAAGGGTGATCTTATATTCAATTTCATAGAAACCCCTCTTGAGGCGTTATGTAATGAAATTTTGAGATGACTAATAGTATTTTTGGAGGCATTCATTTTTGAGGTAATTTATGGGTTTTTACATTCTGGGATAGAAAAAAATGTTATTATATAACCTTTTTGGGATAAAATATATTAATGTTGTAGTTTCACATGTTTCTTAATTTTATATCTTTTTTGTATGTATATATGAATATTTTTTTATTAAGAAGATAACTCATATGATGGGTTACAACCCATCATGTCTGAAAATTCTGTGAGAATTGAAACCACAGCCGAAGGGTGACAACGGTGCATCACCTACCACCTACCTATGTGATGTCCTAGTTAGAATGAATTTTTTATTTTTAGTTAAATGAATTTATGGATTAATAATAAGTTTATTTTGGTAACATATGTTTTATCAATTATACTTCCATGGAATTGAAAAATGATTTGGTGATTAAGTGAATAATATTATTTTGGGAAACGTTCATTATTTTGGGGATCCTATATGATCAACATAAATATAATTACATTTTATTTTATTCTAGTAATAATGGTTAATTTATATTTGTGTTAAATCTCCCATTATTTTTTTGAGTTATTGGGATCTATGGAAATTTTTAGTGTACTTGGAAGATTACTAGGGAATTTAATTTTTGGTATGATAATTTTAGTGTAATTGATTTATTTTGAGGTAAATGATAAAAATTATCATGGAATAATATGTTATCAAATCCTTCTAATTTTTGAATTTTTATCACAGTTAAAAAAATGAGTAATTTTATGGATAGTTATTAGTTGAATGGTCTATGTTGAAAATCATGTATTACTATTTATTTTTATCTAATAATATATGTTTTCATCATATAATGGTTTATTATTTTTGGGGAATTATATTATATTATCATTACCATTATTTTTTTGGTTAATGATTGTGAAAAAATAAAATATTTACATAATCTTTTTCATATTACTTGATTTTCAAAAAGATTATTCTAGTACATCAAGCATGGAATGTTCATCTCAAATACTCATCATTTCGATAAAAAGATGTGTTTCTGGTGGAATTTGATTAATTGAGGAAAATGATGGTTTAAAGTATATTTAAATATTTTTGTAGTATAGGAACAAAAATAATTTTTCATCTATAAGATGAGGATCTTAAATCAAAAATACAATATGTTTCATTTTCTTAATAAAAAATCATCGAACCTTTATCCCATCTTCAATTTATGGTTTTTTGATTTTTAACTTTCTATTCACCTTTTTCAGTATCACATTCCATCCAAATTTTATATTTATTTATTCATACATACCCATGATTTCATACATGGAACCCTACAATGTGAGATCATAGGTGAGCTTCCTACATCCCATTAATTATTTGAATTTGGATGGTTTATTAATCCTTTTTAATATATGGGATTTATGCAATGGTATTATAAAAAATAAAATTCATAGTTTTAAATAACAAGTCCAATATCTGAGGAAACAATTTATTTTTGTTGGTTAGAGTGTTACATCCCTAGTATTTAAAAAATTCACCACATTCGATAGAGTACATGATAGGACACATCAGGCAAAGACTAATGAAAAATATTATTATTTAATCTGGTTAAAATCAAATATATGTTATAATGGTGGGAATGAACAAGATTAAGTGAATTAATAATATATTTTTACACATGTATATATAATTAATTCTATTTTCACCAATTAATTATAAATGAATATAACCCCCAATTAAAAATAAAATAAAATGTTTTTCTCAAAAAAACAAGTTATATGTGCATAAGTGTGTTTTATACCAATAAATAATAACATCACTATTGATAGATTATATTAATAAAATATATATAATATATTAAATCTAATATTTAAAAATAATATTATATTCTTCAAGATATTATATAAGAACATATCCAATTTTAAATTTAAAAGAAGCATTTTTACAGAAATAGGTTTTACTGCATTTTGATGGTGCACGTGTTTAAAATATTTATTTTTTAACACTTAAAAATTTTATTTCGGAAAATTAACATCATAATTTAATTATAAGTATAATATTTTAATTAGATTTAATTTTGTATATTTTTATGAAAAGATTCATTTTTTATGAATACTGATAACAATGTTGCATTTTAATTAGAAATTTTTTTTCATTTGATATCTTTATATTGATGTATTTTATTTTATAATAGTTTTAAATAATATTTTGATAAATATTTAATTAGTTTATTTAAATAATTTAATTAGAAAAAAATATTAATGTGAATTTTGATATATAAACATTTCAATCTTTTGAATACTTTTACCGTAAAAACTCATCTTATTGATCCGTTAGTGAGATTTATTTTAAATTAATTTAATGTTAGTTATTGAATTTTAATTATAAAAAATATATTATATATTATAAATTATAAGTTAAAATTTTATATAATATTTCACACTTATTTTTGGACAAAATATAAATATTGACACTGGTAATTTATTAACACTATTAAAGGAATAATGGGTAATTAATGGTAACACTAATATTATAAATAATATTAAATTACACTAAAACATGTCCAAATATTATTAGATTAGTGTATATTGACCTAAATCATAATTTGGGTTTTTTTTGGAACTTTTATCCACATGCATTAAATTAATCCATTTATAGTATTATATTGAATGAAAATTTAATTTTTTCATAATTTTTTTTAACATGTGAAATACTTATAATATGGGGTTATATAATAGATATTCATGAAAATAAATAGAATATTGAAATATAATATTCTTTTCTTCATCACTATATTTTATTTATAAAATTTAGGGAAGAAATAGTTACCTAAATCTCTAAAATAATAAAGATGTTGTAATTGTTTAATTAAAGTAAATATCAATTAAATGATTTAAAAATTATTAAAATTAATATAATTTTTTATAATTAATGTCAAAAAAACTATGGATGACTATGGATTGTTATTTTTTAGTTAATGGAGTTTTTTCAAAGATAAAATGTTGTTATGGTTTTTTTTACGAAATCAAGTGATGAGTATTCTAAAAATTGACATTAATTATATTTTAAAACAAATAATATTTTCTTAAATGATACAAAATTCCTAAGTATATAAAATAATTCCAACTAGTTGATATAGGCTTTAAAATTTCATCAATGAATCATATATTGGTATATTTTTTTTATTTCATAAAAATAATATTAATACAAACATTATAATTTACTGTATATCATACTAAAGAATAAAAATGATAAATAAAGGTTAAAAAAATATAAGGAATAGAAAAAAAATAATTTCATGTTTAATTTTACATTTATAAATATATAGAAACCCAAAAACATAATATATTCAAAATAAATCATTTTTTATCCATTTTTAATAGGAAATTAATTTATTTTAATTTAATATTTTGATAACTTACAAGAGTGAAGCTCCCATCTCTAATCAAAGAAGATCATTTAAAGAAGAGGTACCATTTTTTAATCAATTAGTTTATTTATTTCTTCACACACATCCATACAATAATAATTAAATATGGTGAAATAATAAATCTAGTAACCTATATTTACATCAATGTTATTATGTAAATATAATAACATAAATTCATCTCCACCTCAATAAAATTGGAAAAGAAATATTTTTCATGTGTACGATGAACTACCACCTTGTGAAGATATTTAAATTATTTTCCATCACTGTCACTCTATAATAAATTTAATTATTGTAATAATGTTTATATTTTAAATTATTAAAATATGTTCCAATTTTAAAAGTTAATATATAATTTACTATAAAACCATTCCATGAATGAAAAATTGATCACATCATTCATGCAAAAATTTGAACCGTCATCTCCACTATGTGAGGTGATTATTTTTTCTTCACTATATCACATAGATGATATATATATGAGTATATTTAAAATATTAATATGTTATTAATAATAATATTATTATTCTTTCAAGAAACATTAATACTTAACTTTTTACCATAATAATTATTGTATATTTAAATGCTACTCATGCGTACGTACAACTTATTATCTCCATGATTGTACCATAGTACATTTCTCATATCTATATTTAATATAATGATATATAATTATGATTTATTTATAAATTTTATTATTATTTCGGGAATATTATTTTCTAGTTGATAGGATAATGACCAATTTAAGCACTATAAGCCATAAAAATCAATTTAGTACTCAAGTACAGAATATTCATCAAAATGTTTGATGTGAAATTAAATTATAAAATAAATTTTATAACATTGAAATAAGTGATATAAATAGAAAAATAAACATTAAAATTTTTATCAATAAACAAAATTATTATCATATTTTTAATATATAAGAATATGTATATTTTACATGATGAATCAGATTCATGGTAATGTACAATCATCTCCATATCATTTCATTGAGACATATTTTGATTTTATTCACCAAATATTGTTTATGATGTATATATATATAGACCCTTAGTCCTATAATATCATTAATTTATTAATTATCATGTTAATTAATGTTTTTAATGGTTATTTTTCTTGGAGATTAAGATTTAAATGTTCAATGTTTTATGAGACAATTTGAATTTTTAATGATTTAATGGTTTAATATTTTACTTATATGTCAATATTATTGATAGGATTTCACATATATGGATATAAAATAACATTAAAGACCATTTTATTTGTATTATTAATTTTATTATTTTTTTAAAATGAAATATTTTTACATGTATTATATAAAGACAATTGAAAAAGAAAAAAAGGAATGTTCAATTAATAAAATACACGGTGACAATGTCTTATTCCGCTACCATGGAAATTATTTTATTTTTTTATTATTTTGAATTATTTAAATTTATTTTAAATAGAAAAAATTATATACCTTTTGGGTATTTTGGAAAAGAAAATATTTTTTTCAAAAATAGAGTTTTATTTTGTGTTGAATATAGTCTTTTGAAATAAAATGGTATTTTACTTTGTAAAATTTAAATCCAAACAATATTAAAATATATTTTAAAATGATGAAATTTTTTATTACAAATTATTTAGTATGTAAATTTTAAATAATGGGTGTTCCCAGATTGCACCAGGTGAGACCATTATATTTTAGAAGATGTTTCTGCCTAGATAGTGCTCTAATGAATTGGGTATTATAGAGAGAGATACCAACTATATTGTTATTCCATTTATAAGGGTTGTGTAAGGGTTATATGTGATTATATTCCATGTTACATAAATTATTTTTCTATGATTTCTAATGATATTTGATGGGAATAATTTATTCTCAAAAGGAAAAATAAATTCTCTTTTTAATGTGATTATATTTTTACATCAAGGGTAAACATTTATTTTTATAAGGATTGTTAATTTAATTTTTTTTCTTATATTTAACTGATTAAAATTTTCCTTTCATTTGTCTATCGATTTTTGTGATTTTTTCCCATCCCAAGATTTAAAATGATTTTCATAGTGTATAAGTGTGGGTAAGTGAAATTATGAAGAGAAGAAGAATGTGTAAAAAGATTTTTTAGGAAATATATTGCATGCCTTAAATTAAATGAATATTATTATAGATGAAGTTGATACAATTTAGGTATTATCCACTTTGTACGAATGTGGGATGTTATGTATAAAATATGAACTAGTTCTCTAAAAAATAATCCTAAAAGGATTCTCAATGTGAAAGAAGGTAAATTATTCAATAATACTAAATATTATTTAATTATTAAAGCCAGATTCTTATAGGGTAAATATATACACTACATCAATATAAATGAGTGGTGAATATAGAATATGTCTCATAGAAATGAAAGTGAGACTAAAAATACCATTACCATGAGTCCAACTTGTCACATGTGTATTCATATTCCTGAATAATAAACATATGTTAGTTATATATTTGTTTAAAAAAATTTAAATTTTATAATTAAATTTATTTCACCTATTAATATTTTATATACAATTACTTAATATGTTATGTTTATGTCACATGTTATGACCATATTCGATTTCTGTGTCAAAAACAACTATGGTGGATAGACTATAGTCAATAGGATTATTTAATTAAACATCCTAAGAATAATAATCATGATATATTTATGAAACATACATATATAAATTATACTTTTAAAACAAATCATGAAAAATGGTTATGAATAATGATATAATTTTATGTTCATGAAGAAGAAAGGATGTACGTACATAAGACTAATATTTTGATTTATCAATTATAATTGTAGATTGGAGGAAAGTAACAATTATAATCCAATAATGATAATTAAATCTCATATTCCATATTATTTACAAATATTAACTTTTATATAGATTTATTGTTATTCAAATAGAATCTCATCACTTAGAGGATACAATAGTCTACATATACATGAATTTTGTTATTACCTTTTTTGTGTTTGAAAGGGTAATAAATAAAATGATATATCAAATTGAAAAAAAAAAAATAATTTCAGGAATATTATAATTATTTCATTAATATCATTTATATTACGTTTATATTTATTTGTATTAATAAAAATTATTTTGTGATAGGAAATGAATTAAATCATACATAGAGGCGGTTGGTTGTATCTACACATGAATTGTGTGTCTGTTTTCTTTTAATAAGATAGGGTGAACAGTAAATGATATGTATTTATAATATAATTCCATTATCATATATATTTTACACAAATTAATTTTCCTATTAAACCCGTCTTTAATAAATTATAAGGTACATGTGAATAAATCACATCGCTTTTAGGAGGAGGTATTCTATATGTCCAAAAAATGGTGATATCGTATTACCACATAATAGAAATCATTAAGTAATGTGTTATATAATAAGTCATTAAATATAAATAAATTATAAATATGATATATATCATATATAAACCACAAATCCAGCATTATTCCCATATTCAAAAGGTGGTAATGGAAGAATGAACGGCATTGGTCCATGAGGTGATAGTCCACTGTGCACACAAACAATGATTGCATATCCAATTTTATAGAAGTGTGTGAAATTGTATTCCATTCTAATAATATTATAACCTATCAGTATGTTGGGGATATACAGTTTATTTTATATGAAATATATAAAAATAATTTAATTATTTTAGAAATAAATAAATCAAAAGGTCTTGTTGAATATCATTGATCCTTATTTGGGTAACTCTTTTTGATTTTCATCAATAGACATATTGGTTCAATTATTAACAAATTTAGGCTTATTTGAAGAGAATTTTTATTTTTAGATATTTTATGGTAAGATTTTGAAAGAGAAAATTGGTTTTATATGTCTGGATAAGTGGGGGGTTTTGAGAGTTCCTTTTTATGGTGGAGGAGGTGTGGAAATATTGTAAATATAAAAAGATAAACACTATTGGATGTATTACCATAAGTATAAATCATAAAAAATGAAAATAGTTTTATAAAAGATAACATATAGATGATATATGGACATATAATTTGTTTTTTACCTGTTTTTAGGTAATGATTCTCTATTGGTTAATGTTTATCCCATGGTTAAACAAGTTTTACTCTTAATCATTTAAAATAATTTTGCCGGCATTCACTATTATTTTTTTGTAAAAACCTAAGATAAAATTTCAAGAAATTATAAATTATTATGATTTGAAATAAGGAATCCATTTTACCAAATTGAAATAACATATTTGGAAAAAAATTAATTTAAAATTAATCATGTAAATTTAATGAGGAAACAAATTGGTTGGAAGAATGTGTTCAAAATTTCACTATGTATTAATATCTAAAGAAAATATAAAAATTATTTAAATGCCCAAAATTTTATAAATAAATATATAATTTTCAAAATATAATTTAAAAAATAATTATTTTATAATTTGACCTTATAAATTACTTAGATTAAAAATTGTTTTTCTATAAACATTCTTTATTTTTCACTACTCATCCATAAATGAAACATCACAGAAAATTAAAAAAAATCATTATTAGATAATTTTTTAATTTATGATTTCAAAAGTGAAATTTATTTTTCATATAAATTTTATAAAATTTTGAAAATTTAGTTTTTGTATAGGTGAGCCATTAACAGGGGCGAAAATTCTTTAAAAAAATATATTTTTGTACGTAAAATTGGATTTATTCTTATCTTATGCCTATTAAATATATTTGATGACTTTTAAAAATATTTTATTAGATATAATATATATAGATATAATTAATATTTTTTAGATAATCCAAATTCTTTTTCAATCATAAAAATAGTTTTTTAGAAAAATATTTCCTTTATATTTAATCGGTTTCTATATAATTTCAAATTAATTGTTCTCCAAAGAATACATTAAAATTTTATTTAATAATTTTCATAAATTTAATTATAACATCTAGTTAATAACAATTATTTTAAATAGAAAAATTAATTGTATATTTTTTTATGGAAAAACTCAATCGTGCATGTAATAAGAAATATTGATGGCACTCAGTAACATCCATGAACCGGGAGCTATGAAACTGCTGCCTCGTGACAGATTTCTACATATCCTCATGTGAGCCTCCCCATATGGTAGTGGCTTTAAATTATTAGTGAGGGTTTAAAATTCATGTGGGGATACTATACCCTTTTTACTAGATTAATAAACTGTCTAAAATAAATATAATAGTTGAAACGAAATATAATAATTAATGAATGTGCATAAATAACTTTTTCAAAAAACTAGGTTCAAACCAATATGGAAAACAAATATGGTAGGTCATTCTACAATACCATGTGAAAAAAACAAAAAATTATAAAATATTGTAATCTCCAACGTGGCCATGACTACAATTTCATAACCTCATTAATTCATGTCAATTCCCAACTCAACTCCCTAGCACATGACCCTTTCCCTTAACCTAACCTTCATTCCTGAAGTTTGCATGGGATCCCAATAGAGGCCCAAGAATGATGTATGCATGAATCAATGAGCCACCACCAATGGTGTTTATAAAATATACGATCCAAAGAGATATTTCATGAATATATAGATCAAATGAAAAGTATTAAATAGATTACCAGTAAATAAAATATTTTTTGGGCCATGGGTCAACAATTTTTACAAAACAATTCTTAACCATAGATCCATATTCATTATCTATAACATCATTGTTACATAGTTCATAAATGACTTGTAATTCATGGGTTAATAATTTAAATCTTTCACACAACATTTCCTAGAATTTATCATTTTTCATAAGGGAATAATTCACGTCCCTATATCACAAGGGATAACACATAAAAACAAACACATTATCCTCACATCGAAGACTATGTCCGAGTGGTATAAAACAGTTAAGGGAATATATCTTTGTCCCCTTCTGAAACCATTGAATTCTCATTACAGTTAGAGCATTAGCCTTTCGTGACCCGTGGCATGAGCCTCAATCTTATATCCCACACATCATTCCATGGGTATAGGATTATTCATCCATTTATAATAGAAAATTATATCACAACCGAATAGAGAAAATACATATAATTATCATAATCTTGAACAATCAATGTGGAAATTAATATTAGTAAAAAACCCATCGACATGTTTTCCATTTAGATTACTTAACCAATTTATCTGAATTCCCAATTCCTGTTATTTGAAAACTATGTATATTCTATAATTCCATTTTCAAATACCATTTAACATATTTAATATATTCACCACATTTTATAAACTAACCCCCTATGGAATTTCTATGATAATAAATAATCTACAATTCAGTGTCTTAATTAACACAATTAAATAATTTCAACGCCTTTCAAAATAACACATAAAGTCATTAAAAATTATAGAAACATTTCCCATATTTTATTTTCACTTATATTAAACACAAAAACATACTTAACAAGGGACTTAAATTATCAAAAAAACATACATTCACTAAGGTAATTAGTTTCTAGGTCTGTTAATATTTTCAACACCTGATGGGTGTCCCTAAATAGGTAAAATCATACTTGATGCATCCCATAGGGAACTTGAGGGTTTATATTCACCATTTTGACAGCTTTTTTCCCAATACTCACCTATGGTATCAAGAGAAAAACTATATATAACCAAAGAGAAAACCAACATGAAAAAATATACAATTAAAATATGGTACATGTTTTACCCACCACCTAAAATGAATATGATAGCTAACACACCATTAATCCTAGACATAGATCCCGATTCAACAACCATTAGATTTTTAAAACTATAACTCCATAGAAAAATAGGGTTTTAGTTATTCATATGGAGATAATAGAATAATGAATACAAAAAACCAAAAAGGGAAGCAAGATAAAGATAAGACTCACCATGAGCTTTAATCTAGAAAAGAATGCTCTCCAAATACCATAGGTCCAAAGTAGAATCAACACTCAGATGGTTGAGTCTATAGGGTTTTCCTTAAGGTATTTAGTTGGTGAAATGTTGAATAATACTTAGTTAAAAATAAAAAAATTGAGTGGGAATTTATTTTTGATTTTTTTAACATTACAGGCATGCACAATTTAGCCACATGGTTTAATAAATTGTGTGAAAACCAAGAGTGAGTCACTAATAAAGGGATATTGTGTTTCATGTTTACCTAGGGAGGTTTTATAGTTTTGGATCCCATGTTCCATCTATGTGATATTCTGTGGTCTCAAGTCACATGGTCTATCCCTCCCCTCAACTAGTTTTCTATAAAAGTTTGCAAACAATGTAGCCTACCCATAAAAATCATTTATTCCTTCCCCTTCATGTGTTGAACATCCGTAACACCCCTGATACCCATCTACACCCAATAAATATTACAATTCCCTAAAAAAATTGAATACAAGATTATAAAAAAAACATACATCTATAATGACCAGGATCTTACAAACTCCCCACCTTATAACAGATCAACCTCGATCATCTCTTCATGAGCGTTGTTTAGTTTTTTAAGAAAAGAGAGTAGGATATTGGCCCCATATATATGATTATCACTCTAAAATTTATATCTAAACACTTCCATGATTCCAAATAATGTGAAAAAATGAAAAACCTAGCACCGAAAAACCTTCTTGTTACAATTGAAAATACAAACTTGAAGTTTCTCAAAGGACGCACCATCCTTAATATCAAAATCATCGAAATTTATCATATGAGATGGATCAAGGTGATTATTTAAGAGATAAAGGACCTAAAAAAATTCATTCCATGATTCCACTATGGAAGAGCCTACTAGTTAGTAATGTATCCAATCCTATCCACGATCTCAAATGACCCCACATACCTGGGTACTCATACACCCTATTTCTAAATTCGATAATGAATAAACCATGGAAACACTTGAAGAAACACGCTATCACCAACCATAATCTCAAGAGTTCCATGACGTCAATCTACATTTGAATTATACCTGAAATGATACTTTTCCATGATCTTCTAAATCAATCAAACAATTTCTAATGTATCATGTATGAGACTTGGTTCTGATAGATTATAATCACTGATTCTATCCAACCCAATAGGTATCTACAACATCTCTCACACAGGTTTTGAAATGGTGTCATATAAATTGAAGCCTAATGTTTTTTGGTAAACTCAATAAGTGATAAATTATGTTCCCATATACCTCTGAAATCCATGACATATGTTTTTAACATTTCCTCTAACACCTGAATCAAATGCTCTGACTGACCATACATCTGTGGTTGTATAGACGTAATGATAAACACTTAGGTACTGATTTCTTTATATTACCCCTTCAAGAATCATGATGTGAAATAAGGATCCTAATCCGAAACTATGGTTCTCAACACAGTATAGAATCTTACTATGTATCAATCATACAACTCAACCAACTCATCAACTGTGTACTTGTAATGGATCAACAATAAATGATCCACATTTGATATCCTATCCATAAATACCCAAACAATATAATTCATTCATGTAATCATGGGAATACCTACTACAATTTCCATCATTATGTAATTCCACATACACTCAAAGAAAGGAAATCACTCTAACAAACCACTAGGGCACTGATTCTTAACCATCACCTATTGATAGGTAAGGTATCATTCAACAAAAACCCCAAACCACTTTCTTCACACCCAACCACCAATACCGACTATGAATATAACAACTAATCATAGTAAAATTGGGATTCACATCCAACAATGTTGCATGGAACTCATGTATCAGTTATTCCCACATACACACTTGAACAAACACACAACCAAAAAAACTAATAAATCACATCATCACTTATTTTCCAACAAGAAGGAGACTCCACAACATTATGAAATTATTTTGTAACCAAACACTCAAGGTCCTCTAGATGAATTTCATTCACCCAAATCAAAATCATAGAGTGGGCTAATAAATATGTAAGGCTCATTTCCCATGAATATTATATAAATCTAGGTACATCTCTGAAAACAAGTATGTTATTCTCCACTCAGAGCTAGATTCAGGAACACTATATTCTGAGTCTTCCATCTTAGAGCATCTGAAAAACTATTCTGTTTTCTAAATGTGTAAACCATATTGAAATCAATGGATTTTAAGTACTCATCTGACCTTCACTGTAAATTATTCAAATCTCATTAAGAGAATATTTTCTTAATACTTTTATGATCGGTAAACACAATGAACTGATATCCCAAAAAAAATTCTTCCAACACATTATGTCATAAACCACAAAGGCCAAATCAAGATCATGACTAGGGTAATTCCACTCATGAGGACTCAAATTTCTAGACCCATATACAAAACACTCTTCATCCTACATCAAAAAAATCCAATTTCCAACTCTTTTCATGTCATATAACAAGGATCACCTCTGACCAGGTATAGTTAAAATCAGAATTGGTGTGATAGTCAACATCTTTTTCAACACTTCAAATTCATTCTCTCATTCCTCAGATCTCTGAAATGAAACTCCCTTCTTGAATAATCCGTAGAGTAGAGCTACCCAAAAGGAAAAATCTGTAATGAACCTTCATTAATAACTATAGAATCCTTGAAACATGGAACATCAAAAATATACTTTGGATATGGACATGACACTACAACCTTTACATTTATTATATCCACCAACCAACCTGACACAAAAATTTTGTGTCCCATGAAATTCTATTTATCAGTCCATAAAAAACATTTTATTTCTCATCATACAATGTATGATATCATAGTGTAATTTTTACGGTGTTAAGTAACTAGGATTGATCATAAGAGTTCTTGATTACAACATGATGGAATAAAAAAACGCAACCAAAAACTTGTAACACCCCCGAGATTTTATGAGATATATTCTTTTTAATTTTTCTATTATACATCAAGATTAGTTTGTACTATACGAAACACTATATTATCTTGCAGTATACGAAGCACTATTCTTGGTAATTGTTACACACAATTTCATGTTTGTTTTGTAGAAATTATTCTACACAACATTAAGTATAGATTTTATTTAATGCTTAAATGTAATATGTTTTGATTATGTTATAAGAAACACCAAACGGAGATTTCACTACACGTAGCCCTGACTTGGCTTGCATAACACACAATCAAGACCTTCTTCGATAGCGTGTGTAGTACGAAATACCGAGTTTCACTAAACGAGATATTATTATAATATTACTATGAACTAGCCTTTATGAATAGTAATACCCAAATTTTGGAATTTTATAAATTTTATCTTTCAAAATGGACTTTATTTTTGGATTCTAAATATAGAAATTAGCTTCGGGTGAATTTTTGGTATTTTTTTGAAAACTTTCAATTTTTGATGAATAGTGAAAACACTAGGTTACTATTTAAAACCCGACTTTTTATTTAAATAATTATTTATTTTATTTAAATTTATTTTAGGACATAATTGATATATAAAACCAATATAAGTTCAATGTAATTCATTGGAGTCATTTTATAATAATTTTAGATATATAAAAATTTTATTGAACTTTTCAATGTCTTTTACCCAGCTCCTAGGAGAATTTGGAAATTCACATTAAACTTAATTTTACTGCTTCTGTGAGTGGAATATCGAAAGTACGAGAGACACGGTTAATATCAAGGACTAAAATTTGGTTCAATGAGATGAAAATAATTTTTGGTGAATAGTAACTTTTTACTTTTATTTACCACGGTTAAAAGTAAATAGGGTAATTAAGGGAAAATGATATTATTATTACCCTAAAACATGTCCTAATTCTATTGGATAAGTATAATTCGACCAAAAATAACCTTAGGAATAAAATATTACCATTTAGTCCCACTTGGATTAGATTAGGATATTTAATATTATTTTATTTAAAGAATAGTTAAAATAGTTAAAATCAAAGTTTAATAACTAAACAAATTTTAATATAGGGTTATACATAATATAAATTCGACTATAAATATTCATTAGAAAGATAAAAATATTTCCTAAATAATGGTATTTTATTTATAATGTTTAGACATTAAATAATGTAATTTATTTATGACACAATGATGATGTAGTAATTACCTTATTAATGAAATATTAACATAATTGATGTTATAAATACTCAAATAAATGTAATTTGAGACTTTTTATGAATTACACTAATTTTATAGGTTAATATGACAATTTATTATTGATTTAATTAACATTTTTCTAACTAATCATTCTGTTATTATTTTCACAAAAATCAATTGCCAAATAGTGTCAAAATTGACATAAAATAGTTTTTAAAACAAATATTATATAATTAATTTCTATTTTATTACTAAAAATCTAAGGTTCGGAAAAATTACTTAGATAAAGTTATTTATATTAATAATAAACAACTTGGGGTTCTTTTGTCTTGTTATAGTAAGTTTATTAACCTTATAGTGTAAGAAAACAAGAAGACACGGTAAAAGTAAAATTATTTAACATAAAGATAAATCTAAATTATAAGGTTAAAATAGAAACCTAAACTTGTCTAAATTCTATTGGATGAGGGTATTTCTACACATCCCCACCTTATCTTCAAAATAAATCAATTTTGAGCTATTAAAACCCGAATATGACTTTATTATAAAATAATATTTTAAGCTTTTCCAAAGGTTCCCATCTCCTCCCTTATAAAAAGGGAACTCCTTCCCTCTTCTCTTCACACCATTTTCATCATTGAAGCTCGGCCAACCCCTGCCCATTTCACTTCTCCAATTCCCTAGGAACATTCTGTAGCTTCTGGTCTTCTCAAAAGACCAACTCTTCTTTCTTAAGAGAAGGCCTAAATGAGGTGCGTCGAAGAAGATGTAATCTCTTCTTTCGATTCTCTCAAGTTTCATTCTTCTTCAACTTCTTCTTATTTTGTTTTTTCATTATAAAGTAATAACATTAGTATCACAAATATACTGATATGTTATTATGAATATTAAACAACCCTATTTCACCTTCTATCCATCCTATTGAAAATGAAATCATCGCGCGTGTGTACGTACGGAATACCGTCACCACACCGTGGGGTAATCTGTTTTCCAGCACCACCTTACTTGGATAGGTATAATGGTGTATAGAATAACTATATATGATTATTGTAAAGTGATATTGATTCTGAAATATTATACATACATTTCAATACAATTCCATGATCATGGGAATGATATCATCGCTCGTGCGTACGTACCGACTACCGTCTCCACGATGCGATGAGACTCATTCTCCATGTTAACCATTCATGAATGATTATAAATTATATATAATTAATAATAATTAAATAAATGACATAATAATTATACTGTATTTATGTATATATATATATATGTATTTCATCTACTTAATTCCATTCAATTCAATAAGGAATTGAAAACAGCGTTCATGCATACGTATGACCTACCGTCTCTATGAACGGTGTATTTCATTCCATTTATCAATCTATAATATATATATGTATATTCTGAATATATATTATATATAAATCATGTTTTACATTATGTAATTAAGTAAATCATGATATAAGTAATAATATCAAGAACAACCAGTTTAAACACGTACAATAAATGAAACGATTTTACCCAAATCGCTGCTTGTACATCAAATTTACAAAATAACGGGTAATATAAAGTCATAAGTAAACCAAATATGATATCATAACAATGAATATGATTTTTTAATAAGTCAATGACATTATTTAAATCATTATACATGAGTTTCGGATACATACGAAGCATATCAGACATAAGGTATGGGATAATTATTCCAATCTCATTCTTATCTGAGATTGTTTATTCGTAAGTATTTACTGGGGTTATGTTTATTATCCATGTCCATATGTTTTCAAAATATTTTCATAAAATGTTTAATTTTCATACATGTAGTTTTAAATTCATTATTACCCTTTTTTTTACTTTTACCACACCATATGGAAGAAATATTTCTTTTTTTTACCATACGAGGTACCTTTTGACTTTTCCGACAAAAGTACGAGAAGAATGTTATTTTTAACTTATACGGTGTCAACGGATTTTTATGATTTCATAACGCCTCATTTTCAGGAAGCTTACTCTATAAGATTTTATGACTATTTTCAACAAAATACTTTTCTTTAAAATTTTCAAGGAATTTTGTGAAAAGAAAATGATTTTGAAGAAGAAAGGATATTTTACTCTAGAATTCATTTCAAGTGTTTTATCAAAACCATTTTCCATATAAGATGACATTATTTCATATGTGTATGTTTCAAGTATAATGTCTCTGTAATTTACATTGTTTCACTTTTATTATAATGAAATATCTGTTTGTTTTATATGGATAATGTGATGATGGGACGATGTTTATGAAACCCATTTTATTTTTTGGGTTATGATGAATGTTTTAAGTTTATTTTTTGGCACAAGTAAGAATGATTTCATTATGAGATGGGGGGGACCTATATCACCCTCCAATGCATTGGGTAATGATTTATATCTCATGATATATACATGACTGGAATGGTATGCTAATTTGGTTCAGTGTTACAGGACTGGAACGAGGAGTGAACTCGATTCAGAGTGGTACTTTTTCCACTAAGATGGTCTTGGAAGCAATGTCTTGGCTACTATGGAAATCATAACATGTTCTTAATGGATGCCACAATTACATGTTTTATTACCATGATAGTTTATCATGACTAATGTTCCTTTATGATCTATGCCTTGTGTACTTCCAAGATTTATGTCGTTGCTCATGATTTTGATGTTTAGATTTTATGTTCATGTTTTTTCAAATGTTTATGAATTGTTTTATGTTCTCTATGCTTGCCCTTACTAAGAATTTGAGCTCACCTTTATATGTTTTCTTTTCCCTAGGATTTAAAGAAAGGTTTTAGGTAAGAAAACAAAAGGGGAAGATCTTTATGGAAGATGTTGAAGATCTTTCACCACGATTAGAAGATTATTTTTCCATGTTTCCAAAGCCACTAAACTATTACGGTCCTTGTGTGTCTATTTTCGTTATGTATTAAGTATTCCGAAAAAGTAATTTAATTTCCATTTACATCATGATTTGGGTCTCTACAGTTGGTATTAGAGTCAAAGGAGGTAGGAATGAATCTGATCCTTGGGAACTCTCACATTTGGGCGTTGGATGAAACATGGATCTCCACCCAAGGGATTCATGAGGAAATGGCTGCCACTGGGGATGGTGGTGTGTCCCGCCCAGGGGGTGTAGCCGCGCATGGAGTGCCCTTATAGGTATCAATTATATTCTAATGGAAGTAATTCTAAAATGTTACAGTTGGTATCAGAGGAAAGGTTTATTTAACCTTTGGAAACTAGGATGCGAAAACTTTAGTGAGATCACTAGAGATATTTCTAAGGTATGTCTACGGATGTCCCTAAGGTTTAGTACAAGTATAGTTTATAGTCCTATAAGTATGGTAAAGATCTTAGAATTTAACCTAAGATGGTAGATATTGAAGTTAATCCCCCTTGATTATTATTTTGGCCTCTCACACTATTCTTTTTGGGTTTTAGAAAATGGCTGGAAATAGGAAGACTCGTGATAATGGAGTATATGATGGGAAATGGAATGATATTCTTTATGAGCAACCAAATGAAATTAGATCTGGAAGTCCAAACATCGTTATTATTCCTAATCAGCAATCTCATAATATGATCAATAATCTCAACTCTGGTAAGTATCCCGACTCAGCTAATAAGAGAAAGATGCAGTTTCATGATGATTATAGAGGAAAGAAAGTTCAATTCCCCTCATTTAATCATGTGGGAAGAGGCATAAAGGAGCATGTTTCAAAGTAACTGGAAGATGATTTGGGTGTGGAAAATAAGGACACAAATCCAATAAGTGCAAAGGAAAAGGTTCAATTAACACCATGGAGAAGGATAATGGTATTGCTATGACATCAACAATGATTAGATGTTTTAAATGTGGAATGTATGGGAATTATGAAAACCAATGACCTAAGAGAAAATCTCATGAAGAGAATAATCATGGTCATATGGGTAGTATTTATGTGGATGATGATGAGGAGACTACAAATGATATATGAGATGAAAGAAGTGTTGAAGCTCAGTCAGTTGTTTAAAAAGTTAGTGGAATTATTGTATGTTTATCAAGAGTTATGTTGTATAGTTAATGGTACTATGGAATAAAGAATCATCTAAGGATTGTTACACTATTGTTTTTCCTAAAGTATTTGAAAGTATATGTTGAATGGTACCAGTAACTATGAAAGGTTATTCAGATATTTTTGGAAGGAAGACGATATGCGGATAAGGAGAAAATAATATGTTTGATAGTATTCATGGGCTCATGATTGATATAAGGACTAAGTGATATCATGGTTTGAGTATATAGAATTTTTGGGATTTTGGTATGTGTAAATAGTTAACTTTTAACTGCATCCATGTTTTCACTAAGGATGAATGTGTATTCATTTTTCAAGAGAATACATTTTTATAAAATTCACATGTTTGAAATGTGACCAACAAGATATATCGTATGATAAATGATGGTATTCACAATCTTGTTATGTGACCTTTCTAGTAATCATTTTCTTTATACTATAAGATTGGATAAAAGTATTTTCGATAAGCTTAAAGGTTTGAATGGATTAATTTGGACATCATATAGAATTTTTTAAGGCTAGAACATTTTCGATATTATTTATTGAATGTTATAATAATGTAGTTTTAGAAAAAGGACAACCTGCATGATGGGCGACAACTCATCGCGTCGGACAAGGCTGTGGGAATTGAACCCACAACCAAAGTGTGACATGCCTTTATTGCATACCACTTGCCTACAGGAAGTCCCTGGTTAGTAGAAACTAGTTTTATTTTATTAAGCGGTATGATAGATGAAGTATAAGTCCATTGTTGGAATCATATACGATTAATCTCACTATAGATGGACTTATGTATATTTAATAACTCATGCTAACCATTTTGTGATAAAAATAGATGGGATGACTTATCGTTCTATTGCAAGATCTGCTAACACTTCATGAATGAAAAATTAAGCTTCATTTCTTTAAATAGATATGAAGTGAAAATTGTTCATGGAATGACCAACAATGATATTACACTAGAATCAAGTAAGTATTTTTGTTTATGTAAAAGTTCATAAACGTTAGGTAAATGTTCTTGGAAACCAAAAATGTTGTTCTAGTAATCTCATACCTGATGAATAAGATGGTACCTTAGATCATCACAAATTTATGGCTTCGTGATTATTGGATTTTTCATAGCCATGTTCTCTACCACACTCCATCAGAACTTGATTGTAATATTTCTCTTCCATATCCATATTTTCACCTATGTTTTCCTATGTAGAAACCCAGTGATTAGTTAATTTGGGTAACCGTTATGTTTCATACTTTATTTTTTAAAGTTATGTTTTGGTATACCATTTTACGATGTGGGTTTCAATTAAATACACTTTCAAGTAGAAAACCATTTATAACCCTGACAAACTTCGAGGGCGAAATTAATTTTAAGGGGGGTAGAATGTAACACCCCGAGATTTTATGAGATATATTCTTTTTAATTTTTCTATTGTACACTAAGATTAGTTTGTACTATACGCACCACTGTATTAGCTTGCAGTATACGAAACACTATTCTTTGCAAGTGTTACACAAAATTTCAAGTTTGTTTTGTAGAAATTATTCTACGTAACATTAAGTATAGATTTTGATTAATGCATAAATGAAATAAGTTTTGATTATGTTACACGCAACACCCAATGTAGATTTCACTACACACACCCCTGACTTGTCTTGCATAACACCCAATCAAGACCTTCTTTGATAGCGTGTGTAGTATGCAATACCGACTTTCACTAAACGAGATATTATTATAATATTATTATAAACTAGCCATTATGAATAGAAATACCAACTTTTTGGAATTTTATAAATTTTATCATTCAAAATGGACTTCATTTTTGGATTCGGAATATCAAAATTATCCTAGATTTAATTTTTGGTATTTTTCTGAAAACATTCAATTTTTTATGAATAGTGAAAACACTGGGATACTATTTAAAAACCAAATTTTTATTTAAATAATTATTTATTTTATTTAAATTTATTTTAGGTAAAAATTGATAAATAATACCCATATAAGTTCAATGTAATTCATTGGAGTCATTTTATAATAATTTTAGACATATATAAATTTTATTGAACTTTTCACCGTCTTTTACCCACCTCCAAGGATAATTTGGAAATTCCCATAAAACTTAATTTTACCGCTTCTGTGATTAGAATTTCGAAAATCTGAGAGACACGGTTAATATCAAAGACAAAAATTTGGTTCAATGAGATGAAAATATTTTTTGTGAATAGTAACTTTTTACTTTTATTTTCCACGGTTAAAAGTAAATAGGGTAATTAAGTGAAAAACTGATATTATTATTACCCTAAAACATGTCCTAATTCCATTGGATAAGTGTAATTCGACCAATAACAACCTTAGGAATAAAATATGACCATTTAGGCCCACTTGGATTATATTAGGACATTTAATATTATTTTATTTAAAGAATAGTTAAAATAGTTAAAATCAATGTTTAATAACTCAAACATTTTTAATATATGGTGATACATAAGATAAATTCTACTATAAATATTAATTAGAAAGATAACAATATTTCATATATAAGGGTAATTTATTTATAATTTTTAGACATTAAATAATGTAATTTATTTATGACACAATGATGATGTAGTAATTATCTTATTAATCAAATATTAACATAATTGATGTTATAAATACTCAAATAAATGAAATTTGAGACTTTTTATGAATTACAATAATTTTTTAGGTTAATATTACATGTTATTATTGATTTAATTAACTTTTTTATAATTAATAATTCTGTTATGATTTTCACAAAAAAAAACAATTACCAAATAGTGTCAAAATTGACATAAATAGTTTAAAAAATGTTATATTATTAATTGTTATTTTATTCATAAAAATCTAAGGTTTGGAAAAATGACTTAGATAAGGTTATATATATTAATAATAAACAACTTGGGGTTCGTTTTTCTTGTTATAGTATGTTTATTAACCTTATAGTGTAAGAAAACAAGAAGACACGGTAAAAGTAAAATTATTTAACATAAAGTTAAATCTAAATGTTAAGGTTAAAATAGAAACATAAACTTGTCTAAATTCTATTTTATGAGATTATTTCGACCCATACCTACCTTAGATTCGAAATAAATCAATTTGGAGCTATTAAAAATCGAATATGACTTTATTATAAAATAATATTTTAAGCTTTTCCAAAGGTGCCCCTCTCCTCACTTATAAAAAGGGCACCCCTTCCCTCTTCTCTTCACACCATTTTGATCCTTGAATTTCGGAAAAACCCTTCCCATTTACTTCTCCACTTCCCTAGAAACATTCTGGAGGTTCTGGTATTCTCAAAAGGCAAACTCTACTTCATTAAGAGAAGGCTTAAAGGAGGTGCGTCGAAGATGAGGTAATCTCTTCTTTCGATTCTCTCAAGATTCATTCTTCTTAAACGTCTTCATATTTAGTTTTTTCATTATAAAGTAATAACATAAGTATCACTCATATACTGATATGTTATTATGAATATGAAACAACCCTATTTCACCTTCTATCCTTCCTATGAAAAATGAAATCACCCCGCGTGCGTACGTACGGAATACCGTCTCCACGCCGTGGTGTAATCTGTTTTCCACCACCACTTTAATTGGATGGGTATAATGGTGTAGATAATAACTATATATGATTATTGTAAAGTGATATTTATTCTGAAATAGTATACATACACTCCAATACAATTCCACGATCATGGAAATGATATCATCGCTCGTGCGTACGTACGGACTATCGTCTCCACGACGCGATGAGATTCATTCTCCATGTTAACCATTTATGAATGATTATAAAGTATATAAAATAAATAAAAATGAAATATATTAAATTATAATGATACTTTATTTATGTATATATATATATATATATATATATATGTATTCTATCTACTTAATTCCATTCAATTCAATAAGGAAGCGAATACAGCATTCATGCGTACATACGGTCTACCGTCTCCATGAATGGTGTATTTCATTCCATTTATCGATCTATCATATATATATGTATATGCTGAATATATATTATATATAAATAATGTTTTATATTCTGTAATTAATTAAATCCCGATATAAGTAATAATATCAAGAAAAACAAGTCGAAACACGTACAATAAATGAAACAATTTTACCCAAATCACTGCTTATACATCGAATTTACCAAAGAATGGGTAATATAAAGTCATATGTAAACCATATATGATATCATAACAATGAATATGATTCTGTAATAAGTCTATGAAATTATTTAAATCATTATACAGGAGGTTTGGATACATACGAAGCATATCATACATAAGGTAAGGGATAATTATTCCAATCTCATTCTTATCTGAGATTGTTTATTCGTAAGTATTTACTGGGGTTATATTTATTATCCATGTCCATATGTTCTCAAAATGTTTTCATAAAATGTTTACATTTCATCCATGTATGTTTAAAGTCATTCTTACACTTTTTTTAACTTTTACCACATCGTATGGAAGAAATCTTTCTTTTGTTTACCATACGAGGTAATTTTTTACTTTTCCGACAAAAGTACGAGAAGAATGTTATTTTTAACTTATACGGCGTGAATGGATTTTTACGGTTTCATAATGCCTCATTTTCATGAAGCTTACTCTACAAGATTTTATTACTATTTTCAAAAAAATACTTTTGTTTTAAAATTTCATGGAATTTTGTGAAAAGAAAATGATTTTGAAGAAGAAAGGATATTTTCCTAAAGAATTCATTTCAAGTGTTTTATCAAAACCATTTTCCATCTAAGATGACATTATTTCATATGTGAATGTTTCAAGTATAATGTCTTTTTTGTTTACATGGTTTCACTTTTCTTATGATGAAATATCCATTTGTTTTATATGGATTATTTGATGATGGGACAATGTTTATGAAACCCATTTTATTTTTTTGGGTTATGATGAATGTTTTAAGTTTATTTTGTGGCACAAGTAAGAATGATTTAATTATGAGATGGGTGGGACCTATATCTCCCTCCAATTTATTGGGTAAAGATTTATATCTCATGAAATAGACATGGCTAGAACGGTAAGTTAATCTGGTTCAGTGTTACAGGACTGGAACGAGGAGTGAACTCGATTCAGAATGGGACTTTTTCCACTAAGATGGTCTTGGCAGCAATGACTTGGCTACTATAGGAATCATAACATGTGCTTAATGGATGCCACAATTAAATGTTTTATTACCATGCTATTTTATCATGACTAATGTTCCTTTATGATCTATGCCTTGTGTACTTCCAAGATTTATGTCATTGCTCATGATTTTGATGTTTATACTTTATGTTCAAGTTTTTTCAAATGTTTAAGAATTGTTTTATGTTCTATATGCTTACCCTTACTGAGCATTTGAGCTCACCCTTTATATGTTTTATTTTCGCCAGGATTTAATGAAAGGTTTTAGGTAGGAAAACAAAAGGGGAAGATCTTAATGGGAGTTGTTGAAGATCCTTTCACCATGATTAGAAGATTATTTACCCAAGTTTCCAAAGACACTAAACTATTAAGGTCCTTGTGTGTCTATTTTTGTTATGTACTAAGTATTTCGGAAAAGTAATGTAATGTCCATGTACCATAAGATTTGGGTCTCTACATTTTTTATCAGAGGAAAAGGAGGTAGGAATGAATCTGATCCTTGGGAACTCTCACATGTGAGCGTTGGACAAAGCATGGCTCTCCGCCCAAGGGCTTCATGAGGAAATGGTTGCCACTGAAGATGGTGGTGTGTCCCACCCAGGGGGTGTAGCCGCCCATGGAGTGCCTCGATGGGTATCAATTATAGTCCACTGGATGTAATTCCAGACCGTTACAAAACTGATCACGTTATGTGTTAAAATATTCTGTTCATTAAATCCATGACCACATCCAGTTCATTTATAAATTACAAAAAACATCAAAACTAACTCATAAAACCTATACCTACTCCTGAATGTTTTTCCCAACACATTAGAAGGTATCACACTACTTGATGGTATATTGATCTATAAATTATCTTGTAGAACACCTAAGCACCCCTCAGTTGATGAAATTGGTCATCAATTATAAGGAGTGGATATCAGTTCTTAATAATCATCTAATTCAACATTATATCATTACCACATAACCATAGGGATCTTTATACCTTTTAGAAAACAATATGGGATATCCCAAAGGAGATTTACTAAGATGGATGAACACATTTCACTCCAAATCATCCTACTAAACCTTAATTTCATTGACTGTATTCATAACCATATAATATCACAGAATAGAAATAGTTCATACCCCAAGCATCAAGTCAGTAATAAACTCAAAATCCCTCTCAGGTGCTAGCCCAGAGAAATCCTCAAGAAATACATCCAGAAATTACCCTTCCATAGTATGGAAGACTGGTTTCTCTTTTCCTCATTCATCAAAAAAAATTAATACCCTTTGGGAATTTTTCTACACTACTACTGATAAATTTTCCGTATGTGGATTTCATAGACATCCCACTCAACATTAATGACATAAGTATATTCATCGACTGACATAAATGTTACATGATGTTGGTAACAATCAATATGGAATATATACAAACCAACTAGTCCATTCCCAAAATCAGGTCAAAACATGATATCTCAAGGAAAAACAGGTTCCACAGATATTAATTTAATCCAACATCTAAAGAACAACTCATAAATTTTCAAATATTCTCATCTCTTACCCTCCAAATAAGTATCAATTGACATAACCCCACTGAAAAGTTTCATAGATAGGCCCAAGACAACGATGAGTTGTTCATAAATACAAGAATATGTCAAACCTGTGTCAAATAATACATTAGAAAGTGTTGAAGATACAATAATCTTAACTTGAATTGTAAGAGTTCTAGCATTTCGACCCCTAGGTGTAGACTACACTACATAAAAATGACATTCCTCCCTTCTATAGGTTCCAATATATGTACCATGAAACATACATAACTACTAATATAGATATTATCTTCCCATAGTTCTATGTCCACCACCCCTATAGGTACAACATATGGCGCTCTATCTACCTTCCTGATAGGGGGTGATCGACCACCATCCCTCACATGGAATCAACACATGTCCTCTAACTATGCCCAGTAGCTAAGAGTTCTTAGAGAACCTCTATATTTTTGGAAACATTACACATGACTAGGAATTTACTGGATGTCTGGGAAATTAACACTTTATGTTCCCTAACCTGCCACACTGGTATCAAAACAACCAATCACCACCAATAGAGACTATCCCTCTCTTCTAACTACCCTACCCACTTTTACCAAATTGGAAATTCACAAAATAATTCTTCTTACCCTCAGAATCTATACCACATTCCCATGTAGTTATCCCCATATGTCCTCCCCATGAATCTCCATTCAGGTTACCCTATGATATAACGGAATATTCTATAACATCTACAAACCTCTTCATATGGAATGTAATCACATATGACTAGATCTTGTTACTAATCCTATCACAAATACCTTTTCCTAGCCTCCTGATCACATTCCATCATTAGAATTGAGGTAAAATTTCAGTGAAGTGACTAGAATATTCCACCACTGGCTTAACCCCTAGAGTTAAACTCATAAACTCTATAAACTTATCCTTCCTCAAATTCCATCGGTTGAAATGTTCCAAAAACATTTCCAGAAAATACATTCATTCCAGTCCTTCATGATGCTCTATCTAAACCAAAATGTACTACCAACACTATTCCATGAAAAGAAACATTTAGGTTGCGAAATGGAATATATTCTTGGAAGGTGTATCCAGATTATAAAAAAATTATATATATAGATTCCATCCAGAACTCTACTTCTACTCACCCACCCTCTCAAATGAAGGTTGGAGAGTGTTATAGCTGAAACTCCCTGGTCAGATTGAACATAATTGATGAATCTTTACCTATGTATCATTCCATAATTTTCATAAAATGATAAAAAAATATCATTGAACGACTCTTCCTAATCATCTTAAGAAACTGTATTTTCTTTCTCAACTATTGGGGGATCATTCTCGACAATTTCATCTTATCATCTAACCAGTAAACATATTCATGGTGTAATTTTCTCTATGATACAAAACACAAGATTTAGAATATAATACATTAATATTCCACAAAATATAAAGTAGGTCTCACCATAATCCAAAATATATTTCCCATTCACAATCCAAACATCCTTATCATACATGAAAAACTACACTCAACTATCCCTACAGAGGAGCATGATTAACATAGAGGGAATAAGTCACTAGGTTACAAGCCTCTCTTTGTACACCATTTCAAAAATAGTCCAATATCACAATTGTTTTCAAAAACAATTTAATTCAAATAAAAACATTTTTAAGAACAAATTTTTATTTATTTATTTTCATTTTACTCCACTCTATACTCATTTATGTCACTTTATTAGACACCATTTTTTCACATTCACGAAATCAAATGCATCCTAGCCTTTATGCCCAACACACCCATCAGCGATGTCTGTACCTACCATGATCCATGTCACTAATATAAATAGGTTCCCATAATGTTTCCTGAATGATAATCCTCATGTCATTTTGGAAATTAGAATATATCATAATACCATCACATCACTTAATAAGTGAATCACCCAATGGTGAAACATCATTAGATATAACAAAACACTATAAGAACCACAAATACCACCCTAGGGGGTTTGTGTTTTCTATAATACATTGGATAGATACTCTCAAGAATGATCTCATTACCAATTACCAACACCATCATAACCTCTATTATACTATCCCCAAATAGTATTTTATAAGTAAAATACTCTGATAAAACATTGTATCATCCCAAACAAGGGAGAAACTGAACCGGGGCCCTGATCCAGGACGCCACATGATCTCAAGTTCTCCTACCTATATACTAAAGGGTAATGACTTAAAGAATGAGTCTTCAATTCACATGGGGAAACATTAACATCTTTACCAAAAAATACACATTAGAAAATAAATAGAATATAGAGAACATCCTAGAATAAAAAATGAACATGCATACATATCCATTTCCCAGAACTGCATACAAACCAAATCAAAAAGTAAATAGGTCAGGTTATTCTGCAGTACCAAGTGAACAAACCCCAAATTGAAGACAACAGAAGAACATGAAAAATGGTTTGGACTCCAAATTTGGATCCTCATCCATGCATTTCAATGCCCATCACAACTCCCTAATACAAGTCTTTTTCCCTTATCATTACCTGATAAGAATGAAGTCTTCTCGATTACACAATAGTGGCCCATGGTGGGTGTGAGTACAACTTAGTGGGCCTCCACCAATGATGTCTACAAAATATCTATTCTAAACAGATAGATCATGCAAGTATTTACTAAATTTCATGTATTAAATAAATATAAAGTAAATAAAATAAAGTTTGGGCCACTATTTAATAATCTTTAATTAAACATTCCTTACCATAGTTCCCAATTCAATATTGGGATCTTCATCGTTACATTGTTCATCAAATAAATTTAATTCACGGGTTAATTAATTACTTCATTCACAAACATGTTTATGGAATTTATCATTTTGCATAAGGGAATAAATCATGTCTCTATCTCACTAGGGATAAATCATTATAAACAATAAAATATACCTAATTAAAAGTCTCAATCAAGGATATATGCATCTTTTATGTGAATAAAGATGAATCCCCTTCACAAAACAATGCATTTTTTGTGGAGGTAAGAAATTATACCATCTCAATCTATGAGGGGAGAATTAGTCCATTATGCCACACATTAATCCATGTGCATGTGATTATTCATCCATTTAACACAAACTAAATATTAAACCATACAAAAACAAAATATATAATAATTATAATCCATAACAATCAACATAGAAATTAATATTTTTCCATAATCAATTAACACGTTTTACATTTACATGACATAGCCTATTTGGACCAATTCCCAATTCCCAAGCTTAGCTCACTATGAATATTCTATATTTCCCTTATAAATCCCTTTAAACATATCTCCCAATTCAATTTCCATAACAAATTTAACATATTCCCCACTTATAATGCACTATCACTCTTGGAAATTTATATTATAACTCATAATCAACATGTTATAATTTCAATTACCCAAATTGACCTATTTCTGTGACATTTTAAAAAACCCTTTATGTCATTACCAAATTTAGAAACATTACCCATCATCAATTTTCACTTCTATTATGCACATCCACCAACTCATCAAGGGGTCTAAATTGTCACACAATGAACTTTCACATACTTAATAAAATTTCGGGTCAAAAAATATTGGCTAACCACATGGGTTGACCTAAATAGTTCAGATCATCCTTGATGCATCACATAAGGACCATTAGGTTTTATATTAATAATTTTGACAAGAATTTTACCAAACCTCGCTAATGGGATTAAGATAACAGCAAGAGAAAATCATTAACAACACCGATATGCACAAATCAACAATGAAACTATGAGATATGTCTTATAGACCACATACCTATATCCCATTATCGAACACACCCTTAATCATAACATTGAATCCTTATTCAACAACTATTTTAAGGATAGACCTATATCTCAATGAAAAAATAGGTTTTTAGTGATTTTAATTGATAAAATATAAGAATAAATAAGATAAAACAAAATGAGAAGAAAGTGAGGAATTAGACTCAGCCAGAGATTTTATCTAAAACCACTGACACTACATAAAACATTGGTTTGATAGAGAATCACCTCTTCAAAGCATGGGTTACTAGGGTTTGTCCCAATGGTTGAATGTGGTGAAATGAAGGAGAATATTGAGTAAGAAAATAAAAAATTGAGGTTGATTTTTTTTTAATTTTCCCAAATTTATTGGGTTGTACATTTTACCTATAGGGTTTACAAAAATATGCACAAACCATGCCTGATTCACTTTCTATTGGAATTTTGGTTACGCTGTGATCTTTGGGTCGCAATGTTTGAATAATCATGCACCAGCTATGTGAGATGCCATTATCTCAAATTTCACGATATGAGCCTAGCATTGTAAAATTTTCCCTAATTGTTCATAAACCATGAAACATGCTAAGAAATCTCTTTCATTCCTTCTCTCCAATGTATTGAACCCTAGAAACACCCCTGATGCCCCACATACTCTATAGATACATTTTATTAGTCAAATAGAAAATATTAAAACCAAAATTTAAACAAATTCATACCACCATGAGGTTTGGGATCACACATACATGTTATTGTGTGTAATAATAGCCTAAATTGTTTCGAATTTACCACAATATAATATTAGTGTTTCATGTATATTATGATTAAACATCTATTTAATATAAAAAAACTCTAGAAACAAAGATAAATTTATTCTATAATTAAAATATTATAAAGTCTTTGAGTTTTCCATTCACCCCACCTTAAAAAAAATCCAACATCATAATTCAAACACAATCTCAGTAATTGATGGATTGATATTTGAAAATATTATTTTTGAAAATGCCAAATCATAAAAGGAGTAATAAAATATAATCATAATAAGGTAGAAGTGGATGTACATTTTCCACAAAACTAGGTTCCCAATTAGTATAACAATAGTGGGAAATGGAATCATGGACATGGATGTAAAATAAAACTATCAAGGAATGAAGGTGATTGATAGGGAAAAATGATCACAAGAGAGTGGGTGGTCTTGAAAAGGATAAAGACCAAGAGTGAATAATCCACATAATTTTATTAAATGGTCATTGACATCATAATAAATGAAGATAATAAAATTTTTTTCTGTTTCAATACCCTTTTTACTAAGGTTGATGAATTAATTAAATCTATAATAATAATATTATATATAATTACTTGATTCATTTATATTTTTCAAGAACAACCACATCCTTTAGTTATGCCTTTGAACTAATAATATTCCATTTTTAAAAATAGTATTATTATATGATGAAGTGTTACACTATTATCATAAAGCACTTCCAAAAATCGATATAAACCATTTCATATATTCTTAACATTTCAATGTGATTATAATCCAACCCATAGAAAATAAGGTCACTGAAACACAAAAAATGAATGTATTAATCTTTATTAAGTATCTCTTAATCAATTCACACAAATACTTTTAATTATTTCATTATGTATCTTCATGAGAAATTTTAATAACAAAAATTACCATAAATCCTTGTTTAAAACATGTATTATTCTTTATTCTTTACTAACATATTAGATTTTTTCATATTTCTTAAACCCAAATTGTTGCAGACTCCATCAAGTGTATCATATTCACTTCTAAAATAAAAAAATAATCATTACCAAGGTGATTAGTAATATTTTATTTAATTTATCCATATAAACTATATCTTTATCTAATAATAAATATGTCAACATTGGGAACATATTATGGGTTTTTTTCCCTTACTCAAATTTCGTCCAACATTTTCATATTTTAACCGAATAAATATTCATTCTCATCAATACCATTTAAAATGTACTCCAAACTAATTAATGAAATAGTATAATAGTACAATCCTTATATAGATATATATTTCAAGATTACCATAATAAGTACATCATTGATAAAATATTAATAATAATGTAATCCATAAATCTAAATAAAATAACATTAATTATTGAACTTCATTTGTATCAATAACATAATCTTGAATTTGATCCCTTAAATTCCTTGATTATTGGGTCATTTATTTATGTACTTTCCCTTTTCACTACAAATAATCCAATAAATAACAGATTTTTATTTTTCCCTCTTTTATATTTTTTCATTTTGACCATTTTATCTATATTTATAATGAGATTCCTATTCGTTAAATAATTTCCTAGAGTCATTCTATCCATAGTTATCACATGTGGGGTAATCATTCCTTGCCCTTAACCCTTTAGACATTTTTATTCTTCCATACATTTATTTTATTTTTTCCATTTAAATACTTAAGAGTTTTATAATTAATTCTATGTCTTGACATATAATAAATATTTTTCATCAAATGAATAATTAGTATTAGATAATAGTTTCTTTCAGAGACATGTATTACATCCTTCATATAAGTGGTCAACATTTCACTCTTTATTTTTCATGTATTCAGTAATGTATTTTGAAAAAAATATAAAGGCATCCTCAAACTCCTAAACAATATCATATTCATTTTTCATTAATCTAAAGAAAATTCTCTTTATATTAGTTACATTCTCGTAAGTGAAATATTTTTCAATGAATTCCCCATTAATATATTTCCATTCAATGGTTTCTATTTCCTCTTTAACCCTATTATTATTAATAAATTTCCACTATTGATCAACATAAATTTTCAGAAAACACACAGTATATGTATTCTTTTCATTTTCACATCATCCTATGTTCATAATGATATTCTCAGGGGACTAAATCCATTTATCTACCTCCATAGGATTAGCATTCCAACTAAATAATTGGGGCTTCTCTGGAAAGAATAATTATATTAAAATATAACATCTCTATGGGAAAGGATTCCCTATTTGACATTGGTTATTTTCTATAATATGATCATGCTTTCAAAATATAGGTAAAAGTTTCTCTGTTACAATAACAACCATATTGAATTCCTCTGTATGGAAGCCTCCACACTAGCCACAAGTATTGATAAAATTCATTCTTATAGAATCCATTTATAAAAAATGTAATATACTGGATTAGATCACATAATTGTAAAACATAATGTATAATCCCATATCTATTGAAATACATAACATAAATTTCATTATGTATGAATACATAATTTCATATTCATAACCATAGAATTGTTGGGATGTTCTTATAATCATACCCACACTTTAGATCATAGGGTTATATTCCCTATACTATATTTTCATAAATCTAGTTTTCAAGGTCTTTAATTAACTAATTTTAATACCCACTTTAACAACATGACCTCAGAATATAGGTGTTGAGGCCTTACATTATTACATTAGAATGATGGAAATGAATAAAATTTTAAAGGGCATAAATTATTAGGTATTTTATAGTAATATAGTTTAAATATGATATAAATTTTACATTATGTATATAATAAAAAATAGAATACATAGAAAAGATAATAAATCGAATCTTTGAAACTCATTCTTCGAATTCATCTACACATATTTGGGAAAGAAACCAAATATGGATGAGATTAGTTTCCCAGTAAGGGTTATATATAGTTTATGGAATATTTAATCAATAATAATAATCAATATTTCAAAGAAAATAGTTTATACTACATACCATTAAATAACTGTACTAAGCATAATCAACATGGAATGAATAAAATATGAAAAAATAATTACATAAAAAGAATCATATTAGCTTGAAAATTGACCATATATAATCTTTCTATTTAAGTAATCACAAGGAATAATAATAATAAAGAATTCATATGTTTGATCTATAATGATATATCCTATATATAGTTACATTAATGTTCTATCCTAGCAACATTTACTATATATGGGTAGACACCCATATAAGTCATCAAGATATATCCTCAAGATTGTTACTGCCATGGTCTATCCTACATATAGATTGAAATTACGTATAAATTAATGAGAAAGTTTTTTTTTCAATATATTTCATCCCATTGGACTACCGATGGATCAAGGGGAATTAATTATCTTGTCCCTTTTTCAAAAATATTCCTCATATATCAAATAATAATTTTGATTCCTAAATAATGATCTTTGTGAAATATCATTATTGAGTAAAGGATACAAATTTTTGAATACATCCCCGATTAATAAAGTTATTTTAAAATTAAAAAACACATATAGAAATGATATATGGTTTAGTAAGTAATTAATCCCACTATACTATGGTATGAGATTTTTAAATATGTTTTATTTATAATGGAAAACTATATTGTCTCGGCCATAAACAATACATATTCTAGTAACATTTTTTAGAATTCACACCTTATATTCCCATATATTGTTTTAAATTTGGAGTATTATAAGATTAGGACACAATTCATACATATCAACCCATAAGATTAAAATGTGGGTAGTACTAAAAAAATATCCATTCCATCCATAATACTAATGAAATTAATAATAAATATTAATATTTTTATAAACAGAATTCACTACATTCATCCTGGATTCTACTTTTCTCATACCCATCAGTAAATCATGTGAAAAAACATTTTAAAACCTGGTGTATGTATAAAATTCTCAACAAGGGACATAAAAATAATGATTGAAAAGGTTAATTTAAGAATAATTATAAACATTTGAATTTTTATTTCAGAATGATATATTTGTCTCCTAATAAGTATTATATACTTACATTGTTAAAACATGAGATTTTAATATAACATAGAAAACATAAAATATACCATAAAGGTAACATGGGGAATTACATACTTAATTGTGTAAACTTTATGACTACCATATGATTTTTAACCCTCACAGCTATCTAACAATGTGATAATCTTGGCTACTTTATGATGTAACAATGACAGCTACCTTATGGTGTATCCATCGTAGTTAAACATATAGTTACCATACGACTGACCTCCAACATAAAAATAACCAATTAATTTGATGTAAATATAGGTCCCAAATTTTAGTATAAAAAATTCCCAGGAACTATAATCATAAAATAATAATACCCTTATAACAAAATTCCATTTCAATTTTGAAAAAATAAAATTTTAAAAAAAATTTATAATGAAACATTCCATAAAAATGACATATTATTGGTATGGAGATTAATAAAAAGAATTAAATATGTTTATATATTGTAAATACTTCATAATATAAACAAAATTTATTTCCCTAATAATTATTGTACCACATAATCAATGAAGTAGATGGTTAAATTAGTGAATGGAATCTTGAATATGAATTCCCTTTCCTCTGCTTTGTATTACTCCAAATGTGTTAAAAACTCTTTTATATTAGTATAAAGAGTGTTATATATATATATATATTAAATAACCATATTATTATTTATAAATAATTAAATGATATTCTTATAAAAATAATTTATTAACAATATTTTTATTTATTTTCATTTTTTAGGTTGTATTTATTTAATTGATTCCATGGTTGGATCCAAATAGATTTTATTTTTTAAAAGAAGAAAATATACAAGAGTGAAATGAAATTGTTTTAATATTTTTATATATTATTAAATGATTCCATTAATAGTATTTTTGATATGAGGATGAATAATTAGATAAAACATTAATGATAATGATATCATTTATTTTTTGCGGTTTTTATGATCATCGAAAACATATATCATATTATTAAATCTAATTGTTTCATATAGGTTATAAAATAATAAATAACTTATAAAATGTATAATAAAATATTAATTATCAATTATAATCATTCCTTCACTATCAATGAATGGGATAATGAAAAATGAAATTGTATCTTCCACGATGTTGGTGAACCGACTCATCCTCGATGGTGTTATAATTTTTAGAGTAAAAGTGATTGGAGAAGAAGGTTGGAAATGAATTTTTTCATAAACATGATAAATTTACAGTATATATAATATAGTGGAGTTAAAATTACAATTTTATTTGAGGAGTTTAACAAATTATAATAAAATAAAAATTATTGAAATGAAAATAATAGAAAATTAATGATGATTTTATCTCTTCAATTATACTCCTTAATTAACTCCTTATGACCCTTAGTTTTGTTATTTTTGTGATAGAAAAGGGTATTTTATGTGGGTACGTGTCTTGGGAAGGTAATTAGGAAGAAATAAATAGGATAAAAAGGAATAGAGTTCTTAAGAAAATAGGTGGTGGGGTGGAATTTATAGTAATTGAGAGGGGTGTTTTCTAATATTTATATTTATTAGTTTTTTATTTTGTATCCAAAATGTGGATATTGTAAGATCCTAACATTATCTAGAGTTATCTAGGGCATGATTTCAGGAAAATATTTTTTTATGTAACATTGATTAGAGTTATAACATGGAGTGCATTATTGGTGGAGTTTTAAGAAAATTTTTAGAAAAGTGGATAGTGGAAAACTGGAGGATCGTTAGAGTAAACCATGAATCCATACATGTATTCTATAAAGACCCACGAAGAAGGTTTTGATATTTATAGATAATGGATTGGAAAACCATGCACCCAAGCCTAGGTAAACGTCTGACCCAATACAATGAGGTATGAACGGTGGGCACACAGTTTTCCAAATCATATGCCCCTGCCATGAAAACTAAGCATGTGGTTTTTAGTTAATTAAAAAAATATTTTAAAATCCATGGAACCCCAAAAATAACTCAATTTTGACCATGGGTTGGGACAAAAATTTGTTGGGAAATTTCTTATATTTCTAGAGGGGTCCCAAAATTGTCTAACCATCTTTCTTCATGATTCAATTCCCGAATAGAAGATTCACTCTTCTCTGGGTAAGTAGATCTCACCTCAATACCTATCATGATCATTCTAAAATATTTCCTTGAACTTTTGGTGTAATTCATCCACTTGTAATACATACCTATATAATTCTTTGGTGAGATCTAGAACTAGGATTATGGATCTAGATCTATCATAATTAGATCTTGACATCCAAAATCTTTATTAAGGTATTTAGATATGAATTATGATATATGTCATTATGCTGCCTTGATTTTGAGGATTTCTATTGAATGAACAGCCATCAATGAATTGAGGAAGGTTGTCTAAGACCTAATCCCAATATTCATTTATTTGATGCGTGTATGCATGATTATCGAATTTCTAGCATTATTTTGAAATTTAATTCATAAATTTTGTTAATTAGGATGAAAAATTGATCTATTAATTCTTTTTTTGAATTAAATGATTAGTTGAGGAATTAATCATGAGTTTTATGGAATGAGTTATTGGATAATTAATTTCGTGTAATTGAATTATGAGAGTTGGGGATGTGATCTTGATAATTAATCTACAGATTAATTATGAGATATTGAATTTTCTATATTAAGATAATTAATTCTGAATTAATTAGGTTCCATGATACTATGATCATGGTGATTAATTGTAGGATTAATTGTGAATTGTTGATATTTATAATGAGATAATTAAATATTGAAAGTTAATTATGAGATATAAATTTTGATATTAATTTATCAATTTACGAATTAATTTATTGGATTGTAATACATAATTAATTGAGGATTTAATTATGGATATAGATGTATTTAAATAATATTTGAATTGGTATTTGGATAGTTGTGTATAATTAATTATCAATTAATTATTTGAGTTATGTAATGGGAACATGGTCATTCAATTGAGAAGTGTCATTGGTAATATGGATGTTTTGATTATGATTAAATTATTTTGAACATGATCGTTCAAATGTCAATTATAAATGGTAATATTTTCATTGTACTTATGAGTAAAATAATGGGAACATGGTAATAATTTAGATAATAAGAATTGTAACATGGTCATCTTACTTATGAATTTTTTATTCATTAATTTTAAATTTATCTGTGAATTTAAGGAATGGTAATATGTGAACTCTAAGATATGGCCTCACATTATAATACATTGAACATTAGCATGAGTCAAATTAGGTACGGAGATAACATATCACCTTTGAATACATAGAGCTCTAACGCAAGATGAATTATGAAATTAAGATATGATATTACCTATTGAATGCATTGGGATCTGGTATGAGATGATGTTATTATTGATTTTTGGGTATCACCAGGAACCTTGGATTTGATATGAAAAAATATGGAATAGATTATAAGGTGACAACTTTATATTTAAGAATCCTCTTATTTTCATTATTTTACTAAATAAACTATCTTTTCATTGGATTTGTTTTAGAAAGCATTGGTTATTCCCTACTAAGATTCACTCACACCCTACTCAGGTTGCTTGATCTGTACTACAATAGAATATATTTTTTTAGGATAGGTTAAGGGAAAGGATAGTTCATTAGATTTCTAATCGGGGTGTGATCATGGATGAGGTAAACCGACATGGTTCGGGACCTTCTTGCGAATCATTAGTGTCTCTATTTTTCAGTTCTATTCTTAGGCACAATGACACTTGTATTGGCATATAATGGTTTCCTTTTCAGTTGAAAACAATACTTTCTATTTTGGTTATCGTATAATATTCATCTGGGTTATGAAGTACATATTATTTTTCTATTTTCTATCTATTCCAACATATTGTTTACTTTGATAAAATATGTTACTGTCTCCCCTTTACTAACTTATAAAACCCTCAAAAATAATTTAAGCTTTGATATATGAGGAGGCATTCTTAAGGTGATGTGACCGACTGACTCATGGAACTATTGCATGGTACTCGAGTCAGGATGAAACAATGTGGTATCATATGTGCAATTTTCATTCTTCTTATTTTGTCTAATTATTTTAGAAAGGTAGATTGGTGAACAGTTTGTTTTGGGACTTGGTTGTGTGATCATACATGGAAGTTTCAAACCCATGTATGACAAAAAACCCAAGTACTCAGGGTGGAATTTATTGTACTTCTGTTTGATGTTATAGATGAATAATATTTCACCCTAGATTACACATATATGGTTTGATGTGATTATTTTCCCTGGGATTTTTTTATAATTTATTGTTTTTAAATAATTTCAGGAGATTTGAGTCTACATGCATCATTCTTGGAACTCATGGATATTGTGACATGCATCATTTTAGGGACACATGGGAAAAATGTTATGCGTAAGTTGTGAACATGAACTGTTTTCCTTATATGTTATATTAAAATGAATAATGGTACCAAACAAGGATTGAGAAATATTGTAAGATGATGATAAATGAGAATAATTTTGTGTCTAAATGAGAAACCTGATAAATATAGTGTTTTACCTTTGTTAACCAAAACCCAGGAGTAGGAAGATTAAGGGCATTTATAGCCCCTCAGTTTGACCGTGAAGAGAGAGGTGGGAAAAATACATGTTCTGGACTATTTTTATTATTCCTTTTATATAAATTTTATAATGTTGTATTATTAGATTTAAGATGTTTGTTATGTATTATAGACTATATTACTCCACGAAACATCTTGAGGGGATGTCTGAGGGGCATGGTTGGGAATGGTCCTTCAATTAGAGAACATGAGTCAATGTTGGTGGCAGGTGAAGAAAAAGGGGAGAAGTTGTAGGAGAATGTTTTTAATTTCATGAAATCATGGAATTATACCCTAGGAGGTTTGTGAAAATCATGTATGAGTGGACAACAGAGTTTCAGTTATATCACCCATTGAATCTTATAGTAAATGGTGGTCTTGAGGGAGAAAAATTCAAGGCTGGCTCCATTGAGACAATCAATTACCATTTTGAGATTATGATTAAGATGAGGGTCATTCTGGTATCTTATATGTTACAAGGATCAATGACGTACGGGTGGGACATTCAGGTTAGAACTTTGAAAACTAACGATATGTTGTGGAATGATATCATTGATATGTTCTTCAAGGACTTCTATCCAGAGATGATGAGAAAAGAGAATGATGTCGAATGTATGCATCTGACCCACGGATGAATGTCTGTGATTCATTATTCTATATGGTATACTTATCTACATTGAATTTCTCCAATGTTATCAGGATATGGGGTAGCCATAACAAAATGATTTAAGGATGAACATAAGTGCCTGATTATGTATCAAATAAATATTTTCCAATTATATATGTTTAATGATGTTTTAGATCTGGCTCACATAGATGAAGGTAACATGAGGAAGGATTTTAGTAATTTAGAGGTACTTTTTACTAGATGATCAGGAGGTACGTCTTATGAGCACAAGAAGTGCGGTTATCACATCTTATTCTAGGAATCTGGAAAGTAGATTACTTAGAATGAAGGTTACATTTTATAGTGCAATACTGTGGTAATTTGTTATTAGTGTGGGATTACTAAATACTATAAATGTAATTGTCCTCGACTACTAGTAGAGTATTAGACATTGGGAATGATGGGATACATATTAATGTTCTTTAGGATACAATGACATACTGGTGTTGAGCAACACACTGGGCAGAGTTAGAGTGTGGGATGAGGGTCGTATACACCATATCAGTTTAGAATTTGGAGTTATACTGGTAGTGGAAGAATATGTAGTTGATGTGGTGATACAGGTCAATATATCTCTTATAAATAGGGTGGTGTTACTTAGGGGAGTCATAAAACATCACAGGGAAGAGGGGAAGGACAGTTACATGCAGTTCAACCTACACATTTGGAGAGTAAGGCTTGACCATCAATAGTGATAGGAGCAATACTTGTATCTTATAAAATATCTAGTGCATTTTATTATACTGGTTCCTCTATCTCCTTTATATATTTGAATCTTGTTAATGATTTGAGCTTGATGGTGGAGTTTGTGAGCATGATTATGAAAATAAATACACCATTGAGAGTACTTTCCAGATGTATCTATTTGTGTAGAGGATATTCTCCCTAGATTGGAGAGTATCATATTCTATTGAATCTTTATATTCTTGATATTTTATCCTTCACAGTATGTATGGATATGGGATGGCTATTCACAAACTAAGCCCTCATCGACTACTACCATATGAGTGTTATGTTTACATCACCTAAGGGTGGCTCGTACATTCAATGTAGAGTGTGAGATATCCAAAAGGGATGAGAAGGGACAATTAATTAGAAAATGGGAGAGCTCATTTCCCATGTTTCAAGTCAATCACTTGATGATGGAGGTGTTAGGAAAGGCATCCCTCCACCTATAGTATAACTCTATCAGGATGTATTTCTAGGAGACTTATCTAGGTTACCATCTATGAGAGATGTGGAAATCACTATTCAGATCAGGCCAAGTGCTAAGATAGTATCTATTCCACCCTACATTATAGAATCCACTGATCTTAAAGAGATCATTAATTAGTTGGATGAATTAATGGATAAAGGATTTATCCATCCATGTACGTCGCCTTGGGGATCACCTATTTAGTTTTCAAATATGGATAACATGACTTTACATTTGTGTGTCGATTACATGAATTTTCTTAAAACGACTGTCATGAATCGATATCCTCTTCCTCGTATCACTAACATTTTTTATTAGTTAAAGGGGGATTTTGTGTACTCAAAGAATGATTTAAGATCAAGGTATCATTAGTTGAGAGTATGATCTTCTGATATATCAAGGAATACTTTTAGGATTTTGTATTATAAAAACCCTATCTTCATACACATATTTTTATATGATTTTTATCATAATAAAACATCATATTACTTGCCACGAATCATGAATTCTTGTGTCATGGAAAACTAGGTACCTAAAACTAAAATCATGAGACTAAATAAAAAATTTCATTATTTAAATTCATATAGACCTTATAAAATCCATTATGCTCAAACATATTCTATAAGGTAACCAAGGTATAACATGAAAAATTATATTAGCTTAAATCCCAATAAATAAATAAAATATAGTAATTAAGATTTATCACATGTGTTAGAATAAATGGCATAGTGATATAAAAATGAATATAACATGTGAAATCATAACATGTAATACTGGTATCATATAAATATGGTGTCATAGTAATGTAGAAATAGTATAAAACATTAATTTAGAATGAGTCCATACTTGTCGCACATATATGAGCATAAGTAAAGGTCAACCACAAAAATTGTTGCACATGGTAGCACGATTCAAGGCTTACCTCCATGACCGTTGCACATAATGTCTCATGAGACTCAAAATTACCCAATGAATTGGATCTCTATCTAGGGGTACCAATCATAACATGTTAATGTATATTATTTCAAAATAAATAATCATACTTAATCAATCATACAAAAATATATGGGTACCCACACAAAGAAATGGGTATATATATCATGTCATAAAGCAATATGAAAATAAATACCATACAATTATCCATTTAAAAAAATATTATATCAAGAGTAGACTTTAATATGGTAAAATATAAATATATAACAATATGTGATGCCACAAGGAATTTATAGCATTTAAAAGTGTTTTTATGAAAAATAAAAATTAAAACATTTTAGTGCGGTGTAAGGAAAATTTCAACGATCATTTAAAATAGTGAAGGGAATAATATTTCTTATAATAAAAAAAGTGAACCACGAAGGTTTTTGTGGTAAAAATATTTATTTTATAAATATAATGGTTTCATAATAATAGATCGTATAGTGCACAAAAAATTGGGTAAGAAATCTAGGATTTCCCTTAAAATGGGGTTGCTTATCAGGAAGTATTTATGAGGGAATCACATAAAAGAATTTATAACGCCAAAACACAGTAATTTTTGTATTTTGATACATGATTTTTGAAATATAAACCTATATTATAATTTGAATAGAAACAAAATATAGGATTTCTTTTGGGTAAAAAGAGAGTAAGAATTACCCAAAGTCATCATGGATGTTCTTGTAGAATCCCTTATCTCATGTCTGATGGTGTTCTCCACATAATATCATTGACCGAATAATTAAATTAGGTTCATTAATTAATAATTCCAAAATCTAGTTTACATTTAATTGATTTAGTATAACCTTTTTGAGTTCATTCGTTAACTTTCTAATAGGTAATTAGGTTCAATTTCATTGTTTGTGTCTATTAGTTTTATGATCAGTTTACTTATATACACGAAAGGATAATCACATAAAATAGAGATGATTTTCTAAAATTGGAGTTATATTTAATTATTGAACATCCAGAAGGTTACATGCTTGTATATTTAATTTTTTTCTTGGAGTGATGTTGAATCATTATATTAAACTTTAGTGATAACCATTTTGATAAGTGTGATGATCCCGTAAGGGGCACCACGCTCTAGGGTTTCCATCCCATTGATGTCGCCTCCTTACATCTCGAACTGGAACCATGTGCATCTTCGTTATCGGTGATATTGTGATAGTGGTCCCCCTATCACGGTGGAATTGTTCTCGGTCTTGTCTATCTTGATTCACTGTTGCTGGATTTTTTTGCTTGATTCCATATTCTCTGGATAGGGATCCTCTGTGGCACGATGATGGTTCACAGTTAGGTTACATCTTCAGCGACCTATGTGATGGCATCTTGACTCTGGTGGTTGCACAAGGTGGTTTGCCGTGGTCTCTTCGAGCGTCCCGGTAGGCGGCTATGGGTCTTGGTTACGTCAGACCATTTTTCTGGCATGATGGTACTGATTTGTTTTCATTTTATTTTTCCACTTTGTTTTTAGATTTGGATGATTTTGGTGGTTTGTGCATTCACAATGGCATCAGCGAGGATCCACCAATAGGATTTGGATATGGTGATGAGTTGACCAGTTCATGATATACTAGTTCCATTGCAAAGTATGTGCACTGTTTTTGGTTCTTTCGTTTGCATTTTCTGTGATCTACGAAGCTTGTGTGTTGTTTGGTTATTGGTTGATGTTGTATTGTTGATCTTTAGGATTTCAGATCGAAGAAGGATGATGGTGATTTTTGGGAGGCAAAAGTTATGTATCTTCGATGCGATGGGTGTGCGACTCGTGACAGGGGTTTGACTGGAGATTCATAGGAATTGAGATGCTGATGATGTTTTTTGAATGTTGTAATTTGAATTGAATGTAGAATTGTGATATGAATGTTTGGTTTTCCACTTATCTTTAAAGAGGCTTATTTGAAATGAAAAAAATCATTTTGGCCTAGTGATAACCTTTTGGATTAATTGGTGGGATTTTATCACAACGATCACATTTAGATTTATAAATCAAAACTAGGTAAATAAAAAATTATGGAACCATATATGATACATAATACATGTAATATAGTTGAGTTCAAGCATAATAATGGTTTAATTACTATTATTTAATATTAAAATGGAAATTGAAAACCCAACATAATTGAATGTGGTAAATTAACACATCTCATATAGTGTTTTTACTACAAGTATAACATATGGGTAAAGAAGAAATGATAATTACATATTCCATTATCATAAAAAATAGTATATATACGGTATTGTAGTTTTTATATCATTTGGATGTAGGGAGTTACAAATAGTAGAGAAAATAATAGAACTTTAAAAGAAAAGTAAAATAATTGAAAAGATGAATTTACCTCTTGAATTAATCATCCTTGAAAGCCTATTAAAGGAGAAGATTTTATCTTTTGAGGAAACCAAGGGCTGATGGAAATGGGGGAGGGGTTTGAGGAGATATTAGAGCAAAATTAATCAAGGCAAAAGGCTAAGATGAGTGAAGGGAACAAGGGAGTGTGGGTGGTTTTTATAGTGTAGGGGCTGAGGGTTTTCTTAATATCGAAATTCATTGATTTATTATTGTTCCATAAGACAATAAATGATGATGATTCCAAGACCAGAAATAGTAACATGTTCATATGAATTCATACCAAAGGCTCTTAAATCAAAAGAACGTCACCCATGGCTCATTAATTAAGGTATTTAGCTTATTTTGTAGGTTTTCATATTGTTGTATTCATAAAAAATTCTTGTATTTCAGAAAACCTCCAAAAATCCACCCTAACCATTCTTTGGAATTTAGAATAAAAAATGAAATATAATTTTCAAAAAAAAATTCTAAATATGATTAATTTAATTTTTAATTAAACTCATAATTTATTTGAAAATAATGATTTTAAAAATATAACTGATTTTATAATTATTTAAATAATTAGATACAGTTTTAGAAAATTATCATAAAACCAAAAGATATATAATTTTTAAATTATGAACACCTTTTAGGAAAATAAATATTGTTTTAAATTAATTAATTAACTGTAATTATGTATTTGTGACCTACAAAAATACCAATACATTTAATAAGGTCATATTATCAAAAATAAAATGCCTAAAATTTATTTATACATAAAGGGTGAGGTTAAAATTATTTTAGAATCTTTATTATTTAGAAGGGTCATATTACAATTCATATGGGTATGTTACTATTCATAAGGGTTGGATATTATTCACCAAAAAATAAGTTTGTTCTATAGGAATCAAATCATCTTACTGATCATAAACCTGTAAGACAGATTTTTGAAATTCAAATCACATAAATGAAAATATTATTTTTAATGGTCACCTAGTATATAGTAGTTCATTTTTTTCTGATTTCATGTGATTATATGACATAATTATATGAAGTGAATTTCTATTGATAAAATATTGGTTCATTATATTCTTCCCCCATTATGATATTTCACCTTCGAAAATATGTTTTACATTCTAATCCAAAAACAGGTGCGGGTACTTTTCCTTCATTTCCTCTTCCAGTTCCCTTGTTGCCTTTTCAGACGTATGGTTTCTCCATGGTACGTTGACCATGTAATTAGTCCTGTTACGTAGAACATTATCTCTAAAATATAGGATCTTCACTGTCTTCTAATCATAAGAAATATCAATCTCCAACTGTGCAACCTATATGGAGAGTACATGTAAAGGATCTAGTATGTACATCCTTAAGAGGGATAGGTGGAATACATCGTGTACATTAGACACAGTAGGTGGATATGCTAGTCAATTGAACACAACTCCAGCACGATAAAGAATTTCAAATCTACCAATGTACCTAGGAATTATCTTTCCATTCCTCCCAAACTACATGACTTTCTACCATGTATATGTGTAGATAAATACCATGTATCCAAATTTAAACACAAGGGATCATCAACGATTTCCTGCATAACTCTTCTATCAGCACTGGTCTTCCTTGATATGATTCTGAACAGTTATTATCTTCTCCACCATTTCATCAACCATTTCGGGTTCTATGACCCTTCTCTCACTGACTTCATCCCAACACACCAGTGATTTGCACATATATCTATAAAGTGCTTTGTTTGGTTCCATTCGAATGCTCTTGTGGAAAATCTTGTTGTATGAGAATTCTAACAGTGAAAGATGCTTCCCCCATCCTAATTTTATGTCCATTTAATATACTCTCAAAATATCTTCTAGTGTATGAATAGTTTTATCAGATTAGATATCATTTGGATGATGATAGGCTATACTGATGTTCAGTTCAGTTCTTACAGCTTGTTAGAGACTTTTCTAGAACATCGAGGTGAATCTCAGATCTCTCTAGGATACAATAGATTGTGGTTCTCCAAGAATCATTACCACCACATTGATATATATCCCTGCAATTTGATTCAATGAGAAGTCCTACAGAATTGTGATAAATTTATCTATCATTGTAAGATGATCCCTAATGACCCATATAGCATTATTTCCTTAGGATGTCCTTAGAAGTCTAGTGAAAATGTCCATATTAATGTTATCATACATCCATGATTGAATGGGCACTGGTTTCTGTAATCCCCTTGGATATTTTCTTTTGAAACATCACTTGCTGACATACTAGGAAGATTTATGTATATTCAACAATCTGCTTCTTCGTATTGTCCCATCAAAAGGTCTCTCAGAGATCTCAACAGATCACTATGCTCCCTGGGTGAATAGAGAATGTTGAGATAAGTTTGACATTGATAATCTCCATCTTTCTCTATATATTGAATCATCCACAAAATCATGACCCAAATCATAATAATCCATCCACGTAAATATTGAAGTCAATGAATTTTTCTTTTTGGGTAGCTTCCACCCATTTCTGAATTTACACATCATTCCCTTGAGTATCCTTTATATTCTCTATGAGAGATTGTTATCAATCATTTGAGAAATAGTTGATGATGTTCATCCCTTAAATATTCCCATGTTCGTATCTTAAAAATATAAGAATATTGGATCCCTTTTAATTCTCATCATTGATAATGATACAAGATACTTTCTACATAGAGCATCTGTCACTCAATTTTCCTTATGAGGAAGATTGTGGAATGAGATGTTATAATCCTTGATGAGCTCTAGCCATCTTCATTGTCACATATTAATCTCTTTTTTGGTGAATATATATTTTATACTCCATTGATCATTAAATATCTCACACTTACAAATAGAGAAAATGCGACCAGATTTTCAATGCAATGATCCCAACTGCCAACTCCAAAACATGCATAGGATGGTTTTTCTCATTTATTTTTAGCTTCCATGTGGCATAGGATATGAATTTATCATATTTAATAAGAACAAAACCTGAAAACATCATTGAATCATAAATATACACCACAAATGAGTCTCCACTTTTTTGAGTGTGAGTACTGGAATAGTGATAAGAAATTTTTTTAACACATTAAATAATTATTCACATTCATGAGTCCAGAAGAATATTACTTCCTTCCATCTAATCATGGTAATTGGTTTTGAGAATCATTAAAAGGTCTTCACAAATTATCGATAATAACTGCCTAAGCCTAGAATCTTGCTGATCTTCAATAATGATATTGGCCTAAACGAGTCTTTTGTTGTCTTTTCCTTGGAAGAGCCAAAAGATATCCCATTTCTAGTGATAAAATTCCCCATGAATGAATAATCCTACATCTAGAACTCAAATTTAATGTAATTTTAAAATAGATTAACCCTTCCATTGGACTTTAGAACAATATTCATATGCGCATCGTTTTCATCCATGCTCTTAGAGTATATCCGAATATCACCAATAAAGACTACCAAAAAAATTTTTTTGATGATTTACAATTAATAAGTTTCATACTAATATTTATAAGGGTGCGATACTCTTCATAAGGGTAGATTACTATTCACCAAAAAAAGGACTGTTCAATGGGACTCCCAAAAACATAGTAATAACAATAGTGTATTTCTAATTTTTTAAATTGAAATCACAAAAGTGAAAATACTATGTTTAAAAGTAAAATATTACTTAGTTGTTCATTGAGTTTTTATTTCTTGTGATTATATGAAATAATTATAATAAGGTAATTTCCATTGATAAAACATTGGGCTATTACAGGAATGCCCTTTATTATTTTATTATAATTATTTATGGGTTGACATATGCTCTAGTAGTTTTTATGGATTTTATGAGAAAAATATTTCACCAATACGAAGATTAATTTTTTAGTATTCTTTGACGATATCTGGGTGTACTCCAAGACTCATAATGAACATGCCCAACATATAGAAATTATCCTGAGTACACTGAGAGATCTTGACCTATTTTCCAAGCTATCTAAGTGTTAGTTTTAGATTGATCAGTTAAAATCTACAGGGAACATCATCTCAGAGGAAGTTGTGGTAGTGGATCCCGATAAGGTTTAGGTGGTTGTTTCTTAGGAACATCCCAAGAATGTTATTGATGTCCTGTTTTATTTATGATTATCTAGTTATTACATGAGATTTATGCAAGACATTTCTCGTTTTGAAGTGATTCTTTTCGGGATGTGAAAGAATGGGATAATGGTTGAGTGGAAAGAATAATTTGATATTTATTATTAGATATTGAATAAGTGTTTAACAAAAGCACTAATATTGATCCAACCCGAATTAGATGAGGAGTGCATGATATATTGTGTTGATTCCAGGATCACAGTTGACATTGTGCTAATTCAAGGAGATTGAGTCTTAGATTATAGGTATTGATAGTTGATGAATCATTAATGGAACTACCCTACACATGACCTAGAGTTGGAAGAAGTGGTTTATTTTATTAAGTTATTATGGATCAACCTTTTGGGAGAAAATGATACAGTTTATATAGATCACAATATCATGAATCATATCTTTTCACATAATTATTTGAATCTTCGATAGTGTATATGGGTAGAGTATATGAAATCATTTGATTTTGAACAAGATTATATGACCAAAAAAGGAAATAGTGTGGATGATTAATTTATTTTTAAAACTAAAACTTAGATGGTTCAATAGTCAAGTGTAATGTGGATGATGATGACTATACTGGATGAAATGCATGTGCTGTTTTCAGAGGGTCAAGATCAAATGACTCTAGAATTAGTTGTAGTGGATTATAGGCTATTGAGATGAATCAGGGAATGAGAATATAAGGAACCGAAGTGTTTATCCTTGAGGAAAAGCATTGAGGGGGAGGACCTTTCGACTAGTTGATAAATGATGATTAGATCATCTATTTAAAATTTCAATTTTTCATACCTACCAATATAAAAGAGGGTATCATGAGATAATTTCATGCTTCTTTTTTAGGTGGCGTATCAACATGTGATAAAAATGTATCGTGACTTATGATGATAGTTTTTTTGGTGGGGATGAAAAACTAGATAGATGTGTTTTTGATAATATGATTTAGCTGTCAAAAGCTAAAGGAAGAGAATCAATGACCTTGAGGTTTACTATAGGTGGGGCCTATTCCAGAATGGAAGTGGGATGGTGTGACTGTTGAATTTTTTATAGGCCTTTCAATGATGATTAGGAAAAATGATTCTATTTGGGTCATTTTGGATTAACCGACAATGGTAGAGCATTTATTTCCTATAAGGTAATCCTTTAATATAGAGTAGTTGGGGAACTATATATTTGAGATATTGCCTATCCTCATAGGGTGCCACGATCTATAGTTTTAAATCATGATTAACACATTGCTTCATGATTTTTATAGGGTTTTTTTTAAATAACTTGGTACATATGTCCTATTTAGTATAGATTTCCACCCATAGACATATTGGAAGATTGAACATACTATACAAGTTATTGTGTATATATTGAGGGAATGTGTGCTTGACTATAGTGGGTATTGTGATAAGCACTTGGATTTATTATAGTTCACCTAGAAAAATAGTTATAACACAACAAAAATATTGCACCGTATGAGGATCTTTATTTTTTTCCATGTAGATCACCATAATGCTAGAAGGAAGTAGGTGAGTCTGATTTGTTGGGACCAAGTCTCGTATTGGAGATATCAAATAAAGTGCAGTAGATTAGAAAACATATGGCTATAACATAGAGTATGAAGAATTCAGATTATGATATATGAATGTGAACCCTAAAGATAACTAAGAGTGATCATGTGTTCTTCAATGTGTCACCTAGGTTGGTTCATCATAGGATACTGTGGTAGGGAAAGTTGGCACCCAGGTTTATTGGAATATTTTAGGTACTAGAGAGAATTGAGCCAGTGGTGTACATATTTGGCTCTTGTCAAAAAATATAGTTCAATTAATGATGAATTACATATGTCACAACTATGATAGTAGCACCCTGACCCTTGTCATGTGATTGATATGGATTTGGTTGACCATGAGATAGATCGATCCTTTGAGGTGCATCTGATAAGTGTGTTGGATCAAAGTGAAATGAGTTGTAGGGAAAGACCATGACAATAGGTTGTGTGTTATAGTAAAATGTATTCGTTCAAGAAAAGACATGGGAAAGTGAAGCAGAAAGGAGATCTAAATGGATCAATGTTTTTGGCTCGGAATCTTAGAAAAAAATGGAAGTACAGATCGAGGTCAGACTGTTATAATGTGGGGAGATTATAAGGTCTAGACAATTTTAGAGTTTTCTCAATCACAATTTTATGTAATTTTTTCATAGAAATTGGGTTTGTTTGGTAGGATTTATATGAAATTTTTTCGAAAGAGGGGACTTTCCACGTCTCGTGCATGATTAGAGTAAACCATATGCCCAGCCCAACGAACCGTATGGACCCAGGAAGATGGGATCTGATCCACTGGTGCAATGTCTAATAAATGTGTGACCAAACACACCTAACCTAGTGACCCTATATAGTGTGGTTAGCACGGTTGGCACATGGTTTTCTTAACCATTCACTATTACCCATAAAACTATGCACACTGTTTTTTAATTACCTGAAAATTATTTAAAAATCACCAAAGCCCTCGAAACACTACCATTTAGACCTTGATTTGGGGATAAATGATTTTAGTAAATTCAAAAATATTCTTGAGGGGTTATAATTCCTTCTTAACAATTATATTATATATTAGATACCTAAATCGATGATCCACTCTTCTCCCTGAAAGTGGATCTCATTCTGATACATATCATAATCATTCTTCTCACTTTCCTTGATATTTTTTTGGAATTTATCATCAGTTTATTTTTGTATAAACATATTTTTAGAGATTTAGGATTGTATATCTAGATATATAATTAGTAGATCTTGATATCATCGATCTTGATTTAGCAATTTACATATAGAACTGAGATCTACGTTATTTCCCTGCTCGGATTTTTGGGATTTTCATTCAATGAACAACCCTCAACTAATTGAGGTCATTTATTTTATACTTAATTCACTTAGTTGTGGATTTGATATGTGTATTCGTGATTATAGAATTTCAATCATTCATTATAAATTTAATTATTAATTTTGTTAATTATATTGACCAATTTATTTATTGAATCCATGGTGAATTAAATGAATGTGTCATGAATTAATCATGAGACTAAGGGGCTGACCTATTGGATATATAATATGGTAGAATTCAATTATGAGAGTTGAGGGTTTTGATCTTGAAAATTAATTAAGGGGTTAATTATGAGAAAATTAAATGGCTAGATTATTATTTTTAATTGTGAATTAATAAGGTTCATTGATAATATGATCTTGAAAATTAATAGTTGGATTAATTTTGAACAATTGAGATTTAAAATGAGATAATTAATTATTGAAAATTATTTATGAGATATGAATTTTTGAATTAATTAGTAAATTGATGAATTAATTAATGGTATTGGAATAATTAATTTATTAGGGACTCAATTATGGATATTGATGTATTTACCTACATATTAAATTAATAATGGGATTGATGTGGATACCTAATTATTAGTTAATTATATGAGATATGTAATGTGAACAAAATCATTCAATTTAGAAGTATTAATGGTGAAATATTCATTATAGTAATGAAAAAATTAATGGGAACATGGTAATTCAAATTAGAAGTATAAATGATAACAGGGCAATTGTACATATCTGTAAAAGAATGGGTACATAGGAATTATATTTAGAAGTAATAATGGTAGCATGGTCATCTTGTTGGAACCAGGTATATTCTTTGTTAGAATTTGAGTATGGTTTTTTTGTTGTCAATCAACATTGGATTGATATATATGTTTTCATGATAAGGATTCTTACAATACAAGTTGAATTAGTTGTTTATGGTGTCATAGTTTCATAGTGTATGGTAAATTTTTGGACTTAAAATACAATATTTTTTTCTGAAAATGGATGATTTTTATTGTAGGAGTGCACAAGTCGTGGAATGCATAACACAATATGTAGACCGAAAAGGTTAGTACGTAGAGAACCAAGGAAAAATCGTACAACAGGAGTTCCTTATAGAAGCACTATTCAGACCACTATGAATTGTACATGGGCTGCTTAGAGGAAACAGTTCATATGATTTTCACAGATAGAAGAATGAAAATATTTTTTGGTAGAGAGTGTGATTTTTGGAAAAGAGGTGGAGGTTTGAGATTCCAGGAAGGTTATTGTGGAAAAATGTGAAATGTTTTAGACATAATAATTTAATACCAGTGGTACATGGACTAGATAAGACAAAACATTTCATGGCATCACAACATGTGGATTTAATTTGGGAAACCATATATTAGATGGGTTTATGGATCTATTTGCATATATAAAGAGTATTAATCCATTCATGTGATCAATAGAATGGTTTTTGAAAGGTGGTTCCTAGAAGACAGTTCATGGATGATGGTTCACGGAAAAAGATTCCCAGAAGATCATGTATTAGAAGTTGGTCCATATAGATTAATTAATTCACAGATTCTTTTTTCGAAGGCAATATATTGTTTCAGTTTGTGGAGGAAGTACGTGGAGGTGGTATGTAGAGAAATGCAGTTGATGGAGGAATAGTTTGAGAACTAACAGTGCATGGAAAAAGGGATTAGATCTACATGTAAAAAACAAGATGTCAAGATAGAATTTATCTAAAGTTGATGATTCCTAATTTAATTCCATCCCATTGTAGCAACATTCAAGTTGGTAAATTGTGTTCAGATTCTTCCCAACACAATGAGCAATGTGGAGTTCATGAATGTTATCTAAGGGATACAGTTTTCAATCCCTAAATCCCTTTAATGGAAGTGATCCCAAAATATAGTGAATGATTTAAAAAAAATTAGACCACAAAATGTGATGATTAGCGGAATTCTTTATAACTAATAAACTTCTAGTGTATTCTCTTTAGACTATCCCTTAGTGGTGAACTATGTAAATATGATATTTCTCCCCTATATATGTGAATGGTTAAATTTCTATGCATTATCAACATATTTTTTTAACAAGTTCCTAAAAACTCGGAAACATGATCCATCCCATTAAAATAAAAATTTGATACCATGATTCATCCATCCCCTCTCAGGGTGTTCCAGAGTCCATTAATTGGAATCAAAAGGTAATGGCTTATCATTCTAAATTAGTCAATCTTTATTTCCAGGGCATTTAGTAAATTTTATGGGTTTACACATCTATGATGTAATGAGATTATAAATAGGGAAAATTTTGGGGAAATGTTATCTTATATCTCTTGGAAAGGAAGTCCGTTATGTGACTTCTCAGGTAATACATGTCACCAATCCAACATGGTTGTCTATGATAGATGCAAATAGAAAAATGATTGAAACATATGGAAAGAATATAATTCCCCAACTGTATCACTTTATAATCAAATATTTCTAATGGTTCTAAGCTATATGTTAGAAATGTTAATTTGGGATAAACTAGAGAATCTTTATTAGGGTAACAAAATGTGAATGAGGAGAAAGTAAAAGTTTTGAACAATAGGTTTGATTATCTAAAGATAAATCCTAATGAAAATGTTGATTAAATTTTCAATAAAAGTATTTATTTTTTTTTGATCAATATGACTAATAGGTGATGAAATAAAATGCATTGATACTATGAAAAAAATATTGAGAATCCTTCCACCTATTTGTAATGAAAAGCTGTCACCACTTCAAGAAATGGATAAATCCAAAAATTCTTTAGATGATCTTATGAATATCCTGGTGAAATATAAGTTAAAGTTAAAAGAAGAACATGAATATACAATATTAATCAGGGAAATAGAATAAACATACATGAAAAAACATGAAATTTTAGGTGATTTTATTGATGAGGATAATGTGAAAAAAAACCCATTCCCACATTCCCTGAAATTGAAGAAGGGTAAAGGGGAATTTGATGGCATGTTACCTATCACTAGTCTAGGTTGTGGAATAGTTAGGAATATTTCCTCTTTGTTTACACGTATGTTTCGATGATAAATATAGTGAAACTGGATATATGAAATAGTCTTAGAAATTTTTTCTTTAAAATTGGACTTCAATTCTAGTACAAAACTAAAGAGGATGGTTTTTTTCATTGAAGAAGTAGATGATGATAGTGAATTATCTGTGGAAGAAGAAACAGAATTTAAATCTTGATCCCATGAATCAATGATCTCTATTTTTGAAAAATCAAAAACTTCAAGAGATAAAGATAGAGAAAATTAGTTGACCACTAATGTTGATCTCATGGTCAAACTTAATGATACTTTTTGTAATCATGTGAATCAATTAAAGAGATGAAAAAAGTTTAATGAAATTTTGGAAGAGTTAATAAAATATTTAGATATATTGGTAGCTGAAATTGATCCACATGAATAAATAATAAAGGACCAATCAACAACTTTTTAGAGCATAGAAGATAGAATTGAACTAATTATCAAAATCAAAGAATGTGAAGTGGACATTAATGACCATAAATAGAGATTGGAAGATAATTACAACAATATTGGGGGACATTTTAATATTTTTTTAATAATAGGAGTAAACATAAAAGTGATTCATGTCTAAAAAAATAAATAAGTGATTTCAGTTCAGAAAATTATCAAATGTTGAGATTCTAGAGAGAGCTAAGTGTGGTTTTGATTGAGTTGAAAAGGCTGTAATTGGTAAATGGACCTCATGTATGGGAAAAATAATAAGTGGTTTTGATTCTCAAACAAAAAATGATAGAATTATAAAAAGGAAAAAATAAATTCAAGATAAAAGTCAGACATATCATATATTATCCTAAAGTCCAAACAATTAATGCCTCAAATCATAACAAAATGTGGAATGAAAACTATTCTCATGTTTCCCAAGATGATAAAAATTAAAAATACACTCCTATAGAAGTTGATTTGAGTATGAATAGAATAGAAATGTCATTCCCCCTTTTGAAATTTCAATTATGTATCTCTTTGGTCCATACCATGTCATATTGTGTTGAGTAAAGGAAAATTTGGAATGGTGAAGATATAGAAAGACAGAAAAGGAAATTAGTTTATAACCTACTTCTTATTGGATAAATGGTTTCAATGGATATTTTTTTCATTGTTATAACATAGTCCATAAACCTGTAGATTACGAACAGAGGAATGATAAGAAAAAATCATACAGAATAGAGAGATAAGTCAATACTCACCAACCAGATGATGTTGTAAATACAAACAGGTTCTATCATCTAGAAGAAGAGTTTGATTATTATGATACTACGAACATGGAAAAGAAATTTTAAAATCCATCTTTATCCTTCACTCAAACTAATATTTCATTGATGGAAATGAATAAAATTTAAAATTACAACCTTGCATAAGTATCTCTCAATGCTACGAAGAACAACAGTACATGGATTCTTAATAGTAGATAATCATCCCATATGATTCTATTAATTAATTTCAAGAAAATGATAAATGGAAAGGTGAGATTTAGTAATGATGTTTCTTTGAATATCAATGGTATTTAAAGTACATAACTGGTTAATAGTTAGACTAAGAAGACCCAAGTTCTTTACGGGGATGAGTTGTATAAAAATACCATAAGTGTGAGTTAACTCAATGACTCAGGACTAATAGTGAAATTCAATCAAAAGTGGAGTATATAAATGTAAGTAAAAGGAATTTTGTCATAAAGGGATACATAAAAAATGGAAACGTATATATGGTTGATTGTAATGATATCCTTTGATACATGATACTTAAAGATCATAACAACTTGTGGAACTGGAGGTTATGTCACATTCATAAAAATGAAATTTAAAATATTTCTAAAATGAATATTTTCTTGTTTATCCTATATATTATTTCTGAACAAGAGATGCCTTTCAATGCTTTCATGTAGTTAATGTGGGTGTACAATTCATATCATACAAAGATGAGTAGATGATCAAATATTCTTAATCTCATTCATACATATGTATGTGGTCCGATAATTTTTTTTGAAACATATAAAGAAAGGTACTTCATTCTTTCCATTGACGATTATAACAGACAATCTTGTTTGATAGTTATACAAAATAAACCACAAGTTCTTAATTGCATGAAAACATGTCATTAAATATCCTAGAGTGATACTAGATATAAAATAAATGTTCTACAATCATACAATGGATGGGAACACAAATCCATTGAATTTGAAAATTACCTAGAAAAACATAGAATACAAAATGATGGGGTTGTAGTGAGAAACCACAAAAAATAGAGTTGTTCAGTGTAAGAATCTAGAGGTGAATAATATGGGGTGAACTATGATGATTGAGAGTTGTATTCATCTCCATTAATAGAAAGTGTATTTTTAAGATTTAATTTATATTCATAACTGAATAGTGCATTATGCAGGGGAACCAGCACATCGTAGATGTTATGTAAGTGAAGGAATCACTCTTAATGTATGTTCATGTTTTCAGATGAAAATAATTTATCAGAGAAAATTAATGAAATCAAGGAAAGTTTGGTGATGCAAAAGATGAAGGAATATTCCTTAGATATTCATGGGATACAAAAGCATAAAATTATTCAATGAAAATCACAGAATAAATGTGGATGTTAGTGATGTGAATATTATTGAAGTAAAAACCACAAATGCATCAATAAATTTGTATACTGATGTGATAGAATACGAGGAAAACATTATACGTGGAATATATTTTTATAAAAAAGTATAAGATGGCCTAAAAAACACTAAGGAATCATATCATGATGTTGATTTAGAAGAAGAGTTAATGGTGAAATCCATGGATGATGAAAATTCATCTTATCCTCATAAGAGAAATCATAGAGGTGAAATTGATCAATACAATGTCATTGGGGGTTGGATAATTACCATGCATAAAATGATATTGAGAAATACTGTAAATTATGTATTCCTATCAGTTGTATAACAATCCTCATTTAGAGATGCTAAATTTGTTGAATGATTGGTTAAATACATTAATGCAGAGTTGGGTGAGATATATAAGAACCAAACATGAGATATATTTATGATACCCAAAGAGCACAGTGTGATTGGCACATAGTGGATTTTAAAAGATAAATTTGATGATCATGTGAATGTGATCAGAAATATTAAATGACTGTTGTGTATTGGCTATTCACAGATTGAATGTGATAATATTAAAAAATCAATGGTGGAATGACATGAGTAAATAAGACTGTTCCATGTCTTGATAATTAAAATATGATACAATGTGTATCAAAAGAATGTAATTAAATCTTTCATAAATTGGATTCTTAGAGAAGACATCAAAATTTAACAACTAGTGGGTTTCTTTTGGTAATTATTAAATGAAGGATTGTTGATTAAAGAAGGCTTTATATGGTCTTAAAAAGTAACCACATGCTTGATACTATCAACTGGATTCTTATCTAAATAATATTAATTTAAAATAGTAGGATTATATCAAAATATCATTGTAGAGAATTTATAAAAATGTCAATTCATGGTTTGGGTGTACATAGATGATATTATATTTGGGGGAATCAGGTAGGGATTAGTGGATGAATTTTACAATCACGTGAAATTAGAATTTGAAATTTATATGATTGTTGAACACATATACATTAGAAGGATTCATGTGATTTAAAGGAAAGGAAACACATTCATTTCATAGAAAAAATATGAATGAAGGTAGTCGAAGAAATTCAATATGATTAAATCCAAACCAATGTAAACTCTGATTTTGGTTGGAACCAATCATGGAAAGAATAGAGATGAGACTACTATAGATACCACAATTTACTAGAGAATAATAAGAATCTGATTAAACATAACTATAATTAGGCCAGATATTGTCTTGGAAATATGATTATCAACCCACATTCAAATAAATCTGAATAAAGAACATATCACAGTTTTCAAACTAATCATACGGTACATTTAAGGTAATAATTATTATGTATATGATTTGATTTAGGAAAATATAACGAACTATTAGTATTTTATGAAGTAGAATGGGATGAAGATATAATGGATAGAAAATCCAAAATTGGTGGAGAAATCTTCAATGGAATTAAATGTGTGTGTAGGTTGGGTAGGAAACATGAATTCACTTCTCTAAATACTAATGAAGCTGAGTATATCTTCACTGCAAAGGATTTCAGTCAACTATATTGGATGGAGAAACAAATAACTGATATTGGTGATAATGGGAAACATCCAATGGTGATTAACTAAAATAATAGAAATAAAATTCATATTACTAAGAATCATATTCAACATTTTCATAAGTAGCACATTGATATCAAATATCACATCATCAAGGAAAACATTTAACAAGGAATTATTTGAATGGGTCATATTGGAAATAATGATTATGGGGCTGACATACTGATAATTACATTTTTAGCACATTTGATTGGGAAACATCGCTTGAACCTCAATGTTCAACCACCTCCCAGTGCATGAAGAGGTTTCATTTTATACCCTATCCCTTGGTGAGTTAACATGTTTTATATTTTAATGTATTTGGTGCAATTTTAGTGGGAGTTATGATCTTGGGGTGTGTTTTGATCATTATAAGTCAAAATTTAATTATTCCATTTTATTTCTAATGAGTTATAATGGTGAAATTAAATGTTTTATGGATAAAATAAGGAGGATGAAAAATGATATTTTTTCAGTGGAAGGATGATGGAAAATAGAGGGATTAAAAAATGATAAATGGAGTATAATGATGTGTTATAAAGGGAAATTATTTGGCAGACAATGATAATGGATAAAACAAATTCACAGTTTGGTATAAAGAGACCACACTTTATTTTACCCATACTTTTTTATACATGAAGAATTTCTCATGTAGACATATAATGTTGGTTGATATGTTTCTTGTATATCAGTTTTTTGTAGTGGTTGGTTCCCTATTTGAATTTATTTTTTGATTTCCAATAAACCCAAATTGGAGATTATTATAAAAATGGATTTTCATTGGTGGAATTGGAGTATGGTTTGTGATTGTTTTTTATCCACATTAGTTTTATGAAGGATTTTTTAAGATAAGGTTTATTATAGTAAAATCCAATGTAAGTGTTTTTGGTGGCACACATTCCCAAGGATTGAAAAAATTTCGGACTCAAAATAGAGAGTTTGTTTTTTGGAAAATGGTAGTTTTTCCACATAGGATTTCATTATTTGTGGACTGGGAAGCCCAATACACTGACAACAAACAGTGTTCTATGGAGAAGAAAGGAAAAATTAAAGATATAGATATTCAAATAACAACACAATGTGGACTATGAATCAGAGTATGTTGGCTACGTAGATGAAATGGTTCACGGTAAGCTCATAGTTCGAAAAGGGAAAACAATTCATGGGAGTTCATCAGTTGTGGAAACAAGGCAGTGTTTTGAGAAGCCATAAAGGGAGTCTTTTGGGAAAATGTGATATTTTTTTATAAGCCATGATGGAAGAGTGGCTTTACATGAATAGGATAGAAAAAATGGTTCATATAAACACAATACCTAGTTAGGATTTGGGAAATCTCATATTTTCATGTTTTTAAATCTATTTTCCTATATAAGGACCAATAATCCCGTAATTAATAAGAATCACTAATATTAAAAATTTGGGAGGAATTTGGTGAATTCTATAGTGGTTTAGAGGAAGAAAACCCCACAAAAAAACATTGATTATAAATCTAAATGTAATTCAGTAAAGTCCAGAATGGTTTGCGGAGTAATTTTTACGGAAGAAGGATCACAGAAGACGGTTCATGGAAGGTGGTCTGCAAATTAAAGTTCACAGAGGAGGAGTTGGTCCATAGAGAAAAATTAGTTCATGAATATGGATTGAAAATATAGAAAGCAATCGTCGTTTGAGGAATTCATATACAGAGATGGTACCCAGAGAAGTCTACTCCGTGGAGAAACATATTGAAAACTAATAGTGAGAGGAAAAATGTATTAGATATGTGAGTGAAAATGAGACTTTAACATAGAATATATATATATAGTTGAGGATGCATGATTTAATTCCAAACTATTGATGTGAAATTCATGTCAATAAACTGAGTTATGATTCTTCTGAATGCAATGAGAAAGGGGTAGTAAAAGGATTTTATTTGAGGAATGTAGTGTGATATCCCTAAAACCTTGTAAAGGTAGTGAACCTGGCACATAGTGATTGTGATAAAAAAAATTAATCCACAACATCTGAAGATTAGTAGAATTTGGTGTGACCAAAAGACTTCCAGTGTATTCCCCTTAGAATATCCCTTATTAGAGAACCAGGTACAATTATTGTGTTGGCCTTCTATGTGTGAATGTTTAAATTAGGACACATTACCTACATATTTATTTAACGTGTTCTATCCAATATTGGATCATATATATATCAATTTAAAATAAAAAAATTTACACCCAGATTCACACCTCCCATATAAATGTTTTCTAGGGTCCTTCACATCTTAATTATGAATTTGTGATTAGTAAAATTTTCATTTTTGAGTGAATTTAGAAGAATAATAATAACAGAACTTGAGGATATGGCCTCACCTGATAATACATTGAAATCTTGGATTATTCGAATCATGTACTAAGATAACATATAACAATTAAATACTTTTTGATCAAGATCATGTTGATGTTGGTGGTAAGATATGCTATTACCTTGGGAGTGCATTAGGATCTGGTTCGAGATAAAGTTAGTATTGTGGTATGGGTATCACTAGGACCCTAGAGTTATGACTAAATAAAGAATAAATGAAAATGTGATAACTATTTATTTATGCATGGTCTTCATTTCATTATGGTATTTCATACACTATATTTTGACTGGATTTGTTTTAGATATCGTTGGTGGTGGCTGACTGAGTTGTACTCTCACCCTACTAGTGTTTCCTGATGGGAAATCGAATGTACTTTACTATTATAGTATTGGTTAAGGGAAAGGGCCATGGAATAGATTGCTGATTGGGATTGGAGTAGGGATGAGTGAACGAGATATGGTATAGGACCCTCTTGGGAGTCATTACTATCTTTATTTTCAATGAAATTTTTAGGAACTTTGGCACTTTTATTAGAATAACTTGTTTCCCATTTCATTTTCATTTTATACTTGTAGTTTTGGTTACCTTATGAAATTTTTATCATTTAGTATTTTATATGATTCCGCTATTGTTATCAATTTTTACTAGCGATTTACTCAAATAAATGATGGTATAGTATCCCCGTGACTATCTTATTGAACCCTTTCTTCTTGTCGGTAGCCTCTATTTTACAGAAAGGCGTGCCAGAGGTCATCTAACTGACCGGCTCGAGGCACTGTTACATGGCCCCCAGGTCAAGTCATTACAAAAATTATTTAGAATTATCACTAAATAAATTAAACTAATGAATGTAATTTAAGGATTATAGTGATTACATCAGTGATGGCTCAAATAATAGTGTATTTATCTTACATTGTATATATACTGTAAAGTTCAATATTTTAATATTCACAAAAAAATCATGTATTTCTGAAAAATAAAAAAAAATCAAACCATTTTTTGACGTCTCGAAAACAATGTCGAACTAAATTTTATGAAATTAGTTTTATAAAAAATTCAAATATAAATTTTAATTAACATCAAAAATTATTTGAAAAATAACAATTTTTAAACTATACCTACATTTTTAAAAAATTAAAAAATTAATTAAGCTCTCATAATATTATCTTATAATCAACTGATAATAAATTATTAATTTATTAAAATATTTTTTGAAAATATATTTTTTTCAATTCATTTTGTTAATTATAAAATAATATATAAACATTTATATTTCAAAAAAAATACCAATATTTAATATATCACTTTCGAATCATTTATTTAATTATTTGATGATATAAATATATCATATTTAAACGTTTATGATATATGGATTTTATTAATATCATCATGGATGAGGTTACTATTAAATTGCAATGATAACAATTCCTAAGGTCAAATTATAATTTCATTAGTATAAATTACATAATTTTTATAAATAAGTTTTTTACATTATACATATATAATGAATATGAATATTGAAATCCAAAATGAAATGATATTATTTAATATGATCTTGGGTGCTTACTAACATGTATATAAGTACATTTTTCTTTAAGAGAATGATTACAATCATAAATGAAAGTGAGATTGCAATGATAACATTTTCCAATCGGTAATTTTCTTGTAAGACCCCTTGCATGAGATAATTTAGTATGAAACATAAAATTCAGTGATGTATGAGTGGTTAATAATAATAAATGAAAAATTGGACATATATATTACACACTAAAAAACTAGTGATGTATATGAAATAATTCTTTCAGAAATAATAGTGACATTAGGAATCTGTTACCTTGTGTTCTATTTGTCACTTGTGTCTCTAAATTCTAGAACAAAATAATTTTGTTAATTATTAAAAAAAATTATATAATTTTGGATTTTATTATTAATTTTATTTTACCTATTAATATTTTATATACCATTACTTAATAATTAAATTTAATATTGGTTTTTTGACCATATTTGGGGTTTGTGTCAAAAATGACATTGGTATGTAGAAAATGGCCAAAAAGGTCTATCATTTAAAAATTTAAAAATTTACCATCATGATATAAATATAATATTTATGCATAAAAATTACATTTAAAACAAAACAAAGAATATGGTTATGAAAAATGAAGTAACATAACGATAATGTAGATGGTTGTCCATGTGTACGCATAAATAACATTTCCGTTGTTTAAACATCACTGTGGAAACTTGGGAAGAAACATTTAACTTTAGGTAATGATAATTATTTATTAAATAAATTATTATTTAATCATATATTCTTATATAAATATTTCTTGTGATTCAAAAGGAATCACATCCCTTTGAGGAGGTGGTAGTCCACACGTTCTCGAACAACATTATCACTTTTTCAGTATGTGAATGGGTAATAAAGAAAATGATATATTATAAGACCGAATTTATAATTATTTCATAAATATAATAATTGATTCATTTATATAATATATATTATTTATATATTTATATCATTTAATATATAAATTTTTTGTGATGTGAGATTGAATACACAATCCTTGTATATGGTATGTCGCACATACACATGAATATTATTATCATTTTTTTATCACATTAAAATAATGAAAAGTTAATGATATATGTTTATAATATAATTCAAGTATCATATTTATTTTATATAAATCACATGTTTTTATTAAAATAATCCTTTATACATTCCATGTAACCTGTGAACTAATCACATCACTTCGAGGATGTGGTTGCCCACATGTCCATAAACATTGTTACTATATAACCACAAAATGGAATTATTGAATGTATGTGTTATATAATAATTAGATAATAGTAATAGATTTATAAATATAATATATATCATATATAAACTATTAATCCATCATTATTACCAACATTGAATAATGGTAATGGAATGATGAAAGACATCAGTCCGCGATGCAGTTGTCTTTCATACGCCCAGATGATAATCACAAATGCCATTTGGTGGATGTGTGTTAAATTGTAGGTCAAAAACCTTAGATAAAACTATCATATTATATTTATAAAACATATATTATTATATAATAAATATATATTTTTAATATAATGAGTATGGTAATATATAAATCAAACATCCTTATTGAAGAATATTACCTCTCATTCGGGTAACCCCATTTGGGTTTCCCAAAAGAACATAATTGGATTTCATTCTAAAAACTGTGTGTATCCTAGTATGAAATAAGAGATATTTATATCTTATTATATCAGGGTTTTTACAATCAAATGTATTTTAGTGGTAAGAATAAGTGAGGGGTTTAGTGCCTTTTTTATTGAATGAGGAGTAGTGATCTTGTATCTATTTGGTACACATACCTTACATAATTATCATCCAATAAGGAAAACATATAGTTAAAGTTAAGTTATTTTATATATATATTCATAAAATGGTTTTCGGGAATGTTTCATGGGCATTTTGGCCCATATGGTTATTGTTTAGTACCTCGATAGGCTAGTTTATCCCAGAATTGATGTTATTAATTTTATCTGTTACAACAAATAATTTTTGCCCAAAAGTAAGTTTACATTACAATAAATTACATATTATAATTATCATATGTATGTAATCCCTTTTTCAACATACCAATAATATATAATTTTTGAAATTAATTGAAAATTTATCTCACATATGGGATGAGATAATAGTAATTTAAAGGAAACAATTTCCAATTTTCCCTATTTTTTATATACATAAAATATATAAATGATCCCATAGCCTATTTTTTATTAAATTATATATATTTGATCTAATAATAATTTATAATAAATAATAATTTAAATTCATAGTATAAATTCTTTATATGAAATATTAGTTTTTATTTATAAATTTGTATTTTTAACTTTTCATAAAAAATTAAACTCCATAGGAAAAAAAATTTAACGTAATATAATTTTGAAAATATGATGTAAAAAATAATTTCTATTTTTCATATAGAATTTTTAAATGAACCAATATGTACTTTTAAAATAATTTTCCCATTAAAAAGTACAAAGGTTTCTCTAGAAAGAAATATATTTTTAACCATAAATTTGGAATTGTTCTTATATTATTCTTATAAAATCTATTGGATTAATATTAAAAATAGATTACTGGATATAATATATTTAGATATTCCATTGAAATCTTTTTTTAATAGTAATTAATTTAATTTATTAATACATAATTCTCACATGATTGAATAATTTCATTTTTTATAAAATAATTCAATAATATTAAATTGGTTTCAATATTAATTTCTAATTAATTCTTCACTGAAGAATGTTTAATAAATTTAGTTAATACTTTTCAGAAATTTAATTCATATAGTTAGCTGATGGCTATCATAATAAATAGTAATATTAATTATACATAGTATTTTGGTTAAACTCGGACTTACGTGTAACAATAACTATCGAAAGAACATTGTATTGTGTGTTACACAACACCCTTATTCATTGTGTTTACCAAAATATAATATACATATTGTGTGAAGCATAAGATAATCCTATTTTATCATATAAAAAAATCAAATATAAAATTAAAATTTATTATAAATGGAAAACATTTGACGAGTATTATGGGGTTCATTTACATACAAAAAAATAACTTTTAATATAAAAAACTATATGAATAAATGGTATATAATTAATAAAAATACATATATATCATGAATAATATCTATTTTTATGAGAAATTTAATATCAAATGGTGATATTAATTTGAATAATTTATTGAAATTTTAATTATAGAGAAAATATATCAAGTATGTGAATTTCAATACAACCCTAGGTCAAATTAATCATGAACCATATATAAGAATAATGATGAATTAATTATCCAAAAAATATCTCTAGGGGATTATCTATAAAATTAATTGATTATGTTCATAAAAAAAAATAAAAACATAAAAATATTGTTTAAAAAATTCTTCAAAAAATATACTTTTCATTTTCAAAACAATCATAGAACACTAAAAGTAAAAAAGAGAAAAAAAAATTTCAAATACACACATATTCATATAAAGGATGTTTTAGTTTTGATGATCACTAAAAATTGTAGTCATGTCAAACATGTTAAAACAAAGACACATTTCTATTTTTTTGTAAAATCATTAAATGAATTATTTTAATAATAGAATAAATATTAATTTAAAAAATCTAATGTATAAATGTGGGAATTTTTTTAGTTATTCATTTTTAAATGTCAAAATATATTTTTAGTCTTGTTGATATAAAACATTCGTATTGATAAAAATATTTATCCAACCAAAGATTATAATTATGATGGTTATTCCTAAAAATATTATATCAATATTTTTATATATCAAATAGTGGAAAATAAGTGGCATTACATGATATTGTAATTTAATAAAAAAATATGAAGAAAATAGAGGGTTTTGTTATGTAACGATCATATAATTTTCATCAATAAAATATTTTCTATAAACTATTTTGATTAAAATGCAATTTTTATGAAATCCCTTAAATATATCATAATGTTGATTTTTATACTAATCAATGAATCTATTATGTGTATAAAATTTAAATGGAAACAGAACAACTGGAATTACAAAATAAGATAATCAAAATCAATTAAAGATATATTCGTAGTATATCAATGATAATGAATATGTTATGTCACCCATCATATAGAAATTGATTTATATAATTCATTTCTGTGAGGTTAATATAATGTCAAATAACCTTGGATGAAATAATTTAAATTGGAAGACAAAACACCTTAATTTATTATATAATAATGATATAACATGCAAATACCAAATTTTATAGTCTTTATAAATTAAATTAGGTGTAAAATAGTATAATAAGCCTCAACGAAGAGAAATTTATAAAAATTCCCTATCCGCAAAATTCCATTTTCGGGAGCACTCCTTAACCTCATGTATATGATTTAATCATGTTATTATCTTATCCTAGAAACAGAGTAATATTTATAATATCCTATATAATCCATTTTGTAACATCCCAATAAAATAATGAAATAATACATTTTCTCTTTAATTGATATTTTGTGAATTATATATTAATTTTACCTTAATGAGTTTTTTATGTTCGATGGCGTGCTTGATACACAACAACGGGTTTCTTGGAAATCATATGTTGCACAATAATAATTTAATATAATTATTTTAAATGGGATTTTACGCATAGCCGTTGTATTAGCAGGAATGAACAGAACGAACTACAATATGATTATACATGTTTGTTAATTGTTTTTACATTTATCCAAAAAAAAATTAGAGGCTTAAAATGTGAATGAATCAACTTTGAGCATAATTGATATTAAAAGGTTGATTTACCTCTTTTTGATGAGGAACCCTCTTTAAATATAGTTTTGGTAACTTTTATATTTTCTATTTGACAAAATAAAATTTTTATTCATAATAGAGACATCAAAATTTACTTTGGATGTAATATTGGTATTTTTCTGATAAAGTTCATTTTTAATGAATAGTGAAAACTACTGTATTTTAATTCAAAACTACATTTTAATCTAATTTATTTATATGGTTATATTGTCTTTTTAATTGGTTTTAAAGTTTAATTAGTATATATTTATACTATTTAATCCAATTTTTGTCATTGTAAGTAATTTCACATTGATATTGAACATAAACAGGTGTCAATCATTTAATAGTTATTTATTAAAAATACGCTATTTGTTTTAACTGTGTGAATTAATTTTAAATTAATTTCTACCACTTATCTCTATTGAATTTGTAAAAATGGATTCCATATTTGGAATATAGAGTTCCATTTTTATAAATAGGTAGCATTTATTTTTATAAATTATGAATATTTACTTCTGTAAATATTTTATTTACCATGGTTAAAGGGTAAATCTGGTAAATAAGTGTAAACAAATATTACTATAATAATATAAAATTACAAAAACATGTGTCCTAATCGTATTGGTTGATACACGTCTGACCATGAGAATCCTTGGGTCTATTTTGGGACCCCATGGGGCCACTTGGGAGTGATAATGACACTTTATTTTTATTAACTTAAAGTAAAGACAAAAATGACATTAACAAATATCTTTTAGTAAATTAATTTTTACATATGATTATATAAGTTTTATTTTTGAATGAAAATATTATTTGGAAAACTAATATTATTGTTTACATCATTTTATTTTTTTTATAATTTTTAGACATCAAATAAATTAAATTATTTATGACACAATAATGATGTAGTGTTTACCTCATTAATAAATGATTTAAATAAATAAGATTATAAAAATAAAAATAATGACCAAAACCTATAAAATTATTATTTTAGGATTTTATTTCTACCTTGAGTCATATTATCTTTGACTTTAATATTATTTGGATATTTAGAATCTGAAAATCATTTTGTAATTAAATAATATTTTCACACTTTCCTAAAGAGCCCCTCCCCCCTTATAAATATTTGTCACCTCTAACTCATTCCTAACACCTCTCAAGCACCTAGGCTCATACATACTCTATCCAATTAAGCTCCCTACATCCCTATCCTCCTCCTAGAATCCTCAACATTGGCATAAGGCACTTCAAAAAACCCTTTTGGTTCAAACCAAAGGGAGTTACCTGATTTATAGGTAACATCTTCCCTTAATTGTTTTTATTTTATTTTACTTCCCCAACCCCCTAAACTCTCTTTTTTCCTTTAATTTATTATAAATATAGTATCCCTAATATACTAGGATATTTTTATGAGATGTATTTGAACTAAACTTATACACAACTCCATATAATAGGTAAATAACATACTGTTTCTGTGGATGGAAAACTAACACCTCACGTAACGATGATTGTTCAATTATATTGTACCGCCTCTCATGGTGGACATAATAATGTAACTATATTTATATATGATATATATAATGTTTATGTTTTCTTTATGTTCTATATTTACCATTTATATCATGACTTTATGGTTTCCATTATGTTTAAATGTGATAATTTCATTTGAGGATGTGTGGACTACCACCCCATCAATGTGATATGACTCGTTAATGCCATATGGGGGACATATAAATTATGGATTTAATGATATTATATATGATATTTTAATAAAATTATAATATACCTATGTATAATTATATTTTAATTCCATTAAAATACAAAATATAAATGAAAGTAGCATTCATTCGTATGTACGGCTTACCGTCTCCATGAACATTGCATTTCCATTTCTTACATATAAATGTTTCATACAATTATAAATACATGTATATAATGGATATATGTGATATATATGATATCTAAATCAAAAATATATGTCAAATACCTGATATATATTAAAGGTATTTTTCATTTAATTTCATTTCATGCTTTTTTTTGTGGGGTTTCCCAATGTTTTATGGAGAAATAGATGAGTTTTCATGAATTGGGCCAAAACGTGAACCCAATTCCAGATTTGAAAATAAATTTTGTTTCTTTTATAAATTTTTCATTTTCCAACATTTTTCATCCATTAAAATTTCTAAATGGACTCCCATGACATGTTAACCCTACCATTGAAATTTGGATCCTTTTGAAATCCATTATAAATGTGTATATGGGTTTATATTTAATGGATTGAGCTTGCCCGAAAGCCCAATTCCAGTTTTAAAAATAAAATTTGTTTAATTAATAAAATATTCAATTTTAATGATGTTTCGGTGATTCCAAGTCTCACCCAAGACCATTGAACCCAGACACACGCCCAACCTCTCTCACCCATCTTTGGAGCTCTTCTTCATCACGATTGAGCATAGAACTTCTTAGGATTTCTAAAATCGGATAAATTTGAGAAGATATGTTCTTTCAATCATAACTCTCTCAATTATTACTCTTATTCCTCTATTATAGTTCCTAAATGACATCCTCATCCTTCTTCGATCCTCCCTTTAGGTTTTTACTATATTAAATTTCAGCTACTGGTGTATTTGGGGCAATTCTTAATGATCCCTCAAGTAAGTGAGTCTTTTCCATTCCTCTTTCAAATTTCTTACGGATTTATTCTATTTGATTGGGGTTTATTCCCTTTTCCTTGAAGTTCCAAATAACCACGTGGTAGGGTTTCGAATCTAGGGTTTAACCTTTGGTTTTATTGGTCCAATATTGTGGGTTTAGATTTGTTCTAAGTACCTCTTGGTGTGTGCGTGGTGCGAATTGTAACACCTCAATACTTCATATTACGTTATTTCTTTAATGTAATTCAATAACTTGCATTACACACAACACATAGTTCAAACGAACCACGACATACCAATCTAGTCTTTTAAAAGATGTTATGAATAGTATTAACTGTATTTTGATTTTATATACTCCATATAATTTTAACATCCATATTATGTGTTTCTTAGACATAATATAAGAACAAATTCAATTTTTTAGATAAAGGAATTATTTTTCAGAAAATGAAATTTTACCACCTTTTGAGGGAGAACTTATTTTCAATCCAATATTTGACACTTTTATGTATTCAATTTTAAAAAATAAACTTCTACTTTGTAATCTAGAGATAAAAATTTAGTTCTCATAAATTTTTGGTATTTTTATGATAACTTTCATATTTTGGTAAATGTTGAAAAATACTAAATTTTAATTAAAAAAACTTTTTTAATCCAAATAACTTATAGTGTTAAATTATGAATTTGATTGGTTTAGAATTATAATTAGATTATATTATTACCATTTAATACAATTTAGGTCATTATAATCAATTTCACTTTGAAATTGGACATAAACAAGTTTCAATCTTTTTATAGATATTGTTACTAAAAAACACGCTATCTATTTTGAAAATAAGAAATAATTTTATATTAATTAATGCAACTTATATGTTTTAAATTTTGGAAATTAGACACAATTTGTGAATTTGGAATATCAAATATATCTTAGGCTGAATTTTTTGTATTTTTCTGAGAAACATCAATTTTTGATGAATAGTTAAAAACGCTGAGGTATTGCTTAAAACCAAATTTTTATTCAAATAAATATTTATTTTATTTGAAATTATTTTAGGATAAAATAGATACATAATACCTATATATGTTCAAAATAAATCATTGGAGTCCTTTTATAATAAGTTTAGAGATATAAAATGTGTATTGAACTTTTTACCATCTTTTACCCACCTCCTAGGAGTATTTGTGAATTTGCATAATACATAATTTGACCACTTATGTGAGTTGAATTCCAAAAATCTGAGAGAAACGTTTAAAATCAGTAAGTAAAATTTGGTTCAATAAGATGAAAATAATTTTTGGTGAATAATAACTTTTGACTTTTATTTACCACGGTTAAAGATAAATATGGTAATTCAAGGTAAAAAGAATATTGTAATATTTACAAATTACCTTAAAACATGTTCTAACCAAATTTTATGAGTAATGGATGACTGTGGGAATCTTTGGGTCTATTTTTCAACCCCATTGAGACACTTATGAATGATAATGACACTTTAGATTAATTAATTTAAAGTAAAGAAAAAATTGAGAAAAAAATCGTTTAGTAATTAATTTTTATACTGTGTTATATAAGTAATTTTTTTGACTATAAATATTCATTGGAAAGATAAAATGATTTCATAGATCATGGTAGTTTTTTTATAATTTTTAGTCATTGAATAAATTAAATTATTTAAGACACAATAATGATGCAGTATTTACCTCATTAATAAAATATTTAAATAAATTAGATTATAAATATTAACAAAATATCCAAAACATGTCCAATTTTTATTGGTTGATTTTATTTCGACCATGAGTCATCTTATATTCAACCCTAATGATTTTTTGACCTTTATAAACCGAATATCATTACATAATAAAATAATATTTTCACACTTTCCTAAAGAGCCCCTGCTCCCCCTTATAAAAGAAGACCACTTCTAACCAATTCCTCACACCTCTCAAGCATTTAGGATGGTCCAAAATCTTCCCAATTAAGCTCCCTAAACCCCCCTACTCCTCTTAGAAGCATTAACTTATGTATAATTCTCTTCAAGAAGTCTTTTTGGTTCAAACCAAAGGAAGTTACCCAAATTAAAGGTAACCATTTCTCTTAACTTATTTTCATTTATTTTACTTCTCTAACCCTTAAAAAAATTTATTCCTTTGTTTTATAACAAAAAAAAGTATCCTAAATATAATAGGATGTTTTTATTAGATGTATTATAACTAAACATACACACACCTCCATCAAATGGGTGAAGAACCCAATGTTTCTGTGAATGGAAAACAAACGCCTCACGAAATGATGATTGTTCAATTACCTTCTACCGCCTCTTATAGTGACCATTATGATGGAACTGTATTTATATATGATATATATTAGGTTTATGTTTTTTAATGACTCTTTATTCTTCTTTTATAGCATAAATTAATGGTTTCCATTATTGGTAAACGTGATAATTTCATTTGAGGAAGTGTGGACAGCCACCCCCTCAAAGTAGTAAGACTCGTTAATACCATATGTTGGATGTATAAAGGATGAAGTTAATGGTATTATATATGATATTATACTAGAATTATAATATATCTATATATCATTATGTTTTTATTCTATTAAAATATGAAATATAAATGAAAGTAGCGTTCGTGTGTACGTATGGATTACCGTCTCCTTGAACAGTGCATTTCATTTCTTACCCCAAAATGATAAGTACTGTTTTAAATACATGTATATACTGGATATATATGATATATAAATAATTAATATAATTCTGGATATAATTAACTTTTGACCATGTGAACAACATGTAACTATAAGGTGTTCATTTTTGACTCAATTGCCAAATAACGAAAAAAAGGAAGTTATTAACATAAATGATTACATAATGTTTATAACCTGGTAATAAGCTATATAAAAGGATTAATAAACATTAAATTTTTTCATAAGAAATTATAAATTATCTTTAGTTTATTATTCAGGATATTAAAGAATGTATGGGTCAAGTTGGACACAGGGTAATGGGTTTTTTATCTCACATTTAATTCTGTGAGATTTCCATTGTTCACCACTTATTTATTGCATGTGGTGTATTGTGTACTTCCATTATATATATATTATCAGGATTAACATTAAATTCATGATATTCGGTGTTTATTGACTATTGTTCATATGAATCGATTGATTACACCAAGGTAAGGGTTAATTTCACAATCTCTTTATTATCTGAGGTTGTTTTTACGTAAGTATCTACTGGGAAATATTTATTACCCTTGTACATGCTTCATAAAATAGTTTTCAAAGAGATTATTTATAAGGTAATTCTTTACTAAAACATCAATTTAAATGTTTTAAAATATTTATTCTTCTAAATTGTTCTCATTAATGTATATATTTTCAAAATGTTTTTTAAGGATTTATTTATATGGACATGATTGTTTTTAAAGTGTAAATTCCTTTGAATAGTCTTCAGAGTGGTATGGGACACTTTGATTCAAAAATATCTTTAAATGTCTTCCTTTTTTAATTGTGCGGATTTTTAATTTTTTCATGAAAAAACGATATTTCTCTCAACGAGTTTTACAAATCAATTTTATCTATGTCAACATTCATTGATGGAATTTAAACTTATTTGAAGTTGATTTATTATGATATAATACATCCATGTTTTATTGAAGGTGTTTTGATATTTTTGACTGTGGATTTTCTATTTTTATACCATTCATGGTTTATGCTTAAAGTATTGACATTTCATTTGTTAGTTTTAATACAAATGTTTATTTTATATTTCAACCATTACATACGATGAATGTATTGGACTAGTATGTTCAAGGATGGGGACCGGTAAAAGTAATCCCTCCGAGTTGGGGTCCAGTTACAGTAGAACCTCCAGGTTGGATTCTGGTTACAGAGGCTCTCCGGGTTGGAATCTGGTTATAAAGGCTCTCTGGGATGGAGTCCAATTGTCGAGGCTCTCCGTGTTGGAGTTAGGTTACAGAGGCTCTCTGAGATGGAGTCCGGTTACAGAGGCTCTCTAGGTTTGGGTCCGGTTATATTTATCCCATAGGTCCTGGAATGAGGACTTGACTTAGAAATTAAAGTCTGGTATTATAAATTCCCTCATTATGAAAATAATATTGATGGTTTATGTGGTCATTCGACTAGTAGAATACCCTTGATTGTGATTTATTATGGCATTATTTACTTAGATCATATTCCTTCCATAAAAGTATTAATGTTTAGTATTGGTAAAGGCATGTGGTTTCAATTATTCACCATGCTTAATATTTATGTTACCTTCTGCTGTATTTCTTACCCTTACTAAGGATCTGAGCTCACACCTTTCTATGTTTTATTTTTCCCAGGATTCCAAGAAGTGTATTGTGATTGATATGCATGGTTAATTTAATGGAATAATGGTGTTCATAAAGGATTATTTAGTTTGTGTTTTATGTTATAAAGTGTAATGTTACATTCATGTATGTAATATATTTTCCAAGACTACTAAATCGATCGGTCCTTCGGGTCATGATTCCTTGTAATCGTTCCAATGTATTAAAATAATGCATTGACTCTGGGTAACTGGGGTCGGGGTGTTACAGTTGGTATCATAGGATGTTTAGAAATAACCATGGAAACTAGATTTAGATAAACTCTGACTATAATACATAGCCCTATGACAGAATCTGAGGATTAGTGTAGAAGAACTTCCTAAAATTTTGAGAATATAGAGATTTTGTGAGTTTTCCATGAAAATACATCCATGTCTGGATACGAGAAGGAAGTGGTGGCTCTGGCACAGATGTACCTAGGGGTAAAACCCAAAAACAACGCTTTGATCTATAATCGAATGGGAACTAGTGCACGAAAACAGGCCTTGCTCCACTATTGGTTACGACACACCCAGGGGATATGCTTAGGATAATTCTCATTTTCATTACAAAACATTATGAAGGGTCTATGAGTATATAAATCCTCAAAGAAAACATTTTTATAATTATGGATTATATACATAAACTGTTCAGTTTATGTTAAGTGTTTTACAAGTTTGGAATTATGTATTTCGATTCATAAACTAATATAGTTTATGACATTGTATAGAAATATTGACAAGTAGAAGGAATGTGAACTCAAGCAACATGTATGATCCAAAGAGTAAGAAGGATCATGTCATTCACAGTATTAATCCAAAATTTAGAAGGGAAATAGTTACCCATGTATTCTGAACATATGAATAAATAGTATCATGTGTTAATAAGATATATATATATAATTCTCTGAGTCCTATGGCTTTTAAGGGAATCAAGAGAAGAAAAGGATGGAAGAGAAAAAGATGGAAAAAGGAATAGGGAAAAGAAGGATTTTCCCATATGTGATTAGTGTGGAAAGAATCGCATTGGTAAATTCTTGAAGGGAATGGGAGTTTGTTATAAGTGTGGAGAAAATGGACACCAATTACGTAATTATAAGTGTAAGAAAAATGTTTCCAATGTACAATTCTTCATCTGCAAGGAGTTGGGACACTATGTGAATCAATGTCCAAATCATCAGAGTGTACCCCAAATGATGCTATTGGATATTAATAAAGTTATGATACTACCAAAGATGAAGATGAATGAGTAGATTTCTTATAAAAGTATTGTGTCATTTGAGTATTGTATTAATGATGTACATGTTATAAGAATAATAGATAATATAAGGATTGTACTGTAGTACTATTTCATTAAGGACTTGACATTGTGTGGAACCGAGAAAAGTGAATCAATTACAGGTTAAATTTTTGGAAAATATAAGTTTGAGAGAAAGATAAACAATAATATGGTTCTGATACCGAGGTATTGATTTTGGAATAAGAGATGGTTGATTTGGATAAATTATATTGGATATTTTTGACTTCCTTGGAACTAATTAATAGTTTGTTTATTTCATCATTATTGGAATATTCAATATTTTTGGATATAAAGAATGTATCCAGTATTATATAAATGAAAAGGGATCATGATTGTAATCAATAAGGTTTTATGGTAATTTTGGGTGTTACCAAGTTTTAAAATAATACATGATGAAGGTGTTCACATGTTATTACATGGAAAAAGGATCTTCATTGTGTTTAGATTCCTTATAAATTTTGGACTGTGAGTTTGGATAGATTTATTTTGGATAAGTATAAAGTTTGGAATGGATTAAGATAGTATTGTTAAGCTTATTTTTGGATTTTTATAAAAAGGACAACATGTAGACCGTGTGACAACCTGTCGCGTCTGATAAAGCTGTGGGAATCGAACCCACATCCATAGTGTGATTGGGATTTATCACCTAAAATTGGACTATGTGATGTCCCTGGATTGTATAATGTAGTTTCTTTTTTTAAAGGGTCATATAGGTGAATTATAAATTCATATTTTTTTAACCCTATATGAATAGGATAAATAGAAAAAAAAATTAAGTTCTATTATATTTTAGAGTGAAAGATTAGTTTTTGGTAGAAATTAGTTAATAGATGGAACTATACTTATCAAGTATATATATATTTTATTCTCTAATTCTATGAAGAAATTAATTCTTAAACTTTAGGTAAGGGATCTCAAAACTAAACATGTGTTATCCTAATACCTTATGTTTTATTGAACCAATGATATATTATATCATCATAGATTGATGGCTTTGAAGCCCTCAATTCTACATTTGTTTGTGACTGATGACCTCAATCAGTCCATATAAATATTTATGTTTTCCTCCAATTATGTGTCTCTAAATTCTACCAATGTTCTCTTAATCTAGATCATAATTTTTTGGTGACTTATTTATTCCCCTTTTCCTCTTATTAAGACTAAATTTTATTAACCCAATTTCCGATGTGGGTTTTCCCACAAAGGTATTTTATATTTTCAACCTTCTATTTTCGACGATCAATTTCAAATTGCGAGGATGTAATTTATTGAAGTAGAAAAAAATGTAACACCCCATGATTTCATAGTACTTTATTTCATCAAAAATAATTCAATAACATCCATTACACGCAACACCAAGTTCAAGCGCACCACGACTTACCAATATAACCTTTAAAAAGATCTTATAAATATTATTAACTACATTTTGAATTTTATATACTCCATATAATTTTGACATCCATATTATGTGTCTATTATACATAATATAAGAAAAAAATCAATTTTTTTGATAAAGGGAGTATTTGTCAGAAAATGCAATTTTAACGCTTTTTGACGGAGAACTATTTTTAAATCCAATATTTGAAACTTTTATGTATTCAATTTGACAAAATAAACTTCTTCTTTAGAATCGGGAGATAAAAATTTAGTTCTGATAAAATTTTGGTATTTTTCTGATAACTTTCATATTTCTGTAAATAGTGAAAAGTACTAAATTTTAATTAAAAACAAGTTTTTTAATTGAAATAATTTATAGTGTTAAATTATGCATCTTAATGTTTTTTAAGTATAATTAGATTATATTTTTATCATTTAATACAATTTTGGTCTTTATAATTAAATTCACTTTGAAATTGGACATAAACAAGTATCAATCTTTTGATAGATATTGTTGCATAAAAATACGTTATTTATTTTAACAACGGGAATTAATTTTAAATTAATTAATACAACATAGATGTTCTGAATTTGGTAAAATATACATCACTTTTTAATTTGGAATATCAAATATAGCTTAGGCTGAATATTTTGTATTTTTCTGTGAAACATCAAATTTTGATGAATAGTGAAAAACACTGAGTTATTGGTTAAAACTGACTTTTTATTTAAATAAATATTTATTTTATATAAATTTATTTTAGGTCAAAATAGATACATAATACCTATAAATGTTCAAAATAATTCATTGGAGCCATTTCATAATACGTTTAGATATATAAAAATTTGATTGATCTTTTTACCATCTTTTACCCTCCTCCTAGGAGTATTTACAAATTTGTATAAAAAATAATTTTTCCACTCCTATGAGTTGAATTTAAAAAATCTGAGTGACAATGTTAACCTCAGTAAGTAAAATTTGGTTCAATTAGATGAAAATAGTTTTTGGTAAATATTAACTTTTGACTTTTATTTTCCACGGTTAAAGTTAAATTGGGTAATTCAAGGTAAAATTAATATTGAAATAATTCACAATTACCATAAAACAAGTACTAACATTATTTTATGAGTAATGTCCAACCATGGGAATCTTTGGGTCAATTTTGGAATCCCATGGTGCCACTTAAGAATGATAATGACACTTTAGATTAATTAATTTAAAGTAAAGGCTGAATTGACATAAACAAAAATTGTTTAGTAATTAATTTTTATATGGTGTTATATAAGTAATAATTTTGAATATAAATATAAATTGGAAATATAAAATTATATCCAAGATCATGGTATTTCTTTTATAATTTTTATACATCGAATAAATTAAATTATTTATTACACAATAATGACGCAGTATTTACCTCATTAATAAATGATTTAAATAAATTAGATTATAAATATTAAAATAATATCCAAAACATGTCCAATTTTTATTGGATGATTTTATTTTGACCATGAATCATCATATCTTTGACCCTATTTATTTTTGGACCTTTAGAAACTGAATATCATTATATAATAAAATAATATTTTTACAATTTTCTAAAGAGCCCCTCCTCCCCCTTATAAAAGAAGACCACTTATAACAAATTCTTCACACCTATCAAGCCTTTAGGATAGTCCCAAAATTGAAAAATTAATCTCCCTACATCCCTATCCTTATCCTAAAATCCTTACCTTAGGCAGAAATCTCTTCAAGAAGTCCTTTTGGTTCAAACCAAAGGAAGTTACCCAAATTAAAGGTAACAGTTTCTATTAACTTCTTTTCTTTTATTTTACTTCTCCAACCCATAAAATCTTTTTATTACTTTATTTTATAACAAAAAAAAGTATCCTAAATATATTATTATGCTGTTATGATAAGGATTTGAACTAAACTTAGACACACCTCCATCTAATGGGTGAAGAACATAATGTTTCTGTCGATGGAAAACTAATGGCTCACGAAACGATGATTCTTCATTTACCTCCTAACGCCTCTCATGGTGGAAATTTTGATAGATATGTATTTATATATGATATATAATATGTTTATTGTATCTAAATTCTTCTTAATATTTTTTTTATATCATAACTTAATCGTTTCCATTATAGGTAAACGCGATAATTTCATTTCAGAAAGTGCAAACTACAGCCCCCTCAAAGTGATATAACCCATTAATACCATATTTGGGATGTATAAAGGATGAAGTTAATGATATTATATATTATATTATACTGGGATTATAATATACCTATGTATCATTATGTTTTCATTCCATTAAAATATGAAATAGAAATGAAAGTAGCGTTCTTGCATACGTCTGGCTTACCGTCTCCATGAACGGTGCATTTCATTTCTTACCCCAAATTGATATATACTATATTAAATACATGTATATAATGGATATATATTATATATATGATATCTAAATCATGAATATAATTCTGGATATAATTAACTTTTGACCATGTGAAGAACTTGTAACTAAAAGGTGTTTATTTTTTACTAAAGTTCCAAATATCGACAAAACGAACGTTATTAACATAAATGATTACATAATGTTTATAACCTGGTAATAAGTGATATAAAAGGAATAAAAAACATTAAAAGGGTTTTTAAGAAAGTATATATTAACTTTAATTTATTATTCAGGATATTAAAGAATGAACGGTTTAAGTCAGACACGAGGTAAGTGGTTTCTTATCTCACTTTTAATTTCGTGAGATTTCCATTGTTCACAACTTATTTATTGCATGTGTTGTATTGTGTACAAAAAATTTTTATATATTATCATGATTATCTTTATATTCATGATATTCTATAATTCATTTGGTGGTTATTGACTATTGTTCATACGAATCAATTGATTACAACAAGGTAAGGGTTAATTTCACAATCTCTTTATTATCCGAGATTGTTTTTACATAAGTATCTACTGGGACATATTTATTATACATTTACATGTTTCATAAAAGAGTTTTCAAAGGGCTTCATTTTAAGTTACTTCTTTACTAAAACATCATTTTAAATTTTTTAAATATTTATTCTTCTAAATTGTTCTCATTAATGTCCATATTTTCAAAATGGTTTTTAAGGATTTATTTATATGGGAATAAATGTTTTTAAAATGTTAATTCCTTCGAAAAGTTTCAAAGTTGTATGGATAAATTTGATTCAAAAATGCCTTTAAATGTCTTCCTTTTTAAATTTTGTGACATTTTAATGTTTTCATGAAAAAGAAATATTTCTCTCAAAGAGTTTTACAAATCAATTTCATCTATATCCACATCCTTTGATGGATTTTAAACTTGTTTGATGTTGATTTATTATGATACAAGACTTCCATATTGTATTGAAGGTTTTGTGAAATGTTTTACTATGTATTTTCTATTTTTATACCATTTATGGTTTAGGGCTATTGTATTTACATTTCGTATGCTAGTTTTAAGACGAATGTTTATGTTATATTTCATCCTTTACTTATGATGAATGTATTGGACTAGTATGTCCAGGGTTGGGGACCGGTAAAAGTAAGCCCTTTAGGTTGGGGTCTGGTTATAGTAGACCCTCCAGGTTGGAGTCCAGTTATAGAGGCTCTTCGGGTTGGATTCTGGTTACAGAGGCTCTCCGGGATGGAGTCCAGATAAAGAGGATCTCCAGGTTGGAGTCTGGTTACAGAGGCTCTCCGGGATGAATTCTGGTTATAGAGGCTCTCTAGGTTTGGGTCCGGTTACCATTAGCCCATAGGTCCTAGCATGAGGGATTGAAATAGAAATTAATGTCTAGTATTATACATTCCCTCAATATGAAAATAATATTTATGGTTCATGTGGTCACTAGACTAGTATAATACTCATGATTATGTTTTATTATCTAATTATTTACTCAGATCATATTAATGCCATAAAAGTATTCATGTTTAGTATTGGTAAAGGCATGTGGTTTCAATTATTCACCATGATTAATATTTATGTTACCTTCTATTGTATTTATTACCCTTACTGAGAATTTGAGATCACCCCTTTCTATGTTTTATTTTTCCCAGGATTCCAAGAAGTGTATTGTGATTGATATGCTTGGTTAAGCTATGGGAATAATGGCATTCATAAAGGATTATTTATGTTATGTTGTAAGTTATAAATTGTAATGTAACATTCATGTATGTAATCTATATTCCAGGACTGTTAAACCAATCATTCCTTTGGGACTTGATTCCTAGTAATAATGCTAATGTATTAAAATAATGCACTGACTCTGGGTAACTGGGGTCGGGGCATTACATGACATGATTTTCGCACGTTGATTCAAGGATTTCCAATACTTTAGTAGGTGATTCCTTTTGGAATGAAATATTTGTGTCCTATATGTTGTGTTTATGGTATTTTCATGTCTATTTCATTTGAATTCTGCTGCAAAAATTGGTTTTAGTGGAAATTATAAAGAAAATGATTTTTTAATTCCAATTTCATGTGAAATTTAGGGGGTTTTCATATAAATATTTTTTGGTTCTTTAAGGGATGCCCAATAGTTAATTAGTTGATTTTATTGAACTGTATTAGGTCTGTAAATAATGTTTTCAATTTTATTATCCTTTGGTTGTGGCTATGAAATTGGTTCTGGGTGACATATGTTAATAAAATTGTTTTTCAGTACCAATTTGGTGTTGAATTGGGTGTTCTACATGGGTATTCTATGTGATGCTTATTAGGATTGTTTTATAACTCATGTAATGTGTTTAAAGAAATTTTTAGGTTTTTATGGATTCTGTTTTGATAAATACGAGTATGAATATGGTGTTCAAGTGGGTTTTTCAAAGAGTTTTGGGTGCAAAACAAGGAATGATTTAGAGAAGTTTTTTTATTGAATCCCAAAGTGTTTTGTTGTGTGTTTTAAATGGTATAAAATGTGTGTAGCTATTTTACTAATTATATGTCACCATTAGTGGTGTTTTAATATGAAAATGTATATATGTATCATTATGAAATTGTTTGAGCACAAAGGGAGATACTCAGGAACCTAGGTGGGGTGGATGTGTTCTAGTACGACTAGTGGACCAGATGGGTTTTTTCCCTGCTTCACCAAGAATTTGGATAATGAAAACTCTAACTAAACTATGTGGATGATTATTGGGGACCCCTAGGTTATGGTTATGTTCCCTACTAGTGGATCGTTCACGATAATGGATTTTACTATGGTTACTTTACACCGAGGTATGAGGTACATGGGGCCCGAGACTATCTAGTGCCTAGGGGTGCTCCCGATTTTGTTTCTCATTGTTTTTGTAGTATTTTACCATGTATTGGGGTGTTTTTGGAAGTACTTTACGGTATCTTACATGTCTATTTAAATGTGTGAACATTCTGAAAACTTTATCTTGAAAACTATTTTCAATTGAAAGTCACATTTCAAGGATTTTATCACTGCTCTTCATTGTGTATTAAAACTACTTTCATTTTCACATTGTATTTCATGCCCTTTGGAATCATCAAGTGGAATCCTATTGGGCTTAGTCTCACACCCTAATTACACCCCATGGGTGTAAGTAGACTTGGTTATGCTTGACTCAGGTAAAGAAATGGCTAAGGCTAAGGGTGTTATTCCCCATCCTTGGGGGTGAGTTGTAGAGATGGCTTGGGGGTGATGACCCCTTGTCATGTGGACTCCATGGGGTTGTTTTGTTGTTGTTTAATTGTGTATTTGGACATTTTTAATTGCATTTGAACTTATTTATTCAGTTCTAGATTTTTGTATAAACCATGCTGGTATGAATTTTTCAGATTCATTTTATCAAATATTTTGGATGTTTTATGTATACATATTCAGGTAAATCGTTCCCAAACCAAGATAAATGATACTTGGGAACTTGTTCCCACCCATTGGGATAGGTAACGCCCTTTGTGCCTTGTCACGGGTTGGGTTACGTTCCTGTATTGGTGGTGACCAGATTCGGTTCGTGAAAAAAATGGTATTATAGGGGGTTAATGTTTTTGGGTTATATAGATATTTTGGGATGAGTTAGGATAGAAAAGAGATAGGACTGTCAGGGATCGGGGTTTTGGTTATGATTAGGGTTCCTGGCCCGCACCTCTCGTGGAAGAACATGAGTCACCAGGGGACATTGGAATTTATGGATTGAATTCACTTCTGGGTGAGACGTGTGGGCTACAGACCACACGTGGACATCAGGTAGTGGTGGAGCAGTTGTTTCTTTTACTACTGGAATGTTTTTAGATTATTAATACTTGATGTATTTGAAAAAAAATTCAGAATTTTGGTATTGATTATTTTTTGTGACTGTTGAATTTTGTAGCAACATGCCTCCACAGAAAGCTCCCATGCACCCAAGGGAGGAAGCAAGAGAGAGTTCTCCCACACCGATTGATCAGAGGCTAGTCGAGACATTGGATTGAGCTATCCAAGATCTGGTACAGGGATGGAATCCTGCTCTTATTCATGCTAGGGTAGAAGAGACGGGTCCTAGAAAAGATAAAGCTCATGAGTTTGTAAAAAACAATCCTCCTTCCTTATGAGGAATCTTAGAACCCCAGGTAGTAGAGGAATGGCTCGAGAAGATTGAGTGTATGTTTGAGTTCCTAGAAACAACCGAGGAGCTCATGGTGAAGTGTGCCTCATTTATATTTGAGGTTCCCAGCCATAAGTGGTGGGATTCAATTCTTTAGACTGGGATTAATGAGTAGATGCATTGGGGAGATTTCAAGGTTGTCTTCAATGAACAGTATTTCCCTGAGGTGTTGGCTTATGATAGGTCTAGAGAGTTCAAGGAACTTGTTCAAAGGAATCTATCTGTGATGGAGTCATTCAGAATTTTCGGTGGGTTGGTTCGGTATGCTCCATAAAATGTATTTATTGAGCAGGCGAAGGCCCAGAGGTTTGAGAAAGGCTTGCGACCAGAGATATACTCCCAGGTGTTCTTGTTTAAGCTAAGGACCTATGTTGAGGTCATTGATCAGGCATGCATGGTGGAGATTGATATGAAAGGCAAGGATGGTTTCTATGGTTTAGTATTAGTAGTGGGAATTGGATTCTCCTCAGAGAAGAAAAGGAAGCAGGAGGATCATGTGATTAAAGGAGGAGGCAGTTCAGGGAACTCTTCCAGGCGGTTTTCATCTGCAGCTTCTGATGCAAGAGCGGTAATGTACCACCAGTGTGGGAAAAACAGGCAAATCTGACCAGCATATCCACTTCCTCTGAAGCCGTGTTACCAGTGTGGAGGAATGAGGCATTTGCAGCGTTTCTGTTGTGTGGCACGTCTACTTCTGAGTGGGGCAGGGTCAGTGGCTTCAAGAGGAGTGCCAGCACAGTCCGAGTCATCGAGGATTGGGGGATCTCAATTTTTTAGCCGTGGTGGTAGGGCTGGGTCATCTTCTGGGTATATCCAGTTTAGGGTACAACCACAGACTAGTGGTCATCCTCATGTAGATACTGGACATGTCCATGTATTGGATCAGGCACCATCAGGATTAGAGGTGGGACCATCGACAGTTCGAAGTACTGTTCTGATCACATCTTCTATAGCTACTTCAATTTTTGATACTATGGCATTTGTTTCATTTATTTCTGCACATTTTATAGACATGGTGAATTTTCCAACTAATTTGTTGTCTTTCACGATGGATTTGGTGACACCTTTGGGAAAGAAGAAGGAGCAAGGTCACTGGTGCCCGTCGTCTGCACTTTCTCTGTCAGGGGTGGAGATGGAGTGGGACCTCTTGGTCTTAGATATAGACCCTTTTGATGGAATTATTCGGATGGAATGGATAGTACACTTCTAGGAACATATTGATTGCTACATGCGGTGAGTGAGTTTCCCATCACTTGATGGGAGTCGTCAGGTTTTTCAGGGAGAATGGGATCCTCAGTCTGGTCGTGCATGACCTCCACTCCCAGATTTGGGAAGTCTTAACTTCCATTTATCGTCACTCATTCTAGAGGATTATGGTATTTCCCCTATATGTGCACTACATCATGTAGTGAATGAGTTTCCGAAGGTATTCCAGATGCTTTCTCAGGTTTTCCCCTGGAGTGGGATGTGGAGTTTTCGATTGATTTGGCGCGGGGAACACAACCGATATCTCATCCCTCTTATCGGATGTCCCCCACCGAGATGGGGGAATTAATGATACCACTGGACCACTTAGAATCCAAAGGATTTATTCACCCAAGCATATCTCCTTGGGACACTCTTGTGTTGTTCGCGAAAAAGGCTGACGGATCCCTCTGGTTGTGCATTGACTACCAGAAGATGAATAAGGTAACAATTAAGAACAAATACCCTTTTCCTAGAATAGATGATTTGTTCGATTAGTTGATGGGGGAAATATGGTTCTATAGAATAGAATTGTGTTCGGGTTATCACCAGCTTAGGGTGAAGGAGTTAGATATCTCTAAGATAGCCTTCCGAAGTAGGTACGACCACTTTGAGTATATAGTCATGCCCTTTGGATTGACCAATGCTCCAGTGGTCTTTATGGCACTCATGAACAGGGTGTTTCATCAGTATCTCAATTCCTTCTTTGTAGTGTTCGTGGATGAAATTCTGTTATACTCTGGCTCTGAGGATGAACATGAACATCACTTGAGGAATGTTTTGGGTACATTACGGGATAACTGCCTCTATGAAAATATGTAAAAGTGCACTTTTTGGATTAGGGAAGTTAGATTTATGGGGCATGTGATCTCTGATCAGGGGGATTCAGTGGACCCCCTAGAAGATAAGTGTGTTTATGTCATGGGAGATGTCGAAGAATGTGTTCGAGATCAGATGTTTCCTTGGTCTGGATGGTTATTAAAGGTGATTCGTTCGATATTTCTCTCATCTTTCTTCACCAATGATTGTGCTCACCCAGAAAGGGGTGAAGTTTGTATGGGGTCCAGAATGTCAGGCATCATTCGAGGAGCTAAAGAGGCGGTTGACTACCACCCCGGTGCTGATTTTGTCTGGGGATAGGAAGGGGTATGTGGTCTATTGTGATACTTTAGGTATGGGTCTTAGGTGCATGCTTATGCAGGATGATCATGTGGTGGCGTATGGATTTCTCCAACTCTGACCACATGAAAAGAATTACCCGACCCACGACCTGGATTTGGAAGTGGTGATGCATGCTTTGAAGGAACAGTGTCACTACCTCCTTAGAGAGTAGTTTTTGGTCTACTCTGATCACAAAATCTTAGCCTATATCTTCTCGCATAAGAACCTAAACTTGAGGCAGCTTTCTAGATCATGTACTTGTAGGGGTTTGACTTTGACATTGTCTATACACAAGGCAAGGGTAATGTGGTGGCCGAAACTTTGAGTAAAAGAGTTTCAGTGCAGGATTTGAGGAAGTCCAGTGATGAGTGGACTTTGATGGGGCTCTTTTCTCATATACATGTGGAGACCATGGAACACAATAGAGGGACATTCTTGCTGAGTTTCCATTTGACTCCTTCTCTGGTGGATTTGATTCAGTGGGAGAAACCCAATGATGAGATTTCTCAATGGTAAAATAAGGTTCTTCATGGTGGGGAGACATCCTCTGATTGGTCATCGTCTCCTGAGGGCTTATTGTGCTTCAAGGGTCGTTCAGTAGTGTCGTTGTCTCTGCAGAAGGTGGTCATTCCTGATAGACACCAGTCTTAGTGGGATGTCCATCTGGGTGCCACTAAGATGTATTATGATGTCTGTTGGCAGTTTTGGTGGCCTGGTATGAGATGGGACATAGAAAACATTGTGTCGAGATGCTACACATTCTAGCAGGTGAAAGCAGAGCACCAAAGACCGTCTGGTTTTCTCTAACCACTACCCATTTCTACTTGGATATAGGAAGAGGTCCCCATGGAATTCATTGTTGTATTATATCATACACCTCAGGGTATGAATTCCATTTGGGTATTGATTGATCATCTGAAAAAATCATCCCACTTCATTCCGATAAAAGATACACTAATGTAGATGAGTTGGGACAATTTTATCTTTAGGAAGTGGTGAGACTCCTTGGATTACCATCAGTAGTTATATCAGATAGAGATCCCCTCTCCCCTTCTTGATTTTGGGAAGGCCTTCAGAAGGCCTTGGGGTCTCAGATTAAGATGGGCATGGCATAAAACTCTCAGACGGATGGTCTGACAGAGCAGGCGAATCAGATTTTGGAGGACAAGCTTCGAGCATGTGTCCTGGACTTTTGAGGTTCTTGGGATAGCCATTTGGTATTGGTTGAGTTTTCTTATAATAATTGTTCCCAATCCTCAATTCGAATGGCCCATTTTGAGGCACTCTGCATTCATCCATGTTGGTCCCACCTATGTTGGGATGAGGTAGGAGAGACTTCACTGTTGGGCCTGAACCTTGTGAAGGAGACTACTGAGAAGGTCAAGTTGATCTGGAAGTGCTTATTAAAAGCTCAGAGTCGTCATAAATCATATGATGACCGAAGGCACTGAGACCTAGAGTTTTCTTGTGGGTGACAGGATATTCTTGAATGTGTCCCCTCATCTGGGCCATCGTCGATTGGGGAAGCAAGGTAAGCTGATGTCGTGGTATTTTGGGCCCTTTGAGATCACCGAGCGTATTGGCAAGGTGGAATACAGGTTGTCTTTACCTTCTTAGTTGACATCCATCCATGATTTCTTCCATGTCTCCCAGTTAAGGAAATACAACCCGGATCCAACCCATGTGTTGAGTTGGGATGATCTGGAGCTAGAGCCTGACTTGTCTTTTATTGAGCGGACGGAGAAAATAGTGTACTCCCAAGAGAAGGTGCTTCGAGGGAAGTCCATTACATTAGATCGGGTTCGTTGGCAGGATGGTAATGATACACATGAGACATGGTAGCAGAATTCATGGGTTGAGGAAGAGTATATGTTCATGTTTTCTGATCCAGCTTCAAATTGACTTTCCGGGATAGGAAGTTCTCATAATTGGGAGAATTTTCAATTACATGAAATATTTTAAAGTCATTTTTCATTTAATTTCATATAATTATTTTTTGGGGGTTTCCCATGGTTTTATGGAAGAATTGATGAGTTTTCATGAATTGGTCCAAACCGTGAGCCCAATTCCATATTTAAAAATAAATTTAGTTTCTTTTATAACATTTTCATTTTTCAACATTTGTCATCAATTTCAATTCCTAAATGGAATCCCATGACATGGTTACCTCACCATTTCAATTTAAAACCATTAGAAATCCATAACAAATGTGTATATTGGTTTTTATTTGAGGGATTGGGCCTACCCAGAATCTCAATTCCAGGTTTGAAAATTCAATTTGTTTAATTAATAACTAATTAAATTTTAATGATTGATAGGTGATTCCAAGTCTCACCTAAGACAATTGAGCCCAGTCACGCTCCCATTCTCTCTTCCCCCTCTTTTAATCTATTCTTCATTACAATTGAGTGCAAATATTCTTAGGGATTCTAAAATTGGACATATTTGAGAAGGTATGTTCTTTCGATCATAACTCTCTCAGTTCTTACTATTTTCATCCATTCCAGTTCCTAAATGACCTCCTTATCCTTATCCGAACCTCCAATGAATTTTTTAATGTATTAAATTTCATTTACTGGTGTATTTGGGGCGATTCTTCAAGATCCCTCAAGTAAGTGAGTCTCGTCCATCCCTATTTCAAATTGCTTAGGGTTTCATTCTATTTGATTGGGGTTTCTTCCCTTTTCCATGAAGTACCAAATAATCATGATGTATGGTTTTGAACCTATAGATTATCCATGGGTTTTCTTGGTCCAATGTTGTGGTTTTAGGTTTGTTCTAAGTCCCTCTTGTTGCGTTGAATGTGCGACTTGATTTTCACACGTTGATTCAAGGGTTTCCATTACTTTGGTAGGTGATTACTTTTGATATGAAATCATTGTGACCTAGATTCTGTGTTTAGGGTATTTTCATGTTTATTTCATTTTAAATTTTCTGCAAAAAATGGTTTTAGTGGAAATTATAAAGAACGTGAATTTTTAATGCCAATTTCATGTGAAATTTAGGGGTTATTCGTATAAATATTTTATTGGTTCTTTAAGGGATTCACTATAGTTATTTAGTTGATTTTATTGAACTGTATTAGGTATGAAAATTATGTTTTCAATTTTATTATCCTTTTTTTGTTACTGTGAAATTTATTTTTACTGATGTTTGTTATGAAAATGGGTTTTGAGTACCAATTTGGTGTGGAATTGGGTGTTTTACATGGGTATTATCTGCGATGCTGATTGGGACTATTCTATAACTCATGTTGTTAATTTAATGAAATTTTTAGGGTGTGTTGGATTATGTTTTGATAAATATGAGTATGAATATGGTGTTCAAGTGGAATTTTCAACGAGTTTTGTGTGCAAAACACGGAATGATTTGGAGAAGTTGTTTTTATTGAAACTCAAAGTGTTTTGTTGTTTGTTTTAAATGATATAAAATGGGTCTAGCTAATTTACTGATTATATGTAACCAATATTGATGTTTCATATTAAAATGCATATATGTATCTTTGTGAAATTTTTTGAGCACAAAGGGGGAAGCCAGGGCACCTGGGTGGGGCAGATGTGTAGTAGTACGACTAGTGGTCCAGATAGGTTATGTCCCTATTTCACCTAACATTTGGATAAAGAAAAATATAACAATACCATGTATATGATTATTGGGGACCACTAGGAAATGGTTATGTTCCCTACTAGTGTATCATTCACGAGAATGGATTTTACTATAGTTACTTTACACTGCAGTATGAGGTACATGGGACCCGAGACAATCTTGTGCCCAGGGGTGTTCCCTATTTTGTTTCTCATTGTGTTTGTGGTATTTTACCATTTATTGGGGTGTTTTTGGTAGTACATTACATTATATAACATTTCTATTTAAATGTGTGAACATTCTGAAAACTTTAGCTTTAAAACTGTTTTCAATTGAAAGTTGTATTTCATGGATTTTATCACTCCTTTTCTTTGTGTATTAAAACTGCTTGATTTTTCACATTGTATTGAATGATCTTTGGAATAGTTGGGTGGTATCCTATTGGGCATAGTCTCACAGCCTACTTACACCCCTTGGGTGTAATTATACTTGGTTATTTTGACTTAGGTAATGGAAAGGCTAAGGGTGATGGCGGTTTAGTGTGTTAGTCCCCATCCTTGGGGTGGAGTTGTGGAGATGGCTTGGGGGTGATGACTCCTTGTCATGTGGAGTCCAAGGGGTTGTTTTTTTGCTGTTTCATTGTGTATTTTGACATTTTATATTGAATTTAAACTTATGTATTCAGTTCTGTATTTTTGTATAAACCTTGCTGGTATGAATTTTTCAGATTCATTTTATCAAATATTTTGGATGTTTTATGTATACACATTTGGGTAAATCAATCCAAAACCAAGATAAATGATACCTAGGAACTTGTGTCAGCCTGTGGGGATAGGGAACGCCCTTCTGGCCTTGTAACGGGCTAGGTTTGGTGCCAGTATTGGTGGGTGACCCGATTTTAGTTCGTGACAATATCATTCTAGATATAATGGACTTTTGATAGACAACTTGTAAATATAAGAAGTTCATTTTTGACTCAAGTACCAAATATTGAAAAAACGACCAATATTAACTTAAATGTTTATTTTATGTTTATAATATGGTAATTATTGATATAAAATGAATAATAAACATGAAAAAGGTTCTTAAGAAAGTAGAAATTAACTTTAGTTTATTATACAAGAGATTAAAGAATGAACAGGTCAAGTCAGACATGAGGTGAGGGACTTCTTTTGAATCTTCTTTCATTGAAGAATATTTTGTTTTAATAAAAGACTTTATTTTATAGGCTATATAAACACCTTTTAATTTTCATTTCATTCAAAGGGAATATTTTTCTAACAATTTTTTTACTAAAACGAAAAAAAAAGAATGTTTCTTTTAACATAAGTGGTGACAATGAAATTTTTCACCGCCGTGAGTATTATTTGATATATGGATTCCTTAACAAGCTATAATGTTTTGAAAAGGAAAATAAATACCATATACTCTTTTACATATTTTGGTACTGAAAATTGTTTTGATAATGGATTTGTTATTTCAATATATTTAAATGATATATTTTTATTGAAATGTGGAAATGATATCATTCCTTCGAGTTAATTTTATGTGTTATGAGTATGTTATGGTCTTGGGAATTGTTATGTATAAGGTTGGTTCCATGATAATCACAAGGAGGGTGAGCCCAAGATAGCTCTTCAATGAAATGGGTAACATGAAAGAGGTAAATGTGAATGTTTCTCCTAAGAGATATAGTGAATATACTGTGATGAGTATTCCAATTGTAACTCCCTATGTAGTTATGATAAATACAATGTAAGTATAATATATATGCCACAAGTTACTTTTATAATTTATGATTTCTATGTTTTATTCAAAAATCTTATGATTTTATGGTGTGTGTTAAAGAGTTTATGTTATGCATGTAATGATGAACTAATGTTTTCTTTCTTTGTTTTATAACCCTTACTGAGCTTTTTATGCTCATCCCAAGTTTTGAACTATTTTTCACAGGACCTAAAGATGAATAGGTTCAAGGATGAGATCAAGAAAATTTATGCTTCCTAAAACATGGGACTAGACATTACTCTTTTTTTCAAGAGTTTTTATTTTATGAAAAAATAGAAATTTAGTAGAAGTTTCTACATTTTAATTTTTGACATGTCATTTGATATTTATGGCCTAATTATATAAAACTCTAAACTAGAAGAGATCCTCAGTGTTAATTATTCATTTAATTTATGATTATATAATGTTTAAGGCCAGGTCCTTATAGTTGGTATCATGGGGTTGTTTAGATAACTTTAGATGTTAGTATATTGTTAAATTAAAGTCCATAAATTAATTTATGGTAATACTAACGTGATATAGCATTTTCATATTACCATGTTGCTTCACCTAAAATATTTTTTTGTTTAGAATGGTTTTCCACAGAGGAAACTGGGAAGCTATATTGGGACAACATTAGGAGGAAGACAACCTTCCAAATCAGCAACATGTGAGGGATGGAATTGGAACAGAACAGTTTTTTGTAGTAAAGGCATAGTTGAATCAGGATATAAATTATGGTGGTATAGATGCATGAGATCATCCATATCAACCACAAGGGAACATGTCAGTAGCGGAGAATTTCATGATGCAACACCCCCATCATTTAGAGGATCATCTAACCATGTGTTAGTAGAAGGGTGGATTAATGCACTTGAAAATATTTTTGATTTCATGCGGTGTTCAGAACATCATAATGTTAGTCTCAAAGTTTACCATTTTGAAGTTGAATCTGATCGATGGTGGTCGATAGTGAAAAATATCCAGGATAACGAGGAGATTTATGCTCCTGATTGGGATGAATTCAAAGGTATGTTTGTTGAGAAATATTTCCCTAAGTTGGTTTATCTTAGGATGGAAAAATATTTCTTGTAATTGAGGCTGGAGGATGACTCGATGGATGCTTATGAAACAAAATTCACTCAACTGGCAAGGTATGCATCAAATTTCATACTAGATCTTGATTGTAAAATCAATCATTTTTACTCAGTATTAAATCTCATGTATCGAAGGCATTTAGATTCGCGTGAGTTCAAGAGTTATGAAAAACATGTTCGATGTGAGGAGAAGGTGGAAATGGAGTTTGCTGATGATCAGGTCTTCTTTGACAAACAACAGAATAAGAGGTCATGGTGGAAAGTGGAAGGGAAAAACTCTTCCATAAAGTCAAATGGTAAGAAACTTAAGTTTACAGTTTGTGAAAATTATTGTAAAAAGCATGCTGGGGAATGTCTTTTGAATGATAGTAAATGCTACTGTTGTGGTAAAATGGGACATAATGATCGTAATTGCACTAAAAATGATCTGGGTAATGGTAAGACAAAATTTTATTTACAATAATTAAAATGTTTAAATTGAAATCAAATGGGTCATTATGAGAATGAGTATCCAATGAAGAATTCAAATTATGGAAAGTAACTAGACTACAAGCAGAAAGAGGTGGTGATGTCATTTTAATCTACCTCAGCAGATGTTGGGCCATCAAATGAAGTAGTATCAGGTAAACAATTTGTTTGTTCAAATTATGCCAATGTGTTGTTTGATTCAAGGTCCACACATTCATTCATTTATAAGAAGTATTCTATTATTTTGGGAATTCCATATCAAGATATAAATCCTGAAATAATTATAAAAATACATGGATGAAATGTTGAAACAATAAGAAATTATATGAACTATCATGTCCTTGTGTGTGGAATGAATCTACCTGAAAACCTTATTGTTTTTACTCTAGTAGAGTATGATGTTATTTTGGGTATAGATTATCTTTCTATTTATGATGCAAAGATTCGATGCAGAGCTAAAGAGGTTTCTTTTCAGAAATATTTTCAGTTTATTTACAACAATGGACCCTTACTTTTGATAACATATCAGGAAGGTGAGAAACTGATAAATGATCTAAATGAATGTTACCTTGAACATATTGTTCAAAATAAGGGAACTATTCAGATTAATGATGTGTCAGTGGTAAATGAGTACCTTAATGTTTTCCTAATTAGTTTCCTGGTATTATACATGATTAGGAAGTTGAATTTACTATTGACATAGTTTTTTATGCTAATCCAATTTCAAAACCCCATTATTGAATGGCTCAAATTGAACTTTTAAGGTTAATGAAGTAATTATTGGAGTTATTAGATAATGGTTTATTAGACCATGCACATCAATATGGGGTGATCCAATATTATTTTTAAAAAATATAGATGGTTCAATGGGACTTTGAATTTATTTTAGACTATTAAATAACATCACTGTTAAAAATAAGTATCTTTTTCCTTATATAGATTATTTGTTTGATTGGCTCCAGGGAGATGAGTATTTTTCGAAGATTGACTTGAGGTCACGGTACCATTAGTTTAATGTAAAGTATGAATACATTAAAGAGACCAGATTTAATACTAGATATGGAAATTAAGAATTTGTAATTATGCCTTTTGGATTATCCAATGCACCTATTATATTCATGGATCTTATGAATAGAATTTTCCATTAGTTCTTGGATAAGTTTGTGGTTGTGTTCATTGATGATATTTTGGTTTATTCCAAATGTAAATAAGATCATGATTGTCATTTAAGGGTTGTCTTGCAAACCTTTAATGAAAAGAATATATTTCAGAAATTCAGAAAGTGTGAGTTTTGGTTACAACTAATTTATATTCATTGGTCACATTGTTTAAAAAAATGGAATAATTGTTGATCCTACATAAAACAAAGTTGTTGAAGAATGTCCAGGACCCACAAATATAACTCATATTCGTTGTTTTCTAGGTTTGTCAGGTTATTACTATAGGTTTGTTGTAAATTTTTCATGTTTATCTAGTCCAATAACTGTGATAAGTTGAAAAGGTATGATGTTTGTTTTGAAAAAAATGTGATGATTGTTTTTAGGAATTTAAAATAATATTTGTGAATGCTTCAGTTTTGGAACAACCTTCTAGAAATTGTGAGTTTGTTTTCTATAGTAATGATTCATTGAAAGAACTTGGTTTTGTCCTTATGCAGAATGGTCTGGTAATTTCTTAGGCTTCATGTTAGTTATATTCTCATGAATTAAATTACCCTACAAATGATTTTGAATTAGCTTCTTTTGTATTTGCTTAAAAAATATTGTCGCATCATCTATAAGGTGTAAAATGTTAAATATATTCTATCCAAAAAATATTAATGTATATATTCACTCAAGAAGAATTAAACATGAGACATATTAGATAGATATAATTAATCAAGGATTATGATTTCACGATTCATTATCATCCAGGAATGGAAAATAAAGTGTTTGATACTTTTATTTAAAAAAATATTGTTTCATTGACCTTGAAACATGTTGAACAAGATCATATGGTTTTTGATTTGATGTAATTTTTCATAAAATATTTTGGTTCAGTAAATTCTTCTATTTTGTTTCAAGTGTAAGTGAAATCATCTATATTAGACAGAATAAATCAAGCATAGAAGGATGATGGTGAGTAGAAGAAAATGGTAGAGTTGGTTCATTCGTGTAAGTTTCCTGAATTTAATGTTGATAATGAATGTGTTTTGAGATTTTCAAAGAGATTATTTGTGCCTTGTGATTCAAAATTGAAGAATGATTTGTCATGTAAATATGATATTTCCCCATTTTAAGTTCATCCTGGAAGTACTAAGATGTACATAGATATTTGGGAGTATTACTCATGGGATGGAATGAAAAGAGATATTGCTGATTTTACTGTGAAGTGTTTGACTTGTCAGCAGGTTAAAGAGTAGGGGCAGTTACCAAAAGGGATGCTTTAGTATTGACCTATGTCAGAGTGTAAATGGAAAAATATATCAATGGACATCGGTGTGGGATTACCGAAGACATCTCGAGGTAATAATGCAATCTAGGTTATTGTTTTTCTATTGACTAAATATGATGATTTTTTATCCAATTTGAGATACCTTGTCTCTAGATCAACATTCTTGGCTGTATATTAAAGAGATATCCAGGTTGCATGGTGTTCCCCTATCCATTATATATGATAATGATCTTAGGATTACTTATAACTTTTGGAAAGGGCTTTAGAAGTCGTTGGGTAATGATTTAAATTTTAGTACAACTTTTCATCAACACTCAAATGGGGAGTTAGAACAAAAAATTTAGACCTTGGAGGATATGTTATGTGATTTATCCGTGGATTACCTGGGAAGTTGGGACCAAAAACATTCATTGGAAGAATTTTCTTATAATAATGGTTTTCAATCCAGTATAATGATGTATCTTTTTGAGGCATTATATGGTAATCAGTGTCGAACTCTATCTATTTGGGATGAATTAGATGAAAAGAGGTTTATGGGACCAAAACTACTAGAAGAGACGGCAGAAAAAGTTCAGTTGATTCAGAATCACATGTGAACAACTCAGAGCGAGTAGAAAAGTTATGCAGATAATCAGAGGAAGGATCTTTATTTGAGGTAGGTGATCATTTCTTTCTCAATGTTTCTCCATGGAAAATTGTGATGAGTTTTGGTAAGAGGGGAAGGTTGAGCCAGAGGTTCATTGGACCTTATGAAATCCTAGAGAAAGTTGGACTAGTTGCATACATAGTGTCTTTACCTCCATGTTTATCCTAGGTACACAATATTTTTCATGTTTCAATGTTGAGAAATTATATGCCTGATACATCTCAGGTTTTGGGCCCAGAGATAGTTTAGTTGGAAGAGAATATTTCTTTTGAGGAAAAACCAGTCCAGATTTTTGACCGAAGAATGCAAGTATTGTAGTATAAGGTATTTCACCTGGTAATGGTTTTGTGAAAAAAAATATGGTTGTATAGGAAAAATGGAAATCTGAAAATTCTATTTGGGATAAATACCCCCATTTATTTGATAAGTGAATAAAATTGCGAGGATGAATTTTCCCAAAGGGGGAAGGATGTAACATCACAGGTAAATAAAGAAATAATAATTTTTTTAAATAATATTTTGTGAATTAAATATTAATTTAACTTAAATGGGTTTCTATGTTTGATAGCGTACCTGATACACAACAAAAAGTTTCTTTGAAATCATATATCGCACAATAATAATATAATATTATTATTTTAAATGGTAGTTACTGCCTAGACATTGTATTATAAAGAAGAAAAAAAAACTAACTAAAATATGATTATACATGTTTTTTAATTGTTTTTACATTTATCAAATAAATGTTAGAGGCTTAAAATGTGAAGGAATCTAAGTTTAAGAATAATTTACTTCAAAAGGTTGATTTACTGCCTTTTGATGTAGAAACCTATTTAAATCTAGTTTTGGTCACTTTAAGATGTTATATTTGACAAAATAAAATTCTTCTTTAGAATGAGGACATCAAAATTTACTTTGGATGAAATTTTTTTATTTTTCTGATGAAGTTCATTTTTTAATGAATAATGAAAAATACTGTATTTTAATTCAAAACTACCTTTTAATCTAATTTATTTATATGATTATATTATCTTTTAAATTGGTTTTAAAGTATAATTAGAATATATTCCTACCATTTAATCTAATTATTGTCATTGGAAATAATTTCATATTATAATTGGACATAAACAAGTGTCAATTTTTGGATAGTGATTTCTTAAAAACTCACTTCTTGTTTTAATAGTGGGAATTAATTTTAAAATTATTTCTCCCAGTTCTATGTTTTGAATTTAGAAAAATGGATTCTATATTTGGAATCAGTAGTGCTATATTTTCTAAATACGTAAATTTTATTTTTATGTAATATGAATATTAACTTCAGAAAATATTTTATTTACCATGGTTAAAAGGTAAATATAGTAAATAAGGGTAATCAAATATTACTATAAAAAATTAAAGTTACCCTAACATGTTTCCTAATCCTATGAGATGATACATGTACAACCATGAGCATCCTTGGGACGATTTGGATACCACATGGGGGAACATGGGAGTTATAATGACACTTTATTTTAATTAACATAAATTATTGACAAAAATGACATAAAAAATATCTTTTAGTAAATAAATTTTTCATAAGGTTATATAGGTTATGATTTTGACTATAAATAATATTTCGAAACATAAAACTATTTAATACATCATGATATTTTTTTTATAATTTTTATATATCAAATAAATTAAATTATTTAGGACACAATCATGAATCATTTTTACCTCATCAATAAGTGATTTAAATAAATAAGATTATAAAGATTAAAATTTTATCCAAAACCTATCAAATTATTATTGGATGATATTATTTTGACCATTATTCATATTATATTAGACTATAATATGTTTTAGATAGTTAGAAACTAAAAATCATTATGTAATAAAATAATATTTTCACACTTTCCTAAAGATCCCCTCCTATCTTTATAAAAAGATCTCACCTCTAACCCATTCCTCACACCTCTCAAGCCCTTTGGCTCATCCATACTCTATACAATTAAGCTTCCTACATCCCTCTCCTCCTCCTAGATGCCTCAACATAGGCATAATGATCTTCAAAAAACCCTTTTGATTCACACCAAAGGGTGTTACCCAATTTAAAGGTAACATCTTCTCTTAAGTTCTTTTGTTTTATTCTACTTCTCCAACCGCCAAAACTCTATTTATTACTTTATTTTATAATAGAAAATGTATCCTAAATATAATAGGATGTTTTTATGATAATTATTTTAACTAAACTAACACACACCTCCATCTAATGGGTAAAGAACATATTGTTTCTATGGATGGAAAAATAATGCCCCAAGAAACGATGATTGTTCAATTATCTTCTACCTCCTCTCATGGTGTCCATTGTTATGGAACTATATTTATATATTATTTTTATTATTTTTATGTTGTATTTATTATTCTTTATTTTCCATTTATAGAATGCCTTTATGGTTTCTATTATGGGTAAATGTGACAATTTCATTTAAGGAAGTGCGGACTACGGCCCCCTCAAAGTGATATGACTCATTAATGTCGTATGTGGGATGTATAAAGGATGAAGTTAAAGATATTATATATGATATTATACTGAATTATAATATACCTATTTATTATTATGTTTTAATTCCATTAAAATACGAAATAGAAATGGAAGCAGCGTTAATGCTTATGTACAACTTACTGTCTCCATGAACGGTGTATTTCATATCATACATCTAAATGTTTTATACTATTATATATACTTGTATATAATAGATATTTATGATATATATGATATCTAGATCATGAATATCATTCCATATATAATGGAATTCTGACCACATAGACAACTTGTAAATATAAGAAGTTCATATTTGACTTTAGTATCAAATATCGACAAAACAACCATTATTAACTTAAATGATTACATGATGTTTAAAATATCGGAATAATTGATATAAAAGGAATAATAAAAATTAAAACGGTTCTTAAGTGAGTATAAATTAACTATATTTTTTATTTATGAGATTAATGAATGAACGGGTCATGTCGGACATGAGGTAAGGGACTTCGTCTCACTCCCGTTTCATTGAGGCATATTTTGTTTTAATACTAGACATTCTTTTATACGCTGTATAAAACCTGTTGAATTTTATATTCATTTAAAGGGAATATTTTTCTATGAATTTATTTACTAAATGATAAAAAAAAATCTTTTAACATATGCGGTGACAATGACATTTTTCGCCATGACGATTATTATTTGATCTATGGCTTCCTTAACAAGACGTAATATCTATAAAATGAAAATAAATTCCATATACAATTTTACGTATTTTGGAATATAAAATTTTTTTGATAATGGAATTGTTATATCAAAATATTAAAATGATATATTGTTATTGAAATTTGTAAATATTTTCATTCCTATGTGTTAAACTTATATGTTATGAATATGTTATCATTTTTTGGAATTGTTACATATATGGGTGGTTTCATGATAAACCTAGGGCAGGTGAACCCGAGATAACTCTCAAATGCATTGGGTAACATGATGGAGGTAAACGTAAATGTTTCTTCTAATAAATTTAAGGAATATTCTGTGATAGGTATTCAAAATGTAACTCGTTACGTAGCTATGATAGCTATAATATTGGTGTGATATAGATTCCACAAGTTTTCTTTGTGATTTATGATTTAAATGTGTTAATCATAAATCTCATTATTTCATGAGTTATGTTAAAGAGATTATGTTATGTATGTAATGATGAACTAAATTTTTCTTTCATTTTTTTATAACCCTTATTAAGATTTTTATGCTCCTCCCACGTTTTGAAATGTTTTTCACAGGACCTAAAGATGAATAAGGTCAATGATGGGATCAATGAAAAGTCATGTTCTCTAAAACATGGGACTATACATGACTCTTTTTTCAAGTGTTTTTATTTTATGAAAAAAATGGAAACATGGTAGAAGTTATTACCATGTAATTTTTTAGGTGTAATGTAATAGTTATGTTCTAATTCTCTAGAACTCTAAACCTATAAAGATCATCAATGTGAATTATTCATTTAATTCATGGTTATGTAATGTTTATGGTCAGTTCCTTATACATTTATTATAACAACCTAGTTATTTATAATGTAAATTATTTTCATTCGATAATTAAATAACCCAAATCATAATAAATTTATAATAAAATAAGTGAAATTTATAGAAATTATGGAATTTATACTAAGGGAATAGTTACATGACTATACGAATATTAATCTGGACAATAGAATAATATGCTCACCTATGAAACATTGATTAAAATTCATTTATCTTAAATGTGAAAATATGGTATATTAATTTCCTGAGATATGTAAATAAATGTTTTAAAAGTAAAAAATTAAATGTTTTTATTTTTTTAAAATAGAAATGTTCACTTATAATTTTATAAATAATATAATTTTTTAACAGAATATATATTTTCATAAAATAGATTCATAATTTATAATTTATTGTAATATAAATATAATACAATTTTGTGAGGCCTTAATTAATTTTTCAATGTTTTAAAAATTGAGTTATTGTTTTAAAATTTGTATTTCTCAAATAAGTCATAAATATAATTAAAATTTTTTCCTAATTAGGAAATTATTTGGATAATATTTATTTTAATTTTTAGTTCTACATATCATAAAAATTTTACGGTGAATGTTTAGGTTTTTTTATGAAATACTAGAATTTGTGGCGAATAGTAAAATACAGTATTTCACGGTATATATACATTATAAGATAAATACACTATTCCTTGATCCATAACTGATATAAGGACCATAATCATAAACATATCATAATTATTTTAATATTATCAGTGATAATTATGATACAATTTATAGTCTTGAGATAAAATAATAATCTAAAGAATATAATAATGAGAAAAAACCCTTATCCACTACTATACATACAACCCCTCACCACATCTTCACCTCAAACATCAATTCATTATACTGTTTTTGGTTCTGAACAATTACCTTACCATGATTCTTTCCCACATCTAATACCATCCATTATCATGAAAAGAGATAAACTGTAGTCCATAAGAAGGTTCATATGGTGGAAAATCAATAGTGAATATCCTCTTTTTTTCTACTATTATCTCTTAAGTTTTTTTACTTTTCTTATATTCTCTTCCCCTCCCATTACACAAGTGTAATGGAAACACTAACATATTATTTATACTATAATATTATCTTATTTATGGAAAATCTACTCATCAAACTTATTATTCTCTCCCTTTTATTCTAAAAATGAGAACATCATCTTTGATGTGTCGATTTACCACCTTCTTAGAAGATACAATTTCAATTTTCATTAGATCCTTCATGCCTGATAAGAAAATCATTATTCTAGTAAAATAATATGTTATTATATATATTATATCTTTTTAATGTATTTTATGTAATATATGAACATGATATTGAATAAAATGATATAATTTTACGACGGTCCAAAAAAATTCCTAGTAAATTAAATCTTTCTTGTTAATGTTTTATCTAATGATTCATCCTAATATTATTAAGTAAAATGATATATGGTATAAGTTAAAATTATGGAAACATATTAACTTGGTTTAGATAAAATTATTTATTTTTTCATTCATTCGATAAGAATATCAATAATGAACCAACTATGATAACCACGAAATAAATGCACCTGAAATAATGAAAATAACGAAATATTCTTAATTAGTAGGTGTAATGATTGTATACTAATATCATATAAGTAATAAAAAAATATGAATATAGTTCATTAATATATTTATAATCATCTTTAAACTATTATATATGAGGTTTTAACACATTTAATGTAAGATAACCTCAATATGAGGGAATTCCATACCCAATTTCCATTCTATGTGTTAACCAATTTCTTCTTTAATTATGTGGTACTAAAATTATTTTTTAATTTAATTTCGTTTCTAGTATGTTTAATTTTCATTTTATAAACATAATCCATTAATTTTAATAATTCAAACCTTAAATATATGATATTTGTATGATACTTTTCGTCAAACATAATTTTTAAGTTTTAATTTTTACAAAATTCAAGAAAAAAGTATCATGGATGTATTTTAAGTTTATGATTATTGTTATTCATAATTTTTTATTTTGAAATGTGGGACCTATATATTCATTCAATTTATTGAAAACATTTATGTTGGTGTTCAACTGTATGTTTACACTATGTGTAACTGTGATGGTTACAATATAATGTAGTAGTGACGGTCACATCATAAGGTAGTCGTTGGGGTTACATTATAATGTATCCATGGGGATTAAAAATAATACGCAATCCATGAGGGTAAGAATATTAAGTATGTAACTACCCAATTTCTCTTTATGGTATTATTTATATTTTTATATATTATATCAAAATCTCATGTTTTCATAAAGTGACTATATGATAAATATTGGATGAGCATATGAGTGTGAAAATGTTTTCATACATTTTATATATTCTTGTTCTACCATCTTCTCAACTTATTTAAATATAAATTATGAAGCTTTTTGTGCTCATAACATGATTTAAGAGGTTTTTCACAATGTTTATGTATGGGTAAGGGAAAAGAAAAAAGCCAAGATGAATGTAGTGATGACTTTTCATGAAAATGTTTCATGTCTTTAATAAAAATATTTATAAGATAGAATAAATGGATAATGATTTATAAGTAACGGTATTTTATTCCTGTGGGTTGATATATATGAATTATGTCCTAATTTTATGAAACTATAAACTAATAATAACTTTTGTAATGTAAGAACGTTATTTATAAATGAATTTACTAGATTATGTGATGCATAAGTTTGATACATTATAGTTGGTATCAGGAATGATTTATATAATATTAGGGGTTACGATGATGTTATTATAATACAAAAATTATTTTCACATTTTTTTATATTGAAATGATATAGAACTTGTTTATTACCATGTTTATTCATCAAATATATTTCTTTTCAGAATGGTTTTCCAAAGAAGAATCAGGGAAGAATAAATATTAATGCATCGAGAGGATGATATTTTTTGGAGTACATAACCTGGAATGGTTGGAATTGGAACCATATTGTTTCAGATGGTAAATAATTAATCAATTTAGGATATAAACAAAAATAAAAACCAGGAAAGAGAATAAATATAGATACCATAAAAGGAACATGATTATAGTGGAACATTTAATGAGGCAACACTCACTAATTTTTAGTGGATCTTCTAAACCAGTGGTGGTTGAAAGATGGATTATATCCCTCAAAAATATAATATATGTTATGTGGTGTTTATATTATCAAATGTGTAGTATTTAAATTTATCCTTTGGAATGTGAAGATTATCGGTGGTGGTCAATGGTCAATAATATCAGTAATAATGAGGAGATTGATTCCTTGGAATGAGATGAATTTAAAAATATATTTCTAGAAAAATATTTCCCTATAGTGGTTCGAAATGGGATTGAAATTAAATTCATTGAGTTGAAACAAAAATAGGAAGTTTCAATGGTCATGAATGAATAAAACATCACCTTATTGGAAAGATACATCGAAAATATTGTTTGGGATCATAGTAGAATAATCAACCAATTTAACTCAGTGTTGAAGACAATATATGAAATGGAATTGTACTATGATGAATTCAATAGTAATTAGAAGCTATTACAATGTGATGAGAGGTTATAAATGGATTTTTTTTATTATCACATTTACATTGAAAACAAGAAGATGAAGTGGTCCAGAAGGAGAGTGATGGGTAAGAATCAATAAATGAAATAGGAATGAATGAATATTCAGTTTTCAATATGTGATGTTTTAAAAAAAACACCCAGGGGAATCCATTAACAAACATGGGGTGTTATTTTATGTTTTATGTTTTATGTTTAGACATACATATCTATATTGTAAGAAACATTATCTTAATAATAGAAATGATTAAAAAACTATAATGTGATTTAAGTGTAGTGTGATGGGTCATTATAAAAATTCTAATCCAAATAAATATTATAATGATGAAAATATGACATATAATAAGTATAAATGTGCAATGAGATCCTTTTCAACTAAATATGCTGATTTCAAGCAATCCAATGCGCTGTTTTTATATACATTGTTTGTTTACATAGATTTTTCTAATGCATTGTTGGATATGTTGTATACACATTTTTTGACTAATGAGAAATATTCTGAAAAATTGGAAATCTCGCATCAAGAAATAAGACTTGAACATATGGTTAAAACACCAATGAGAAATATTACAACAAAAAGGAATTATTATAATCTTTATGTTGTTGTTTTTGTAAATATATTACCTAAAAACCTTGTTAATTGTTCCTTAGAAAAGTTTGATATCATTCTAGGTACGGACTGGCTTTCTATTTTCTATGCAATGCTTGATTGTATAGATAAATATTTTCATTTTAGAAAGAGATTATTTTTGTATAAAATAATTAACCCATAAAATTTTAAACATATGATGAAGTTGAAACTGTTAAAATATAGAAATGAATGTTACCTTATTAATATTTTTGAATACAATGGAAGTGTTTTTATTAATGATGTACGAGTGGTAAATGAGTACCTAAATTATTTCTCTGGTTATTTTATCAATGTTACACCTGATCAAGGAGTTGAATTTACTTCTAACTTGGTTCATGATGATAATAAAATTTCAAACCCCCCTTATTGAATGGATCAAGTGGAACTTCTATAATTGAGTAATAAGTTGCATGAGTTTTTTTGATAGAGGCTTCATTTTTCCTAGCACATCACCCTTGGGTGATCTAATTATTGTTTAAAAAGAAATATGGATTCTTGAGACATTAAATTGATTATATAGATTTCAATAAAAATACTTTAAAGAATATATATCTAATTTCTCATATTGATGACTTTTTTCATTAGTTCTAGGGATCTCAGTATTTTTTCCAGGATTGACATGATATCTGAATAACATCAACTGAATGTGAAGGAATATAAAACCCCAAAAATATATTTTTGTACTAGATATGGGAATTATGAGTTTGCTGTTTTTTTCCTTTGGTTTAGGAAATTACATTTCTATATTAATCTATCTTATGAATGGAATATTATGTTAATATTTTGATATGTTTTTTTCTTTTTTATTTATAATAATTTTTCTTTTTAAAAATTTATGAGAATCATGAAACACATTAAAGTATCTCCTTGAAAACTATTAGAATGTATATTTTATACAGAAAATTAATATAATGTGAATTTTGGGGGAATATATTTCATTTCATTGGATCAATTTAAATAATGATGCAATAACAATTGATCCCACCAAAAAAAAGTCATTGATGAATTGAATGGTCATAAAAATGTTATATATGTTCATATTTTCCTTGGATTATCAAGATAATACCAATGGTTTCTTGAAACCCTTCCCTGGTTACCTAGACTGACAAGTAAGATAACATGAAAATGGGATAAATTTAATTTTATAGAAGCCTGTGATGTTTTTTTATAAAATAAAGTAGAAATTGTTGAATTCTCTAGTTTTGTCCATACATTTAAGAAATAGTTATTTTTTCATCAATAGTGTAGAATAATTGAAGGTTTTGGGTTGTGTTCTAATAACGAATGATATGGTGGTTTCTTATGCTGAAATACAATAAAACCCTAATGAATTAAATTATCCCACACAATATTCATAATTAGAAGTTATAGTTTTCTATTTGAAAATTTTTCATGAATATTTTATATAGATCCAAATGTGAAATATAAACTAGCCGAAAAAGTATAAAATATATGTTTATTTCTAATAAAGAAAAAATGAAATATATGAGATGTCATGAACTGATAAATGATTATTATTTCCCGATCAATTTCCATCTTAGAAGTGAAAAAATGGTATATTACTTTTGTAAAAATCATCAGTTATCATTAACAGTGATAAGTTTGGAAAAAGAACCCCTTATTAATTATTCGATGAATTTTTTCTTGAAAATTATTGGTGCTAAAAATTCCTTGATTTTGTTTTATGTTTCAGTATAGTCGAATCAATCATATATAATAAGAAAAATAGAAGGAATATATCATGTTTCAAAAAAATCGAACAAGTAAAAATGGTATATTTATGGAATTTAATGTTGATAAAGATTGTGTTTTGAGATTTGTTAAGATATTTTATTTTACTTTTAATACATAGTTGAATAAATAGTATTTATATAGCTCATAGTTTTCTATTTTCTGTTTATCATGTTTGCACAAAGATATTCAGAGACCATTAAGATTATTATTAGTGGAATGGAATGATAATATATATATATATATGATTAGACACTAAATGAGGCTAATATTCATTGTTAATATACATAATATTCATGTTATTTTTTATTCATAAACACAATTTTAGTGCATTTTACACTTTGAACATCATTTCACATTATGATTGTAATACCTTCTTAAAATGCACTATTATGTGGTACATTTTTTAACATCATTTGAAGTACCCAATGATTCATCTAATTTTAAAGAATATAATTATACATATTTTAATTTGATATTCTTTTGAACTATATATTCACTTCAATATGAACATTTTTCATTAAAGGATCAATGAATGATTCATAAATAATGATGGAGATATTTGGAAATGAAAGGAAACAATTCTGGAGAAGGAAGATTGGACACCAGCCCACTGATGAGAATGTGGGGCCAAACATACAGGCCCAATTAATCCCAAATTTCATGAAATTCTAGAAGACATATATATGAACAAATCACTCTTCAGGATCCAATGCTAATTTGGCCTCCATAGTGTCTATTTAGGCGGCCCAAAAAAGAGTTAAAATTCTGGGCCAGATTCTGCGGCCCAGAAAAACATCTCACAAATATGATTATATCTCTGAATCCACAACTCCAAATGCTCCCAACTTTTATAGGAGGTTATAATACATCCTGGGATCCATTTTCTTCTTCCATTTCCCACTTTGATTCGGCCATATTGAAGGTCATAACAGCGCATCTGTTTGGTGGAAGCAAGTTGCCTTCCACCTCGGGTCAAGGGTGGAAAAGTCTCCTCTCCCTTACTTTCCACCACCCTAGGCCTACCATACTCAAGTGGGATCTTTTTTACTGTTGGAGGATCAACTCAAGGCTACCAAAATTACTATTTAAGGTAGTGGTGGTGAATGATTTTTTCATATTTTAGCTTTCTTTCATTGTAATGTTATGTTGCGGTTTTGTTGTCTCAAATTTGACTTCCACATGTAAGTTGTATTAATTCATCCTTGTTTCTTAATAAAAGTTCTACTATTATTATTATGTTCTTTTCTTGTCACTTTGATACCATTGGTTCAAGGTGTGAACTTTTTCATACCAAAACTTGTGAGATTATCACACAACGGTGGAGTGATTGTTATTTTATTGTATTTTTTTTACTTCTCCATTTCCTCCCCCATGAGTCTACTTTCCGCTTCCATTGAAACCATAGAATAAATGGAGGGCTAACCCACTTATGGGTTGATCCAAGGGAGTAGAAATTGGCTGGATTGGATGTTATTTATCACCCCATTAATTTATAATCATTTCTTTAATTGAGATTTTTATTTGATGATTTTTAAACTCCATCATCCTTGTTGAATTTAAAGCCACACACTTCATGTGCTAATATGAACCTTTACTTTGAAGTGCTCAAAACATTGATCCTTAAAGTGTATAAGTGATTATTATTAAAGGGTGTAGGAATTAAACCAGTAAGTGATGATGTGGTTTTATCTTTTCAAATTCATCCATCTCAAATATAAGAAATTGAAATCATTGAAAAGGAAATTCGTCCAATCCACCCCAAGTGATAACCTAGGATCAACTCACTCTTCTAAATTGAATTCACTTAAGTCTCTTAGAGTTCACTTAAACCCATATAAAATCATCCCATGTTTTCCACTTCATATCAAAAAACAATCCATATAATTTACGTGTTTATAGGTTACTTCTTAGGTCTCTGAGGATTCGACAACCCAAGTTAGACTACAAGGACCGTCCTACCTCCTTCTGTTGGGTAAATTTGAGCGAGAATCAAATTTTGGCGTTGTTGGTAGGGATCCAAGTAATTCATCTGAATATCAATTATATTCTCCCTCATTTCTTCTTTTCTCATCCAAATTCTATTATCTTATCCCTTTCTCATTTTTTTCTTTTGGCGCATGTCCGCCTACACCCGCGATCAATCAAACCGTATAGTAAGGGTGGATAGTCCTGGGGTTGGGGAGTCAAGTACACCAAGAGAAATCTTTCTATTAGATCATAATCTTCCAAACACCCTCGAGTCAAAAATTGAGCCCATTTCAATGGAAGGTCTTCAAAGAAAACAACTAATAAACCCAGGTGGGAACCGGAATGGAAACCCAAATGAGGCAGCCCCAAACATGGGGAATGCTATTGATCAAACTATGAATGACTACCTCACACCTTCCTAGACCAATGCCCCCTCATGCATAAGACACAATTACCTCATAGATTCCAACTACATCTTTAAACCCCATGTCCTAAACCACCTTCCCACATTCCATGGAATGGAGTCTGAGATGCCCTACCTTCACATTAAGGAGTTCAATGAAATTGTAGAAACCATGTGTCCCCCAAATCAACTAGAATCAGCTAATATGAGGCTATTTCCTTTTTCTTTAAAGGATCAATCTAAAAATTGTCTAAAAAATTTGATACCATCATCCATAAACTCTTGGTACCAACTACAAAGAGAATTCTACAAAAAATACTTTCCCCACGAAAAAAGCATTTCACTTAAAAAGAGTATCCAAAACTTTTTGGAAAAAGAGGGAGAGTCATTCTATGAAACATGTGATAGGTTCAAAGACACTCTAAACATAGTTCCACACCATGTTTTTTCTATTCCTGAACAAGTATGAATTTTATATGAAGGGTTGGATCCGGGGAACAAACAATTCATTGACATGATGTGTAATGGAACCTTTTAAAACAAAGCCCCAATTGATGCTTACGAGTATCTAGAAATCCTTTCTGAACAAATCCAAACATGGGGAACATCACCTTATTCTGAAAAGACACAAAGAAATACTGGAATTTGTACACTTAGAGAAGAGGAAAGCCTTAAGGCTAAAATCGCAACACTCTCTAGGAAGGATGAAGAGATAGACCTTAGGAGAGTCTATGAAATCCAAACTGTTGACCCTGTTTGCACAATTTGTGACAAACATGACCATAAGATAGTCAAATTCCCAACCATTCCATCCATCAATGATGTTATTTTAGGAGGACCCCCAGAAAAAGTAAATTCCTTGAACTTTCAAAAGGCTCAATACCAAAATAACTTCAACCCAAGGTATAATGACCACCCAGGCTTCTACTGGAAAGATAACCAACAACCTAGACAACCACATGGAAAAAATCCTTACCCCCATCAGAACTACCAAACCCATAACCAGTTCCAAACCCAACCTATCCAATACCAATAGCCACCGGTACATTTTCAACAAACCATCCCACCACTAAAATATCCCCTTGGGATAAACCAATCTTCTCAAGCAACAACCCAAACTGTTCCACAAAGCCTACTAGAACAACTATGCAAACAAATAGAAAGGATGAACTTGGAAGTCTCTTCCCTTAAACAAGAACTTAAAACCATCAAAACTAGAAAGGAACCCATGCCTACTCAGGTAGTGGCATCCTCAATTTCAAGGGGAGAGTCAAGTAGTAATCAAACAACTCATGAACAAATAAAGTCTATGACTTTTTTAAGAAGTGGGAAATCAATTGAGGATCCTGAACAACTAATTCAAAACCCACCTGAAGATTAAATCATGGATGAAAATTCAAATGAACTAAATGATCTGTTGTACCCCACACTCTTTGATTTTCATGATCACAATCACTTTCATTTTTGTCTAACATTGTTTTTAAGTGTTGTGGATGATAGGCACAAGGTTGCCAAGAAGTTGGCCCAAGAATGGACATCAAGTGGACTGAAATTCAGTCCACCGGCCAACCGGTGTGATAGAACCGGCCAGCCGGTAGACCTGGCAGAGGCATTGCCCACTCCCAGGCTCCACCGGTCAGCCGGTGGCTTGACCACCGGCCAGCCGGTGGCACCCAGACTCAAGGGGTAGCTACTGCCTCCCCACCGGCCAACCGGTGGCCTCAGCACCGGCCAGCCGGTGGCATCCAGCCCCAACAGTGATGGCTACTGTCTTGCCACCGGCCAGCCGGTGGCTCCTCCACCGGTCAGCCGGTGGATCCTGGACCAGTTTTCTCCTCCTCTGCCAAAGCACCGGCCAGCCGGTGGAGCTGTACCGGCCAGCCGGTAGCCCAGTCAAACTAGCCGTTGGCTTTGACCAGTCAACCTTCTTTTGGCTCCCAACGGCTCTTTTAGCCTCTCCAACGGCTCCGAAGCCTCCCCAAGGGTTCCATGCCTATAAATAAAGGCCAAGGAAGCCCCGGACACCTACCGGAACGATACGGAAGCCCACGGACACCTTGTTGATCATTTGGCGTACCTCCGGTGCATTCCTCCAAGGGAACCCCAAGTGCTCCATCCAATTCCACATTCAAGAGCACCCTCAAGAAGCTTGGGAGAGCACGCTACATCAGCTCCATCATCCAATTGGCGCCCAAGTCTTCCTCCAATACGGTTTTTATTTTATATTCATTTTGAGCTTTAAAATTGGGTTTGTGCCTACAAACCCCAAACCTTTTCTCATTCCCCTTTCTTTTGGGTTTTCACACCACCATTAAGGTGTGAAGAGGTTTCTTCAAGCCTTTCCTTTTAAAAGGCTTGAGTTTTCGGTGAGCTAGCCTTCACCCGTTAAAAAGGCTAGTGGGTTCTTGCTAAACCATCAAAAGCAAGTGGGTTCTTGCTAAACCACAAAAAGCAAGTTGTAATAGGTCCTAGTGCTACCTCAAAGCCTAGTGGGTTTCTTGCTAAAACCATTGAAAAGCAAGCGGTAGGAATCTCTCAACGGTTGAGTTGGGAGCGGAGACGTAGGTCGGGTTTTTGGCCAAACTCCGTTATCAAGTTTCGTGTGTCTTGCCTCTTTATTTCCGCTGCATCTTTCACTTTGATTTTAATTTGTTATTTTTTTTAAAAGGCAATTCACCCCCCCTCTTGCCATCTTTTCCCCGCTTTTTTTCCGATCCAACAATTGGTATCAGAGGAGTAATTTGAGTAATACCTTAAACGGTTTCAAATTCAAAGATCCATTGTGATGGCATCCACTTCTTTCGCCCCCGAAGGCTTTTCTTTGGGTCGGGCTCCATTTTTTGATGGGACCGACTATAATTATTGGAAAACCCGCATGACCACTTTTTTGAGAAGCATAGGATATCCTATTTACAAAATTGTCATGCAAGGTTATTCTTTGTCTTCCCCCGACGAATCCAAATGGACCCAAGCCGACATTAGAAATTTTGAGCTTGATGGCAAAGCCATGAATGCTCTTCATTGCGGCCTTGACCGAAATGAGTTCAATCGAGTTTCCACATGCACCTCCGCACATGAAATCTGGAAACTTTTGGAGGTTACCCATGAGGGGACCAACAAAGTAAAGGATACTCGATTGGACATGTACCGTCAGGATTTTGAGTCTTTTTCTATGCATCCAAATGAATCTATTTCTGAAATTTTTACTAGATTTACTGACGTGTGCAATGGGAGAAATTCCCTTGGTGATGATGTTTCAGCTGAGACGATGGTCAAGAAGATCTTATGGGTCCTTCCGAGCTCATGGGCACCAAAGGTGACGGCGATCCAAGAAGCTAAGGACGTCAAAAATATGCTGGTAGAAGAGCTCATCGGATCTCTCATGACTTACGAGATCACAATGAGGAGGCAATCTCAAAAGGAGGGCACTCCAATCAAGACACCAAAGAACATAGCCCTCAAGGTACAAAAAGAAGTAAGCTCCTCCTCATCATCCTCATCTTCCTCATCTTCATCATCTTCAAGCGGCGACTCGGAAATGGAGAATCTCGCCCGCCAAATGCACAAGTTCATGAAGAAACACAAGAAGAAGAAATCCCGCAAGCACCGAAAGCAAGAACCCACCGAAAAATCCGAGCCCAAGGTAAAATGCTACGAGTGCGGCGAAAAGGGCCATTACAAGCCCGATTGCCCACTCAACAAGAAACGGGCTAAGGAAAAAGGAAAGAAAAAGGTCCTCAAGGCGACATGGAGTGACACCTCCTCATCGTCCTCCTCCTCCTCCTCAAGCGACCAACGTACAAAATGCCTAATGGCATGTAATGAGGTAACATCTTCCGACTCCTCCTCCTCTTGTTCTTCAAATTCCAATTCTTTAAATCATTTATCTTATGAAGAACTCTCACATGCTAGAGACCAACTTGAAAATGGTTTTCATGCTTTATCATCAAAATTTGTTGCTTTAAAAAAGTCTTTCAAAAAACTCTCCTCCGAAAAAGAACAACTTCTCAAATAGAAGGAGGAACTCACCCTTAAAATCCAAAATTTTCCAAATGTTGATTCTATGGAATCAACCATCAAAGACCTAAGGGAGACCCTAGCTAAGTTCACCCAAGGGGAACAAAATTTGAACAATATCCTAGGTTCCCAACGAATTTCTAGAACCACCCAAGGGCTTGGCTATTCCAAGCAAGCCTCCTCCTCCCATGCACCCACTATTTTTGTAAGGGGGAGCTCTAGTTATAAGTTTTGTAATTATTGTGAAAAACCCGGGCACCTAATTTATGAATGCGATTGCAAAAATGCCCGGTATGGTCAACCCAAAAGTATTTTCTTTTCGGACGAATTTTATAGGAGAAGACCCGCCATGAGACAAGTTTGGATTGAAAAATCCCTTCTTGCAAGTCTCTCCGGGCCAAAATTTATTTCCTATCCCCGGTGATTCATTGTTTTCATTTAGGGGGAGTTAGGTTTGTTTAAGCCTTTGTTTTCATTTAATTCAAACTTCCAATTTCAACACTTGGAATCAATTTTTCTTTTCAAAACTTTCAATTCAAAATTTTCTATTCAATTTTTGATTCAAAACTTTCAATTCAAACTGTTATTCAATTTTCATTTCAAAATTTTCAACAATTGGTATTTTTTTTCAATTGGTTTAAAATCTTGATTTTCAATTTTTCCCTCAATCAAGTTTTATGCCCCATTCTATTTTGATAATCACAAAGGGGGAGAAATTTCTTGATTGATTGGGGGAGAATCTCTTCTCTCATGCTTAGTATTTATTTTCAATTTTTCATTTAAAGCATGCCTTCTTTTAAGTTTTTACATTGCTTAGATAAGTGATTGTGATCATCAAAATAGGGGGAGATTGTTGTACCCCACACTCTTTGATTTTCATGATCACAATCACTTTAATTTTTGTATAACATTGTTTTTAAGTGTTGTGGATGATAGGCACAAGGTTTCCAAGAAGTTGGCCCAAGAATGGACATCAAGTGGACTGAAATTCAGTCCACCGGCCAACCGGTGTGATAGCACCGGCCAGCCGGTAGACCTGGAAGAGGCATTGCCCACTGCCAGGCTCCACCGGTCAGTCGGTGGCTTGACCACCGGCCAGCCGGTGGCACCCAGACTCAAGGGGTAGCTACTGCCTCCCCACCGGCCAACCGGTGGCCTCGGCACCGGCCAGCCGGTGGCATCCAGCCCCAACAGTGATGGATACTGTCTTGCCACCGGCCAGCCGGTGGCTCCTCCACCGGTCAGCCGGTGGATCCTAGACCAGTTTTCTCCTCCTCTTACAAAGCACCGGCCAGCCGGTGGAGCTGTACCGGCCAGCCGGTAGCCCAGTCAAACTAGCCGTTGGCTTTGACCAGTCAACCTTCTTTTGGCTCCCAACGGCTCTTTTAGCCTCTCCAACGGCTCCGAAGCCTCCCCAAGGGTTTCATGCCTATAAATAAAGGCCAAGGAAGCCCCGGACACCTACCGGAACGATACGGAATCCCACGGACACCTTGTTGATCATTTGGCGTACCTCTGGTGCATTCCTCCAAGGGAACCCCAAGTGCTCCATCCAATTCCACATTCAAGAGCACCCTCAAGAAGCTTGGGAGAACACGCTACATCAGCTCCATCATCCAATTGGTGCCCAAGTCTTCCTCCAATACGGTTTTTATTTTATATTCATTTTGAGCTTTAAAATTGGGTTTGTGCCTACAAACCCCAAACCTTTTCTCATTCCCCTTTCTTTTGGGTTTTCACACCACCATTAAGGTGTGAAGAGGTTTCTTCAAGCCTTTCCTTTTAAAAGGCTTGAGTTTTCGGTGAGCTAGCCTTCACCCGTTAAAAAGGCTAGTGGGTTCTTTCTAAACCATCAAAAGCAAGTGGGTTCTTTCTAAACCACAAAAAGCAAGCTGTAATAGGTCCTAGTGCTACCTCAAAGCCTAGTGGGTTTCTTGCTAAAACCATTGAAAAGCAAGCGGTAGGAATCTCTCAACGGTTGAGTTGGGAGCGGAGACGTAGGCCGGGTTTTTGTCCGAACTCCGTTATCAAGTTTCGTGTGTCTTGCCTCTTTATTTCCGCTGCATCTTTCACTTTGATTTTAATTTGTTATTTTTTTTTAAAGGAAATTCACCCCCCCTCTTGCCATCTTTTCCCCGCTTTTGTTCCGATCCAACATGATCAAACTGAAAAACACAATAACATTGTCAAATAAACAACTCTTCAATAAACAAACACACAACATGCACCATTTCCTCATCGCATGAGGGGGGGAAACCAAGACTGAATTGAGTGAAACATTGAGGGAAATCTTTTCACAAGTCAAGTTGAACATACCCCTTATCTATGGAATCCAAACTATACATTTATACTCAAAGTACCTTAAGGAATTGTTCACTTTTAAAAAAAATCACATAAAAACCAAGTCCTTTTGGCTGTTAATGTGAGTGCCACCATTCAAGGGACCATTCCTCCTAAGTTGAAAGACCCGGGTTTCCCTTACATCAATGTTGAACTAGGAGAGAGAAAAGTTTTCAAGGCCTTGTGTGACCGAGGTTCTAGTGTCAATCTCATCCCTTATGTTGTGTACTGCCAGTTAGGACTAGAAGAAATCCAACCCACATCTGTCCCAATTCAACTTGCTGGTCGTAGAATTAGGGTTCCAAAGGGTATTTTAAAGGATTTTCTAGTAAAGGTTGAAAACTTCATCTACCCTGCTGACTTCATTGTCCTTTAAAACCATCCAAACTTAGGAAATAAGGAACAAACCCCAATCATCCTTGGTCGTCCCTTCCTTTCAACAATCAACTCTTTTATCCGAGTCTAAAATGGGAACATGACCATCACCTTTGGTAACATGAGTCTAGACTTGAACATCTATAACGCAAGCTCAAAAATAGGGGATGACGAGTACATTCATGAAGTGAACATGATTGGAAGCATTGATAATGAATCCATGGAACATCAAGGAATATTTAAATAATGTTTAAGTAAGGATGAGATTGATTTCCTTAGTTTATATGAAGGATATTTATCTCCTTGGCTTGAATCATTTTCAAATTGCTCTTATGATTAAGTCCTAGGTCCAACAATCAGTGAAACCTTTTAAGAAACCAATTTCATGGAGACCACTCCAAATTCCTTCCCTAAATCTAATCAAGCCAATCTAGTAGCTGAAAATTCTACATGTGGGGAATCAATCCTATCTGAAACCCTAAAAAAGAAATTGAACTTGATCCAATGTCCCAATCTTCTGCTGAAATTATGAACCAACTTGATCTTGAATTGAAGGAACTTCCCGCTGCACTCAAGTATGATTTCCTAGGGGACAATCAAACACATCTTATTTTCATTTCTTCTTCTCTTTAAGTCGATCATGAGAGGATGCTTCTAGATGTCCTTAGGAAACATAAGAAATCCATTGGTTGTACCCTGTCTGATATTCCTGGGATTATCCCACTTATCGGGACTCATATGATAATTCTAGAATCTGATTCAAATCCATGTTTTCAACCTCAACGACGACTCAAATCCTAATCTCATGGAGGTATTAAGTAAGGAACTTCTAAAATTGTTAAAAGACGGTATCATCTATCCCATAGCTAAGAGTGTGTGGGTGAGCCCAATTCAAGTGGTTCCAAAGAAAGCTGGAATCACAGTGATAACTAATGAGGATGGAGAGATTCTTCCAACAAGGGTGATTAGTGGATGGAGGGTCTGCATTGACTATAGGAAGCTAAACTCATTCACCAAGACAGACCATTTCCCCTTACCATTCATTGACCAAGTCCTTGAGAGAGTGGAAGGTCATGCCTTCTACTGTTTCTTAGATGGGTACTCAAGGTATAATCAAATTGAGGACTCCCTAGATGATCAAGGTAAGACTACATACACATGCCCATTCATCACCTTTGCCTTAAAACGCATGCCCTTTGGTTTATGAAATGCTCCTAGAACCTTCTAGTAGTGAATGATGGGAATATTCTCAGACATGGTAGGAGATTTTCTTGAGGTCTTTATGGATGACTTCTCTATGTTTGGGGATACATTGGAGGGATGTCTGTAGAATGTGGAGAGAGTCTTGTCAAGATGTGAAGAAAAGAATCTGGTCCTAAATTGGGAAAATTTTCATTTCATGGTTAAAGAGGGACTAGTTCTAGGACATCTAGTCTCAGGTAGGGGGATTGAAGTTGATAAAGCCAAGTTTGAAATCATTCGTCACCTTCCATCACCCAAAACTATCAAGGAAGTGAGGTCTTTCTTAGGATATGCTGGTTTCTATAGAAGATTCATAAAGTACTTTAGTTCAATCTCACATCCCCTTTGTGCTCTCCTAGTAAAGGATGCTCCATTTGTTTGGACAGAAAGCTATGAGGGTTCATTCTTAACCCTCAAATCCTCTCTCACCTCTCCTCCCATTATGAAATCTCCAAATTGGAACCTTCCTTTTGACCTTATGTGTGATTATAGTGACTTTGTTGTAGGAGCTGTGTTAGGACAACGTTCTGATAAAACTCCTTCTGTCAATGCTTATGCAAGAAAATCCTTAAATGATGCCCTAATCAACTACACAACCACTAAAAATGAGTTACTTGATATTATGTTTTCCATAGATAAGTTTAGGTCCTACCTCTTAGGATCCCCCATCACTGTGTTCACTAACCATCCTGCACTAAAATACCTCTTCCAAAAACAAGATGCTAAGGCTAGACTGATTAGGTGGGTCCTTCTCTTACAAGAATATGACCTCACAATCAAGGATAAAAAGGGTGTTGAAAATGTTGTAGCTGATCACCTCTATAAGATGGAATTAAAAGAAAACTCAAATCACCTTTTTGTGTCTGATTCATTTCCTGATGAACACCTATACTCTGTGAGTGACTTCCCTTGGTATGCCGACATAGCAAATTTCTTAGTTACAGGACTCATTCCAAAATTCTTAGGGATTCAAGCTCGAAGGAAATTTATTTCTGATGTTAGACACTATGTGTTTGATGATCCATACCTCTATAAGTTCTGCCTTGACCAAGTCATTAGGAGGTGTGTTCCAGAATCTGAACAAGAGTCCATCCTTAAATTCTGTCATAGTGAGGCATGTGGAGGTCACTTTTCCTCTAAGAAAACATCTTCTAAGATTCTTCAATGTGGTCTCTTCTGGCCGACCCTCTCAAGGGACTCCTACACATTTTGTCAAAGTTTTCCTAGGTGTCAACAAGTAGGGTCCATCACAAAAAGGAATCAAATTCCACTCACTCCCATCTTAGTGGTTGAAATATTTGACTGTTGGGGAATTGATTTCATGGGTCCCTTCCCAAACTCTAGGGGATACATCTACATACTCTTAGATGTTGATTATGTCTCAAAATGGGTTGAGGCCATTCCCACTAAGTCCAACGATCATCAAGTTGTGATTCGATTTCTGAAAGAGAACATATTTTCTCGATTTGGAATTCCTAGGGCTATAATCAGTGATCGAGGAACCCATTTCTACAACCGCCCATTCTCTTCACTCATGTCTAAGTATGGTATTTCTCATAAAGTGTCCACTGCATACCATTCTCAAACCAATGGTCAAGCTGAGTTAACGAATAGGGAGATTATGTAAATTCTTGAAAAAACTGTCAAACCCTCTAGGAAATATTGGTTTTAGAAACTCTTAGATACTCATTGGGCGTATTGAACCGCATATAAAACCATTTTAGGAATGTCCCAATATAGAATGGTTTATGGAAAAGCATGCCATTTACCTGTTGAAATTGAGCATAAGGCCTTTTGGGCAATTAAGAAAATGGATTATGACCTCTCATTGGCTGAAAAAAAGGAAATTAGATCTTAATGAACATGAGGAACTTAGGATGGAGGCTTATGAAAATTCAAGGATAAATAAATTTCGATTTCAAGCCTACCAATATAAGAATATCAAAGTTAAAAATTTTGAACCAGGAAAATTTGTGCTCTTGTATAGTTCAAAACTTCATTTACACCCGGGAAAGTTAAGGTCTAGATTTTCAGGACCTTCCATAGTGCATCATGTGTACCCCCATGGGGCAGTAGAGATTCAAGATCCCACTAGTGGTCACATTTTCAAGGTGAATGGTCATAGGTTAAAACCATTCATTGAATCATTCAATAAACAGGAAATAGAGGTTGAGTTAACTGAGCCAACCTATGAACCGGAAAAAAATTGATGGATTTAGGATCCATGTCAGGCTAATGACGTTAAACAAAAGCGTTGCGTGGGAGGCAACCCGTGGTTTTCATGTTTCTAATCTTTATGAATCATATATATTTTTTAAATAAGATTAATTAATAATTTTGATATTTTAAAAAAAAATAGGCTTTTGACCTACTCTTCTATTATGATTATGGATGGGTATGAAAGGGGGCACCATATTCATCCATGTCACGTGGTGTGATCTTTGAGTAATACCTTACCTAGAAATTTAAAAAGAAGAAAATGTATCATCAGTTTATTTTATTTTATATATATACTTATATTTTACTTATATATATACTATTTTTTTCCTTTTTCCGCTAAGGAACTTTGCAAGCAACATGGATATCAAAGGACTAAATTGGAGTGGCAATAACTTCAAACTTCAACCACCAGGTGACTTCATTCCATGATTCTCATTTTCAATTTCCTTTTTGAACTTTAATTCTCTACCTCTACCCCCTTCTAAATTTTACTTTCTTTAAACACTGGGGACAGTGTTATTTTTAGTTGGGGGGAGATAAAATAAAAAATTCTTTCGTGTCAAAAAAAAATTGAATGATTTGAAAAAAAATATAAACGAAAGGAAGAATTCCTTTAACTTTGAACATGGTAATACACATTGCACACTTTGAAACTAAATATCAAATAATTTAGCATGACTTGATTCTGATTTTAATCCTTGTATAATTTCATGAGTATAGATTTTGGAAAGTTTGGCTGTCCAATGTGATATTTCATCGTTTATATTTTCATCCAAAAAAAAGATCACAATGCATGTCCTTTGGATAGTGGGGTATTAGTTTGAATTCATGGGGTCCCCAAAATAAATAGCATAGGATTGGTGATCATTTTAGTTTTAATATGAGTATTCAATAAAAAAAATAAACAATAAATTTGCACGTAGAGCAATGAAATGACCTAATGAGTGGCTTTCGGCACTTGGGAATCGTGACTCCATAGTTGTCTGGCCCAGAGTTAGTAATTCTATCTCTATTTTTGGTAATTCGAATTTGTTTTTGATTGAGTTAACTTGATATGATGCCCGGGTATGTGGGCTTCACTTGGTGCCCTAAGGCCTTTGAGCCTAGGATTCATCGGCAAAGTCTCGCTACAGGGGTTGACTCTTTTGAGTGCAATTTGAATTACCATGGAAAAATTGCAAAAAAAACAAAAACCAAAAATATATATATATAATACAATTATTTTTTTGAATACTCATCATAATATTAAAATGTGATTCCACCTAGCTCTTCTGTCATTTCCCCCTTGAATAAAGATGATCCCCCATGTCTATTATGATGCACAACACATCCTCATACTTAATTGATATTGGATGAAATATGGAAATGAATTTAAACAATGGAATGGGCTTGGGATTGTTATATGCTTATGAAAATATCTTGTATTAAAATATTTTGATGGGTTTCATGATTTTTTGGTATATGGTTTTCTGGTGATCATTGTGTATTAAAATGTTTTTGGAAAAGGGAATTCGAATTTCATATTGTTGAGATATATTTTTCTCGGGACTAGAAAAACTCAAGTTGGGGGGTGTGATTAGCCACTAAATGAGGCTAATATTCATTGTTAATATACATATTATTCATTTTATTTTTTATTCATAAACACCATTTTAGTTCATTTTACACTTTGAACATCATTTCACATTATGATTGTAATACATTCTTAAAATGCACTATTATGTGGTACATTTTTTAACATCATTTGAAGTAGCCAATGATTCATATAATTTTAAGGAATATAATTATACATATTTTAATTTTATATTATTTTTATCTGGATATTCACTTCAATTTGAAAAAATTTCATTAAAGGATCAATGAATGATTCATAAAAGATGATGGAGATATTTGGCAATGAAAGAAAGAAATTCTGGAGAAGGCAGATTGGACACCAACCCACTGATGAGAATGTGTGGCCCAACATATACGTCCAATGAATCCCAAATATCAGAGGATGATAGAAGAAATTTATATGAACAAATACCTCTTCATGATCCAATTCAAATTCGGCCTCTATGGTTTCCATTTAGGCGGACCAAGTTAGAGATAAAATTCTGGACCAGATTCTGAGCCCCAGAAAAACATCCCACTAATATGATTATATCTCGGAATCCAAAACTTCAAATGGGCCCATATTTTACAGGCCGTTAGCAGAAATCAGAGGCTCTATTTCCTTCCTTTATGGATTACTATGATTCGGAAATCTAAAAGGTAATACAAGCGTATCTTTTCTGGGGAAGCAAGCTGGATGCCACCTCAGGTCAAGGGTGGAAAGGTCTCCTCTCCCTTACTTTCCACCACCCTAGGCCTACCATAATCAAGTGGGATCTTTTGTACTATTGGAGGCTTGACCCAAGGCTCCCAAAATTCCTATTTAAGGCAGTGGTGGTGAATGATTTTTTCATCTTTGAGCTTTCTTTCATTGTAATGTTATGCTGCGGTTTTGTTGTCTCAAATTTTTCTTCCACATGTAAGTTGTATTAATTCATCCTTGTTACTTAATAAAAGTTCTTATCTTATTATTCTGTTATTATCTTTATCACTTTGATACCGTTGGTTCAAGGTGTGAACTTGTTCATACCAAACCTTGTGATATTATCACACAATGGTGGAGTGATTGTTATTTTATTGTGTTTTTTTTTCTTCTCCATTTCCTCCCTCATGAGTCTACTTTCCGCTTACATTAAAACCATAGAATCAATGGAGGTCTAACCCACTTATGGGTTGATACAAGGGAGTTTCATGGGGCTGGATTGGATGTTATTTATTACCCCATTAATTTATAATCACTTCTTTAATTGATATTTTTATTTGATGAAATTTAAACTCTATCGTCCTTGTTGAATTTAAGGCCACACAATTCATTTGATAATATGAACCTTTACCTTGAAGTGCTCAAAACTTTGATCATAAAAGTGTATAGTTGATTAGTATTAAAGGGTGTAGGCATTAAAACAGTAAGTGATGATGTTGTTTTATCTTCTTAAATGAATCCATCTCAAATATAAGAAATTGAAATCACTGAAAATGAAATTCGTCCAATCCACCCCAAGTGATAACCTAGGATCAACTCACTATTTTAAGTTGAATTCACTTAAGTCTCTTAGATTTCTCTTAAACCCATATAAAATCAACCCAATTTGGCCACCTCATAGCCAAAAACAATCTATAGAATATACGTGTCTATAGGTTACTTCTTAGGTCTCTGAGGATTCGACAACCCATGATAGACTACAAGGACCGTCCCACCTTCTTATTTTGGGTAAATTTGAGAGAGAATCAATATATTAATGAATATATAATGAAATTATTGGCAGGTCAAAAAGTTAATGCCTATAAACAACTACAAAGGGGAATGCATCACTAGTTTCCAGTTAAATATGGTAAATGCGAAAATATATCCATATACATCAGGGTGGAACTGTTAAAGACTTCATGAGGTAACAATTCAATTGGTGTTTTTTTGGATTGACTCCCTAAATCTACACATTTCATTCAAAATGAAGATATTATATGTTTTGTTCAACTTTATTGATTGTACCTCAATGTTATTATCATGTTTCATGGATTTAATTTAACCAAGGTATCTTACCGTGATCCTATGTTTACTTACAACATTTAAAGAGACATTTATATGTTGATAGGAACTATGTTAAAAATCTAGTACAACCATTCACCTGAAATAAAAAAGTAATTCATAAAGAATAATTCAGAAATCAGATAATATTCATTGATCTTGTAAAATTTACTACTAGGGTATTTCAGATCAACATCATCCTTTATTATCTTTTTCATATAAAAACAATATCCATTATATTTTATAGCTAGATCCATTTAAGGAATTATATGTAAAACAATGTCGAACATCAAATTTTTGGGATGAAGATTAGAAAACGAGGTAAATGTGGCCAAAATTAATAGTGGATGTTGATGAGAATGAGAATATGATCCAAAAACTCATTATGACATCTCAAGAAAGGAATAGAAGTTATGAAGAATACAGGAGAAAATACTTCATTAGAGTTTGGTCATCATATTTTTCATATAATCTAACAATTGGAAATTTTTATGAATTTTGGTAATAAAGGAAATTTGTTTCCATTGTTCATTAGACCTTATGAAATCCTGTTGAGAGTTTGTTCAGTCACATACTTAGTAACTTATCCTCTATGATTATATTAAAAAAATATATTTTTCATGTTTTGATATTGGGAATCTATGTCCCATATTCATCTTATGTATTGACACTTGAAGTAGCTCAGCTGGAAGAATACCCTTTTATGATGACAAACATGTTTAGAATCATCATCATAGTGAGAATTTATTAAAGAAAAAAGTAATTCAACAAGCTAATACTTTTTTGGATAAACCATTATTTCTATGAATAAAAATAGTAATCTTAAAATTTTATGTGGGAAAGGTACCCCCACTTGTTTAATAAGTAAATAAGAAAATTTTAGGACACAGTTTCTTGAAGGTGTGGATAATGAAACAACCCATTACATATAAATTTTTTTTTCATTCTAGATTTAAATATTAAAATTCATTATAAATGTATAATTGAATAAGTGATATTTACAGAAATGATATAATTTATTCTAATTAAATAATAAAATGATATTAGGAATAGTAATATGGAAAATAGAATAGTAACATCACCTATCAAAATATAAACAAAATACATATATTTTAAAAGTGAAAATAGGATATATTTATATCATGGAATAAGATAATAAATATTTTTTAAGTGATAAATTAAGTATTGGAATTATTTTAAACTACAAATTTTATATAATATTTTATAACTAATATAATTATTTAAAAGAAAACATATGTTCATAAATTAGATTCATAAATTTATATTTTTTGATCTTATTATTATAATAAAATTTTATGATATCAAAATTAGTTTTTCAAAGTTTTAAAAATTTACATTGAATTATAAAATTGGTTTTTATTGAGTAAATTATCATTTAAATTAAAAATTAAAATTTTCATATAGAGAAAATTATATTCTGAAATTGGAGTTTACTTTTGAATTCTACACATTAAAAAATCTTCACAGTGATTTTCTTTCTGAAATACATTACTTTTTTAATGAGTTGTAAAATATGGTAACTTACCATATTTATACATTATTAGATAGATACACTGTTAAAAGTGTAATTGATGATGTATGAAATGTAATGTATAACATTCCTTAATATTTTAAAATATATACTGATTATTTTGAAGATATGGATTATATAGATCCCAAATAATATACGAATAGATATAATATTGTGAAAATACCTCTCTCCCCTAACATAAGTACCACCCCTTACTACATATTCTACTCACACATAAAGGAATTATAGTTTGTTTAATATCTTCTTAATTACATTCCCTATCCTATTCCCCAAATTCAAGACCTTCTAGTGTCACTAAAATGCCTATACCAATGTCCTTAAGGAGGTTATCAAGGATATGAACTCAAGATGGAAAATCCTCATTAATTTTTATTTATGTTCTTTTCAATTTATCATATTTTTTTGTACTCTCATATCATCCTCTTACCCAAGTGGAATGAAAACAATACCTTATATATACTAAAATTTTATCTTGATTCTATAAATATTCATCATCATCCTTTTTCTCCTCACCATTTTATTATAAAAATGAGAATATTCTCTATGATGTGTCAATTTTCAACAATCATGGAAGATACCATTTCATATTTCATTAGCACAATCATGTTTTGTGATAATAAAATTATTAAAATAAAATAATAATTTATTATATGTATTATATGTTATTCAATGTATTGGAGAAAATTAAAAAACATGATATTTAATAAAATGATACAAGTTTGTAATGACCGTTAAAACCACCAAAATAAATTAAATCATTATAATAAATTTTTTATTTAATGATTAATCCTCAAAATAAAAAATTAAAATGATATATGGTTTCATTTAAAATTATTTAAAAATTTTATCACTATCTCATTACATGTGTGAAGTTATTATTCCATTCAAAAAATCCATAATAAACCAACCATGGAAACCAGGAAATAAATGTACCTAAAATAGTGAAAATAAGAAAATATTATTATTAAATGGGTGAAAAAATGTTATAATAATATCCTAAATTTAAATAAAAATATAAACTTGGTTATGTAAAAAATTAATATTACCCTTTATAATAGTATACATTAGGTTTGAACATGTTTTTAGTAAGAAAACCTCGAGGTAAGTGAATTTGTTACCTAATGCCTATTTTGTGGTTTAACCATCTACTACATTGATTTTTCATACTAGGATTATTTATTAAATGAATTTTATTTATATTTTGTTTTATATATATTCTAAAAACATATTGGATTAGTTTTATAAATTCTAACTTCAATAATATGATATTTCTTAAGGAATTTCCTTTAAAAATTATCCTTAGAATTTCTATTTTAACAAAATTCAAAATAAATGTTTCATGACTATATTATTATTTTATAAATATTATTTTTATTCATTGTTTCTTATGAATGGTGGAAAATATATCTCCCTATAATTCATTGGTTATATTTATATAGTAGGTTGACCATATTGTTAATTTATGTGTAACTGATATGGTTACACCATAAGGTTGTTGTGGGGGCTAAATCATAATGAAGTTGTGAGGGTTACATTGTATGGTATCCATGAGGGATTAAAATAATACGATGTCCATGAAGGATATAATCTTTTGTAACTAATGACCCAAGTTACCATTATGGTATTATTTATATTTTCTACAATTTATGGAAATATTTTCTTTTAACAAACTAATTGATACTTATAGGATGATAAGTATTCCTTCATTAAAATTCTTTCATATGATTATAAGTATTCATGTACAAATGGTTTCCAACCATTTTATACCACTTATATTTTTTCTTCTTATCCCATTTATTAAAAGAAGTTTACATGTTATAAGGATGGTTATGAGAAAATAAAAATCCAAGATGATTTCTTTGAATACATTTCATGAAAGTATTTTAGGATTTTATTAAAAAAATTAAATTATGGAATAAAAGTATATTGTTTTATTTGTACCCACGTTGTATTCTTATGGGTTTATTTGTGTCAATCAGGTACTAATTTTTCGAAGTTATATACCTAAAAATACTTGGAAATATAAGGATGTCAATTATAAATGAATTCAATATATTATAAAAATTTTATATTTAAGACCATATATTTATAATATATTATCACCAATTTGCTAATAATCATCCTTATTTTCAGTGTTTTTGTGTGTTAATTTTCTTGTTTTATCACTCATTAATTGGTATGAATGTTTCAGTTATTGTGAATATTATATATTTAAATTATATTTAAAAAAATAATTATATAATTATATAATTAATAGATCTATTATAATTTTAAAATTATGAAGGAATGGTGGTTTTTATAAAGGAAGTTTGTAATGATACTGGAGATGGTAGTTCATACGTTATCAATATTAACATTTCCATTTTTCAACGAACATTATTGAAATTATGTAAGTAATATTTTATCTTTAAATATTATAGTTATATTATAAATACCATATTATTTATTTTAATTCACTTATATATTTTATCTATGTGGTGTGGTGATGAAAATGAAGTCACATATCTTTATGATGTTAGTAATCCACACACACACGAATGATGTTACCATCATTCAATGAGTGAAATGGTAAGAGTGGAAATGGTATATATTATCATTTATGAATGATAAATCTGTAATTTATATAAAATTCACTTCATGTATGTAAAATATTTTCAATATATTATACTTATTATATTTCATATATAGCGTTTGAAAAAAAGGAATCACATCATTTCACAATGAAGTAGCCAGTTGTACTCACGAGCAACATTAATATATACACAAAGGAAGTTAAATTAAATATTTTTGTACAATATAATGAATTAATTGGTATTATTATATTATAAATATGAAATACATACTTTATATCCTTCATCTAACCCAGCTGCGAGGTCAGTCATGGAAAAATGGATGACATCGGTTCGTGAGGCAATAGTCTGCCGAACACATGAGTGATAATTTTATTCATTATGAGAGTGGAAAACATGTAATTTCATAAAGGAAAATTATGTACCACTTTTTTTCACAAGATATAAGTGTAAAAAATGGAGTATTATAGTGAAATATAAATTATAAAGTCCAAATAGAAAAAAAAATTATTTTATAAATATGTTGACCACATTTTAACCCTTATATTGATTTAACACCCTAATAAATCCATTTTTACCTTAACCATGGTAAATTATTTTCAATATATTTACAATAAATTAGTGTAAATATTTTTAAAAAAATTAATATATAATAAAAATATTTTATATATAAATATGTATTAAATTTTAACACATTCCATTTATATATGTGAAACAATTATATATATAATTAGTTATACCAATGTGATGAGAAAGATGATTTTTAATGGAAAAATGCTCAAATGTTTAAAAAAATCACACAAAAATTAAAATGATAATAAACAAACTATCCTAAATTATTAAAATTATAATATAAATAATTTAATAATTTAGTACAAAACATTTCAAAAATAATTTAACTTTATACATAATTAAAATAAAAATATTGTTTTTAAGAAAAATTAATTATTTCACACTGTTAAAGAAAAAAATGAATCATTTTATAGAAATATATAATGATATCTAGAATATAATTTTCATATTTTTATTACAAATACTATGTTAATTTTATCATATAAATTTCCTAAATGTGCTAAAAATAAACTTTACATTATGTTCACAAATCATGACTAAACCATCTTTTAGGAAAATATAGTTTTTTCATAAACATTTCATTATCTTTCAAATGAATATTCATTTTATTTATAATAAATACATATAAATAAAATGATTCTAAACTATTTATTTTACATTTTTATTTATTTTTATTCATACCCCCCGAATTTAATGGCCTTGTTCTATTGTTATACTATATTGCAATTCATTTAGACTCAGGGTTGCGTGTTCTGTACGCTATTGAAGAATTTAAATTTAAATAATTATATATTATTGATATTTTATGATAAATATTGTAGGTTAGATACATTATACAATAAAATATAATTTTATAATAATTTATATATATTACTGAAAGTCATGATATTCCACTCCTACTCTAATAATAACTATTAGCCAAAAAATATAAGTAAATTAAAATGGATTAGTAGGGGTAAAATAACAAAATTAGTAAATCTTTGGGTTTATGTTTACAATAATGATAAATCTAATAGATAATGTCAAAAACAATGGGGATTTATATCATAAGGGTCACCCAACAACATGATATTAATCACATCTACCAGAAAAATTATTACCCTCATGTCAGTATACATGTCATCATAAATGAATTATATACACTCATATCTAATCATACAAACCATAAACAACACAACACATCTATTAGGCTCAAATCATCAAGTGTTATGTTTTACAAATGATACCAAAACCCATACATATATATATTTCAAGACCTTTCAATGTTATATATCTCCTAAAAAACAAGTCAATATCATATTGTTCCCCCAATCAGTGTATTGATTCGCAACTCAGTTTCTAGTGTACTTAATCATTATAAGAAAATGTCCCTCTCTTACAAGGTAATATTCTCAAAATTAAAGGGTCTTATTTCCCCAAAATTATCGAAAAATATTGAATACCCAACTAACACTATTACACTAATAGAGGATGGAATCTATTGAATCTTAGGACAGGCATCTAGTCTAGTTATATCCTAATGTCCTCCAATAAAAATCAAAACATTATCATCTTGAATATTACTCAATTAATCAAAAAAAGATCACTATAATTGGCTTTGTGTGAATCTGAATCCCACTATATACACCTGGTTAAATACACACTGAACCTTTTGTAGTTATCAATTTATGATGCATCATCATTGGTCCTCCATATATCAGAAATAATAAGTGACCCAATTTGGATGACTTCTATTAAAAATTGAACCTTAGGCCAAACATTTTTTTAAACATTAGCTAGTTTCCCTAGAACACAACATAACCACAAACAATACCCTTCACACATGATAATCTTTAATAGGTTTGTCATAACATTATTATGTTATAAAATTCATCACCCACCATTCCCTAGAAACCCATGGTTGTACCACATCATGTAGTGACTAAGTGAAACAAAACTCATGAAACCGTTTTTGGTAAACCATCATATAAACAACTCAATAATGACTTTTATAAATAATAGAAATAAACTATAACTTAAACCCTCTTCACCCTATTGAAAAGATGATAGGTGAACAAAAAAACCTTACCCAGTCCTCACAGAATACAAATCCCTCATTTAGATTGTTGAAAATAAATCTCTATGTAATCATCCCTTTGAACCTAACAATGTGTAATACATCTCACAACCAACACAAAATCACTAAAAAGTCCACCCCAAAAAATCATATCATGAATTAACATAAATTTTACTATCTGTAAGTACCATTCAAGCAGTTTGGTGAGAATAAAATAAAATGACCTCTAAGAAAAAAGTTCATTGATTATATCACAAAACCAACTATAATTCCTAGTTCTATAGTGAGTAATATACCTCATCTGTGACATGTGATTTTTGCCCATATTAAATTTTGTATCTCCCTTTTACATTATGTGAAACCCATATGAGGTTCTGAACCATGTACATCAAATGGGGTTAGGACATATTCTCTAACAATCCAAATGTTCTTTAATCCAAAAGGGAACTAGTCATGAACTTTACTCTATCCTATGTTTCCCTCATAGAGTGTATGATCATGCCGGAGAATATCCATTTATCTTATCTACTTTACATGTCCCAGAAAAAACATTGTAAACGTCATATAAAATTTGTTTCTTAAAAAATACACAACATTCATTCCATAACCAATACACCTTATAGATGTGGTTTCTAAATGAAAATACACTATGATTCTCTAGAACCACTAATTATTGGAAAAAACCAAAAATAAAATCATGGATCTCCAAACATTAAAAAATATTTAAAACTAAAATAACTATACCATGTTGATTAATATATATTAACAAAATACATTCCTCCATGTATAAATCACAAAGAATCTATCTTAGATTTATAAATAATACATTCAGTATCCCAATTCATTTATGGATGGGATTCCATGTTAAGATATCATCTCCCTCACTATCAATCTATCTAATTGATCATAACATCCATGGGGAGATTGTAAATTTGAGAATCTAAATTAGAAAAGGGGATGAATGAAAGGTAACAAGAAAAATAAAAATATAAAAAGAAAATGGAAAAGAGTAAATACTCCCACTCTTATACCCAATGTTAGGGATTAGTATACACCAAAAAAATATAAAACCCTTATTTTGGACACAATTATGATATTATAATTTTAATGAGATAACATGTTCAAGAGATATCAATAAATGCAACAATATAACTATATAATAATATATTACCTAAATATTATTTTATTTCATGTGATGATTAAAAACATGGATGGCCCCCAAAAATCATACATAGTGATAAAAAAATGTTTCATAACAATATAGTTTTATAAAAAAAATTATGAACCTTTCAAGGAGATATTACTACTTACCTCTTAAAATGCTCTAAGAAAAAAAATTAAACAAATTAGGATTTTTTAACCAATACTGAAGTGGTTACTAAAAATGAATTATCGAATTCGTTTTATTTCAATATATGATCCACCAATTGATTAATTTATAATGTATTTTTTTATTCAACAAGAGCATAATATCATTCATCGTTATATCATTTTTAAATTAACTTGAAGGAACCAGACAATTTTATGAAAATTTCTTATAACCATATACATAAGAAAAACAAATAGTGAAGGTGAGATGTCACAAATCCCTATTCAATTATAAAAATAATTTATGAATTCTTACATTGATGATAAATATTTTACTAAAAACATTATAATAATGGTTATAAAAATAAAAGGAAATATACTTTTCCTTTGGACAGAGAATAACTAAAATGTGTGGAAAAATTGGAATATGATTTTCTTTTTAGAAACTAAATAAAATAAAAATTATGTTTGATTCAAAACATTTTTATCAAATATTATATTAAAATTTTTTAATTTAAATGAATATTACTTCACACTTTACTAATGAATATAAAAAGACTAATTAAAGAAATATTAAGATGATTATTTTTAATAATTTATAACTTATTATTTTATATATTCTAAAAACCTTAATTAATAAATATAATAATTATAATAAAATTCATCAAATAATATAGTGAGTATGGGCATGGAGGAAATTGATATAGGAATATGACATTGAAATAATTAAGAAATTAATTTTAATGAAAAATTGTAATAACAAGGTATATTTTGAATCAAAATATAATGAATTATATAATAATATATGGATATTTAAATTCATATAACATAATTAAAATAGTTAAGAAATTAATTTTGGGGATGTATATTCTGAAAAAAAATAATTAACATGTTAAATGATGAACATTTCTCAAAGATGTGTTTTATGAGGAAAAAATACGAATTACATTAGATAAATTTTAAGAAAAATAATATTAAATAATTCACTTTAATGGATCATTAAATAAAATGATTAGTTGATGAATTTTCATATAATATGATTATTAGTTAGGATATAGACAATATAATTTGAAATATGTGAAAAATTTGAAATTTTAATAAAGAAAAAACCCTGATATAAGAACCCCTTACCCAAGATATTAGTATTTTTGGGCGCATACTCGACTCCATGTATGAATAATTTATTTTGATCGGTTATAATAATAATATAATTGAATTTATTTTACTATATATAATCTATTTAAAATCTATACTTCCCGTATATGATTTTTTTGTTAAAATAATTACTTATAAGATAACTATCCAGTTTTTATTACATGTGACAGGTTTTCGATCCCTATCCATGAGACATGTTCATGGTTCCCTCATCTCCATCATTTTCATGTCATGTTAATTCATGTGTTTGATATAATTTGTGTGTCCCATGTCGACTTTAGGGAATTTATGTTGAATTATCACATGGAACATGTAAAATTTCCATTTATATTGATTATTGAATTAGAAAATGAATTGAAGTAATATGTCAATATATTATTAAATAATAACTTACAATAATTATAAAAATATATAGATATGAAATTTTTTAAATATTATTACATTTATATTAATATTATTTAATATCCATTGAAATATTATTAAAATATCTTTCTAATATATTGAAAACACAATGGAAGTAACAACACACTGTAATGGTTGAATGAGATGAACATATGATTGTGTTGTTGTTAAATTTCATATAGAAATGATTAATTGTTTCAATTTTTTTAGGAGATATAAATAAAATTCAATTTTTGGTAAATGAATATGTAAAATGAAATATAATGGAGATAATATATAACTTATAATGTTTTAATATGATTACTTAAGGTGGTTTAAATTTTAATTGAACCTTTATTATTAATATTATTAATAAATAATATTAATTAATTTTAAAAAAAATTTAAATAAGTTTATAAATAAATATTTTTTCCTTTATTTAAAAATTTATATCTGATAATATGTAGTGTTGAATAATATGTAATACATTATTCAGAGAGAACATACTCAGAATTAAATATATGATATGCGTTTTCATTTTCTAATGGATAGAAGGATGTATGGTCATTGATTTTACATCTACATCATACAAATTTAGTATATTAATGTAATATATTTCATTATCACACTATGATAACATTATAATTAGAGAGTGTGAATAAAAAAAACATGAATGAACACTGTTAATAGAATTACGTCATCAATAAATTTCCTCCACTAAATACCAACATAAGTCTTCTGTTATTGGAATTTTAGTGATAAGAGAACCCCTAGAAAAAGAGAAATGTGTTCTAGGTCTATTTTACATAGTATTAGAATTATATGTTTTTTGGTTGGATTATTGTTGGTGACATGGTACTTTTATAGAATCTTAGATGAGATCTTTAGGACATCTACATTTATTAAAAATAAATTATATTAACACTCAAGTCATGATACTCTAAAAAAATCCAAATCTGTATGAAAATATGAAAAATATAGAGGACAAACCCATATAATAAAAAATCTATTACATTTATATAATATTTGGGGTGTTAACATATAATTTATCCTGCTTTTGAATATTTTAACATTTTATGTGGTTGGAAACCATTACTATTGTAACATATTTTATAAAGAATTAAAATAAAGTGATAATTTTTACAAAATATCAACATGTTAATTCCATTTTTATAAATATTTTATATTATTAATTTTTTTGAGGTTTTAAATATTAATTTTATTTAATGTTTTTTTAATAGAATAAAAAAAGTTTTAAAAAATTACATATATGAAAAAATATTAATTTAACACAAAATCATGTATTGTGTTAATTTGAATGATTTTTATTCTCAATAATTTAGGAAGGAACATATTTCTTAAGATAATCACATTGAAATTTTGAATGTATTAATATAAAAAATATAAATAATTTTGATCAACCAAATAATTTTTTTATTTAAATAAAATATGTTTAGGTTTTAAAAGGACTTGAATTTATTTTTAATGTCAAAATACTCATAATAAATAAACTATTTTAACCATTAAATTATTTGTCGTTAAAAAATTATTTGATGAATTTTAAATTAAATATTATTTAATACTTTTCTCATAAATGAATCTGTGATTTTATAAAATTAATTTTTTACTATATAATTGAAAAAAAATCTAAAAAAAATAAAAAAAATTAACAATTAATTTGTTATAAATTCCAAATCAAAAAATTAAAATTATTTACTCATATATGAATTCTTAGAAATAAGGATTTCACATAAAATATAATAATAAAATTTTATATAAAACAATTCTTATAGACATGTAACACATAATGAATGTGTATAATTACTTTAAATCAGTTCAAAATGAGGGTTAATTTATTTATTTTACTATAGAAAATTTTAATTTGATAATATTGTAAAATTAGTTAAATTAAATTATGATAAATACCCCAAACATTATAAAAATTTGTTTTAAAAATGGATTTTTGTAACAACTAAGATTATATTAAAAAATTATTTAATTATTTATCATATATAATGTTATATTAAAACATTCACTAGAGTTATTACCAATCATTAATTCAATAAAAATGATAATAATAATATGTATGGAATCATAATACTATATGTTATGTTAATGAAATTTATTCTCATATTTATTTACATGAGAGTTTTCTCTTACTAAAAATTTCATATTTATGGTTCATGTTTATTACTGTAATAACTTTATAGTTTATCTTTTATTCTAAAAATATTTATTACATTTAATTTTTGTTCGGTGGTTCATGACATACATGTCCCTCAATAAATTACATAGGTTATTAATAGTAATTATTCAAATTCTTGATCATTAATAAATTTATTTTTAATTTCCAATGAATATTCATTGGGAGATTTAGAACGATGCATAGTAGGGCATGTCAATTTTTACAAGGTAATGCTCGTGTAAATATACATAATCCTTTTTTGTAGTTTCTATCCCTAGGTACTTATGTTCTATGACTACACCCACTTCTATTATACAGAGAGATATGTAATTTCATGGAAACCACATTCCATTCTCAAAACAAATATTTCAAAATATTTTCTTGAACATAGAATTGTCTTTAGAGTTATCATCATATTTATCCCGTGTGATCACATTAATATTTCCTCATCATATATTCTAATTAATAACATAAACATTCCCACATACCAACAATAAGGACCTATACTTATCAGAGATTAATATTATAATTTATTAGATAGTTATTCATTACATAAGATAATGATCAACACCAAAATAATTTAATTCTAATATGTTTACAAACAGTTACAAATGAATAAATATTCCTTAATATAGGTACATTGTATCCCACTACGTTAATCCTAACATGTCACCTTCTTAAAAATGTATCACATAATACATATTTTCATAACCTCGGTAAAGGAAACATAAGAATATGTGAGATCATATGATCAATAAAGTTAAACAAGGGAAATATCATCATAACATGAGAATAAGGGTTTTATAATAGTGGAATAACATTTAAAAAACCAAACACTACATATCATAGATCATGAAAATGAGTCGTGGAATAATTCATTGAATCACAAAATACATGAATCATAATGAAATAAAGGAACATGATCTATGAGATCACACCATAATAATAAGATATATATTTTCAGCATACAGATATTAAAAGAAAATTTAAATTCAGGGATACCAAAAAAAAATATACAACATGTTACACAATTGAAAAATTTATTATTTGTTATTATCCACATCAAAAATTCCCCATAGCGGAAAATGGAATCACAAAAGATAGATTTATTATGGGCTATTAAAATTAAATTTTTAGTGGATTAATTAATTAATAATATTCACCAGGTCAAGTGAGACATTGAGAAAATTTATTGGTCATGGGAATAAAAAAAATCGCATATAATTTAAACAAAAAAATAAATAAATTTTTTAAAATAAATATATACAAAAAATATCAATATAATAAAAAGAAATGTTGTAAATAAAACTGTATAAATATATATTAATTTAATTATTAAAAAAATACTTTTAGTCTAATTTTATCATAATAAATGTGCATACAATTTATTAATCACAATAGAGGGGGAGGGGTGGGGGTCCTCTATAATAGGAGGGGATGGAACACTATCCCTACACCATGAGCCAACCACCACATATATAAGAAATTGGCATTAAAATATTACATAATATTGAATGAAATGAAACTTTCTCAATGAGGATATTTTCAGGTTTATAGTTTTAGAGAATTAGGACATAACTATTACATTTCAAAAGATTACAATGTAGACACTTCTACTTAGTTTCAATTTTATTTATAAAATAAAAAATCTCTTGAAAAAAGGGATTATGTCTAGTTCCATGTTTTAGATAGCATGACTTTTCCTTGATATCATCATTGACCCTATTCATCTTTAAGTCCTGTGAAAAAAAAATCAAAACATGGGATGAGCATAAAAAGCTCAGCAGTGGTTATAAAACAAATAAAGAAAACATTAGTTCATAAATAAATACAAAACATAAACTCTTTTACTCACCTCATGAAATCATAATATTTATGAATAACACATAGAAATCATAAATCATAAAGGTACCTTGTGGCATCCATAATATACTTATAATGTAGATATCACAGGTATATAAGGAGTTTCTTTGAAATACCCATCACAGTATATTACTTAAATCAATTTAGAGAAACATTCACGTTTACCTCCGTCACGTTACCCAATGCATTTGAGAGATATCTCAGGCTCACCCGCCCTAGGTTTATCACGGAACCACCCGTATATGTAAATAATGCCCAAGAACCATAACATATTCATAACACATAAAACAAACATAAAGGAAAGAGGACATTTCCACATTTTAATCACAATATATCATTGAAATATATTGAAATAACAAATAAATTATAAAAACCATTTTCAAAAACAAAATACGTAAAAATTATATGGTATTATTTTCCATTAAAAAACACTTCAGCTTGTTAAGGAAGACAAAGATCAAATAATACTCGCGGTGGTGGAAAAAGGTCGTTGTCACCGCTTACATAAAAAAACATTCTTTCTTGTCATTTAGTAAAAGTTTCATATAAAAATATTCCATTTGACTGAAATGAAAAGTCAAAGGTTTTTATACAGCTTATAAAATAAATTTATGTATTAGATCAAAATATGCATCAATGAAAGGAGATTGAGACGAAGTCTCTTACCTTATTTACGACTTGAATCGATCGTTATTTATCATCCTAAATAATAAAATAAAATAAATTTTTAATTTATTAAGAACATTTTTCAAGTTTATTATTATTTTTATATTACTTATTACCATGTTATAAATATTAAGTAATCATTTAAGTTAATAACATTCGTTTTGTTGATATTTGGTACTTGAGTCAAAAATGAACACCATATATTTACAAGTTACCTATATGGTTAATAGACCATTATATCTAGAATGATATTAATTATTTAGATATCATATATATCATATATAGCCAGTATATATATATATTTATTTATTTATTTATTTATTACTATACATATCATTTGGAGGTAAGAAATGAAATGCACCGTTCTTGGAGATGGTAAGATGTATGTACGCATGAACGATACATTCATTTCAATTTATTATATTAATGGAATAAAAATATAATAACAAATAGGTATATTATAATTCCATTATAATATCATATAATATCATTAACACCATCATTTATAAATCCCACATATGGAATTGATGAGTCATATCACTTTGAGGGGGCGGTAGTTCGCACTTCCTCAAATGAAATTATCGCATTTAACCATAATGGAAACCATAAAGGTATTCTAAAAAAAGAAAAATAGAAAATAATAATGAAAAAAGAAACATAATATATATCCTATATACATATAGTGTCATATTAATGGCCACCATGATAGGTGGTAGGAGATAATCAAACAATCATCGTCTTGTGAGACGTTAGTTTACCATCCATAGAAACGGTATGTTCCTCAACCATTAGATGGAGGTGTGTGTAAGTGTAGTTCCAATAATTGTAATAAAAACATCCTAGTATATTGAGGATAATGGTTTTTTTATAAAATAAAGTAATAATAAAAGTTTAGGTTTTGGAGATGTAATATAAAAGAAAAGAAGTTAAGAGAAATCATTGCCTTTAATTTGGGTAACTCTCTTTGGTATGAACCAAAATGGATTCCAAAAATTCCTTTTTCCTATAGTAATGATTATAAGAGGTGGAGAGGGATGTTGGGAGATTAATTGGGAAGATTTTGGATGATCCAAATGTCTTTATAGGTGTGAGGAATTGGTTATATGTGAGGGCTTTTTATAATGGGGGGGAGGGGCTCTTTTGGAAAGTGTGATAATATTATTTTATTATAAAATGATATTCAGTTTCTAAAGGACCAAAACCCATTAAGGTAGAAGATAATATGACTCATGATCGATATAAATTCATCAAATAATAATTGGACAGGTTTTGGATGTTATTTTAATATTTATAATCTTATTTTTTTTAAATCATTTATTAATGATGTAAACACTGCATCATTATTGTGTCATAAAAAATTTAATTTATTTGAAGTCTAAAAATTATAAAAAAATATAATGATATATGAAATAGTTTTATAATTCCAAATAATATTTATATTCAAAATGATAACTTATAATACACCATGTGAAAATTAATTTACAAAGAGATATTTGTTTATGTCATTCTTGCATTTACTTTAAGTTAATTAAAATAAAGTGTCATTATCATTCCTATGTGGCTCCATGGGGTCCAAAATTGACCCAAGGATTCCCATTGTCATCCATTACTCATCCAATAAGGATAGGACAAGTGTTAAGGTAATTTTTAATTATTATAATATTATTTGTACCTTGAATTACTCTATTTACCTTTAACCGTGGTAATAAAACGTGAAAAGTTACTATTCACCAAAAATTATTTTCATCTTATTGAACCAAATTTTAATTACTAATAACAAACATGTATGTTGGATTTTTTAAATTCAATTCATAGAAGTGGTAAATTTTCATTTAAATTAAAAATTCATTTTTTTAACTACTACTAAGTTGTTTCACTATTCATCAAAAATTGATGTTTTTCAGAAAACTACCAAATATTATGCCTAAGATATATTTGATATTATGAATTCAAAAATGATGTCTATTTTACCACATTATAAGTATAGAAGATGAATTAATTAATTTAAAATTAATTCCTGTTGTTAAAAATAGTGTGTTTTTAAGAAACAATAACTATCAAAAGATCTCCACTTGTTTATGTCCAATTTCATAGTGAAACAAATTCCAATGAAAAAATTTTGATTAAATGGTAAAAATATATTATAACTACACTTTAAAAACAATTAAAAAGTAATATAACCCTATAAATAAATTATATTAAAAGGAACTTTTGAATTAAAATACAGTATTTTCATTATTCATTATAAATTGAACTTTATCAGAAAAATACCAAAAAATTACCCAAAGTAAATTTTGATGTCCCGATTCTAAAGAAGAATTATATTTGGTCAAATAAAACATATAAAAGTGACCAAAACTATATTTAAAAAGGGTTCTTCATTAAAAGGCAGAAAATCGATCCTTTTAATGTAAATTATGCTTAAAATTATATTCATTCACATTTTAAGACCATAACTTTTATTGGATAAATGTAAATACATTTAAAAAACATGTTTAAACATACTCTAGATTGTTATTTTCATTCCCGCCAATAAAATGACTACGAGTTAACTACCATTTAAAATAATAATGTTATATTTTTAATGTGCAACGTAAGATTTCAAAGAAACTTATTATTGCATATCGGGTATGCTAGGGAATATATCAACCCCTTTAAATTAAAATAAATATTTATTTCACACATTTTAATGAATATGAAATATGTCTTATTTTTTATTAACCTCAGATTTTACATCCTTCCCCCTTTTGGGAATTACATCCTCACAATTTTACTTATCAAATAAATGGGAGTATTTATCCCTCATAGCATATTCTGATTCCCACGTTTCATCTTCAACCATATGGTTTTTTCACAAAACCATTACCTGTTGAATTACCTAATTCCTCAACACTTTCTCTCTTCTATCAAGAATCTACACTGGTTATTCCTCATAAGAGATATTCTCTTCAAACTAAACTACCTCTGGGCTCAAAACTTGAGATGGATCTGCTATATACACTATCATCATCGAAACATGAAAAAAATTGCGTACCTGGGATAAACATGGAGGTACTACCACTCTTTATGAAATAGATCCAATTTTCTCTAGGATTTCATATGGTCCAATGAACCTCGGACTCAATTTTCCCTTCTTACACAAACACATCACACTTTTCCATGGAGAAACTTTGAGAAATACATTATCACCTACCTCCAAATAAATATCCTTCCTCAAGTTATCCACATAACTTTTCATCCTACTCTGAGATGTTCTCATGTGCTTCTAAATCAACTTAAGTTTCTATGCAATCTCTTCTACCAATTCAGGTCCCATCAGCTTCATTTCACCTACTTCATCCCAAAAATATAGATTTCGACAACTCTTTCTATATAATTCCTCATATGGATCCATCTGTTTACTAGAATGAAAACAGTTATTATATAAAAATTCCACAAAAGAAAGAGGTTGGTCCCAACATCCATGTTAATCTAGTGAAGAAGCACATAACATATCCTCCAGGGTCTGAATTGTTCTTTCTGATTACCCATCTGATTGATTATGAAATTTTTTACTAATATTTAATTCAGTACCCAATGACTTCTAAAGGCCTTTCCAAAAGTAAGAAGTAAACATAGGATCACGATCAGATACAATAGAGAGGGGAACTCCATGAAACCTGAATATCTCTTTAACATACTTCTGAGAATGTTGATCTAGAGACAATGCATCTCTAATTAGAAGGAAATGAGAAGATTTAGTCAATAGATCAACAATAACTTAGATTTCATTACTACCTCAAGATGTCTTCGGTAATCCCACAATGATGTCCATGGTTATCTTTTTTCATTTCCACTCTGGCACTGGTAAAGGATGAAGCATACCTTTCAGAAACTACCACTCTATATTAACCTGCTGACAAGTCAAACACTTCATAGTAAAATCATAAATATCTCTTTTCATTCTAACCCACCAGTAATATTTCCAAATATTTATGTACATCTTAGTACTTCCAGGATGAACTGAAAAAGGGGAACTATGAGCTTCACATAATAACTCATTCTTCAACTGTGAATCAAAAGGCACAGATAATTTCTTCCCAAATCTCAAAACAAAATCATTATCAATGTTAATTTCAGGAAACTTAACCTTCTGAACCAACTCTACATTTTTCTATAACTCACAGTCTTCCTTCTGTGCTTTCATAATTATGTCTGATCGAGATGGTCTCACTGACACCTGAAACAAAAAAAATGAATTTTCTGCACAAACAACTTCTATTCCAATGTTTATCAAATCAAAAACCAAAGAATATCATTACAAACGTAACATGGTTAATGAAGCATTACTTTTTCAACTCAAAGCATCAACCACTTTAATTTCTTTTCTCGGATGGAAATTGATCATGAAATCACAATCCTTGATAAATTCTATCCATCTTCTATGTATCATGTTTAATTCATTCTGAGTGAATATATACTTCAAACTTTTGTGGTCAGTATATATATCAAATTTTACTCCATACAAATGATGCCTAAAAATTTTTAAAGAAAAAACAACAGTATATAATTCCAAATCATTGTAGTGTAATTTAACTCATGATATTTCAATTGAGGTAAAGTTTTATCAATTACCTGATCATTCTGCATAAGGACAGAACCAATCCCTTTCAACGAAGCATCACTATAGACAAAAAATCACCATTCCTGGAAGGCAGTTCCAAAACCAGAGAATTTACCAATCTTATTTTAAATTCCTAAAAACAATTATCACATTCTTGTGTCCAGATGAACTTGACACCTTTTCGATTTAACTCAGTCATTGGACTTGATAACCATGAGAAAATTTCTACAAACCTCTGGTAATAACCTTCAAAACCATGAAAACTACAGAACTCGATTATATTTGTGGGTCTTTGATATTCTTCAATAATTTTTATTTAGTAGGATCAATAATTATGCCATTTTTTAAACAATGTGACCAACGAAAGAAATGTGTTGTAAACAAAACTCACAATTGCTGAATTTCCCAAATAAATTTTTGTCTTTTAATGTTTTCAGGACAACCCCTAAATGAATTTTATGTTCCTATTTACTTTTGGAGTAAACCAAAATATCATCATTGAACACAACCACAAACTTTTCTATAAACTCACATAAAATTATATTCATAAGATCAATGAATACAGTCGGTGCACTGGTTAAACCAAAAGGCATACTAAAAATTCATAATGGTTATATCTTGTACATAACGTGGTCTTCGGAATGTCTGCTTCTTTCACTTTCAGCTGATGGTACGCTGATCTCAAGTCAATCTTCAAATAATACTGAGCTCCCTAGAGCTGATCAAATAAATCATTGATATAAGGCATTGGATACCTGTTCTTAATAGTGATGTTATTGAATGCTTTATAATCAATAAATTTCTCATTGAACCATCTTTATTTTTAGAAATCAAGACAGGAGAACCCCAAGGTGATGTTCTAGGTAGACTGAAATGTTTATCTAATAACTCCTATAATTTCTTCTTTAACTTTAAAAGTTCAATTTGAGCCATTCAATAAGGGGGTTTTGAATTTGGCTTAGCATTAGAAACTAAGTCCACAGTAAATTCAACTTCCCAATCAGGTATAATACCAAGCAACTCAATAGAAAAAACATCAAGGTACTCATTTACCACTGGAACATCATTAATCTGTGCAGTTCCTTTGTTTTCAACAATATGTGCAAGGTAAAATTCATTTCCATCTTTTACAAGTTTCTCAGCTTCCTAATATGTTATCAAAATCATGGGTTCATTCATATAAAAAAACTGAATTTTTTTTATAATAAACCTCTTTTTCTCTGTAGTCAATCTTAGCATGATAAACAGAAAGTCAATCCTTGCCCAAAATAACTTTAATCTCTACTAGAAGCAAAACAATAAGGTTTCCAGGATGATTCCTTCCACACCCAAGGATATGAAGGTTCTAATTTTTTCTTTTTATCTCAACATTTCTTCCAGGTGTTTTTAGCATAAGTTCTATATTCATATTATGATATGGAATTCCCAATTTACTAGATAACATCTCCGAAATGAAATACTGTGTAGACCCTAAATCATAAAACACATTGGAAAAATCAGTACAAACTAAGTGTGTACCTGATACTACTTTATTTGATGGACCAACATCTGCTGAAGTAGTTGTGATGGATTTCACCACCCCTTTTTCTTATAATTTGGCAGCTTTCCATCAGTTGAGTTCTTTGTTAGACACTCATTTTCATAATGACCAATTTCATTGCACTTAAAACATTTTACTAACTGTAAATCAGATTGTGTCTTACCATTATCATGATCTTTTTCATTGAAATTATGATCCTTATGTCCCATTTTACCACATCGGTAGCACTTACCATAACTAAAAACACATTCCCCATCATGGTTTTTACCACAATTTTCAGAAACAGTAAACTAAAGTTTCTTACCATTAGACTTTTTGAAGAGTTCCTCCCTTTTGTATGCCACCTTGAACTCTTATTCTATTGTTTGTCAAAGAACACATGATCTTTGGAAAACTCTATTTCCACCTTCTCCGTGAAACGAACAATTTTTTCATAACTTTTGAACTCACGAGAATCTAAAGCCCTTCGATACTTTGGCATTAATCCTGAGTAAATTTTTTTTGATTTTATAATCAAGATCTTGCATGAAATTTGGAGTATACATTTCCAATCCAATGTTTTTTTCTTCATAAATGGCCACTAAGTCATCCTATTTCTTGAATTCCAGAAATTTTTTCCATCGTACGATGAACCAGCTTATGAAAATATTTCTCATGAAACATACCTTTGAATTCATCCCAATAAAGAGCATCAATATCATAACTATAGCTGATATTTCTCACCATAAACCACCACTTATCAGCTTCACCTTCAAAATGGTAAAAAAAAGACTAACCTTTTGATGTTCTAAACACCCCATGAAATCAAATATTTTCTCCAGCGATTTAATCCACCCTTCTACTAGCACAAGTTCAAATGATCCTCTGAATGATGGTGGATGTTTCCTCATGAAATGCTCTACTACTGACATGTTCCTCTATGGTTGATCTGATAGATCTCGTGCATGGATACCACAACTATTTATAGAATGATTCAATTATGCCATCACTACAACTAACTGTTCAGTTCTGATTACGACCATATCAGGTTGCTGATTTGGATGATTATCTTCCTCTTGATGTCATCCCAACATAGCTGCCATGTTTCCACTGTGGAAAACCATCTAAAAACAGAAATATCGTAGGCGAAGAAACATGGTAATCTTTAAATGCACTATGATTTTAATATTAACATAAAGTACATTATGGATATTAATTTAACAATACCCTAACTCTTAAAGTTATATAAACCGTCCTTTGATACCAACAATAATGATCTGGCCTTAAAACATTACATAATATTTATTTAAATGAATAATTCACATTGAGGATCTTTTCAGGTTTAAAGTTTTAGATAATTTGTACATTACTATTACATCTCAAAAGATTACAAAGTAGACACTTTTACTTAGTTTCCATTTGTTTCAAAAAATAAAAAACTCTTTCAAAAAATAGTCATGTCTAGTTCCATGTTTTAGACATAATGAGTTTTCCTTGATCTCATCCTTGACCCTATTCATCTTTATGTCTTGAGAAAAACATTTCAAAACCCAGGATGATCATAAAAATCTCAGTAAGGGTTATAAAACAATGAAAGAAAACATTAGTTCATAAATATATACAAAACATAAACTCATTTACTTACCCCACGAAATCATAATATATATGATTAACACATAGAAATCATAAATCATAAAGGTAACATTTGGCTACCACAGATACATAAGGAGTTACTTTGGAATACCCATCACAGTATATTCCATATATCTCTTAGGTGAAACATTCACGTTTACCTTTATCACGTCACCTAAGGCATTAGAGAGCTATCTTAGGCTCACCCGCCCTAGGTTTATCATGAGACAACCTATATAAGTAAATAATTCCCATGAACCATAACATATTCATAACACATAAAACAAACATAAAGGAAAGATGAAATTTCTACATTTCAATCACAATATATCATTGAAATTTATTTACAAAACAAACCCATTATCAAAAACCACTTTCAATACCAAAATACATAAAAATTATATGGTATTTATTTTCTTTTAAAAAAACACTATGACTTTTTAAGGAATCAATAGATCAAATAATACTTGTGGCAGTGAAAAAGTTCGTTGTCACCACTTATATAAATAAACATTATTTTTTTTTTTTAGTAAAATGCTTCATAGAAAAATATTCCCTTTGAATGAAATGAAAATTCAAAGGTGTTTGTACTGCATATAAAATAAAGTCGTGTATTAGAAAAAAAATATGCCTCAATGAAAGGAGATTGGGACAAAGTCCCATACCTTGTGTTCGACTTGACTCGATCATTTTTTAATCTCTTGAATAATTAACTAATGTTAATTTCTACTTGATTAAGAACATTTTTCAAGTTTATTATTCCTCTTATATCACTTATTTCCTTGTTATAAACATTATGTAATCATTTGAGTTAATGACATTCATTTTGTCGATATTGGTACTTGAGTCAAAAACGAACACCATATATTTACAAGTTGTCCATGTGGTCAATAGTACCTTATATACAGAATGGTATTCATTATTTATATATCATATATATCATATATATCCAGTTTATATATATATTTATAACAGTAAATATCATTTGGAGGTATGAAATGAAATGCACCTTTCATGGAGATGGTAAGTCGTATGTTTTCATGAACCGTACCTTCATTTATATTTCTTATTTTAATGGAAATAAAACATAATGATACAAGGATATATTATAATTCCATTATAATATCATATATAATATGATTAACTCCATCCATTATATGTCCCTCATATGGCATTAATGAGTCATATTACTTTGAGGGGGCGGTAGTCCGCACTTCCTCAAATGAAATTGTCGTGTTTACCCATAATGGAAACCATAAAAGTATTGTATAAAAGAAAAAAACATAAATAAAAAATAAACAAAATATATAACCTAAATAAATATAGTGTCATCTTAATGGCCATAATGATATGCGGTAGGAGATAATAGAACAATCATCATCTCATGAGGCGTTAGTTTTCCTTCGACAGAAACAGTATTTTCTTCACCTATTGGATAGAGGTGTGTGTAAGTGTAGTTTGAATCCTTCTCATAAAAAAATCCTTGTATATTTATGATACTGGTGTTTTTATAAAATAAAGGAATAAAAAGTTTTTAGGGGTTGGAGATATAAAATAAAAGAAAATAAGTTAAGAGAAACGGTTAGCTTTAATTTGGGTAAATCAGTTTGGTATTAACCAAAATGGTTTCTTGAAGTGCCTTATACCTAAGTAAATGCTTATATGAAGAGTAGAGGGATGTAGGGATCTTAATTAGAAAGATGTTGGATGATCCAGAAGTATTAGCGGTGTGAGGAATTGGTTAGAAGTTAGGGATTTTTATAAGGGGGAGGAGGGGCTCTTTAGGAAATTGTGATAATATAATATTATTATATAATTATATTCATTTTCTAAAGGTCCAAAACTCATTCAAGTAGAACATAAGATGACTCTTGGTCAAAATAAATTCATCCAATAAGAATTTTATAGGTTTTGGATATTATTTTAATATTTATAATTTTATTTATTTAAATCATTTATTAATGAGGTAAACATTGCATCATTATTATGTCATAAATAATTTAATTTATTCGGTGTCTAAAAATTATAAAAAAATATGACAATGTAGTAAAACTTTTTAAATTTCCAATTAATATTTATATTTGAAAATATAACTTATATATCACCATGTAAAAATTAATTTACAATTAGATATTTGTTTATGTCATTTTTTCCTTTACTTTAAGATAATTAAAATGAAGTGTTATTATCATTCATAAGTACCTCCATGGGGTCCCAAAATCAGCCCAAGGATTCAAATGGTTAGTAATTACTCATACAATAAGTTTAGGACAATTTTTACAGTAATTTTGAATTATTACAATATTCTTTTTTCCTTAAATTATCCAATTTACCTTTAACCGCGATAAATAAGAATCAAAAGTTACTATTAACTAAAAATTATTTTCATCTTATTGAACCACATTTAACTTAATAATAATAACAATTTATGTCAGATTTTTGAAATTCAGTTTATATAAGTGGTAAAATTTCATTAAAATGAAAATGTCAGTTTTTAACTACTACTAGGTGGTTTCACTATTAATCAAAAATTGAAGTTTTTCAGAAAGCTACAAAAAATTAATCCTAAGATATATTTGATGTTCTGAATTAAAAAATGATTTATATTTTACCAAATTATAATCATAGAATTTTAATTAATTTATTTCAAATAAATTCTCGTTGTTAAATCAAATAGCGTGTTTTAATGAAACAATAACTATCAAGTGATTGGAATTTGATTATGTCCAATTTCAAATTGAAATTAATTCCAATGAACATCATTGGATTAAATGGTAAAAATATATTCTAATTACACATTAAAACCAATTAAAAATATAATATAACCATATAAATAAATTAGATTAAAAGGCAATTTTGAATTAAAATACAGTATCTTCACTATTCATTAAAAATTTAATTTTATCAGAAAAATACCAAAAAATTACTCAAAGTAAATTTTGGTGTCCTGATTCTAAAGAATAATATTATTTGGCCAAATAAAATATATTAAAGTGACAAAAACTATATTTAAAGAGGTTTTTCCATTAAAAGGCAGTAAATCGACCCTTTTAATGTAAATTATGCTTAAAATTAGATTCATTCACATTATAAGACTCTAACTTTTATTGGATTAATGTAAATATATTTAAAAAACATGTATAATCATATTTTATTTAGTTTTCTTTTCATTCCTACCAATACAACGGCTAGGAGTTAACTGCCATTTAAAATAATAATATTATATTATTAGTGTGCAACATAAGATTTCAAAGAAACTTGTTGCTGCATATCAAGTACGCTATTGAACATAGCAGACCCTTTAAAGTAAAATTAAAATTTAATTCAAAAATTTTAAAAAATATGAAATATTTCTTATTTTTTATTTACTTGGGATGTTACAACATATACTCTTTAATCATATCATTTTACTTCTCCTACCATCATTGTATCTCCTCCGACTTCTTCTGCAATAGTCCATGGTGCTCTTATTTCATTACAAACGTGACCTCTATAAACTCTCTCTAAGATCATAAATTCTCCCCATAATATTAGGATTATGATAATTAATCTCAATGATATCATTTATATATAGACATCAAACATATATAAATTCTACAAAAACATTCAGATTTTACTCGTTAATGAATACCAACCACTTAACCCTCGCCAAAAGCATACAGAGACGTTATATCTGTAACTCCCCGACCCCAGTTGCCCAGAGTCGGTGCATTATTACATAACATTTTCATGATCACAAGAAATATCAAGTCTCGAAAGACTGATTAGTTTAGTAGCCTTGGAATAACTAGATACATTCATAAGGTTTACATTACATCATAAAGTAAAAAACTACTACAACAACATCTTGTCTTCATATACCCTCATATTATCCCTATATGTCACTCATAAATTACTTCTTCACATCCCGGGAAAAATAAAACATTGAAAGGGGTGAGCTCAGATGCTCAGTAAGGATAACAATAAAGCGGAAACATTCATAAATAAGCATAAACATTTAAGGCAATGTATAGCTAAAACAAAAGCCTTTTGAACTTGAACCTCAACATAATATGGCAAAGATAAAATGAAATAATGTCATTAACTTATTCACATGGATATTCTACTAGTCGAATAATCACATGCAATATCAATAACCATGTTCATAATGATGGAATGCATAATGCCAGACTATCATAACCACGTAGCCAAGGCCTCGTGCCAAGACTACAAATAATATTTTGTTAAGGCCTTATACCAAGAAACTAGTTTGTCTCATGAGACCTACTGATGTATTGAGGAGATATAGAGGGCTCCATCTGTCACTTATTATGTCCAATTCATTCTTTATATGAACAGGTTTCAACATAAAATAAAAATTCATATTAAAACTAGAATACGAAATGTCAATACTTTCACCATAAACCATTAATGGTATAAAAATAACACATCCGCAGTCAAACATATCACAAAACCATCAATACAATAATGAAGTTTTGTATCATAATATATCAACTTCAAATAAGCTAAAAATCCATCAAAGGATGTTGACATAGATGAAATCAAAACTATTTGAGAGAAATATCTATTTTTTTAAATCATTTACAAATCACATAATTATAAAATAAAACATTTAATTTGAAAATATCCTTATAAGATTGTAAGGGAAGCTTCAATGATTTTATAATGGTGGAAAATATCTAAACCCGCCGTATAAGTTAAAAAAAGACACTCTTACCTTAATTTTGTCGAAAAGGTTAAAAATGACTTTGTTTGGAAAACTACAGAAATATTCCTTTACAAACTTCTTATAAAAAGTAATCAAGGGTATAAATTACTTTAAACCATAGTCTTTAAAATAGTAAGAATGATTTGAAATACATTTTTAAGAAACATGGATGTGGATAATAAAGACGTCCCCGTAGATAATTACGTATAAACAACCTCGGATAATGAAGAGATTGTGAAATAAACCCTTACCTTGTAATTTTCCTTGGTTGAGGGTAGGTTAACCTCCTTTATAATGGTGAAATAATTTTTATTCAATTATAAAAGAACCATATAAATAATTACGATATCATATATGATCTTCTAATAATGCTTGTTAATAATAGTTTAGTATTATCGTCGTTTCGGGTGTTAACTTACTCGTTTTCTTTTATATGTTTTGTTACATAAGTCATTTTTTTTATGGATAGGTTGTATCTTATTCATATCCATAATGATATAAAGTTTTTAAACATTACTTTTAATCATCAAAAGAGAAATAGTCTTGAATGGATACGATGGAGAATGAATCTCACCGCGTTCGTGGAGATGGTAGTCCGTACATACGCACGAGCGAAAATATCATTATTTTGATATTAAAATAATATATAATTGGATGGTATATCATATATAAAGAATAATTATCATGTTATATTTATTATTTACATAAATTACACATCATTATTATACCCATCCCAATAATAATGTTTTGAATAACAATTACACCACGACGTGGAGACGGTAAGTCGTACGTACGCACGTATGGTGACATGTCAATCAAAGGATGAATAGAATTATGAATATGGTTGTACCATATTTATAATAACATAATAGTATATAGAAGACATCAGATTCATTATTTTATAATGGTAATAACAAATAAATAATAATTTGAAGAAGAAAGGAACTTGAAAGAGGGTGGTGAAAACATTACCTCTTCTTCGGGTTCTTATTTTTGATTTGATCAAAAGGGAAACTTAGGTTGGATTTATGATAAAACTAAGGCCTCTAGGTTGAATTTAGGGTAGTTGAGAGAGTATTTGGATAGTGTTTTGCCGAGCAAAAAATCTTTGAATGTGTGAATTAGTGAGAAGGGGGAGTGCCCTATTATAAGAGGGTGAGGGGCACCTTTGGAAAAGCTAGAAATATTATTTTATAATAAATTAATATTAGGTTTCTAATGGCTCCAAAGTGTATTATTCAAAGTATATGGTGGGGATGGGTCTAAATATTTTCAACCAATCGATTTTAGACAGGTTTGGGTCATTATATTAACCTTATCTTTTAGTTTTAACTCTTAGTTAATTTGATTGACATTAACCATGTCACTTTGTATTTTTATATTATATAGTTAATAAACTTACTATATACATCCAAGAGACCCCAAAGAGGTCCATTAAGGACACACCTATCATTATATATGTCCTTTGGCTGAACCGTAGATTTTTAGAAATAGAATATCAATTAATAATATAATATTTGATTTAAAAACTTTTTTATGTCAATTTTGACACTATTTAATAATTGATTTTTGATAAATTCATAACAAAATTATTAATTAGATCCAAAATCATTTAAGAAATCATAAAATGTCATAGTAATCAATAAAATTCGTGGATGGCATCAAAACTTTAAAATTATATTTATTTTAATATTTATAATACCAATTATTTGATTCTTTCATTAATAAGGAAAATATTGCATCGTTATTGTGTCATAAATAAATTTACGTATTAAATGTCTAAAAATTATAAATAAACAACCATTATGTATTAAATATATTTATAATTATAATTAATATTTATATTCTAAAATCCAACATATATAACCCTATGTAAAAATTGTTTTGCTAAAAGATATATGTTTTTGTCATTTTTTGTATTTACTTTAACTTAATTAATATAATGTGTCATTATCACCTACAAGTGGCTCCATGGGATCCTAAAATTGAACCAAGTATGCCCATGGTCAGACATGTATCAAAAAATAGGGTTAAGACACGTTTTATGGTAATTTAGTTTTATTATAATATAATTTTTTACCCTTATTTACAGGATTTACCCTTTAACAATGGTATATAAAATATTTACCGAAGTAATTATTCAAAATGTATAAAAATAAAAGATACCTATTTAAACAATTTATACCTCCTGATTCTATATATGGAATCCATTTTTCTAAATTCAAAACACAGAAGTGGCAAAAATTAATTTAAAATTAATTCCCGTTGTCGAAACAAAAAAGCATGTTTTTAACAAATAATAACTATCAAAAGATTGACACTTTCTTATGTCCAGTTTAAATATGAAATTATTTCCAATGACCATCATTGGATTAAATGGTAAAATTATAAACTAATTATACTTTAAAATCACTCAAATTCATAATTTATCACTATTTAATATTTCGAATAAAAAATTTGTTTTTAATTAAAATTTAGTAATTTTCACTATTCATCAAAATATGAAAGTTATCAAAATAGTACCAAAATTTCACCCTAAGATAATTTCGATATTCCAAATGAAAAAATTAAGTCTATTTTACAAAATTCAAAACATAAAAGTTTCATTTATTAATTTAAAATTAATTTTCACTATTAAAACCAAATGGCGTATTTTTAAGAAATGATAACTATAAAAAGTTTGACACTTATTTATGTCCCATTTCAAAGTGAAATTACTTAAAATGTCCATCATTGGATTAAATGGTAAAAATATAATCTATTTATACTTCCAAACCATTAAAATCTATAATTTAACAATGTAAATTATTTTTATTAAAAATTTGTTTTCAGTTAAAATATAGTATTTTTCACTATTCACCGAAATTTGAAAGTTATCAGAAAAACACCAAAATTTTATTAAAACTAAATTCTTATGTCCCGATTCTAAAGAAGAAGTTCATTTTCTCAAACTTAATATATAAAAGTTTCAAATATTGGATTTAAAAAGGCTTCGCCATTAAAAGGCAGTAAAATTGCATTTTTTTGAAAAATACTTCTTTTATCTGAAAAAATGAATTTGTTCTTAAATTATATATTAGAAAATCATAATATGGATTCGAAAATTATAAGTATAATATAAAATTTAAAATTCAGTTAATACAATTCATAACCGCTTTTGAACGGCTAGTTTGGTAAGTCGTGGTGTGTTTAAACTAAGTGTTACGTACGACACACGCTATTGTATTATTCAAAGAGAAGTGTATCGTAGAAGCTTGGGATATTACATTATCCAATCCTTCAATAAAATGCATCCTTGAAATATGAAATTATTTTTCAAAAATAAAAGTTTGAAAATCGAAAATATCTTTGTGGGAAAACCCACATCAGAAATTGGGTTAATAAAATTTTGTCTTAATGAGAGGAAAGGGAAATTAAAGGGTCACCACCAAATCATGATCTCTATTAGGAGAAAATTGGTGGAAATTAAAGAAATATAATTGGAGGAAAAAACGTAAATATTTATAGGTAGTGATTAATGTCATCAATCACAGAAAAGTGTAAAATTGAGGGCCTTAAATTCATCAACCTATGATGATTTAAAATACCATCGGTTCAACAAAACATATGGTATTAGGACAACACATTTTTTGTTTTAAGATCACTTCACTAATGTATAAGAATTAATTTCTTCATTTAATAAAAGAAGGAGAAAAATATATACTTGACAAGTAGAGTCCCAACCTTTAAATATGTTCTACCACAAACTCATCTTTCACTCTAAAAGATAATAGAACTTAAAATAATATTCTATTTATCCTATTCCTATAGGGTTAAAAAAATGAATTTATAATTTATCTAGTAGAACCATTAAAAAAACTACATTATTCAATCTAGGACATCACGTGGGTTAGTGGTAGGTGATACACCCTTGTCGTCCTTCGGTTGTGGGTTTAAGTCTTGCGGCCTTTCCGGACGCGACGGGTTGCCACCCGACCTTCAAGTTGTCCTTTTTATGGAAATATAATGAAAAACTCAAACTAGACTTATCAAAAATACTTCTATCCAAACTCACAGTCCAAAATTTATAAGGTAGGTAAACACAATGAAGGTCCATTTTCTCTACATAATAGCATGTGAACACATTCAACATGTATTATTTTAAAACACTGCAACATCCTGAAATACCATAAAACCTTATTGATTACATTAATACTCCCTTATTCCTTATAGAATACTATATATACTCCTTTTATCCAAAAATGTTGTAAACCCCAACAATGATGGAATATACAAATCATTAATCAGTTTCAAGGCAGTCAAGAATATCCAATAAAATTTACCAAATCAACCATATCTTATTCCAAAATCAGTACCTCACTATTAGGACCATATTAAATTTTATCTTTCCTTCAACCATGTAATTTCCAAAAAGATTAACTTGTTGTAGAGTCACTTTTCTTAGTACCATAAAATCTCAAATCCTCAATGAAATAGTACTGCAGTACAATCCTTATTTATTTCTAGTACATCATTGATACAACACTGTAATGAAATAATTCCAAAATAACAAAATAAGAACACTAGTCATTCCTCTTCATATGTGGTAGTATCATAACTTTATTATTATCCAATAGCATCATTTGCAGAATTGTCTGATGACTGGGACATTGGTTCACGTAGTGTCCAAACTCCTTGCAGATAAATCATCGTACAATAGAAACCATTTTCTTACCTTTGCAGTCACGTAATTGGTGTCCTTTTCTTCCACACTTATAACATACTCCCATTCTCTTCAAGCATTATCCAAGCTGATTCTTTCCATAGTTATCACATATGGGAAAATCCTTCTTTACCTTCTTCCCTTTATTTGTCCTTCTCTCTACCATCCTTTCTTTCTCTGGCGTCCCTTCAAAGCCATAGGACTTAGAAAATTCTTTACTTATCTTATCAACACATGATACTATTTCTTCATATGATGATAATACGTGGGAGACTATTTCCCTTATAAATTATGGATTAAGACCATGAAATATATGATCCTTCTTACTCTTTGGATCATACGTATTGCTGGAGTTCACATTCCTTCTATTGGGTGCCATTTCTATACAATAGCATAAACTAGGTCACTTTATGGATTGCATTGAATAATTCCAAACTTGTAAAATACCTAACATAAATTGAATGTTTTATAGATATAATCCATAATCATAAAGATGTTTTCATTGAGGAAGTATATACTCATAATCAATTCATAATGGTTTGTAATGAAAATGAGAATTATCCTAAGCATATCCCCTAGGAGTGTCGTAACCAAGAGTGCAGCAAGGCCCATTATCGTGCACCAGTTCCCGTTCAAATCTATCTCAAAGCGGTGTTTTCGGGTTTTACCCCTAGGTACATATGTTCCAGATCCACCTCTACCTGCTCGTATCCAGACAGAGATGTATTGCTCGAAAAACACACAAAATCTCTAAAATACAAAAATTCTAGGAAGTTCTTCTATAATAATCCTCAATGTACATCTTAGTTCTATGTTCTCTGATCAAAATTTATCTAAATCTAGTTTCCAAGGTTTGTACTAAACTTCCTCTGAAACCAACTCTAACACCCCGAAACCAGTTGCCCAGAGTCGGTGCATTATTACATAACATTGGAATGATCACAAGAAAGATCAAGTCTCGAAAGACCGATTAGTTTAATAGCCTTGGAATAACAAGATACATTCATAAGTTTTATATTACATCATAATGTGAAAAACTACTACAACAACATCTTGTCTTCATATCCCCTTATATTATCCCTGCAGGTCATTCATAAATTACTTGTTCACATCCTGGGAAAAATAAAACATTGAAAGGGGTGAGCTTAGATGGTCAGTAAGGATAACAATATAGAGGAAACATTCATAAATAAGTTTAAACATTTAAGTCAATGTATAGCTAAAACAAAAGCCTTTTAAACTTGAAATTCAGCATAATATGGCAAATATAAAATTAAATAATGCCATTTACTTATTCAAATGGATATTCTACTAGTCGAATAATCACATGAATTATCAATAACCACTTTCATAATGATGGAATTTATAATGCCAGACTATCATAACCACGTAGCCAAGGCCTCGTGCCAAGACTATAAATAAGATTTTTTCAAGGCCTCATGCCAAGACACTAGTTTGTCTCAGGAGACCTATCGATGCATCGAGGAGCTATAGCGGGCTCCACCCATTACTTATTAAGTCCAATTCATTCCTCATATGAACAGGTTTCAACATAACATAAACATTCGTATTAAAACTAGAATACGAAATTTCAATACTTTCACCATAAACCATGAATGGTATAAAAATAAAACATCCATAGTCAAACATATCACAAAACCTTAAATACAATTGGAAGTTTTGTATCATAATAAATCAACTTCAAATAATCTTAAAATCCATCAAAGTATGTTGACATAGATGAAATCAAAACTATTTGAGAGAAATATCTATTTTTTGAAATCATTTAAAAGTAACATAATTATAAAATAAAACATTTACTTTTAAAATATCCTTATAAGATTATAAGGGATTCTTCGACGATTTTATAATGGCAGAAAATAGCTGCACCCAACGTATAATTTAAAAAAAAGACATTTTTACCTTAATTCTATCGAAAAGGTTAGAAAGGACCTTGTTTGGAAAATGACAGAAATATTCCTTTATAAAATTCTTATAAAAAGTAAACAAGGGTATAAATGACTTTAACCAATAGTCTGTAAAATATTAATAATGATTTGAAATACATTTTTAAGAAACATGGATGTGGATGATAAAGAGGTCCCAGTAAATAATTATGTATAAACAACCTCGGATAATGAAGAGATTGTGAAATAAACCCTTACCTTGTACTTTTCATTGGTTGAGGGTAGATTAACCTATTTTATAATGGTGAAATAATTTTTATTAAATTATACATGAACCATATACATAATTATGATATCTTATATGATCTTCTAATAATTATTTGTTAATAATACTTTAGTATTATCATCGCTTCAGATGTTAACTTACTCGTTTTCTTTTATATGTTTTGTTACATAAGTCATGTTTGTTATGGATAAGTTGTATCTTATTCATATCCAAAATGATATAAAGTTCATAAACATTACTTCTAATCATCAAATGAGAATTATTCTTGAATGGATACGATGAGGAATGAATCTCATCGCGTTCGTGGAGACGGTAGTCCATATGTACGCACGAGTAACAATATCATTATTTTGATATTAAAATAATATATAATTGGATGGTATATCATATTTACAGAATCCTTATCATGTTATATTTATTATTTACATGAATTACACATCATTATTATACCCATCCCAATAATAATTTTTTGAATAACAATTACACCACGACGTGGAGACGGTAATCCATACGTACGCACGTATGGTGACATATCATTCAAAGGATGGATATAATAATTAATACGGTTGTACCATATTTATAATAACATCATAATATATAGAAGATATAGGAGTCATTATTTTATAATGGGAATAACAAAGAAAGAATAAGTTGAAGAAGAAAGGAACTTGAAAGAGGGTGGTGAAAACATTACCTCTTCTTTGGGTTCTTCCTTTTGATTTCATCAAAATGGCTCCATAGGTTGGATTTATGATCAATCTAAGGCCTCTAAGATGAAGTGAGGGAAGTTGAGAGAGTATTTGGGCAGCGGTTTGCCGAGCCAAAAGGCTTTGAATTTGTGAATTAGTGAGAAGGGGGAGTTCCCTTTTTAATAGGGGTGTGGGGCACCTTTGAAAAAACTAGAAATATTATTTTATAATAAATTCATATTCGGTTTATAATGGCTCCAAAGAATATTATTAAAAGTATAAGGTTGGGATGGGTCAAAATCCTTTCAACCAATAGATTTTAGATAGGCTTGGGGCATTATATTAACCTTATCTCTTAGTTTTAACTCTTAGTTAATTAGATTGACATTAACCATGTCACTTTGTATTTTTATATTATATAGTTAATAAACATACTATATACATCCAAACGACCCCCAAGTGGTCCATTAATGATACACCTATCATTATATAAGTCCTTTGACCGATCCTAATATTTATAGGAATATAATATCAATTAATAATATAATATTGTTTTTTAAAAACGTTTTTTATGTCAATTTTGACACTATTTAATAATTAATTTTTGTTAAATTCTTAAAAACATTATTAATTTGATCCAAAATAATTTAAGCAATCCCAACATGTCATATTAATCAATAAAATTTGTGTATGGAATCAAAACTTTAAAATTATATTTATTTTAATATTTATAATACCAATTATTTGATTCTTGCATTAATAAGTAAAATACTGCATCATTATTGTGTCATAAATAAATTTACTTATTCGATGTATAAAAATTATAAATAAACTACCATTATTTAGGAAATATTTTTATCTTCCTAATGAATATTTATAGTTGAAAATCCAACATATATAACCATATGTAAAAATTTTTTTTCTAAATGATATATGCATTCATCATTTTTGTATTTACTTTAACTTAATTAATGTAATGTGTCATTATCACCTACAAGTGGCTCCATGGGGTCCCAAAATCGACCCAAAGATGCCCATGGTCGGACCTGTATCAACCAATAGGGTTAGGACACGTTTTAGGGTAATTAATATTATTATAATAATATTTTTTACCCTTATTTACCGGATTTACCCTTTAACCATGGTAAATAAAATATTTACCGAAGAAATTATTCAAAAAGTCTAAAAATAAAATTTAACTATTTAAAAAAATTTGGACCTCCTAATTATAAATATGGAATCCATTTTTCTAAATTAAATACACAGAAGTGGCAGAAATTAATTTAAAATTAATTCCTATTGTCGAAACAAAAAGCGTGTTTTTAACAAATAATAACTATCAAAAGATTGACACTTTCATATATCCAGTTTAAATATGAAATTATTTCCAATGACCAAAATTGGATTAAATGGTAAAATTATAATCTAATTATACTTTAAAATCACTGAAATTCATAATTTATCCCTATTAATTATTTCGATTAAAAAAGTTGTTTTTAATTAAAATTTAGTAATTTTCACTATTCATCAAAATATGAAAGTTATCAGAAAAGTACCAAATTTTCACCCTAAGATAATTTAGATATTCCAAATCCAAAAATAAAGTCTATTTTATGAAATTAAAAACATAAAGTTTCATTTATTAATTTGAAATTAATTTCCGTTGTTAAAACCAAATGGTGTATTTTTAAGAAATAATAACTATCAAAAGTTTGACACTTGTTTCTGTCAAATTTCAAAGTAAAATTACATAAAATTTAAATCATTGGAGTAAATGGTAAAAATATAATCTATTTATACTTACAAACCATTAAAATGTATAATTTAACAATAAAATTTATTTTTATTAAAAAAGTTGTTTTCAGTTAAAATATAGTATTTTTCACTATTCACCCAAATTTGAAAGTTATCAGAAAAACACCAAAACATTATTGAAACTAAATTCATATGTCAATATTCTAAAGAATAAGTTCATTTTGTCAAATTTAATATATAAAAGTTTCAAATATTTGATTTAAAAAAGGCTTCACCATTAAAAGGTGGTAAAATTGCATTTTTTTGAAAAATACTTCTTTTATCTGAAAAAAATGAATTTGTTCTTAAATTATGTCTTAGAAACTCATAATATGGATTCTAAAACTATAAGGATAGTATAAAATTTATAATTAAGTTAATACTATTCATAAATGCTTTTGAATGGCTAGTTTGGTAAGTCGTGGTGCATTTGAACTCAATGTTGCGTACAACACATGCTATTGTATTATTCAAAGAGAAGCATATCGTGGAAGCTTGGGATATTAAAATATCTATCCTGCAACATCAAATTCTTCCACACTTGTGTTAGTACTCTCAGTCTTAGCTAACACTCATCTAGATTCATATAATGTGTGACCTCATATGACTTCTTCAATTTCATTTTGAAATTTAAATAGGAAAAATATTATTTTTCATTAATATTTAAAATAAAAAAAATTAATGACCAAAATTTGACGTTGGTGACAACATGTATTGTTTTATGTGGTAGTATTATTGTACCTCCACATATAAAAGTCAAAATACGTAATATGGGGTTGTTAAAATGCCTATATGATAACAAGGTAAAAAGTTTTAAATTATAATTATCAATATTATAAAAACAATTTACTTACCTTATGTCACTGATGAGTAAAGAATGTAAAACTAATAGATCTATGTACCACCTCTTTCTTACCTTAGTTTTTGCAACTTAATGATTCTATTCAATAAAAACATTCTCTCATCCAGAATGAAAAAATAATAATTCCAAATCATAACATGTGGTATAATCTCATCAGTGGGCATAAGAAGAAATTATCAATATATATTACCTTCATTTTCTTTATGGTTTTCCTCCTCATATTGATCAAAAACTAAAAACCACTCTCTCACAAACAGACCTTTATATCCTCTCAGATAAAAATATTCATGATATAATCTATGGGATGCCTTAAAAACGTCATTTATTTAGTATTAACAATTTGATTATTAAATAAATTACATAAAATTAAATATTTTTTTCAATCCAATTATTAGTCATGTGATGAATAACATCAATGGGAATATTATCCCATGTCCCCCATGATCTATAAAAATATTTCCGCATAATAGAACTCCCATAAAAAATCAATATGATTAGAGTAATGAAAAAGTAGAACAAATAATCAAACAATTAGTATAGAAATAAATATTTGAAAATTAATTAGATATAACTCAAATACACAACTAAAAATACCACTATATGTGATTATCAAACAAAGTATGTGCATTTCACTCATGTATAATGTTAGGAATCATCAATATCAAGACAACCTAACACCACCATTTCAATGAAGAACTACTTTGAACAAGAGGGTAGGATGATAAAGAATTGAGCTCATGACTAGGTATTGCAGCCTCCTCGATGATACGTAAGGTATCATCCAAATATTATTCATCAATCTATAAGAAAAAAAAGAATCAAATTGGTGAATGAATTAAAACACACAAACACACAGACACACATATATTAAATATAAATAACATGTTATTATGTCATTATTTATCATCATACTCATATTCCTAAATAATAGTGTCAACATCATTATCGTCCCCTTTAGTATTATTTATTTATATAGGTGTTTCATCTACAACATCACTCTTTAACAACTCTTCTATATTAAAATTAATTCACTAATAATTATTGACCGTTTATCCACTGTCATTATTATATTTACCCAATTCATTACAATGAAAATATTTAGTGTGGGATCTCAAACACTCCTCATTTTACTAAGATCCTATTTTATGTTATATCTATTAATTTCCATTTTTTAATATTAGGATAGGTTTTTTCAAACCCCCATACAATCTGGTTTATGTATAAATGATTATAGACCACTTTTACTCCCATTAAACCCTCCTATTAACATTTATGTATACCTATTACCATGCAAATATTTAGTAAGGTATCCTCTAATTCTACTATTTATTTAAGTATCATAATTATATTACTAATTTTATGTCCAATTCTTAATGTTGGGATATGTTTTTTCATATTAACATTAATTCCCCTTTGATTTATAAATTATTATATACCCCTTATACTCTCAATAATCCCTCCAATGAACATTAATATGCCCCTGTTATGATGCTAAATTTATCTATAATTTTTAATTCCAATGAATTTTATTTTGAATACCAATATCCACTTCCTATCAAGGGTGTTCATCTTTATACACATATAAATAATTTAATGGTGACATACACATTTTTTTTCTACGCTCAATGGTTGTCTACTAAAATGTGTTGATAAAGGATTCCATGTTGTATGATAAATCTGTCATAGTTATACATATGATTGAAATTATTATGACATGTGCAACTAAAATTTTATAGCACTCCAATTGATTAGGTAATGTTTTACTCTAAAGAGATGTCTTACAAGGGATTATATGGTGGGACTAATATTAAATGAAACTTTTTACACCAAAATTTCCTGGTGTTTCATGTGCACTTATGTTTATAATGACATGTTTAAAGTTGTCTCCATATTTTCAAGTTGCATTTATGTTATCATGCATTATCATTCCCCGTTGTTCATGTTCATGTTTCTCACCCATTTTCTTCCATATTCACTAAAGTGTAGTTATTTCTTCATTTTATTCCATGGTTATTAACATATTATAATTTATACATGTACCCTTTCTTATATATGTAACCAGGTTATCCCATATAATTTTATGTATAATTGAAGTCTATGATAATGTAAATTAATTTCTAAATAATAGTGATGTAGATTATATTTTATGCTTTAATGTGATGTACCTGAAGAACCTTTGTGATGTACTGATTTTAATAAATGTTTTTATTATCATAAAAATTAATATATTTTAAAATAATAGTTTAAAAAACATGTGAATGTTGTTTAATGCTCAAACCGAAACAAAAAGGGGGAGTAAATTTTTGTTTTTTAAAATGTTTTTTTATATGTAGATGATCAAATATATAAGAACTAGATTCATAGTATTGGACTTTCAAACACCATTCATAGAATTTATAGGAAATAAATATAGGTTGATCGGATGCTCCATCTGTCTTATTTGTGTTGGCTAGAAGTTCATGATTCATCAAATTCAATGGCTGTTAGAAAGTTAGAATGTTTTTGAATTTGTTGAATGAAGGAACATATATAACGAGTTATAAGGTTCACAAAATTTCTATCCAAAATCTCAATGATGCTTTAAAAATATAGAATTATTTATTAATCATAAAAAATTTCATGATAAAATCATTTTATATAATGGGGGAATCATAAATATTGAATAATTTCTATAAATCAAGACAATGATTGTATCACATATTGAGGTAACTGATATAGAATTTTTTGTAAGTCTGAATGTTTTAAAAATGATGTGGTTTGATGAATTTCAATATTGCATAGTGTAGGTTTAATCGTAATTATATTTCTAACATAATTATAATTCCAAAATTATTAGTATTTCATGATACTGAATCTGAGGAATTTATATCATGGTGAATTTTTGAAGGAAATCCAATCAGTCTAAATTTGATGAGGATAGTAAATTTTGGAAAGATATGAATTTTTTTTGTAATAATATAATAAAGTTCCATCATAATGATCTAATAAAATTCCATCTTCATGAATAAAATATAAAAATTTAGAGAAAGATGATTACTAAAAACACTCAAAATTATTCAAGAATGTTCTAAAAGAGTTTATGTGGTCAAACATGATGTTCAAATAGTAGTGAATTTCAGTGGTTTTTGAATTTGAGTAATCATGAATAGTTATTCATCTTCCCATACATTCCATACTAGGGAAGACTATAAATGGATTCACAATATATTGGTAAATTACAACCATTATCATTTGATAAAAAAGGAAAATGCTATAGAGTATGGGTTAGAGTTAATTTATGGACATATGTATCATTAGAATATCATGTAACTAAAGGTATTTTAACCAAACCAAGGAAGTTCAGACTCAGTAGTGGAGCAGAGTTCAACAAGTGAATTTTGAGAAAATGGTTTATCATAATTAGTTGTTCATAATGAAATAATTCTAATGAGTTCATCAAAATGAGCTCATTTTAATGAGACAATTCAACTGATCAAATCTGAAATAGGGTCATCAAATTTATTTTCTAGATTGTTTTTCAAGGAGATAGAGTTTTTCAGGTCTTTTATTTTGATTCTAATTTTTTGAAATAATTTTTTTAATGTTGATATTGTTAGCATAATTATTTCAATTTGGAGATATAAGTTTTCCAATGAATTTTGTACAAATTTGTATCAAAATTTATTTATAGTGAATTTCCATAAGCCCATGTGAGTCAGTATGGTAAATATTTAGGGTCTCACAGATCATAGATCTTGGTAAATCCCATGTGGTTTTTTTACTATCATAAATTTTTGTGCGTAATTATTTTATAAAATAATATAATTATTTAAAATTTAATAGGATTCAAGGATTGTGATTTAAAAAGAATAGAACCATTAAAAGTAAAGAATTGATTCAACCCCCCCCCTCCCATTTTATTTTAATCCATTGAATCATAAATTTGTATTAGAGTGAGAAATCCCTCATTAAATCGGTATCATTTATAATATCAATTTTCTAATAGTATAGTAAATCATACATTTTATTGAAGAAATTATTATGGATAGTAAAATAGTATTATTGGTTTTATTTTATCTATTCGATTAGATGTTTTTATGCCGCTCTAACTAGTTTTTCACCAATAGATAATGATTTTGAATGAAAATGTGTAATAAAAGAAATATTTAATTTGAAGGAAATGATAGAGATTATATCAATATTTCTATATTAAAAATACATTTTATTAAGTTGATGCGCCTCCAAACATCAAATATTGATATAATTTCTATCATTTACTTCAAATTCAATATTTCTTTTATTAGCAATTTTCATTCATAATCATTTTCTATTAGTGTAAAACATGTATAGTGGAATGAAAATATATAAGCCAATAGATAGAATATAAGGAATAATACTATTTTACTATCCATAATAATTTCTTTCATAAAATGAATGAATTCATACACTATTAAAAAAATTGATATTATACCTGATAAGGATTTAATGAGGGATCCGTCACTCTAATACTAATTTATGATTCAAATGATTAAAATAAAATGGGGGGCGGTTGAATAAATTTTCTACTTATAATGTTTCAATTTTTATAAATAAAAGTCCTTGAATCTTATTAAATTATATATACTTATCTTATTTTACAAAATAATTTTGCCCAAAATATAAGAAAATAAATAAACCACATTATATTTACAGAGTTCTATGAACTGTTAGAACCTAAATCTTTACCATACCCTCTCACATGTGCCTATGTAAATTCATAATAAATAAATTTTGATACAACTTTGTCTTAAACTCATTAGAAACCTTATATCTCCCAATCGTAATAATTATAATAACAACACCAACATTAAAAAAATTATTAATGAAAATTATTATCAAAATAAAATATCTAAAAAACTATATCACCTCAAAAAAACTATCTAGAAAATTATATTGATGAGCCTAGTTTGGATTTCTTTAGTCCAATTGTCTCATTAAATTGAACTCATTTTGATGAACTCCTTAGAGTGATTTCATTTCAAAGATATGATAATGGATCAAATGGGTTTTCAATCTATAATAATGATGAAAAATAAATATTATGAAGACGATGACCACTATGATATGAAGAAAATTATGATGATGAGTTTAATTATAAAATCATCTATGTTATCTCTATAAACAATTATAATGTAATGGAAATGTATGGGGTAATAATCAACTAATGTGGTCAAGTGAGAAGGAATGTGAAAAATTTCTAAAAATTGTCCCTATAATAATTTTGAATAATATGAAGATGATTCTGATGGAAACCGATTTTGGAAGAAGTATAAAAACCCCTCTAAGGGAGAATATCCATCTAAAAATACAAAGAGATGTTTACTTGGAATAAAAAAAGTATGCCCAGTTAGAAAGTTGAATCTTACTCAATTGAAAACAATTATTTAAATTATTATTGTTTAGAAATGTTAAGAATATCCAATGGTAATGTTGATAAAAAACTATTAAATTATAAATAAGTTAGAGGTGAAGATTAATTCCTAGAGTATTAGCTTAGACCATAACTTGTTGCATGTCTTGATAAAATCAGGTCACTAGAGAAAGCAATCAGAATGATAAATAAAGATAGTGGAAATGTTTTTTAAGGTGATAATGATTTTTTAGGAAATAAAAAAACATCCATAAGATCATAAGTGATTATCATTGATTTTATGAACATGGAAATATGGTTGATTTTCTCTGTAATAGGATGGTATCTAATGAAGAGTAAGTAAATAAGTTTGAATTGATACTTTTGTAGTTAATATATTTCCAGAGGAAGATGAATAGAATCATCCAATAATATCAGTAATTATATGCTAATAATTATAATGTTAATTAGAAATAATATATCATGATTTATGTGACATCCTCACCATAAAAAAAATAACGTTTCATCTAGTTTTCATTACATTTATAATAATTCGAAAATTTATGAGAAAGTTTGGATGGAGAAAGGATGTGATTAACCTATCACATAGAGAAAAGTTAAAAACTTGCTAAGAAGTAATGATGGTCCATGAATAATATATACTATAACGAAAATTAGTTTTCAAACTCAACAAAGTTTATACAGATAAATAATATACTTAAAAATCATGATTTTATGGTTCTTTGGTTCTGTGAAATCTATGCGAAAAAAGATTATAATTTTTGGTATAAAATGTCACTTCCAGAAAGAATGATTGATCATGTTGAAAGAAATGGTGTACCATGCATGAGTAAATTTTCTATCCTATGAGAGGTTAGAAGAAAAAAATATCAAGATGTGAGTATCATTTCAACAAAAAATCAATTTCAATTTCTAGAAGATATTTTTAGAAGATATAATCAGGCTGGTCATTATGCCAAATCTTGTATAAAATTCTTTCAATATAAATATTCTTATGATAGAAAAGAAAATTTAGTTGGAATAAATAATGTTTAGGAAAGATAATTTTTTTGTGATGGATTCAAAATAATGTTAAAAAGAGAAAATCATGGATACATGATAGTGGGTTTTATTAAAAAATGATAGGAGATAAAAAATATTGAAACATAATGACAGCCCTTATGGTTAGAAGTTAAACTTTTAAATAATATTTCACTAAATATATGTGGACAAAGGATGGTGGAGATTGAAGAAATTTTTTTGTTATCTAAAGAAGATATAATTTCTAATAGACTAAAATATAACATAGTTGTGTAATTTAATATTTTGATAATAGAAATAATGTTTTATATAAAAATTATTATTTTATCATATGATGTATAGAACATGGAATAATTTTGACTAGGGGAGAAAGAACCTCAATAAATCATTTTCAGATCAGGGATCATATCCAGTAATTTCATCATAGTACTGGTGATGGGAATATGTTTTGGAAGAAATTAATTTATCATCATGGGTATAAAAGTGTGAAAAATTCTCTAAATATGATGTTGTATGAAATTTTATATAATTAAAAATAAGAGATTAATATGTTTGTGATTTTTTTTAAAAGTAATGGTAATAAATAAATGTCATAGGAATGATGAGATATATTTTTGAAGACCTCTTGAACACAATCATTCTATCTTATTTCATATGATGAGGAATTAATAAAAAAATGTGATTTCTATATTATCACATTCATTGATTTTTTCACTGAAATGACTATAATTATATTTATGGGGAACAAGATAGAGGATATAGAAAAGTTCATATTCTTATAAAATGATCTTGAGAAATAAATGGGGGATGACATAAATAATTTGAGATTATATAGTTGTAATTATTTAACTTCAAATACATTTTACATTTATCTTAGAAATCATTGATGTAAAACAACGAATATTGAACACTAAATTACAAAAGAAATCGAGTAACAGACTGGAAAAAAAATAAAATATTACCATAAATGGGGTAAATCATGTTATAAGAATAAAAATTTTCAATTTTTTAGAAGATATAATCTATTAGTAGTGTGAATCATGTTCTGAATGGTAGTTTTTTAGGACGGAATCCAAAATGACTCCTTGTGAATGCTATTATAAAAAACACATCATCAAAATACATCAATGTTATTATAGATCCATGTTTATTGAAAATAAAAAATATTTATCATGGAATGTCAGATGGGAAAGATGAAGAATAAATATTTTTGGGGTTTTCACCAAATAGAATAAGTGGAAAATAAAGGAAAAAAATAAAAATGTTGGTGGATTCAAATCATATAAATTTTATTGAAAATCAAAAAAATATGTTGAGAATTTTGAGATACATAAAATTAAGGTTTCAAATGAAATTTATAATAATTCAAAACATACATATTAATATTATAATGAATCCCATTATGAAGAAATTAAATATATAAAATAAACCATAAAATTTACTACTTCACAGAAACCTATAGATACTAAAAAAATAATTGGGTGCTATAGGGATCAAGTTCATACTAGAAGAATGTTTATATTTTTGAATTAAACATCACATATCTCAAAGGTTAGTATGAAATTATTTTAGGATCAATTCAAAAAAAGGAATGAGAGGATTTTATAAATAAAGAGATGGATAATATTGATAAAAAATGGAACATGGAAACTTGTAGCATTTCTGAATTATAAAAATATTATCTGAAAAATATGGGTTTATATAAACAAATTAAAAGAACATGGATATGATTCGTGGAACAAAGTACATTTTTTATAAATTACATAAACATGTGGAGGGTTTATATTTTGATTAAACCATTTCCATGATTTTATGATTATAAAATAATATAATTCATTGATAAATGGGTGCACATTGAAATTACAATGTTTATCAGATGGATAAAAATTTAATATTTCATAAATGGAGATATTGAGGAGGATATATACATTGAACAACCCTGTGATTTTCTACTTTATAATTAATAAAATATGGGTTTTATATTGAATAAAGATGTTAATTCTTTGAAACAAGCCCCACATACTTAGTATTAAAAACTTGATATTTGATTGAGAATGATGTATTATTATAAAGGAGTGGTTGAGTGTAACATGACTGTGAAAGATGATAACTTCATTACACGAATTATAATTCTGAAAGTGGATGATATAATTTTTTCTTGGGATATTGGAAATGTTATTAAATAATTTAATGAAGAAATGAAGAATAATTTTAGAATGTATATATTATGAGAATAAACATCGTTCTATGGATTATGATTTTAAAAATATGATAAGTACATTTTCATATCACATGAAAATTATTTTAGTAAAATGTAAAATTTTTTTGTAATAATAGATTTCAATGAAGTTTCTACCAATATTTTAATTGGTAAAATGTTATCTAATGATGATCCATAAAAATTGTGAATCAAAAAGAATTTAGAAAGATGATAGGAATTTTCTATTATCTCATAGATTCATGTCATTATATTGTTTATGTTGAAACTTTTTGTTCTACATATTAGAGTGAACCGAAATAGATGTCCATAACATTTTTTATTGAGGAATCAAAATATGTTGCAGATTCTTAGGCATTGACTCAAATATTGTTGGTGAAAGTTCTCTTGGAAGATTTGAATATAAATTTATTTAAACCATTGAAGATAAATCTTAATAATCAGAGTTGAAATTATCATTCTAAAAAATTAGTCCAACATTCATGATAAAAAAGTTAAAATAATTTTTCAATTTATGAATGAAAATGTAGTTGTGGGAGATATTTTTCTAATATGTATCTCAAAAAAGTATCAAATAGGTGACTTATCCATAAAATAAAAACCAATAGGATGATTTTTGTTTTCTAAATTAAAGCATATTGTTCATCCCAATTCAATGACTTGCTAAACGTCATATAGAATCCCCCCCCCCAATTCGTTGGATTATGATGACAATAGGAGAGATAAAATAACAACTTTTTAATTTGTAAGAATTTGTTCTTTATTTTTAATTTTTGAATCTAAATATGTGGTTATTAGATAATGGAGGTGATAACAATAAAAATAATAGAAAAATAATAATGAGAAATTTAAAGTTGAGGGGATTTTATCATTTCAAGGATTCTAAATATTCATGTAACTAGGATATTAAATTAAATAAAAACATTTCGTTATCCAGTAGTTTGGTTTCAAGAAACTATATTTTTATAATGGATATATTTTTATTATTTTTTATTATATTTATTTTTTTTATTTTTTTTATAATTTGTGAGTTTTTAAATAATGGTGAGTTAGAAATTTTGTTAATTTGTATTGTGAACTAATACAAATGGGGAGATAAAAGAGCCATTGTGAGCTTTTTTAATATATTTTTTCTTTGTTAATAACTAATATATTGAATTTTTTTTGAAATAGGTTAAACATTATTAATTTTTAACCCAGAACTCAATGGTCGATAAAATGTTCTTTTTATAATTATGTTAATTTTCTAAATGTAGAGAATTAGACTGAGTGGCACCCGAAGATGAGAATTGAAGATAATGACATTGGGCATATAAGTTATCAATAATATATAGTTGTTAATCTGATTATCCAAGAGTATCCATTTCATTAAAATGATGTATAAGATTAATCTTACACGGTGGTTGTTATAATGTTGGATTATTAATGAATATGTTGTAAAAACATATTGACTTCAGAAGCAATAATGATATTAAACATTCTAACCCAAAGTAATATTATAATTTTCTATATATGATATTATCATAAGTCATGAAAACACTATCGATATAGTATTTTGATGAAATATAGGAATAGAAAATATTTTACTAGTTCTGGGAATAATGGAAATGTTTTCAACAGATCTTGATGTACCTGACATAGATGTTTTCAGAATATTGAATGTTTTACAGGTGATGAGGATTGAAGAATTTCAATGATACAATGTAGTGTTTCCATTGAAATGGTAATTCCATCGTAATAATAATTCGGCTGTTTTACGTATTTCAATTGACTGAAGGTAGGGAATTTTTATCTGACTAAATCTGAAAAGGAAATTCAATTAAACTAACTCTGATGGGGAAAGGCGATTCTCAAATGAAAAGGAGTTGTTCCATCATAATGATCCAAGGAAGTTCCATCATAAGGAGATAAATAATTTCCGTAAAACCGAATAAAATTTATGATGTTTGAGAATATTAGATACTAATAAGACTCAATATGATTCATGAAGGTTCTTGAAAAGTTATATTAATCAACCATGAAGTTTAAATATAAGTGAATTTAAGTGTTTTTTGAATTTTAGTATGTCTGAAATGTTTTATAATATTAAACATTTTCCATAATCGGATTCCTATAAATAGATTTGCAGTAAATTTATAACTTAAAACCTTTTTCACATGATAAAAAATTTGAGTGTTGTATAGTTTGATTAATAGTAACATTTAAGACATAGATATCATAAAATTATCAGAAAAAAAATTATTTTTTTACTAGAATGAGGATGATCATACTAAGGATGATACGACTGAGCATTTGATTAGATATTGATAAGTCTAATTTGGTAAAATGGTTCATCGTATTGAGTTCAACATAGTAAAATCATTGTATAGAGTTCCTCATAATGAATTCATTGTAATTAGTCAAAAAGATTGAGGAAATCAGACCTATTATCATCAGAGTGAGATTCCAAGAAGTCTTTTGATGGGAAACATTTTTGTGATGTTTTCTACATTGGGTTAATTTTTTCTAAAAAAAAATTACAAACTGGAGAAGTCAGTATAATAATTTATATTGGGATATATAAGGTTTCAAATGGGATATGTATAAATTTTTATTAGCTTGTTTATCATAGTAAATTTACATATAGCCATAGGAGTGGCTATGGAAACGTTATAGGTTCTCACATTGAGGCTGAACCTTATAGATTGTGTTTGATTTTATTACATTCTAACATTTTCATAAATGATTTTTTACAAAAATATTTTAAAGATATAAAAATTAACTTATTTTAGGGGTTATGTTTTTAAATTATGTAAACATATAAAAGTGAACAACTAATTTAACTCCCTTCTCGATTGTAATTCGATCCTTTTGAAGTTCTGTACCAAATTTACAAAGATAATATACTTCTTGATCTTATAGGTCTAATTATGTGTCATATATTTTTATAAATAATGATATAATGAAATAATGAGTAATAAAGAAACATGGTGTAATATTATTCTATTTTATCGTGACATTATAGGTTTTATTTAATGTTACTCTATAACAGATAGTATAATTCAATGTTATTAAATTAGTATGAGTCTTTTGTTATAATATCATAATTTATTTGGATTTTTTAAGATAAAGTATCTAGTGATGAAATCATATAATTATCATGACTTATCATCTCCCCTGGTCATTCAAGAAACTATAACTTAATTATACAATTTATTACTCATTTTGTAATTAAAATGTTTAAATAATTCTTTTAATATAACCAAACTTCATTTCCCTATTTTTTTAAGAAATAGTTTTTAATCCAAATCCAAGTTTTTGAAAATTATTTTTCAAAACTATTTTTTTCATTTTAAAAATGATTTATTTCAAAAAAAATTACTCAATTTATCAATTTTTTTTCCAAGAAATCACATTTTATATTTATGAACATGAAAATTATTGAACATTATTAATCTGAAAAAAGAATTTTCATTATATAATGTACGAATTTACTAACTGAAATGACCATCATTTCATTGAAAATTCTATTTTATGTTTGAATTTTTATTTTTCTAGATAATATTTTCTTAATAATATGGAAATTGTTATTTTTATAAATGTTTCATTCAAAGTATATTATTTCCAAATTAATTATTTTTTCACGATACCATCCCCATTATTTATCTTGGTGGATTAAAATAATTTCAAATTATATTATTTTGTATGTTATTTCTATTGTATGCGTTTATCAAATTACAAAGAGATTAATATAGAACCCATTTCATTTTTATGGGATGATCAAGTTATAGAAGAATAATGATTGTTTTGATGAGTTTATTGATGAAATAACATGTATTTTTTTCATTTATTTGTTCTTGGACATGACAATATAAAAATGGGTTGGCCCAAATTGCACGCGGTAAGCCTATTACAACATAACATGGGGTGTCTCATAGAGTGATAAGTTATCCCATTACAACATGAAATCGGGTGTCCCCGATAGCACCAGGTGAGATGTCGTCACTTATATAATGGGTTCCTCTAGATAGTTCTTCATTTTTTGGGTTAATTATTATATGGAATGGTGATGCTACATGTTAGAGAAAAGCATTTCATTTCCTTGTTAAGTGTTTGTAATGTTTCTCATGATCAAAATAGATCTAATAAATTTAATGTTTAATAATTCTGATTAATCATTAATTTTTCATGTTATAATTATTAATGACATATGTATTTATTGGTATGAGTAATTTTATAATTAAAAAATTACCTGAAATTATTTCTTCATACTTTTATTCACTTCTTATGATCATTGATGAAATTTATTTTCTAATGATTATGTTTACCATTTCTGATCATTTGGACTCACCTTCCTTATGTTTCATTTTCCCTATGTTTTAAATAATAAAATTGAATGAGTTATTTCTAAAATGTATTTGGTATGGAATATGATTATGTTTTAGTGTGGAAAAAAAATTATTGGTTAGGTGGGTTAAATTTTAATTTAAAGTCATTTGATTTTTTTATCAAAGAGTTTATAATAAATTTATAAAACTATAAACCTAAAAGGTATTAACATATGTATGTGATCCACTTTTTAATTTTGATGTGGTAAGTATTGTATGAAAAAATTTGGGTCACATTTTTTGGCATCTAATACTCAAATGTGTTGTTTTTGATTTTATAACCAAATCTAGGAGTGTGAGTTATAGGATATTAAAACCATACCATGGGATAGAAACACAAAAAAAATTAATAAATGTGTTAGATAATACCTTCCCTATCTTTATCCATACATATTTTATTCATATAAAATTAACCTAAATCATATCTCTATAAACACATGAAAAAATAATTGGGTTTTAAAACATTTAATATAATCACATAAAACCAACCTATTAAATCATCACATATTAAAATCATTTTTTATCTAAATTTAATAAGATAATAATAAAATAAATATTTTGACCAATTTATCTCTCCTAGTAGATAAACCATAAAGTAAAATACATAACATGAAAATTTCTTCAATGATAATAAAAAAAAGAGTAAAATATTTTTTGAAAATTACATTATAAAATATTTTGATAAGATAAATAAAATTATTCTAAAAATAAAAAAAAATTATAATAAGAAATAATTAATCCATAAAAATAATTAAATAAACTCATTTTAATGACTCCAAATTAGTAAATAAAGAAAGTATATTCCTTTATTAAATTTTTTTGGTTTTTTGAATGAAAAACCATGACAGACAAATGATGAGAGGAATTCATCTCATAAAAAAGTTATACGAAATTTTAATGATAATAATATAAAATAATTAATTGATTTATTTAAGCAAAATAATTTTTATATGAAACTCTTATAAAAGGATGTAAAAGTTCCATTATAATGAATATGATTTAATCTTAAAATTGTTTCTCTTTTATTTTGGAAAATTAATTTATCTCAATAGTTGTTATTGATGTTGAGTAGTAATTTATCTAGAAAATGTGTAAATTACAGAAAATAATTGTGGAATTGAAATCAATACCATTATACAAAACCACTCTATACATGAACGTAGTATCAATAATAACAAAATTATGGGATTTAATAAACCTCCCAATAATCATATTCATCATTATTCTTTTATATGTTTCATTTAGATTTATAAAAATTAATTAACCATATTATTTTTGTTTTTATCATATACATGGTGTGTTTCGATCAACCTCTATGTAATGGTGTTGACATTTTAAGCATAGTTAATAATTTTTTAGAAAAACTACATAATATCCATAAATTTTGATATTTGGGAAAACTATATTTATGCAGTATTATATTTCATCATTTAGTAAGGATTCTATAAAATAATCCACAATTATGATATACACTATTATGTGTTTATCTTGGGTGGTTTACTCTATAGGGAATTTTTAGTGTTAGTATCACATAAAGAATATCTAATATAACCTATAAAATACTATTATTGTCTTAAAATGATATTTTGAAATTAATTATAATTTTAAAATTAGATATGATATAGGATTATGAAAATTCTTGTAATTCATATCGAGGAGGTTTAAGGACACACTTTATCACTAGAAACATGTTTATTTACCATATAATATAAATAATGTAATAATTATTTTAGGATTGTTGAGACTTATTGAAATTATAATTTTCATATTTAACCCTAAGTTAACTACTTCTCTTAATCCAATAATTTTAATAATATAAGTATAACAAATTATTTGTTTATGGGGTAGTCCCCTGGTATAAATCACAACGTTCATTGTTTATATATGAAAATAATAGGGTATTTAATGAATATTAAATCATCCTGTAATAATTTAACTATATTAGAAATATCTATGATATTAAATGATAGTAGAATATATGTTCATTTCTTTTTGTGTAAATAATATAACTCTTTAAGGGAGAGTAGTAATGAATTTTTACTTTACCATTTTCATTATATGTGTTGTGTTACACTTTGGAACCAATTCTAGACATTATGAAAAGGGAAATTATTGTAATATATGTGGAAGTTGTTTATTTGAGTTTTCAATATAATTTTGGTAGACTATAAGTCACTAGAATGTGTGGGGAAGTGAATGTGAGTGGGGTTCCTATTAAAACGTTGACGATGATATATTTTTAAATAATAAAAATTAATTAAAATATGCATATGCTAATGCTACCAATACTTGAAAAAAATTATTGTTTGGTGTGAGCTTGAAATAGACAAAATTCAACTATTGAATTGATCAAATAGTTTAATCATGTATGAGTTATAATACTCATAGATGTACAAATATAAATTTTTTTATATTACCAAGAAATTGATTTTATCCTATGAAATTTCTTTACTTTCCAAATAAATTGAAATTTCCCTTTTTAAAATTTTTTTATCAAAAATGTACAAATTTGAAATAATCATAATAAGTTTAGATTTTTATTATCACAAATATAAATTAACACCATACTATTTAATATAATTTTTACAATAGATTAATATTAATTGATCGATTTCATTATAAATTGGACAATGTTATGCTATCACTACACAAAACAGTAGTTGATGATTTGTTACATTACACAATTTGTTTTAAAAAAACCATGATATATTATTATTTTAGTTTTTTAAACACATCTGCTATAACCTACACATTAAAAATAGTGATATTAATAGTAATAATGACATTTAAAATATTATTTATAGAACATTTATATAATGAAAACATATTAAAAGTAAAATATATAATTTCATTGAAGTCATTTTATGTTTTGAAAATAAAAGTTTTTCAAAAAATTAAGTAATTTTGATAACGATTATTATATTAATTTTGTACACATATGGAAAATTAATTTTTTATAATAAACTACATTTCAAAATTATTAATTTGTTAAATTTATTATGGTGAAATATTTTTATATCCAAAACAAATTCTTTATTTAATGAATATTGAGAAATAATGAATTTTAATAGAAAAATGCCATTGTATTTAATTTATTTATAATTTTTTATTATATGTTTTTGATATTTAAATTATAATTAATTTATTTATACAATATTAGTCCAATTTCATTCATTGTATTAATTTTTATAACTAAATTAGATATAAAAACATTGAAAATATTTCCAAATTTTTTCTAACATCCCTAGTATTTATAGAATAATACATTTTCTTTTCTATTATTAATTTTTAATTTAATATTAAATTTACTTTAAAAGAAAATAAATTATGATTGCATACCCAACACCAACAATGGTTTTCCCCCTAAATCTAATGTTTCACACATCACTTAGTTATACCGAAAAATAATTCAACAATAATAATATTATATTAAATGGTAGTTAACGCCTAGATGTTGTTCTGATAGGAATGATAATAATAAATTAAATTATGATTTTATATATTATTTAAATGTTATCGCATTTATCCAATGAATAAATCCAATATTAAGAATAAAATAGTCTAATATTTTTTTAAAACACATTTTACAAACATTTGATTGAAAACACTTTTTAAAATTACATTCATCACATTTATATGTTCTATTTGATAAGATAAAAATATTATTTCAAATGGGGGCATCCAAATTTACTTTAGTTGAAATTTTGGTATGTTTTTTTGAAAAAATCAATATTTTTATGATTAGTCAAAAATAATACATTTTAATTAAAAAATGCATTTTCATCTAATTTATTTATATAGTAATATAGTAATATTAATTGGTTTTAAAGTGTAATTTGATTAAAATATTATTATTTATTCCAATTATAGTCACTGTAAATAATTTTACATTGAAACTGGATATAAAAAATATCAATTCTTTGATAGTTTTTACTTCTTAAAAACCCATTTTCGGGGTTTAATAACGAGAATTAATTTTAAATTACTTTCTTCCCATTATGTTTTCAGAATTTTAAAATGTGGATTAAATTTTGAAATAATAAGTTCCAAATTATGTAAATTGGTAAAATTTATATTTTGACACCATGAATAGTGACTTCAGTAATTATTTTTATTTACTATGATAAAAAGATAAATCCGGTAAATAAGGGTAAAAAATAATATTATAATAAAATAAAAATACCCCAAAATGTGTCTTAATCCTATTAGATGAGATATGGCCAACCTTTAAAATCCTTGGGTCTAATTTAGTACCCCATGGAGCCACTTAGGTGTGATAATGACCTTTTATAATATTTATTTTAAGGAATATGGTAATATAACATAAAGGTGTATCACATGACAAAAACAATATTAGTTTGGTTGATAAAAATGATATCTTAGACTATAAATATTAATTAAAAATCAATAATTATTTCAAACATCATGGTATTTTATTCATAATTTTTAGACATTAGATAAATAAATTTATTTATGTCACAATGATGATGCAATGATTTCCTTATTAATGAAAGATTCAAATAACTAATATTATCAATATTAAAATAAATGTAAAATTAACATTTTGAAGCCATACAAGAATTTTTTAAATGGAATTTCCATGTGGGGGATGGGTTAATTAATTTTTTTTATGTAATCAAGTTGTTATGACTTTAAAAAAGATCAATTAATTAATAGTGTCAAAATTGACATAAATGTTTTTTTTTTAAATAAATACTATTTTATAAAATGTTATAATAGTACTAAAATAAATGATTAAAAAAATGACTTATATATTGTTAAAAATTTCATTAATTATCCTATTGTGGTTCTATTTAAATTTTATTGTAATTATAGTAACCACATTAATGAAAATACAAGAAGACATTATTTGTGTTCATGGTTTCAACTAAGGTTTAAAGTAAATATATAAGGTTTTTATTGGGACCTAAACATTCATAAAAACAATTCGTTGAGAGTATTTCAACCCATCTTCAAATAATCATCAGAATATATCATTTTGGAACTATTATAATTCAAAAATTAATTTGTAAAAAAATAATATTTCAAGACTTAAAAGTGCCACATCTCTTTCTTATAAAAGGACACTACTTATACCCACACACACACACATCCCAATCATCTTGTATCATACAAACTTTGCTCAGATAATCTCATAACATATCTCCCTTCCTCATAGAAGCATTACCATAGGAATAAGGCCATTCAAGAAAGCATTTTGGCATAAATCCAAAGGGGTTACACGATATAGAGGTTGCGTCTTCTCTCAAGCTCATTTCCTTTATTTTACTTCTCCACTCTATATGCTACTACTATTATATGACTAAATAAAAAATCTAGTATAATCAATATACTAGGATGTTTTTATAAGATTTATTTGAACTAAACTCACACAATCATCCATCTAATTGATACGAATATAAAGTTTATGTGTACATTGAACTACTACCTCACAAAGCGATGATTTTTCAATTTTCTCATACCACCTATCATGGTGGCCATTATAATATCATTATATTTATATATTATATATATTATATTTATAATGTATATATAATTAATTTCTTAAGTTTCTACATACTAATTTTTTTTCCATAAGGTGTAAATATGATAATTTCATTTAAGGATGTGTCGACTTCCGCCCCCTCAAAGTGATATGACCCCTTCATTACATACATGGAACGTATAAAATACAATGTTATTGAACATATTTAAAATATATAACATATATAGAATAATTTAATTATAATATATATTTTTATCTTTTATTTTATTCAATTAATATGACATAGAAATGAAAGTAGAATTCATACGTACGTGAAACCTACCTTCTCCATGAATGGGGCCTTTAATTTCTTATATTACTATGTAATCGACTATTTTAATTACATATATACAGAATATATATGATATTAAAACATGAATAATGTTTTAGAGATAAAGGAATTATTACCACATGGATAATTTACATCAAAACATGTTCATTTTGGTCTCAAAGACCGAACATTGACAAAACATCTGATACGAACTAAAATAAATAAATAATTTCTATAACAAGGTATTAAGTGATATAATCTGAATAATAAACATTAAAAATGTTCTAATAAAAGTATAATTAAATTAAAGCTTATTATTTCAAAATTTAAAGAACACACTGGATAGTTCAGTCTCAATGTAAGGGAAATCATAACTCAATCTTCTTTCATTGAGTTAAATATCAATGTTGTTAGTTTTGTTTTACTAAGAATATTTGTGAATGACTATTCATTGTTTTTAAATGAATATCAAATTATATTTAGTTTTTTTATAATTTTCACACATAATTATTTCATTTCATTATTATTAATCTAAGGATACAACTTTTGCAAGGGACATCATCTCTATAACTTTTTATTGAGGCATTTCTTGATAATATGCACCATTATTCATTTATCTGTTGTATATATAGACACTATGACATTCCATATGCATATTTTTTTTAATAATTTAATTTATTAAATTATGATGATTAATATTTTAATGATAAATGTGGTATGGGACACATTGGACAATTAAGGATTTAATTATAAAATATTTTTCTTCTTGATATTAAATTACATATTTATTTATATGGGTACAAAAGGATTATACATATATTTTTATGAAAATCATGGATTTCAATTTATTTTTTAAAAAATAATTTTCTTATATGAATAATTTTACTTTCTTTAAAAAATGTCAAATTTAATGTTTTTTAACGTATACGGCGATATTAATTTTTCGATCACCATAAAATTTATTTGATATTTGGCATATCTTATAAACCTTAATGTCTTTAAAAATGAAAATAAATCCCATATTATTTTATTTGGGTATCATGCTATTAAAAATGGGTTCTTAAATGAAAATGGAATTTTTATACTTAAATGTTTTTATATGGTATTAGAAAAATCATTAGAAAAAGGGGGTTTTGATGAATGTGTTTTATTTAGGAAATGGTACATTCACATTATATGAAATAGGTGAGCCTGATAACACTTATAAAAAGGCTTGATCCCCAATATAGATCACGAGGGAGACCAATATAGCTTGTGCGAATGGTAGATCCCCATATAGCTCACGGGCGAGCCCGATATAGCTTATACAAAAGGTTGAGCCACATTATATCTCATGAGTGAGTAGAATATTACATATATAATGAGTGATACCCTTTAGAGATTGCCAATTTTTAAGTCAACCATATGGTTATTTCAATTGGATGATGTTTGAAAGGGTATTATGTATATGATGCTCAATTTCACCTAAAAATTTTAAATGTATTTCTATTGGTTTTAGTGTTTTTAATTGACGAAAAAGTATGTGTGGTATTCATGTGAAAATGTTGTGTTTCATCCACTCAAATATCATTGAATGGTTTATCAGATTTTAACTAGACTAGTGGTTTCCCTTTATTATTTTGTCCCTTACTGTACTTTTTGTCCTCATCGCATGTTTTTTAAAGTTGTCAAATGATTTAATGTATAATAGAGTCTATAATGGAATCCATGAAAATTTATAATGATTAAACATGAAAAGAAACCATGTTTATTTTTAAATGTTTTTATGTTATAGAAGAAACAGATACTGTTGGAAGTGTCTATATTGTACTTCTATGTTTTTTATGTAAACGTTATGGCTTAATTCTATAGATATATAAACCTAAAAACATAATAAAAGATAATTGTTCACATAACATAATATTATGTAACATTTTAGCATGGGGACTTATATTTTCACTATAATAACCCTACTTCTCATCATGTCTACTAGAATAATTTTAAATTAAATATTTAAACATTTGTTTATTTAATTTAAAAAAATATTTCCCTATTTTGAATAATAATAATTTTTAATTTTCTATATAAGCAACTATTTTTTAAAAAAATAAATTGGGAATGATATAAATATTTATTACATTAGTAAAGGTAAAACTGGCTTTTAATATGGGTTAAACTAAAATGATAAGTGTAAAAATGACATAAAATATTTAATAAAGATCATATATTGATCTAATTTAAATAATTTAAATCATATTATTTTATATATTATAATTTCTTACCACTTTCCATTGAATATGTCATATACCATATGTTATGTAAATTAAAATCCAAAAAAGATACATTTCATAATTTCAATATCTATAAGTATTTGGGATAGGAAAAAATCAACCTAAGTTCAGTTGTAAATTTAATTTAAATTGATAATTTAACTTTCTATCACATTATTTGGTTTTTGTTCTTCAAATATGGAAAAAATAAATTAAATTATTATAAAACGCCAACAAAGTAATTATTTTTATAATAATTATATAAAATAAATGATACTAAATATATTAAAATAGAATCAAATTGAATGGATTAATGTAGTTAATTATAATTTATAAATGAAAATAAAATCATACACATGTGATAAAATAATATAATTTTTCTCTATCACCATTCACATATTTTTAAATTAAATTTAAATGAATAAAATCAAAATTTTCATTAATGTTGTTTTATGATAATTTTTATTATCCTAATTGATTTAAAATCATTTAAAATTATATATTATTCTAATTTATTTTAAATTGATAATAAATATCATCCATGTTCCATTAATGAAACTATATTCCATTTATATTGAACATATTATACCTTAAAGAGTAGAAATATTGTTAGATCAGTTACGGTTAAAGGTGTGTTTTTCATGTCACTTGGTCTCCCGTTTAAGTAAATTTTCAACATAAATGAGAATTTATTTTATAAATTATATATTTCATTTAAAATTACTCTATACAAATTTTATAACATTTGTAGGTTAAATTTAAATTTAATTGATAAATTATCCCTGTTAATAAAGTATATATGGTTGTGAAATCACAAAATTTGAAAATGTATGAAACATATTTGTGAATGAACAAAATGTATAAAAATATGATTTACTATGTTTTGGAGGTTTAGGATGACCAAATAATCCCAAAACACAACAAAGATCATTTTTTGGAAAAATTGATTTATTATTATCCTCCAAATAGTGAATACTTCTTTGAGTTTTTATATGAACTCCCCTCCTCATCGAATATTAAAGAGAACTCAATCTCTCTACATATTCAAACATATATCATCATTTTTATGTACTAATTTCAACCTATATATATTCATAAAATTCAACCACTAATCCTATAATCCATAGTATGTATATAATGATAAAAAGTATGGTCCTTGTAGAAACCTAAAGATGATCCCCAAAGATGTGATAATATTCATCAACATCTATTTTTGTTTTATTTCACCTCTAATACATTTAATTATTATTATTATAGGAATATATAATAAACTGAATATATTCCATAAAAATATATGTTTTTCATTTAAGGATACAACTTACAACATTATAATCTTCCATCAAATGGGATAGAAAGTCATCACTCATGTGTACAACAGACTACTGCCCTATGAACCAATGTAATTAGTTTTTCCATTACCACATTTCATGGATGGAATAATATTTCATTATATTATATATATTAAATATTTATTTTTTATTTTGTTATTATGAATATATAATTTTTATATCACACATCCATGCATCTGTTACATTTTTTGGGAATATGATAATAATGTTCTTATGTATGATGGTCTACCTCCTAATGATATGGTGTGATTTATTCATGCATTACATGGAAAATATTAAGGATAATGTCTAGTAAAAATATTTTTTAATTATTCAATAAAAATGATTCTATAATGATAATATATATAACTTAATTCGCTAACTATCAAAATGAAATGAAAATTAAAAATATAGTGTTCATATGTACGTACAACCTATCATCTCAATGAACTGTGTATTTATTTTTAATCATTAAATTTCATGATTTAATAAATTACATTTATACAAAATATATATGGTATTTATATAAAGGATTAAATTATGGACATGCTATAACCATTATAAAATTAATATAACTAAAAATATATAAAATCAAAACATAAAGGAAATTAGAGATATTATTAAATTAAGTATAACCTTAACATTGAATTTAAAATAAACTAAAAATGAAAGGTCCTAAAAAATAGTTTATTGTAAGATATAAATTAATATGGTTTATTAATAGATATTTAATAAACTTATATTTATTATACATGATGTTTTAATGAGTACTATTGAAGTCAATACATATGGTAAGAGATTTCCATCTCACATTTTCTATTAATGAGACACATTCCATGATCACTACATATAATTTTTTATGGTTTATTTAAACCACATTAATGTATATTAAGATACATATAGTCTATAAAATTATTTATTTAATACACAATTTAGGATATATCATTCATTGGGATTACGATTCAAATTTATCATGTTGGGGACAAATTTAGGTTATTATCTCTTCATTTATAGGAATTTGTATATGACTATTCTTATAAAGGTGAAATATTATGATCTGGAACTCATGAAACTAATGAATATTATTAGCCCCTATTTATACATGATAATAAATTCTTAAATTAAATTACTTTTCTTTGCATACTAAGTATTTCAAAATAACGAATATATTAAAAACCATCATTTCAGTCAAAAAATATATGTCTTCTAAAACCATGATTTTTAGAAAACTTTAAAATTGATTGAAATACTGTAACCAATGAAAATTTTAAATTTTCTATAAGAAATTTTTTTAATTTATTTTAGATATTCCTTTAAATGACTTCATAGAAATTTTCAATGATAATTATTATCAAAACATTTCATTCTTTAAAATGTGTTTTTAATTGGTAAGGATATTTTTATCATGAAATTTTTCTAATGATCAATTAAATGTATTTAACTAAACCAAAATCAATAACCCTTTTGTTCAACTCGTCTACATTGAGGATAATATTTAATGATATCATCCTAATTATTTACTTTTATAGATTATGATTATTTGAAATATATGTTTATTGATCATGTTTTATTTCCACATATGAATCATGATTCAATGAGATAGTAATGGAATATATTTTTCTTCCACAATTTAATCATGTTTCTATGATAGTTTTTAGGAACCAATTTCAATTCAATGATCTGATCTTATTTTAATGATATTTATATTAAAATTGTTTCTTCTCCACAGTTTGATAGTGTTTGATATTTCCATAACTGAAACACACTTATGTTCAATGGGTTAATCAGGTTATGAAATAATAATGATTGTTTCAATGTATTTTATGATGAAATATCATTGTAACATATTATTTTTGAGGATATTGTACATATATTATAATGTTGTTTCCCATATAGCATGAGGTTATCAAGTTACAGCTTATATGATGGAGTGGTACATATAGTGTCATTGATCCTATTATATATTATACTATGGGGAGGAACTTATAGTTTTTTGTGATCCCATTATATAATATAAAATATGTTAGACAAGATAAAAAACCATTCAATTGGGTAAATATTTAAATCTCATGATATATATAAGACTAGAGCGTTGTGTGATACTAGTTTTGTAAGAAAAGTATATAATGAGGAGTGAAAACGATTCTGTACGATAGCATTGGAACTTGGATTTAACCACATTCTATTAGATAAGGTTGGAACTCGAAGCGAACATGGTTTATTAATGTACATTTTCTGCTATGATGTCTTTGGAATTGATCCATTAATAATATGGACACTATTTTATATTTTTATATGTACTCAATAAATTACATGTTTTATGCCAATAATATTATGTCATGGTTCATGTTCATTTACTGAAATATCATTCATTACTTATAAAATGAAAAAATTTATTACATTACATATGTTTATGGTCAGTCATAATGGGAGTAGGTTTTGAATTGTTATTATTATTTTCACATACACTTATATACCTGATTTCTTATGTATCTCCCATTTTTATCCTTAGTAATCTTTTTAAATCCCCCATTTTTATGTTTTCCATTGTCACGACCAGTCCCCCGGGGCCTGTATCGTGACTACCCCAAGCCCTCCATCCATAGACCAGGGACTGGCGACTAGCACCAAACGCGTAAATCCCAAAATTGGGAAGGCATTTTATTTTTAACTGAAAAAAACACATCAGAGTACACAACTAGAAGCAAAACACTAAGTAAAACTGTATAAAAAAGAAATGATAGAATGTAAAAGGGGAAGGAAATACAAGCCCAACTGTAAAATACAAGGAAACTGAATGTACAACGGAAGAAAAGTAAAGCAGCTACTAGGTCGTCCTCCGGGGTTCCTTCCTGAAGGGTAGGTATAGATGGCCTCCTCAGCACTCTCGTTCTTCCGACTCCTCCGTGTACCATCACACTAAGTGGTCCACCTCAGGGTACAGTCCTGACCTGATGCTCTCTGCCTCAGTCAGCGCTGTCAGTCGTCTGTAACCAACACAATGATGTGCGGGCATAGCCTGTGCAGGGGTGAGTATAACAATACTCAATAGGGACCCCGAGACACTCAAGGTCTCAAAAAATCCAACACGGATAAACCACAAAGTATGAAAGCAACGAATAACCATTACTTAGGTACATGCCCATACATACACCTATGTTATCTAGTAACTCATCTCAGTCATGAGGAAAAAACAACAGTCATTGACTCAGCTCAAACTAGGATTTTTATTCATGATGTTGAAACCATGGCTGCTGGAGAACTCCTCCTCTACCGAGTACAGTGGGTCTGCCACTACACCCAAGCACCTCCCACTGACCTTGGACTACTGAGGTACTCCACCTATTGAGTTTTGTGGGTCTGTCATGCTCACACAGAAGTACTCCCAACCATGGGTCTGCCACTACAACCAAGCGCTCCCCCTCATAGCATACAGAGATACTCCTTATGTCGAGTACTGCAGGTCTACTGCTACAACCAAGACCTACTCTAATGTGGGTCTGCTACTACAACTAAGTGCTCCCGACTGGGCCATCCTAATCACTCAGAGTCGATCGGTCGGCAGTCATCATGTCTCAGCCAACTACAGGTCTTTGCAATCTGCTCGCTCATCACTAGTAGGGTCTGCTTGATGATCTACATGTTGATACTCCATTTTTCATGAAATCCCATATAGATGTATCTCAAAGGACCGCCACTTCCAAGGGGTCTCAAAGTAATAGAAGGTGCGTCAATCGGACGCCCGGTCTATTAGTTATTATCCTTTTAGTCTCGGGGGGCCTGGTTGGATTCATGAACGATCCAACCTGACCGTAACTCAACAATAACCCGAACATTAGTGGGGTATAATTAAAGTACTATCTATCAACGAGATTACTAGCACCGTTGATGGTTCATCAAATAGAAGTCTCGTTACAATGTTATGGCCAAAGTATGTAAAGGGTCGGTAGTGGGCCCGGGTTCGGTCCGACCCTGTCAGACCGACGCGGCCCAATCCAGTGTGGGCTGACCCAGTATTGGTCAACCCGGATAGACCTGATAGGTCTGACCCGGCCCGTTGGATGGGTCATCCCGAAATGTTAGGCTCGGTCTACTGGGCCAGGCCCAGCAGACTGCGAGGGTGGTTCGGCCCGAAAGTCACCACATAGGCGGCTCAGTGACTCAGCCCAGGAGGTCAAGCCGGTTCAGCCAGTGACACTGCGGGGGACACCACGGGTCGACTTGGAAGGCTGGCGTCCGAGAGGCTAGTGGGAAAGCTTCGTGGGGTGCGAGCAGGCTGGCTGGACGCCGAGTAGGCCGCAGGTGCGCCGGGCAAGCCTCGGTGGCGTTCGGGCAGGCGTCGCGGGGCGCGGTGGTGTTCGGCCAGATGTATAGGTGTGTCATGGGGGCGGTGCGATTCACGGAGTCCACAAATAGTGCGGCCTTTTTCATCATCACCATCATCGCCTCGTCATTCTTCCGAAGAAACAACACAACAAGAACGACGGAGGAGTCGGACCGTGTTAGTTTGGCCCACACCCTCCGCGTTTAGCGATGATATCTTTTGGCTCATCAGAATGAAGCTCAAAAATTTATTACAACACTTTGTATCAATTTTTCATTCGATAACAAGAGGGAGAAAATTGATGCATCAACATGCCATAACCCCATACCTTGGTCGTAGTTGGTTGACGTTGGCTCAAACAGACGGACGTCATTCGTTGATGGAGTCGCAGAGGAAGACGTAGAGGATCGTCGTACGTCACGTCCGCCAAGCAATTCCAAACCCAAGTTGTGTCAGCTCATTGACGAAGCACCACGTCGGTAGGTGTCTGAGGAAGTATTCCAATAAGGTTGGTATTCTTCATTCTTCATTGGAGAAGGCATAATCTTCTATGTGTTGGGTGTCGCATCACTTTGCCAGCGTTTCGTCGCATGGTGAAGTCGTCCTAAAACCTCCTACCAACCTCCCCATATACAGGAGAGGGGGAGAGGTATGTAACCATCATTGAATTTATGACGGTTTATTTACTAGGAACCTTCCTAAATACCAACAATGTTGTTACTTAATTAAAAAGTGGGGTCATGCGAATTAAATAGCATTGGTGAAATTTAAGAGGTGCGATGGCTTAATTATTGGGAGGATTCCAAGAGGCATCCCCCATATAGCCTGCATCAAAACAAAAGACAGGATTTAATTTTATGTTGACACATAAAATTAATTTGATAGAAATTAATTGTAGGTAGACACATAAAAATAATTTTATGCAATTAATTTTACGTCGAAGCATAAAATTAAGTGAGGGAACTAAGAGGTTTCCTCTCCCTCCCCATTAATTGGGGGGTTAAGTGTCATGTGATCCCCACGTCATAACCTCTCATAGAAGGTTATGCTCAAGTGGGACCCACCACCATAACCTCTCATGGGAGGTTAGGGTGTGGTGGTCCCACCTCCAACTCCCAAGTGGATGTTCTATCAAACAAACACTCCCCTTGATGGAAAAAAAATAAAGTGTCAACTCATAATTATTTATTAATTTTTTTTATAAAAAAAACCTAACATTTACTCTCAACCAACTGCCGTCAAGGTGAAATTCTCCTTAAGAGAATACTGGTGCAGTGAGTTCAACGGTGCCCTCGTATTTCAATTCCATGCATCGGTTCAAAAGTTACAAAATGCCGCTCGCGCGTTTACTAAACGTACCTGAAAAAAGTTTGGAAATATTATTTTCAGTCACCCTTGACTCGTGCCGATTGCGTTTAGGATCTTCCTAGGTGGAACATTCCCCAGTGAACCCAACGGTACTCTCAGATTTTCAATCCGAGTTACCCTTTCGAAGATATGAATTTTACAATAAAATAATTGTCACTTAATTATTTTATTTGCGGCCAAAAACTAACATTCTCTGGTTGCCCGTGCTGGCCAAAGTTAGTGTCTTCATAAAGAAAGCATACAATCACAAGTTCAACGGTGGTCTCAGATTTTTAATCTATGTTACCGTTTGTGAGTTATAAGCATTTGTAAAATAAAATAATTTATTTAATTATTTTATTTACGATTATTCCATTTTTGGGTTTCCTCACCGGAGGCCCACGCTGACTAATCTTAAGTCGTTCCAAGGGTAAACCAAATATTCAGAGTGCAACAGTGCCATTAGATTTATGATCTGAGTTACTATTTAAGAGTTATTCCACTTTTTCAGGAAAACTACTTACGCGTGTTAACTTAAGCTTAACAAAAACTTTGATGGATCATTCCAAGCACTCCGGGACTCAGAATTGCGCGTCATCAAGTTTCACGGACTCGTAAAATTCCCATTTAATTATAAAAAATTAAATCTAAATTCTGGGTCGTTACATTCTCCCCACATCATGGATCTACATCCCCGTAATCAACAATTCACAACTAAGGGAACAAGTGGTGGTACTGAGCACGCATCTGAGCCTCCCGCTCCCCATGTGCTCTCTTGGAGGTTCCCGTGTTTCCAGTGAACATGCACCAGAGGTATCAACCATCCTCAAAGGACCCACTCATGTAGATCCTCAATCTCTATTAAAACCTCTATAAAATTTGCCCCATCGTCAACATCCAACTCACTATGGTCAATGATGTTTGAAGGGTCGTGCACATATCTCCTCAGTTGGGATACGTGGATGATGTAGTGCACCCGGTGCAACTCAGGTGGAAGAGATAAGAAGTATTCCACCTCACAAACTCTATTGAGGACCTAAAAAGGTCCGAAGAATCTTGGAGATAACTTTCATCCTCAGCCATATCTCCATAGACCTTTTCGAGGTGAGACCCGTAGAAAGACGTGGTTGCCATCCTCAAACTCTAGAGGTCTTTGTATCCTATCATCATACAATATCTGTCTGCTCTGTACAGTCTTCATCTACTCTTGGATGACCTGAACCTTCTCTGTGGTAGCTCGTACCATCTCTGGTTAGTAGGAAGTGGGCCGACATGGTGAGTCGGTCGACAATCACCCAAATAGAGTCATGTCCCATGAATATACGTGGAAGACCCGTCATGAAGTCCATGGATTTATCATCTCACTTCCACATTGGGACCTCTAATGGCTGAACCATGCCTGCTGGTACCTCATAATCCACCTTCACTTTCTAACAAGTGAGGCATCGAGAGACAAACTCTTCTACTTCCTTCTTCATACCTAGCAACCAGTGCTATCGTTTGAGGTCCTAGTACATCTTTTCCACTCCTGGATGTACCGCTAAAGGGGGTGGGTGGAACTCCCTCAACACTTCCTCCTAAAGTGCTACTAGTACCATGGTACGTCCTCTGAAGAGGATAGCATGCTCCCGACCTTCAGAAAATCCATCATGTTCTTGCCCTGTGGATATCTGGCACATTCAGTCTCATAGTCAGCATCTCCACATTGTGCCTCCCTGACACGCTGAAGTAGTGGATGAGTGACCGTGAGAGACTGTAGATAGGCTACTCTATCTCTATCCACAAAGGATATCTGCAAAGGCATTCAGCTGCTCTATCTCTCTCCAAGTAGTTGTATACTATATCTCTTACTGAGATCATATGTTACAATGTTCCCATTCCCAGAAGTATAGACTATCTCCAAATCATAGTACTGGAGGAACTCGAGCCATCGCTGCTATCTCAGGTTCAGTTCCTTCTAAGAGAAGATATACCTGATACTCGTGTGACTAGAGTACATGGCAATAATCTCTCCCACTAAATAGTGTCACCAAATCTTCAAGGTGAAGACCACTGCTGCTAACTCAAGGTCATGGGTAGCGTAGTTCTTATTCTGTTGTCTCAGCTACTGAGAACAATACACGATCACTGTTTGCTCCAGTATTAGGACACAACCGAGTCTAGTTCCTAATGCATTGCAGTGGACAACGTACCCTATGCCTACCTCTGGAAGCCTCAAGATGGGGGCACTATCTAGCCTCTGCCTCAGCTTTTAAAAGCTCTGTTGGAATCTCTCCATCCACACAAAGGGTTTCCCCTTCTTCGCCAAGGATGTTAGTGGTGCTAATACAATGGAGAAGTCTTGGAAAAGGGTAATTTTTGCTGACTCATGAGTGATCGGTAGCACCCTCTTATGAATGAGTCCATTCTGTTTTGCCTGAGTTTTCCATTTCACCGACCAAGAAAACCCCCTTCCCAACATTGTATATAAACCACAAAATTTTTTCCTAATACAGTCAATCTGAGTGTAAACTGTGGATTTCAAGTCCAAACACAAACTAACGTAGTAAGTCCTGAACGCTACCACCAAGAGGTTCCAACTGAAACTCTCACCTCAAGGGTCAGATCAAACTTTCGGATAAAGTGTGATTATCAAGTCTCCTCCCAAATGTATATCCATACATGAGGGTCAAGTAAATAGTTTAATATGAAATTCTAGGTCTTGGACAAGATTAGTGGAAGGAATGAATGATTAATAACTATGTATATTAATACGGTAGCTAGTATTAGACACATACCGTATCTCAAATCATTCCTAGAGCCCTTAGGTTCCACTCCTTGACCGCATGTAGCTACTCTCTTCTCCTATTCTATAGCTCCTTGAGCCTGGTGGGTTCCATATAAGGGGGTGATTGTAACATGTAGAAATGTACACCACTTCATGATGCTCTCCTGGCTCTCCTTCCATGTCTGATGCCCTACAGATTCATCTGTCCTTAACTCTTCCTATTCTTAAAACATTTTACACGCTCAAGTCTCTGAGACTGGTGTCAGTTTCATACTTTCCACTGCTAACATTCCTTGGTTATATCCTCTCATCCAAAGAACATTCAATACTCAAAGGTTCTCTCTAGAATCGAGAGAAAATATGATGGCTCAAATTTCCTAAAACACACCTATCTCAGCAGTTTGAGCCCCAAAGTATTGATCGTATCGTATTCATCAAGTACTAGGAATGATCGGTGTGCCTTGATAAATTCTCATTTATCGACATATCGTCCAGAAGAAGTTGTACAAACACTAGAGATCTCTCAGCCACCTCCTCAGGCTAGTCCTCAGCTGCCTGTGAGTCGGGCTCGCCTCAGAACTTGAGGGTTATTTGATGTTGATACACGCGGAAGGAACTAATCCTAAATGTGTCATCTACCGGTACCACCCATTGTAACTCCTGACCAACATGAAGTTATACAGCTAAAACACTACCATAAGGTACAATATTGGGAAATAGTCCACATACCAAAGTTTCATCACTATGAGGACCAACCTCATGGTTACTCACTAGGAAACACTAGTAGCTAAGATCACCATCTGGACTACTAGTGTCTCAACTAGGCGAAGAACTCAGGTAATTGCCTCCAGTCATTCCTCTCCTTAATGGGAATCGTTCTCACCTCGTAACCTCATAGGCATCTACAGCTAGAAATTGTGCAATGTGCTCAGTAGGCGTGTATTGTCCACCAGTGTGGCTAGTGGCATCTGCTTCCCAACGGGTGGTGGTGCTGCAGGTACACCACTCGAAGGTGCCAACATTGTTAGAGGGCCCTACACTGAAGCCTTGTTGCTCAGTGGGCTATCATCGTGTACTCTCTTGGAACTCTAACTAGCTACATGCGTAGAGGCATCCTGAAAATATACGACATGGGAAAAAGATTATACCTGGTTTTCTGACCTAGTTGAGCTGACTTAAAGAAAACTTTTGAAAATACACACACAATCAGTGTTTTCGTGCACTGAGTTGGAGATCAGTAGTCAGGGTCCTAGTGTATGGATATGACAGCCGCCACACCAACACTGGACAACCTGAACTGAAAACCACACTCAGTAATCTTAACACTATTGCTTCACAGAAATGAAAGATCAGAGTCCTATGTTTTTTGGTAAAACCTACTCCTCTGATACCAATTTCTCATGACCCATCCCCCGGGGCCTATATCATGACTACCCCAAACCTTCCTTCCATAGGCGAGGGGCTGGCGGCTAACACCAAAGGCGTAAATCACTGAACTGGGAAGGAATTTAATTTATAACTGAAAACAAAAACATCAGAGTACACAACTTGAAGCAAATCACTAAGTAAAACTATATACAAAAGAAGTTTTGGAAAGTAAAAGGGTTCGGAAATACAATCCCAACTGTAAAATACAATGAAACAAAAAGTACAACTGAGAAAAAATAATGTAGCTACTAGGTCATCCTCTGGGGTTCCTACCTGAAGGGTAGGTTCAGATGGCCTCCTAAGCACTCTCTTCCATCCGTCTCCTCCGTGTACCATCACACCAAGTGGTCCACCTCCAGTTACCCTCCATACCTACTACTCTTTGCCTCAGTCAGCACTGTCCGTCATCTGCAACCAACACAATGAGGTGCATGGATAGCATGTGTAGGGGTGAGTATAACGATACTTAGTATGGTCCCCGAGACCCTCAAGGTCAAATAAAATCCAACAAGGATAAACCACAAAGTATGAAAAAAAACAAATAACCATTACTTAGGTATATGACCATACATATACCTAAGTTATCTAATAACCCATCTCAATCATGAGGAAAACACAACAGTCATTAACTTAGCTCAAAACAAGATTTTTATTTAGGATGTTGAAACCATGACAGCAGGAGAACTCTTCCTCTGTCGAGTATAGTGGATCTTCCACTACAACCAAGCACTTCCCACTAACCTTGGACTACTGAGGTACTCCACCTTTCAAGTATTATGGGTCTTCCATGCTCACACAGAGGCGCTCCCCACCAGGGGTCTGTCACTACAACCAAGCGCTCCCCCTCATAGCCTACAGAGGTACTCCTTCTGTCAAGTAACATAGGTCTGCTGCTACAACCAAGTGCTCCTCTGCCATGGGTCGGCTACTACAACCAAGATCTCCCCACTATGCCTTCCTAATCACTCTGATTCGATCGATCAATAGTGGTCAAGTCTCAGCCTGCTACTAGGTCTCTGTAATCTTCTCGCTCGTCACCGGGAGGGTCCGCTCCACGAATTACAAGTCAATACACCAAGTGTCACAAAATACCACATAGATGAATCTCAAAGTACCGCCACATCATAGGGGTCTCAATGCAACAGACGACACGTCAATCAGACTCCCAATCTGTTAGTTATTAGCCTTTTAGTACCAGGGGCCTGGTTGGATTTGTGTATGATCCATCATGACCGTAACTCAACTATACCCCAACTCTAGTGGGGTATACCCAAAGGAACGTCTATCATCGAGATTACCAGTGCTGCTAACAGTTCTTCAAATGGACGTTCGGTGCCAAAGTTATGGCCAATGTAAGTAAAGGGTACGTAGTGGGCCCGAGTCCGGTCTGGCCTAGTCGGACCGACTTATCCCAACCCAGTCTATGCCGAACCGGTCTGGGTCAACCCAGACAGACCCGATGGGTCTGACCCAGCCTGTTGGGGGGGTCAGCCCACTATGTTAGGCCCGGTCCACTGGGCCCGGCCTAGCGGACTACGATGGCGGTTCGGCCCGAAATTCGCCACATAGGCGGCTCGGTGACTCATCCAGGGAGGCCGGGCTGGTTCGGCCAGCGACAATGTGTGGGACACCCTAGGTCTTCCCTGGAGGCCAACAGCCGGGAGGCCAGTGACAGGCCGCGCGGGGCACGGGAAGGCTGGCTGGACGCTTAGCAGGCCACGGGTGCACTGAGCTAGCAGTGGAGGTGCGCAGGTAGCGCACAGGGGTGCCGGGTAGGGCGTAGGGGCACCAGGCAGGCCACTGGCTGGGCCGGGCAGGCTGCGGTGGTGCACGGGCAGCGTGCGGGGGCGTCGGAAAGGGTGTCGGTAGATCCGGGACACGCGTGGGGCGCGTGTGTAGGCCACGCGAGGTTCGACAGCGCGAGAGTGTGTGGGAAGTCCGCGCGGGGTGCAGCAGTGTGCGGGCAGGCGGCGCGGGGCCCGGCGGTGCACAGGCAATCAGTGTGGGGTGCGGCGGTGTTCGGACGGAAGTATAATTGCACTGTGGGGGCGGTGCGATACACGGAGGCCACAGGTAGGGCATCATTTTTCATCATCGCCTCGTCGTTCATCTGAAGAAACAACACAATAAGAACGGTGGAGGAGTCGGTCCTTGTTAGTTTGGCCCACACCCTCCGCATTTAGAGATGATATCGTTTGGCTCGTCAGAATGAAGCTCAACAATTAATTACAACACTTTGTATCAATTTTTCATTTGATTATGAGAGGAAGAAAAGGGAAGAATCAACATTCAATATCCCTCTACCTTGCTCGTAGTTGGTTGACATTGGCGCAAAAAGGCGGAGGTCATTCGTTGACTGAGCCGTGGAGGAAGACGTAGAGTATCGTCATTTGTCGTGTCCGCCATGCACTTCCAAACCCGAGTTGTGTCGGCTCATTGATGATGCTCTACACCGGTAGGTGTCCCAGGTAGAATTCGAAGATCATCAGCGTTCTTTGTTCTTCCTTGGAGAAGGTGTAATCCTCCATGTGTTGGGCGTCGCGTCACGTTTCCAGTGTTTTGTAGCTTGGTGAAGTCGTCCCAAAACCTCCTCCAAATCTCCCTATATATAATATAGGGGGAGAGGTATGTAACTATCATGGAATTTATGACGGTTAATTTATTAGAAACCTTCCTAAATTCCAATGATGTTGTTACTTAACTAAAAAGGGGGATTAAGCGAATTAAATTGCGTTGACGTAATTTAAGAGGTGGGTTAGCTTAATTATTGGGAGGATTCCAAGAGACTTCCCCCACATAGCCTACATCAAAACAAAATATAGGATTTAATTTTATGATGACACATAAAATTAATTTGACAGCAATTAATTTTATATGGAAACATAAAATAAATTGGAAGCAATTAATTTTTCGTCGACACATAAAATTAATTGAGGGGGTTGAGAGGTTTCCTCTCCCTCCCCATTAATTGGAGGGTTAAGTGTCATGTGGTCCCCACATAATAACCTCTCACGGGAGGATATGATCGGGTGGGCCACACAACCATAACCTCTCATTGGAGGTTTGGATGTGGCGATCTAACCTCCCACTCCCAAGTGAAGGTTCTAACCATCAAACACTCCACATTACGGCTAAAAATAAAATAAAGTGTTAACTCAATTTATTTTATTAATTTTTTTCATAAAAACCCAAAATCTATCTTTTACTCTCGACCAACTGTCGTCGAGGTGAATTTCTCCTTAAGAGAATACCGGCGCTGCGAGTTCAACAGTAACCTCATATTTCAATTTCGAGCAGCGGGTCAAATGTTACAAAATGCTGCTTGCGCGTTTACTAAACGTACACGAAAAAAAGTTCGAAAAAATTATTACCAGTCACCATCAACACGTGCTAGTTGAGGATAGGCTCTGACTATGTGAATCATGCCCCAACAAACCCAACGGTACTCTTGGATTTTCAATCCGAGTTACTGTTTTGACATTATGAATTTTACAATAAAATAATTATCACTTTATTATTTTATTTCCAGCCAAAAACTAACTTTCTCTAGTGGCCTGTGCTGGCCAAAGTTAGTATCTTCTTAAATAAATATATACTCACGAGTTCAAAGGTGATCTTGTATTTTTAATCCGAGTTATCATTTGTGAGTTATAAGCATTTGAAAAAAAAATATTTTATTATTTTATTTATGATTATGCCATTTCTGGGTTTTCTCATAGGAGGTCCGCGCTGACAAATATTAAGTAATGTTAAGGGTAAACCCACCATCCTGAGCACAATGGTGCCATCATATTTCTTATTTGAGTTACCATTTAAGAGTTATTCCACTTTTTCAGGAAAACTACTTAAATGCGTTAACTTAAGCTTAACAAAAATTTCAAAGGATCATTCCAGGCACTCCGGGCGTCGGAATCGCATGCCGTTATATTTTACGGACTCGTAAAATTCCAATTTAATTAAAAAAAATTACATGGAAATTCTGAGTCATTACATTCTTACCCTATAAGTGAAGAAAGATTCTTATATAAGGGTTTAAAAATGTGAAAATCATTATGGGATAATTTAATGATATCCGTGAATTAGGAATATTATGTTCCAAGTATCCTATGGCAGTAAGAAATAATTTTTTTATTGTGTGATTGTGAAATGTAATTACTATTCATCTAAAATTATGTAATATCCACATATGAGAAGATAAGGTCACTATAGTTCGTATCAAAAGAAAGTATTAGTTATACATTGAAATCATGGATCACAAATATTAAGTATGATCTAAGGTATATTTATAATGATATATCTTTGGATGCCTCCAAGAATATATCAAAATAGTAATAGAAGTATAATAATTTTTTTTGAATTTTAGTAAAGGATGTAGTGAGTGGTTTCAAATAAATTGGATCTCTATATGGTTAATAAAATTGGATATCGATATTATATCGATGTACCTTTGTGTAAGAGACCCAAAAACAGTTTTGAGTTAGAATCAATTGGGAACTAGTGTATAAAAACATGTATTACTACACATCGGGTTTGATACTCCAAAGGGATATGAATTTCAAATAAAATATCTCTTTATTAACCATAAAGAATGATTTTAATAGATGATTAAAATGAAATAGTAAATATTTCATATATTAAATATGATTTCATGTTTTAAAGTCTATATAATAAATTTATCATATTTATGTAGTTCCCCACTATGATTTTTGTTGCTTAAAATATTATTTTGGTTTTATTCAATAGATGAAACTCAAAATAACTTCACTAATGCTAAGTGTGATAGTCATTTTTTAACAATAATTTAAAGGTGATGATGACTAGAGTGAATGATGTTTTTATTATTACAATTTGGTTGTCATAGAATATGATTAATAATGTATACCATAAAAATATATTAGACTAACAAAATAAAATATGGATATTGTTTTTGAAAATTTTGATGATCCTAACCATGGATGAAATAATATTTAGTTTCCATTATATTAATAATTTGAGAAGAAACACCCATCTGGATGATTTGGAGGAAGATGTAAGATGATTTTAATATTAAAAATAACAAATGAAATATTGAAAATGAAAAGGAAAAATGAAGAGTTTAGTTAATGAAATGGATGGGAATCTTAGTCTCCCTATGGTACTAACAATAGATGAATTATTTTAATGTAAAATTTTTAAGCATTATTAAAAATTTTGTTCTAGGGTTAAATGTTTTTGAATTTAATTGAAAAGATTTAATGAGTAATTTTTTTATTACTAGTGATGAAGATATTGTATGTGACATATGAAATGAATGTGGTATTAGGAAATAAGATGATGAATCCTAGTTAATAACCTATCAATTAGATTCATGATTGATTTATAGAGGTACTGAGATTGAATAATTATGGAAAATATAAGAATTTTTTATTATAATGTTTTCATTAAGGATTTCATATAATAAGTTTATTGGTGATAATTACCATGATAAATGATTTAAAATATCAAAAACAATTATGGGAAACACATGATTAAAGGAATTTAACACTTAATATATTACCAATGTTGATAAAATAGAGTCTAGTCTGGATAATCAAATGTTGGAAAATAATAATTAATATTGGATGTTACTGATTACATTGGAATATATAAATGATTTATTTAAAAAGTAATTTATCCAATCACATAATCATTTTGATTTTTTTATTTAAGGAATATATCAAATAATATATTTTATATGTATATAATGAAGGGTAATTTATTTTCTCTATAAGGTTTTACAATAATTCAAGTTATTAAATTGTTTCAAGTAAATACAAGATGAAGGAATTCACAATTTTGGTAAGAAAAAGTCAAAATAATCATTATGATATATAGGGGACCAATGTTAAGATAATTTTAAGCACTTTATTTAACTTATTTCTAATGTTATGGATTTATAGATATTGAATTGTCAAATAGATAAGCATTTATGAAATGGGTTATGTTGTGTTTGAAATATTTTTATATATTTATGTGTTATTATTCAATGTAAATATTTATTCATATTGGATATCCTTTTATAAACATTTAGTTTTGATGATAATTAAAGATATAAGGACCTAAATATCATTCTATTAATGAATATTGTGATTAATTTGTTATTTATGTTTAAAAAGTCAAAATTTTTAATTGTAGTAAGAGATGAAGTGTAAATTGATAAATTTATAACCAAAGTGTTAGATTTTTCTTATGTAATAGAAGGAAATAAAGTAAGTATATCTTTCATGAAAATTATTAAACATTATGAAAATGTCCTTGAAATAATATTTTCTTTATTATCACCATTTATGATGATATTATTGAACTTTTTCGACCCTAACTGGTGTATGTATTTTTCATCAATAATGTTCTCATAGACATATTCTATATCAACATCTATCACTATTTGGGTGTAAGTTTTATATTTTATGTTCGTCTCTTTAATTCCCCACAATTTTATCATATTTATAATCCTAGAGTTTTTCATTCTAGAATTATTTTAAACCCAACTTTCTCTTTTTCAAAATAATTTTTTAAACACATTATATGAAATGTGTTTCTAGAAAATGGAACATTTAAGAAATAATTCTTTAAAGATTATGATGAATTTTGAGGGAAAAATACATAATAAGGGGGTTGAATGTAAAACCTATAGTTTATATTTATATTTTAAGAAAAATTACATTTCATTTATGGGTTTTTTTATTTGATAAAAAAAATTAATATTGTGCTACACTAAAATATAGCTTAACATGTGTTACACACAACACATAGGTTTAACAAAACCATGATAAATTATTAATATTGTATTTTAAATGTAACCATTATAACGTGTCTATTAAAAAAAATTATTAATAATAATAAATAGCTTATAAATATTATTTGTAATATTATTATATAAATACAATATATTCATACTAAAATACACAGTTTTATATAAGTTTGTATATGTTTCCGGAATACAACATTAAAAAACTGTTTTATTTTCTTGTAAACGATAATAATTTTTCTGAAACTTATGGAGAAATAATTTTCTAAAATATAATATCATTGTAATTTATAATTCTAATGTTACCTTAATGTGATTTTTGGGTACCTTTAATAAATGTTAAAAAATTTTAAATATAGAATAAAAATAAATTTTAATTTAAAACTACATTTTTGGTTCTACTAATAATAAATTTATATTATATATTAAATTTTAATGTATAATTAGTCATATTCTACATCATATATATGACTTCAGGTCATTATAATCTATTTCAAATTAAAATTGGGTATAAAATCATTGTAATCACTATAACATATTATCTTTAAAATCGTGCATTCTCATCGTGTTTGTGGGATTAATTATAAATTATTTTTTCCAATTATGAAAATTTTATTTGGTAAAATTGATTAATTATTTGGAATCATAATAATTTTGAATATGTATTATTTTTATTTTTATTTTTGACCAAAATTAATAGTTAATGTAGTAAAAAATAATTTTCACAGTAATAGAAAAAATGGGTTTGGTTAGGGGTTAACATAAATTGATAAGAGTAAAAATAACCAAAAATAATTTATTAAATTTACTTAATGTGTAAATTTATATCATTGACATTAATTTTGGGGAATTTGTCAATTTTATTCCACTTTCATTTTAATAGGACCCATTTAATAATTTACGTAAGGAAAATTGAAAAAACACTATATTTCATTTTAATATATATAAATAATTTAGATAGAGAATAAAAATACAAGTATTGGTTATATATGTTAATTTTATTTAGAAATGATAATTTTTTTCAAAATAAGTTTTTTATTTTCTAGATATGAAATAATTACATTAAATGCTTTAGAAACATCCTTGTAATAATTTTATAATTAATAATTTATTATAATAAATGATATTAAAATTACTAAAAATAATGTATATTGAATGAATTATTGTATTAATTTATTTAAATATATTAATATATCATGTAATACCATTTGGAAAAAAATATAAATTAATTACAGCACTGTATTGTTTTTATGAAATTTTATTTAAATGAATAATGTAAAAATTGTCATTATTGTGATTTAATGATAAATTATATTTTATTAATAAATTTAAAAATACTATAAATAAAATATTATTCAATTTTATTAATAAATAAAAATAAATATAAACTATGGTCTAATATTTTTACATTATTTCCTCTATAATTATAATATTTTACCCTTAAAAAGTAAAGAATATTCTAGATCAATTATGCTTAATGATTTGTTTTTTCGTGTTCCATGTTACTCTGTTAAAATTGATTTTCAACACCAATGTAATTGTTAATTTATAAAATAAATATAATATATATTATAAATTGGACTCAAATGTATAATAATTATCTATTTAGTATATTTTTAAATGATAAATTTCCATCATTAGAAAATTAGTTACCATAGTGAAAACCTAAAATGGTAAAATTTGATAACATTAGATGTTAGAGAAGAAATGTTTAAAAAATTTGTTATTTAGATGTATATATCATCCCAATAATCCATCCACACCATTAATTATCAATATTTTATGTAATTTAGGAAATATTGTCCCACCCCCCTTAATAGTAAATAATATTGAGTGTATAATAGAATGTCATTATACCTTAACTATAAAAGGGAACTAACTCTCCCCACTCCTACACACTTATCTAACCATTTTGGATTAACTGTGGTATTTCAGAATATCTTCCCCAAATATCTCCCATCATCTTATTAGTAAAATTTTGGATAGAAACCCATCCAATAATGGAATTAATTAAACTATAAAAGAACACTATAAGAAGAGGTAACATTCATCAATGGAAATTTTCTTTTTCATAATTCATCCACATCATTAAATTATTATTATACCATGATTATATAAAAATCATAGTATATAACAAAAATGAGATATTAGTATTTCAATATTATGACTTACAAAAACTCACACGTCCATCATGTGGGTTAAGAAATCATCTTTTCTATTTATGGAAGACTTCCACCTCACAAATCGATGTCATTCATTTTTTTTCTTTTTCAACTATTAATATGTTTGAATAATGAAGGGTATATATATTGGATATTATATTTAATATATTAATGATGTTTTTCTTATTATATAATTTTTATATCACACATAACATTGTTGTTTTTTATTTTTTGGAATATGATAACATTGTTCATGTGTAAAACAGACTACCACCTCACAAAGTGATGCAATTCACCCACACATTGCATGGAATATATTTAGAAATAATTTAATGAAAATATTTCATATATATATATATATATATATTACATAAAAATTATTCTATATTTATAATATTATTTATTTAATTTTAATTCCATTAAACGTACATATAAAATTAAATATAACCATTCGTGCAAACATATGTCGCACCCACTTCATGAATGGTGCATTTCATTTTTCCTCTATATATTTCATTAATTAATACAAATAAATATATAATTAATATATATTATATTGATATAATGGACTAAATTAATGATATTACTGAACAATTATCATTGTATGAATACAAAAATACCACAAATCAAAACAAATATGAAAAACAAAGCAGTTATTAAACAAAATATAACACCAACATAGATTTATTAATAAATGAGAAATTAAATATAGTAATAAAATATTATATGTTATGATATAAATGAATATTTTTAATATATATTTTTTAAAAAAATTAATTATTATAAAAGAATTTATAATGAGTAATATAGAATTAATGACTTAAGATACGTGATTTCCATCCCACTTTTTACTTTAGTGTGAAACATTCAAGTTCACAACATATTTCTTTAATGTGATTTATAAAATACTATCAACATATATTATCATAAATATAATAATAATTATTATTAATACATATTTATTTGATTATATTTAGTTCATGAGACTTACGAATGAAAGTTAACAAGGGGATATAATTTTTATGGTACAATGTTATCATTTATTTGGATTTAAAAATTTTATAATCCCCATGAATGAATATTATAATATAACTCAAAATAATATCATGAATTATTTTATCCAATTGTTATTTCTTGAGAAATCATTTTTTACCATAACGTTCCACTATCTATTTACTTATTAATTTAAAATATATTTTTTATTAAAATTAATATTTTCGATTGATAACACTTTATATTCTAAAAAATTGTTTCTAAAAAGATTATTATTTAAAAAATAATCATCAAATTTAAACGTTATTTTATTCAATAAATTATCTAAATTATTTATTAGATATTAATTTATAAATTTTCATGGTTATTTTCAATGAAAATTAATTTCAATATATTTTATGTTTTAAAAAATGGGTTTTCAGAATATAAATGATATTTTTCTCTTGAAATATTTTAAATTGTCATTTAATTGCATTTTTATTCATCAACATCAATAAAAAATATTTTATGAATGATCTATAAGTGAAATTTTATAATGATACCATATTATTTTATATTTTTATGGAATAATTTTGTTCAAATGAAATTGTTATGGAATCCTATTATTTTATGTCATCTAAACTATTTTTAATGTGATAATTATAGAACCTATTTATCTACCACATGTTAATCATATTGAAATCAAATTTTTGTGGAACGTATTTTTCTTTATGGGGGTTACTCATGTTTTAAAGATATTTTTAAAGATCTCATTTCATTTTCATGGTTTAATCATGATTCAAAAATATTTTAAGGAAACTAGTTTATGTTAAATGGATTAATTAATTAATAAAAGAATAATGATTTTTTATATGAGTTTTAGGAAAAATTAATAATGTGATTTATTCATTTCTTTTATCATTAATATGTTATACAATGTGGTGGAATGTATAGCACCATGTTATCCTATTATTTCTTATACAATAGGTTTCCCTATATAGTTTTTGGTGAGATTGTTACAGCTTATATGATGGGGTGGCCAAGAGAGTATCAAGTGATCCCTTTAAAGTATAAAAGATTGGTGGTCCAAATAGTTCCTCAATGCATTGTGTAATAATTTATATAAATATATATATATATATATATATATATATATATATATACGAGTGAACACTGTTTTTTAAAAATGGGTTGCAATGGGGAGTGAACCTAAGTCACTAATACTGGGATCAGACTGGGTGTGAACCCTAATCATAAAGTCAAGGATGAAATATTTAGTAAACCTAGTTCAGTAAACGAATTTTTTTCTATGATGGTTTTTTTTGTGAGCCTCAACTAATATGGAAATGAGTTTCTATACTGGTGTGTATTCCACAAATTCTTTGTCTTGTGAAAAGGTTATGATACCATGGGTCCTATTATTTGATTTACTTATGATTAATGTATTATGAATTGAATATATTTATTTCTGGAGTAATGTTTAGGATCTTTCATATATTGTGAGGGATTTCAAATTTTATTCTCATCATATTATTTCTTCATGTTCAATTTATGCTTATGTATCTCCCTTATTTACTGATGATGAGAATTAAAAATATCCCTTTATTATGTTTATTTTTTTTAGTTTATTATGAAATATTTTTATATCGAATTACTGAATGGGACAATATCCATGGGATACATTAAATATCATTAATGAATTAAGAATATTTATCTCTATGATTCCAAAAGAATTAAATTATTATGGTCCTTGGGGATGTGTTATTTCAATGAAATTAATTTAAATATAAAAATATGTATAATACCTGTATGAGAATCCAGGGTCAATATAAAAATTAATTATAATATAAAAATGTATAATTTTTTTCTTTTAATAAAAAATAAATTTTTATTCCAAAATTAAAAATATATCTATAGAGATTTGAATAAAATTCAATTTTAATTATAATATAAATATTTTTTTGTTGGACAAGGTTCAATGAATTTCAATTTCAGAGTAATATTATAATAACAAAATAAAATTTATGCCTTTTGTAAAAATTGTATTTTTCATTATGAAACTGAAAAATAATTTTTTTTAAAAATACCAAAAAATAATCCTAAGATTATATCACAATTATAATTTCAAAAATGTTTTGGTGGAAAAATTCATTTCCTGATATTTTTAAACTTTCTATTAATTCTGAAAATCAAATATAGGGGGAAATTATTTCTATTGGAAAATAAAAATTGATATATTATCATTTAATAATAAAATTTTAAACAAATTACACATTCAACTAGGCTAAATCCATTATTCATATGAACCTATATTAAAAATTTAAAATGATATAAATTTTATAAAAATTTAAATAATTGTTTCATAGAAACAATAGTTTAGTCTATATTCAATGTGTGCTTTATATTATTTCTTTCATTCATTTTTATTTAATATACATATACAAATATTTATAAATAATTATTTTGTTACCATGGTTTATATTATTCTATTCTAAAACTACTTTTAAATAACCTAAACATTCCATTTTTTGGGATGAACATGGATAAATATATAATTTATTATATTATTTTATGGTGGATTTTTTTTTAAAAATCACGTATTCAGATTCTACCTCCATTAAAAATAATTTCATCAATTAATGTGTATTACATGGTGGAAAGAATGTAAGGGTACCTTAATATCATCATAACCCCAGGTTACCATATATCCTTCTATAACAAAGGTTTTTTCAATATATTATTCTCTATATGGGTTGTATTGTATCATAAAACCATGTTTCATTGATCAATGAGGTATAATTATTTTTTATAATTTAAAAATTCGTGTTCTAGTAATACAAAATCCAATTTCAGTATGTGTGATGGATTGGGTAAATACATCCTCAAAGTAGTTGTGTGAAAAATATCATTCACATGATAGGTGTGTAGATTAATTTCTATTTTATAGGATATGACCCATACATGATCAAAAATATCTTATTGATCATTTCATTTTTATATTTGCCTACTTTTTTCACAAATATCATAAACACCATACATTGATATTTTCCATGGAGCATGTTTTCATCAACATCAAAATATTGATATCAATGAAAAAATTGTATAATTATAGGAGAAATATTTTATAATAAATATGTATAAAAATACTATGGATATTAAACATACCTCAATAAATACTTATGTATAAATAATATCAGATAAAAATGAGATTCAAATATAAATCTTCACCATAGGTCTGATTTCATATTTACATGTCCATAAATCCTGTATAGTGGTTTTAATCATATTTTTAACTTTTAAAAAAACGTAACAATTGTTATTATGTCATATATGATTTATTTATAACCTTATATTACCCATTCATTTAACAATTTCATGTTTGAATAATGTTTCAGGAAATAATCACTTTGTTTATCATTCATGTTTTGAATTATTATTCTTGAATTTATTAATTATATAATGATTTACCTACTTCTATAATGTAATACGTTATTTATATATCAAATATAATTTTTATGTAAATATATATAATTTATAGATATATTAAATGGAATATAAAGTTCATGGAGACGATATGTCGTACGTACGCCTGAAAGTTTTTTCACTTTTCTTATCGTATTGAATAGAAGAAAATATATGATATATATATAATTATTGCAGAAATTTTATATCATATATTTAATTATTATTTAATACATATATAATTGATAATAATTATTTAATGGTTAATGTATAGAATGGATATCATCGCATCAAGGATACGATAAATTGTACTTACGCACAAGCGATATTATAATTCAATTAAAAGGTAAATGGTATAGAATTGGATAGTATATTATTTATAAATAACCAGTATCATTTAATATTTAATATTTATATAAATTATATTAATCATTATACCCTTCTAAATAATGTATAGATGAAAAATTATTTACACCACTGTGTAGAGACAGTAAGTCGTACGTACGCATGCATGGTGATATTGTTTTTCATATGATGGGTAACATGAGGGATATGTTTGAAACATAATAATAATGAAAATATCATAATATAATAAATTATTTAATTATTAATTTACTATTAATCGACATATTAATTGGAATTAGAAGAATAAAATATCATTGAAAGAGATCATAAAACAATCTCTTATTCAAGTGCATGTTTTTGATTTTCTAAAAAGCACTCCAAAGGTTGTGTTGATACCAAAATTATGGCCTCTAGGATGAATTAATGAAAGTTGGTAGGATAAATGGTTTGTTTTTTGGACAAGAAAAAATGCATTATATATGTGAATAAAAGAGAAGGAGATGTTCCCTTTTATAAGAGGGTGAGGAGCACTTTAGGAAACTCTAAACCTGTTAATTTATTATAAATTTATTATCGATTTAAAATATCTACAATGTGATTTATTTTGAGTCTAAGATAAGTATGTGACGAAATATTCTAAATCATTGAATTTTATAAATGTTTAGGCCACAAAAGTAACCTTATCATTTGGATTTAACCTAGAGTTAAACAATTTAAATCTTATGATGATAACTAGTATTTTTACACAATAATGTTAATATAGGAAATATAAAATTCCAAAATAACGTCCATTGTATAACTTATGAAATATTTAACATTATAATAGTTATTTTATCTATGTATTGATATTTATGAATTTTAAATCATTTAATAAATTATTATTTAATTTTTAATCTAATTTAAGTGAATTTTGACACCATTTACCAATTGAATTTTTAAACAATCATAATAACCCGATTCATTCAAAAAATCATTAACTCATCCCTATAATGTCATAGTCATATAAAAAATTCATATATGATATTATTTATCTAAAATTATATTTATTATAATATTATTAATAACATTTATGGGATTATTCCTTAATTAAATCTACCAATGCGTCATCATTGGGTCTCACTTAAATTAAATTAATTAATTTCTAAAAATTATAAACAATTATTTATATATACAATGATTTTAGGTTTATAATTAAAATTTAGAGTTGAACATATCAATAATATAATCTCATATTTAAATGATATAGTTATTAAATTTTGAATATGAAATTTTAAACACTAGTTTAAATTAAATATAATTTAGGACCCAATCTAACAAACGTGTTTAAAAATGATCAAAATTTCCCCATAATATTTATTTTAAAAAAAATATCAAATGAAAATTTGGAATTTCATAGTGTAATTTATATTTTTTTTATATTTACCTTTAATTACACTATTTATCTTTGACCATTGTAAATAAAATTCTTTAGTTAATATTAATCAATAATTATTTGGATCCTATTAGAAACCATTTTCCATACTTATGATAACCATGAATTTACTAGTTACATAATTTAATTCATAGAAGCTGTAAAATTATGCTTAATTCCAATCCTACAAATGCGACTGGATGTCAGGTAAAGTAGATGTTCAAAAGTTCAATAGTTTTTTATATCTAATTCATTTATAAGAATGATTTAAATGAATTAAATTTCATTAATATATTTATGGTTTATCTATTGTGACATTAAAAAAATTAAATTAATATAATTATTAAAAATACAGTTTTTAACAACATTGAAGTGTTTTCACTATTCATCAAAAATTGAAGCATTCTTGAAAAATAACAAAAATTAACCCTATGTTAATTTTTCCACTTTGAATTAAAAATTAATTTTTATTTTATTAAGATTAAATTCAATGGATTTCTAAAATAAATATTTTTTTCATGTAAGGACATGAAGATGAAGTTCATTTGAGATAATCATTGTTTTAGAGATTTAAAAAGGTTAAAAACAAATATATATTTCTATTATTAAAACCATTATAACTAATATTTTAAATGTATTTATTATAATTAATATTAAAATTTTAATGGTTATGTTATAAAAATATCTTTTAAATTCTTATTATAGAAAACTGTTTCTTCATAAAAACTCAGTGTATCATGTAATGCTTGACAATTAGGTGTTGCATATTGTGAAATATTCCCTTAGTAATGAGTATAAGATAACCAAAACATGGTGATTTCATATAATAGTGAAAATATATATTTAGTATTTCATGAAGGGGTGATATTTATAGTATAAATTAATTCTAAAAAAATAAATTCCCAAAATCTCAGGGTGTCACATCAAACCCCTATTAAAATTTGTTTCTCCATAGTAATTCATACAGTTTATCAATGATTGAATATATGAATATTCCTTTAAAAGAAATACACATCATTAAAATTATTTCTAAAACATCCTTTTAAAAAGTAAAAAATAGAGAATAATAGTTACCCAAATTAACTCATAACTACGATTCCACATAGGAGACCATAAGTATAGATGTTGGTATAGAGGAAAAAAAATAATGAGAGAGATTGGAAAAATATTTGATCATAAAAATAGGGTGATAAATAGAAATTTAACAATCACAAAACCATAATATAAAGAATCGTGAAATATGTCACTGATATACACAGAAACAATGATAATAGTATACCCTTCACATCACAATTCTTTTTCTAACATTGAATACCTTTCAAGGGAATGTATACTTACTTGATTTCAGTATAAATTCTCCATTTTGTGTTACCAATTCAATTTCCACTTCATCACATATTATATTAAATGAAGATGAATTTTTTATTTCTAATTTGTATGAAAATCATGATATCCCTAAATAAAATGATGTGTCATTCCATCTTTCATTATCATAAGAAAAAGGAAAGCACAAGTTATTAGATATTCAAAAATCCAACTATGTTGAGATAATACATTAATATCACAAACTAATCAGAAGGTTAACAAAATAATTCTATTATTAGAAAACCTTATTATACTTCTAAAAGCTGATCATACAGAATATTAGATAGAAGTTCACTAACTCGGCTTAATATTTACCTACCATACATCACAATGATGTTTTTAGTTCACACATTGAAAACATGTGAATACCTTAATGCAGTAATATCTTTAAACATGGAAATGATGTGAATTTCCATATATCCTTTTTTTAAAAAGCATGTTTCCTTATTCCAAATATTATTAGATATATTCCATATATTGAGGATGATTTAAATTTCATGAACAATGAAATGTACTGGTTTTTTTTAAAAACCATAATTGTTTTTAAGATCATTTATACTTTCCAAATTATATTATCCCAAATAAATAATCTATTTATCAAAGAAAAAAAATTAACATATTTATCACATTAAGGGTTGCCTTCCCAGATTTAAAATATCACCTTTAGAATTATTCAACCCCAAAAAACTAATCATTTTCAGTACTCAATGATAACTTATACTAAAAATGATTATGTATCTAATCATCCATATAACATAATCATTGAGTTCCAAAACATAAATACCATATTCATCCAAATTTATTCTTAAATCATTAATCATGCTTCATCAACGTATTCTTTAATAACACATTCCAATAATATGAATTATGAATCATTTCTAAATATTCCTTAACATTAATATAATGATTATTATTATGTTTAATTTAAACAATACTGTAAAAACATCACATAAATTTCACCTATCATTTTTTGTCTATTTATCATCAGTTGTATAACCAGTACTTGTACCACCTTCTTGATTCTATTAATGTGATTTCAACTTATGAAATCAATTTTCATATTTACCATATAATAATGATCTATAAAGTTCAATGTTAACCATTTTTTTAGTTCCACACATTGAGTAAAGAAGGAATAATAGTTTCAAAAACATTTACTATAAGGGAAAACCATATAATCAATAAAAAGACCTCATAGGATGTCTAAATCATGACAACTAATATTATATCTTTTACACATTATGATTATCCTTATATAAATCCATAGAAATATCCTTTGAAGTACCACTGGGTATCTCAGAATGATTTCTCATCCTAGGTTCCAAAGTTTAACAATACACTCTCTCTGATACCAACTATATCAACTGGAAGCTTGATGTATATGGTAATTATATCAATTATTTTTAATAATTAAATAATTACAAATAAAAAATCCCAATGGTCATATTATTTATGTGGATTTGGAAATTGGAAATCATAATTAACTTGTTTATAACAAGTATACTTCTTCTCCTACCTTTTTCTTTATAACTAGACACCATTTTGACATATCAGAATTATTATCTTTCTTTGTATTTGAGGGAAAACAAACAAAAAAAATTATTTGTCTGATGCTCATTAATGGTAAAAATTTAAGCTATGTAAGAATAATAAGAACATAATGGTACGAAAACATGAGCATAACTTTTGAAGATCGTACCCAAAATATTAAAAAGATCATATCAATGTGTCATGGAATAAAGATTAAAAGATCATAATATACAAATCATATGGTAATAAATAACATAATCCCTGAAATAATTACATAAGAATAATACAAAGAATTTTTGGTATACACATATGTAAATAAAATGATTTCTATTATAGTCAAGAAATTAATGCCAATTCCATATTTTTAGTATGGCTTCACATCCCAAGCCATTATAGTAGTCATGATTTACTCTCATAACTGTTTGGAAAGTCATAGTTAAGTCCCATAAAATCATGGAGGATAAGTTCCTTCAGGTCTATCACTTGTGAGATAAATCATTACCCAAATCATTATTTTGATATATAGGTCCACAAATCACATAATTAAATGACATATTATTGTACCACAATATCATAAAAATGATATCATAATTCATAAAATTAAATGGGAATCAAAAACATATAATCATATCATAACATTTGGAAAATATACAGGGTTCATAATCATTCCAAAAAAATCATAACCCATGAAAATAAGAGGGTTTCTTAGGAATAATTCCATTTAAACACAGGACATTCTGGGAAAAAATATTAATGATATTATGGAACTATAACAAAGTATGTTATCTTATTTGGCGGAGAATTTTTAAGCATCGCATGGAAGTTTAAATTTCTTTAAAAATCAATTTTAAAACCTAACACTCTTTCAAAACCATTTATATTTAATCCACATTGAAGAAATATAAATCAATCATGAAATATCATTTAAAATTTCTCATGTTGAAATATTATTTTTTAAAATCAATTTATTTTCATAAAATAGGTTACAATTTTAAAAGAATCCATTTCATTTTAAAATAAACCTGTAAGATTTAAATATAATATTGAAGGTAATAAGGCATCATGAAAGTGTAAAAATATGATCACACCATATAGGTTAATATAAAACATGCATCTCATACTTTTTTCAGAATGTCCAAATGTACCTCGTATCAAAAATTGCAAAAGATTTACTTCATACCATTTCATAAAAATTAAACATTGGTTAAAATTTAATCTAAAAAACTATATTATAATATGAATAATTTTTTATAATAAATATTTATAAAAATGGAAATGGTTGATAAATATACCCTAGAAAATACTCACATATCAAAAATATCATATAAAAATTAGATTGTGTTATTATCTCTAACCTTAAGTCTAATTTCATCCATATGTGTCTAAAACTCCAATATAGTGGTCTTTAGAATATATTTAACTTGTATCCAAGTCATAGTAATATATATGATAAGATATATTATTTATTTTTTGACCTTATATTACCCGTTCAATTAACAATTCTATGTTAAAACAATGGTTCGGGTAATAATTGCTTTATGTATCATATGTGTTTTGAGTTGTTATTCTTGATCAGAATAACTATATCATGATTTATCTACTTAAATAATGTCATAAAAAATTAGTCCACGTATATTAAGTGTAATATATATTTAATAGATATATAAATGAAATGGAATACACTGTTCATAGAGAAGGTAGGTTGTACAGACGCATGAGCAGTGATTCTGTTTACTTATCGCATTGAATGGAAGAAAGTAAATTTTACATATATATTTATATTAAAAATATTATTTAACATATTTTATTCATATTTATTATATATACCTTATAATCATTCTAAAATGGTTATCATGGAGAATTAATCACATCACATCATAGAGATAGTAAGGTATACGTACGCACAAGTGATGATATCATTCCCTTAATTGGTATGTGATATGAAATTGGTTAGTATATTAATTATAATGAATAATTATGTTCTCATATTTATTATTTAAATCATTTATATTCATTTATATACTCTTTAAAATAATGTCTAAATAAAGGATAGTTTACACCACAATATTGAAAAGGTAAATCAAGTGTATTCATGCATGGTGATATTGTTTTTAATAGGAAGTGTGAGGGGATTAATTTATTTTTAAAATAATAATAATAAACTCTAAGAATGTATTAGAAGCTAGACTAATTAATTTAGTCTTGAAATAACTTAAAAAGAATGTTGAAGAAGAAAATAACTTTTAATGATTTGGTAAAACAATTACTTATTATTAGAGGGTGTCATGAACCAACCTGGGTTAACCTTAAATTGGTCACCCGAGAGGGTCTACGATATGGCCTGAGGGGCATTCCCAATCCCCACGAGCTGGAAACTAGTGTTGGCCATCAATATTTATCTGCTGGAAATGATTTGGAAAATAAAAGAAAAATAAATAAACAATAATAAATAGAAAAATAAAACCAAACTCTAACATAGGAAAAATAAATAAACAAAACTACTCAAAATACCTCAAGGTGACCTTTCTGGTCACCATCCAACCAACAACCATCCATGCTCCAGTGATGAAAAACTATACCAAAAGAACCTGAGTAAAGGTAACCTGCGACTGAAATGATAAAATAGGCTTGAGAATTAAAAATGATGAGTAGGGATTCCATTATAAGGCATAGAATCCAAGAATCTCACTTCCAAAAGAAATCCGAGGAAAAAAATTTGAAATACAATTATAAAAGTAATTTTTTCACTTTTTAAAATAATAAACTTTTATTCCCCGTTTATAAATTCATCAAACGCTACATGCTATTTCAATATAATTTTTTTTTAATTTTATAAAAGAAACCTAAAACAAAACATACCAAAGCTCAGCTAAAATAATATTGGTAAAAAATTCAATTTCAAAATAAACTAGTATGAAAGAAAGTAAACAAGAAATGTATACAATGGGTAACCATTGGGGATCCTAAACATTCAAATAAGACACCTAGACATACTCAGTTTCAGAACCACATATTTGCGTATGGTTAAGCTCCTAGGTCTATAAACAACCGGCCACCATAAGCTGTCCAAACCTAGACACTCTTTACAATAAACCATAAAGGGTTATCCCCCATATAGAGATTCCCCATATATATATAGACATTGTATCATCAATGGTACCAATCGGGCTGTTATGCTATGAAATCATTAAAATTATTTCATACCTTTTACAAAATATTATTATTGTTAAATGGGAACATAGTAATTGAAAACTCCATCAATTCAAAGAATCAATGCAAACATTGCAAAAAATCTAAAAGTAACAAATGAGCGGTCACATCCCATTGGGATGAAAACATTTTTGTAAACATATTTTTAAAATTCTGACCATACACAACAATTTTCCAAACCATATCCTTTAATAAAATCTTAGTCAATTTCACCTTTTAAGGTCAATGATCAAAACGGGCCATTAGATACCAACCACACCCAAGAATTTCATAGTTTCCAAATGGGCCCTTATCCTTTATAGACAGATAAAAAATCATTTTTCATGGCCAAATTGGCCAAACACTTGAGTAGTACATTTGAATTCATTTAAGATGAACCACACCAAAGACCAAACACCATTTATGAAAACAATATTTATTTGGAAAACCATGAATTTAAATAAAAATCATTTCAAAAGTGAAATTATCATTTATGAGAACATCAATGTGTGCACCTAGTGCACCCATGGATGTTCCATTGTTCAATTTCACAATAAATGACCAAGGAGATATTTCAGATCCATTTCCACCAAACACTAACTACTTTAAAACCCAAACCAACAAATCAACTCATTTATGAAAAACATGAACCCAAACCCATGCTAGTGTGGTGACGCCGAAGTAATAAGGGGGAGACCTTTCCATAGTGCAGAAGGATGGAGGACGGAAGGGAAAAAGTACAGAATTGTTGGAGTTGTTTTGTTCGGGTGCAACGATGTGAGTTCGAGACCTGTAGGGAAGATGGGAGTGAGCCGGAGGTAAGGGCGATGACCTGGATGACACTAGGGTCGATGGAAATAGTCAGTTAGAGTGTGAGGGTGAGGCCGGGAGTCAGAACATAAGGGAATAGTCGGAAAGCGTGAGGGAAATAGGGGGTTTTCCAGCCTATTTAAGATTTCGAGAGAGGGAACACAAGGCAAGGCAGAAGCCGAGGTTCGGGATGAACAGACGATGGAGGGGGTAGTGGTCGGGAGAAGGAGTGGCAAGGCGTCTTGACGGAGTAGGTTGGAGACTAGGAGGCCGGAGGTAGAGGGAAGGAGTGTGGTAGCCAGTATGACTAGAGTAGTACAGAAAAGGAAGAGGGCCTAATTGCAGAGGATGGGGCTCTAGTGGGAGTCCAGAGGAGGGGGGCCTGATCACGGTCGGTTGTAAGGGTGAAGGCGGCAGGGACAATGGTTGGGGTTGCATTGCCACTGTGTAGCTCACCAATGGTGATGGGGGCGACGTGGGTAGATAAGGTTTACCTAGTTTTTTTCAATTTATTATATCAATAATAATGGTAATAACAAAACCAATAATAATAATAATAACAATAATAAAAAAATACAATAATTATAATACTATAAATATAATAATATTAATTCTAATAATAATTTAAATTAGTTTTATTAAAAACAATCACAATAATAATTATTATTATATCATTAATAACAATAATAATAATAATAATATAGGTAATAGTATTAATAAAATAATAACAATAATAGTTATAATATGAGTGAAAAGAAATTACATGACACCTGGGCTGACTGCGCAGCTACCACCAATCGCATGGTGAACTTACATAGTTATGAAACCCAATAGAATTGTTAAATGTCAAAAATATTTATTCCATGACATTGCACAAATCATGGAGCAATAACTAGGAGAAAAGAATTGATAAATTAAAAAACAATTTCAATATTTGTGTGTGACAATTATCCTCACCACAGAACATTTCTTCCCCCAAAAAGTCACCAAGTCAAATAGTAGACCAAACAAGAATTAATACATGACTAAAACCGAATGAACCCACTATACCAGAGAACGGGAGAACATGAGAATGTTCTCCCCACCACAAGAACTCAGCTAATGGGAAACTTTAACACCCAAACATATCACCCTCGGAATGGGGGTGACGTGATATCTCCCAACTAAATCATACAAACATCTATAGCACGATCAAAACAACACCTCTGATGAATCATGAAACTCATGACTAAGGCTAAAAGCCACCAAAATTAGAGAAAATACTCTATGCAGAACATAACCCAAGAAGTGAACTCAAGCATAACTACAAACATCGATTCTTCCACATGCACTTACGTCTCTAAAGGAACACAGCTAAACCACGATCAACCTATACAGGGGCCAAACAATATTTTCAAAAATACACATGATCCAGATAATGACATCCACACCAACAGGACAGCTTGGATTATAAAATAATGACTCTATCATAACACCATAGAAAAACATTGAATGTAAAAAAACTTCAAATTATTAATAGTAGAAGAACCAGACTAAAAAGACTTTAAATGTTCCACCGCCAACATGGAACACAAAACCCAAACTAAGGATTCACACCCCCGGAAACTCCTGACTGCGCGCAAGCATCACCCCAAGACTTGTGGCTGGGGATCTGGTAGATGAAGTATCCCTTACCTCATATTCATCGACTTGAATTCCTTCTGTCATAGTGTCTTCTTCGAATGACGCTTCTTGCAAAACTTATCCAAGTGATCCAGACAACCACAACGATGACACGTCTTCGAAGAGATGCAACATGATAGCTTCACGTGCCCAAACCGGCCACATTGGTGGCACACCATTGAACGGTCTGACCAACAGGAAGCCAGAACCATTATATAAGACTCTTTAGAAATAGGTCCCTATGGCACACCCTTCTCTCTATATGGGGATCCTTTACGAGAAACTAGATATTCTAGATTTCCAACCATCTACACTCTGAGGACCAACTTAGATAAGAAGGCCTCATCCACCAGCTTCTCAAAATGATGGTCCCTAGAAGGTAGGACTCTATCCATTATCTTTGGAAAAAGGCCCAAGATGAAGAGAGAAGTATTCATCAAATCCTACAATGATACCTCTAGAAAAAATGACAAATGTTCCTTGAAATGGTCAACATAATATTTCACTGTCTGTTGGCCTTATTGAATATACATGAGCTCTTCCCTTTTCTTCATCTTCACCTCTTCATGTATGATCCAACAGACAAGGAAAATTTAAATACATCCCACAACATCTCAACTTGTAGTGATGGTGGGGTGAACAAATCCCTTTTATCCTATGTTGGACTATCGAACAAACATGAAATGGAACACACTCTAAAAGCTTCAGGAGATCCCAATACCATGAAGACACACTCGACCTCTTCAAGCCACATTGTTTCTTCTAACATACCTTGATTAATGTGAAGGATAGGAAATTTCCAAGTAGGGCCAAAAACATGGCATGAATTATTAGAAATGCTAAGAACCTTTCTAGGTGGAAGTTTTTGAACAACATATAAATCCCAAATCCAAAACCAATAGCAAGCAGAAGGAACATCATTGAATGTGACATCATTTGAAAACAAAAAGCTAAAAAAATAAAAAATACAAAAACAACCCAAAAATACCTTTTAATAACCCCATTTCATTTTTGATTTCAAAATATCCTTCTTTCAAGGCCACTTCCCAAATACCAGCCCCACTTTACAATCCAAATTCAATTTTCAAAATCTTTTCCCCTTATTAAAATCACTTTATAAAAATAGAATCAAGACTATAATTCCACGTACACACCCTGGTAATCCTTAGAACCATTTCACATATCATTAACTATATTCATCCATACGTACCAACACGCACTTACCATGAATCACCATACATGCGCAAAAGTTCATAATGATTACTCGAGGTTTTACCCAAACCATTTCTCTACCAATTCCAATAAAACACCAGATTTTTAGACCCTGAGATTTTAGTTTTAAGACTCAATTCACAATTTAAAATCCATTTAAATTAAATCATTCTCATTTCAAAACCACTTTTTTATTTTCAAAATCGCACTTGCACTAACCATAACCAAGATGACACTCAGCATGCACCAAACTATCCGAGTAAGGGACTAGTATTCATGCTTAACCTGGAAATATTTTATTGTCCCATGACCCATGTAATCATCAACAATTAGGAAGAACGTAAGATGTTTACTCAGACTCCACATGGGTTACTATTCTATGTGAAATCACTCGGTAACATCTGCTTGATCTGTTGTCATACCCCACTCTAAAATAATCCATAACGATACAAGGACTCAATTACCAGACTTCCCCTAGAATCTCGAGGTTTAGAATGGGAGAGGTATCATAAAATCCTTAGGGTAACAACCTCTCAAGTCCCGACAGTCCTAATCTCCATCTACCGGACAACCCAAATAACACGTTCCTCCTCTGATACCATTTTTTCATGAACCATCCTCGGTCGACACTGAACCAGTCACTCAATCGAATCCACATCATTGAATAAGGGGTGTTCCTAATCCCTTTGGGATGGTATCTAGTGTTGTGCAACAAAATATAATCACTGGGAATGATTTGGCCCATAAATGATTAATAAATAAACAAGAATAAATAGAATAATAAAATTAAACACTTATAGTGGAAAAACAAATAAACAGAACATCTCAACATATCTCCACCTGACCTTCTAGGTCACCACCCAACAATATACCAACCTTTTTCCAATGATGAGAAACATGGACAATAGAATATGAGTAATGGGAACATACTAATGAAATGATTAAATAAGTGTGTGCCTTATAAAATCTCAGTAGGGTTTCCAATATAATCCAATGAATCCAAGAATCTCACATCCTAATGAAATCCTATAACATAAGATGGAAATACATTTATAAATGTTGGATTTTTCAATTTAAAATAAGAAACACGATTTTCCCATTCATAAATCGAGTAGATGCAACATGACATTTCAATAAAACAATTTATCATTTTATAAAAAAACCCACAAAAGAAACAAATTATTGTCTAAAATAATACATGTAAACAGGGAAAGCTGGAATTATAATAGTACAACAAAAAGCAAACAAGTAGAGTAAATAAATGGGTTACCTTGGGTGGTCATAAATATCCCTAGAAGATGCTTGGACATACTCGATTTCAAAACCACCTGTGGGCATATGGTGATTCTAATATGTCTATAACAAACTAGCCACCCAAAACTAACCAATCTAGAGGAAAATCTAGCATGGCCTAAAACCAAATCCATGGGGTACCAACACGTCTAATCGGGGTTGATCATCAACTGTAACTCGATCATCTAAAAGACTCCCATAAACCCATGGTGGATAAAATAATAATGTATAAGTAGGAGGCCATCACATGCGTGACTCATCTCACCACACTTGCCTACCCCAAACATAGACACTTTATACGATAACCCTTAATGGGATATCCCCCCTATAAAGGTTCCCCATATATATATACATAAAATCATCAAAGGTTCCAATCAGGTCTCATGACGTGAAATCATTAAAACCATTTGGTACCTTTTAAAAAATATTAATGTTGATAAATGGGAATACAGTAATTCAAAATTCAATCCTTTCAAATAATCAACACATGAATTAAAATAAAGATGAATGTGACAAATGATCATTCACATCACATCATGTGAAAACCATTTTACTAATAACATTTTAAAATATTTGACCATACATAAATATTTTTCCAAGAAACCTCTTTTAATAAAATCTAAGTCAATTTTACCTTTTATGTTCGAAGTGCCAAATGGGCCCTTGGATACTAACGACACCCAAATTTTTCATATTTTCCAAGAAGATCCTTATCCTTTATAGGAACACACCGAATCATTTTTCAAGTCCATATGGGTGAAACCCTTGGGTAGTACATTTTAATTCATTTAAGGGGAACCACACCAAAGTCCAAACCCCATTTAAGAAAATAAGAATTATTTGGAAAAACATTAATTTAACAAAACACTATTTCAAAGGTTCTATTATCAATTGTGAGAACATTCATGTGTGCATCTTGTGCACCCCTGGATGTGCTAACATCTAATGGCATAATAAACAACCAAGGAGATATTTCATATCCATTTCCACAAAACATGAACTTATTTAAAACCAAATCCATCCATTCACCTCATTTAAGAAAAACATGAATGCCCCATTTTAGATTCATTAAACCCTTTCCGAAACATTTTGATAGACATTCTATGATATGGGCTTAAGAATATATAAACTCCAAAAAAATTCCAAAAAATAAATTCTATTGTAACATAATAATGACTATACATTACATAAAATCCCCAAATGTCATCTTAAAAGTAAAAAGACATTTTATCCAATATTTTAGGTTCATAAACACATAAAAATATTTGTTGAATAAGCAACATAAAAATTGAAATTCCTTCAAAAGAAATTTATTAAAACAAGACTGAGAATTTATCAGAGTCCTTTCGCATTGGTTCATATATGAACACTTAAATAAATGTGTTAAAACATTTATTTTAATAATATCTAGAAATATAAAAAAACATGAATGCAGGAAATATAAAAAAAATAATGTTGTGACTCAGATAAAATTAAGAATTTGAACATTTAAAATGTCAAAGGAAATCATCATAAAGGGATAATCTAAGATTCACCTACCTCAAATTAGAATTAGATACAATGGCATATCCTCATAAAGACGAATAACACCCAACAAACCAATTTCACACCCTAGAAAATGGGAAAAATGTGTGAAACACAACTCGAAATATTATAATTCATCTAAAATGAATAAAAAACACCATAGATGAAATGAAGGAAAAATAAATAATTAAATATACTATTTCAATGGGGTTCATCATGCTACTGGATGGAGAAAAAAGTGTGGGTAAGGGGAGTATGATAGTGCGGTGAGGCCATCACAAGGATGGGGCAGCCATACCGTAGTGCAGATGGATGACGGTTGGAAGGGAAGGATGTCGTAATGGTGGGAAGTTGTCTGGTCGGGTGTAGTGATGCAAGTTTGGGACCTATAGGGCAGACGAGATCCAGTCATAGGTAATGGTGAGGTCATGGATGGGGTTAGAGTCTATGGTGATGGTTTTTTGGAGTGTGAGGGTGAGGTCGGGAGTCAGATCGGGAGGGCGAGTGCGGGGAGCATGAGGGAAAGAGGGGTCAGCTGGCCTACTGGAGCTCGTGTGGGAGGGAACACAAGGCATTGTAGAGGTCGGGGCTGGGGATGAACTAAGGAAGGTGGGGGTAAAAGGTTGGAGAAGGATGGGTGAGGTGGCTGGGCGGAGCAGGGTGGAGGGCGAAGGCGGAGGGCCGGAGTGTAGTGGCAAGGAATGCTAGAGCGGGAGAGAGAAGGTGGAGAGCCTGGGTGTAGATGTCGAGGTGTGAGCAGGAGGCTGCAGGGGGGGTCTTGGATGCAGTCAACTGCAAGGGTGAAGGTAGCAGGGACTGGGGTTGGGGTTGCAGCACCACTTCATAGCCAATCAGGGGGAATGGGGGGGTGGCACAAGTAGATTATGGTTACATAGTTTTTTTATTCAATTTATTATAATAATAGTAATAATAATAAGAAAACCAATAATAATAATAATAATAATTAAAATCATACAATAATAATACCATCAATTTAATAAAAAATATAATAATAATTTAAATTATTTTTCTTAAAAATTATAACAATAACAATAACAATAATAATAATAATATTATTATTATTATTATTCAACGTGCATGTACCCAAGTGGTACAGTCTCTTACATGGCATCCAAAAGTCCTAGGATCAAATCCAAGAAGTGGCTATTTTCTGGGGCACTATAGAAATACTGTTTCTGGGCACTATAGGAGTATTGTCGTGATGAAGGCATTATAATAGGAACTATAAATTGAGGCATCAACCCCAACCTTTTTAATAATAATAATAATAATATCATTAATAATATTAATATTCCTATTATTAATCACAATAAGAATAATTTAAGGAATAATATTAATAAAAAAATTAAAAAAAGATTAAAGAGTAATTGCACGACACCTAGGTTGACTACATAGATACCGCCAAACGCGCGATGACCGTGCCCGGTTACGAAACCAGTAAAATTGATAAAAAAAATTAATCTGAAACCTGGCCCAGACCTTGGCACGAGAACCTGGTGCCAAGAATTAATAAAATAAAATTTGTTTTAAAAAGACGTGTGTGACCGATGGTCTTCTTTTGATTTTCAAAAAAAACTCTATAGGTTTTCTTTATTACGAACGTGTGTCTTGTAGCATGAATTGAGGGAAATTAAAAGGAGAAATGGGATGGGATTGGCTAACCCAAAAGGCATTATAGGTTGCAAAAAAGTGAAGGATATGTGTACTTTTATAATATGGGGAGGGGAACTTTAGGTAACTCAAAACTATTCATTTATTATAAATTGATTTTTGATTTAAAATTTCATAAAAGAGAGTTATTTAAAGTATAATATGAGTATGTTTTGAAAGATTATTTACCTATTAATTTTAGAAATTTTTAGTTCCAAAAATAAAAAATATATTTTCACTTTAATACATAGTTAAATAATTTAGCTCTTGTCGTGATAGCTTGTCTTTTTATAATATATAGTTAAAATATTTACTATTAAAATCCAAACTCTCCCAAATTGGATCATTTATGAAATATTCTAAATTCCCATTATAATTTTGTCGATATGGAGTTGTATGAATTTTATATCATTTAATAAAATATTACTAATTTTATAATCTCATTTATTACAATTTTGACACTCTTTATGACTTGGTTTTTTTAAAAAATTATAACAATATGAATCCATAGAAAACATTAACAATCCCTAATATGACATTTTCAGCCAATTAATTTTTATATGGAATAAAATATCTCAAAAAATATTTATTTTAATATTACTAATTCCATTTATTTGATTCATTCTTTAATAAATCTATTACTTCTTCATTATTTTCTCATTATTAAATTTTATAATTTATTCTATAAAAATTATATATCAATTATAATTTTATGTATAATAATTTAATAACTCTAATGACAACTATATTTTCCCATATCACTTATATAATCTCATATTATCAATGATATATTTATTAAAATTTTATGATGAAATTTTTAACTCTCCTTTAAATAAAATTTAAAAAAGGTCTTAATCTACCACATGTGGATTAAAAGGGATCATAGTGTGAGATAAATGTTGATTTTGGACTAAATACAATTATACAATGAAATTATTACATGTTTTACGGTAGTTTTATATTTTTATAATATTATTTTTACCTTAAATTAACCTATAATAGTATTGTTACCTTTAATTACCCTAATAACATTTAACAATAGTAATATAATTTCAAAAGTTAAAATTAAACAATGTTATTTTAAACCAATTAGACCAATTTTTCAAACTTATTAAAACATGTATGTCTATTTTCCAAAATTCAATTCACATAAGCAGTAAATATATATTTAATTATATTCCTTTTTATGAGGCTTGAAGGCGGGAAAACTGGATGTCAAAAATGTTTATAATTTTTTACATCAAATTATATTATAAGAATGATTCAAATGACTTAAACTGTTTTAATATATTTATTATTTCTCTAATTTTACTTTAAAATAATAATATATTAAAATAATTATGAAAAAGTCAGTTTTAAACAACATTGCGGTATTTTTTAATATTCATCAAAAAATGAATATTTTCATAAAAATTACAATAATTCAAAATAATTAAATTTTAACACTGTGAATTCAAAAATTATAATTATTTTTCAATATCAATTTCGATTAGTTTCTAAATTAATTTTATTATTTTTCATAAAAATACATGGAAAAAAGTTCATTTGAGATAATAGTAGTTTTAAACTTATAACGAATTTACCAAATATTACATTTTTCATTATCAAAAACATTATAACTAATATTTGAATTTTTTTATTACTATTAATGTTACATGTTTAATAGCTATGTAATAAGTATCTCATTTAAATTATTATAATTATAAATTTTTTCTTTATAAAAACATAGTGTTGTGTATAAAACAGACCAAGTTTGGGTTTTCTGTAGTGAATGATTCCATTTGTGTTGCATATAACAAAATCCAGACATTGTGATTTTATATAATAAAAAATATATATTAAGTATTTTCTGAAGTGAAAATATTAAAATACTATATTAATTTGAAAAACAGTTCCCTGATTCTAGGGGTGTTACAATTATTTCATATTAAGATGATTCTATATGAATATACATTTTAGGATATTTTTTTAAAATTAATATATCAATTTTTCCGATAGAGATAAATTTATAAAATATTTCATGTAAAGATTATTAATATGAACTCTATATCTTGTGATGTGTACTTTTTATCATAATATGATCATTGGTGTGAATCATTAGAAATTATATAATTTTTAAAAATGAGGATGGAAGAAAATCCCATTTAAAAGAAAGTAATATATATCATACACCCTTTTCCAAAATTGGGTAATTTTTCTTCATGATATATGACCAATAAAAAAAATATATCCCTAATTAATTATTCATTGTCCACTATAAAATAAAAATTTACTAACATATAATGGTATCCAATGAAATATATGGATCTATGTTATAGTATACAGTCTATGAAATTACTTGATAACATAAGAAATTGATGGATATAATGAAATAAACATTTTTGTGAGAAAATTTCATAAAAATTACACTTTATACATTTATACTTCATAGTTTCAAAGTAGAGAAATCGATAATAATTTTTTGATATTTTTAACAAAATTTTAAAATAATATTCATTCTCCTCTTTTATATTTTCATATATAAATTATATATATATATAAATAAAACTCAAAATTGATCAATATTTTCTCTAAAAACTATATTAATTACATACATGATGATAAAAATATTATTCATAAACTCAAAGGGTGTCACAAAAAAATTATAAAATCCATACCTCTGTAGGAAATGATTTATAAAAATATCCACCATTTTAAATATTAATGGATGAAATCCATATCATTAGACAACATTAAAAATTTATAGAGATATGGTTATTTGATAAAATATTTTTTTAGGGTATAGGAAATTTTTTCCCCTTTTTTATTTTATTAATGTCACATGAATCAACTAAGAGAAAAAAAACCCAAACATCATTTGGAAAAAGTTGATTTTTTTACTCATGACAAATATTTTTTGAATATAAAAAACTTATTATAATCCACTGTTATTAATTTTTTCGCTCATCTAATACATTTTTATCTATTATGTACACATTCTTTATGTTTTTATTGATTCATGTATTGGATTTATTAAAATCACATCCTCACACTCTAGAGGATACTATGAAATTTATTTATAAATACAGTAGAATATTCCCATATAATAGGAATCCATATAATATTTACTTCCTTCATGAAAACTTGAGTAATGATTCAATTTTTGATTTATATAATTACATATATTATATAATATTATTCTATAGAATGTTCACAAAAACTAGTGTTAATACATGTTAATAGTATAATTTTAGATAGTAATTGAGATTTTCAAATCCCAATATTTTATATGATATTTATGTTTTTAAATCCAATTCATACAAAATATTATATAATATTAAAAATATGTGGAAATATTGACATTAAAAATGTATCCAACAAAAATTTTAACCATATAATAATAATTATTGTTAAATTTGATCATTACACTAACATGGGGTATCACCAATAGTTTAATATCAATTTCATAGGTTTGAGATTCCATAATCATAGAAAAAATATTTAATATAAAACAGTGAGATGAACATGAAACTTATAATGTATTATTATATCTTTTGTAATAGATCAGGTGTATCTTGAGGCACTTAATTATCATGATCTATTACAGTAGTAGTGATTGGGAATGCCAATCCTTTTTCTAATTATTTTCAATGTTTCTGGTGCATATTAAATTTTTTCAATCTGGGATGGGGTATTGAATTACCTAATAATAAAAATAATTTCACATGAAGCATTTTAGTGTTGTTGGATCATTAGATGAAACCATCTTCAATTCCATTGTTTAATTAGAAATCGTATCATTAGATTCAACAGTTCTAGTGTAGGTGTCTTTCATTACGAAAACAAATAAAATTCAATGATATCCTAATAAAATTAACTCGGTCCTTTGAAAATAATTATATATATATATATATATAATTTTAATTTCATCCAACCATGTGAATTATCATCAGTGGCTCAATGATACTATACATTCCATTGCATTCAACAAAATATTAAGAAGTTCTAGTTTCTAGATTTTTGTTAAAAGAAAATTGGATAATCTCTTCATAGATAAATATTTATCTTATAGAAAGTTCACTTTGAGAACAATCAATTGAACAAGCTATGAATCAATCAGTTTGTCCCATTTTATTAGTGATAAATATAATGGAATAAAAAGTTTCCCTAGTGAAATTTGATATATATGATCTAATAGATCCATATTCTTTTTTTAAATTACAATAATTCTTTCTACAATTTTGTTTAAAAAAAAGGAGGAAAATACATATTTAAAATAACATCTCAAATTATTCCCATTTTAAAGAGTCAACATCATACATTTCATGGTATTTCATAATGATACTCCACTATATGTCAACATTGGCTTCTAAAATATTTATTTACAAAATCAACAAATTAGGGTATGATCACTAGTGAATTTAAAATTTATTTTTTACTAGATTGACTCATTTTTCATCAACTAGTAGATTATAAGTCCAAATAAAAATTAGGGATTTTTCCCTGAAAATGACTTGAAATAGTATCTCTCATTCACTCATGTGTCTTGTTGCTTAACGTGATATTTCTAATAGACAAGAGTTTCATATTGGTGGGTTAGTATTTCTATGAGGTTTTTCATTACATCCCCATTATTATTCTGTTTCCCATTATGAAAAGCTATATATTATTGGGGATCCCATTTCTATGTTAAAAAAAATATTTTTTATCCCCATTAAATTCACTATAGAAAAATTTTAGTTGAGTATAATCATATTAATTAATGTATTTATGGTTATTCTTTTAACGTAAACGGATGACTTCATAAATAACATCCACTAATTAACATATAAACCATAAGGTTTTAATATCTATTATCATGATTAATATTCATATTAGGTTCTATAAAATAATTAGTTACTATAATTCTCACGTACTTCATTATGGTGTGTGATGATTGTGTTATTAGCCAAATAATCTCACTGTGAGAGTAAAAAAGGTGTGTATTTAATCCACAATTTACATCTCAAGGTGTTGATGAAGATAATACCTAATATTCCATTTAAATAATTTTACCCAAAGTACTTTTGTTTCATATCCAAAATCTACTTATAGTAAAAACCTTTGGATAATGTTGTTGGGAGTAGCACATTAGCCATTGTTTACCAAAATATCATTAATTTATCCTATAAATAGTCTCATATAATAGGTTTTCAGTAATTTTATCTAACATTAATATAGAAGATAGATAAACTAATTTCCAATAGTAACAAATCATGAATCTGAAATAAACTATGGTGACTCATGATACACATGAATTTAAAAAAACAGTAACCCCGTGATTTAAATAATAAATATCATAACCAATTTCTAAACCCATGGAAATAAAGACTTATTTTCAAAGATATTGGGAACATAAACATCATATTTTATAAAACATGAAAACATTTCTCAATAATCAATCTCAACTATAATGTATTCAAGTCATCTAACATGACATGATCATCATTATAATAGGTGAAATGGAAACAAAAAAATAAGTAATCTCATAATATTATTAGGGCTAAAAATTATAATGAGTCAGAACATAAACATGAAGTTGAAAATGATGACTTCATAATTTATATTATATCAAATAGAAAGACAACATATGGTAATCCCAAAAAATTATCTTCAAACCCAAGATGATTAAGTAGATCATTTTGGAAGTGATAAATTTTTTAGTTTGTTTAAATACATATCATTAATAATATAATGTATATTCCTTTTATTAAAGTGATAAATTCATTAATTATAATTTTTAGTCCTAAAATATTCGAATAATATGAAAATTAAATATCTACCTCAAATGTTGAATAAAATGATAAAAATGATCAAAATGTGGCGGAACCAGAATAATAAGAAAACCATTTTAATAAAACTCATTATTATCATGAATATCTTAGCAAACTCATTCTATCTAGGAAGAAAATTTTAGAAAACCCATTTTCCTAATATTATGTAAACATGGTCATAATCGATAATCCTAATAATTAAATGAGATATAATCATAAAAAATGCATTGAATATTGATGCAATACCCCTCTCATCCTCATCCATATATTTGTGTACTACTTAAAATCAAACATAATCATATCCTAAATTTCCCATTAAAAAATTTAAATATGTACTCATCCCCCAAAAATTTGAAAATAATAACATTTTATTTGTTATTATATACAATATGAAACCCCAAATATATACATCCCTAAAAATATATATCTTTAAATTTTATTTTTTCGATATCTACAGAACATGATACGAAAAGTCTAAATGAACATTAAATAACATACCATTATAATAGAGGATATAAATTAGAGATTAGGAATAATTATATCAAAATTAAGGAAATTAACTTAATCTATTGATTGAAAATAAAATATTTGTTATTTAATTTAAAATATTTTTTTGAAAACTATATTTTTTTGAAATATATATTATCCACATATTTACAAAATAATTTAAAAATAATTTCATAAAATTTATAATTTTATTAATCAACATATCATAAATATATTTTGATAATTTTTTTGTATTTTTATGAAAAGAATAATTTTTTGATGAATAATGGAATGAAATTAATTTTATGGAAAATATGTCAGTCAATTTAAATAATATATAATGAAAAATTAAACTTTTAATTTTTTTAATGATTATATAATATAAATTTTATATTAATAAATCCAGTTTAGCTTATTGGATTAATTGTCTTATTAAATTTTGAAATAAAATCATTTTATACTTTTGAGATTTTTCATTTTAAAAAATCAATATCTTATCATATATGTAGGATTAATTTTATTTAACTTTTTTCCTATTATAGGAATGTAATTTTTATAAATTTATTCAATATTTTAAAATATAACAATTTATATTATCTAATAAGGTTAATATATATTTTACCTAAATTAATGGTGATAATAGTAAAAATTATTTATCATGATTAAGGTAAAAATTGATTTACTATAGGTTAAACTAACAAGACAAGATTTAAAAATGACATTCCAACATGTATAAATACAATTTTCCTGAATTATTTCGACCATATATATGCCAATATATATGATATATCATAGGGTAATTAAAATGTTTTTTACATGTGAATTACTTTATTATTTTGGATACTTTTGTGATGTTTCCAAGTAATTTCTACAGAGGTCCCCATTCCCAAAATAGAAAAGGCCAATTCCTCCCCTCATATATTTACACCTCAAATGAAATTTGTTTTACCAATCCATCCAAATTACCTCCCCAAAATACATAAATACATTATAGAGTGGTTCTTTTACCCAAAATTCTATTTATTGGGTCCTTTAGATAGGGTCTAATGGAGGAATGTATTAGATGATGTAATAATCTTAACAACGATCCTTCATTTCTGTTCTTGTCCTTCCACATTTATTTATCCATTAAAACATAGAATATAATAATAATAGAATAAACCATATAATTTTATTGTTTTATTTTTACGGAATAATAATAATTTGTCTCTACTTCCATTAAATGAGAAAATAAATCATCATTCGTGAATGCGTTATACTACCACCATGTGAACCAATGTATTTCCTTTTCCATATCCCCATTAGATAAATTGTATTAATAATGGATTATCCACATATATATTATAACTATTATAGTATTATAATTATAAAATTTAATATATAAAATCCCTTTTAATGTTCCATTCTCTTTTAAATACATTATCATTGCTAGTTTTAACAGAGGAATACATCCTCTCAAAGTGATGTAATTAGATATTGATCTAAGATATATGTGGATTGTAATATAAAAAAATTAATGAACATATTATATAAATATGATATTATATTTATTATATTAAATTAATATATCTCTATTTAACAGACACATTCACTCATCATTTGAATTATATCATTTCATATAAGTATGTATGCCCTACCATCTCCACGAAGCGATGTGACTCATTTTCTATTTCAAACATGTTGGAAGGGCATTAATTATGTATCTAATCTGTTACTGTGATATCAAAAACATTATTAAAAAAATTATAGATGAATTAATTATATCTTATTTATGATAACTAGAACCAAAATTGCAAAACAAATGTTATAAAATAATACAATTGACACATGAAATAATTTAAATAATGTCGTTTTTTTAACAAACTGGTGATAAGATGTTATACAAGTATCACATGTGAAATTATAATTTTTAATATGGATATGGTATATGTTAATAAATTTTTTATAAAACATTATACATGAGGTTATATCACGTTAATCCAAAAAGAATCGTGAGGAAAGGGATTCCATATGAAATTTCCTTTCATTGATTATTTTTTATGTTTGGCACCAATTTTATTCATATGGTGTATATATTGGTCATTGGACAAGTAATATTATGAATATGTGATTATTGATGGTATTGTATTTATAAATTTTCCTTATTTGTTATTATGGTATTTTAATAATATGTATCTAAGTGGTGAATAATTTTCTAAACATTTTTCTTTTCCATGGGTTATATTAACCCTTTGTTTCCATTGATATTATAGTATTAATCTTGTAATAAATTATTACTAACTATTCTTTTTATTTAAACTATTTTATGTGAATTTACATTTGAAAAACATAGTGCAATCAATTATTAATAGAAAATTTAGTGTTATGTTTTTTTCAAGTATTTAATTCACAATCTCATTATAATAAATATTGATTACATTTGACTTCCCTTAAAATGAATAATTTAATGATTATTTAATAAAATCATTAATTTTATTCTTATATGGTTATTTATGATGATTTCAAGAAAAAATTCCATTTTTATTATCCTTCATATATAAAATGTTAGATAAATGTTATTAATAAAATTATGACTTATTTTATCTCTTCTGTTAAAAAATAATTTTCTCCCAAACCCATTTTATCTAAAATTATATTTAATTGTTTTTATATTTTTTATAATGTTTCATTAAAATCATTTTTCCTATTATTTCATGTATATATTAGATTGAAAATAATTTTTGTTCTGTTATCAAAAAATGAATTTTTTTCATTTTTGATAAATTGATAGGAATCTTGGTTTTATTTTCTATGACATGGTATCATTTTTAAGCATTCTTGACCGCTCAAATGTTTTAAACCATCCTTTATACATTTCGAAAATAATCTTCAAGGAGAAATTTTTTCAATATGTTTCATGAGGTGTTAGTTTTTATAGGGGATTTTAATAAAGAAATGTTTATTTTCATCAAAAAAATTGTTAATATAATTTTATGGTATGTTTATTCATCATGGGAAAAGACACTTAATTATTACTCAAATGGTTTTAAATTGTTCTGATGTAACATCCCTATATTTTTTCAAATATATTATTTCAATTTAATTTGAATTATTTAGTTGATTGTGTTATAATAAACATATAGATTATCTTGCACCATAAGAAACACCTTGTTTATCATGAGTTACATGAAACATCGAGTCCCTTTCATATCCTATAATAAACGAATTACAAAGTGTTACCAAACAATAATATATGGTAGATATTTAATTTAAAAAGAAGGTGATAACTTGGCCATTATATAGGCAGTGTGAATATGAAAAAATTTATTTTCAAAAAAAAATTATAAAATGTTTTGACATCCATCCAATAAATTTGATATGCATAAAATAAAAATAAATCTAATTTTAATCATAAAAAAGATATATATATATTTTTAAAAGGCAGTTTTACCATAATTTTCTGAATAAACAATTAATAACTATTTTAATGGAACTTTGATAATTATTGTATGTCCAAATAAACATGATTTTTGAAAGTGGAAGGCCAAAATTATCATCTGTCATATTTGAGTTATTTTTATGAGAAGTTTTATTGGTTGATTAATAATTAAAAATATAATATATTAATTTCAAATTAAATTTTTCATAAAATATTTATTACAGATAAATTATAATTTAAATTTACATTATAGTAAATAAATATAAATTTTAAACCTATTAATCCTATTCAGGTCATTCAAATCAATTTTTTCGGGATATATTGTCTTAATGATCTTTTCAATATTTTCACATTAGAAACTAGCTTTTTTACAACATCTATGAATGAGGATTAAATTTAAATTTTCCAATTCTGTTAATTGAATTTGGTAAGATTGTTAGACAAGGTTTTTATAATCATAATATTTATGTTGTAATAATATGAAATTTTCTTTTGACCAAATTTTTTTTGAAAGTAATTTAAATTTATTGCCAAAATTACTGTAAAATTATGTGTAACGAGGGACTAAACGTTAATTTTAATAGAAAAAATGACCATGAAACCAGTAAATAGTCCATTGGCATCCAATATTTAGGTCATATACCCTATTTTATATAATTTTAGGTGTTTTTCAGACAAAATTTGTGAAATACGACCCATATAATTAGTTATGTAAGGAAAAACGAAAAAAGAAACCATCCTTACCTTTAACATTTATGATGAATTTTTATATAGAAGTAGATAACAATTTTATTTTATAATCAATATTTTTAATGTTAGATGAATTTGTTTCTCATGGTAATTTACCTTTTTTCAAAATTATATAATTATATTAAATAATTAATGAATGCAATCACAAAGAATTATTTAGTTAATAATAAAATAAAATAAATTATGAAAAAATAGTAAAAGTAAGGTAAATTTAATTAAATATTGTGATCCATTATTTTTCATAGAAAAATATTTTATATTACATAGATTTTATATTAAAATATTTTATTTCCAATAATTTTAAAAAAAAAATATACTAAAATTTGATAAATAATTTCATAATTTATGTTGATGTTATTAAACAAAAATATTATATTTTTTGAATAATTTCATATTAGAAAAATTCACAAGTTATTCCAATTTAATTTTAATTGTAAATAAATCTCAAATATAATCCCTTAATGGTTAATATTATATTTTATAATTATCATGTTGACTGATAGATAGTAAAAATATTGTTCGCATGGTTTGGGTTAAAGCAATGTTTTTTCACAATATATGATCTTATTTTAAAATTGTTTTCAACACATGTGATTTATATTTTGGTAAATTATATATAATATTTATAAGTAAATATTTTTATTTCTAATAATTCCCACATTAGTTTAGTTTTTTCATTTGAATTATATAGGTTTTAAGTCTAATTACATAAATGAAATCCCAAAATGAAAAACCAAAATGAAAAATATAAGGAATCTCAACGAATAATGAAAAATTACATCAAGTGAACTTAGTTTTTAGTGGTTATTTGTATTGAACAGAAATTCAGTTTACCCCACTATTTTTCATTTTTTTATGAAATTTAGAATGGGAGACATCCCAATAGTTTATACCGTTTTCTTCTAAATATAATTCCATCACCTCCATTATAAAAACTAACTCACCCTTCACCTTTCATACACATATCACGAAAAAATTTCTGATACATAATATGCACAAATAGTCTCTCAAGATCCCTAGATACACCATAGAATCATCAATTGTGTAATTATTCCATCCAAAAATCCCTTTGATAAATGCCAAAATGTGTTACCCAAATAAGTGCTTTCGTTCCTCAATATAGATTTTTAAATTTCTTATTTATATAATCCCTTAATTTATAATTATTACATTTTTAAATAATAAAAAATGTATCCATAATATATTTAGATTATTTTATTACCTACACACACTTACATGAAATGGGTAATGAAATTGTCGTTTGTGTACGACGAACAACCTCCTCATGTAACAATGTTGTTCATTTTTTCCATTATCACCTCTCATGGATGGGAATTACAATGGACACAATATTTTCATATTATATATATATATATATATTATTTTCTTAATTATTAATTAATTATTATAGAAAAATACTTTTATGTGTTCAATTTGGTGTAAATTTGAAAACATTGGTTTTCGATGTGTGGACAACAACCTCCTCAAAGTGATGTGATACAAGAACACATTTTAGGAAATTTATTATTAATGGATTTAATTAATAATATTTCACATATATTAATCCTATATTATATTCATTAAATTATTATGTTTATATAAATATAATATATCATTTACTTAATTACCCTTTTACACACTGAAAAAATGATGACTTCGTTCATAGAAGTGTGGACAACTATATCATCCAAACAAAATGATTAATTTTAAATCACAAGATTTCTATATATAATTATATATTATATAATTATATGTTTTTTATGATGTAATTATAATTATTCAAAGATAAATATTTCTTACCTTACTTCCATAACGATCATTGAAAAATTAAAATGTTACTCAAGCATACGTACGACCTACCGTCTCCATGATTGTAACATTGGTTCATTTTTCATATCCATCATTAATGATTGATTTACAAATTTTAATTAATGTATAAATATTTTAATTAATTCATTATTATTATTCTATAGATGTTTATATAATGACCTAGGTGACCATAGTGAACCTAAAAATGTTAGTCTTGAGACATAAGCTAAGTAGGGTCAAAACATTCAACTTAAACATTATTGAATAAGTAAATGTTTATAAAATGTTTATAATAGTCCTCAAAGTTATAGTAAAAATTGAAATTGTTTTGAATAATGAAGGTAATTAACATATGTTTATTATTTAGGGAGGTAGTGAAAAATCAGGACAAATCAAACTCGATTTAAGGGATTTTATCTCAATTTTATTTTGTTGAGGCATATTATATTTTTATGAACCTAGATTATTTTATATGGCGTATATAATAAAAATATAACATGTCTATAATGAATTTAATTTATGTAATTTTATATAATTTATTCTTCTATTTTGTTCATTCATGAATCTTGGTTTTTGAAATTTACTCATAGTGGAAGGGATTTTCATCTCACACTTTACCTTTGTGTTATAAATATCATAATCGCCGATTACTTATTTTCACGGCATATCTACTATAATTTTATAATTATTTCAAGATTCATTTTATTTTAATTTTATTTAAATATTTTATTTTTCGATTATTACTTTTTGGGTTTCTAAATAACATGTTACCATAGTTGTAAAAAAATTCACGTATCTCCTTTACTTTCATGATGAATACGTAATAATGGACACTTATTTCTTTTGTGTGGTGTATCTATAACCCTTATGATATATTATATCAAATATTATTTTCAATACATTGTATTTAAATGTTTAATTTAATATTTATTCTTTCATGGAGTTTAATTTTTCCATTTCACCAAAGTAATAGTGCATTTTGTCATAGCTTTTATTTATTGTGATGTTATTTATGAAATACAGTAATATTATTTTATAAATGGAATATAATTACACTATAAAATGTTGTGTCTTAATTATCCTTATTTTCATGATATTATATGTTTCATTTATTGTTATTCAATTCCTGTAGATAATGGTAAAAATGTTTCAATGATTTATGATATGATTTGGAATGTTTAAATATTATTTTCCTCAATAAATATTTAATGACAATTTAAGTATATTTCGATTATTAAGAATAAAAACTTATTTTTTACATATAATTCACTTGGAATGTTTTTTTGTTACAATCAATACTCAAATGGAATATTACATTGAATTATTATCATTTTTATATTACATTGGTTACTAAAATATCATATTACCATTTTCTATTATATTGACTAACTCTTATGTAGCTAGTTTGATCTCTATGTTACTATTACAAATATTTAGTTTTACCATTAAAAATGAATTGATATTTATTTACTACCTTTGAATATCATAGAATGATATATATGATGCTCTTGGTTTCAATGTTATCCTTCCACAAGGATTGGGTTACCAATAAAAGGATTTTTAGTCTTCAGAGTACAATTACATATGTTATTATATTTTTTTATTTAACATTTCATACATGAAAAATCACCATTACATCGAAAAATGTCTACAATTAAAAATAGATAAACATATATTTACATATAATGTGGCCATTAATCAGAACATTAAATAGATGGATGAATATTTAAATTATCATATCACATTACATGGTTTCAAATATTCATTATTTTTACCTTCTAATAATTATTCAATCCATATTTCATCATGAGAAAACTCTATATTTGAAATACTAGGAAAATGGTAAAAAATAATAGAAAATTAATTTACATTACATGATATCCATGTTATCATCATATATACCCATGATTCATGGGTGTATATTACTTTATACATTAGATTTAATATTGCTTTTTTACCCCACACATATTCCAGGACTCTAAGAAATTTTCTTTTATATATATATATATATAATATCCTAACATCATAATGCTGCATTTCATTGGAACATGATTTATTATAAAACATTCTTCATAATCATAATATCATTATGTATCCATTTACTTTAAGAAGAAATGATAACAAATATAACATAATCAATGTGTTCTAAGTAGTCTGTCTCTTAATATTTTTTTTCAATGACCACGTAGAATGAATTGAAAAATTTGTTGTCCATGGATTTTTTCTACATATAATATTTTGTTAATATAATTTTAATTTCATTAAACCTTATTGAAATTTAATATAATTTTCATGTTCATGGATGGTATTAATTTATTTTTATGAAATGCGACATCATCCATCCCAATCAATGTCTATATTATCCATTCCTTGTGTAAAAAAAAGATTGATTTTATTATAATTAAAATCAATCCATAAAATCAATAATTTCATAACATCTAATTTTTTATAACTCAAAAAATTATATTTATGCCAATATGAATTTATCACGAGTCCAACAAATACAAATTTGTTATTTTATTCTGTTTTGAATAAATGTACATGATACATCATTCATTAGAACATATAAGTCAAAAACAATCATAAACATGAAGAACTAAATAAAAATAAGCTTCACGATGTCCATGCATATTGTTTTTTACTATTAATTGGTTGACAATATATATACCCCTTAATATATGAATAAATTTCTATTTACCAAGATTTGAAGAATGATAATGAACACCTTTTAAAACAATAAATGTCATGATCCAAATATAAATTTTAGAATTATTTTAATTTCATAAATTTTCTATATTCTAGTGATAAAATACACCTTATTAATTGATCACAATATCTAATTAATTGAGTTATATATTATATAGATGATCATGAGAATATGAACTAATAATCACACTATTATGTTGAATTATTCAAATTCATAATATTTTTTCCCTCATAAATTATTTAATTAATTGTTTATTTTACATGTAGAATCACATTAAATATATTGAAGTTACAAAAACTAAAATATCAAATATAGGGAATAAATCAAAAACAATTTTTATCATTAATTTGGGTATATAAATGGTGAATTTTTACTCATCAAATTTCCTTATTAAATTTTTCTCCATATTTCAATCTTATCTACATGCTTTCGTACAACAACCATATTATCTTGTGTGTTGTGTGGGTTCTTTTTTATTTAATGGTGTTATATTTTATTTTTTAGGGATTCATTTAAAATAAAATTCTGGGCTAGTTTGTATGAGTAAATGATGTATCTTATCTGAATGACTAAATGACCTGAAGGCCTTCATTTTTATTGATTTTTTATAACCACCCATTCAAGGTATGAGGCGGAACCTTTACAATGCCCGTTGGCTTAGAGATTACCTGGCCCGTAGGCTTAGTATATTACATTACCTGAAGGTATTAGGGAATTCAATCATAATATCTATAAGGAACTACCCCTCCCCAATATCTGCATCGTGATAGTAGCTCTCCATTGTCGTATGAATGTCTGGCTGGGCTTCCTGGGAAATCACAGGCAGGTCCCGATGGCATAGCCATACCCTATCATTCTGAAACATCAATTTGACTCTACTCTAGTGAGTGTACCTACTCTGAATCCTCTTCTAAGGCTACTTCTATTTTTATATTTTGTCTGGGACAACTACATGTGGCCCGAAGGAATTGAGGTGGCCTGAAGGCCTTAAAGGTGTCCCGAAATCCATACTGATTCGAAGGCTTGGGCAGCCAGAAATCCTTAAAGACTCCAAGCCCAAACCAGTGGCCCAAGATGAATAGTTCCACCTACTACAGTACCAAACATTACCTACTACAGTAACTGCTACAGTGCCTACTATAGTACCCACACAGTGTACAACTCTGTTACAGTACCAACATAGTGTACAGTTCTTATACAGTACCCGCAAAGTGTACAGTCTGCTACAATACTGCTACTGTGTCTACTAAAGTAAATTCTACATTACTGCTACAGAACCCCCCAGAAATATGCCTCTACCTGGTTTTCAACCTGGGTCTTGTGGATGCACTTAAGGACACCTCACCAGCTGGGCTGAGGCTCATGTGCAAGATGTATCCTCTCCAACATTAAAAATCAAACCTTTTCTATTTGGTGATGGCTACTTGTTTGACTTCTTTGGCTTTTTTAAACCTAATTTATTTTTATTTTTTGAAAAATGATGAATTATATATTTTTATACTAATATTTTTGTATTATTATATATAATATAATTCCATGATTTATTCCAAAAGTTATCAAACTATATTTATTTATATTGTGTGTCCTTTTATCACTATTTATATTTTTTAAATGATTATTTCTGAATAACTATTCTTGTGTACATATAGAAATCGTTCATTATATATATTTCATGACATGTAAACTTATTTGACATATATAAAATTTTTCTATACAACTATCAATGAAGCATCTCTTCAAGATAACACCTAATTGATATATCATTCATTTTAAATTCTAATTTTGATTTATTATAAAAATAATCAAATTATATATGAATTTATATCTAGGATATGTGAATCTTATTAACAAATTTTTATATGAATTGAAAATCCTCAAATTAAATTTAATTCTCATATATTGATATATAATGAATCAAATATTCTATTATAAGATCAAGGGTTTAATTTTATGTGTGAACTCAGAAATGTATTCTAAACACACATATGATTAAAAAATTTAAAAAGAAAAATTTTAATATATTTTTCCATTATGTTATCATGAGATTAATTATATTATATTTTTAATGATGATTAATTAAATTATATTAAAATTTAACTTGGATATAACCATTACCATTAATCCTTCCTCACTAAGTCTATAATAGATATGTTTCTAATATTTCTAGAGTCATCTTAAAATAAGGATACGATATATCCATAGCCATTAGTCTTTTGAATGGGCACCCGTATATATGGTGGTGGCTAGAATTTTAGATAGTCAACATTAAAAAATCATTACTTGTATATATGAATTTATTCTGTGGAATAAATTTTCCAATCTTTAATATAGTTAGAATGAAAAATATATCATAGAGTCCTGAGATGGAAGAGAATTACAACTCATGTTGTTATAGAGGTGTTAAAGGGAATGGTATGGTATTTTGTGGATCTTATTAAAAATTATTATGTGTTGATATTGGGAGGCAGGTTATGGAAATTTATGATAGTGATCATTGAGTAAAGTGGATAAATGGGGGCCTAAGAGCCTGGTTATTTAGACAATAATCTGATTAGATGATGGTGGAGCTCAATTTTTACCATAATTGTTAGAGGGTGAGAGAGGATAAATTGTTTTCTATCATGAATTGATGTTAGTTATTGGGATGATCTATGTGTAATGAGATATTTTTGTGAAAAAATATTCTCTAGACAAATAAAAATGAGTTGGGTTCCCATTTAAGGATGAAAAAAACTCGTAGATCTGAATGTGAAACTGTGGATATCAATCATCTTAGAAAAGGGCTGATATTATCAACTACACAGGTAGACAACTTATTATTGTTTAAGATGTCATGGATAGTATTTCCAACTTTTTTTTTGAATATTATCCATTTGATAAATAAAAATATTAATATGTATATAAATTAAATTTTATAATATTGTATATACATTTATATATATTAAAAAATAACTATTTATATTTGTATATTCATAACTCGAAGGCATGCATAGGGCAGGGGTTCTATCAATGACTAGAAGATGACAGCCATGGGGTGGGGGTTCTATCATGTGGTGTTTCCCTTTGATGAATGAAAAAGGCTGCATGGATTTTGGGATATGTTCCTCTGCATCCTGGATTCCTTCAAATTCATGAAAGGGATCGGAATTTTGATCCCAGCATGGTCAAGAACACCTTTTCCTAGGTATGGATACGTATTCAAAAATTAAGTTGGCTTTATTGGCACCCACAAATCCTATGGGATATTGCATCCTCTGTTGGGAATCCGATAAGGCTGGATAAGCAAACCGACAAACCTAGCTTCAGTCATTATTCTAGGATTCTAGTGGAAGAATACATGTCAGTTACTTTAGTGGAAGATGTGGTCTTCACCATTAGGGGTGATAGCATCAACCTGGAAATATGATATTTAAGGAAGCCAAAATTTTGTTTAAATTGCCAAATCTTTGGGAATGTACTTTCTGAATGTAATAGGAATAAGATTTTATCCTCCTATAATATTATAGGGCATGATTATAGGAGTTGTAGAAGGAAGACAACTGATCAGGGACCCTCAAAACCTGATATAAATGTCAACAATGGGCAGGCAATGATTGAAAAAGTCGATGCCCAGAGTGAATCCTTGAAACCCAATGGAGATGTTGTCCATACTGATGAGGATGGAAATTATAGCATAGAGAACCCATCACAGGATCCTCCAACACAGGATAAGGTGGATGGTTCTTACACTGTTAATGAAGGGAGTAAAAAACAGGACATTCAGTTGCACACTGAGGATTATGTGTCTGCTGTTCAGCAGTCAACAATTCATGACACTGCTGCTAACAACCCCATTGTAGGGAGATCATCAAGACATGAGAATTATAATATGTCCATGACTGAGGGTTCTGGTGCTCGGATCATAAATGACTCAGTTATACAGGACTCTCCCATGGTAGGAAGTAATTTGGTACAGACCATTGAGGACCCGGTAGGAGATTTCTCACAAATACCTTTATCTAAGGTTTCAAGAAGAAAGTTACTTGCCACGTTAACAATTACTATCGATTCGGAAAACAGGTTTATCCCTCTTTTTGATGATGAAGATGAACCTCTCAAGGATGGAGGTGCACCCAATGAAGTACTGGATGAGAATAAGTCAGATCCTGAAGAATTCTTATCTCCAAGCTATGCTGGCCCCTGCACTAGACAAAGGTCCTCTAATCAATGAAGATAATTTTCTGGAACTGCCAGGGTCTTGGGAATTCTCCCATGGTCAGAACCCTGAAGCATATTATCATGACGAATAAACCCATGTTATTGGGTATTTTTGAGCCAAGAATGAAATTGGAAAGATGGATGGACCTTAATTGGAATGTCTCGGGATACTCCCTTACTGCAAACAATCAGCAGTAGAATGAGAATGAATATCTATGGGTGCTAAAACACAATAGTGTTATCATTGATTCTTTTCAAAATGATCAGTAGTCAGTAACTTTATTTTTTTATTTTCAGTCAAGATATCTCTGTGTGGCTTTTGAGTATGCTTTTAATCAATACATCAAAAGGAGGTCATTATGGAACACCCTACTCACCATTTCTGACAACATGTCTACTAGATGGATTCTTCTTGGCGACTTTAATACAATTTTGAGGCCAGAGGAGAACACTGGGAGCAATTTTTGCAGAGCTTCAGCCAAAGACTATTCTTCCTACATTGATCATTGTTGTTTGAATGAAGTTCCCATTTCAGGTGTGGATTTTACTTGGAGAAAATACACTCTAAATGGGAGGCAGGAAAGTAAATTATACAGGTGCCTTGTGTAGATGGACAACATAAGTGATATGATGGAAGATTCTTCCATGAATCTTCCCAGAATTCATTCAGATCATAACCCCATATTGGTTGACCTTTATTTTAGTAGCCTGAGGTCAGCTCCTTTACCCTTTATGTTCAATAATTCTTGGTTGGTTATGCTTAGGAGTAGGGAAAAAATATTGGAGGCTTGGAACACTGATGTCATAGGTAGATCTTTGCACATTCTGAACTCTATGCTGAAAATTGTGAAAGATACACTCAAATAGTGGAGTAAAAAATATTTCTCCAACATTGATAATGATATTAAAGAGTCCAAATCTCATTTGTTAAGTTGTCAATAAGGGAATATGCAACAGGACACGCCATATCAAGAAGAGATGCCAGCTGCCTCAACGCATGATAATCTCTTGACTCTTAAGAGGAATATGGATTGGAATCAGTTAAATATTAAGTGGCTTAAGGGTGGGGATAGGAATTCAATATTTTTTCATTGCATGCACAGGGAGAAAAAGGTTAAGAGAACTCTCAGGGCTTTAAAGATTGATGACACCATGTTCACATCCGAAAATGACACTGATAATGGTGTGACATGTTATTTTGAGATGTTATATTCTGATTCTGGGGAGAAAAACTCAAACAAGATTATTAGATGTGTTTAATCCAGTGTAGATGATGATCAGAACAAAAATCTCACTGAGACTACTACTCAAAAGGAAATACATTATGCACTTTTCTCCCTAAATATGGATAGTGTTGCTAGTCTTGATGGCTTTACAAATAAATTCTTTATGTTCTACTAGGATATCATACAAAATGATGTGATTAATGATGTAAAATAATTCTTTCATCATTCCTTTATGCCCTTTATGATGAACTCTAATTTTATTGCTCTGATTCCTAAGAAGGATAATGCCTTGGACATCAAATATTTCAAGCCTGTTTCCATTGGGGATTCCATTCCTTAGGTAATTAGTAAAATCATGGAAATCTGGTTAAGTGATGTTGCTAAAAATCTTATATCTGCTAATCTGTTTTGCTTTGTACCTGGGAGAAATATTCAGAATTGTCTTTTTACTGCTTCAGAATGTATTAATATTATGAAAAGAAAATTTCACCATGGTAACATGGCCCTGAAGATAGATATATCAAAGGCCTTTGACACGATAAGGTGGGACTTTATCTTCACAATTTTTAAGATGCGTGGATTCTCAGAGAAATTCGTAGGTTTGGTGTATTTTATATTGAAAAGTGCTAGTTTATCCATTCTTGTCAATGGATCCCAAATGGGTTTTTTCGATGCACTAGAGGGATCAGGCAAGGTGATCATTTATCTAGGCTTCTGTTCTCTTTGGTTGAGGATTATATGAGTGTGTGTCTCCATGACCTTTTCAACATTGGTATATATCAATGAATGAGGGTAGGTAGGAACTCCTTTGCTCCTTTACATTTATTCTATGGTGATGACATAATTCTGTTCGGTAAGGCTGACAGGAAAACATTTTATTGCATTAAGAGTATCTAATAACATTATGTATAGGTAGCAGGACATGTAATTAGCTGTAATAAATCCTTTGTTGTCTTTGGAGAAGGAATTAGAATCATGAATCAAAATAGGGTTGCTCATAGGCTTGGATTCAAAAGTGGTACACTGCCCTTTAATTATCTTGGGATTACTCTGTTTTGGGGAACGGTGAAACTTTCACACTTAGAGGGTATTGCTCCGAAAATTATCAATCAGTTGGAAAGATGGAAAGGGAAGACCATGTCCCAGGATGGTAGAGTTTTCCTTGTCAACTTTGTCATCACTTATATGTTTGTTTACTCCTTTTTTGTTTATAGATGGTCAGCCATTCTTCTTAAGGAATTGAGTGGAATGATATGGAATTTCATTTGGACTGGCTCAACTCATCAGAGGAAACTTGTTACCATTTCCTGGAAAGACATTATAAATACGGTTAATATGGGAGGAATTGGAATTAAGGAGGTAAAAATATTTAATAATGTGCTCCTTCAGAACTTCACTTGGAGGCTTTCTTCCAAGCCTGACTTTTCCCTTGAATTTCTAGTTGGCAGGTTTGTCGATAGACTTCAAAACAGTAAGTTTATTTACATGAAATCCTCTATGTGGGCTTCAATAAAGAGTGCATATTAAAACATCATGTCTCAATATATAAGGTTGGTATGTCCTGGTTCTCATCAAAATTGCTAGAACATCCCATGGATGCTTTCTCCAATAAAGGACTCTATTAATATCCCATCTTCTCTGGGAAATATGTCTATCTATGATATGCAGGAAGACTTTGATGCTTATGATATCATTACTAGTAATCATCATATGAATATTATTAACTATGATTGTGTTGATTCTAATATATTAATCTAGAAACCTGCTCTTAATGGATCCTTCTCCAGCAGGGATTATTATAATCTACAGTGTGGCTTACCTTCAGGAATCCCTCCATGGATGGAAGGTGTTCGTCGACCCTGCATACCCCCCAATGATGCTCTGTTGATCTGGAGAATTTGGAAGAAGATAATTCCCATTCAGTGTGTGTTGCAGTGCATAGTCCTCAATCTGGCTTCGGTATGTCATTTTTGTATTAATAGTGATGAATCTCTATCACTCATGTTTATCCAATGTGCATTTTTGGTTCGTTTATGGAATTATGTGAAATCAACATTCCAATGTTGCCTTGCTTTCTTCCCTATTTAATCGCTACTCAGTTCATCCTTTAAGATTTATTTTCGTGATGAAGTGAAATCCTTATTTATTGTTTAAATTGCCTCGGTTTTCTCCTATATCTAGAAATCTCGGAACAATATTATTTTTAACAATGTCAAGCCTTCTTTCCAGGAAGGTGTTCTGGTGATACATTGAAGCATTAAACTTGCTTCTATGAACCAAACTGAGTCCATGAACAATGATGTATCTGACTTTGTACTTTTGAGAACTCTTGGTGTTTGTGGTAGGGAAAGGAATCCCAAGAAGGTCAAGTGCATTCGGTGGATTCCACCAATTTTAGAATGGTTTAATGTGAATGAGGATGGGGCGGCCTTCGGTGCAATGGGTCCTGCTAGGTGTGGTGGAGTCTTCAGAACTCATCGGGGCTTCATTAAAGGTTGTTTCTTCCATTATGTTGGGTATGCTCAGGCGATTGAAGCAGAATTGTGGGCTATGATCAAGGCTATCAGGTATGCAGCGCATTATGGTTGGCAAAGAGTATGGTTAGAGTCTGACTCATCTATTGTTGTGCAGATTGTGAAAGACCGATCTCAAAATGTTCCTTGGAGGATGATGTCTTCTTGGATCTCTTGTCTTAGCCTCACTGAATGCTTATGACACGATGTTTCTCATTTCTATCTAGAAGCTAACTATGTTGTTGATGCTCTCCCCAAAAGGGTCATTATGGGGGTTGGATCCAGTTGGTCGTTTGTTCTGCCCTTCTATTGTGATAGTTTGGTTATCAATTATAGGGATGATGTTTTGTATACACGGCTTTGCAAGGCTTCCTGTTTCTGAGTTTTATTGTACTGTTTATCCTTTTTTATTATAGTTTGTTGGTAGCAGGTTTCTGCCTATCTCTCAAACCTTTTGGCTATGAGGGTATTCATGGATAACCTGTGATTGGTAATCTACTTATTATTAATAAACACATTCAAGGATATATCATTTTATAAAAATCAGATGATTGTACCCACAATTGATGCCAGTAGTAAACCTTGTGGAATTTTCTAATGACATTAATTGGATATAATTTTTTTTAAATGATATATATTTCCTTGAATGGCATTTAATGATTTTATACATGTAATATCTCTATTATATTAACATCCATAAGAATGATATTTCCAAATCATGTGGATAATTAATATATAATATTTATATTGAGATATTTTTTATGATATATATTTCAATTAAAATAGTTATTTGTTATTTTTTAAAATAAACTACTTTTTTTTATATTCATACATCATTATTTTATTTCTACTTGTGTTGTTTTACAAACACGTTTTAATTCATTTTTTGAGAGAAATTAACAAGAGGGTTCACAAAAAAACATTTTTAAATAACCAAAGGAAATGGAAACATGTTTAATTTATCAATTTTCTAGTTCTATTAATATAGTGTCCTTACCATGAAAATTCAATCAATTTATATTTTTATTAATATGATGATGTACACTATATATATTAATAAAATAAATATGGTTCATTTTGTATATTATAAACCTAGGTTTATTTAAAATTAATCTCATTAGAATGGGTATACATTATTTATTTTAACATCATATTAGCACATAATTGTGTCTTTGGATTTATAATGATATTAAATATTTGAATTAAATAAATGTTTTTTATTGATTCATGGAATTTTTATAATGGGTTATATAAATACACAGTTTAAATGTATATGATTATTTGAATAGTAAGATATTTTATTACAAAATATAAATTATTAGGTGGAGTACACTACAAATAAAATGACTTATACCAACAGAAATTTATTGATAGATAATATATCTGTTGGTCAAAATGAGCATTTCCAATAGATATTAAGTTTTATTGGTATTAATTTTAAATCCAACACTTATTTTTACCAACAGATATATCTATTGATATTGATCGTTCAATACCAACAATTCGTTTACTATCAGTTAAATATATCACTTTATCATACCAATAACAACATTTTTTTATTAACATGTGAATATGTTAGTAATTATAACTATTAGCAAAAAATCTTTTACCATTAATAAGAATTGTTACAATTAACCATTTAATAACAACAAAAAATTTATCAGACAAAAATTAAGAGAACCCAATTTTTTTTATATATTACTATTTTTACGACCAAAGATAATTTCCATTTTTTGACGTCTTATTAAAAATATCTCATTAACATATTTAAATTTTCAATTTTATCTAAATATCAATTGTGTTTATATTTGTTAATATTGTTCATTTGATAATCATTTAAATATTTTTTATAAAATAAAATTTAAATCATTATGATATTTGATATATTTACATATATGTTTGATATTCTCTACATACATGGTAATTTAATATTCATATTTAAACTTAATAGTCATAATAAAATAGTCAAAATAAATTAAAAAAATTAATAATTTAAAATTAATAAATAAAGAACATAAAAATGAATTGATTAATATTTTTTTAATAATAATTTATATTCATGTATTGATATTCTATTTTATATTAAATGAAAATTAATAATTTTTATAAAATTTTATACCATTTATATATATATTTATTATATCTATAATTTTAAAAACTAAATGAAATTTGATATTTTATAATATTTTATTTTATTTTTTCTAATCTTTAACAATCCCCAACCCTAATTCACTATCTCCCATGTGTGATCCACCCTACCCATGGCGATCCGTGGCCCTTCGTCGACGCTTACACCGCCTTCGCCTTCAGGATCCCCTGCCTCCTCCGTGACCACCGCTTCCCTCAGTGCCTTTCGCCACATCCTCCACTACTCCCCATCTATGCCACCGACCTGCTCCACGACCCTCCGCCTACGCCACTGACCTCTTCCACCGCGACCCTCCACACCTGCCACACTGTTTCAACGACCATCAAATCATCCCCACCGAAAGACCCCCCGTCCGCCTTGATCTTTCTCACTCAACCCCCACCATCCCTGACATTCCCTGCTCAACCCCCTCCATCCCCAGCCTTCCCCACCCGACATTCCCCATGTGAGGTATGCCCTAATCATCATTTGGTATGAAATCTGGATTTTTTTTTACTGTTCTCACTAACAAAGATTGATGCATCATCAGTGTGTGCAATCTAAGTAGAAGCTAGGTTGGTTTCTATGTTGAAGTGGGACGAGTTTCTAACTGTATGAAATCTGGCATTGATGAATTGTGTGTGAAATATGGAATCTATGTATCGCGTGTGAAATATGTAATCTATGAAATCTGGAATCTGTGCAATCTGTGCAATCTGACCCCTCACCCATTTATCATCTGGGTTTCTTTGTGTTCCACTTATACTGAACACACGGTCTCATTGGGTTTCTTACTATTTCACTTAAATTTTTTCCACCGAAAAAGGATTCTTCCTCTGTTGAGGGGAAAATAAAAGTGGCAAATGTAGACTGGCAGCTCTCTTCATTTATCTCAACATCTACGACATTCAATATAACTCCTCAGTTCTATCATTGTTTCCTCCTCTCAAACTACCCTCCCTACCCTACAATTTCTCCAATCCCCCATCGCTTATTTTTTCCCTTTCTTCTCATTCGACAAACATTCACCCGACCTGCAAAGGTGGCCATTTTGTGCCAAATTACAAGGAGTCAATACGCTTTTGGGAATCGTCCGCTTGTTTCACCGCAGAGTTTCTGTGAAGGGTTTAGTTTCCTGTTATTGGTTCAATATAAATTTTATATCAGTTTATTTACTGGAATTCGTCTCTGTCATATGCTGAGTGTTAGGTGCAAGGGGTTTTGTAGCTGGTGATCCTTATCCAGGCGTATGGGCATTTTCATGCAGAATAATTTGGCATCACATGGAATTTGATAGCGTATTTTCTATAATTTAGTTTTTTTACGTATCATAACCCAAAAATCTTATAAAATGGTAGTGGAATGCATGATATTGATGATGGAAGGCCAGAGTTTTGGTAGCATAAAAGATAGTTTCTAGATTCTGGGTGTTTCCAGCAGGGTTGAATTACATAGGAAATTTTCAAGGATAATCCGGGATTGTGATTTCATTCTATCATTTATTTCATCGCTATCAGTGATTTCCTTCAATGAATTCCCCTGGCCCTAAGGTTCATTGTCATCTCCTTTTCTCCATATCAGTTCCTTCGTTACAGCCTGTTAATCTGTAGTCATTACCCATATCTTAGGATTTGTTTGTGATTTGATTCATTTCAGAATCTCTTTCTCATTTCTGTAAGTATTTCTCTACTTCACCCCCTCTATCATCCCATATTCTTATGCATGATATGTAATTTTTATTTAAGATATTAGTTTATTACAGTTCCCTAAATGGGTTTTCATCTATTGAATTATGTTTTTCATTCATACTTAGATGTTATGGTTTTCAACTAAATTTGTATCCCTATCCATAACACCTGATTCAAACATAGAAGCTAAAGATTACACTGCACTAAATCCTTATATTGAATTAGTTCTACATTGCAAAAAATTGAATGAATACTACAGTAGCCAACCAAACAGGCTGTAACGAAGTAAAATGATATGACACCTCCCTTATTTATTTTCAAAAAACCATGAATCTGTTATGATCATATTAGTTTATGTTTTTCTTCATTTTCCATTATTGAATCATTTATTTTATTGTATTGAAGTTCAGATCTCTTCATACAGACTATCCTTTTTGGCTGCTCTACTAGAAAATGGGCCCTTTGTCTTTTCCCTCCTCAATATAGGAGGCAACAAAACTGGACTTCATCTCTGTTACCCCACAGTTCCTTTTGATGATGCTGGTGAGTCATTTATCTTAGCTCTATAATGGATCACTACTCATGCATAACCTGGATAGAGATGGTATTCATGACCAGCACAGATGCTATGTTGTACACAACATATGATATTTCATTCAAACTTTTAAATCATAGCCACACTTACAATATACAAGGTTTTTCAGCTATTGAATTATGTTTTACATTCAAACATAGATTCTATGGTTTACAACTGAATTTATAACTCGGTCCTCAACACCTGATTCAAACATAGAAGCTAAAGTTTACACTAAACTAAATTTAACTATTGAATTAGTATTACGTTGCACTAAATTTAATGAGTAGCCAACCAAACATGCTGTAACAAAGGAAAATGATATGACACCTCCCTTTTTTATTCTTGAAGGAAAAATAATCCATCATGCGAGGGAAACATGAACATGGAATAAGTCGGCAGTGAATACGTTGATAATATCTGGCAGCTTTTATGTCTTTCTTAAATCAAGAAACCTCAACCACTCAATTTTATGCATTCATCTCTATCTTTTAGTTTGATTTTCTAAAAACCAAGAATCTGTTATGATCCTATTATTTTATTTTTTTCTTCATTTTCATTATTGAATCATTTGTGTTATTGTATTGAAGTTCTGTCCTCTTCATACGGACCATCATTTGTGGCTTCTCTACTAGAAAAAAGGCCCATTGTCTTTTCCTTCCTCAATATATGAGGCAACCAAACTGGGCTTCATATCTATTACTCTACAGATCCTTGGCATGATACTGGTGAGTCATTTCAACTGAACTAGGCTTCATATGGGGTGTGCATATGAATTAGGTTTTTCATTTAGCTATTGAAAAGATAGAGTTACATGGTCCACCATAGATGCTACGGTTTACATTTCACTAATTTGGTGCTATGCTTTTTCAATAGCTGAATGGAAAACCTAATTCAACAGCTAAATTACATTGCAATAAATTCAATAACACTATCCTCCATTCAAACATAGATGCTAACATTTTTCATTCAAACTTTATATGTATGGGTTTTCATCTAAGCTATTCAATTTAGTGCACCATTAAGCATGATAAAAACTTAAATCATATGGGGTGTACAACATAGTATCTATATTTGAATGAAAAACCTTAGTGGTTAAGGATAGAGTTACATTGCACTAAATGGGTTTCAACTGAAATTTGTTTTCTAGCCTTTCTTTGTTACTCCATCCTTAATTCCTATGGTTTTTCATTGCACTAAATGTTTTTTTAGCTATTTAATTTGGTGTCATTCTCAATTGAAAAGTAGTTTCATTTTAAATTTAAACATGCTTTAATAGATTATAGAATTTAATGCAGTGTTACTAGATTATAGAATTTTTATTCATGTGTCATGCATAATTGAAATTAGTGTTATTCTCAATGGGTTGTGGTCATAGGTTAGATAATCTTCATGTTATTTTCATATCATGCATTGTTTTTATCAGTTGTTGTGGTACTAGTTATCTTCTATAAATGTGGTCACTTGTATTTTATTTGCAGTCACTGGTTCTTTTAGTCATTTTTCTGTTTTTGTGATCACTGGTTATTTTTATATCATGCATTATGAATGTTGTGGTTATTGGTTATATATTCTTTTTGTGGTCACTGGATGGATTATCTTCTGGTTGTAGTTGGATTATCTTCTGGTTTTTGTTTCCACTGGTTAGATAATCCTCTTGTTGTGGTCACTGAGTGGTATTTTTGACCAGGACCACATTGGCTTCTACCATGACTAGTAAATTGAATCTACCCATAAATGATGTCTCTCTATTAGTGGATTCTGTGGGTCTCACTCTGCTCATAAATGACGCTTTTTGGTAAATTGATGTTGATAGGTGTGAACCAATTTCAATATATTCATGGACTTGTGACTTCATCCATGTTTCCAACATCTATTCATTCATTAATGATACAGATCATGATAAGAGAAGGTATTCCTATTGCATAGTTCATTGCTTATTCAAAGTGTTTCTATGTTAAACATTTTCAAAAACCAAAAAAATGCCTAATTTCAACTCATTTGGATTGGAGTGATTTTTGTTGTAAGTGTAGCCTACTGGACCTGCACAAACAGGGTTGCGCAAACAAGTTTTTAGGTTTGCACAATTATATTTTTATTTTTTGGGATCCCATGTATGCCCATGTTTTCACAAAAAAGTTTTGCACAAACTGGTTTGCACAATATCATCCCCCCCAAAAAACGTGGTTTTAACTATTTTTTATGTTCAATAGTTTTTAATTTTCACAAACAGGTTTTTAGGATTATAGTTTTCTTGGTTATGGGTTTCTATGTTATCGGTTACAAAATTACAATTTTTTTTGGTTCGTATGTCATCTAGTTAAAATTTAGTTGTTTGTAGGTTGCAGTTTTGTAGGTTGGTATGTTTGGGGTTTGCAGGTTCCATGATTATTTGTTTACATGTTTGTAGGTACGAATAATCTTGATTAGTGGTTTATAGGTTTTATAGTTTTGGTATATATGTTTACAGTTTTACAGGTTTTTCAATTAATGTTTTTTGATTTTCAGGATTATAGGTTACATGTTTTCAGCTTGCAATATGAAGGTTCATCTCTGAACTACAAAAATTACAATATGCAGGTTCACATGTTCAAGTTTTGTAGTTGGGAACCATTCTAAACACATCCATGAACTTGTGACTTCATCAATGTTTCCAACATTGATTCATTCATTAACGATCTAGTTTCTGGTAGGAGCAGGTATGTCTATTACCCAGTTAATGGATTCTTCAAAGTTTGTCTGTTAAAATGGCCCATTCTCACCCATTTGTTGATGTTTTACTCTCTCGAGGCTATAATTATACTATTAAGATCTGAGCAGAGGATGGTGGCAGTGATGATTGGCATTGTTTTTGGACATTAGGTCTACTGACTAGCAAAATATGATATCAATATGATATCATGGGTACTTTGCAAGTTATTATTTCAAAACTAATTCCTTGTATTATATTTTTTCTAAATAAAAGGTTGTCTTTGAATGTTTATTTCCATGTTGTGCAGGTACAACTTTTGTTGAAAGTCAAAATAAAGTTAAACATAAATTCAGGAATTTCAACACAAATGTTTATTTCTTGTTGTGTAGGTACTACTTTTATCTCTATCATGTAAGCGTATTTCTATCACTTGTATGTGTACCAATTCCATATGATGTATTTTCTCATATGTTTGTGCATAGACTGGAGATGGAATGGATGAGGCATAGACCATAGCTGGCATAGACTGGAGCTGGCATGGACAGGAGCTGACATGGATATGGCTAGAGCTAGATGAGCTGGAATAGACTAGAGTTATCATGAATGGGGCTGGAGCTGGCATGGATGGGCTGAGTCTGGGGATGACATAGATGAGTTGGAGGTGCTGGTGCTAGAGTCGTTGACGATGATGGGTTGAAGTTTATACAGTGGTTGATCCTTTTTGGGGGGGATCCAGGGGGGGGGGGGTTCGTGTGTGGGTAGGGTTGTCTAGAATTGTGGGACAGAATTGTGGATGAATCCTTGTATGGATCCAATATGTTCTGTTTGTAATGAATTTCATTATTAATATAATTAATAATGTTCTGTTTATAATGAATTTAATTATTAATATAATTTATTCTTGTCTAATTTTGATTATGTGTTAAGATAATCTTCGGTTTAATAATTAAAACATATGTATTATATATGATAAATTATTAAATATAATATAAAATTTTACTGGCAATAAAAATTTATAGTTTTTATTTAAATGTCATTTATAAATAAATATTATATATTGGTAATATTATTACCTACAGATAAATTTTTCACCATAACCTATTGCTAAACAATTTAACCAACATATATATTATCTGATGGTATTATTATAATTGCAACAGAACTATTTTATCTATCACAAAAACATTTAGCGACAAAGTATTTACCAACGGTTTAGTGACAGAGACATATATGTTGGTAAAAAGTTTTACCAACAAAAAATGAACTTTTACCAATAGATACGTCCCTCTTGGAAAAAGTGAAATATTTTGTAGTGGTACCATGCCCCTTTAATATATATAAGATATCAATTTTTTACATGACATCTGAATATTTTTATTTATAAGAGGTCTATATAGAGGGTAAAACTTGTTTTTACTAGGAATAATGCCTCACCATCTAATTTTTACATAATAACAATAAGAGTAATACAAAAAGTATAATTGACTAGGTATTAAAGTTAAGACACCAATGAGGATATACCATCGTAATACACAATGATATAAACAATTCTTATAAACCCATGTTATACATCACATACTCTCAAGCTATATAACACATCACATTCACTCAAAAAAAAAAAAAAATTATTATATAAATGTTTTTGAAGTTTAGAAAATGTTTCTTATATCAATGTGAGAGAAAAATCTTATTATTTTATTTTGAATAAAATATACATGAAATAACATATCATCTTAAATATTATTCAATAAAAAAAATATGTTGATTAACCCATCTATAATACATTAACCCATTTTGGAGGTCTTAATTAATCATATAGATCAATTTCCATGAGATACCCACATTCAATTTTAATGAATCATGAAGACGATTTAGAAAGGTAAAAAAATATCATTATTTCATTGACTTCCTCCTATTATGAATTTTGACTACGAATATCTTTTAACCAATTGAATTTGATCACATATCATTGCGATAAACTCAGGTAACAATTTAGAAAAAATAACGACAATGCGTACCCTATTTAAACCATCTCATTCAAGAAAATATTAATATAGTTAATTTTCTCAAAAAAAATTCATAATAGTTAGATATACTCTAAAATTTCCTCAATACATCAAATGGTTTCATCATCCAGAGCTCTAATATTTGGAAAACACAATTTAATAAACAGAAATTGGGATCAAATAGTAATAACATCCCTACTGAAAATTTCATCAGAGATCCTCTAGGAAATGTTAATGATAAAGAAAATTGTAAAAATTCAATAGAAATTGTAAAAATTATTATTCCATATTCAAAATCCATTCTTCATACTACAACTTAAACAAATTATTGTTTATGAAATTCATAGAGCGAGTCATTCAAAACTTGTATATTTGACTTTTTATTATACTTATATTCAAAAATCCATAACCATATCCAATTATAGTTTTTAAATTTCATTATATTTTAGATATATATAACATTTGTGATGATGTATCATCTTATTGAATTTTAACTGAATCATAGACTAATTTAAACCGAAAAATATTGCACCATCCATACTCATTCAATGATCCTACTAACTCTATCCATATATGTACTGTTACTATGTACACTATTTATATTGGAAGAAATAAAATAATCCATTACATATGTGACATATAGAAAAGAACTATTCAATTATATTTATGTAAAAAATTAGTGGTCATATTATAAGTATCAAAATCTTCAAAAAAACTACATTAAATGAAACATAATGTGACTTTAAATAGTAAATAAAATAAGGATTTTTCCCTACTAAATTAATAGATGATTTGTTTTACGACCAATTATTTTTCACTTCATATATTGAACATGAGTCAACTCAAAAATACCATATAAAAATAATTTTTTGTTGGAGTAGATATAATCGGACACATCAGGCTTATTATCCTTGATTAAAATAAATAATTCATAAAATACATGACCTCATATTCGTTTTTTTGAACCATAACAATATATATGTTGTTGTTATCATAAAATTTATCAAATACTATATACTATATAGTAATCAAAATTCTTTCGATGACATTCTAAATTTTATCTCTCAGAGAAAATTCCACAGTTTCAGTTTCTCATTACCACCTGATCAACAATTCAAAAATATTTATTATTAATATTAGGTATTCTATATAATTATATTTAAATCTATACTAAATTAACTTATAAATTATTTTTTATCTGGATTGATAGTTTCATTTCATCAATAAATATTATAATTATGATGATATTCCCATCAAGGAATTTATTTTGATGAAATTTTTTTCCATATTTAACAAGGTGGATTATTCTTTTTATATTAAATAATGAAATATATAATTCCACAAAAATGGTTCCAATGTAAAATAATTTGGGGTTTTGATCATCTTAAATTCCATCTTTTATATATTAGTTCCCTCAAAACCCATTTTTTACCTAAATATCATACTCTAAATCACTATTAAAGAATCCCTTTTTATATCACTCGTCAATAAGTATATATCATCATATACAACCATTTATAACAATATCTATATGGTGGAATACTTATATATTGATTTCAATGTATTAATGAAGTCAATTCACCCCGTCATTTGAAATTTGTTTATCCCTATATATTCCATGAACGTATTCATGCTAATTGATTGCTCTTTCTAATAACACACATATTTTTTAAATGTGTATATATTCAAAAAAATTAATTTCAAATATATATATATATATATATATATATATATATCCCATTTGTGAATTTAATACATATGGACTACATAATGAAAATAAATAACACATGATTATTATTATTCTAAAAATACAAACTATGACTCTTTGGAATTATGGAAATACAGTAACGTTTGTAATGTAGATATTATAATGTAATGGCTCAGGTTTTCCTGATCCATTACTTTGAAAGAATCCCTGAGTTGGAGGGGATCGGTCTCACCGATCAGCCCCAGCGATCGGTCTGACCGATCGGTCCCTCGGATCGGTCTCACCGATCAGCCCCAGCGATCGGTCTCACCGATCGGTCCCTCGGATCGGTCTCACCGATCAGCTCCAGCGATCGGTCTCACCGATCGGTTTCTCAGCGACCAGTCTCACCGATCGGTCCCTCGGATCGGTCTCACCGATCAGCTCCAGCGATCGGTCTCACTGATCGGTTTCTCAGCGATCGGTCTCACCGATCGGTTTCTCAGTGATCAGTCTCACCGATCAGCCTCTCGGATCGGTCTCACCGATCGGTTCCAGCGATCGGTCTCACCGATCGGTTTCTCAGCGATCGGTCTCACCGATCGGTTTCTCAGACCAGTTTGTATCCCTAAATGAAAACTGTGTGGGTTATCCCTCAAACCTTGTTCCAAAAACCCCGTAGGGCCTTATGATGGGTCTTTCCTTTGGGTTAAGGAAACATAATCGTTTTTACTACCCATGGGGTGGAGATCATTAAAGTGTGGCATGTGAAACAGCATAACCGCGTGGTCAACCCACGATCGTGCTTCTTCCGCGGTTCGAAATATTAACTGCACCCGCAAATGTAGTATCTGGACCTTTATCGCCCAGAGTCTCTTCCATTCTCGGTTGCTTCTGGTTCTGGTCTTGAACGCTTGGAGTCTCCCTTCTCTCGACAACCTGCCTAACCATGGTGAAGGTTTCCTTCGTTGAAATCCTGACGAACTCTCGGTACCTGTGCTCCAGTTCACGTGTAAGAATGAACGTCGATCTGTGATCATCAAGTAGGGATATACCTTCGTCTCTCTTTTACGTGTATCATGCGGGGTGGGTTTCTTTCTGTTCCACCAGAAATAGACGAACCAGCTAATGAAGATAATAATTGATGGATGACTGGGGATGGGGATATCGTGAGTGATGTTGTTGCTTCTTCATTGATTGGTCATGTTGTGAATTATATGGGCTTAGGCAGACTGAAAATCATGGCCGTTGGGGGTCTCTGTTTGCGCACTAAATAACGCCCTGTTTCCTGAATGTTTTATGGATCGTGGATCATGGCGTGGAAATGGGTTAACTAAGTTAACTGGATTGCTTAAATGAACTTTTGATGAATGTGAAGCCTTGTGTGATCACCCCGGTTAATAAACAGAAGTAACTAGTTGACATGATCGGAGTTGTTCTGGAAGGGATGAGCAGCGGGGCTGCGGGTTTTATTACTATTGTTATGGCAGCAAGGCTGCGGTTGGCTGGGCTATGGGATAGCTGATGTGTAATGGAATCTCTGGTTGAAAGATTAATCTAATGAATTGGCTGGGCTATGGGATAGCTGATGTGTAATGGAATCTCTGGTGGAAAGATTAATCTAATGAATTGGCTGGGCTATGGGATAGCTGATGTGTAATGGAATCCCTGGTTGAAAGGTTAATCAAATATGGAATTAATCAACTTGTAGGCGCTTTTACTTTTACGCCTTGTCATGTTGTATCTCCAAGTGGCACGAACTTCCTTGGATCTGGGTCATTACTGGGTTACTGGTTTCATGTTTCTGGTTGTTTGGAATTGTGCATGTTAGTTGCCCAGTAGTGAAGGAACGAACTATTGAACTATATAAACAGTGCCAATTGAATGGGTTGAGAATGGTTGTTGTGGGTATGCTTTAGTGGAAGTAGTGCCGAGGCAGGCGCTGAGATCTTGTTTAGAAGCCATAGGATGGGCTGTGTATTTTGGAATGTATATGTATATTTTTGTGTTTATTTCACCTCACCCATGTTTGGCACCCAGTGCAAAACACTCCCACTTTGATGGGAGAGGGTGTTCCCCTTAGTTACCGGCTCCTTCCTGCTCCTTCTCCCCTAGGCTGTAATGGCTTGAGGCGACCTGACACCCAAGATCCTTCGGGTAGGTTTCGATTTGGTATGGTGATAGCCCAAGATCCTTCGGGCAGGTTACTTTCCCAAGAATCTTCGGGATGAGACCCAGGTGTGTTCGGGCAGGGATGTGATTGTGAGGCCCAGGTGTGTTCGGGCAGGGATGTGATTGTGAGGCCCAGGTGTGTTCGGGCTGGGATGTGATTGTGAGGCCCATGTGTGTTCGGGCAGGGATGTGATTGTGAGGCCCAGGTGTGTTCGGGCAGGGATGTGATTGTGAGGCCCAGGTGTGTGTGGGCGGGGAGAGTGTGGTAGCGTCAGGACGTTCGCCGTTAGGAAGAGTAGTCAACTAGCTGGGGAAATGGTGCAGGGTACCCGATTATCCTTGTTCTTATATTACTACCTATGGATTGTGTTATTTGGTGAGTGTGGCCAGTGAGATTTGGGTGGATAGCTTACCTGCTAGGCCTGGTTCTTTCTATTTCCTCACGGGACATTAGAATGTCTTCTCCACTTGTGCACGAGAGCTTTAGGTTTCTCTACTGAGTATACTTGTATGCTCACCCTATGTTGTTTCAGGTTTCCAGGAGGGCTTCGAGGACCGTGCGGGACCTTATTAGCCGAGCGTGGAGTTGGTGTTGGTTGCTGCCAGCTGTTGTTTCTTCCTTCTTATTTTTCCTTGGTATTGTACTTTGGGGTTTCTTGTACTCGTACCTTGTTATAAGATTGTTTAAACATGCATGTGGGATTGGTTTGGGTTTATTTATATATATACACTCGTTCCTTCTTTTCATTTTTGGTGTTTGGTTCGTCCTATTTCCCGAACCTAATTAATATTAAAATGGGTAATGCCTCCCATATTGTGGAAAACTCATACCCTTGGTGCTAGTCGCCACTCCGGGGCCTACTGGAGGCGGGACTTGGGGGTCATTATCTCACTTTTGCCATTTCCAGCTCAGGAGGGGCATCCTTGGCGGGAGGGGGTCGTGACAGAATGGTATCAGAGGTTTTGGTTGAGAGATAGGATGGAGCTTGGGGTTAGGCACAATGAGGAATGCATGGGATGGTAAGGCAACGATGTTTGACGAACATGGTACGTGACGTAGGCCAGGGAAGACCGGCTAGGACACTGGATTTTAGGGCCCCCCGTGATCCGATGCAAGGGCTCTGAGCCTACCAAACGACCAAGTGAAACTACATTGACTGCAGGGTAGAGACCCTAGGAAAGGTACATGCATCATAATGACTTGTGTTTCACTTCATTTGGGCAGTTGGGGGAGGAAATTGAATTTAAAATTTTAAAATGAAACCTTTAAGTGGAATTTTCCTTACTACTTGGGCTTAGGCATTCCTTGTGTACCTTGCGGTTATGGCACCTAGATGTCGTCCCCGGGTGGCCCAGCCAACCGAGGCTCAGCAGATTCAGGTGGTTGATCAGTTGAGGATTGACCGTGAAGAGGAAGATAGTCAGTGGCAGAAGACTCTCCGTTCCTTCCAGCGGCAAACCCTCAAGAAGTACGAGGGTAGTACTTCGGATGCGGAGACAGAAGGATGGCTTGAGGAGCTAGCGATCACTTTTACCTTGATTCGTGCTCCAAGGGAGTACTGGGTTCCCTTAGCAGTCAGCCAGCTGAGAGGTGCAGCGCGACAGTGGTGGACGCTCTACCTCGGAGAGAGGACAGAGGCAGAGGTTTTGTGGGCTGACTTCGAGAAGGAATTCCGATAGGAATTCCTTTCTTCCATGATCAAGGAAGAGAAGCGGCAGGAGATACTTTCCCTTCAGCAGGGGAGTATGTCCGTACGAGAGTTTGTGATCAAGTTCAAGGATCTTCTGCGCTTTGCTTCGTACCTCTTCCCGGATGAGGAGTCTCGGGCGAGACGTTTAGAGGAGGCACTTCGCCCTTCGCTCCAGTATGCTGTTACCCCCTTCACCCTTCCGACGTATTTGGCTGTGCAGAAGAAGGCAGAGGTTGTAGAGAGGATGCACTCGTTGGGAGGTGCCCCACGAGAGGGAATCCAGCCGAGCTCGTCAAAAGGGAAGGCCGTCAGCAACAGGTCTCCTGCGACAGGACCTTCCAGGTTCAGACCGGTGGGGAGCAGGCCCCAACAGTTTCAGTTCAGATCTTCCGGACCTCGTCCCTTTTTCGCGAACCCGGGACCGAAGTGTTTTTCTTGCGGGGGTTTCGGGAACATACAGAGTCGGTTCCCGACCTGAGCTCAGTACGGTGGGGGTGGACAGGTTCAACACCCACCTCAGCAGCACCAGTTACCAGCGAGACCCTTCCAGCCGCAACAGGACCGTGCTCCTCCGAGGGCAGACTTTGTGAGAGGAGGTCGGGCTCAGGACGCTCCCCAGGGACCTCGACCAGGGCGTGGTCGGGGTGGTGGACGACATCAATGAGGAAGGGGAGCTGGGCGTGGACAGTTTCACGCAGCAGAGTTGACAGCTCCGGCAGGACCAGAGGTGGTGCGAGGTACGATTTGTTTGTTCAACACTCTTGTTTCTGCTCTGTTCGATTCGGGAGCTTTGCACTCCTTTGTTGCACCTGGTCTAGCCCTTGCTTTGGGGCTAGATGTGGAGAGACTTTCTGTACCACTGGTGCTGAGTACACCAGTTGGGGGCCAGACCAGCGTATCTTGTGTTTGCCGGGGATGTGGGATGACGTTGGGACCACATCGATCTAGTGGAGACCTTCTTCTGTTACAGATGAGGCCATACGATGTCATCCTGGGAATCGACTGGTTATTTTCTGTTAGAGCCATTATCGAATTCTTTCGAAGAAGAGTCGTGTTCTCTAACGTGGATGGGCAGCGCGTGTCCTTTATTGGCGAGAGGAGCTATCAGGTGGGAAGCCGACATGTGGAGCCTCTCCTTTCCTTGTTAGGCGGGTTATCGGTGGTTCCATCTGATGCAGAGATGATGAATGTTCCGAAGGTTGTTAAGGAGTTCCTCGATGTTTTTCCTGAGGAGGTTGTGACTCTACCCCCCCGACGTGACGTTGAGTTTGGGATAGACTTACAACCTGGTGCCCGTCCGATTTCGATGGCCCCTTATCGGATGGAACCTTCCGAGTTGCGGGAGTTGCGGATTCAGATTGACGATCTGATGGAGAAGGGCTTTGTTCGACCTAGCATATCGCCATGGGGTTCCCCAATTTTATTTGTAAAGAAGGCAGATGGTAGTCTCTGGCTATGCATAGACTACCGAAGGTTGAATCAAGTAACGATCAAGAACCGCTATCCTCTTCCAAGGATAGATGATCTCTTCGATCAGCTGAGGGGAGCAGGTTGGTTTTCCAAGATTGACCTACGATCCGGGTATCATCAGCTGAGGGTGAAGGACAGTGACATATCGAAGACGGCTTTCAGGTGCAGGTATGGGCACTTCGAGTTTGTAGTGATGCCGTTTGGGGTTACGAATTCACCGGCTGTGTTCATGGGACTTATGAACCTTGTCTTCCGCGAGTTTCTGGACCGGTTCGTCGTTGTGCTCATTGACGACATTCTGATCTACTCTAGGTCAGAGGAAGAGCATGTTGAACATCTCAGGATCGTCTTGGGGATCCTTCGACAACACCACCTTTATGGGAAGTTATCCAAGTGCAAGTTCTTGACACGAGAAGTGCACTTCCTCGGACACGTGGTGTCTCAGCAAGGAGTAGCGGTGGACCCGTCGAAGGTAGAAGCAGTTGTTTCTTGGGCATCACCCAAGAATGTTGCGTAAGTTCGTAGTTTCCTGGGGTTGGCAGGTTACTATCGGAGGTTTGTGTTGGATTTCTCGCGAGTTGCCTCTCCCTTGACAGTTTTGACCAGGAAGGACCAGGCCTTCTTGTGGCATGACCAGTGCCATGCATCTTTCAACTACTTGAAAGAAAAGATTGTTAGTGCTCCAATTCTCAGGTTACTAGAGGAAGGAGTGTTGTTTGAAGTATTTTGTGATGCTTCTAGTCTGGGTCCGGGGTGTGTGTTGATGCAGCAGCGGGGAGTGATCTCCTATGGATCCAGGCAGTTACGCCCTCATGAGCGAAACTATGCAACCCACGATCTGGAACTTGCAGCCGTAGTGTTCTCCCTAAAGTTATGGAGACATTATCTCATTGGGGAACGTTTTGTGGTCTTCACGGATAAAAAAAGCTTGAGACATATCTTTTCCCAACGGGACTTGAATTCACGGCAGAGGAGATGGGTGGAATTCCTTCAAGACTACGACTTCGAGATCTCTTACACCGAAGGTAAGGGAAATGTGGTGGCTGATGCCCTGAGCAGAAAGTCGCAGAAGGAAGTGGTTCGAGAATCCGTGGATGCTTGGAAGGCCATGGGAGAGCTAGCTTCTTTGCACCTGGATGCTAAGGTGGATGATAATGGAGGATGTTTGTTCCAAATGACGGTTCAGTCCTCTTTAATGCGACAGGTGGAGGAGTCTCAATGGGGAGACTCAGAGGTGGATGTGATGCGTGATCGTATCGATCAGGGCAACGAACCTGAGGGGTGGTCGGAGGATGAGCACAATCGAATCCTTTTTCATGGGAGAATGTTTGTACCGGATGTGATACATGAAGAAGTCCTCCGTGAAGTTGCACCCTTTGGATGTTCCCCAGTGGAAGTGGGATGACATCTCAATGGATTTCGTCACAGGACTACCCATGGCTTAGGGAGGCTATGATGCTATCTGGGTAGTGGTGGACCGACTAACGAAATCAGCTCACTTCTTGGCCATAAAGGAGTCGAGCCCGGTGAGTACCTTAGCACAGAGGTACGTAGATGAGGTGGTGCGAATGCATGGAGTTACGAGGACCATCATCTCAGATCGAGATACTCGGTTCACTTCACGGGTCTGGAGGGGACTGCAGCATTCTTTTGGCACTCAACTGTGTCTTAGCACTGCCTTCCACCCCCAGACAGATGGGCAGACCGAACGAACAATCCAGACGTTGGAGGACATGCTACGGGCATGTATTCTGGATTTTGGAGGGTCATGGGTACGACACTTGCCTTTGGTGGAGTTTGCTTACAACAATAGCTTCCACTCTACCATTGGCATGGCCCCCTTTGAGGCTTTGTATGGAAGGCCATGTCGTTCACCGGTTTCTTGGACCGAGGTTGGTGAAGCAGGCGTTCTTGGGCCAGAGATTGTGCAGAGCACGACGGAGAAGGTTCAGCTTGTACACAAAAGAATGAAAGCAGCTCAGGACTGGCAGAAGGCTTATGCTGACCGTAGAAGGAGGCTCTTGGAATTTGACGTTGGAGACCATGTATTCTTAAAGGTTTCCCCTCGACGCGGGAAACGGTGGTTTGGAAAGGGGAGTAAGATCTCCCCTAGGTTCATCGGACCTTTTGAGGTGTTGAGGCGAGTGGGTAAGGTGGCTTATCAGCTGGCTTTACCCCCTAGACTGGAAAGGATCCATGACGTATTCCATGTATCCCAACTTCGCCAGTATCTCCATGACGAAACACATGTAGTCAACTGGGGGCAGTTGGATGTTGAAATGGATGTGACCTTTGAGGAACAACCTATCAGGATCGAAGATCATAAGGATAAAGTTCTTCGTGGACGAACCATTCCCCTGGTTCGTGTTTTATGGAGGCACGGTAGGCTTGAGGAGAGCACCTGGGAGCGGGAAGCTCAGATGCGTGCCCAGTACCCCCAACTATTTTGAGTTACTATTATGACTTGTTGAAATGTTTTACAGATTCTTTGAAATATGAAATGATTTTTTGATTATGATATGATTGCCCTCTCTTGTTATCTGAGTGTATGTGATGTGTCCAACGTGTGGGGAGGGGAGGTACTGACTCCTAATCAGGACGCATTAATGTAGATGCGATTAAACCCGTGCGGGCAAGTCAGTGCCGCCCAAAGCGTATAATATCCTGACATGTAGGAAGGAATTCCTTGAACCATGCATTAGGACTGTGTGATCTCGAGACTGGTATGGCAGTTTTGACATGATAACTTTTGAGGGATGTGTTCTTGGATGTGGAGGTTTTGGTTCCAGTTTTTGAATGACCCTAAGAGGTTTTACCCTAAGAGGTATCTTATGAGGTGGTTGTACTCACCCTTCTTTGGGTTGGGTTGAATTCTCGAGGGCGAGAATAGTTTAAGAGGTATCTGATGTAATGGCCCAGGTTTTCCTGATCCATTACTTTGAAAGACTCCCTGAGTTGGAGGGGATCAGTCTCACCGATCAGCCCCAACGATCGGTCTTACCGATCGGTCCCTCGGATCGGTCTCACCGATCAGCCCCAGCGATCGGTCTCACCGATCGGTCCCTCGGATCGGTCTCACCGATATGCCCCAGCGATCGGTCTCACCGATCGGTCCCTCAGATCGGTCTCACCGATCAGCTCCAGCGATCGGTCTCACCGATCAGTTTCTCAGCGATCGGTCTCACCGATCGGTCCCTCAGATCGGTCTCACCGATCAGCTCCAGCGATCCGTCTCACCGATCGGTTTCTCAGCGACCGGTCTCACCAATCAGTCTCTCGGATCGGTCTCACCGATCGGTTCCAGCGATCGGTCTCACCGATTAGTTTCTCAGTGATCGGTCTCACCGATCAGCCTCTTGGATCGGTCTCACCGATCGGTTCCAGCGATCGGTCTCACCGATCGGTCTCACCAATCGGTTTCTCAGACCAGTTTGTATCCCTAAATGAAAACTGTGTGGGTTATCCCTCAAACCTTTTTCCAAAAACCCCGTAGGGCCTTATGATGGTTCTTTCCTTTGGGTTAAGGAAACATAATCGTTTTTACTACCCATGGGGTGGAGATCATTAAAGTGTGGCATGTGAAACAGCATAACCGTGTGGTCAACCCACGATCGCGCTTCTTCCGCGGTTCGAAATATTAACTGCACCCACAAACGTAGTATCTGGACCTTTATCACCCAGAGTATCTTCCATTCTCGGTTGCTTCTGGTTTTGGTCTCGAACGCTTGGAGTCTCCCTTCTCTCGACAACCTGCCTAACCGTGGTGAAGGTTTCCTTCGTTGAAATCCTGACGAACTCTCGGTACCTGTGCTCCAGTTCACGTGCAAGAACGAACGTCGATCTATGATCATCAAGTAGGGATATACCTTCGTCTCTCTTTTACGTGTATCATGCGGGGTGGGTTTCTTTCTGTTCAACCAGAAATAGACGAACCAGCTAATGAAGATAATAATTGATGGATGACTGGGGATGGGGATATCGTGAGTGATGTTGTTGCTTCTTCATTGATTGGTCATGTTGTGAATTGTATGGGCTTAGGCCGACTGAAAATCATGGCCGTTGGGGGTCTCTGTTTGCGCACTAAATAACGCCCTGTTTCCTGAATGTTTTATGGATCGTGGATCATGGCGTGGAAATGGGTTAACTAAGTTAACTGGATTGCTTAAATGAACTTTTGATGAATGTGAATCCTTGTGTGATCACCCCAGTTAATAAACAAAAGTAACTATTTGACATGATCAGAGTTGTTCTGGAAGGGATGAGCAGCGGGGCTGTGGGTTTTATTACTGTTGTTATGGCAGCAAGGCTGCGGTTGGCTGGGCTATGGGATAGCTGATGTGTAATGGAATCTCTGGTTGAAATATTAATCTAATGAATTGGCTGGGCTATGGGATAGGTGATGTGTAATGGAATCTCTGGTTGAAAGATTAATCTAATGAATTGGCTGGGCTATGGGATAGCTGATGTGTAATGGAATCCGTGGTTGAAAGGTTAATCAAATATGGAATAAATCAACTTGTAGGCGCTTTTACTTTTACGCCATGTTATGTTGTATCTCTAAGTGGCACGAACTTCCTTGGATCTGGGTCATTACTGGGTTACTGGTTTCATGTTTCTGGTTGTTTGGAATTGTGCATGTTAGTTGCCCAGTAGTGAAGGAACGAACTATTGAACTATATAAACAGTTCCAATTGAATGGGTTGAGAATGGTTGTTGTGGGTATGCTTTAGTGGAATTAGTGCCGAGGCAGGCGCTGAGATCTTGTTTAGAAGCCATAGGATGGGCTGTGTATTTTGGAATGTATATGTATATTTTTGTGTTTATTGCACCTCGCCCACGTTTGGCACCCAGTGAAAAACACTCCTACTTTGATGGGAGAGGGTGTTCCCCTTAGTTACTGGCTCCTTCCTGCTCCTTCTCCCCTAGGCTGTAATGGCTTGAGGCGACCTGACACCCAAGATCATTCGTGTAGGTTTCAATTTGGTGTGGTGATAGCCCAAGATCCTTCGGACAGGTTACTTTCCCAAGAATCTTCGGGATGAGGCCCAGGTGTGTTCAGGCAGGGATGTGATTGTGAGGCCCAGGTGTGTTCGGGCAGAGATGTGATTGTGAGGCCCAGGTGTGTTCGGGCAGGGATGTGATTGTGAGGCCCAGGTGTGTTCGGGAAGAGATGTGATTGTGAGGCTCATTTGTGTTCGGGCAGGGATGTGATTGTGAGGCCCAGGTGTGTGCGGGCGGGGAGAGTGTGGTAGCGTCAGGACGTTCGCCGTTAGGAAGAGTAGTCAACTAGCTGGGGAAATGGTGCAGGGTACCTGATTATCCTTGTTCTTATATTACTACCTATGGATTGTGTTATTTGGTGAGTGTGGCCAGTGAGATTTGGGTGGATAGCTTACCTGCTAGGTCTGGTTCTTTCTATTTCCTCACGGGACATTAGAATGTCTTCTCCACTTGTGCACGAGAGCTTTATGTTTCTCTACTGAGTATACTTGTATGCTCACCCTATGTTGTTTCAGGTTTCCAGGAGGGCTTCGAGGACTGTGCGGGACCTTATTAGCCGAGCGTGGAGTTGGTGTTGGTTGCTGCCAGCTGTTGTTTCTTCCTTCTTATTTTTCCTTGGTATTGTACTTTGGGATTTCTTGTACTCGTACCTTGTTATAAGATTGTTTAAACATGCATGTGGGATTGGTTTGAGTTTATTTATATATATACACTTGTTCCTTCTTTTCCTTTTTGGTGTTTGGTTCGTCCTATTTCCCGAACCTAATTAATATTAAAAAGGGTAATGCCTCAAATATTGTGGAAAACTCATACCCTTGGTGATAGTCGCCACTCCGGGGCCTACTGGAGGTGGGACTCGGGGGTCATTATCTCCTTTTTTCCATTTCCAGCTCAAGAGGGGTATCCTTGGCGGGAGGGGGTCGTGACATATAATGGGGCCATTAATATTATTATATAATAATTGACATTGATGGATAAGTGATGACCTCAACCAATATGATGGTCCATTTTAAAACACAATTATCAGTGATTTCCTGGGAGATACCATCACAATGGTTTCTATTTGACCAAAAAACAAATGAGTTATTCATTTATGGATTCAATTGATTTGTTCTTATAATAATTTCATTCATACATAAGAAATTCAAAATAAATTTTACAAAAACTAAATAATTAATTTCCTTCCATTACACACCTTACCATCATCGTATATGATGGTGCAATTATGGGTTATATATATAGTCTTTAGATATTTAAATGTGCAAAATATCTTATTAAAAACTAAATATTTCTTAATTGGATTCCATTTTTTTTATTATTTAAAATTAAAATTCATATAAGATGACTATGATCAAGTAAATCAAAGAAAAAAGGTATTTTTGTAGGTATATTACTAAAATAAATATATACATTTATTCAAATTTATCACTAAGTATACAAATTCTCCCTTGGTGTTTTCTTATAAAAAGATATTTATTATACCATAATTGATAATATAATATTAAAGTCTAAAGTAATTACATAAATGGTAAATAATTTTAATATTTTAATAGAAACAAATATTTTATTTAAATATTTTTTTATATTCAAATTATATTGAAAATAATTTCAAATTTATTTTTTTAATAAAATATCATTTTTTAATTCAGAGTTTAGCAATTAGCCAACAAAAATATTATCTTAAATATTTGTAAATAATAAAATATAAATGATATATATTATTATAAAAAAATTATACCAAAACTAATATGACATCATAATGATATATTTTTTTTAGAAAAAATCAAGGAAAGATAATATTGAAAAAGAACTATTAAATTACTAAATTTATTTATTTTAAACTGATAATAATAATTGTTGAAACCAATAAGGAATCTTTCAATATATAAATATTTATAAATGGATATAAATAATATTTTTTAAAATATAATTCCTTATACCACAAATTAATAATAAATAGACAATTCTTGTCCATATTCATTTAAAATAAAAAAAATCACAAAACCTAGGAAAATACATAGGATAAATTTGTGGGATATATAATTTTTTAAATTATTAATTAATTTTATTTTCAAGGGAAACTCATTCAAATTAGTAATAAATTCTAGAACAATATATATAATACCTAGCCATTTTACTAATCTTCATCACTCAAAATAATTTTAGCCTGATCTTAAAATCATTTTCTATCACAATATTCCTCACACTAAGTTTATATTGTTTATAAAGAACCACTTAAACTTTATTTAGAATAATATCTAAGTAAGTTTTTCTCTCTCTCCATATTTCTATTCATTCGTTTCCATGGTAAAATTACATTATATCTTAATGTTGTTAGTTTTTCTTTGGTTTATGAAAATTCCAATACAATATAAATTTTTACAAATTTATAAATACTACATTCTTCCCCCACTTCCCTTCATTAATATTTTATGTGTACCTTTCTCAATGAAAAAAATTTATCCAGATTTTCCAAGCCATTAATTATTGTTTTAGGAATATTAATCCATATATTCAATCATTTTTATTCAATGAGATATATATAATTTATAAAAATTTTGACATCTATTTGTGAATTATATATTCCTTTTTCATGTTATTGAAATTATGAAATATGTTCTAATTTTATATAATATGTGTAGATGAAATAATGATAGACATAATAAAGGTGTACCCTAATAAAACTCTATTTCATTTAGAAATTATTTCATCTCTTGAGGAACCAAATATTTTGAACAATTGGATTTCCTATGGATGTTGTTTTCCTGTTTTCTAGGTAGTTAAGCTTTACTGGTTCTAATAATGTCATGTTTTATTTTTTTCACATTACTATGATTTCTGGATCATATGATATCAATATATTATGTATTTCATTAGTGATTTTGTCTATGATTGAAAACAATTTATGTTATTAATAATTTCATCATGAATAAAATGTAATACATTCCATCATGATGTAAATGTATACTCAATTATTATACATTATATATCACCCCTTTTCTTATGTATGTTACTAGGACATTATTTGTATTATTTTGTGTTAAATGGAAATTACAATCACATTAAATACATATAAAATTATATACTCGTTTTAATTTTAAATTAAGGGGTTAGATATCTAATTTCATTAGGATACTAGGCTCAATAATTCATGTTATTTTATTTTATCAATATAAATGTTAAATATCTTGAAATAAAAATTATAATATATATGGGTTGTTAGATTGTGTATCAGTTCTTGTCCTATTCTTGTAATAGTATAGAGATAAATAAATACAAATAAATAAATATAATTTTAGTTTAATAATTCTAATGTTTTTAAAATAAATTTTTATGATACAAGAATACATATACATATGTTATTATTTACCATTTATCTTTAAATACATTTTTGATCGTTAATGAAATGTTTCCTAATCCTATGAGGTGGTTTGAGGTTGTAATTGGTGTTGAAGACATGAACAATGGGGAAATTATCCATCTAGTTTATGTTTCATGGTTGGAGAATGGTTAGTAGTGACAATGATCCCCCACTATGATTTCTTGGAGTATTGATTCATGGTTTAAGAAAAAAAGTAAGGGAGAGGCCAAACCGTTCGAGTTTAGATAGTGCCACCCCAAACAGTCACGACAATGGTTTCCAAACCACAAAGGATCTTGAGGAAACTATGTGACTTGACCCACTATTTGGATAATGTGTTCCACACTGTTAGTACATGGATTGGCTATCCATGCGGTGAAACTGTGGTCAAATTTAAATTTTTTTCTCTTACTACGTTTTCCTCTCAATCCTTATGAGGTATTACTCAGTATTTTCCCCCATTCTTCTCCCAATAGACATATGGAATAACTAAATATCCATATATGTTCCATGGATAAATATATACCATTTTTATGACATTTGGAGTTCTATTGGGTGTAGAATGATTCTCCAAGTGATATTTGACACTCATATTCCTTCATTTTTTAGATAAGGAATTGTGTATTAGTTATTTTTCCTATAAATCACTAAAATACTCTTTTTACAGTTTATCAGTGGTAAATGATTCTATGGGTGATCAAATTGAATCGAAGGGTATGGTTAGGTAAGTGTTCTTCTTAGTAATCAAGGTAGGTGGTCAACAAGTAATATCCTATAGACATAAAGGTTATTTATGTGTATGTGGTTACTATTTAGTTTCATGTTAATTTTTATTTGGGTATTCCATGGTAGAAATGATAAATTGATTGTGTAAATGTTTAATTAAACCCTTCATGATCCATGTGCGATTTTTTATGTAAATTTTACTAGGTTACAGACCATCCATATGGTATGAAACTTCTTGAACAGTTAAATTAAAATGATAATTGTAAAATATATTTATATTAATACTAAACACTTGATGGATTTGTTGAAAAGTTAGATTTAGTTATGTGATGAGACTAATGTTATATTTGTTCAGTTTTTATCCTATAAAAAAGAGTTCATTGGTATAAGGTCAATAGGTTAAATTAGGTATTGATTTTAATGGATAATGTTTTTCATTGACTAAGGCATGTCCATCATAATTTTGTTAATTGGGTTAAGGAATGTAAATGAGAATGATTAAATGGGATATAGAATAAATATGGATTAAGTTTTGAATGAAATTTTACTGTAAATTATGAATGTGTTATATAATTATGGTATTTCATTAGTAAAATACATATGGTTAAAATAATCATGAAAAAATGTCTTGGTGGAAATTGATGAATTTATTTGATGTTATTTACATATAGGATTTGTTGGATTGAATATCTAAACCCCACCCCAGAAATTCACATGTTAGGTTGTTATAATAAGGCACTATACCCCTAATAATTTCATTGGATGAGAATACTTAGATTGAGGCTCCATGGTAATTGTGATATAATTGTTTGGGAATTTTTTTTATAATTAAGTAGGGATCTTGATCTGTCCCCCTATAGAAATTAGTTGTTGGAAATATGCGATTTTTTAGTAAATTAATGGCAAAATATAAGGACCCTACCTTAAACATTACATAATATTGAATTAAATTAATAACGTTCATTTTGTCGATATTTGGTATTTGAGTAAAAAATGAACACCTTATATTTACATGTTGTCCATGTGGTCAATAGTCCATTATATCCAGAATGATATTAATTATTTAGATATCATATATATAATATATATCCAGTATATATACATTTATAAAAGTACATATCATTTGGAGGTAATAAATGAATTGCACCATTCATGGTGACGGTAAGTCTTACGTACGAATAAACGCTACTTTCATTTCTATTTCTTATTTTAATAGAAGTAAAACACAATTATACATAGTTATATTATTATTAAAATATAATATAATATATTATATCATTAAATTCATCCTTTATACATCCCACGTATGGCATTAACGAGTCATATCACATTGAGGGGCGGTAGTCCACACATCCTCAAATGAAATTATCGCGTTTACCCATAATGGAAACCATAATGGTATGCTATAAAAGAAAAATATAGAATCATAAATAAAACATAAACATAATATATATCATATATAATAATAATTTCATCTTAATGGCCACCCTGATAGGCAGTAGGAGATAATCGAACAATCATCGTCTCGTGAGGCGTTAGTATTCCATCAATAGAAATAGTGTGTTCAACACCAATTAGATGGAAGTGTGTGTGAGTGTAGTTTGAATACTTCTCATAAAAAAATCCTAGTATATTGAGGATATTTGTGTTGTTATAAAATGAATGAATAAAATGAGTTTAGGGTTTGAGATATAGAATAAAATAAAATATGTTAAGAGAAACTGTTACCTTTAATTTGGTAACTCCCTTTGGTATGAACCAAAAGGGTTTCTTGAAGTGCCTTTTACATATGGTAAGGCTTCTATAAGAAGGAGAGGGATATAGGTAGCTTAATTGTCTAGAGGTTCGATGAGACAAAAGTCTTGAGAGGTGTGAGGAATTGGTTAGAAGTGAGGGCTTTTTATAAGGGGGGGAGGGGCTCTTTAGGAAAGTGTTATAATATTATTTTATTATATAATCATATTCAGTTTCTAAAGGTCCAAACCTAATTAAAGTAGAAGATAAGATGAATAATTGTTGAAATAAAGACATCAAATAAGAAATGGACTGGTTTTGGAAGTTATTTTAATATTTATAATCTTATTTATTTAAATCATTTATTAATGAGGTAAACACAACATCATTATTCTGTCAAAAATAATTTAATTTATTCAAAGTCTAAATATTATAAAAAAATACCATGATGAATTTTTTTTTTATATTTTCAATGAATATTTATAGTTGAAAAGATAACTTATATTACACCATATAATAATTAATTTTCAAAGAGATATTTGTTTTTCATTTTTGCCTTTAAGTTAATTAAAATAAAGTGTCATTATCATTAATAAGTGGCTCCATGGGGTCCCAAAATGTACCCAAGGATTCCCATGGTTGGTCATTACTCATCAAATATAGTTACAAAAAGTGTTAAGGTAATTTTAAATTATTATAATATTCTTTTTACCTTGAATTACCCTATTTACCTTTAACCGCGGTAAATAAAAGTGAAAAGTTAATATTCACTAAAAATTATTGTCATCTTATTGAACCATATTTTACTTACTAATAACAACCATGTATGTCAGATTTTCGAAATTCAATTCACAGAAATGGTAATATTTCATTTAAATGAAAAAGTCAATTTTTCAACTACTACTAAGTGGTTTCACTATTCATAAAAAATTAGTGTTTTTCAGAAAACTACAAAAAATTCAGCCTAAGAAATAATTGATATTCCAAATTCAAAAATTTGTCTATTTTTTAAAATTCAAAACATTGAGGTTCCATTAATTAATTTAAAATTAATTCCTGTTATCAATACAAATAGCGTGTTTTTAAGAAACAATAACTATCAAAATATTGACACTTGTTTATGTCCAATTTCAAAGTGAAATTAATTCCAATGACCTACATTGGATTAATTAGTAATAATTTATTCTAATTACACTTCAAAACCAATTAATAATATAATCTAACCATATAAATAAATAATATTAATATGCAGTTTTGAATTAACATACTATATTTTTCACTATTCATAAAAAATGAACTTTATCGAAAAAATTCCAAAAATTTACACAATGTAAATTTTTATGTCCCCGTTCTAAAGAAGGATTTTATTCCGTCAAATTGATTTTATTAAAGTGAAAAAACTATATTTAAAGTGGTATCACCATTAAAAGGTGGTAAATTAAACCTTTAATGTAAATTATGCTTAAAATTAGATTCATTAACATTTTAAGCCTCTAACTTTTATTGGATAAATGTAATTACATTTAACAAACATGTATAATCATATTGTAGTTAGTTTTGTTCATTCTTGAAAATCTAACGGCTAGGAGTTAACTACCATTTAAAATAATAATTTTATATTATTAGTGTGCAACGTAAGATTTCAATGAAAATTGTTGTTGAGTATCAGGTACGCTATCAAACATTGAAACCCCTTAAAAGTAAAATTAATATTTAATTCAATTTTTTTAATAAATATGAAATATGACTTATTCATTATTTACCTAGGATGTTACATCCTTCCCCCCTTTTAGGAATTGTGTCCTTGAAATTTTACTTATCAAATAAATTGGCGTATTTATCCCTCATAGCATTTTCTGATTCCCACATTACCACTTCAACCTTATGGTTTTTCCACAAAACCATAACCTGGTGAATTACCTTATTCCACAACACTTTCTCTCTTCAGTCAAGAATCTAGACTGGTTGTTCCTTATAAAAGATATTCTCTTCCAAATGAACTACCTCTGGGCTCAAAAACTGAGATGGATCTGGCATATACTTTCTCAACATCTAAACAAGAAAAACATTGTGTAACTGGGATAAACTTGGAGTTAATGCCACTCAGTACGCAACTGATCCAACTTTCTCCAGAATTTCATAAGTTCCAATGAACCTCAGACACAACTTTCCCCTTTACAAAAACACATCACACATTTCCATGGAGAAACATTGAGAAAGACATGATCACCTACCTCAAAAGAATTATCCTTCCTCCGGTTATCTACAAAACTTTTCTATCTACTCTGAGTAGTTTTCATGTTCTTCTAAATCAGCTGACTTTTTCTGCCATCTCTTTTACAAATTCTTGTCTCATTAGCTTCCATTAACCTACTTCATCCCAAAAATATAAAGTTAGACAATGATTTCCATGTAATGCCTCAAGTGGAGCCATATGTATACAGGAATGAAAACTGTTTTTATATGAAAATTCAACCAAAGAAAAATAATGGTCCCAACTTCCCTGGTAATCCAGTGAACAAGCACGTAGCATATCTTCTATGTTCTAAATTGTTCATTCAGATTTCCCATCTGATTGAGGATGAAAAGCTGTACTAAAATTTAATTTAGTACCCAATGACCTTTGAAGGCCTTTCCAAATGTTAGAAGTAAACATGGGATCATGGTCAGATACAATGGAGTGGGAAACTCAATGAAACCTGGATATCTCTTTAACATACAACCATGAAAGTTGATCTAGAGACATTGTATCTCTAATAGGAAGGTAATGAGCAGATTTAGTCAATCGATCAACAATAACCGAGATTTCATTATTACCTCGAGATGTCTTTGGTAATCCCACAATAAAGTCCATAGATATATTTTTCCATTTCCACTCTGGCACATGTAATGGTTGTAGCATCCCTTTCAGTAACTGCCGTTCTTCTTTAACCTGATGAAAATTCAAACAATTCACAGTAAAATTAGCAATATATATTTTCATTCCATCTCACCCCTAATACTCCCGAAGATCTCTATACATCTTAGTACTAATAGGATGAACTGAAAACAAGGAGATATGAGCTTCACAAAACAACTCATTCTTCAACTATGAATCATAAGTCACACATAATCTCTTTCCAAATCACAAATCACAATCATTATCAATGTAAAATTTAGGCAACATACCCTTATGAACCAAATCTACCTGTTTCTATAAATAACTATCTTCCTTTTGTGCTTGCTTATTTCTGTCCGATGGAGATGATCTCACTTACACCTGAAACAAAACATAAGAATATCCTATACCAACAAACTCTATGCCAAATTTCAACAAATCAAAAACAAAAAGATCTTGTTCCAAACGTATCATGGTTAATGAAGAATTAGTTTTTTGACTCAAAGCATCAGTCACTTAATTTTATTTTCTCGGATGGTAATGGATCATGTAATCATAATCTTTTTTAATTCCAACTGTCTCCTCTGTATCATGTTCAATTCTTTCTGAGAGAATATATACTTTAATATTTTTTGGTCATTATATATTTCACATTTTAATCTATACAAATGATGTATCCATAATTTTAAAGTACAAACAACAACAACTAATTCTAAATCAGGTTTAAGGTAATTTAACTCATTTGGTTTCAACTGACGTGAAGCATAAACAATTACCTGATCATTCTGCATTAGAACAAAACCAAGTCCTATCAATGAAGCGGCAATATATATAACTAACTCGCCATTTCTGGAAGGTAGTTCCAAAACTAAAGCATTCACCAATATTCTTTTCAATTCCTGAAAACAATCATCACATTCTTTTGTCATTATGAACTTCACACCTTTTCGAGTTAAATTAGTCAATTGACTAGATAACCATGAAAAAGTATCAACAATCCTCTGGTAATAACCTACCAAACCAAAAAATCTATAGATCTAGGTTATATTTGTGGGTCTTGGCCATTCATCAACAATTTTTTTAGTAGGATCAATAGTTATGCCATTTTTTGAAAACATGTGACCAAGGAAAGAAATTTTTTGCAACCAAAACTCACACTTGCTAAATTTACCAAAATAGTTTCTTTTATTTTAAGGTTTCCAAGACAACCCTTAAATGACTTTCATGTTCCTATTTACTTTTATAATAAACCAAAATACCATCAATGAACACAACCAAAAACATATATGAGAATTCATGGAAAATTATATTCATATGATCCATGAATACAACAGGTGCATTGGTTAAACCAAAGGCATAACTACAAATTCATAATGGCCATATCTAGTATGAAATGTGGTCTTTGAAACTTTAGCTTCATTCAATTTCAACTGATGGTACTCCGATCTCATGTCCATCTTTGAAAAATACTGAGCTCCCAAGTGCTGATCAAACAAATCATCGATATGAGTCAATGGATACTTGTTCTTAATTGTGCTATTATTCATTGCTCTATAATCAATGGAAAGTCTCACTGAACCTAATTTATTTTTAACAAACAAGACAGAAGCACCTCATTGTGTTGTGCTAGGTCGAATGAAACCTTTATTTAATAACTTATGAAATTGCTTCTTTAACTCTAAAAGTTCAATTTGATCCATTTGATATTGGGGTTTTGAAATTGTCTTAGCATTAAGAACTAAGTCAATATTAAATTCAACTTCCTGATCAGGTATAATAATAGGCAACTCATCTAGAAAAACATCAAGGTACTCATTTTCCACTGGCACATCATTAATCTCAACACTTCCTTTATTTTCATCAATATGATAAAGGTAACATTCATTTCCATATTTTAATAGTTTCTCAACTTCCTGATATGTTACCAAAAGAAAGGGTTCATTCTTTTACACGAATTGAAAATCATTCTGAAATGAGACCTCTTTATATCTTCAATCAATCATAGAATGATAAACAGAAAGCCAATCCATGCCCAAAATTACATTAAACTCTACTAGAGGAAAAAACAATAAGGTTTGTAGGTATATTCTTTCCACACATAAGGATGGGAAGGTTATTATGTTTTCTTTTTGTCTCAACATTTCTTCTAGGTGTTTTTACCATAAGTTCTGTATTAATATCTTTATATGGAATTCCCAATTTACTAGAAAACATAATAGAAAAGAAAGAGTGTGTAGACCCTGAATAAAACAATAAAATGGCATTATTTGAACAAACAAACAGTGTACCTGATACTACTTTATTTGATGGACCAACATCTGTTGAAGTAGTTGCGAAGGATTTCACCACCACTTTCTGTATGTAGTCTGGCTGCTTTCCCTCAGTTGAGTTCTTTGTTGGACCTTCATTTTTATAATGACCCATTTAATTGCACTTAAAACATTTTACTGACTGTAAATCATATTTTGTCTTACCATGACCTTGATCATTTTCAGTGAAATTATGAGCCTTATGTTCCATTTTACCACATCATTAGCACTTACCTGAATTAAAAAGACATTACCCAGCATGATTTTTACCACAATTTTCACAAATGGTAAATTTATGTTTCTTACCATCAGACTTTTTTGAAGAGTTCTTTTCTTTTGTCTGCCACCTCAACCTGTTAATATGTTCTTTGTCAAAGAATACCTGATCATCAATAAAATCCAATTTCACCTTCTCCGAACAGTGAAAAAGTTTTTCATAACTTTTGAAATCATGAGATGCTAAATCCCATCGAAACATCAGTTTTATTCCTGATTAAATATGGTTTATTTTACTATCAATATCTCGTATGAATTTGGGAACATACCATTCTAGTCGAGTGAATTTTTCTTCATAAACAGCCACTGAGTCATCATATTACCTCTATTCTAAGAATTTATTTTCCATCCTAAGACGAACCACCTTAGGATAATATTTCTCAAGAAACATACCTTTTAATTCATCCAAATCAAGAGCATAGATCTCCTCACTATCCATCATATTTTTCACCATCGTCCACCACTGATCAGCTTCACCTTTAAAATCGTAAACATCAAGACTGACATTTTCATGTTCTGAACACCCCATGACATCAAAATTTTTTCCAGTTCGTTAATCCACCATTCTACAAGAACAGGGTTAGATGATCCTCTGAATGATGGGGGATGCTGCCTCATGAAATGATATACTACTAAAATGTTCCTTTGTGGTTGGGATAATCTCAGGCATGGATACCACCAACATTTATAGCCTGAGTCAACATTTATATCACAGCAACAAACTATTTAGTTCTGATTATGACCATCTCAGGTTGCTGATTTGGAAGGTTGTCTTCCTCCTGATGTTGTCCCAACATAGTTACCCTGTTTCCTCTATGGAAAACCATTTTGAACACAGAAATATCATTGGAAAAGCAAAATTGTAATCTGTAACTGCTATATGATTTAAATATTAACATAAATTTATTTATGTACATTAATTTAATAATACACTAACTCCTAAATTTATCTAAAGTGACCTCTGATACCAACTATAAGAACCATGCCTTAAACATTACATAATATTTAATTAAATGAATAATTCACATTAATGATTATTTCTCGTTTAGAGTTTTAGAGAATTAGGACATAAAAATTAAATCTCAAATGATTACAAAGTAGACACTTCTACTCTATTTCCATTTTTGTCATGAAATAAAAACTCTTGAAAAAAAGAGTCATGTCTAGTTCCATGTTTTAGATAGAATGACTTTTCATTGATCCCTTCCTTGACCATATTCAACTTTAAGTCCTGTGAAAAACATTTCAAAACATGGGATGAGTATAAAATGCTCAGTAAGGGTTATAAATTAAATAATGAAATCATTAGTTCATAAATACATACAAAACATAAATTCTTTTACTTACCTCATGAAATCATAATATTTATGAATAAAACTTAGAAATCATAAATCATAAAGTTAAATTGTGGAATCCATAACATACATACATTGTTGATATCACAACTATATAGTTAGTTACTTTGGAATAACCATCACAATATATTTCTTAAATATCTTAGGAGAAACATTCAAGTTTACCTCAGTCACGTTAGGCAATGCATTAGAGAGCTATCTCAGGCTCACCTGCCATAGGTTTATCAAGGAACCACCCATATACCTAAACAAAAATCCCAAGAACCATTACATATTCATAACACATAAAATAAACATAAAGAGAAGATAACATTTCCACATTCTAATCATAATATATCATTTAAATATATTGGTATAAAAAATAAATTATCAAAACCATTTTCAATACCAAATTATGTAAAAGGGTATATGGTATTTATTTTCTTTTTGAAAACATTATGGCTTGTTAAGGCAGGAAAAGATCAAATAATACTCGCGATGGCGGAAAGGTCGTTGTCTCCACGTACGTTAAAAAGAAAAATTCTCTTTTCTTGTTTAGTAAAATGCTTCATAGAAAAAAATTCCCTTTGAATGAAATGAAAATTCAAAGGTGTTTATAAAGCGTATAAATGAGAATCGTGTATTAAAAAAAATATGCCTCAATGAAAAGATATTGAGATGAAGTCCCTTACCTCATGTCTGACTTGACTCGATCATTTTTTAATCTACTGAATAATAAAATAAAGTTAATTTATACTTTCATAAGAACATTTTTCAAGTTTATTATTCAATTTATATCACTTATTACCATGTTATAATCATTATGTAATAATTTAAGTTAATAACGTTCGTTTTGTCGATATTTGGTACTTGAGTCAAAAATGAACACCTTATATTTACAAGTTGTCCATGTGGTCAATAGTCCATTATATTCAGAATGATATTCATTATATAGATATCTTATATATCATATAAATCCAGTATATATATATATATATATATATTTATAATAGTACATATGATTTGGAGGTAAGAAATGAAATGCACCGTTCATGGAGATGGTAAGCTGTACGTACACATGAACGCAACTTTCATGTCTTTTTTTTTTTATTTTAATGGAATTAAAACATAATGATACATAAGTATATAATAATTCTAGTATAATATCAAATATAATATCATTAACTCCAAATTTTATATGTCCCACATATGGCATTAACGAGTCATATCACTTTGAGGGGGCGGTAGTCCACACTTCCTCAAATGAAATTATCGTGTTTACCCATAATGGAAACAATATAGGTATGATAAAAAAGAAAAATACATAAGCATAAAGAAAACATAAACATAGTATATATCATATTTAAATATAGTGTCATCTTAATGTTCACTATGATAGGCGGTAGGAGATAATCGAACAACCATCATCTCGTGAGATGTTAGTTTTCCTTCCACAGAAAAAGTATGTTATTCACCCATTAGATGGAGGTGTTTGTAAGTATAGTTAGTATAATTATCATAACAAAATCCTAGTATATTATGGATAATAGTGTTTTTATAAAATAAAGTAATAAAAAGAGTATAGGGTTGGAGATGTAAAATAAAATAATAGAAGTTAAGAGAAATGGTTACCTTTAATTTGGGTAACTCCCTTTGGTATGAACCAAAAGGGTTTCTTGATGTGCCTTATACTATGGTAAGGCTTCTAGGAGGAGGAGGGGATGTTGGGAGATTAATTTTGTAGATGTTGGAATATCCAAAAGGCATGAGAGGTGTGAGGAATTGGTTATAAGTGTGGGCTTTTTATAAGGGAGAGGAGGGACTCTTTAGGAAAGTGTGATAATATTATTTTATTATATAATGAAATTATCTTTCTAAAGGTCCAAAACTCATTAAGGTAAAATATAGAATGAATCATGGTCGAAATAATTTTATCCATTAAGAATTGGATAGGTTTTGGATGTTACTTTTGTATTTATCATCATATTTATTTAAATCATTTATTAATCAGGTAAACACTGCATCATTATTGTGTCATAAATAATTTAATTTATTCGATGTCTAAAAATTATAAAAAAATACCATGATGTAAGAAATATTTTTGGCCTTACAATTAGTATTTATAGTCTAAATTATATCTTATATAACACCATGTAAATATTTATTTACAAAGAGGTATTTGTTTATGTTATTTTTGACTTTACTTTAAGTTAATTATAATAAAGTGTCATTATCATTCATAAGTGGATCCATGGGGTCCAAAAATCAACCCAAGGATTCTAATTTTTGGAAATTAATCATCTAATAATATTAGGACAAGTGTTAAGATAATTCTGATTTATTATAATACTATTTTTACCTTCAATTACCATATTTACCTTTAACCGCGGTAAATAAAAGTCAAAAGTTATTAATCACCAAAAATTATATTCCTATTATTGAACCAAATTTTAATTACTAATAACAACCATGTATGTCATATTTTCAAAATTCAATTTACAGAAGTGGTAAAATTTCATTTAAATGAAAAATTCTTTTTTTAACTACTACTATGTGGTTTCACTATTCAACAAAAATTGATGTTTTTTAGAAAACTACCAAAAATTCATCCGAAACTATATTTTATATTAGAAATTAAAAAATGATGTCTATTTTTCCTAATTAAAAACATAGAAGTTTCATTAATTAGTTTAAAATTAATTACCGTTATCAAAACAAATAGCGTGTTTTTTAGAAACAATAACTATCAAAAGATTGACACTAGTTTATGTCCAATTTTAATGTGAAATTAATTCCAATGAAAAACATTGAATTAAATGGTAAAAATATATTATAGTAATACATTAAAACCAATAATGAAATATAATATAAACATATAATTAGATTAGATTAAAATGCAGTTTTGAATCAAAATACAATATTTTTCACTATTCATTACGAAATGAACTTTATCTGAAAAAATTCCAAATATTTACACAAAGTAAAAAAAGGATTTTATTTCATCAAATATAATGTATAAAAGTTACCAAAACTATTTTTAAAAATATTCCACCATTAAAAGGAGGTAAATCGACCTTTTAATGTAAATTATGCTTAAAATTTGACTCATTCACATTTTAAGCCTCTAACCTTTATTGAATAAATATAAATACATTTAACAAACATGTATAATCATGTTGTTGTTATTTTTGTTCATTACATCAAATACAATGGCTACAAGTTCACTACCATTTAAAATAATAATATTATATTATTAGTGTACAACGTTAGATTTCAAAGAAACCTGTTGTTGTGTATCGAGTACACTATTGAACAATGCAACCCCATTAAAGTAAAATTAATATTTAATTAAAAAATATTAATAAATATGAAATATTCCTTATTCTTTTTTTACCTGGGATGTTACAAATAACCCCTGAAAGAATGATGGAGATGGTTTATATGATCTTTTCTACCCAATAGACCCTGATTTAAAATTTTCCTCCTCACATTGATTATTATTTGCATGAATAAACTAACTATTTAGACATGATATTTTGTAAACACTGCTAGTGGTAGCCTATTGAGTTGTACTCAACCACTTCTCATGCCACTATTGGGTAACCAAGCAGATTTCACAGTTTCTGGTCAGGACAAGGGTAAAGGTTATATGATTGTGGGACGATTTTTTTATGATATGTGCATGAATGGGTAATCTAGGAATGAAGTAAATATCTATTTTTTATTTTTTGATAATATTTTTCATTTTCCATAGACATGAAACAATGTGACATCACATATAATAATTACTATTTGGCTGTGGGATTGTACCTAATTATGGAAAAGTGGTTGGTAATGCATATTAATGGTTTATCACTCACAGGTTCCTTTATCTTATAATTTATCTACTTTATCATAATCGGAATAAGAGGGTATAGTCTCCCCTAGTGTTATATTATACCCTGACAGCTAGTATGAATCCACTATAATATAGGGAGGCACACATATGGTTTTGTGGAGACCCGGATTGGGGCACCGATTTACTGTCCTTTGGGTTGAGTACATTAGAAAGTATTGTTATAGAATATATTAATTAATGTTGTATTATTATATTGAGATTGATGATAGGAGAATATGATGTTTTGGGAATTGGAAATGAGGTCTTCCATGGGAGTAGTTTCCCATGTATGAGGGAAATCCCATGTTTCTAGGGTGGGCTTACCATTCTTTATGTGTGTTGTTATAGTTTAATGATGTGTCAGCAATGGGTGATACCATTATTGTACGATGTTACTACTTAATGATATATCTATTGTGGCCAAAATGGTATGAGGTAGAACATTCATGATTCATTTTATGAATAATGGAATATATGTGAAATCAATCATGGTAGGAAATACTCTGGAATGTTTGTGTGGAATTAAAAATATAATTCATTAAAATTTATTTGAAAAAATTAAATGAATCAGTGTCTAATAAAAATTATTTAAATTGTTAAATGTTATGATTTTGGATGTATTTTCAATGAATAATGTCCAATTAAGAGTTCAAAATGTGAAAAGTATTTATTTATAAAATGTTTTTTAGAAGGAATGCTGCCTAAAAAGAAATATTTATGTAGTGATAATTTAAATGGTTAATAATTATGTTTTACATAGATTCATGTGGTTATGTGAGTTTATTTTCCCATTTTGACCATCACCCATGATATGTATGGATATGGGTAGTCATAGAGATGTGAAAATTTTAGTTATGATAATGTATAAAAAATGAGTTTCTTGTGGATATTAAAATCTTTCTTTTGTAAATACTATGGATTTTATATGTACTATGTTCTAAGATGTGTGTTTGTATTTATAGATAAATTGCACCATTATGTTGTGTGCTAGTTGGGAGACCGGATGATATTGCTGATAATGTTTTTCTAGATTCAGAATAATAGAACATGGTGATCCCGGGTAATAGAGGAAAGGATCAGTTATGTGAGAACATTTCACACATTATGTAGATGATGATATGTTACCTACAATGGGTTGTTCCAAGTATGATTTCTCTTACTAGAGAGTTTCTGTTGTAATAAAATATGACTTTTTCTATAGAGGTTTTATTTGATGCAGTGATTTTCTAGATTAATACCCCCCAAAAAATATTGGTCACATAGAGACTCCTTTTGATAAGAGAATAATGTTGATTGATTATATGTTTCAAGTAAAGTATAATAATTTTCATGATATCATTATTCATACTATGAAATAAGAGGGTATGTTTTCGAAGGTTTTCCCAGATAGTTTTCTAGAATTTTTAAATCTAGATAACATGAGGTAGTAAAAGTATTCATACATTATGAGTTTGACTCAAAAGACTATGAATGTGATGGGTTATATTTACTGCTTCACAGAATTGAAAAACATTGTTCAATATTAATAAAGAGATGAGTAAAATACAATTAAATGTCTTCAGGATAGACAAAGTCATTGTTTATTTTCTAGGTAAATGTGTTGTTGTTAATGATTTTTAATGAGGTTTTAGATAATGAAAATATTTTATAAGGGAAAAAATGAGGCTTATGTGGATGGACATGTGATTCAAATTGGGAAATCTAGAAATGTGACTTCTAATGGTTGGAAGTCCCTATAGAGTTTTTTCCCTATGGAAGGGGTTGATAGAGTAGTTATAAAGGGTATGTATCCTTTTAGGGTAGTGGTCATGTTTTTTTATATCAATGTGGAATGATAGGACACAAGTCAGTTCCTTGTCCCCAACCACTAGTTGAGTGTCGAGATTATAGAAGGATGGGTCTTGTATGTATGTTTATTAGGAAACATCAAAAGTATGGTAATTATGATACACTAAGGATTATATATAGTGTATGAATGGGGCCAGATACCCCATATTAGAAAGGAAATTGAGTTCAATTTACAGTTCCGAGAGGGTTAGTGGATGTGGTTATCTAGGAAAATGGATTCCCCATCTCTAGTTTAGAATATAACCTCTCTTTTCTAGAGACTACGATAAAGGTAAATGTCGTGTCCTTTTAGTTTAACTAGTGACTACATGTGGTGAAGATGGACCATCGATATTTCGAGGTAAAATTCTTATAGCTTACACTCTTTCAAGTGAGTTATTTGATACAGGTGCCTCACATTATTTTACAACTTTTCAATAATGAGTGGATTGGCCATAACAATGGAACATATGTGTGGGTTTTAATCCATTGATACAACATTAGGTCTATGAGAAAAAAATATCTAATAACACCACTACAAAAAAAAATACTCATATTAGAAGGGGTTATTATTTACGTTATAAGGGGATATAACCCCTTCTAAAGTAATTAGAATCTGTTATTAACACCGCCACTAATGTGGCCGCCTACTTTCCATTAGCGGCGGTTTATTCTATGCGTTGGTATTATGAACTTTAGTGGCGGTTTCATTAGAAGTGGTTAAAACCCCCTCTAATATGGAAAAATTAAATATTAAAAATATTATAGGTGGTTAAAAGTGCCTCTAATAGAAAAAATCATAGAACATTAGAGGCGGTTTTAAGCCCTCTAATTTAGAAAAAACATTATAGGGGGTTAAAACCCCCTCAAATGTAAAAAACACACAATTTCCAAAAAACATAACGGCAGTTTTATCCACTTCGACTCTAAAATTTAATTTTTTAAAAGATGTTAGAGGTGGTTAAAACTTCCACTAATCGAAAATCCTATAAAAATATTAGTGGTAGTTTTAACCACCTCTAATGTAATAAAATAAATTTTAAAAAAATATTATATGTATTCAATTTCAAGACCAGTACGCAAGGCAGGATTAGGGTTCTACAATTGCTGAAGAAATCAACTCCTGAAACCAAGCTAGTGTGGTGTCTGTTCAGGGGTTCAGTGTTGGGTAACCCCCCCCCCCCCCCACAAAAAACATCATGGCATTAAATTTTTATTTTATGAGGATGGGTCTTGGAGGTGTAGAATCCCATTCCAAGCCTACTGTGGTGCTCAACGCTTGAAAATGAGAACATCCGTGACATGGTCTGCGGTGGTGCTCACATGATGTTTCTAACAGATTCTGGACGTGTTTATGCAAACGACCTCATAGTGCATGCTTATTTCTATCATGTGTGTTCAGTTGGCCACCTAAAAACCAGTATATTCTCAAAAAATCATCTGTAAGAATGAAAAAAAATGATGAGTCAAGTATATATAATTCCTATCCGTTCACTACTGTGTTGTCTCCCATAGCAAATAAGCAAATTATAGAGAACATTAATGAGAAATCTTCTAATAAAAATATAATGAAATCTAAGTTTTATTTATAAGTACAACAAAAAGGTATCCTATGAACTGTGAGAATCATCAAATAGAATCTAAAATACAAGCCATTTTTCCAAAATATAGTTCATCCAAAAACATTGAAGTCAACCCCTCACCATCGAATGAAAAGCAGCAGACCCCTCACCACCAGATGAAAAGAAGACCCCTCATCGCCAAAAACACACAAACAATAGGAAACCAAATCTACATTCTTTACTAGGAAGACATACCAATAAGGAAACATAAAACAAAGGCCCCATAAGAAAATCCATAATTCACCAAGATCAAAAAAAGACAACAATAGAACAAAAAAAATTAACAGCACAAACAATCATATCCCTACAACACAAGCAATTTCACATGAGGCTTGCATCATGAAATTTCTTATGCTAAACATCTATAGTATGGTACGGTGATGGTGTATTTCATAGAATCATTGACTCATAGAATTGGGAGTGAAATCTGTGATTTATAGTTTGAATTTTGTTTTTCACCCATTTTTTATGATATGAACTAAAGCTGCAGATCAAGGAAAATCCTCTCAACAGGAAAACACAAAAGAGAGACACAAAGGAAACCATAAGATCAATCAGTAATCCAGTACAAGACACCAATATTTAGTAATATTTTTTTTGAGAAAAGTGGGCTCTAGTACCCTTGAATTATGTCAAAGCAAGATTACACAAGTCAAAAAGAGGGGATTTTACATTTATAATGGAATAAAAAGGGTAACATGTAACTAGGGAGGGTGGTTGAGTATAAACATCCTTCAACATTTACCCCTTCATTGAAAAGACCATCAGTAATATAGTTGGATTCTCTAAAGGCGTGAGTAATGATGTAGTTCATTTTGGAAAGTCTTTCCATGCATATCACCCACTTTCCAGTTAGATTCCAAGCTAAATGTATCTATCCATTTCTTACCACTTGCACAAGAGTGGATGAGTCAGAATCTATCCATATGCACGTCCATGCTCTTTTGTGAGCAAGGTCACCTGCCATTATAAGTCTCATCATCTCTGCTTCTAGTGTAGTGGTTATGCCATAAGATCCATACAAATATTCAATCACATCTCCATGTTGATCTCTAAAAATTATACCATAACCTGATGGGCATGTTTTGCCTCTAGAGGCCCCATCAGTATTGCATTTTATCCAACTATTAAAATGGTCATCCAAAAAACCTCCAACGTGCCCCTGAGAATTGGAAAATTACCTGAAACCTACATACTTCTTAAGATTAGAAGTTCAGCCGCTGAGTTGTAGCATTTTTCAGAATGAAGAGAATTGGCGGATTCACTGCATCATGTATGCTTCCCATTGCAAGATCAACATGGAGGCCCTCCCTGCTATGTATATCTACATTCCTTCTCTTCCATATGAAGTGGATCAATTCAGCACATGCAACCCTTAGTAGTACCATGAGCTTCTTTGAGAGTTTTGTGTGATGAATATTTTCAATAAGAGTACATACTGAATCTGTTTGTTGCAGCTGAATATCAAAAATTTAGAGCATATGATTCCATATGGTAGAATCCGTTTTGCAGCACATGAATAGGTGATTCACATCCTATTTGGTCGTGTCACCTCAAAAGTTATCCCTAGTGTTTGCTTCCTGAATATCATGGAGAGAGCATTCCAGTCCATTTATTTCAGCATCCATTGAACAAAAGCTGGTCTTGATCCAATCTTTCACCCTTATTTTTATCATTTTATGTTTAGAGATACATACCATAGGACTCACATTCCTAGTTCCCGAACACCAAATTTCATGGACTATGGTTGAGAATTATGGATAGAGGCCCATGAATTGTTAAAATTGAAAGGAATTGGGAGTTTCCCTTCCCTATTGAGAAAGCATAGCATGATTGGATGGTGATCCGAGTTATGCTTGGCCAAAGTGACACATGCAATTTATTTCCAAACCATTAAGAAGAAATCATTGACAAAAGCTCTATCAATCCTGTTGGATCTCACACCATTGTAGTGTTTCCTATACCTCGTAAATTTTTCCCCAGTGAGGTTGATTTCATTCAGCCTCGTCACCTCAATGCAATACCTAAAGTCTCTAATTGAGGTGACATTGGTAACAGGGCCAATCTTTTCATCTATATGCAGGATGGAATTGAAGTCCCCTGCAATAATCCATGGATCTACTATAGTAATTGAGAGCCATTTAATGTGGCTCTAGAGTAAACTCCTATCAGTGCAAGTGTTTCTAGCATATACTATTGAGCAAAACAATTTTTTAACAAAGTCAATGAAGCTGCAAGTGATTATCTGGTAATTTTCAAAAACAATATTCGGGTTGCCTAGATTTCTATATATGAGAATCCATATTCTGTCCGAAGAGTTTGTTGCCTTGGCTGAGGCCAAAATTGAATACCCTTTACTGAAAAACAGGGTGCCCAGCTTATCACAGTTTATATTTGGATCAAAAATGACTATGATTTCTTGTTTGTACCTGCCAGTGAGGAGCCTGATGGAACATTGAGAATCAGGATTGGCCAGACCCTGACAGTTCCAAAAAATGATCCTCATATTAACTTATCTTGGGGGTGAGGCCCCCCTTTCCATTTTCTTCCAGCCTCTTTGATTTTCTTGAAGAAATTGATGTCTCACCTGTTGGATCTATTTTATGACTCCCAAGTATTAGATACTTGGTTGTTTGTGCTTGTGCCTACTCAATACGACTATTATCCTCTAATGAATTTATAACCCCTTGATCAGTCTTGATCTGAGTCGCTGTCTCCTTCCTAATTCCAGAGGCTAGGCTTTTCAAAAACTGTGATTCATCCCCATTATCAAATGAGTCATTATTCTGGGCAGTAACTTTATTTCCTTGCTTCTCATATTTAGTGGTATGTTCAGCCTGCCTCCTCATAACCTCCGGATCAGATTGGAAAGGGAATAAGAGAGTATCAATGTACATTGATATAAGTTCTAGTAAATAATCTTCATCATGCAATGAGATCACATCTGATAAAACATAATAAAAGGTATTTGATGTCGTGTCACCTTGCTCCCTCTGGATAGGACTATATGTGCCAGCCGCTAGATAATTGTCTCCAATTTTTCTAGATTTCTTCTCTTCTTCTTCAGCCATTGCTACCCATGACAGACATATGTTTCAATGTATGTTTTACCCTCTTCTTTTGTCTTGATCCTGTAAGATGTGTTTCCAATGGTCTACCAAATTTTCTGATTTTCCATGAGACACCTCCTTCCAAGATGCTAATAGAGGATCTGGTTTCACTATTTTTTTTCAACACATGAAAGTTGTTTACAATATGCGCTACCATTTTTCAATGCTCACAAAATTTGGGCATATTCTAAAATTCATAGTGAACCTCTATTTACTGATCAGTTCTCTCAAAGAATAGACACTCAGGGTTATCTTCTTCTATGTTTATCTCAATCAGAACTCTCCCACACATACCAAGGTCGCCACTTATTGTACGTTGATCAATTTTCATGGCCGTTCCAATCCCTGATGCATGATCATTCAAAATTTTCAGCTTCCAATATACCCATGGTAGTCCATGGATCCTGGTCCACACCTGTGCCAGGGATTCTCTCTGCTTAAACAGGTTAATGTTGGGATCCCATTATGAGATCCTAAAATATCCATGTCGTAAATTGATATTTCCATTTTTAGGAAGTATTGAGATCCTCATGTTTTTCCATAATAATATAGAAGAAGCCCTTACCAATTGGAATGAGCCTCCATCGTGAAAATCCCCAACAATGTGAAATTTGGCTTTTTAGTCCCTTGAAGGACCAGGATTTCATTTTGTATGATTTCATTGATATGAGAAATAGTAACCAATCACAAGATCATTTTAATTTAAAAACCCCAATAAATTGACCAATAATCACCCCTCTTCATTATTTCAAAATAGTTTACACAAAATTCATTGGATCAAATACCTAAACAGTTTACAAAAAATTCATTCACAAAGAAGAAATCAAGTGAAGTAAAAGGAAGGCAATAGAGTACTGGATCAAATACAAAAACAAAAAAAGCTTGTACACCTTTCTAATTAATATAATTTCATCCAGATGGTCTTCTATGATTTGGTGAAGGTTGATCTCCAGTCGTTCTCTCATCTTCATCATTAATGGCATCCTAAATAATACTTAAAAAAATAATGTTTTAATATGTACAAATAATAAGTCATAAAACATATATGAAAAGGATGGGTTTGGAGTTAACAATAAAAATCATAACACCATATAAATTGATAACTACTTGATACTTTAATTTCTTAATACTCTGCAATCTCAACATTAAACAACATTAAAACAATACACTTGTGTTCATAAGCAAAAAAAACACCATAAATGGTCAATCAACTGCCCACAGTCAATATAAAAATGCATCCTAGCAAGACTTCTACATTTGTGCTGGAAACCTAAATCTCTGAGAGTAGTTCCAAATCAACCTCAGGTTGATCCAGCAATGATGTAATTTATAGGGATAAAAAATAATCCAAACAAAAAACCCTATGAACCCTATGATGACAAACGTAATGGCGGTTCGAAACGCGGCCTTGGAAAATTATTTGCAACACAACCTTGGATTGTTAAACATAAACTACATAAAAATAATAAAAAAAATACATATCTATAATTGGTGGTTGTGTTGACATCCATTAAAGGAATATTGGCCCCCATTACTTTAATAACTTCAATGATTATACGCATTTCTGATTTTTTTGGGATAAATCGTGTTCATTCCTTTATAATTTCAATTCGTCTTGAATCAACATTGTTTTCAAATCATCAACCTCTTTTCGAGATATAGGACAAAAATTAGATGTAGTGTCACTGATGCCTCCAAATCATTAAGAGGATGATCTGAATACACTTGTTGGGCATGCCCCCAACCTAAGACAGCATACACGACCCAGATTCTCTTTCCCAAATACATTTCTAAAAGCATCTTCTTGAGAAAGTATTGAATGTTGTGACAGTTCCTCTTGACTTAAAGCCACCCTCAATTTTTCCTACATGATGATGATATCAATTTGGTTACATCAAAAATTAACACAACATTAATATGAATTCTTACTACAATTGTTTTTGCATCATCATTCATGTATGATCCGTCAATTTTTAGATGAACTACATCCCATATATTGGCTCTACTAATCGGATGTCCAGAGTTCTTCTCCTATAACAAAAAATCTTATAGAAATAAATAATATGCAATTAATTTCAAAAAATGTAAATGATATATTACCATATCATCTTTCTTGCGGGAAAATGTTTTAGTTCTAGATGTATTTGGAATTGTTTGATTACTGAGATTTAGTGCATTTTTCATACACATGTCCTGTACATATAAAGATGATCATTTTAAAAACATTTAATGAATATAAAAAATTAAATGTTTAAATATGATAGAAATAAAAAAATATTAAAGTACCTTTTTTTCTTATCATGAATGAGGATATAAGTTTTCCATTGCTCCTTTGTTATACCACTAGGACATTTTTGCTGAACATTTTGTTCTTTTTTATGCTAGAATAATAATGTTTATTAAACAAAATCCCTCTATTATCTCTCTATCGTTTTCCCATTTCATGATTAGTAGACCACTTTTTCATCTTATCATGCGGAAACTGAAAATAGGGATTTAACAACAAAATAAAAAAATTAGTTGTGCAATTATAAAATAAAACTTCATGTCATTAAATCAATAAAAAAATAAATTCCATAACAAATATACTTAACACATGTTCTTCTAGAGAATTTATAATGCTTGGCCAAGATTCATAGTCAATAGGAAATTTAGTTCTAGCTATATGTCCCATTGCACATAAAACTAAACCTCCTTCTTCCCCAATCCGATGGCCCTGATCATCGTAGTTCACAACAACCTTTTCATTCACTAATGACCAAATTTTCTCCATTCGCAACATTATAACATTTTTTACACCCACCAAATCTAATAAAATAATGAAATAAATTTTAAAAGGGATTAATTAAACTAAATAATACATGAATAAAAAATGAATGTACCTATAACATTTCATATACAAACCCTTCATTGTTTTTCATTACATAAACCAATTGGTGTTGGAGAAACATTCACATACATATCATCTTGAACGTTGAAACCACCATCAGGACTAGATAGTTGAGGATTTTCATCTGCATTGGACACTGATAATGTGAATTGTGTTGGTTGACTACATTTTAAATGTGTTTGTTGGGGGAAACATCCTGGGTGATTTGCACTTGTGTTGATCTTGATGAAACATCATTAGTTGAAGGATTACCTGATTGTGTTATATGTTCATTTATATTTCCAAAACCTAGGGCACTTTGATTTTGTCATATCTATATGATGATTCCAAGCATAAAAATTTTTGAAGAAATAATTATAATGTGGTTAAAATAAAAAATAAAAAACAAAATATGGAAAAATAATTTTATAAACAGGACCAATAAAAAAATTTCAAAGGGTATGGACTTGTTTGGGAACAAAGTGCAGCTTATAAGAAGGATGAGCAGAGGTCATCCAAGGAATATTTGTATCCACCTACAGATAAAAGATAGCAGATGGACATGAACACAATTTCTATATAGATATTTAACACAATCAGTTAATAAAAAATCCATTTAGAGTTGAAAAGCATATATCGTTACTTGATATATAGAAAAAACAAAACAAGTATCAGAATTAATTGCAAAAAAAATGTTTTGTTAAAAAATAATTTTTTCTCTTTTAACTATTTTAAGCAAAAAAGAAAACACATTGGTTTTCCATGACATACAAAAAAACAATTAATAACCACAACATAAATATTATTCAAACTAAAATGAACACATGATAAATATTTTTTCTCTATTAAAAGTCAAAACATTTCCAACAATTCAGAAAAAAAGCATGTATTTATTCCAAATTGCTTTAATCTTCCTCCATATGTGCAAATAAATCATCATCGTATTCCTCTTCTCTTGCCAGTTGAATATTTTCACTTTCATTGTCAAAATATTTACTCAACTCATGTTATTAAAAAGGTGCATGGTCACATCTATCCTCATCATCTTCACCCATTTCAACTCTCTAGGCCTAAGATGCACCATAACACTCCATTCAGGAGACTTTTAAATATAATAATCCATTTGATTTTGAGATGTGTAAATGAAAGGTTCATGTTATTCACATTCTCCAGTCTAAATAAACTTACTAAAATTGAAAAAATTAAAACCCCAATCATTTTTTCTAAAAACACTCTATGTTATTGTATCAACCCATATACAATTAAAAAGTTTCATAAATTCTCCATAGTAATTAAGCTCAATAATATCTTTCATCTTCCCATAATATAAAATATCAGTATCAATTCCATTTGCATCATGGTGACTTGAAACACATCGGGTTTTAGAAGTCATGAACACACCATAATTTTGTTTGTTTTAATCCTTTTTCATGATCCATTGTACGAAACATGAATCCATTAATATGGAATGCAGAAAACCTTTTAGATTTTGGAAGAGGGACTTGTGCTAGATGTTTCAAATCATCAGATATAGTCTCAACCACATATTCCAAAATTACCTTTAAAATAATATTTATGAAAATAATTATCAATTATTATTGAATTATCAATCATTCCTTTGACTTACCCATCTAGAAAACCAATCAGCAAAGTCTTTACTCACAATATTATGCACTACTGAAGATGAGTGTGTCTGACCCCTCATTTTTTATTCACATGTAATATGAATTCCCTATAAGTAATTATTGTTAAAATAATAAATCAAATATTTAGTTATTGAATATAGAAACCTAAATTGATACGTACTCTATGAATGGATCCACCTCTTCGCAATTGAATAACACATGTCGGTGTGCCTATTTTGTCTCAAGGGAGGTTAAGACAAAATCAGTACCACTCCCAACTTGTCTTCTGGTATTTGAAAAGATAATATAGACTCCATTATTTACAACATACTTTACTTCATCATTAACATGACTTGACCCATTTAATTTGGTCTCAATCCCTTTTAAATATCTTGAAAAAAATGTCAAACATTCTTCTTATATGAACCTCTCATCAAAAGAACCTTCTGGTTGAGACTTATTATAAACATATGACATTAAATGCTCCAAATGTATATATAAAATTCCCAAATAATAAATAAAAAAACAAAATATTATGGTTTGAAATAATATATGTACATAATCTTAAATTACCTTTAAATATGATACATCCATCGATATTGTACCGGTCCAACCAATCGTAGTTCATTGACTAGATGCACAGACAAGTGAATCATGATAGTGAAAAATGATGGGTGGGAAAACATCTCCAAATGAAAAAGTGTGAGAACAATTTGATGTTGGAAATTCTCAAGATCAACAGTATTGACAACCTTACCACATATTTGTCAAAAGAATGCACATAAATATATCAATATTGAATCCACATTGTTCTGCAAAAAATTACGTATTGCAATGGGAAGTAATTCCACCATAATGACATGAAAACCATGAATTTTTAATCCAGATATTTTACGATCTTTCGTATTGATACATCATGAATGGTTGCTTGAATAGCCATCAGGAAACTTCATATTCACTAGACATTTCAAAAAGGCATCTTTCATTCGATTTGTCTTTGTAAAAAGACTTGGATGATATTTCCCCTTATCATTAAGCAACAAATCCCTTCTTATACCCATTGTTTGAAGATATTTTCGGGCCTTAAGATGATCTTTTTTCCTTCTACATTCATTCAACATTGTCTAAACTACATTATCAAATACATTTTTCTCAATATGAATGAAATCAAGATTGTTACGCAACAAATTAGTCTCCCAGTATGAAAATTCAAAAAATATAGAGTTTTTTCCATTGTTCAGAGCTGCCCTCATTGTTATTCCCTCGAGCTCACTTTCCTCAACCATCCTGTGTTATTGTCTTTACAAATGAGAAATTTATGTTTTCTACCTATTTGAAAATCACCATTCTAGAAAATTCACTTGGAGGTTTTCAAAATTCTTTATTTCTATAAAAATGTAATATCATCAATCGAAATTTATGACTATCACCAAGATATCGACGATGCCTGCAAAAACACCACATTCTACTATGAGGCAAACATAATGGACTTTTGTCCAAATTACAAGTCAGAAATGCTAATCCTGTATAAGTATTCCATCTAGATAACATACCGAGTATATGAATGTCACTAATTATCCACATTAATGATGCTCACATATTAAAATTTTCAGACATAGAGACATCATAGGTGTCAAATCCATCCACCCACAACTCTTTCAACTCCTTCAAAAGAGGTCAAAAATATACATTAATGTCACTTCCCGGCATTCGTTTCCTAGTAATTATAATTGAAGGAATCATAGATGATTGTTTCATACACATCCACAGTTCCAGAATATATGGTATCTATACTATAGGCCAAATACTATAACTTGAACTCATGCTACCAAAAGGATTAAAACCATTATCTACAGGAACCAAATGAAAATTTAGAGGATCTAAAGAAAATTAAGGATGTGGGAAATTAAATTTCTTCCAAGATTAAGAATCTCTAGGATGTCTCTCCAATTCATTATTACATTTGTCACATTCATGCCAACGCATATTCTTGGAAGTTTTACTAGACATGATCAATCGTTGCAGCCTTTGTTTGAGTGGGAAATAATGAAGAATTTTTCTATTTTATTTTTTTCCCAATAACTTTTTTCCTTCCACCTAGATTTTTCACATTTATTACATATTTCTTTGTCTTCATCATCCCCTAAATACAAAATGCAATCGTTATGACAAGCATGTATATTAATATAATTATGCTCAAGTTTATTGATGCTTTTCTTAGCCTCATAAAAAGAGTCAGTGATTTTGGCATGTTTAAAAGTATCTCTTAGAAAATTAAAAATAATTTTCATTGACTTATCATTAATTCCACATAAACACTTGATGTGATATAGTTTTATTATAAAAGACAATTTGGTTTATTTTTTAGAGCCTTCAAATAATTCTTGATTCCCATCATTCAATAACTCTGGAAATTCTGTAGAAGTTTCAACCATTTTTACAATAAGAGATGAGTCTTCTTCATTTTAACCAAGAATATTACCTATCCCAAATGCATCATTGACCATTTCCTCCATAGGATCTAGAAGACCGATATTATGGGGAGAAGTCTCATTCTCTGGTGCTCTACTAGACGATATTTCAACTTCATTAAATTCTTCATGCCATACCCATTTGTTGTATTCAACCAGAAATTGTTTTTGAATAAAATGGGAATATGATTCAACACTGGTCAACCATTTCTTAAATTTTCAATTACAACAAGGACATATTATTCTTCCCTCGGCAGATTGATTCTCAAATTCCAAATCAAGAAATTTATTTAATCCATTCTTATAGTCATCAGTTTTCTTGACCATAAAATCCATGATTTATCCATTTCTACTGCAGTAATTGAAATATAATAAATCAATTAAATATATTCTAATAAACATAGGAATAATAATAATGATCTAAATAAATTTTATACAATAAAAAATCTAACGAAATTATCTTCATAAAATGCTTTCATTAAAAAATATAAAATTTTAAATCTCTTTTCTATTTAAGAAAATTAGAAACTACTTTTTTAAGTATAGTTTTCTCATTAAAATACATAAAAAAAATGTTTTGTTCCTTTATAACAATTCTATAAAAAACACGGGAATTGTTTTCTAGAAAAGAACTCATACTTTAGAATCGTTTGGAATTACATATTGAAAATTGCTTATCGCCTTTACTAGTTATGGAAAATGATCAAAATATTAATTACTGTTTTTTCAATTTCTAAAACAACAATGAACTTTCATTTGAAATTAAAATCTATAAATGAATCGACACATATTATAAATAATATGAATTATAGAAAGTTAACAATAAGAGAAGCCAAATACTATATAATTAAAATACAAATAAAATGAATGGTGAAAATTATATTTTTATCAGAGTGAATAGACATATTTTTAAAAATAATCATGGATTCCAAAGATAACAATCAACAGAATAATATCAATTATGAAATTCCAGAAAACAAAATTTAGCATTAATTTTCTAAATCAATCCAAAGAAACCCTAGAAAAAAATTGAGCAGTCTGATTACCTCGTTGACCACACCTCAGATGCGGAATTGGTATCCTTGAGGTCCAAAGTAGCTTTGTGCCCCTAACCAAAGAAAAAACCATTAAAACAACAAGTTATGTGATGGTTTTGTTGACGCTTTAGAATAAATAGTAAAAAGGACAATAAGTGGCCTTTTATGATGAATGAAAAACCCTAACATGAAATGACCATTATAAAACCTAAACATATATTTCCCTAAGTTAGAACAAACACAAACCCTAGAATCATCCAAAACACTCGTTATGACTTGTAAAAGAATAGTAAAATAAGGGGAAATGAAGGATTATGGAGAAGAAAGAGAGAATGTGTCGGCCTACCATTTAATGAACATGGAAACAAAAGGATATATGCCTAGAATCAAAGGAGAAAAAGATAGAGATATCCCATTTAATTCTACATGAGATAGATGATGCGAGTTAGGGGAATAGGGCCGCATGAGGAATACATATGACATGGGTAAAATGGTATAATTAAAAAAATTAAAAATTGGACACATGCATGTCATGGATTCACACCAGTTCTTGTAGGACATTCCTTCCCCAAATAAAAACAAAATTGTGGTTTCCCAACCTACGTCCATGTTACGACACAATGATGCCCTCATAGTGTGACACACTCTAGATGGGTAACCTTTTAGTGTGTGAAACTATGACATGGTGTATTCATAGAAAAAATCATATTTGTGTGAGTGGTCTCACGACATGTATCAAATAGTCATAGTACAACTTATATTTACCTTAAATTTTCAAAAATGGGAAAAAGGTTTAGTCATGGTTCAACCTCCCTTAGTAATTATGTAACATACTATAGTCCATAAATGTATCTCATTAATGATTTCGAAATAAAAAAATGAAAGAGATCAAGGAAGAACATCATAATTTTAAAAAATCTCCCTAAAATATTTAATATAGTATTTAAGAGTGACTTGGGGGTGTCACTATTATCCCCACCATGCCATGTCTTCCCCATAAATGTCATTGATGAAATTAGATTCAATAAAAGGTCAAAACCACTATACTCACACATAAAAGGTGGGAGGGTTAGAGGAAAAAAATAAACCTCCTTATAAAATGAAACACTACCCATAATACAATTCCTCGCAATCGATGAATAATTCATCATGAATCATTAAGAAATTCCAATCAAAACACAAATTATCGCCATCTAACCTGGAGATATAGAAAAATTATGGGATAATATAGGTCTCTAAACCATTTATAATTCATTTCAAATGGAGATATCAAGAATAGAGATACCCAAGAGAATAAATATGACAAAAACCCCATATTTCTATAAAATATCCTCAGAATTTATTTTTATATTATAATAAAAAACAAGCCACTCAGAATTAAGAATGGAAAAAATCCTAGTGAACATCCAAAATATAACAATACAAGTACAAATAATCCATTACGTTATATAATAATGGAATTTACAGACTAATTTGGATCATGGATCAACAAGAAACAACACATGTCTATCTTAGTGTCATAGGACAAAAGGAAAGCTAACATGGGACCTAGCCTTTGAAACAATAGCCCGTGATGATCCTAACAAGATAACTTATACCACTACAAAAGATAGTCTAACTAGAAATAATGAACTTATCCTATTTACCAAATAACTTACCTAATGATTCCCCTATTTATTTCAAAAAATTAAAATCAGACAACATATAAACAACACATATTATAACAAAATTACAAAGAATGAAAAAAACTCAATGAAACTAACACTTGAATGGGAGAAACCAATGAAAAAATCAAGGAATACATCAAAAGGAATCATATTAAGGAATTAATTTAGCTTAAGAATCAGAACGTATGAATTTCAAAAAAAAAAACATCCCCCAAATCCACAATACATCAAAAAACCCCACTCCTGAAAAACTAAAAATATCATGAAATACTAACCCTTTAAAACTAATCTAACGTCATAAAAAATATCTCTCTCAATGAAACAAGCTTCTAGAAAGTCACTAGAGACTTGAATAAGTGAAAGGGGGGTTCTGTCGTGATGGGAGGAAGGGAAACTATCGACAACAGAATGTAGAGGATCGTCGTCACGACGGGAGGTAGGGGAAGCCATCAGACGCAGAAGGGAGAAGACCACTGTCACGTTGGGAAGAAGGGAATATGTTAGTCGTGTAAGGTAGGGGAGAGATGGGAGGCAAGGGAATCCACAACTAGATTAGGGGGTAGAGTGATAGCAGATGGCGAGGGAGAGGGAGTGCTATCAGGGGTGACCGCGAGTGGAATATGGTTATCGGTGGGGTAGGGCATGACGAGCGTAGAGGAGCACTAAGAGGGGAATAGTGTTATCAGGGGGTTGGTAGGGGTGAGCGTAGAGGAGCGTTGTGACGGGAATAGGGTTATCGGTGTGGTTGGGCAGGGTGAGCGTAGGGGAGTGCTGCGAGGGGAAGGGTGGGTGTTCGGTGGGGCGAGTGTAGAGGAGGGGAATGTTGTGGGGGTGGGAGCTGCTTATCAGGGCTGGGTAGTAATTAGGTGTGGTTGCGCATAAAAACCACCTTTAATTAGAAGGGGTTATTATTAACCCCTTCTAAATTATATTTAGATGAGGTTTAGAATAACCCCTTCTAAATTTATGCCACTAAATACCATGTTTTTTTGTAGTGACCTGTAGTGTACCCTTCTAAATTTATCCGTAGAGGCTTGATGAGAACATAATTATACATTTTATGTTTGAGTATCCTAGATATCCTAACCATGTTTAAAAAAAGGAATTGTGTTACCTTTACTTGAGGTATTGTTGGTTACTATTTATACTGTACTGTTGTAGACTTGATTTGATATGTTAAGCATGCTTTAGTTTTACTTAATATATCTATTTTTATAAAAGTATATAACATGATTTGAAATAGATTTACCTTTATTATTTGGATATGTGGATAAAGGAGAAAATAATTTTTTTTCAATGATATTGATAAAAAAAATTTTAAACTATTATCATGCCTCTTTTTGATAAATGTTGTGAATTATTGGATTATTTTGCAACGATGTGATATAGAATGCCAAGATGAATTTTTTTGAGCCTATTAGCTCACAGAATGTATACCCATTCATTGGTTCCTAGACCTAGTTACAAATTTTGATATAGGGGTAGAAATTGTGCAACAATGAGGCGGTGAGGATATCTGTTAGCTAATTTGGGTTGTTGGTGGTGAGGTAATTGGAGTATTCACTTTCTACCTCATGTAGTAGTTAATTGTTTTTATATATATTTATTTATTTTGATATGGAACTATATGTGGATATTTTATCTAACCTAAATTTTTTTTTACTATTTATTATAGTATATCATATATTATAATTTAATGTTTTCCCTCTGTGGTAGATATGTCCTATTTTTTAGTTTCATGATGGAGAAATTCATTCCCTTTAATTGTTGTTTGATGCTTGGGTCAAAGTCACTATTCTACGAGTATCAATAACACACTTATTGTGTGTGTAGGGTTGGCCCAGATTCTAGTTAGAGTATGTATTTGGGTTGGTTCAACATATATTAGTATCAAAGGTTTCCTTTCCCAAATATTATTAGGTTTGGGATGTTTAGTAGAAATGAGATAGTATTATCAGGGATTGATAGGTAAATTTCTATGAGTATAAAGCCATATCTCACCAAGATAAGACTCAATTATCCTTGGGATTCCTAGATGAGTGTCTCTTATTTGTATATCATGAAGTTAATATCTATTTTTTATTATGGTTTTTTTTAACATTTATTAATCCATTTTTTGATCATGTATTTTGTTTCGGTGTGCAGTGGTATACCTCAATGTTATGTTATATGAGTTCTATGGTAGAGTATATTTGAATTTATTCATGGTAATACAATGATGGATCATAATATTATAAATTCTTTCATACTAATAGTTTTTACTCTAGACTATAATGATGCAAAAGATCATAACATCAATTTTGAGTTATATCTAATGGCTATGGGAGGAATGGATTGATCCTGGGATTACATAGATGACAATCTACCATCTTTTTAAGTAATGATTTTTTTCAGGAGGTAGATGACTAGATTTAATGGAATGATTATATATTTTACTTCCTGTATAAAACTAAGAGTATCTAGGTGATGTTCAAATAATATAAACATAAGGGTCATAGAAGTGATTTTTAGAATACATGGTACAATTGGATACAAATGTGTTATTGGGTTGGAAGGGTTTAAAAACATTATTATTCCAGTAGTTTTCTCCAGTGTCACTAGTGATGGAAAATTATCAAGAGTTCCTCTCGTTACAATGGAATGAGTATTGGGTGTCGAAGTACAACAATCATTTTTTTGATCTTGTTCAATTTTCAACAGAATATGTGAATAATTACAAGTTGACACATTATAATAACCTACAGGGTCTGCGAAAAGATATCATAATATATGTATTTATGATAAATAATTAAACCTAATAAGAGGACCGAGACATTTATATTATGGATGAATTTAATATGTAATTAATGTTGGCCTATTCTTCCATTTCTCTTCCACATAGTTGTATATTCCTCAGTGCCACAGGGAAAAGAAAAAAGTGTCATGATCACCACTGGAGTAGTATATGGGTATTTCATTATCCACCCTCTGTTTCCCCTATATTTGTATCTATAGTTTTTTTATATGACTTGATATTTGTTTTCCAAGGTTGGAAACTCATATTTTCCTTTTGTTAAAACTATAAATACCTATAAAATTTGTGGGTTTTATAGTCTTCCCTAGCCATTCTATGAGGTTATGCCTACAACTCGATATGTTTATGGGTCATCATGTCCAAAGGAAATTACCATAGAGTTATATTCTTCAAATTCAATAAGGACCCATCCAAATTCTTCAATAGTGATGTAACTTCACATTGTATATGAGTTCCTGGTGGAGGATGATATGAGTATAGGAAAATTTATAGCTACCATATTTATTCTAACATCAGAAGAGAGTTCTATATTTGTAAGTGGTACTTCCTACCCATTTATTTTTGGGGTTTAATTGATATTATTGACATTCCAATAGAACTCATTTTTTTTGGAATTATTGGAACCACATTGGGTGATTTAAGATTACAATTTTCATCTCACTTCTTGTGACTTATTGATATCTTATGTGGAGATACTCTTGTATTATCTTTTACTCAATCTTTAGCTATTTGATGTCATTATATGGATGGATTTTCTTGTAACACATCGATAAAAGGATTATTTCTATTATCAATGTTTCTCATTTCATTCGGTTTATAGGAAATCGTGGATGTTTCATATATATTGGTATTAGAGGTCCGATATTGTAAGAACTTTCTTCCATTATCTAAAGAGTATGTTGTCTGCTCTAGCTTTTGATCACGATGACATTTATTTAATTTTTAATCATCCAATGATCATTTGCAGTTTTTTTTGATTTTTTTCTAGATGAATTCTATTGGATTCCTTTATAGATGTGGTAGAGTATATAATTTATCTAGTTCTTGAAATGAAATGGATATTGATACCTTGTTATCATAAGGATCCTGTAAATATAAAACCTCTCATGTATAAGTTGGATGATCATATAGATGTGGTTTTTTATTTTTATAGTATTTAACCATGTGTATCTTTAGTTATAATATTTAGGATGGAAAATGTTTCACTATGATTATGTTCATATTATCATGAATTTATATGTATAATGATTAATAATTAGTATCTTTGTCTACATGTGTACGATTATTTTTTCAGTTTAATGAGGAAAATTGGTTTTTAATTATTGATAATATATGAGGTTATCAAGTATAGATTTAAAGAATTTTATATACTTAATATTGAATTTAGGATAAGGTATATCAATTATGAATGTTTTGTGATGCTATTCTATCTGACAAGGGATCATGGAGTTTTCACAGTATTGATAAATCAGATATTACATTAATATATTGACACTTTTGTGGTAGTGTTCATGGATGATATTTTGTATTATAGGAGATCCATGAATTAACGTGATCACTATATAAGTTTTCATAGAAATACAAAGATGTCACCAATTTTATGGAATTATTTCCAATTATAACATCTTTATTCAAGAAGTGGAATTCTTGGGGAATGTGATTTCTTAGCATGGATTTTTAGTTGATCATGAGTATATAATTATTGACCTTTAATTGGAAGCTGAACTGAATGTATTTAAGATTAGGGTATTTTCTAGATTTTGAGAGTATTATTGATTGGTTTTCTGGGATTTCTCATTATGGGAGAAACCTTTGAAAAAAATAACCAGTAAATGTGAAAATTTGATATTGTGCGTAATGTATCAGTCTTATTTTGATGATCTGAAAAGGCCGATGTAATAAACTACAATTTTGTTCTTACATTCACATAGTATGGTGTATGTGGTTTTCTATGATTCCTCAATTGGTAGTTTTAGTTTATCCCTCATACAAGGAGATCATGTTGTAGCTTACACCTTACTTTAGCTTCAATTTCATGAGAATAATTTCCACACTAATGATATAGAGCTTTATTTATATATGAACGAACTTATATGTTATTATTGTTTTTTATTTTTTGGAATGGTTCATAGTATTTTCTAACCGTAATAGTTTTTTCTAAATATTTTATCAAAAAAATGAATCATACATAGAGATTATGGTTGGAATGCCTATATATGTTTGGTTATGTTATTGCCTACAAACCAAGGAAGATGAATTTTGTAACATAATCTATTTGTTGGAGTGTCACATCACAATATATTTTTCAATTGACTGAAGAATAGAAAAATATGGTTATTTTTAGTTAGTCACATCTAGTAACTTAGCTGGTTGTTTC